>JAQNBH010000010.1:18410421-19764477 GCA_028752905.1 Cladorhizidae sp. MBARI D1340-BT2
TTGTAGATTATTTATAAAGATATTGTAGATTATTATAACATATTGTAGACTATTATAAATATATTATAAATATATTGTAGACAATTATAAATATATTGTAGACTATTATAAATATATTATACTATTATTAATATATTTAGACTATTGTAAATATATTGTAGACCCAGCTTTTTAGTTATTTATGTATGTATTTATTGTTAATTAGTTATTATTTGTAATTGATTATTATAAAATGTTATTAAAAATATATTGTAGACTATTATAATTATAAATATATTGTAGACTATTATAAATATATTGTAAATCTATAAATTTATTGTAGACTATAATAAATATTGTAGACTAATAAATATTGTAGACTATTTTAAATATTCTCAATGAACTTTCAGTTGACATAATAACATTAAAATCACCTTCTCAATAATCAATTTCAATTTTTAGATGCTCTAGTCTTCATTCCTGATGAAGACTAGATCATCTAGTCGAAAAATCGAATGAATAAAAAAAATTGAAGTTGATTAGATTTTAATATTTTAAAATATATTATAGACTATTATAAATATATTATAGGCTATAATACATTTATTATAGATTTATAAATATATTGTATATAGACTATTATAGATATATCGTAGACTATCATAAATATATTGTAGATGAGTTATAATAAATATATTATAGACTATTATAAATATATTGTAGACTTTTATAAATATTGTAGACTACTATAAATATATTCTAGACTATATACTATAAATGTATTGTAGATGATTATAAATTATTGTAGACTTATAAATATTATAGACTATTATATAAATATTATAAATATCGTAGAATATTATAAAATATATTATAAATATTGTAAACTATTATTTCAATATTGTATAATATTATAAATATTGTAGGAGATTATAAATATGTATTTTTAATTTTCTCCCTAATTGTTTTTAAAATGCCTCTCAAACAAACGATCCTCGTAAACCAGTACACACACTTCCCCAAAAGGCAGACCCCTGCAATCAATGATTCTAGTTCCACTAACAATAGCTCGAGGATCCTTCTAATGACCTTTCACCCCCACCACCCCTCCCCTTCCTACAGTGGTGCAAGTCTTCTTGAACGAGGCACTCCTTTCTGTTACTGAGTCCACCGGACAAGTGATGCTCACAGATAGCAAACAAGGCTTGAACGAGCATGATGTGTCTGTGCAAGTCAGCGTTGCCATGTCAGCAGGAGCTCTGGTTGCTATGGCTACAGGTAAATCTATAGCTGAGGAATTTCTGCGACTTAAGGGTGATTCACAGTTTGATGCTCATCATTGCATATCGTCCTATCGTAACATATCGTATCGTTCTATCGTATCGTATTGTTTCTGGTTCACAATATAGCATTCGATTGGCGAGTTTTGCTGGTTTTGACAAGGTGCTCATGTTATAGTTGTTGTTGACCGATCGTGAGTATGCTATGGACAGCAGTTCTCCCTCTTCTAGTTCAACTAGTAGTTCTAGCTGTGATAGTTCTTCTAGTTCATATATATAGTTCTCCTCATTCATACTGGTAAATTCTAGTAAAGGTACAAAGTCCTTCACATTACCCTCCCACTTGCCAGCATTCTGATTGGTCGGACGCTCGACGCTAGAATATAATCAGATCCTATTCCATCGTTACATATCGTAACATCTTATCGTATCGTATTGTCATGACGTTGCTGGTTCACAATACTACGATATGTTACGATAGGACGATACGATACGTAATGATGGCTAGGGTCAAACTGTGAATCAGCCTTGAGGCCTACTGTGATGTTTGAAAACATCGTAATGCATGTGTGATTAATGTTGTTAAACTAAATAATGAGTTGAGCGGACTTAAAGAACAGTCGGCCAAGACCGCAGCTATTTGGGTGGTGAGGAATCAGACATATATCCCTGCACTCGGGGAGCACTCTTGAAATCACATTTTTGTGGCGGTGCCTGTTTATTTGGTCCAACCTTAACTGGAATGAAGGCTGCAGCACTAGGATGAGATGCGGTCCATAAGAGCCAACTTGAGCTGACTGAAGGATAAATCTTTGGTTTAGCCACCTTCTTGTTCGAGGGTGGGGACGTTTAAGTCCAAGGGCCAAGGATAGGCCATGTTGAATGTCTGTCAGCTTCTTCCCTCTACCTTCATGCTCGCTTAGCAGCTCTTGTAAGTGGTCACCATCATACAACAGCATTGGAGTGTTTTTTTGTTTTTTTTGGCATAATGATGTGGTGCATACAAAGAACCTTCTAGCAAGCAGTTTGAAGTTGATAGAGCTTGTCAGCAAAATTATTGCTCCAACTCCGAAATTCTCAGCTTCTTAGCAAGCCACTGTCCTACGAGTACTTGCCTAACCCACAATGCTTTAACATCTTTCTTGGAGAGAGCAATCTTTTGACACTGAACATAACAATATATGATAACAATAAAAGACATTTAAAAATGTTACTATTTTTTTAAATTATGTTATTTATTTTTATTCTTGTTCTACAACTGTTGGAAGCTACATACAGCTTTCTCTTTCACTGTACGTGAATAATTATTAGATGATCTACAATTGTAGGAAGCTACCTATAGCTTTCACTGTATAAAAACTAATTATATACTGTCCCTCTGGTTTTATGAAAAACATTTAGCTATGGATGTATCTAGCAGAATATTCTACCTACTACTATTATATATGTTATTTGTAGATATACCATCTCTGCTGATAGAGATCTACACAAGGAAAAGACTAAGCAAGCTTTAGATTGTCTATATACACACCACATATATATGTAACCTTTAGCTGTACACACCACATATCTATGAACCTTTAGCATACACACCACATATCTATGTAACCTTTAGCTGTACACACCACATATCTATGCATAACACCATATATTTATGTAGCCTTTAGCATACACACCACATATCTATGTAACCTTTAGCTATACACACCACATATATATATATAACCATTAGCTATAGACACCACATATCTATGTAACAATTGCTGTAATCTGTAATATTTATATTACACACACACACAAAGAGGGAGAGACTGCAGATGTAGCTGTGATTAACCCTAGTCCTTGTCTACGTCCTAACCCTAGTCCTTGTCTAATCCCTAACTAGTCCTTGTCTAAGCCCTGACCCTAGTCATTGTCCAAGCCGTAACCCTAGTCAATGT
This sequence comes from Cladorhizidae sp. MBARI D1340-BT2, assembly GCA_028752905.1. Taxonomy (NCBI): domain Eukaryota; kingdom Metazoa; phylum Porifera; class Demospongiae; order Poecilosclerida; family Cladorhizidae; species Cladorhizidae sp. MBARI D1340-BT2. Next base: position 18,413,621 of record JAQNBH010000010.1, read on the forward strand.
CCAAGCCATAATGCTAGTCCTTGTCCAAGCCCTAACTTTAAGCCATAACCCTAGTCATTGTACAAATCCAAACCCTAGCCATTGTCCAATCCCAAACCCTAGTCATTAACCAAACCTTAATCAGAGTCATTGTCCAAGCCCTAACCCTAGTCATGGTCCAATCATGGTCCAATCATGATCCAAGCCTCAAGTCATTGCCCAAGCCCTAACCCTAGTAATTGTCCAAGCCCTAATCTCCTAGTCATTTTCCAAGCTCTAACACTAGTTGTGGTCCAATCCCTAATAATAAATAATATATATAATATATATAACAATAATAAAAATATAAATAATAAAACATAAAACATAATTACTATAACAATAAAAGACATTTAAAAATGGTACTATTTTTAAATTATATTATTTATTGTTATTCATGCTCTACAACTGTTGGAAGCTACCTGCAGCTTTCTCTTTCACTGTACGTGAATTAACTTATAATTATTAGATGATCTACAATTGTAGGAAGCTACCTATAGCTTTCACTGTATAAAAGCTAATTATATACTGCCCCTCTGGTTTTATAGCTATGGATGTATCTAGTGGAATATTCTGCCTACTACTATTATATATGTTATTTGTAGATATACCATCTCTGCTGATAGAGATCTACACAAGGAAAAGACTAAGCAAGCTTTAGCTTGTCTATATACATACCACATATCTATGCTGTACACACACCACATCTATGTAACCTTTAGCATACACACCACATATTTATGTAACCTTTATCTATACACACCACATATCTATGTAACCATTACCATACATACCACATATCTATGTAATCTTTAGCATACACACCACATATCTATGTGTAACCTTTGGCTGTACACGCCACATATCTATGTAACCTTTAGCTGCACACACCACATATCTATGTAACCTTTAGCTGTATACACCACATATCTATGTAACCTTTAGCTATACACACCACATATCTATGTAACCTTTAGCCATACACACCACATATCTTAGCACATATCTATGTAACCTTTAGCATACACACCACATATCTATGTAAAATTTAGCTATATACACCACATATCTATGTAACCTTTAGCCATACACACCACATATCTATGTAACCTTTAGCTGTACACACCACATATCTATGTAACCTTTATCTATACACACCACATATCTATGTAACCTTTATCTATACACACCACATATCTATGTAACCTTTAGCTGTACACACCACATATCTATGTAACCTTTAGCTGTACACACCACATATCTATGTATCTATACACACCACATATCTATGTAACATTTATCTATACACACCACATATCTATGTAACCTTATCTATAAACACCACATATCTATGTAACCTTTAGCTGTACACACCACATATCTATGTATCTATATATATACACCACATATCTATGTACCCTTTAGTTATACACACCACAGGAACAACAATGGAAGAAAGCTCATCAAAGCTGGTTGACAACTGATTCTTCAAAATCTGAAGGTTTGTAGAATTGCTATCAGAATGTTCCTTCATAGCTACTACCCCTGGATTCGAGGAATCAAAATGAAAGTGATGGAACTTTTTTATTCCAGGAACCTTTTTCATGTAAGGGGCCAAAAAATCAGTCCAATCAAACGCTGGCACAATAACTGTCTCATCCTCGGATGAAACAAGTTGAGCAACATTACACACAGCCGAGTCATTAACAACTTGTGCGATATCTTTCAAGCTGCCAATCTTAGTCCTTCTGTAGTGTCGCTGCCAAAACAGCAAATTTAGTATGTCCAACTATGAGGAATGACAAAGTTACCTTCCAGTCAAACATCGCTACATCAAAAACTGCATCACACAGCTGCTTTTGTTTTGACCAGTGCAGTTGTCACAATGGAGGAAAACTTCATATTCCCCAAGAACATGGTGTTCGAAAAAATAATGGAGCTGGCTCATCACTGCATTCGCTCCTTTTCCACAGACCCCAGCCTTATCGTAAGGAAATTGATCTGTCGAGGGAGAGCTTCGCCAAATATGTTGCACTTCTTGGAGTAAAAAAAAAGATCGGGCCGGGCTGCAGAGAGGATCAGATGGGTAGTGAACTTGCTGTGCATAACCGAATGAGTAGTGCGCAGCAAGATTGTTCGAGTTGGAAGGATGAGGTGGTGGGGGTGAAAATGTGCCACATGCCGAGAAAAAAACTAAACACTTACTTGTTGCCTACAGTTATCACACACAGTTTTGTAGAACTACCTCTCTAGCTGGACAACCCTGAGATGCTCTTCAGCTTCTCGTATGGTAGCTGATTTTTTAACATCCGAAAAGTTGGCAGCTCGAAGGATCGCTGTACATTTTGCTGACAAGTCCAACACAAATCAGACATAGGCTTCATTATTATCACTGCTGGAAGGAGTGAACGCCATAGCCTACAGAAAGTGGAGTATGCAGCAGCATGAACAGATTCTGCAGACTCATGATACACCCTCCAAATTCCTTCGCTTTGATATATCTGATCTGCTATATATAGTCTGGTGTGCGAAGAGCATTCTGGTCAGCATAGTTTAGCAGAAAACGGACAACGTATTCCGCAGAAAAAAGCAGAAGTGCATGTTTCAGGAGTCGTTTGATGTTTCCAACAAATTTGGATCGAGATAACCTTTATGCAATTTCTGCCTGCCTCTAACCCCTGGAGATTTGTGGTCGAGTATTACACCAGAAAGTGGGATCTTACCATGGAAACATATTTCTATGCTGGAAATGTCCAGGGAGGAAGCTTGCTGGAGATAGTCGATGATCCAAGTTTTAACGATTCTGTGATTGAAGGGGACTACCTAGATTACTCCACAGGAGGACTTTTTCAGAATAATTACACATATTCTAGGTTTTCTGGTTGTATGCGTGCATGATTTGCACGTTGTTGTTGTGTTTTTTAAATAAAATTATTATACAAAGACTTTGAGCCTCTTAAGTAAAACAATATGCTCATAATTTGACCACACCCACTAAGTCAAAGTTGGTTCTTGAACAGGGATTTGAGTAGGGATTATAATATATACACTAAAAATTATTTGTTTCTTAAAAGGTAGCTACATGTTAGTTTATCAAATACAGCAGTAAGCAAGGCTTATGATAGTGTATGGAGGGAGGGTCAGTGGCATAAGATCAGGTACTATGGTGGAGAAGATAAATATTTTATGGTTGTTTTGAGGAAATCAAGATAGTTGGTGTAGAGAAGGGGCTCAGGAAAGGCTTCCCTTTGTCTCCACTGTTGGAGATGGTGGAAGAGTTGGAAGGAGGTCGTTTAGGGGTGCTCATATATGCAGATGACACTGCATTGGTGGCAGAGTTGAGGATGGAGCTGCTACAGACTGTGTTGGATGAGGTACAGGCATATGTTAAGGTGAAGATGAGATGGGGAGAGAGAAGCTGAAAAGAGTTGGAAAATATAGAGGTGGAAGAGTGGATGTCTCTGGGAGTGTTTGATAGGAGGAAAATATGGGAAATGTCTAGAAGATGGTAATGAAGGCAGAAGAGTGGATTGTTAAAGTTGCATGTATGGCAGAGTGAATGGAGGAGTGGAAGTAGATGGAAGAAGGATGTGGGAGCTTCTAGTGAGACCGAGTAGCTTTGGAGTATGCATCAGAAGAGTGGTGGTCAGAAGGATGTAATGAATGCAAGCAATTGGAGGCAGCACAGATAAGAGTGGGTAGGAGATTGTTGGGAGCTTGCAGTACCAAAAGTAGCAGGAATATGGAGGAAGCTGAAAGCTTTATTTGGTAAGAGATTAGAGGAGATGGAGGAGCAGAAAGCTTTATTTGGTAAGATTAGAGGAGATGGAGGAGCAGATTAATGAAGATGATAAACTAGGAGAAAGAGGTGTGGGAAGAATATAAATATGAGCTAGGCTATGATGTCGGGTCAGTGCACAGGTGGATGGAAACAATTAAGGCAATAAATGAGAAGAACTGGGAGGAAGTAAAAGCTCTGAAGTGGTACTGCTAATTCGGACGTGACGATGAATATTGCGCGAGCGTTAAGTGTGCTATAAAAGAAAAGTCCTGCGGCTAGTCGGTGGAGGTGCGTGCGTTTCTAAAAATTATTTTAGTATAGCGTATATACAGCCAAGGATGGCCTACGTTGAGACCGTACTGACGTCTTTGCTCTGCGTAGCAGCTGTCTGCAGCGTTGCTAGTGGTTTGGTGAATGACCCCTTGGGCCTACTAAGAACAAGTTATTATTATTATTTTCCCTGATATTGTTGATATATATATATGCATAGACAACACTAGCTGTGTCTAAAGTGCTTTTAATTTTGCTTCAATTCTCCCCTCTTCATTCCTGCAGATGATGGACCTACCAATGAGGGTACAGATTTTGCTATTGGCTTTCTTCAGAATGCTGATGCTGGTACTGAAGGTGACCTCTCGGAATCAGTAACTGTTCTCTATGTGGGAAACACACAAAGCACTGCAGCAATAGTCAGAGTAGAGCTACCTAACAATGCTAACTTTCCTGGTTATCCCATGACAAAGACAATTGCACAAATAGCAGAGAAATTTTCAAATTTCAATCCACGACACCGAACGATATCAGAGTGGCAGACCAATTCGACAGGAATAAAGGAATAAGATTGACAAGCACAAACGGAGTTCCAGTGACAGTAATAGGAACCAATGACGAAGATACATCATCAGATTCTTTTTTGGCTCTTCCATGCCAGGAAGTCAAGAATAATGAATACAAGTACTTTATCTTTTCATCTGGAACGGTGGGTGGCATTAGAAGCCAGTTTCTCATTGTGGCATGCAAAAATGCAACAAATATCAAATATACTATTAAAGAAAGTAATAATATTGATATATCTATCACTGATATGAAAATAAATGAATACCAAACATGGGCGGATCCAGGATTTTTGAAAGGGGGGGGTCCATTTTTAATTAAAGCATTGAACAGTGAATCACAATAATAGCAGCAGGTCTATACTGACATTAACAGGACATGGTCATAAAGACTTGCACAGTGGCACATCGTAAAGCTATACTGAATTAAAAGCTGTATTGAATTATATAGAAAGTAAGTTTTTCAACCCCCCCTCCCCCCCAAATGTCATAATTATGTGGACTGTGTTTGATCAAAGCAGTACTGAATCACTGATTGTAAGGCAATGTTTCTGTTGGGTTATCTGTAACATGCATGAATGTTGTTGCTACTTCAAGTGAATTTTTTTGGTCTTGTCATGTTTTTCCAATACACCATCCTGCCCAGATGCCTTTGACAAATTGCAGAATGGCTTTGACACCAGGACACCAGATGATACGCGCCCATCCTTGGGTGGGAAGAGGACGCAGAATTTGCAGAGCCCTCCATGAAGCACTTCTGAGTACACAAACCATGTCTATTTGTCTAGCCAAGAATGTTGGAATGTCAGTGTTTTGATCTTCCTGTGAGTTCCTTTTTTGGACAGTTTGCTGGCAGAACTTTCCGTACTTCTTACCAGGTGTGAAGCAAGTAACCTAACCTATCCCTTCTGGATAACTTCGTCGAATCAATGCCTCCAGCTAGGATGTTTCCAACATCATACTGGTGTGATCGGCTGGAGTTGGATGAAGCATGGGACACGTCTTCACAAGTGGATTCTGGTGCAACTGGTGTTGGCACATCTTCAACATTGGATATTGGTGCAACTGGGGCTAGCAACATGGCATGACTGTCTATGCTTGGTCCTGATGAGGTGACAGCTGTGAAACCACCCTCTGGTCCTTCAAATGAATTAAAAATGGTGGTTACTACAGACTGATCCCTGCCCCTATTAGAATATTAAACACTCACTTCTCTTCAATGCTGGCTCTTTAAGGAATCGGTGGAGAGGACCCACTCGGGTACGTTTATTTCTCTGCCATTCTTAACAGTCTTAGCAGGTAAAATCAGTAAGCTAGGCCGCGTGCCCCTACGGTCTTCGCGCGGGCCTATACGCGTACGGCAAATTATAATGAGCCCTAAATTAATTTTGTAGCTAGAAACCAAGTATTGTGCTGTCTGTTGATAATATCATTGTGCTAGCTTGTCTAGCGACAAAAGTTTTGAATCCTTTTTTGTTACTCTGCTAGCGTTTAGGCCAATCATCTAGCTGTTTATGATATCGATCGCTAAGCTACAGCAGACAATTTAGTTTGTCTGAGAGGATCTTCAGGGCAAAAAGGGGGGGGTCTGGACCCCCTGGACCCCCCCTCTGTATCCGCCACTGCCAAACAGTTTGGGATTCAAGACGAAAAGATCTTACAGGTATCATCATTACTACAGACAAACCCGTGGCTGTTTTCTCTGGTCACAGATGTGGTCATATACCTGAGATATCAGCTTGTGACCACTTGGTTGAGCAAATTCCTATGCATGCAGTTTGGGGACAGCGTTTCTTGGCTGTGCCATATGGTCTTCGGCGATCTGGTGATATATTTCGTGTGGGTTCAATACTTGCTAATAATGAAGTGAACGTCACATGCACCCAATCTGGTAGCACGACTCCTGTATTTACAACTTCGGCGATCAATAATTCTGGAGATTATTATTTAGAACAGCGCCATTACCACCTCTAACAACACCATCTGGTGAATACCGCAGAGACTTCTGCTGCATTGAGACCTCAAAGCCTGCAATAGTGATGCAGTACATGCTTGGGCATTCTGCAGATGAGGTGAACATACCAATATTAGGCAATGATCTTGGAGATCCTGCTATGTCTCTAGTCCCAGCCATGGAACAGTATAGAAATGACATATTTCTCACTTCCAATACTGAGACCATGGTACAATATAATGAATACCTGTCTTGGGGTATATCATCTACTTTCTTTAATCCATCAACAGAGAGCAACAATTTCATGTTGGGTGCCTCTATACTCTACAACCAGGTAGCAGGGAGGATCTTGGCAGTGATACATATGTTCCTATCTATTGCAGCAACAACTTAATCTGTGGTTATGGTGCATTCACAAAGATATCTAGAACTAATGGGACGATGATGCAATACAACTCTCCAACGGCCCCTAATGCAGGCTTCTATTCTACTCTTTATGGATTTCTTCCAGAGGCCTCATTTGCATATCCATGTGGATTTGAAATGGAAGCAATTGGAAGTAAGAAACAAGCTATAGGTTATTATTTGGCATGTCATATAAAGATATCACAGAAATCAACTCAGCTCTAAACTAAACAGGCTATATAGCCAAATTAACTCAAGAATATAAACAGTGCATCATTCAGTGTAATACTTATATATATATATTTTTCTTCTCAGTTGCTCATATCACTGTTTTCGAACAAACTGTGAGGGAGGATGTTGGAAGTGTGACTGTCATATTCAGAAGAACTGGAGGAGATTTAACACTCAATTCTCGAATTTTTGCCTTTACACAAGTCAGCTCAGGTTCGTTGTCTACTTAATTTGGTTTTAATATATTTATGGTTTCTTGATGCTATTGGTAAATAGAAAAGTATTTTGAGTTTGTTGTGCTGCATTATTTTCGATTCCTTTTCCAATTTCTCTACTCTTTTTACTCCTCTCTACCTCCACTTTTCATTGTCCACAACTTGTTCGTATGAATTAACAGCTGGAGGAGCTATAGCTGGCAGTGACTTTATACCAATAACCAAACGACGAATTAGATGGGGAAAAAAACAAGTTGTTCCAGTTTCAGGTGCCACTGATCCTTCTTTTACTGTCATGATCGTGAATGATGACATAAATGAACCAACCGAATATTTGGAAGTTGCATTCATAGTTATGCTTAATGGCTATCCTGCCCCTGGAGTTGCTCGCATTACAATACTCGATGATGATCGAGTCTACCTTCGTAAGTTGTTCTTCCTATAATTATGAAGATTCAAATAGAAAAAGCATACTAGCTCTCTGCAATATATTGATATTACTATATTTACACATGAATATCATACCATCACCAGACTGCAGGGCTAGAGCTGCCAGTCAGGCTGATCAGGCTGATCAGGTTTAGGCTTGATTGCTTTAGTGGACGTAATAAAAAATCTTATTACTAGAGACCTGGTTTGCCAAAGTTTATCTGTTGGCTTCTTGTGGGAAAGGTACACCCCCTCTTGCTCCCTTCCCCCTTGCTGAGAGTTTTGGCCACACACTAGCTAGGACCCTTGGGCTTTGAGACTTTGTACAAAAATGATTTGTGTCTAGGTTCAAGATGGTGTGATACACTTATTGGTGATTCTGGAGCATAATCATTCCACATCAAACAGATTCCAGCAGTATTAATTTTGGTGTTGTAACATTCTTGGGAGTTTGTCTGGATTAAGTTTTCATCTGCTCAGCTTCTGGCTGGAGCATTCATGTAAAGGAGAAAGAACTTGTCCACTTTTGAATGTTGAAATATCTGATCTTTTGAATTCCCTAAACTTCAATCTGTGCTTTCTCTGAGAGATCAGTATAATCCGTAACCTTCAGACTGATTGTGCATGTGTGTGTGTGTGTGTGTGTGTGTGTATGTGTGTGTGTGTGTGTGTGTGTGATTTTGGTAGTGTGTAATAATATTGTGGAGTATGCTGAGAATTTAGTGCTCTATGCTCAAAATGTATAACTCATGCCAGAGATCAAAGCAGAAAAATCTCCCTTACCTGGGCGACTATGGGATTGGGGGAGGGGAGATAAAATAACTCAGAAATCATCCTAGCTGGGTACTTAGCTACAACATGAGGATGTAAAGCTCGTTATGGTGAGTAGGTGTAAATTTTTGTTTGTGGGTTTGGCATGGAAGCAAATCTCACTCACTATTACTCTAGGCGCAGTGAAACTGCCTGGTTGGTGAGATCCAGCTAAGGGAGGTTTCACTGCATATAAATGTTATATTTATGGTAACAATTTTTAACACTGTGTATTGATGGATATAGCCATGTTACAGATGATGTGCTTATTGTCCCAATTTGCAGCTGTGGTTCAATTCTCCCGTACCTCTTATACTGTGACTGAAGGGGATTCTGCCGAGCTTATGCTGCAACTTAGTAGAGTGTCCACAGAGGCTATCACTGTACTTTTGTCTTCTGAAGATGGCACTGCTAAATGTGAGATTTATATTTACACAGACAAATCAGGTGCATGGTGATATGCGAGTATTAGAAATGAAGATAGAATAGCAACCCATTGACAACTAACTTAACTTGGCCATAATATTTAGAGCTTAACTTTCTTTTGAACTGATCATGTAGAATGCAAATGCAATAACTTGCAGTTTGGTATAAAATTAGTTCCATTGAGGTAAGCAAACAATAGCTATGTACACATCACCATGACATGCTGTTCTATAACAAAATTTAAAGCAAAGAAATCCATCCTTTTTTGAAGGGAGGCAGAGCAACATAAGTGCCTATCTAGCCAGAAAGTCTTTCTTGAAATAGCAGTGAAGGCTTAGTAAGCACTCTACTAGGCATATGCAGATAATATCCATATTGAGCATTGTGTGAGTGATCGATATCCAAGTTTGCATATAACTTGTATGGTGGTACATTGGTTAATTAGACACCAATTAGCATCAATAATAATTTGAATTAAGACTGGTCCACTAATTAAACTTGTTTATTGCACTTCTAGAAAAGTGGATGCTGCTTATAAGAATCCATTACTGCCATGCCTAAGCCCTATAGCTCTATCAAACTAGCTAGCTACACATTGGAAAATATTTGCACACAAAATGTTTCTACCCTCATTGCTAGCGCTTGGCCTCATCCACCATCTAGGAGCTTCCTTAAGCTCAGGATAAGCCTCTACACTCTATATCTATGCATGTTTCTATAGGAGAAAGAGCCTCACAAAAGTTGATAGTTAGCTAAACATTACCTCAACATCGAAGATAACCTTTGATATTGAGTTGAACGGCCACTAAAGCGTGGCTGTTTTCATAATCTGTTTTCATAATCTGGTAGCCAAAATACTGCTTTACTTTAGGGCAGATGATAGTTGAAGATCTAGTCCAAGTTCAGGATTTTTTTGCTCTCTCATATTGAATGAGGTGGTCACTTGAAAATAATTCTGCCCCACGCAGAATTATTTAAAGATGCAGTTAATCGGTTTATTAAGGTATGGTATATACTGTATAGTCAAGTCCTTGTAGAAATCATAAGAAATCTATTCCCCGGGGATGTAATACTACATTTTTTTTAAATTTGTGATATCAAGCAGAAACAAAGAAAATTATGTGAACTCAACCAAGTGATGTCCTAACCATGACAACTTTTTGTTTCTATCCTATGATGGTGCAGCTGGCTCTGACTACAGTGCAATCATCTGTCAGACTGTGATGTTTCCACCAAATACGTTGACAGCAACATTCAGTGCATCAACTATTAGTGACAACATTAACGAACTCGTGGAGACTTACACAGTGAGTATTCAGAGTGCAGAAGGAGCTACTCTGGGGGCTGAGGTTGTTGCTACAGTCGACATCAACGATGATGATAGTAAGAGTGATCTGCTGTTATTGTTTGCTGCTCTAATAAAACTTTTTTTTGTATGTGTGTGAGTTTTTTTTATTGATAATCACTGTAATGCTATATATGAAGTAAAGGGTTTTCTATCTCTATCTTGTTTGTATTACAGCTCTGAATGTCCAGTTCACACCAAGTGAATATACAGTCGTGGAAGGAGGTACAGTACAATTCACAGCTACATTGAACAGACCAGCAGATAGAGATGTCAATGTACTCTTCTCCACTATTGATGGCTCTGCAGGTAAGCTTTATGAAGTTGTAGCTGCAGTTTATGGCACAATATAACTAATCTGATTATCCCAATCTCTGACCTTACAACTTTTGTATATATTAAGCTTCTGGCACTGACTACACTGGAGTGACAGAAATGATCACCTTTCCTGCTGGAGTAACAACTCAAACCATCAATGTGAATGTGCTCATGGATGATCTTACAGACAACAATGAAATGTTCACTGCTTCTCTCACAAACTCCAGCTCTGGTCTTGCTGTTAGTGGTCAGACCACTGCTACTGTCACAATTCTGGACCGTAAGAACTTGATATCACTGAGAGTTTGGCGTGTGTATGTGAATGGGCAATAGTAAATACCTACAGAGGAGAAAGAACTTGTCCACTTTTGGATGTTAAAATAGCTGATCTTTTGAATTCCCTAAACTTCATTCTCTGAGTGTGTGGGCGTGTGGTCTCACATGTTTAATTTAGTGTGTGGGCGTGTTATCTCACATGTTTAATTTAGTGTATGTGGGCATGTGAACTCACATGTTTAATTTCGTATGTGTGGGTGTGTGATCTCACATGTTTAATTTAGTGTATGTGGGCGTGTGATCTCACATGTTTAATTTAGTGTGTGTAGGCGTGTGATCTCACATGTTTAATTTCATTTCACTATTTCTGGGATGAAATGCCATGGTAACTAGAGCCAATTCTCCATGGTAATTTGACCACACCGTTCACTGTGCATGCACATGCATTTGAGAGTCGGGTTGGGGGGTTGGGTCAGAAGTGAGTTTGGAGGTGGGGAACAAGCTAAAGCTTGGTGGAGGGGGGAGGGGTTCGGGAGGGATCGGAGATGGGATCAGAGCTGAAGGTTGGGTCGAGGTCAGAGGTAATTCTTAAAAGGAGGTCAGTTGGGTGGAGCTCAGAGCTTCGGAGGTCAGAGCTAAAGGTTGGATTAGAGGGCAGCTAAAGTTTGTGTGGGAGGTCAGAGCTAACCAGCCAACATTGGGTGGCTGTTGTCTGCAGTCATGTCTTATCTTCTCCTCCTCCCCCTCCACCAGCCACTCCTTCTCCTCCTCCCCCTCCACCAGCCACTCCTCCTCCACCTCCTCCTCTACCTACTCCTTCTCCAGAGAGAGGGAATGGTGGTAAGAAGGCCCTCTCTTTTGGCAGAGTATTTGATCCACTGAGTAAAATTCTTGATGCAATCAATGCAATTTCTGATAGGCAAGAGTTCAAGATTGCATGATTGAGTGAATGGCCAGCACAGTGTATATAAAGTGCCTTAGATTGGCTATCACCAATGATTGCTTGAAAACCTGCCCTTTCTCCACTCATTGCTGCAGCGCCATCATGACCCTCCATGCAAGTAACGCAATGGCAACCCAAGATTCTCTAGACATCTGATAATACCAACAGAGATATCCACAGCTCGAATCCTTAAGAATATCAGCATCTTGAATTCATTCACGATGATAACAAAGGGAAGAATTGACTACTTAAGATTGTACTAAGCTTGCCCCAATTAGAAAATGGCCTATTTACAAGTAATCCCTTGTCTTTTCGCTTAGTACCAGGTAATAACAATGAACAGGGCCCACAAAATACTCCATCCAAACTTAAGGCTATAGAGAAGCGAAAGATACTTTTTCAGCCAAGAATAATTAAACTTACAATTTGTTCCATATGAGTGAGTCCATGGTAAAAGACTAGGTGTTGTTTGTGGTTATACAAAAGTGAGTATTTTTCATCAGTAGAAAGATCACTCACTGTTCGACAAATTGTATCAATATCTCTTGCTGGAGAAAGTATGAAACCAATATCATTATATACTAGGCTCTAGATGTGAGCTTGTGGTGGAAATAGGTGGATTGACATCACTTGTGGTATCCATTGGTGGCTGCACTGCTGTTGAAGAACTCTCAGGATGAGAGACTGAAACTGGTTCCTGGAGTTCTACAACAAATCAAAAATACACTCTAGCAGCTAGAGCAAGCCTAATTTAAGTCCTAATACTCACCTTATTCCTTTGCTCTTTTCTTGGTAAAGAAAGATCTGATGTCTTTTGATGTTTGTCTTTTTGACATTTTTCCTGGACTGCTTGCTAGATCAAATGATGGTATAACTGCCTAGATAGTCTCATACTGCCTCAGCAACAACACTTTTGGGGAGTCTGTAATTAGTCTTCATTAGGCAGTCAGTGTAAAATCTCATGTATTCCTTTAGGTATCTCACTTAGTTAAGCATTTTGGTGGTGGGGGGGGGGGGTAGGAGGGACTACTGGACATGAAGTTTTTCTCTTTTCTTCTTCTTGTGGTTACCAATTTATAACTCCATAGATTCCATATACTTTATGGTATGGACTTGATATATAGCATAAAAGATAGGTCTCTCTTTGTGCTCTCTGTTGATACTAAAATATTTTTCATAGGTATAATTATAGCCAAGTTACTGGAGTTACAAGTGGAGGGAACCTAAAAAACCTGAATGTCTGATTTTGCCGCATATATATCAAAGTGCTAACGAGTTGAAATTAGCACTCTATGCAATGAGTGTTTTCATTAGGCGCTAAAATGTAAGTATGTGGTCAAGCATGCGGGTGGAAAATGAATTTCGTTATATAATAATCTATGACGTTTTTAAACAGGGGTGTGGGTGGGGGTGGAATGTTAATCATTACATATGCAATGATGTACGCATGTGTCCGAGGTATTGTCAAGATATATATATAACTTTGTCTCTCTCTACACTATTACAGTTCCGCTTCAGCAGGGATACAGCTCTCGGAATGCACAAGAGCGTTCTTAATGGCATAATGTTTGGACGATCTACTCCCACAGATGCACATCACTTGCTGATCTCAATATTGCAAAAGGGAGCTTGCCTTAACCATCCCATACTTTTTTAATATGGAACATCCTGCTGTATATCAGCTAAGCTTGTAGAAATATTTTCCTTCTCTCCCAATGCCACCAGAAGTAGAAAATAGCAATGGTGTAAATACACCCTGCTCCACATCGCGTACTCTTTGGCCACATGCTCTTTTCTTCTCTGCCTCATGCCTATTATATACAGCTTTCATAATCCATAAAACTCATTTTCCACCCATGCATTTGACTGCGTACTTATGTTTTAGTGCAAACCCCATTCATGAAACATCACCAATCGACTTTCACATGAGTGAGGATCGAATATTACTACATCAGTGAAATCCATTGAACTCTATACCAATACAATACGTAATGTCAATATTGTTGATTGTAATTTTAACTTGGATTTTTCATGGTAATTAAAAAATATATATATACAGTATAGAGTAGGGCTTCCTCTAGCCACTAGTGCTAATTTCAACTCGTTAGCACTTTGCAATCTGGAGATATTTATGCGGCAAAATCAGGCATTCAGGTTTTGAAGTTCCCTCCACTTTAGGTCCCTATAGTTATACCTATGAAAAGTATCAAAAGAGAGCACAGAGAGAGACCTATCTTTTGAGCTATATATAATAAAGTCCATAACATGAAATTTACAGAATCTACAGAGCTATAAATGGTAACCACCAAAAAAATATTTAAAAACAAAAAAATGGTTCTGTCCCCCCCCTTTACTATTTTGGTATCTCACTTGGTTAACGGGTTGTGTGCAAGAACTGTCTTGCTCACTGAGTTTATTGCTGCAATTGCATACTGTGTATTTTACAAATGGACTTTTTCAAGCTGAGAATTCTGTGATAACTGACCTAAACCCTCCCCCCTGGGTACGGGTGCATTTATATAATAGAAACTTGCTGGTGTGACACTCTAGTACTCGGATGAGTCACCAACAGCTATTTCGTACCAAGAAGAATGGTTTCCTCAGAAGTTTACTATTGTGACGATAGCTGTTGAAGGTTTGTCTGTGAACTACTGTAACAAGAGTAAACTTCTGCAGAAACCAAATGTTCATTGTACGAAAATTTGTAACGCTTGCTGACTTAGCTCAGAGACTGAATATTGCATGTACAAGCATGTTTATGACATTGATAACCTTTACCAACCTCCACAGATTAGTGCTAAAGCCAGAGACTGGTTTGGACAGTTTGGAGTCTTCTGATAATACAATAGACTGCAAGGATCCTACCTCTCGAGGGATTGTCCTCATTGCTCTTCCAGGAGTTAGCATCATTAACTCAGAGAATGCCAATCTCTTGGGCTCTCCTATTGGAGAGTTACAATCAGTGGATGCATGTGTATTGGAGAAGACAGAGCTGCTGCAGTTGATGGGTGATAGACTTGTCATTTGCAATCACATGATGCTATCACATTGTTGTGTCACTCATTTGCGATCCCTAAGATGATACACATTCTCCGCTCTGTTCCCTGTTTCTATTCCAGTCATCTCCCAGCCTATGCCCACCTACTCAAGTCGATCCTCAGCAATATCACTAATATAGATTTTCAGAACAATGACCCTTCTTGGCTACAGGCCACCCTTCCAGTGAACCATGGGGGAATTGGAATTAGGAGTGCAGTTCATCTTGCACCCTCTGCCTTTTTAGCTTCAGCTGATGGATCATCCAATCTCATTCACCATATCCTCCCCCACTCGGTTTAGTGCTGTCGAGTACCCTGAGATTGAGGTTGCCCTTTCACTCTGGGGTGATGAACTTGTCTTGCCTCCTCTGCTTCCCATCAGCAGAAGTCGTGGGGACATCCCTCGTATTTTGGAAAGGGCAGAGTTACTTGGCTAGTGACCCCAAAACCAGAGCTCGTCTCCTCGCAGTGTCTGCATGTGAGTCAGGTGCCTGGCTTAATGCCCTGCCAATCTTCACACTGGGTTTCCGAATGAGCAATGAGGCTATGTCTTGGAGCACCCCTGTGCCAGCCACACTCTTGTAGTTACTGTGAATCGGATGTCAACCAGTTTGGCACGCATGGGTTGAGCTGCAGGCACAGTCGGGGAAGGTTTTCTCGCCATGGTGCTTTAAATGATATCATCCACCGGTCATTAACTGCTGCAAATGTCCCTTCCTGGCTGGAGCCCTCAGGTCTGCTTCAGTCCGATGGAAAGGCATGTCCATCATTCTATAGTCAAGTGGTTGACTCTTGGTATGGGATGCAACCTGCAGTGACACCTTTGCCCCATCCAACCTTTTGGCTGCAGTCACTGAGGCTGGTACAGTGGCAGCTCAGGCAGAGATTTTGAAGGGTAAGAAGTACGCCCACCTGGACTTGGCATACAAGTTTGTACCTGTGGCGGTAGAGACGTGTGGATCCTTTTGGCCTCAAGCAAAGGCATTCTTCAGGGAGTTGGGACGCCGCCTGAGGTCAGTGACTCACGATGAGAACTCCCATCAACATCTTCTTCAACGGATTTCTGTGGCTGTGCAGCGTGGGAATGCAGCCTCAGTAATGGGATCTTTGCCATCAGGGTTGGGGACGAGCCATTTTCCTAGTCATCACTTGAACATTTGAACTTGAGGGGAAGGGGGTTCTATAAACTAGATGAATAAGCATGAATACGTTGGATTTAATTGCTAACTAAATGAAAAACCAAAATATTTTTTTAATGACAAATAGGAAGAAGAAGAGGTAGATGGTGCTAAATTTTAAAGTGGTTGCAATGCAGCAATGCTTTAGACGGTGTTTATAATACTCAGAAGCTGCCAAAGTAAGTTTTAGCTCTGAGATTATTTTGCTGCCTCTTTATAACTTGGCTCAAAACAATATAGGCTGTGCTACCCACTGCTCAATATTGGCAAATCACAGTATGACTAGAGAGTCAGCTTGTGCTCGCTCGCTCAATTATAATACATGACTAGTAATTAAAATCTACATTGTGAATGGGATAAATTTTATGTTACTGACAATAATAACATGTACTATGAAGGATAAATAGTAGGACAGAGGCTAGCCATGAAGTAAATGAAGGGTCAATAGTAGGACATGTGCTAGCCACAAAGTAAATGAAGGATTAATAGTAGGACAGATGCTAGCCATGAAGTAATTGAAGGGTCAATAGTAGGACAGTTGCTAGCCATGAAGTAAATGAAAGGTTAATAGTAGGACAGAGGCTAGCCATGAAGTAAATGAAGGGTAAATAGTAGGACAGATGCTAGCCATGAAGTAATTGAAGGGTCAATAGTAGGACAGTTGCTAGCCATGAAGTAAATGAAGGGTTAATAGTAGGACAGATGCTAGCCATGAAGTAAATGATGGGTTAATAGTAGGACAGATGCTAGCCATAAAGTAAATGAAGTGTTAATAGTAGGAGTGTTGGAAAGAGAAGAGCTAGTGGAGGAAAAGTACACAACAACAACATGACCACTAATTAAAGTATACAAGACTACAACCTTGTGCAAATCTTGTGAAAGACCACAAAAATGTTCCTGTGCAAGACCACAACCTTGTGCAAATCTGTGTGAAAACATGAACCAGTATTTAAGAGACTACTTATTTAATAACTAGAAAAGAGGAGAGCAGAGAGCGAAGCCAGGTTAGATCAGAGCCAGCGCAGAACAAGCTGGACTGACTAATAGCTTGCTCTAATTAATGTTTGTATGATACAATGATCTGATGATTTACCACTATACTTGAGAGTTAAGTACGAAGGCTCATATGAAAGCCTAGAGGTGGTAGTGTTGGGCTAACAAGGTTGCTTGTCAGACTCTAAAAGGTGACAGACAAGGGCAAGTTAGTTGGCGCAGCAAGTGCTAGGTGACCTTTAGTGAGAAAAGGTTCAACCAGGTAGAGGAGCATTGCTGACATTTGGTGGCAGCGGTGGGATCTTCAAATTGGAGATCCCGGACCAGCCTGTAGCTCAGAAGAGGTTTGAGTCTAGCTAGTGAGCACAGGGAATACATCTTGGGGACATCTCTAGAGGCTTGAAAAACCACCCTGAATAGCTAGGGCTGAGGAATTGATTGGTGAGTATCATCAGGTGGCTGGAGGCGAATGACAGACGACAGAACGGACAACCGAGAATCCCAACGTCTCGTACGTGACAACTCAGAGGCTTCCCCGGAATATGTCAATCCTATGACCGGTTTCTTATGCAGTGGCTAAAAATAGACCAAATTAGAACCGAGAAAGATGACAGGAGGAGGGAGGAGGAACAAGCTTGACATGAAGAGAATGAGATGAGAGAATTGTCCTGCAGCAAGGGTAGCAAGACCAGCGAATGGCCGAGATTATGGCAGCAGTGTAGAGACAAGCGGATGGTCCTCGGATAGCCATGGCAGACCCATCTCCTCGGAGTCCCAACCTCTCTTTGCTCAAGTTTCAGGAGGGCATTTATGATATGGGTGCCTTCCTGGACACTTTTGAGGCAACGGCCAGTGGCCCAGAGACCAATGGACACTCTTCTTGAGAGACTCATTGTCATAGTAGGCCTCACTGCAGTAGCCTCAACGGCAGCTGACAGACAGGGTGACTATGAGATGGTTAAAGAAGAGAATACCATATCTCCACCGAAACCTTCCGAAGGCGAGCCTTTGACACCCCTTTCGATGCAGTATGCCCCCATGCCTGGCTGTCCCGACAGATACAGCACATCCACCAGTGGTTAAACTCATCACCACTCGGTGCTGAATAATGGAAGTGACACTGAGACGCCTGCCTAAGTGGTTGGAGGTGCATGTTCGAAACATCAAC
The DNA here is from genome assembly GCA_028752905.1 of Cladorhizidae sp. MBARI D1340-BT2. NCBI lineage: Eukaryota > Metazoa > Porifera > Demospongiae > Poecilosclerida > Cladorhizidae > Cladorhizidae sp. MBARI D1340-BT2. Next base: position 18,431,982 of record JAQNBH010000010.1, read on the forward strand.
CCTGGATCTTATGACGAAATTAGCGAGGTCATTGGGAGACATCTGGCCAACCAGCGACCGAATGACCGAGAGAAGCCCCGTCCTGAGACAACTGTCCGATCTATACCAGTGGGGAAAGGCCCAAGGTAGTTAGGTGGAGAGCGGCCATGATTCAGTGGTGGGCAGGATAGCAGCCACTTTTCGAGTAAGGATCGAGCACAGATCGAATGTTTTCGATCTGTTCGAAGAGCGCACATGAGCAAGGACTGCCATGTCAAGCTGGAGAATGCCAATTTCTGGGGCATGACACTGGTACCGGCCCACAGACCAAAATGGACTCGCCAAGTACGAGTGATTGGCAGAACCGTGCTGGCTCTCATCGATACAGGCTGCACCAAATCTCTGATACACCCCCGGTGCACCGATAACAAGAAATGGCTAGGATGGAGAATCCCCTACATAACAGCGAGCTCGAAGAAAGTTTGGTATCCGGCGACGAACATCCGTTTTGAGATAGATGGGCAGAGTCATGACCAGGCTGTAGGAGTATCTCCCCACCTCACAGTGGATATGCTCCCCGGCCAGTATGTTCCAAGGTTTCAGGAGCTACTAGAGGCAACTCTGGTAGAAGAGAGAGTACAGTCCAAACCAGAGACTATCCAACCAAAGACATCCAACCCCAAAACAACCGAGAAGGACGTGGCTATGGTGACCACGCGAGCCACAAAGAAAAAGGAGCTGGAAGAACGCCAGGAGACAGAAGAGACCCAAGAAAAGGAGGGGTCTGTGGCTCGTGGTTTGGAAGAGCAGGAATTAGATCAGGTGTTTAAATTTCATGATGATATGTTTATTGCTCCCATCCAGCCCCAACCACAACAGGAGACCAGACCCATCCTGAACAGAACTCACCCCAACAGCTCTGCTCTCTTCAGCTGGCAGACCCAAACTGAAGGATTGGAGAAGCCAGGCTGATGGGGATGGTGAGGGTGAGTTCTGTTGGGATAGGGGATTGTTGTGTAAGAAACCTTACGAGAAGGGGAAAGAAAACTTGATTGTGATTCCCAGAAGTTGCAGGAATGAGGTACTCAGACTAGTTCACTGTTCGCCAACAGCTGGACAATTTGGGGAAGAGCGAACCCTAGACACTCTGAGAAGAAGAGTGATTTGGCCAGGGATGACGGTGGACGTGAAAGAGGCCTGTCGTCTTGCCCAACCTGCCAACTAGCTGCCCCAGCAACTCTCAGGAGAGCACCCTTGCACCAATTGCCCATCATCCATACACCATTCAACCGTGTTGCAATGGACATTTTCGGCCGCCTTCGTCGAACAAAATCCGGTATCAGATATGTGTTGGTCGTTATTGATTAGCCATTCAGTGGCTGGAGGCATTTCCATTACGGAATACCACAACTGAGTCAGTTATACAATGTTTGCTTCAGATTACCTCAAGGTTGGGCGTGCCAAAGGAAGTGCCGAGGGACAATGGATAGAACTTTATCTCCACCACCATGAAGAAGTTCTGTGAAAGAACAGGGATGAAACAGATAAAGACTTGACCGTACCACCCGCAAATGGACGGAATGATCAAAAGATTTAACTCCACCCTCAAGCGCCTTCTTCGCAAGCTCACACAGAAGGGTACTATCGAATGGGATATGTGTTTACCCTTTATTCTTTGGGCATATAGGGGTTCGATACAAAAATCCACTGGCTATTCGCCGTATGAGCTACTGTTTGGGAGAGGAATGCGAACCCTCATCGATGAGTTGGTCGAGATGTGGGGTGGCGAGAGTGAACATGATGAACAGGATGTCGTGGAGTATCTCCACCAACTCAGAGAAAGGATGTCCATTGAGAGGGAGTTAGCCGACCTGAAGGAGTCGGGAACAAAGAAGAAAAGCAAACAGCATTACGACAAACGAGCAAAGGAGAGGAGGTTTGATATTGGTGATTATGTACTTGTATTCCAACCCAGGAAGCTTGCTAAGCTCCAAAGCGAGTGGAGGGGTCCGGTCATCATCACAAGAAAAATAAAAGACATCACGTATGAAGTAGACATGGTCCAGGGACCCAAGAGATATCGCACCTTCTGTATCATTGGGATGAAGGAGTGGTTCTTCCCGACACCAGCGGTGTTCTTAGCGGTAGATGACAACCCCAACGAGGATGCTACAGAGGAGGTAAAGCATCAAATTGTCAATACACTCACTCACCAGCAGAAGAAGGAACTCCAGGAACTGAGGAGGAAGTTCGTAGACGTCATCAGCGATGACCCCGGCAAGACGAACCTAGTAAGTCACCAAATTCTTAATGGCAATGCTACCCCCAATCGTCTACCCCCCTACCAGCTCCCTCTCACCTCCCATGAGTTCTTACGCAAGGAGATTCAAGAGCTGCTGAGCCTAGGTATCATCACTCCTTCCAGAAGTCTATGGGCGGCTCCGGTCATCTTAATACCTAAGAAAGATGGAGGGAAATGACTTTGCATAGACTACAGGAAACTTAATCTGGTCACCAAGGCCAACCCGTACCCCATACTCCGAATTGATGATATGATCGACAGCATTGATCGGGCAAAGTACATCACCGCATAGGACCTTACAAAAGGGTAACTGGCAGGTGCCTGTCTCGAAGGCCAGCCAGGATAAGACTGCATTTGTAACACCCTGGGGCAAATATCAATTCATGACCATGCCCTTCGGTCTAGAAAATGCCCCATCGACGTTTCAGCATCTGATGAACACAGTGCTCGAGGGACCCCAGTCATTCGCAGCAGCATACCTCGACGACATAATCATTCACAACGAAACTTGGCAGAAGCACCTCGAACACCTAGCAGACATGTTGACGAGATTAAGAAGAGCAGAGCTCACAATCAAAGAAGCCAAGTGCAAGTTTGTGGTCAATCAGTGTGAATATTTGGGTCATACGGTGGGAAATGGGCAGGTACACCCCCTACAGGCAAAGATAACAGCCGTCCAAGGTTTCACACAGCCCATCACAAAGAAAGACATTCGCACTGTCTTGGGTCTGTGTGGATATTACCGAAGGTTCATACCTGACTTCTCCACGATGGCCACACCTATGACAGAATTAATCAAGAAGGACCAACCGAACAAAATCATTTGGAATGCGGAAACGCAAGACTCCTTCCAGCGGTGGAAAGACGCCCTGACCAACTACCTGGTACTGACCACACCCATGCAGGAGAAACCTTTCCTACTCTAAACTGATGTGTCAGACATGGGGATAGCGTATGTACTTGCACAATGGAATGAGATAGGAGAGGAACACCCCGTGGCATATGGGTCGAGAAAACTGTTGCCCCGAGAAAGAAAGTATTCAACCATAGAAAAAGAGGCACTGGCTATCGTTGAAGGAACTAAGCCCTTTTGTGTCTATTTGGAAGGAACCGAATTCACGATCGAGATGGATCATGACCCATTAACACACCTTGCCAAGCTGAAAGACAGCCATGGTAGAATAGGACGGTGGGCACTTTCCATGCAACCCTATCAATACACCATTATCCACAAACCTGGAAGGTTGAACACTAACGCAGATGGACTGTCCCGGGAACATTGTTCTCACCTGAACAGGAAGGGAGTGTTGGAAAGAGAAGAGCTAGTCAAGGGAAAAGTACACAACAACAACATGACCACTAATGGAAGTATACAAGACCACAACCTTGTGCAAATCCGTGTGAAAGACCACAAACATGTTAGTGTGCAAGAGCACAACCAGTGCAAATTGGTGTGAAAACATGAACCAGTATTTAAGAGACTGTTTAATAACTAGAAAAGAGGAGAGTAGAGAGCGAAGCCAGGTTAGATCAGAGCCAGCGCAGAACAAGCTGGACTGACTAATAGCTTGCTCTAATTAATGTTTGTATGATACAATGATCTGATGATTTACCACTATACTTGAGAGTTAAGCACGAAGGCTCATATGAAAGCCTAGAGGTGGTAGTGTTGGGCTAACAAGGTTACTTGTCAGATTCTAAAAGGTCACAGACAATGGCAAGTTAGTTGGCGCAGCAAGTGCTCGGTGACCTTTAGTGAGAAAAGGTTCAACCAGATAGAGGAGCATTGCTGACAGCTAGCCATGAAGTAAATGAAGGGTCAATAGTAGGACAGATGCTAGCCATGAAGTAAATGAAGGGTTAATAGTAGGACAGATGCTAGCCATGAAGTAAATGAAGGGTTAATAGTAGGACAGATGCTAGCCTGTAGTAAATGAAGGTTAATAGTAGGACAGATGCTAGCCATGAAGTAAATGAAGGGTTAATAGTAGGACAGATACTAGCCATGAAGTAAATGAAGGGTTAATAGTAGGACAGATGCTAGCCATGAAGTAAATGAAGGGTTAATAGTAGGACAGATGCTAGCCTGTAGTAAAGGTGAGCAACTGTTATCCTTTTGAATTGAGGGTTGTAGAAGTGACATGTAGCTACACATATTTTTCCAAAAGTGGTTAGGACTAACTGAACATGTCAGGAGAGAGTATAATAATTAATAAAATTTATGAGGCAAGAAAGTCATGTGAGGTGAACATGATCCACGACATGTCTGCTGCAGGGTAGAAACACAGCAACATATTAGACCACTAATGATAGGAGAGAGCTCAGTATAAGTGCATATATAGTCTTGAGATAAATTCTCAATGAACTCTCAGTTGAAGAATGTAATTGCTATTCAATGATTGAGGTTTCAGCTAGATGCTCTAGCACCTAGCTGAAACCTCAAGCAACATTTTAAGTCAAAGTCATAATAGTGTTGAGAGTTTAGACTCACCACCAGGTAGCAATTTAGTCTCTATTTAGGGCCATAGCCAGAGTTTAAAATCAGGTGAGGCTAGAGCACCAAATATACAATCTGCGGGCACCTAAAGTGTTAACAGATATCAGTACATCAATTTACTAACACACTGTCATTTTTTGGAAGACGATAATTTCAAGTAAACGTGTAAATAACTCTGGGGAATGCCAGGAGAGGCTTCTGTCTCATTGGCTTGTGCTGGCTGTGGGTCTGCGATTAATCCTCGGGTACTAATAGATGTCCAGCATCCCTTCACAAGGGAGAAACAAGAATACATTGAAGAGATAATTTTTAAAAAATGGGGCTACTTGCAAAACAGAAGAACTGAGGCAATCTGGCATCACTGAACACACATGTAACCATGATCACCCAATCTTGTGCAAGGAGATGATCAGTGATAGAGCCAACTCTGTACATGAAGGAATGCCAAACTGAGTTCTTCCCTCTGTGAAGTTTGATAAAAAAGCTGTCATTCAATTTAATGAAGAGCCTCCTCGACTCTGAGGAGGAGCCTGCTGGTCTCTGTGCAGGTTAATTAAATATTCAGAAACAGGAAGTAGACACGTATTGGACAACATTACAGCTAGTGTATTACCTGTATATCGTTCTCTGCCATCACTGGCTCAACATCTAGTCCTCCTAAGATAGGATTTCTGTGTCAGCAGGCTAAGGAATTTCTGCACAGCTACATACACACACTGACTGCAACTCTTGAGCAATCTGCCCAGGGGCATTCCAAGGGGAGTGGATTCCTTGGGGTCAGAGGATTCCTCCAGGACACTAAAAAAAAAATTGGGGGGGAAAAAAATCACTCAGGAAAAAAATCGCTCAGAGATTGATAGATTTCATGCTCATGTGTATGATGGCATGGCCAGGTGTTATTTTATCCTGCTGCTCATGGAAACATGTGCACCTTAACACTTGGATGATCTCAGTTTTTCTGCAGATATAGTGCCTCAGATAATTGGGCAATAGTGGTTGGATTTACCAATACCAAAAAGTATTTAACACACACAGTTATATATTGTTGTGTACACAGACTTTCTATATTTGGTCATCTATGCAATGGAGGTCACTGTGTGATCACTGGGTGTGGTTTTGAACTTGCCACTCCTTGAGGCCTTGGGGCCTGTTTAGTTGCTTATTGATGAGCTGCTGAGACTGTTCATGTGATATAGTGGTGAATTGGTGAAACTCCGTGTCAATCAGCAGCTGAAATTCTGTGTGATATATTGGAGCACTGGTGTCCATGTGATGTAGTGGTAAATCGGTAAAACTCTGTACCTCAGACGACAAACATGAGCAGTAAAAAATTAGCTATTGGTGACCTCAGGGATTTAGGAATTAAAATGTAAGTTAACTTGATCAAACAGTAGGTGAAGTTCTTGGGTAGAGTCAATAATCCCACATGGAGTAACCTCTAGCCGAAGTTAAGACCTTGCCAACTACAAAAGGCTATTTCATAGCTGGAAGGTGTCGAGAAGCTAGTGCGTGTTGAGTGAAAAAAGACAAAGGAACGCTGAACTATTGTCTCAACTTATATATACCAAAACTACTAGTAATGAATGCTAGGCATTGAGTGGTGGGCAAAGAAAAAAGTTAGGTTGATGAACCGAGTAACTATGTCTATCATCCTTTCATGTCAGCCATGCAGCCTGTTCTCACCTGCCAGCTGCAAAAAAATATTTGTACGAGGACCCATGGCTGAGGTGGTTTAGGTGGCCTGTGTGGTCCTGGTTTATTGTTTGTGCTATTTCTGGCTGGCTTCTTCTGCTATCTGGTAGGGATTACATTGGAAAGTGAATGTGCTTACATACACTAAGGGTGGGGGGAGGAGGTGTAGTTATACAGTTCTATCTAACAGAGTGTGTTGGAATAGATGGCTGGTGGTCTCTGCTGGGGGTGAGCCTGAATGCTGCCTCTATTGTATAGAAAGCCTCCTCACACCAGCCACCAAGGGTCTTATTATCAGTGGAACAAAATGCATGCCCAAACAGTGGCATACCTCATGATGAGCTGCCATCTCCTCTCCACCCCTACTCTCAGTGCATGCCTTTAATGACCAGCTGCAGTGGTGAGTGTGCGCTGCTGCAAGGTGGATTAATACACAGTGGGGAGACACCTGCTCCTATTTGGGAGGATGTTGGCCGGGTGGCTTCTTGTTCCTGGAATCAGTGATGGGACCCATTTCCTCTAGCTGACTGCAAAGCTGAGAAAATGGTTTCTCTGAGGGAGTCATGTCAGTAGATAGGTTACCATTGCCAGCATATCCTACTTGGTGTTCCCCCAACAGGGACGTGGACACAGAGAGGGCACCTGGATTCATATCTGTCATCCTGAGACTGAGCAATTAACTCAGACACAGGAGGAATTGCAGGTTGTGGTGGGTTGACCCAGAGCTGAGGAGGAGCCATATTCAGCCAATTAGTATTACCAGCATGTGGGGTTGCAGCAGGGCAAGGGCTCAGATAACAGTGTCAGAAGTCAAGAGACTCATAAAAGGCCTTATCTATCTTCCTTGATAGGGCGTGCTGATGGAGAAGGACATCAATATCCTCCATGGACACCCAATCAGGCATCTCTGCAGCCCTAGCTAGTTTAGGCATGTCATCAGCCAGGAGGGTTGAAAGGAAGTAGGTAGTGGATATCCCATGACTCCGGCGATCAAGAGACATAATCTAAGGAGGGATGCTAAATTTAGGTTGATACCTCCAAGAAATCTTGGGTTGGAAGCTTTTTGCCAGGCCCAGTGTGACAGGGGCCCAGCAAGCCTAGACAGGGTCTCTCTCATAAGGTCATCAAAGGCACAGTTGCTCAGTGAATCTGGGAGGGAGGCCAGGATCAGAGAATTTTGGTACAGAGAGGCAAGACTGGAGGAGGAGTCTCCATTTGGGAGTCAGGAGGGGAGACAGCTGCATTAAAATTTTTTTTTAATTAACTTGTGGATACAACTTTAGAGCTGTGTAGATTCTGCAAATGTCATGGTATAGACTTGATATATAGCTGAAAAGATAGGTCTCTCTGTGTGCTCTCTTTTGACGATAAAATATGTTTCTTAGGACAACTATAGGCAAGTTACTAGACCCTAAAGTGGAGCGACCTCAAAAACCTGCATCCCAGAGTCCCCATCCAGAATAACTCCAGATTGCTAAGTGGCTAGAGGAAGCCTAGAGCATTCAATCACCTTTTTGAATAAGCATTAAAATTTTATGAAGTGGTCAAGTGCGTGGGTGCGAAATTGGGGGTGTTGATTTTATCAAGTCCATACAATGAAGTTTACAGAGCTATAAATTGGTAACCACAAGTTATATTTTTTAAATGGTCTTTTCTCCCCTTGACAAGGTCACACAGTTTGACCACATGTCCTAATCTGCTCCATTCTTTTCATAATGGTTGACTCACAGAAGGCTATGGGCCCAATAGGTGCACCAAGGAGACAGGAGCCCGATCACCAAGGAGACAGATGCCTGATCACCAAGAGCCTGATCACCAAGGAGACAGGAGCCTGATCACCAAGGAGACAGAAGCCTGATCACCAAGGAGACAGAAGCCCTGATCACTCAGTGAGCAGAACCAGAGCATTGCATTGTAGACATATTTTCATGCACTTGACTCTTAAGGAGCTCAGCTGTTAGCTTGAGCTCATATGCTAACAGGAATAGCACTTGTCTCTATCGTTTCACACACTTTCTTTTGTCTAGATGGCTCTTCCCAGCTTTGATAGTGAACGTGGGAGGACTGGAGCCCAACACACTCTACATGTGGCATTTAGGGTGGCCTCTGCCGACCCTTACTGTTACAGGTTCTGGTTGACTTGTCGGTGAGTCAGAGGTAGACCAGAATGTGGACCGGCAGATTTTTCTCCATCCTGACTTGCACATGAATGGTGATTCTTGGATGAAAAGACTAACCAATTTTTCAAAAGCGTCAAACTCACCCACACAGTCCAAAGACTGAGATTGACATTTAATACAATGTAGAGTATCCAGGCAGGTAGCTATGAAGGCTAATCCATGGAGTTCACATTTCTCCGTTGGTCATCCCTTTCTCCTCCTCCTCCTCCACCTATTCCTCTTTCTCCTCCACCTCCTCCACCTCCTCCACCAGCCATTCCTCCTCCTCCTCCTCCTCCTCCACCAGCCACTCCTCCTTCTCCTACTCCTCCACTAGCCACTCCTCCTCCACCTCCTCCTCTACCTACTCCTTCTCCATGGCGGACGGTGTGTTTCAACAAGAATGCTGGTATTGGTACCGTGAAAACTTCATCATCCACTGCTCTGTACTTGATGATATACACCTCTCCCAACACACCCATATCACCATCCTCTCTTTAAAACCCAGCTGTAGACATCTTGTAGCGAGCTTAGCTACTAATAAATCAAGACAATTGATTTCATATTCATCTCAACATTCTTAATCAAGCACATCATCTATTATTGTGTGTGTGTGTGTCAGTTCATAGAGTTCATTCCTGTGGTTAGGACGACCAGTGCCAAGTCGCTACACGCACGCCACAAGGGGCCCCCCAGTGACAGACACCGTAACGACCAAGGCCTACAGGAAGCGGACAGGCATCCTGATCTCTCTGCCGGAGCGAGCGTATACTGTAGGTTGTGGCACAACAGGTGTTGGCTGAGGTGGAACTAACCGGAATGGGCACAGAGTGAGAGCCCGGGAGGAATGGGGTAAGGCTGGTCGTCGGCTTGCTGGCCATATGCAGTCTTCAGCCGGTCGATAGAGACAGAGTCATGGCGGCCATTCAAGTCGAGGACGTAGTACTTATCATGAGTCTCAATGATCTTGAACGGGCCTCGATGAGCATCATGGCAAACATACACATAGCCTGTGGACACCAGGCTGGCAGGCTGGTAGGTGGAACGGCTGCCGTGGAACTCGTGGACGGGTGGAAGGACATTGCGCACGGTGTCCTGGAGCTGACGGAGGAACTCGGAGGATGCGTGCGAGCCCCATGGCTCGTGAGGAAGGAATTCCCCGGGGATGCGGAGGGATGTACTGTAGACGAGATCAGCGGCGGAGCAGCCTGGGTCTTCCCGCCAGGCTGTCCTGATGCCGAGGAGCACAAGCGGCAGTTCATCCATCCAGTGGGGGCCTTGGAGCCGGGCCTTAAAGGATCCCTTCAACTGGCGGTGAAAACGTTCAACAAGCCCGTTGGCTTGTGGGCGATAGGCCGTTGTGTTGGAGGCCGAAATCCCAAGCAGGCCGTTGAGCTGTGACCACAAGTGGCTGGTGAACTGAGGGCCATGATCAGAGGTGATGTCATCAGGCACTATGAAGCGAGAGATCCAGTGACGGATAAGTGCCCTTGCGCAGGTCTCGCTGGTGGAATCCGGCAGTGGGATGGCTTTGGGCCACCGGTGAAACGGTCAACGATCATAAAAAAATACTTCATGCCCTCGGACTTGTCAGGGAAATACTCTCACCTGACAGTGGCAGAACCAGCAGGTGGTGTTGACAGCAGAACATCACTCTCTGTGGGATTAACAAAGGGAAATATACATGTGAAAGAACAAGCCTCTCATGTGAACGAACAAGCCACTGATGTGAGCAAACAAGCCACAACCACACCACAGACAACAAGCAAGAACACTCACCTGACTGTTCAAAAGAACTGATACCTGATTATGTTGAACTTTAAGAAACTGTTGTAAGAACTTTGTAGATAGTGTTGATTGACACTGTGTATGCGTGATTCTCTATCTGTATTTAATATATAACATACTTGTTTCAAGTGGGTAGCCAGTATCTCGGGGAAAGATACTGAGTTTGGCTTGGGATAAGATTTCTAGCAGGTGGCTAGGAATAGGTCCCAGGCGTCGGACGAAAGTGTGGATCTGACTGAGCAGTTAAAGTGTCTGTTTCAGCAGAAGGACAACTTTCTGTCACAGGACTCATCGAGGGGGCCTACCAGGTCGACGTGGAGACTGCCGAGGCGTCGATCGGGAGGTGGACACTCGGTGAGAGGTGCATGGACATGCCGGGTATTTTTTACGCTTGGCAGGGATGGCAATCTCAGCACCACTTGCGGATGTCGCGTTTCATTCCATGCCACATGAAGCGTGAGGAGATGGCACATTGTATCGGGACAGCTGGCATTGGCAAGGCCGTGGATGGTATCGAAGACCCTCCTCGTCCACTCCCTAGGGACTACCGGCCGAGGTTGACCCATGGAGATGTCACAGAGAACGTCACAATCATCGAACTTGACATTTTCGAATTGGAGGTTGGTAATGGAGGTCTTGTAGGCAGTGATTTCGTCCAAAGTGGCCTGATCAGTGGCCAGCAGACGGTAGTCAATGGTGGGTAGGGAGAGGGCAGAAATATCAGGCCGAGAGAGGGCGTCAGCGACCACGTTGTCTTTTCCACTGACATGTCGCACGTCGGTGGAGAACTCGCTCATGAAGGACATGTGGCGAGTCTGACGAGGTGACCATTTGGTGGCACTGGCGAAGGCAAAGGTGAGTGATTTAGGGTCCGTGAAGATGGTGAAATGGCACCCTTCAATGTGGTGGCGAAAATGCTTCACTGTGAGGAAGATGGCCAATAGTTCGTGGTCGAAGGCACTGTATTTCCTCTCGGCATTGGAGAGCTTCCTGGAGAAGAAAGCTACTGGACACCAGATGCCATTGAGCAGTTGTTCGAGCTGACCACTGACTGCCCTGTCTGAAGCATCCACAGTGATGCTTGTCTTAGTACTCGCGTGTGGGTGATGGAGAAGGGTGGCAGTCGCCAGAGCAGATTTGGCGGTGAGGAAAGCGGCCTGACACTCCGGTGTCCACTCGATTGTCTGTCCCTTTACTTTAGTGGCATCGTGGAAGGGGTGAAGCTTGTCTGCCAACCTCGGCATGAAGCGGTGGTAGTAATTGATCATGCCGAGGAAGCGTTGAAGGCTGACCTTGCTGGCGGGAATGGGGAAGTCATTCACTGCATCAACCCGGGACCCAAGGGATATGGTGCCGGAGGCGGTAACATAGTGCCCGAGGGATGTGAGTTTGCTTACGCCAAAAACACTCTTCTTCCAATTGATGACCATCCCTTGTCGGAGAGGAGGCGGAAGGCTTGCTGGAGGTGTGCTTCGTGCTGCCATTTAGTGGTGCTGGCGATGAGGATGTCGTCCAGGTAGACGAAGACGAAGGGAATGCTGCGGAAGATGCCATCCATCAGCCTCTGGAATGCCTGAGCGGCATTCTTGAGACCAAAGGGCATGCGGAGGAACTCCTAGAGCCCGAAAGGAGTAATGATGGCCGTCTTGGGGGTATCCGCCGATGCGACGGGAATCTGGTGGTAGCCTCGCACCAGATCTATCTTGGAGAAGATCGTCATCCCTGCCAGACCGCCATTGAAATCCTGTATGTGCAGCAAGGGGTACCTGTCATCCACAGTGGCGTTGTTTAGACGTCGAAAGTCACCGCAAGGCCTCCAAACCCCGCCTGGTTTCGGAACGTTGCAATGCCCAGGGAGAGTTGGAGCGCCTGATAATGCCCATCCATTCCATCTCTGTGAATTCTGCTTTAGCAACCATCAGCTTCTTGTGCTCGAGACGATGAGCACGAGTATTAAGAGGTGGACCCTCAGTGATGAGGTGGTGTTCCACGCCATGCTTATTAGAGTCTGTAGACTTGAAGCGGGGCACGAGCAGTTAAGGGAACCCATCGATGATGGTGTTGAAGGAGCTTATGCGGGCGAGGTGGAGACCGGTGTTGGGAGAGGAGATGCTGGCGACACCAGTCACCACCACATTGAGGTCGTCGAGGTTGATGAGGCATTTGTTGGCCAAGTCGATGGCCAACCGGTTTGAGGCGAAGAAGTCAGCGCCGAGAATGGGGCCTGTGATGTCTGCCACGTGAAAGTCCTGGTTGAAGGCGTGTCCCTTACCGAGAAGAAGGGAAGTTTGCCGTTTCCCCCATGTCTTAATGAGGGTGCCATGGCAGCAATCATGGGAGCTGAGGAGGCACGGTGCCTCATGTCGGTGGCCGAGGCAGGGAACACGGATTCGTCTGCTCTGCAATCGACGAGGAAGGAGCGGCCTGAGCGGCGGTCCCACACTGACATCGTTTTTTTCTCCCCTTGGCCGACCGCGGAGGTTTTTAGCGGCCGGCCTGTCTGTTTTCCGAGGCCGGAGACAGGTTGGAGGTGGGAGTGGAAGGTAAAATAAGGTGGCCCATCCTGCACCCCTGCTGGTTGCACTTTCTGGCCTCCTTGCCAAATTTGGCATGGTAAAAACATAGCCTTTTCTGTGGCATGGTGGATGGGGGAGTCGATCTCTGCACGCCAGAAATGCCAGTGGCACTGAAACACGTGGAGCCCACCTCCATGATGGCATCCGCCTCCTTGGCCAGCTCCTTAAGGTCAGTCGTGGTAGATCCAGCGAGGACTCGACGAACTTCCGTGGGCAACTGGGTGAGGAAGAGTGCGCGAAGGAGGGTCTTGGGGTCCGTGTTGAGGGATTCCATATGGCGTAGAAAGCTGGAAGGCTTCCTGTCCCCGAGACCCGACAAGGAGAGGAGCTGTATGGCCTGGGTCTTGCCAAATGCGTCGATGAGGTCAGCCTTCAGTGCCGGGTACTTGTCGGTAGGGGGGGGGGGAGACAGGATGATGGCCTCAACTTCCCCTGCTGTGGCATTGTCCAGAGATGCAATCACATGGCTGAACTTGGTTAAGTCTGTTGTGATGGGTGGATGGCGGGTTTCGAATTGGGCCTCAACCTGGCGGAACCACACCTCTGGCCGGGTTGCCCAAAATGGAGGCAGTTTGAGGGAGACAGATGAAATGGAGGAGGGGGCAGCAACGGGAGCAGTGGGGAGAAGAACTTGCAGGGCCTGGGTGATGGCCTGAACGTATTCATTTTGGAGAGGCATCACGCGGACCAGACGAGAGGCGAGGATTTGCAGCACGCTGCTAGAATGCCGAAGTCTTCGGTTGTTTCTCCGACGCTGTGAGTTTTTGAGTTATTGATTGGACGACGATTGCGTGTTCAAATCCCATCGGGGTTACCAATGTAGCGAGCTTAGCTACTAATAAATCAAGACAATTGATTTCATATTCAGCTCAAGATTCTTAATCAAGCACATCATCTATTATTGTGTGTGTGTGTGTCAGTTCATAGAGTTCATTCCTGTGGTTAGGACGACCAGTGCCAAGTCGCTACGCGCGCGCCACAATCTCATACTATTCCTACCTCTTCAAGTCCCCCTCCTCCAGACAATAAAGAGCAGCACTGTTCTTCTCCACTATACAGAAGTCAATGGGCGATGGGTATTGAGAACACTGGAACTATTATTACCTATTATCTCTTGCTTATATATATATATAATATTGTTGACTTTTTAGGTGGACTTACATGTAGTATGGTAGGAATGTCAGTCAGGGTCATGTATATTAATTAGATATGTATGTGTGTATACAACAACCGAATACGTTTTGTTAAAAACAACAACTTAATAACCCTTTATCCTATTGTTTTAAGCAGTACAATTTGAATGGTAAAGGGTCATCACACTGGTTGTGGTCCACATGGGGTTTTTTTCTTTAAAAAAATTTTTTTTTTAAAGGGTCCTGTACATGCTTGCATTAATACATTATAGAATTAATCACGAATTTACCAATTATATATTTACCTAATTGAGGTGCCTTATGTTGGATATCAGACATAGGTATATTGGAACTGGGGTGAACTCATAGGGACATAGGAACCTATATCCCAGTTTCAATAGTAGGCACCTCGATTCCAGCTGACTCATTTGGGGGTTGGGGCTGGAGCCAAGTACTGGAATCGAGGTGCCTTATATTGGAACTGGGGCATAGGTACACTATATTGGAACTGGGGTGATCTCATAGGGATATAGGGACGTATGTCCCAGTTTTAATAGTAGGCACCTCGTTAAGATGAAGTCGATGTATTCAATATTGGAACTGGAATCGAGTCGAGGTGCCTTGTACTGGAACTGGGGCATAGGTGCCCAATATTGGAACTGGGGTGATCTCATAGGGATATAGGGACCTATGTCCCAGTTTGAATAGTAGGCACCTCGAATCCAGCTGACTCATTTGGGGGGGTGGGACTGGTGCCATTTGCAAAACTCATTGCCCCAAAATAGGATTTTTGGCTAATATTGAGAGTGCCGGTTCAAACTTTGGTAAGGTTGAGACAAGCTTCACTTTAGTTTCACTCAAAAAATGACTAGAAGTTACATACAGTACTTATGTAACTTTCTATATAGCTATATATATACTGTAATGAACTCATAGGGACATAGGAACCTATATCCCAGTTACAATAGTAGGCACCTCGATTCCAGCTGACTCATTTGGAGGGTGGGGCTGGAGCCAAGTACTGGAATCGAGGTGCTTTATATTGGAACTGGGGCATAGGTACCCTATATTGGAACTGGTGTAATCTCATAGGGATATAGGGACCTATTTCCCAGTTTTAATAGTAGGCACCTCGTTAAGATGCCGTCGATGTATTCAATATTGGAACTTGAATCGAGTCGAGGTGCCTTGTATTGGAACTGGGGCATTGGTGCCCAATATTGGAACTGGGGTGACCTCATAGGGATATAGGGACCTATGTCCCAGTTTGAATAGTAGGCACCTCGATTCCAGCTGACTCATTTGGTGGGTGGGGCTGGTGCCATTTGCAAAACTCAAAGGGGTTAACGCACAAATTTCTTCCAGCATGTGTCTAAGGTGAAGCTTGTCAATTTTACCAAACTTTGAACCTGCGGACTCAATATTAACTGATTTTGAGCCAAAAATCCTATTTTGGGGCTAATTTTGAGTAGAAAGTTACAGTATATAATTATATAGCTAGAAAGTTACATAAGTACTGTATGTAACTTCTACTAATTTTTTGAGTGAAAATTGCCCCAAAATAGGATTTTTGGCTAATATTGAGAGTGCCGGTTCAAACTTTGGTCAGGTTGACAAGCTTCACTTTAGACACATGCTGGATGAAATTTGTGTGTTTAACCCCTTTGAGTTTTGCTGACTCACCTCGACTCATTTGGGGGGTGCGGCTGGAGCCATGAATTGGAATCGAGGTGCCTTATGTTGAAACTGGGGCATAGGTGCTCTATATTGAAACTGGGGTGACCTGATATGGATGTAGGGACCTATGTCCCAGTTTCATTAGTAGGCACCTCGATTCCAGATGACTCATTTGGGGTGTGGCTGGAGCAAAAAACTGCCTTATGTTGGAACTGGGGCATAGGTGCCCACTGGTATGACCACATAGGGATATAGGGAACTATGTCTCAGTTTCAATAACTAGGCACCGTGATTCCAGCTGACTCATTTGGGGGTGGGGCTGGAGCCAAGAACTGGAATCGAGGTGCCTTATGATGGAACTGGGGATAGGTACCCAATATTGGAACGGGGGTAACCTGATAGGGATATAAGGACCTATGTCTCAGTTTGAATAGTAGGCACCTCGATTCCAGATGACTCATTTAGTGGGGTGGGGCTAGCCCTAGCCCCAGCTGAGCCCCAGTCCTATCCCTAGCCCTAGCCCTAGTCCTAGTCCCTAGCCCTAGTCCCAGCCCTAGCCCTAGCCCTAGCCCCACTCATTTGGGGGTGGGGCTGGAGCCATGAACTGGAATCGAACTGGAATCGAACTGGAATCGAGGTGCCTTATGTTGGATCTCAGGCATAGGTACCCTATATTGGAACTGGGGTGAACTCATAGGGACATAGGAACCTATATCCCAGTTTCAATAGTAGGCACCTCGATTCCAGCTGACTCATTTGGGGGGTGGGGCTGGAGCCAAGTAGTGGAATCGAGGTGCTTTATATTGAAACTGGAGCATAGGTACCCTATATTGGAATAGGGACGTATCTCCCAGTTTTAATAGTAGGCACCTCATTAAGATGCAGTCGATGTATTCAATATTGGAACTGGAATCGAGTTGAGGTGCCTTGTATTGGAACTGGGGCATAGGTGCCCAATATTGGAACTGGGGTGACTTCATAGGGATATAGGGACCTATGTCCCAGTTTGAATAGTAGGCACCTCGATTCCAGCTGACTCATTTGGGGGGGGGGGGCTGGTGCCATTTGTAAAACTCAAAGGGGTTAACGCACAAATTTCTTCCAGCATGTGTCTAAGGTGAAGCTTGTCAATCTTACCAAAGTTTGAACATGCGGACACAATAGTAACTGATTTTTAGCCAAAAATCCTATTTCGGGGCTAATTTTGAGTAGAAAGTTACAGTATATATGTTCCATCCAATCAATATTTCCATAGCACCACAAGCTCTTACGCCTATCAGCATCGAAGAAATCCTAGAATTATCCGGAAGGTCGGAAAAATCTCTGACGACGACTGAGCAGCAACACCGTTCCAAGTCGAGTTTCCCTCCAGCTGCTCATGCCAGCAACTTCGGCAGCACTAGCAGCAGCGGCACACTAGCAACATGGCCACATTTCCTGCTGGTGCTAGTCGTGGAATTGGAAGCTGCATGCTGCCGCCACCACTGCCCTTATATGCTTGATCAACAGGCTGTTTTTTTGTTGTTTGTTTTATTTTAGCGTTAATTATGAATATAAATCATTTTATGCACATGCTAACAGGTACCCTGGGCTACCCACGCCCATTTGTAGAAGACAACTTTTTGAAACGGCGATATATCTCTGTTCCAGAGCGGTTGCAGCTGGCTCAAGAGCTACAACTCAGCGAACAACAGGTCAAAACTTGGTTCCAGAATCGGAGAATGAAATGGAAGAAGCTGTTGGGACTATTCCTTTGGAGGGTGCTATTTTTATTATTCTGTTTTTAATGGTGTCACCCAATTGAATGTTACAGATGGCCCATGATGCTACAATAAGTCTATATATCTAGGAGATCGATGTATATATTAGTATTATTTATTTCTGCCTTTATGATTTAATGTTGCTATTACTGAGCCCATCACATATATAATACAGCACAATGTGAAACTATTTAGTAACTAACCTAATAACAATCTATATTTTAAAAAGACGTCAACAGTATTTAATTAATAAAATTATCAACAATATTAAGTTACGAGTGTCCCGCTGCTCAGGAAGGGGGGGACAGGAGTGGACCAAAGATCATTCCTCAGCTCACCACACAACAGTTCTTTTCTCCTCTGCCACCACTTCCCTACCCAATACATAACACACTCACCCACCTCCTCCATCACTGCATCAATTACTCCCTCCACATCTTTCCCCAAAAGCAATGCCACCTTTCCATCCTTACTCACTCTTCTTAATTCATCCATCCACTGTCTTGCCACTGCAATTCTGCGTACCTCATCTATCAGAACCAGCCGATCCCTCTCAAATTCCGCATGTCACCAAGAAATGTTCCACATCCTCCCCTGCTCCACTATCACACATTATACACCTCTCATCCCTAACTATCCCACATCTCTTCTTATCCTCTAACAACCCAGCTGATGCAGTCCTCAGTCGAAATTGTAGCCGCACACCTTCCTGACCATGCATGGACCTCACATACCTCTCCACCCCTGCACCATTCTTTGCCGATTTATAACAATTCAGCGTACTTTTCCCGTCTACTTCCTCCTCCCAGTCCTTCTCATTTCTCACCTTCACTTTCCCCTTCCACTTGCGCACTGACCCAACCTCGTTGTTTATCTTGTACTTTCTCCTCAAGATCTCATATTCTTCCCCCCACCATCCAATTCCTCCATCCTCTCGTAGTTTATTTACAACAACTTTTACCAATCTGCTCTGTTCCAACACCTCTAATCTCTTGCCAAACAAAACCTTCATCTCTTCCCTCCTCTCCTCTAGCTTCCTCCACCCCATATCTCCCCATATTGCCACTCCTGCAACTCTATCACTTGCCCCCAACAGTCTCCTACCCACTCTCATCTGTGCTGACTTCGAGCATTCCGTCCTCCTGTCCACCACACTTCGGCTGCATGCTCCATACTGGACCTCGCTAGAAGCTCCCACACCATTCTTCCTCTGTCTACTTCCACCTGCCCATTCACTCTACTCATCCATATTACCTTTCCAACCCACTCTTCTGCCTTCTTTGTCATCTTCTCTAACTGAACGTTACCCCTTAGCTTCCTATCAAACCATATTCCTAAGTACTTGAATTCTTTGACCTCTTCCAATATCTCCTCACCAATCCTCCAATGCACTTCTGATTCCCTACTACCATGACCTTGCTCTTCTTGCTATTAAATTTCATCTTCCACCTTAACACATACGCCTGTACCACATACAACATAGCTTGCAGTTCCACCCCTGAGTCAGCCAGAAGAACAACATCATCTGCATACATGAGTGCCCCACACCAGCAGCCTTCCACTTTGACTCCTAGCTCAGCTCTCTCCAATTCCTCTGCCATTCCCATCAAATATATATTGAAAAGAAGTGGAGACAAAGGACATCCCTGCCTAAGTCCATTCTCCACAGTGAACCACCTTGACCTCAATACCACCGTCGTCTCCACCCCACTATACAATCCTACACATGTCCTCACAAGCTTCTCTTCTACTCCATTGTGCCTCAACTTCTGCCACAGTCCCTCCCTCCACACACTGTCATATGCCTTACTTATATCCAGGAAAGCCAGATATGAAGCTTTTTTCTCGCTCTTCCTCACTTCACACACTCCTCTTAACACCAACCACTGGTCTGAACATCTCCCCTGTCTCCTAAATCCTCCTTGTGCTTCCGTCAAAATCCTATCCTCAGCGAACACTCCCAACCTCCTTGCCAACACTCTCGCAAACACCTTCACCACATTACAACACAATGAAATTCCCCTATAATTCCCTACTTCATCCTCGTCACCATCCTTGTGGAGAGGTACTAGTAAACTCCTCTTCCAGTCCACTGGGCAGCACTCAATCCTCATCACCACATTCATCACCTGCACCATCACTTCCACCAACCTTCTACCTCCATACATCAGCATCTCATTCAACATTCCATCAGGGCCTGGAGCCTTTCCTCTCTTCAAACACTTTAATACCTCTACTACTTCTTCCCAACTTACCATACCCAGCTCATGCCCACCCACTTCTCCCATCTCTAATTCTTGTACTGTGGCATACTCTTTTTTCCTCCCCAGCTCTTCCCAGTGTTTTGCCATCACCTCCAACACCTCGACTTCCTCCTCTACCATCCTTCCCTCATCATCTCTCACTCCTTTTATCCTTCTCTCCTTCCTCTTTGCTCTTAAATCATTCCAAAACAGCTTACAACTAGTCCCACCCTGCTCTCTAATCTTCTTTATAGTTCTCTTCCTCAATTCCTTCTTCTCTATCCTAATAGTTTTTCACTTCCTTTCTTGCTTCTCTATAGTCATCCCATAGTTGTCTTAATGTAGCCTCTCTCTCCCCTCTCTTCCTGGCTTCCCTTAGCCTTAGCCTCTTACATTTCTCCTTCCTGACACCAATCAACCAATCCACATCCTCTGACCACCATCCCTCTGACCTGTGTGTAATCTTCTTCCTTCCAATTCCTTTCTCCGCTGCAGCCAAAACTTTCTCCTTCCACCTACCCCACACCTCTTCAACTATGTTTCCTCCCAACTCTTGCTCAAGCTCTCTCACCTCCTCTTCCCACCCCATGAACATTTCCTCCACTGCCTCCTGATACTCCATCCAGTCTAGCCTATTGTCAACTCTCCATTTATGTCGCTCTCTTCTCATTTGTACCTCTCTCCTACCCCACGTAATTTCTCCCCAAATAATGTTATGGTCCGACCCCACATCCAGCTTGCCTGAGTCCTCAACTACCACCCTAGCTACATCCATGTCCTCACTAAACAACATATAGTCTATGACCGACTTTCTCTCCTCACATTCCCACGTCCACCTGCCCTCACAGCACTGCAACTCGTTCCCCACAACCAGACCTCCAACCCTAACCAACTCCAACAACCGCCTTCCATTACTGTTTGGGTTGCCCTCCACTCCTAGTCCAATCTTTGCATTGAAGTCCCCCATCATAACAACATCGAACCCTTTCTCTTCATACCTCACCACATCCTCCTGCAATACCTCAAACAATACCTCCGTCTCACTCACTCTCACTCCTTCTGGGTTCACATACACTACCCCTACCATGGTTTTTCTTCTCCCCGCTCTGCTTAACTCCACCCACAGCAAACCTTCTCTCGCCCTAGATTCCAAACTCTCATGCACCAGAACTCCCACACCTCCACTCGCCCGCCTGCCACCCTCTCTATTCCTGCCATACCACTCATATCCTGCCACACTCACCTCATCCTCCTTCTGCAAAAATGTCTCCGCTAATCCCAGCACATCAAACTTCTTCGTTCCCAACACTACCTTCAAATCCACCTCCCTTGACCACCATCCTCTACAATTAACAATTGCCACTCTCAACCGCCCAGTTTCCCTATCTTTGGTCCCTCTTCCAACCCCCACCCTCCTCAACATACTCTTTGCTTGGGTTTGCTCATGCTCATTGACATCTTTGCTTTGGCCAGCAGGTGCTCCTTCCCTGGATGAATCCCCTCCCGGTGCTCCCCCACCTGACAGTTCTTGCCTCTCTCGATCCCTCTCTGTGTTGTTGTCCACCAGCGATTCTCCCCCTGACAACCCACATGTACCAAATCGCAGTAGATACATTCCCCTTGACTTTTCCTCCTGGCCTCCATCCACTCTCCTCCCTTGCTCCACCACCCTTTTGCAATCAGACTTCTTTCCCTGCGTGCCTTCTCCTGTTGTTTCACTTGCTGGCAATTCTTCATATGCCGATGCTGATACATCCCTTGCGCCATATATACTCCATTTCCCCCCAGACTCTCTTTCCTCCTCTTGTATCTTCCTGTCTTTCTCATGATAAATGGCCTCCCCACCAGTTTGTTCAAGACCTCCTGAAAATTTTCTTCGTCCCTCTTCTTTATATCCTGATCTATATTCCTCCATCCTTCTCCGTCCTTCACCAACTTTGCTTGTCCTGTTTCCTTTACCACCTTCTCAGCTTTATCTTTCTTACCCACTTCCTCTACCACCCCCTTGGCCTGCTTCCTGTTCCCTCCTTCTTCCGCCATCACCTGCTCTAACTTCCTCCCTAAGACTTCAATTCTTCTCTGTTTATGCTCTACCTGCTTTTCTAGTTCTTCCACCCTCAACAAGACATTAGCCAGCACATCACCCATTTGAAGATTTTCCATTAGTTTCATATTAATCCACACATCACCACTCTCTCTATGCTCCAACCTCTTTAACACCTCCCTCGTCAACATATGAACAGTGTTGGTGGCATTGGTATCTACTAACCACCATCTCTCTCGTCCCGATACTCCTCCTTAATTTTCTCTATTATCTCCTGCCTCCTTATCATAACCTTTTCACTGAAACAACTTACTACACTATTCATTACTCTTTCTCGTGCCTCTTTCCGGTTCTTCGTATCAACACACTTCATAACCAGCACTTCTTTTCGTTTACCTTCAGCATAAACTTCTCCCTTCCCCACACTTGCTCCATCCAAACTCCCACAACATTGACTACAAACCCATTTTTTCTCACCTAAACTCTTAATATCCTCCTCAGACATGCCAACACATCTTTGGTGAAACCATCCCCCACAAGACCCTTCACATCCAATCCACCTTGAGCCTTCCTCCGAGGATTCTTCATCCTTAGAACATACCACGCACGCATCATGTATCAGGTTCACCGCCATTTTTTTAAGTGCAATAGTATCTGGATTATTTGAAAGGAAAATCGGGAGAAAGTGGACAGGTACATTAACGTCTGGTTGTATGGGTATTAGTCTGGTTGTCTCTTGTTGGATTTTTTATGAGACAATTTTAAACTCTTCAGTTACTTTATATGTCACCTCCATAAGCACATGGGAAAGGGGAGGAGTTCATACTAACTTGTGGTTAATTGTGACAACTAAGTGGTACAGTATTGAGAGTACTACTCTTTTTGCTGGTGTATAGATGCTGCTGTACTCTATTATATATACAGCAATATCTTACTTATTTTTCAATAGTAGGCACCTTGATTCCAGCTGACTCATTTGAGGTGTGGCTGGAGCCAAGAACTGGAATCGAGATGCCTTATGTTGGAACTGGGGCACAGGTGCCCTATATTCACGGCAGCCTGAACAAAACAGTTTGCCATTGCTCACTGTCAAAGGTTCATTTTTGTAAGCCTTCACTCTTTCAGCTGGAGAAACTGACTTAGGATCATTGTTTGTACAGCCTCTTCCTCTCTTCTTTCCTACAGGAGGAAGGTTGATGCCAATCTTCCTTTTTCTGGCTAATGCTGATGGCTGAGGAGGTTTAAGCAGATCTACAAGATTGGTGAGACTGGCACTCTGTGCATTCTGAGCAGGTACTATCATTGATGTCACACACATTGTCAGTGTCTCCATCTAGTCCTGCCTCTATTGTCTCAGCCTACTTCAGCTACAAATAGCAGCTAGCTACAAACTCAACTGTTCAGTGCACAATGACTTGGCCATGTGGTCTGTACACAATAAAGTCATTAACTGCCAAGCAGACTAACCCTTTACCAGTAGACAATACTTGCTTGCAGTGACTGTTGTGAAATGACCAACTGTGGTTATTTCACAACTGGTAACCACCAGCAAGAATCTTACCCACCCATATCCTGCATGCTTTTTAATTAAGATGCTTGACTTGGCTAAGTGTGTCACAATTTCAATAAGTGAGACTTGAGAGGTGTGGATAAGCTGTTACTGTGATGCATTCAGTCACTCTTATGTCTAATCTAAGAAATCATTTCGATTTCTCCTGAAAGTCTGCCTATTTTTCCTGAAAGTCTGCCTATTTTTCATGAAAGCTTGCCTATTTTTCCATCAATTCTCTGAACTATCTATTTCCCCCAAAATTATGCTAGCATAATCCGCCAGGGCCTAATTATGAGTGTGTCTAAGAAAAGGGCCCACTTTGCTCATATTGCAATAGGACTCAGGGGCAGATCCAGTTTTTTTGCCCCCCCCCCTCCCCCTTCAGTCTATAAATAATTATGTTCTTTAATGAACACATAACATGTGCTTACACTTAAATACTTTCTTTGTCGTTGAGGTAGTGGACAAAACATTTTTGCATGCATGTAAAGTGCAATGTGGTTGGTGGTCTTAGGCTAGCAACCACATGATGAATGTGCTGTGGCAATTGGCAACTACATGGTTGAATATGTGCTACAGTATCAGATCAGAACTCAGAGGCTAAAAATGAAGAGACGATGTCAGTGTTCCTTGACATCTTTTGGAGTTACTTCTGGCTCTGAACATGACCATTCTATAAGTGATAGTTTGTCAGACCCTAAGATACTACATCAGTCCTCTTTCTCTTCTTCCGGAGATACTTCAGGACCACATGAAGACGTAACAAAAAGTAGCATTTCTGGCCCTGCTCATGCCAGTTCAGATATTGAATTGGATTTAGTGGGATGTGAGGTTATCATGAGACCTGAAGAAGATGTCAAAGAAACTGACATTGTGTGCCAGTCCATTCCTTCAGATTCTAATGATGCTAGTTCTTTGCAAACAGCTTTCATGGAAACGGGAAGTAGAAGTACAGGTATTAATGATATTGGACTTGTTGCTTCTGGTAGTATACCAATCAGTTCCTTGTCAGATAGTGACAAATATGAATTTTTGAAGAGTGAAGGCAAACATTCAAAGTTTGCAACCTTTGAAGTGATAAAGAAGGGAAAGAAACTACCATTAACGTTTCAGAAGTCATAGCTAAAAGAGTTCGAATGGTTGTCATATTCACCCTCACATGAAGGAAGTTACTGTAAATATTGTGTTCTGTTTGGGAAAATTACAAAGGGTTATTTGGGAATTCTAGTGAAAAAAATTTCAGCAAAGCAAAGGTTAAAAAAAATCCTGGGGTTTTTCAATATCAACAAGATGCTTTATATGCTGCAAAATTATTCCCGATGACATTCAAAAATCCAGAAACCAGAATAGATTGTCAAATCCAGAAAATGTCTAACACAACCTCCAACCGGAATAAACACATCCTCTCAGCTGTTGTTTGATGCTGTTAAATTTTGCAGCATGCAGGAGCTTCCTAGCCATAGAGAGAGCATGACAACAAATCCTTCTGGAAATAGAGGTAACTTTCTAGCTTTGCTCGAATATGTTGCCAAGTATGATCCAATAATATGGGATCATCTTGAACTAGGAGAGAAGAACCAGCAATACACATCTAAAGTAATACATAAGTATTATGGCAGATTTATTGCGTGAAAAGCTTTTAAGTCCATTAAAAACCTCTAAATATTACAGCGTTATGGCTGATGAGGTCACAGACAAGCATGCAAATCAGGAAATTTTGTCTTTATGTATCCGATTTGTTGATCTTGGTCAAGGTCAGCTGCATATCCATGAAACTTTCTCCACCTCAAAAGGGCTACTGGAGAAAACATTGCTGCTGGTATTATTGATCTTCTCAATAAGAATGGTATTGAAGTGAGAGGATAGATGGAGCTTCAGCAATGGCTGGCACAAGAAGAGGGACTCAGGCTTTTATCAAGAAGAAGAATGCACTTGCTTTGTACACTCATTGTCACTCACATATTTTTTAATTTGGCTGTACAAAATCATGCTCTGTGCCTGATATTCGAAATACAATTGATGTCATAAATGAAGTGTGTCCCTAGAGACAGCGATTTCTTGAGTAAATTTTGTACCCTTTTGCTCCAGAAAATAGAGTGCATAAACTGAAGGGTCTAAGTGGACAGAAAGGCATGAATGTTTCTCAATATATAGTAACATGTATGGATGCCATGTCACATTTTGATGAGTACCCTCAATTGCAAACTTATGGTTCAGAAAATTGGGACTGGGATGCAAATACACGGACTAAAGCTCAAGGATTTTTACACTCCTTAACTTCTGGTAGAACTATAATTACCTTAGTTATTCTAAATCATATTCTTGATTCAGTTAAAGGACTGAGTGCAAAGCCTCAAAAACGTGATCCGGATGTGGTTATGGCATATAAGTACATTGACCTTACTAGAAGTGAGATTCATGATCTCAGAACTAACCTTGACACAATTTGGAATGATTGGTACAGGGAAGCAGAAGTTATAGCGAGGAGTGTTGGGAGTGAATTAAAAGTACAGAGAATAACCACACACCAGCAACACCGCCTTAATACACCTTCTGAAAACACCAGTCAATACTTCAAAAGAACCCGTTTATTGACAACTCAGCAGTTGGATGAAAGATTTTCAACAGACAATCGCACTATACATTCACTTTTGTTCCAAAAGTAGTGGTCAGTCTCAATGAAGGTGGTATGGATCTGCTGGTGGAAAACTATTTTTCTGGGAAAAACACTTTTCTTCTTCAATTTCACTAAGGAAAAAAACAGTTCGTTGGAAGATATATTGGGAAGAGGAAGAGAACAGAGATAACTTAACTGACAATCTAATTAATGCACTGATTGTATGCTGATCCAGATATATTTCCAAATTTGAGAGAGCTTGTTCTTGTTAGATGTACATCTCCAATCGGATCATGTGAGGCAGAGAGATCTTTCTCAGTAAGATGCCTCAAGACACATTTACATTCTACTACGAGTGAAGAAAGGCTTGCAAGTCTAGCACTTATGGCTATGCATTATGATACCTGTAAACAATTAGAAACTGAAGCTATTGTTCAGCATTTTATTCAGGCTCACCCCGAAGAATGTTCTGTAACTCATTGACTAATTGTCACTTGTATTATTGAATGTTTGTCACTGAAACTATGTTAGCTCACAATATTCCACTTGTTTGTAATATTGCCACTTGTCACTGAAACTATACAAGTGATACTATTACCATAAACATAAGCAGTCACGTGATAATCCTATACTAGATCAACTTTTAAAGACATAACAGGAGGGTGGGGTTTTTTACCATAGACTTTGAACTTACAAATTTGGTTGTGTTCATTGTTATGGTGTTTACAAGCAACTTAATAACAGGCTTTGTGTTTTTGTTGGAGCACCTTGTACAATGAAAATCTTATAATTTGTGTTAGTAGCTATATTAGATGCCTATCATTTTATAGATTATAAATCATTTGAAAAAACAGATTTCAGAAAAATTATAAAAAATAAATGTCAATTACAATGAATATATACAAACGTTTAAAAAGAGAATGTCCAATAACAAAACATAGTTGATGCTTTTGATATTTAAAAATGCTAGCCATCCAAATGACAAATTTCAATAACGCTCCAACCCAAATGTCCAAGAATAAACCCTCCCCTTACTGATACTCTAGATCTGCCCCTGGGACTGAAAATAAGTATTTGAGTTGTATATATAATAATGAATCATGAAATTTTCTAAAAGTACCTCAGAGGTATCCCGGATCATCACTCTAGCTCTTCAATGCCTGAACAGCTTCTTTCCAAGTGAGTAGTTAGAAGGAAGCTTACTAGAAGAGTTACAGCATTCACTGAATGATTTATATTTGGTTTCCATAGTAACCTAAAATAAATCATATAGTGATTTACCAATTGAATGCGTGACATCATCTACGTGTGCACAAAGTTTCATGTAAAAAATTGCTTGAAACTTGGAAGCATTTCAATCATGTAGGCTCGCTTGACAGTGGATGGGAAGAGAAACAACATGCCACTCTGTAATGGTTCTAGATCAGAGCATGATTCATTTCCCCAAAACTTCATTCTTGTGTTAATAACTTGGAAAAAAAATTTTGCCCAGAGTGGGCCCTTTTCTCAGATCCTATCACACACATATTGATTGTAGACTATTATAAATATATTGTAGACTATTATAAACATTGTAGACTATTTTAAATATATTGTAGGCTATAATAAATATATTATATACTTTTATAAATATTGTAGACTATTATAAGACTGTTATAAATATATTGTAGACTATTATAAATATATTGTAGACTATTATAAATATTGTAGACTATTTTAAATATATTGTAGGCTATAATAAATATATTATAGACTTTATAGATTATTTATAAAGATATTGTAGACTATTATAACATATTGTACACTATTATAAATATATTATAGACGATTATAAATATATTGTAGACAATTATAAATATATTGTAGACTATTATAAATACATTGTAGACTATTATTAATATATTGTAGACTATTATAAATATATTGTACTATTATAAATATATTGTAGACTATTATAAATATATTGTAGACTATTAAAAATATGTTGTAGACTTTATTAGACTTATATTGTATATTGTATACTATTATAATTATAAGTATATTGTAGACTATTATAAATATATTGTAGACTATTTTAAATATTCTCAATGAACTCTCAGTTGACATATATAATGATATTAAAATCACCTTCTCAATAATCAACTTCAATTTTTATTCACTCGACGTTTCGACTAGAGGCTCTAGTCTTCATTCCTGATGAAGATTAGAGCATCTTGAAACATCGAGTGAATAAAATTGAAGTTGATTATTGAGAAGGATGATTTCAATATTTTTAATATATTGTGCGCTATAATAAATATATTATAGACTATTATAAATATATTGTAGACTATAATAAATATATTATAGATTTATAAATATATTGTAGACTTTTATAAATATTGGTGACTACTATAAATATATTCTAGACTATTATAAATGTATTGTAGATGATTATAAATATATTGTATTGTAGACTTATAAATATCGTAGAATATTATAAAATATATTATAAACAATTATAAATATTGTAGACTATTATAATTATAAATATTAGACTAGACTATTATAATTATAAATATATTGTAGACTATTATACATATATTGTAGATGATTATAAATCTATTGTAGACTATAATAAATATTGTAGACTATAATAAATATTGTAGACTATTTTAAATATTGGTCAATGAACTCTCAGTTGACATATATAATAACATTAAAATCATCTTCTCAATAATAAACTTCAATTTTTTTCACTTAACGTTAAGACTAGATGCTCTAGTCTTCATTCCCGATGAAGGACTAGAGCATGTAGTCGAAACATCAAGTGAATAAAAATTGTATTGAGGAGGTTATTGAGAAGGTGATTTTAATATTTAAAAATATATGTGCTATAATAATAGATATAGACTATTATTTGTAGACTATAATAAATAGATTTATAAATATATTGTAGACTATCATAAATATATTGTAGATGATTATAAATCTATTGTAGACTATTATAAATATAGACTATTATTTGTAGACTATAATAAATAGATTTATAAATATGTTGTAGATCATTATAAATCTATTGTAGACTTATAAATATTGTACACTATTACATAACTATTATAAATATCGTAAAATATTATAAAATATATTATAAACAATTATAAATATTGTAGATTATTACTTAAATATTGTATAATATTATAAATATTGTAAGAGATTACAAATATATATTTTTCAGATTATAAATATGTATTTTTTAAGGCAGGTGATTTAATTTTCTCCCTCATTTAAAAAAAAATGCCTCCCAAAGAAACGATCCTCGTAAACGTGTACCCCCCCCCCACCCCACCTCCACTCCCCCTATACCCCATCCCTCCTCCCCTCCCTACAGTGGTGCAAGTCTTCTTAAACGAGGCACTCCTTTCTGTTAGAGAGTCCACCGGACAAGTGATGTTCACAGTTAGCAAACAAGGCTTGAACGAGCATATGTGTCTGTGCAAGTGAGCGTTGCCATGTTGGTAGTAGCTCTGGTTGCTATGGCTACAGGTAAATGTATCTCTGAGGAATCTCTGCGACTTGAGGCGTATTGTTTTTAGTGTGATGTTTGAAAACATCGGTGTGTGATGAAATGTTGTTAAACTAAATAATGGGTTGAGAGGGTGTAAAAAACAGTTGGCCAAGACAGCAGCTATTTGGTTGGTGAGGAATCAGACACGATCCCTGCACTCGGTGAGCACTCTTGAAATCACATTTTTGTGACGGTACATGCCTGTTTATTTGGTCCAACCTTAACTGGAATGAAGGCTGCAGCACTAGGTTGAGATGCGGTCCATAAGAGCCAACTTGAGCTGGTCTAAGGATAAATCTTTGGTTTAGCCACCATCTTGATCGAGGCGTGGGGACGTTTAAGTCCAAGCTCCAAGGATATAGGCCATGTTGAACGTCAGCTTCTTTCCTCTACCAACATGCTCGCTTAGCAGCTCTTGTAAGTGGCCACCCACATGACAGCATTGGAGTTTGTTATTTTGGCATTAAGATAAGAACCTTCTAGCAAGCAGTTTGAAGTTGATAGAGCTGCCTTGTCAGCTAAGTTATTGCTCCAACCCCAAAATTCTCAGCTCCTTAGCAAGCCACTGTCCTACAAGTACTTGCCTAACCCACAATGCTTCATGGAGAGAGCCATCTTTTGACACTGAACTCACCTGCATTGGAGGTTCGGAGAAGAAGGTAATGGAGATTTTAATATTGCCTGAGCATCCATAGGACTTTATCCCTTCCACTCCCCCCTTCCCCCCCCCCTCCCTATCCTCCCTGGTGTAAAACTCTAAGCACTACTTTTCTTTCTTTCTATTTCTAAATCCTCCCATTGTATTTGCTGGTCTGAGGTAGCTATGGTTGCAGACCTACATGGACCTGGACAAAATGGCCTGATCTGATTGTAGATACCATCGCTGCTCATTGGACAACGATTATCCGTGTAACCTTTAACTGTACACACCACATATCTAGGTAACCTTTAGCACATATCTATGCTATACACACACCACATATCTATGTACAGTAACCTTTAGCTGTACACACCACATATCTATGTAACCTTTAGCACATATCTATGTAACCTTTACCACATATCTATGTAACCTTTAGCATATACACCACATATCTATGTAACCTTTAGCACATATCTATGTAACAATTGCTATGTAGCTGTGATTAACCCTAGTCCTTGTCTAAGTCCTAACCCTAGTCCTTGTCTAAGCCCTGACCCTAGTCATTGTCCAAGCCGTAACCCTAGTCATTGTCCAAGCCATAATGCCAGTCCTTATCCAAGCCCTAACCCTAGTCATGCACTATCCCTAGTTACAAAGCCTTAATGCTAGTCCTTGTCAAATCCCTAACCCTAGTCATGGTCCAAGCCCTACTGCTAGTCCTTGTCCAATCTCTAACTTTATAATTGTCCAAGCCATAACCCTAGTCATTGTACAAGTCCTAACCCTAACCATTGTCCAATCCCAAACCCTAGTCATTGGCCAAGCCTTAATCAGAGTCATTGTCCAAGCCCTCACCCTAGTCATGGTCCAGTCATGGTCCAAGCCCTAACTCAAGTCATTGCCCAAGCCCTAATCCTAGTAATTGTCCCAGCCCTAACTCTAGTAGTTGTCCAAGCCCTAATCCTAGTCATTTTCCTAGCCCTAACACTAGTCATGGTCCAGTCATGGTCCAAGCCCTAACTCGAGTCATTGCCCAAGACCTAATCCTAGTAATTGTCAAAGCCCCAATCCTAGTCATTTTCTAAGCCCTAACACTAGTCATGGTCCAGTCATGGTCCAAGCCCTAACTCAAATCATTGCCCAAGCCCTAACCCTAGTAATTGTCCAAGACCTAATCCTATCATTTTCCAAGCCCTAACACTAGTCATGGTCCAATCCCTAATAATAAATAATATAATTATATAACAATAATAAAAATAAATAAATAATAAATAATAAAACATAAAACATATGATAACAATAAAATATATTTAAAAATGTTACTATTTTTTTGATTATATTATTTATTTTTATTCTTGTTCTACAACTGTTGGAAGCTACCTATAGCTTTCTCTTTCACTCTATGCGAATTAACTTATAATTATTAGATGATCTACAATTGTAGGAAGCTACCTATAGCTTTCACTGTATAAAACCTACTGTCCCACTGGTAAACATTTAACTATGGATGTTCTAGTGGAATATTCTGCCTACTACTATTATATGTTATACCATCTCTGCTGATAGAGATCTATACAAGGAAAAGACTAAGCAAGCTTTAGCTTGTCTATACACACACCACATATCTATGTAACCTAGCATACACACCACATATCTACGTAACCTTTAACTGTACACACCACATATCTATGTAACCTTTAGCTATACACACCACATATCTATGTAACCTTTAGCTGTACACAACACATATCTATGTAACCTTTATCTATACACACCACATATCTACGTAACCTTTAGCTGTACAAACCATATATCTATGTAACCTTTACCACATATCTATGTAACCTTTAGCTGTACACACCACATATCTATGTAACCTTTAGCTGTACACACCACATCTATGTAACCTTTAGCTACATACACCACATATCTATGTAACCTTTATCTATACACACCACATATCTATGTAACCTTTATCTGTACACATCACAAATCTATCAGGGCCGTAGCAAGCAAATTTGTATTGGTCAGGTCAGGAAGTGGGTGTGACAGGAAGTGGGTGTGGTTATATCTCAATGTAAATCTTCAGCAGGAAGTACCTGTGCACACATTCATATTCCAATGATAGTACAGACAGTGTCTAAACACCGATGTTCATGCTTTAGGCCAGGTAACTGTTTCTCATCACCCATTTTTGGTAAATATTAGTGATGGAGGGAAGTCATTATTGTGAATTTCTTTTTTGTCAAAACAATCGCCAAAAAACAACAATGACTGTCCATCCAACAAAACAGTGCTTTTAAAAAACACCAACATCCAACAAACCAGCTTGAAAGAGAAATACTTGCGTCGGTCACAAAAGAAATAATAGTCACATGGCTTCTTCATACCATTGGGAATTGGATGGTTGCGGTATAATTATAATGGGTGTGCCCACAAATTTAACCAATAATGTAGGTTGAAGTGGTGGCTTCAAAGTGAGGCGGGTGGTGATGAGAAACAAGGAATCTAGTTTGCCTGGCCTTATATAATGTGATTACAAACATACCACGTTTTAGCCTTGCCTTGTTTCCTACCACTGCAGGTGTCGTGAGAAATCTTTTTGACAGATAACAAGCAAACTTTTGTACAGATGCCAAGAAAACACAGATTATCATGTTAATAAGTAAAAATAGTTATATATATATTATAAATGTTTAAAGAATCAGTTTACTATGACTATCACTATGAAAAGTCAGATCAATACTTAGCAAAAATATTAGAATGATGATCTGAGGAGATAAATTCATTCACCACAAACTTGAGATCCAGTGCATCTGTCCATTGCTTTTGTGCACATGGAGCATCATCAGATGGTTTAGACGTTCTTGAGTCATGCTTGACCTGAGATAGTTCTTAACACTTCTTAAGGCACTAAATGTTCTTTCCGATGATGCGTTTGTTGCTGGCAATACCAAAATGAGTTCCATTAGATGTTTCACTTGCGACAGCAGCGACCCTTGACCACAAGTAAGAGAAAGTAGGTAACTTTTGATGTCAAATATAGTCGGATTAGCTATTTCATTCATAACCCCTCCGAAATGCACTCCTAGTGTTTGAAGCTGAATCTCCAATAGGCCTGGGTCAAAGTCATCCTTGTAGAAATCACAAACAATTTTAAGATCAGGATCAAAATCTTCTTGCTTACATGCCTTTCTTAAAAGAGATTTAAGAGTTTGTTAAATCGCATAGCCTGGTTGATTGAACCTTTCTTCATACAATTGACAATCAGGTCTACTGCTTCGTAGTAATGCTTCCTGTACAACACTTTTGGGTTATCGTGAAAATGGCCGCTAGAGTTGCCATCATCATATATCTGCATCGCCCTGGTAGCTGAGGCTCATCGATGTCAAATTCTTCAGCTTTACGGTTGACTTTTCCCCAGAATAGATCAAAGGACTGATCATTGCGGAGAGATTTGAGGGTTTGAAATGTCATCTTAGCAATCGGCTGACCCTCTGCTGCTGATAATGATTTATGTTGGAGTGTAATGACTAAGATTGTCTGCATGTTTTAAAATCGTATGACAAAGCAGATTGCCAAATAGATAGTCATCTGTGTAGATACACCACGAATCCTAGCTTTAGTTTCCGAGTCTTTCACCACTTCAACCGCTTCTTCCCAGGTATCTTTCAAAACTTCGAAATTATCCATGATGCTAGCAAGTGCCTCAGCTTTAACTGTCCACCGAGTAGGGCACAAGACTCTGATACCTGGAGAACAACTGCTGGAAAAGTTCTCTTTGATCCTTTGAAAGATTCCCTGTCTTCATGGAGATACTTAATTAGCTCATGTGTGGTCTCTAAGGAATTTTTCATTAACTTAGATTGTTTAATCATGTCACAAGCTGCAAGGTTAAGAGCATGTCCATAGCAATGAGTAAAAATCGCCCTGGGTTCTAGATCTTGATTCTTTTCGCCACTCCACTTTTACTCCCACTCATGGCACTTGCCCCATCATAGCACTGACCGCAGAGTCTTTCTAAACTTAGATTCAGTCTCAGAAAGTGGTCCTGGATAACAGATGCTGATTAGCAGCATCAATAGAATCAACAGTGTATAATCCAAGGAATTCTTCATGCTCATCTAAACCTTCAGTTACCCAACGGAGGAACAGTGTGACTTGCTCTCTGTTCGAGATGTCAGTTGTCTCATCTGCCATAATGGTAAGGAATGAGGAGGACTGAAGCAGGGATGTAATCCCACGCTGGATTTGGAGACTCATCAGTTTTAACATCGTCATTTTGTATCTCGGGACTGGTGCTTTAGCCACTCAGCAAGGTTCGAATCTTCTTTCGATCACATTAAGAGCAGTTGATCAAATTTCCATCTTTCTCATCTTTATCTCCTCTTAGAGAAAGTCCTAAGAACTTGACAGATGTCATTATCTGATATAAAGCTTCTCGGTTGTTTTCTTTTAGTTTTGCATATTGGTGAGAGAGTTGTTTACTAATAACTTTATTCTTGTGTACTTGAAGGTATTGCAATTACAACATCCACAGCTTCACGATGACAAGCACTTTTCTCGTGAGTTTTAAAGCAAATTGTTCCATCCTTCCAGTATGAGAATCCTCGTGTAACCTGTTATAATATCATAATATTATTTGAAAATAAGTTGGATTTAAAGTAAACCAACACTGCTGTAAAAATAGTAGGTGACACCTGATTGGAACATAAAATATGTAGCACAAGACCTGCATGAAAACCAACTTATGTTGATGCAGCTTTTCCTGTTTAAAAATAAAATTATCTAGCTATCTATCTAACAGTAAACTTAGCAAAATAACTTACAAAAGCTGGAGTGCTCATCTTCATCCTCTTCAAATCAAACAGGTTGGCAAATAACGACATCTTTGGATTACACGTAGTGCAAAAAAGGCCACTGAGAATACAATGAAGGCTGAAAGCTGGCTTTTTTACACCTAAACTACGCTTAAGGTAGTGGAATCCAGAGGTTGATGTGGTACATCAGGAACACCAGAAGTTCAACACTAGAAGTTTCAACACTAGACTGAGAAGCGGCCATAACTCGGAAACCTTGGGTGCCATCTGCCATGTGCTTAAAGGGGAGACGATTGCATTTTTTTTATTTTTTATTTATTTTTTACTTGTGGTTACAATTTTAGAGCTCCGTAGATTCTACAAACTTCATGGTATGGACTTGATATATAGCTCAAAAGATAGGTTTCTCTGTGTGCTCTCTTTTGATACTAAAATATATTTCATAGGTATAACTATAGGCAAGTTACCTGACCCTAAAGTGGAGGGACCTCAAAAACCTGCATCCCAAAACCTCATCCAGAATAACTAAGTGAAAATATTTTGAAATTGGTACGAGTGGCTAGAGGAAGCCCTAGGCTATGCAATGACCTTTTTCATTATGCGTTAAAATTTTAGTACATACATGGTCAAGCGCACGGGTGGAAAATGAAGTTTTTAGAGTCCACGCTTGGCATGAAAGCAGCGGTCTAATTTGACACAGAGGTAGATGAAAGACCAATTATACTGGCATTATTGCATGGTTTTAGCTGTAGCACAATTCAACACTCTGCTCCAAGTAGGCCATTTTCTCAGATCCTGTCACATATTTGATTTATGCACCACACCACACAAACATACAAGCTCAAGTTATTTTCTACTCACTCAGTTTATTTCTTACCTTCTGTCCGCAGTGTTTGTGAACGACACAGTGCTGTGTGATCCCCTCTTCATTGTGCCTCTCTCATTCGACTCTAGAGATTTCCAAGCCCTCCCTCTGACAATGGCAGCAAGAGAAACAATTCCTCACTTGTGCTTTGAAATCAACGGGAATGCAGAGTCCTATTTCAACCTTGTTTCCGACAGTTGCACCAGTGTAGATGCTCTGTATACTACAGTGATGAGTCCTACTTTGTCACGAGTCAACATCATTTCTAAAGTTGGTAATACTGCAGTGGCTTCCATTGGTAGTTGTGTTTTCATAGAAGTTGGTGCAGGTAACAATTGCTGGCCAATTGTGCGAAGCGAACATTTGAACACAATTAGATGCTGTGGAAACGGTAATGTACAATTTAAATGAAATAGTTGTCTCTAGAACAGGCACAGATGTGAGAGTGTCTGTTCCAAACTGGGGAAGTATCCCGTATTTTTCATGTGAGCACTCTGAATTCCATTATGCTCTGATGTTAAGGTTTGATGTTAGAAGAGGAATAAATCTCTTGCCAACATCCCATGGACTAATAGGTAGGCTGAAGCATTTATAATGTATTTTTGTTTGTTTGTTTCTTGCATTATGTTGCTGTTGACATTGATATTAAGCAAGGTAGTTTGACATGGGTAAAGAAGCTATAAGCTTTTGTTGTGTCAAGATCGAATACCTTTTAGTAGGTAGAGAGTCCAAACGATAAGTGCAGATGTAGTAGAGGTTTACTTGTGACTGACAGTGTTAAGTGTCAAGAAAACCTCCATGCATTGACCATATTTGGTCATGTGGTCTTAAGGCCAGACCACACTATTCAACAAGTGGATGTGCTTCTGAAGCACATTAAGTCTTGAACAACCTGAATTTGAATCAACATACGTTGGACGCGTACACACTAGTATATCAATAAACAACACAGCACAAAAAAAAGGAAAAGTTATTAAAATCACCTTCTCAATAATCAACTTCAATTTTTATTCACTCGACGTTTGGACTGGATGCTCTAGTCTTCATCAGGAATAGTTATTGTTTTACTCCTCTTTGTATGAGGAGGAACGGAAAGAGGATAGAGCTAAGGGGGAAATAGTATCGATGAGGAAACGATGCTCTATGGATTCCACAGGAAATGCTAGCCATAGCAGTGTTAAAAAAATCAGGAAGTATTCGCAAGCTCATCAGAAGGTATAACATAAATTGGCAAGATGTAGCTAGCTGATGCCTTACAAACCGTTTCTGGCAAGTAGTATATATCTGATTTGCGCTCTTGCTTCCTCTAAGCTCCGACCTGTAGTTGTAGAGATGCGAATTTCTATTTAACATAAATTAGTGCAAAATTATTATATTTGTTGCAATGAGTTGCTTTGAATTATTTCAAAAGGCATATTGGATATGATGTGCATTGGAACAAAATTTCCTAATTCAAATTCGATGTGGACGCTACCAATGTGCATTATTTATGTGCATCAAGTGTGAATTGAATGTGCAGTATGGTCAGGATTTTGCGGTCATTTCTTCTACTTCTGTGTTCTTGTGCAGGTCAGTTTTGGAATGTGCCCATCAGCATTCAGCCATATTCTTACAATGGACCCACTCCAAAAAATTTGGATCGAGACAACCTTTATGCAATTTCTGTATCCCACCCTACCTCTAACCCCCGGAGATTTGTGGTCGAGTATTAAACCAGAAAGTGGGATCTTACCATGGAAACATGTTTCTATGCTGGTAATGTCCAGGGAGGAAGCTTGCTGGAGATTGTCGATGATCCAAGTTTTAACGATCCTGTGATTGAAGGGACTACCTAGATTACTCCACAGGTAGACTTTTTCAGGATAATTACAGGTTTTCTGGTTGTATGCGAGCATGATTTGCATGTTGTTATTGTGTTTTTTAAAGACTTTGAGCCTCTTGAGATGAGAAGTAAAACAAATGCTCATAATTTGACCACACCCACTAAGTCAAAGTTGGTTCTTGAACAGGGATTTGAGTAGGGATTATACTATACCCACTGTAATAATATATATACACACACTAATAATAATAATTTTTTCTTAAAATGTAGCTATATACATGTTAGTTTATCAAATACAAGGCTTATGATAGTATATTGAGGGAGGGTCAGTGGCATAAGATCGGGTGGTGGAGAAGAGAAATGTTTTATGGTTGTTTTGAGTAAATAGAGGGAAATCAAGATGGTTGTTGTAGAGAAGGGGCTCAGGAAAGGCTGCCCTTTGTCTCCACTGTTGGAGATGGTGGAAGAGTTGGAAGGAGCTCGTTTAGGGGTGCTCATATATGCAGATGACACTGGATTGGTGGCAGACTTGAGGATGGAGCAGCTATAAGCTGTGTAGGTACAGGCACATGTTAAGATAAGGTGAAGATGAGATGGGGAGAGAGAAGCTGAAAAGAGTTGGAAAAATGGTGAGGAGATATGTAGATGTGGAAGAGTTGATTTCCCTGGAAGTGTGGTTTGATAGGAGGAAAATATGGGAAATATCTAGAAAAGGTAATGAAGGCAGAAGAGTGAATTGTTAAAGTTGGATGTATGGCAGAGTGAATGGAGGGGTGTAAGTAGATGGAAGAAGGATGTGGGAGCTTCTAGTGAGACCGAGTAGCTTTGGAGTATGCATTAGAAGTGTGGTGGCCAGAAGGATGTAATGAATGCAAGCAATTGGAGGCAGCACAGATAAGATTGAGTAGGAGACTGTTGGAGGATATAGTGCATGCAATAAGTTGGATGTAGCACATGAGAGTGGGTAGGAGATTGTTGGGAGCTTGCAGTACCAAAAGTAACAGGAATGGCAGATACAGCTGAAGCTTTATTTGGTAAGAGATTAGAGGAGATGGAGGAGAGAAGATTAATGAAGATGATAAACTAGGAGAAAGAGAAGGAATAGGGTGTTGGAAGAATTTTACACTTTAAATATGAGCTAGGCAGTTCAGTGCACAGGTGGATGGAAACGATTAAGGCAAAGAAATGAATAGAACTGGGAGGAAATAAAAGCTATGGGTACGCTGAAGTGGTACAAGTCAGCAAAGAACAGTGTGATGTGTGTATAGGGTCAAAAAGGTGTCGATTGATGTTCAGACCGAAGAGTGACCCAGCAGGGTTGCTGGTGGACAAGAGATGCAGAATGTTCAATGATGAGAGAAGTGAGTAATGTGTGATGGAGTAGGGGAGGATGTGGCCCATTTCTTGGTCGTTTGAAAGGAATTTGAGAGGCAAGTGCTGGTGAACAAATTGAGAGGGATGGAGAGTGGATGGATGAATTGGTGTGGAGGGAAGGGTGGCACTGCTGTTGGGAAAAGCCATGGAAGAAGTAAGCAACGAGGTGTTGAAGAAGGTGGGTGAATGTGTGATTATTGAGTTGTGAGGTGGTGACAGAGAAGGAAAGGATTTTTGTATGGTGGAGGTATGGATGGAATTTGGTCCATCCCTGCCCTCCCCCTAGAACAGCTAAATGCAATACATATATTTCTATTAAACTATCTTGGACTAATTTTATTGTTAGATAGTTGATGGTGTAAGTGAACTACATATTTGGTGACCTTCACCTGCTCAACATTATCAAGATTAAATCATGAATGATATAATAATAACCGCAGTCATGGAGGTGGAGATGGAGCCAGGGTTCCCAATACTGCTGCAACATTCTCACTCTGTATCGCCATAGACAAATGTTGAAGTAAGAACCTCCTGGAGTTCAAATCTCCCCGTAACTTCATCCCCAATTCCTTGACAAATGCTTAGGCCTCAACATTCCAGACGTCCACACTGTAAAAGAATCTAACAAGTGGCTGCTCTTTAGGTGTGCATACTTGATCTTTGGGTTAACTCCTCTGCATGGTTAAGCCATTAATCCTGCTGTGCTGGTAGCTCTGACAATGTATGATGGTGCAAATGTATTGGGGCAAGTAGTTGTGTCTCACAATGATATCTTATCAATTTTAGGCAAGGTGCTCACACCTTCAGGTCATAGTGGGAGAGATGATTAGGTTCCAGCCTAGAGGGATTCTGGTAACCTATGAATGACGTTATTGATGGAAGCATGTCAAGGATGACGACCGTCACTGAAGCAGCCGCTTAACCCTGTCTGGCCAAGCAACAATGCTTGCACCACAGTGATGGCATGTGCACATGTAGCTGGTTAAGGAAGTGGTCTTTCCACTGAGCACACAGACTCATCGTCCTTTGTTTCCTTCTTTCCTTCCTTCTGTCCTTCCCTCCTACCTTAGGCAAGGAGGCAACTAAATGCACAAGCAGAGCTCTGGAATTTTGATATTGTGCTATGCATTTGCAAGTGTGTGTGAGAGTGTGTGTGTGAGTGTGTGAGTGAGTGGTGTGTGTGTGTGTGTGTGTCTAACCACTATACACTCGAGCTTTTAGGTGTCTGTCATTCACTGTTCTCACATAGTTCATGTATGTATATTTACAGCAAAGCAAATTACTATATATTTTCTCTCCAAACTTTACACCTGGCTAATTCGCTGAATTATATTGCGCGAGCGTTAAAATTGTCGTGCTATAAAAGAAAAGTCCTTCGCTAGTCGGCGGAGGTGCGTGCGTTTCTAAAAATTATTTTAGTGCCGCAGTGAGTCGTACAGCCAAGGATGGACTTCGTTGAGTCCCTACTGAGGTCTTTGCTCTGCGTAGCAGCTGTCTGCAGCGTAGCTAGTGGTTTGGTGAATGACCCCTTGGATCTTCTAAGAACAAGTAACACACTATTATTATTTACCCCCCTGCTATTGTTGATATATATGCATCGACAACACTAGCTGTGTCTAAAGTGCTTTTAATTTTGCTTCAATTCTCCCCTCTTCATTCCTGCAGATGATGGACCTACCAATGAGGGTACAGATTTTGCTATTGGCTTTCTTCAGAATGCTGACGCTGGTGAAGCCACGAAATCAGTAACTGTTCTCTATGTGGGAAACACACAAAGCACTGCAGCAATAGTCACAGTAGATCTACCTAACAATGCTAACTTTCCTGGTTATCCCATGACAAAGACAATTGCACCAAATAGCAGAGAAATTTTCAAATTTCAATCCAACACGGTGAACAATATCAGAGTGTCAAACCAATTGGAGAGGAATTTAGGAATAAGACTGACAAGCACAAATGGAGTTCCAGTAACAGTAATAGGAACCAATGATGAAGATATATCAACAGATTCTTTTTTGGCTCTTCCATGCCAGGAAGTCACGAATAATGAATATAAGTACTTTATCTTTTCATCTGGAATGGTGGATGGCATTAGAAGCCAGTTTCTCATTGTGGCATGCAAAAATGCAACAAATATCAAATATACTATTAAAGAAAGTAATGATATTGATATATCTATCGCTGATATAACAATAAATGAATACCAAACAGTTTGGGATTCAAGACTAAAAGATCTTACAGGTATCATCATTACTACAGACAAACCCGTGGCTGTTTTCTCTGGTCACAGATGTGGTCGTATACCTGAGATATCAGCTTGTGACCACTTGGTTGAGCAAATTCCTATGCATGCAGTTTGGGGACAGCGTTTCTTGGCTGTGCCATATGGTCTTCGGCGATCTGGTGATATATTTCGTGTGGGTTCAATACTTGCTAATAATGAAGTGAACGTCACATGCACCAAATCTGGTAGCACGACTCCTGTACTTACAACTTCTGTGATCAGTAATTCTGGAGATTATTACCAATTTAGAACAGCATCATTACCACCTCTAACACCATCTGGCGCATACCGCAGAGACTTCTGCTGCATTGAGACCTCAAAGCCTGCAATAGTGATGCAGTACATGCTTGGGCATTCTGCAGATGAGGTGAACATAGATGAAATAGGCAATGGACTTGGAGATCCTGCTATGTCTCTAGTCCCAGCCATGGAACAGTATAGAAATAACATATTTCTCACTTCCAACACTGAGACCATGCTACCATTTAATGAATACCTGTCTTGGGGTATATCATCTACTTTCTTTAATCCATCAACAGAGAGCAACAATTTCATGTTGGGTGCCTCTACTCTTCAACCAGGTAGCAGGGAGGACCTTGGCAGTGGTGCATATGTTCCTATCTATTGCAACGACAACTTAATCTGTGGTTATGGTGCATTCATAAAGATATGTAGAACTAATGGGAAGATGATGCAATACAACTCTCCAATGGCCCCTAATGCAGGCTTCTATTCTACTCTTTATGGATTTCTTCCAGATGCCTCATTTGCTTATCCAGGTGGATTTGAAATGGAAGCAATTGGAAGTAAGAAACAAGCTATAGATTATTATTTGGCTTGCCATATAAAGGTATCACAGAAATCAACTCGACTCTAAACTAAACAGGCTCTAGTCTATATAGCCAAATTAACTCAAGTGTAATACTTATTATAGTTGTTGTTTTTCTTTCTCAGTTGCTCATATCACTGTTTTTGAACAAACTGTGAGGGAGGATGTTGGAAGTGTGACTGTCATATTCAGAAGAACTGGAGGAGATTTAACACTCAATTCTCGAATTTTTGCCTTTACACAAGTCAGCTCAGGTTCGTTGTCTACTTAATTTGGTTTTAATATATTAATGGTTTCTTGATGCTATTGGTAAATAGAAAAGTATTTTGAGTTGCATTATTTTCCATTCCTTTTCCAATTTCTCTACACTTTTTACTCCTCTTTACCTCCACTTTTCATTGTCCACAACTTGTTCGTATGAATTAACAGCTGGAGGAGCTATAGCTGGAGGTGACTTTAACCCAATAACCAATCAACAAATTAGATGGAAAAAAGAACAAGTTGTTCCATTTTTAGGTGGCAATGATAGTTATTTTACTGTCATGATCGTGAATGATGACACAGCTGAACCAACCGAATATTTTGAAGTTGCATTCACAGTGGATGTTAATGGCTATCCTGCCCCTGGAGTTGCTCGCATTACAATACTCGATGATGATGGAGTCGACCTTCGTAAGTTGCTCTTCCTATGTGAAGATTCAAATAGAAAAAGCATACTAACTCCCTGCATGTATTGATATTACTATATTTACACATGAATATCATACCACCACCAGACTGCAGGGCTAGAGCTGCCTGTCAGGCTGGTCAGGCTAATCAGGTTTAGGCTTGATTGCTTTAGTGGACGTAATAATACTAGAGACCTGGTTAGCCAAAGTTGATCTGTTGGCTTCTTGTGGGAAAAGTACACCCCCTCTTGCTTCCCCCCTTGCTGAGAATTTTGGCCACACACTTGCTAGGACCCTTGGACTTTGAGACATTGTACAAAAATTGATTTGTGTCTAGGTTCAAGATGGTGTAATACACTTAGGTGCATAATCCTTCCACATCTAACAGATGCCAACAGTATTTGGTGTTGTAACAATCTTGGGAGTTTGTCTGGATTAGTTTACATCTGCTCAGCTGCTGGCTGGAGCATTCATGTAAAGGAGAAAGAACTTGTCCACTTTTTTGAATGTTAAAATATCTGATCTTTTGAATTCCCTAAACTTCAATTTGTGATTTCTCTGAGAGATCAATATAATCTGTAACCTTCAGACTGACTGTGTGTGTGTGTGTGCATGTGTGTATGCTTTTGGTAGTGTGTAATAATGTTGTGGAGTATGCTGAGAATTTAGTGATCTATGCTCAAAATCAGAGATCAAAGCAGAAAAACCTCCCTTACCTGGGCGACTACGGGATTGGGGGAGGTGAGGGGAAGTAACTCAGAAATCATCCTAGCTGGGTACTTAGCTACAACTTGGAGGATATAAAACTCGTTATGGTGTGTGGTTTCCAGAAGGTGTAAAAAAATTTTTTTGATGTTTGGCATGGAAGTCCTAATTGGCAAATCTCACTCATTATTTCTCTAAGGCAGTGAAACTGCCTGGTTGTGGAGATCCAGCTAAGGGAGGTTTCACTGCATAT
This sequence comes from Cladorhizidae sp. MBARI D1340-BT2, assembly GCA_028752905.1. NCBI lineage: Eukaryota > Metazoa > Porifera > Demospongiae > Poecilosclerida > Cladorhizidae > Cladorhizidae sp. MBARI D1340-BT2. The sequence continues at coordinate 18,475,811 of JAQNBH010000010.1, forward strand.
AAATGTTATATTTATGGTAACAATTTTTAACACTTTGTATTGCTAGATATGACCATGTTACAGATGATGTGCCTATTGTCCCAATTTGCAGCTGTGGTTCAGTTCTCCCGTACCTCTTACACTGTGACTGAAGGGGATTCTGCCGAGCTTATGCTGCAACTTAGTAGAGTATCCTTAGAGGCTATCACTGTAGTTTTGTCTTCTGTAGATGTCACTGCTAAATGTGAGATTTATATTTATACAGACAAATCAGGTGCATGGTGATATGCGAGTATTACAAATGAAGATATAATAGCAACCCATTGACCACTAACTTAACTTGGCTATATATTAACTTAATACTTTCTGATTATTTAGAATGCAAATGTGCAGTTTGGTATAAAATTAGTTCCATTGAGCTAAGCTATGTACACATCTCTATGACATGACAAAATTTAAAGCAAAGAAATCAATCCATTTTTGAAGGGAGGCAGAGCCTATCTAGCTTTCCTCACCAGAAAGTCTTTCTTGAAATAGCAGTGAAGGCTTAGTAGCACTCTACTAGGCATATGCAGATAATATCCATGTTGAGCACAAAATGTTGTGTGAGTGATCGATATCCAAGCTTGCATATAACTTGTATGGTGGTACATTGGTTAATTAGACACCAATTAGCATCAATAATAATTTTAATTAAGACTGGTCCACTAAAAATTGGTTTTAAACTTGTTTATATGGCAGTATTGCACTTCTAGAAAAGCGGATGCTACTTGTAAGAATCCATTACTCTCCATGCCTAAGCCCTATAGCTCTATCAAACTAGCTAGCTACACATTGGAAAATATTTGCACACAAAATTATTCTACCCTCATTGCTAGCGCTTGGCCTCATCCATCATCTAGGAGCTTCCTTAAGCTCAGGATAAGCCTCTACACTCTATCTATGCATGTTTCTATAGGAGAAGGAGCCTCACAAAAGTTGACCGTTAGCTAAACATTACCTCAACATCGAAGATAACCTTTGATATTGAGCCCAAATGGCCACTAAAGCGTGGCTGTTTTCATAATCTGGTATATAGCCAAAATACTGCTTTGCTTTAGGGCAGATGATAGTCGAAGATCTAGTCCAATTCAGGCATTTTTTGCTCTCTCATATTGAATGAGGTGGTCACTTGAAAATAATTCTGCCCCACGCATTCCAATAGAATTATTTAATGATGCAGTTAATCGGTTTATTAAGGTATAGTCAAGTCCTTGTAGAAATCATAAGAAATCTATTCCCTGTGGATGTAATACTATATTTTCATACATTTTTTTTAATTTGTGATATCAAGCAGAAACAAAGAAAATTATGTGAACTCAACCAAGTGTTGTCCTAACCATGACAACGTTTTGTTTCTATCCTATGATGGTGCAGCTGGCTCTGACTACAGTGCAATCATCTCTCAGACTGTGATGTTTCCACCAAATACGTTGACAGTAATATTCAGTGCACCAACTGTTAGTGACAACATTAATGAACTCATGGAGACTTACACAGTGAGTATTCAGAGTGCAGAAGGAGCCACTCTGGGGGCTGACGTTGTTGCTACAGTCGACATCAACGAAGATGATAGTAAGAGTGATCTGCTGTTATTGTTTGCTGCTCTAATAAACTTTTTTTTGTGTGTGTGTGAGCTTTGTGTTGATAATTACTGTAATGAACAAAGGGTTTTCTATCTCTATCTTGTTTGTATTACAGCTCTGAATGTCCAGTTCACACCAAGTGAATATACAGTCGTGGATGTGGGCATGTGATCTCACGCATTTAATTTAGTGTGTGTGGGTGTGTGATCTCACATGTTTAATTTAGTGTATGTGGGCGTGTGATCTCACATGTTTAATTTTGTGTGTGTGGGCGTGTGATCTCACATGTTTAATTTCATTTCATTATTTCTGGGATGAAATGCCATGGTAACTAGAGCCAATTCTCTATGGTAATTTGACCACACCGTTCACTGTGCGTGCACGTGCATTTGAGAGTCGGGTTGGGGGGTTGGGTCAGAAGTGAGTTTGGAGGTGGGGAACAAGCTAAAGCTTGGTGGAGGGAAGGAGGAGGGGGTGTTCGGTAGGGATCGGAGATGGGATCAGAGCTGAAGGTTGGGTGAGAGGTCAGAGCTAGAGGTTGGGTGGAGGTCATAGCTAGAGGTTGGGTGGAGGTCACAGCTAGAAGTTGGGTAGAGGTCAGAGCTAGAGGATGGGTAGAGGTCAGAGCTAGAGGTTGGGTGGAGGTCATAGCTAGAGGCTGGGTGTAGGTCAGAGGAGAGGTTGGGTGAAGGTCAGAGTTAGAGGTTGGGTCGAGGTCAGAGCTAATTCTTAATAGGAGGTCAGTTGGGTGGAGCTCAGAGCTTCGGAGGTCAGAGCTAAAGGTTGGATTAGAGGGCAGCTAAAGTTTGTGTGGGAGGTCAGAGCTAACCAGCCAACATTGGGTGGCTGTTGTCTGCAGTCATGTCTTATCTTCTCCTCCTCCCCCTCCACCAGCCACTCCTCCTCCACCTCGTCCTCTACCTACTCCTTCTCCAGAGAGAGGGAATGGTGGTATTGGGACTGTGGAAACCATGAGTGGGCGATGGGTACTGAGGAGACTGGAACTATTATTACCTATTATCTCTTGCTTATATTATATCTATATATATTGTTGACTTTTTAGGTGGACTTACATGTAGTATGGTAGGAATGTCAGTCAAAAGTACCTAAACACTATTAAATGGTAAAGGGTTTACAAGTTGTTGTTGTTTTTAACAAAACATATTGTTTGTTGTTATTTTTATTATATATACACACATAATGAATATACATGCCCCTGACTGACATTATATATAACAGAGAGCAGAAGATATGCAGCAGAGATAAGAAGGTCTGCAGCAAGTGCAACTGCCCAAGAAACTGCAAGAAGAGTTAGTTAACTGGGTGGGGGGGGGGGGGGGGGGGGGGGGGGACAAACGAACACCTTTTTTAAAGAATGTGGACAGTGTGATGACCCTTTACCATTCAAATTGTACTGTTTAAAATGAAAAAGTACCTAAATGCTATTAGATGGTAAAGGGTTGAATTAAAGTGATATTATTGTACTCGCTGACTACTACCAATACCATATTTCAGGAAAAGACACTCTCTTTAGATACTATCCTATATATGAATAATGACTATGAAAATGACAATGAATATGCAAATTACAAGTTCATTGATCATGATGAAATCTGGAATAGTAAATAATACGTAACTCTTAAACAAAGAGCAAACTTGCTTTCTCCATTCTTCGTGGATATTTAAAAAAAAATTTTTTTACATATACAATCTATATTAAGTTCAGTCTCATAGTTTATATGAATCAAGGCTAATGCACTTAGCCTTTCTTCTATTTGAGTGCGTCTCAGGTAATTATTTAATCTTCTAAGTGAAGATGCTGATCGTTCACATGAGCATGAGCTGAGGGGAATAGTGGCAAAAAAATTCATTAGAGAGAAAATATTTGGCATTGGAACATTGTAAGCCTGTTTTCCATTGGCCATTTTGATTTCTAGAGGTGAAGTTCTTCATCAATAATAGAAGGATTAGGAAGATCATCCAAGTAGAATGTTATTGCCTCTTTAATATCTTCACAAGATGATGCAGGACAGATGTGTGAAGGCATGAATCCTGAAGTGACTGCTTTCTTGCTATGAGCAGTAAATCTGGAAGATATGTCAGTTATGAGATGGTCAAGGAAAGGAATCCCTATAGTTATACCTATGAAAAGTATCAAAAGAGAGCACAGAGAGAAGAGACCTATCTTTTGAGCTATATATATATAATAAAGTCCATAACATGAAATTTACAGAATCTACAGAGCTATAAATGGTAACCACAAAAAAATATTTAAAAACACAAACAATGGTTCTGTCCCCCCCCTTTACTATTTTGGTATCTCACTTGGTTAACGGGTTGTGTGCAAGAACCCGTGCACATGAACTGACCTAAACCCTCCCCCTGCGTACGGGCCTCAATAATGCATTTATATAATAGAAACTTGCTGTTGTGACACTCTAGTACTCGGATGAGTCACCAACAGCTTTTTCGTACCAAGAAGAATGGTTTCCACTATTGTGACGATAGCTGTTGAAGGTTTGTCTGTGAACTACTGTAACAAGAGTAAACTTCTGCTGAAACCAAATGTTCATTGTACGAAAATTTGTAACGCTTGCTGACTTAGCTCAGAGACCGACATTTATAACCTTTATCAACCTCTACAGATTAGTGCTAAAGCCAGAGACTGGTTTGGACAGTTTGGAGTCTTCTGATAATACAATAGACTGCAAGGATCCTACCTCTCGAGGGATTGTCCTCATGGAGTTAGCATCATTAACCCAGAGAATGCCAATCTCTTGGGCTCTCCTATTGGAGAGTTCAGTGGATGCATGTGTATGGGAGAAGACAGAGCTGCTGCAGTTGATGGGTGATAGACTTTGTCATTTGCAATCACATGATGCTATCACATTGTTGTGTCACTCATTTGCGATCCCTAAGATGATACACATTCTCCGCTCTGTTCCCTGTTTCTCTTCCAGTCATCTCCCAGCCTATGCCCACCTACTCAAGTCGATCCTCAGCAATATCAATAATATAGATTTTCAGAACAATGACCCTTCTTGGCTACAGGCCACCCTTCCAGTGAACCATGGTGGAATTGGAATTAGGAGTGCGATTCATCTTGCTCCCTCTGCCTTTTTGGCTTCTGCTGATGGATCATCCAATCTCATTCACCATATCCTCCCCCCCTCGGTTTAGTGCTGTCGAGTACCCAGAGATTGAGGTTGCCCTTTCACTCTGGGGTGATGACCTTGTCTTGCCTCCTCCAGCCCTGCCTGCTTCCCATCAGCAGAAGTCGTGGGACATCCCTCGTATTTTGGAAAGGGCAGAGTTACTTGGCTAGTGACCCCAAAACCAGAGCTCGTCTCCTCGCAGTGTCTGCATGTGAGTCAGGTGCCTGGCTTAATGCCCTGCCAATCTTCACACTGGGTCTCCGAATGAGCAATGATGTAGTTCGAATAGCAGTTGGGCTATATATTGGAGCCCCCCTATGCCAGCCACACTCTTGTAGTTACTGTGAATCGGATGTCAACCAGTTTGGCATGCATGGGTTGAGCTGCAGGCACAGTCGGGGAAGGTTTTCTCGCCATGGTGCTTTAAATGATATCATCCACCGGTCATTAACTGCTGCAAATGTCCCTTCCTGGCTGGAGCCCTCAGGTCTGCTTCGGTCCGATGGAAAGGGATGTCCATCATTCCATAGTCAAGTGGTAGACTCTTGGTATGGGATGCAACCTGCAGTGACACCTTTGCCCCATCCAACCTTTTGGCTGCAGTCACTGAGGCTGGTGCAGTGGCAGCCCAGGCAGAGATTTTGAAGGGTGAGAAGTACGCCCACCTGGACTCGGCATACAAGTTTGTACCTGTGGCGGTAGAGATGTGTGGAACCTTTGGGCCTCAAGCAAAGGCATTCTTCAGGGAGTTGGGACACCGCCTGAGGTCAGTGACTCACGAGAACTCCCATCAACATCTTCTTCAACGGATTTCTGTGGCTGTGCAGCGTGGGAATGCAGCCTCAGTAATGGGATATTTGCCATCAGGGTTGGGGACGAGCCATTTTCCTAGTCATCACTTGAACATTTGAACTTGAGGGGAAGGGGGTTCTATAAACTATATGAATAAGCATGAATACGTTGGATTTAATTGCTAACTAAATGAAAAATCTAATTTTTAAAAAAATGACGTTTTATGCAAATAGGAAGAAGAAGAGGTAGATGGTGCTAAATTTTAAAGTTGTTGCAATGCAGCAATGCTTTAGACGGTGTTTATAATACTCAGGAGCTGCCAAAGTGAGTTTTAGCTCTGAGATTATTTTGCTGCCTCTTTATAACTCGGCTCAAAACAATATAGGCTGTGCTACCCTCTGCTCAATATTGGCAAATCACAGTATGACTAGAGAGTCAGCTTGTGCTCGCTCGCTCAATTATAATACATGACTAGTAATTAAAATCTACATTGTCTATAATTGAATGGGATAAATTTTATATTACTGACAATAATAACATGTACTATGAGGATAAATAGTAGGACAGAGGCTATCCATGAAGTAAATGAAGGGTTAATAGTAGGACAGAGGCTAGCCATGAAATAAATGAAGGGTCAATAGTAGGACAGTAGGACAGATGCTAGTCATGTAGTAAATGAAAGGTTAATAGTAGGACAGAGGCTAGCCATGAAGTAAATGAAGGGTTAATAGTAGGACAGATGCTAGCCATGAGGGTTAATAGTAGGACAGATGCTAGCCATGTAGTAAATGAAGGGTTAATAGTAGGACAGATGCTAGCCATGAAGTAAATGAAAGGTTAATAGTAGGACAGAGGCTAGCCATGTAGTAAATGAAGGGTTAATAGTAGGAATGTTGGAAACAGAAGAGGGAAAAGTAGACAACAACAACATGACCACTAATGGAGTATACAAGACCACAACCTTGTGCAAATCCATGTGAAAACATGAACCAGTATTTAAGAGACTGTTTAATAACTAGAAAAGAGGAGAGTAGAGAGCGAAGCCAGGTTAGATCAGAGCCAGCGCAGAACAACTGGACTGACTAATAGCTTGCTCTAATTAATATACAATGATCTGATGATTTACCACTATACTTGAGAGTTAAGTACGAAGGCTCATATGAAAGCCTAGAGGTAGTAGTGTTGGGCTAACAAGGTTGCTTGTCAGACTCTAAAAGGTGACAGACAAGGGAAAGTTAGTCGACGCAGCAAGTGCTCGGTGACCTTTAGTGAGAAAAGGTTCAACCAGATAGAGGAGCATTGCTGACATTTGGTGGCAGCGGTGGGATCTTCAAATTGGAGATCCCGGACCAGCCTGTAGCTCAGAAGAGTAGTGAGTCTAGCTAGTGAGCACAGGGAGTACAGCCTGGGGACGTCCCTAGAATCTTGAAAAGCCACCCTGAATAGCTAGGGCTGAGGAATTGATTGGTGAGTATCATCAGGTGGCTGGAGGCGAATGACAGACGAGAGAAGGGACACCTGAGAATCCCGACGTCTCGTACGTGACAACTCAGAGGCTTGCCCGGAATAAGTCGATCCAATGACCAGTTTCTTATGCAGTGGCTAAATAAGAACCGAGAAGGATGACAGGAGGAGGGAAGAGGAACAAGCTCGACGTGAACAACGAGAGGAGAGAATTCTCCTGCAGAAAGGGTAGCAAGACCAGCGAATGACCGAGATTACGGCAGCAGTGAGGGGACAAGCGGATTGTCCTCGGATAGCCATGGCAGACCCATCTCCTCGGAGTCCCAAGCTCTCTTTGCTCAAGTTTCAGGAGGGCATTGATGATATGGGTGCCTTCCTGGACACTTTTGAGGCAACGACCAGAGCTGGACGGTGGCCCAGAGACCAATGGACACTCTTCTTGAGAGGCTCATTGTCATAGTAGGACTCACTGCAGTAGCCATGATGGCAGCTGACAGACAGGGTGACTATGAAATGGTAGAATACCATATCTTCATCGAAACCTTGCGAAGGCGAGCCTTTGACACCCCTTTCGATGCAGTACGCCCCGATGCCTGGCTGTCCCCACAGAGAAACATCAATATCCTTCACGGACACCTAATCAGGCATCTCTGCAGCCCCAGCTAGTTTAGGAATGTCATCAGCCAGGGGTTTGAAAGTAAGTAGGTAGGGATGTTCAATGATTCCAGCGATCAAGAGACATGACTGATCTAAGGAGGGATGTTGAATTTAGGTTGATACCTGCAAAAAACTTGGGAGGGACGTTTTTTGCCAGGCCCAGTGTGACAAGCCCTCAGCAAGGCTAGACAGGGTCTCTCTCATAAGGTCATCAAAGGCAGAGTTGCTCAGTGAATGTGGGAGGGAGGAACGGGATCAGAGGGAAAAATTGAATTTTGGTACAGAGAGGCAAGACTGGAGGAGGAGTATTAATTTTGGAGTCCTCAAGGCCACACAGTTTGAACACATGTCCTGATCTGCTCCATTCTTTTCATAATAGTTGACTGACAGAAGACTATGGGACCAATAGGTGCACCAAGGAGAACAGGAGCCTGATCACCCAGGAGACAGGAGCCTGATCACCGAGGACACAGGAGCCTGATCACCGAGGAAACAGGAGCCTGATCACCGAGGACACCGGAGCCTGATCACCGAGGAGACAGGAGCCTGATCACCAAGGAGACCGGAGCCTGATCACCAAGGAGACAGGAGCCTGATCACCATGGAGACAGAGGAGACAGGAACCTGATCACCAAGGAGACAGGAGCCTGATCACCAAGGAGACAGGAGCCTGATCACCAAAGAGACAGAAGCCTGATCACCAAGGAGACAGGAGCCTGATCACCAAGGAGACAGGAGCCTGATCACCAAGGAGACAGGAGCCTGATCACCAAGGAGACAGGAGCCTGATCACCAAGGAGACAGGAGCCTGATCACCAAGGAGACAGGAGCCTGATCACCAAGGTGACAGGAGCCTGATCACCAAGGGGACAGAAGCCCTGATCACCAAGGAGACATGAGCCTGATCTTGACGTGGGAATTTCTGGAGGAAGTGGGTTGTTGGCAGCATCTGTATCTCAAGGAAATCAAAGGAGAGATTTGGCCCTGTCTAGGTGCAGATCCCTGGTTGGGTCTTCTTCCTCCACTATCCTCAGAGCCATCAGAAGTATTCTGGTGAGCCACACTGGGTCATTCAAATACCACATGTTGACCCAAATTTGGTACTTCTCTTTTTATTTTCTCAATGATGGGGTGAAGGGCGAAGGTAAAGAACAATGGGCCCAGATGATCCCTTTGCTGGACCCTGCACTTGCTGAGGGTAATGTTGTCCCTGAAGTGGTGGGGAGATTGGGAACTGTAGCAGAACTCACCCCAGGCCACCATCAGTGGGATGCATGCTTACATTCCTGGTTGACGAAGTTGAAAGCATTGCAAAATCTAAAATTAGGGACCACAGAGAATTGGGAATCTTCAAAGGTGCATGTGACCGAGTGCACAACAGTTGCATTAGTTGTACAGCCCGCTCTCACAGGGATGTAAGGATGTGGAGCGCCTCTTATTGGACTACCTGAGAGAGGCAATTTGATCTGAGGCGACAGAGAATTTCACACACTGCGATTAGATGGTGGCTGCTCCTATTTTCAGGCACGCAGGGTGGCACTGCAGAGATAGAACCTAAATAATAAGAAGATAGACTTCAAGGGTATCATTTCGTTTCCACCATGTTCATAAAACTTTGGGACTGCTACAGATATCATAACATCCCGCAAGTTTTCATTGCAGCATGCGACAGTTATACTATGTCAGACTTCCCACAGAAGACCAATTGCACTTGCACATTGGCTAGCACCATATATAGTGGAGGGCTTTCACCAGGCATGCAAATATTTGTGGATGCATACTCATCCCTGTCAAGTTCCATTTGGCACAAGATGTGATTGAGTTTGCAGATTTTGAGATCACAAAATTCCATGTGAATCCATGCACCAAATATCTGGATGGCATATGGAAGCCCCCAACACATCACAGACATCGGATCATGTTTTGGCCTAGCTAACAAGGTCAGACACTACGCATCTATAACAGAAAAAATGTACTCATTCAGAGACCTTCTGAAACCGAAAACACACTCCTGGGATTCTCAACTGCAGAAAATCTTTGGAAAATTCAAAAGAAACCATCGTTGAGGCGATCAAATATGGTGTGCGAATTTTTGATAAGGGCAGAAGGACATGCTTAACTACAGATTGGTCGAAGGATGGGTTCGAATTTTTCCTCCTACGGAAACATTGCACATGTCAAGGGGGTAGCCCATTCAGCTGCCTGGATGGATGGAAGGTCACCCTCAGGAAGCTGTTTTGCACACATGCAGCTGTGCTAAATAAACATACCACTTTGTCCTTGGTTGTGTTGACTCCATAGTTGCAGTGAATCACCAACTGCTACACAAAATAATGTGAGACAGAAAACCAGAGGATATCAAGATCCCATGACCGCTCAATCTGAAGGAGAATACCCTCCCATTCAAATTTTGAATTGTTTACACCCCAGGGAAGAAACACTTGGCCATGGATGCCATGTATAGACACCCTATGGGACCCATGAACCCTGAAGAATTGGAGCTACTTGATGATGCTCATATAACTTTCATCTAGATACTCTTGGGAATCTGCACGATCAAAATTTCTCAGAGAGAACATTCTCGGAAAACTGCTCTCATGCAATGGACGAGATTCAGGATCAATTGGCCACCATCAATACATAGGGAAGTGTTCAAGTCACTACATTACTGCCCACCAGAGCATGACTTTAATAACAGCAAGGATGGATATCTCCATTTTCTGGCCAGGTATCACCCCACAGATAGCCTGCCTTTGAAAATGCTACGTGGACTGTAATAGAATTGCACGAAGCCAACCCAATTGCAACCCCTACCTCACCTATCAACCCGGAGTACCCCTTCCAGTGCATTTACTCGGATTGAACAAACTACCTGATCATCGTGGATAGATATTTGAATTGGCCAATTATCACAACAGATGGATCAATGGACCTTGTTGGAGGACTACCCAAGGAGTTTATGATATACGGCATTCCCGAGGAATTCTCTAGTGATGGTGGACAGAATTTATGACTACTGCCACCCACATATTCCTCAAGGCATGGTGAGTCCAAGTTGTATCTTTTATGGTTCTGATATATAACACTTGAGAGGAGAGAGGAGTGGCACATGCATAAAGGCTTGGACTCAAGAGAGAGAGAGAACTTGGGTTTTAGCTAGAAAATAACCGGCAACTATAGGATGTGTTTTTGCCATTAGCTAGCTACAATTTCTGATTACCAACCTACCATACTGCTCCAGAGTCATTTGGCTTACCATTAAAGCTACAGCCATTAATCATCCTTCTTTTAGTGTAGACTGCAAGTAATTGTTCAATCACCTGAGAGCAGATACTGATCTTTTGCAAGAACACAAACTGGGATTGTAGCAAAACAGTTTTAGCAATGTAGCTATATATGAGTTGGAGACAACAATTCTTTAAGGAGTCACTCAGTGTTTCTTGATGATCTTCTTATGGAACAAGCAGCCACTTGGACTTCCAGCGACAGACTTCTTCATCCACTATATTACAACTAGGAAGATTATCAGTGTAGAAACTAATTCCCTTTTCTATATTGCTAAATGATGAGCTATTGGTGATGTTTACAGGTAAAATCCCTCGAAGGGAAGCCGCTTGCTTACTGCGAGCTATGAATCTTGAAGATCTATAACTTATTAGGTGTCAAGGTAAGGAATAGAAACAGTTGGGTTTTTTAAAAGAAGTTCTCAACCGATGTAAATTCTGGGTTTGAACGATGCTGCTGGTGCTGACTTAAATATGGTATTGATTAGATACTCCCAAATTCTACTGTTATGTTCAAAAGTACTTTGGGAAGAACTATCAATGTCTTCCCTTGGCTCCTCACAGCATTGCATTACTGCAGACACACCAAACACTATGTCCGGCTTCTCGCCCTAAATTTTAACACAACCACTCCTTTCAAGTAGTGTAAGGAATGGTATAGTGTTACCATGGGAGCAATTCCTAAGATTTCATACGAGCAAGTGCACTCTTCTTATCTTCTGATGACAACCCTTCAATATATATGGGTATCCCCATAGAACATTACCTTACACATCTTGATCAGGAATGGATGAGATATTCCCAGTCATCTATACTTTCAACCCGAGTTATACAGATATTAAGAAGTGCCACCCTACTTGATGTTGTGTTCTGTGAAACAATAGCTTTGAGGAGCCCTTCCCTTTTTGCAGAATATTTTATCCACTTTAAATGTGGTCGATGCAGTTTCTGATGGATGAAACTGAGCAAGCATTTAAGATGGCAAGATTGAGTGAATGGCTAGCACAATGAGTACAAAGTGTCTTGTGATGCCTTTCATGAAATCCTGCTTGAACACCTGCTGTTGCTCCACCATTGCTCCACTCATTGTAACAGCACCATCATATCCTTGGCCACACAAGTTGCTCAGAGATAAACCGAGATCCTCCACCATCGCCACTATTACATCAGCAGTGTCAACAGCTCTAACTCTTTCTAATTTGATAAAGGCTATATATAAATCTTCCCAAATGTTATATTCAGTCAAGACAAATGGGCAAATGCTAAACATTATGACAACTCACTTCATCTGCTATATAGAACAGAGAAAAATGCGGCCGTCTTCAATTCAGCAACAATACCAGACAAAATTAGATCATAGCCAATGACGTTGATGACATCATTCTGTGAGGCAAAAGAAACGTGTTGCATTTTTAACCTTTGTACTATTGAGTTGGTTATAACCTCATGTCTGTCTCTGCATGATTTTTTTAGAAGTGCCAAATAATTTCCTGGATTTTTACTATGTTTGATATTTTCTACATCGCCTTGAAAAGCAAGGCCTTGTTTGGCCAGAAAAATTACTGCATGGACAATTTAATGAATGATGTGTTTGTTCTCATTCATTTATACTTGCAGAGCACTGTCAGCCATTGCATCCATGTGAGAAGCTGGATTGTCAGCCATTGCCTTCGCATATTGAAGACATTATCGATAATAGCGAAGTGAAGAGTGGCTACTAATGGCATTGCTCACTCCATTGAATATTTACAAAGAAGCCTTCGTCTCTAAGTCTTCTCTTAGTGCTATATATATAGCAAGGAGAAGTGAACATGGCCGACAAAATGAATGTGCACTGAAGCAGCCCAATGATATTGTATGCCCTTGATGTCAAATGATTGTAATGAGCTGTGCAAGAAAGATCAGAGGACGGAATAATTCATAGGACTTTGTGGGTAGATTTGACTGGGATATTGTGTTCGTAGATATGAAGATGAGGATATTAGAGGATCTCTTATGCAAAAAATTAAGCATACAAAACTCTGCCCACCAACCTGGACAATCACTTAACAGTGTCACAATTTGTTTCACTTCCTATCTTCACTTATTCTCTGCAATCTTTGTCCAAATAACATCCTTTCTCTCCTCCAGCTACAGCCCAGGTCCCCTCTTACTGTAACCGCTGCAACTACTACTTCCTCCCACCAGTTTCCTACCAAATTACAATGACCTTCTCAGTAATTAACTTGAACTCTCCATGTTTAGACTAGATGCTGTGGCCTTCAATCATCAGAATTGTAACATCGTATGTCAACTTAGAGTTTGTTGACAATTATTGCTTCGCAGCAATAATTATATAAGAACGGGCTTCATGTCTGACACTGGTAAGTAAGATGGGATAGTATGATGGGATAGGTACTCGATGTGCTCAAGATTGCTTGCCACACGATGTTGGCAAGCGAAGTGAGCCCTCGAGTGTATGATAAACTTGGCGCGCATGACGAATGTGTCTAAAGTTTACGTAAATCGTCTTAGGGCCTACTCGGGGCTGCTGATGCGCTCCTGTGAACTGGCTTACGGTTAAAATAGCACTACGGAATATGCCAGCTAGTAACAACAAACCCTGATCCTAATCAATCTATGAAAGCTCTCCAAAAGCATCCACAAAGGTCCCCATACCCCCAAAACATTATTTAATAAAAATTCGTGAAAATACATTCAAAGGATACACAAATAGCATAGTCTGCTAATGTTAAGGTACCCTGGTCATGAGTTATGATAACAAGAAAAAAGATAACAAGAACAAAGGTGCAATGTAGTGCTTGAACGTGATGAGTGAATGGGTCTCTAGAGCTTCTTGAGATAAGTTGTTCCACAAGGTGACAGAACCAGGTATATACAAAAGAAAACTTGAATGCCTGCGGCTTAGAATATGGTTGATTCAACCGTGGTATCGGTGCTGGGTTATTCTGCCTATTAGTTTGACAATGAATACATCTTGAGGAAATAGCAGCTGGCATTTCATGATTTTGAATACCATACATAACAGCGATTCTCAAGAGATGGGCTTCCAATTTTAATAAATAGGTCCTGATAGTTGCAGGTCCACTGTTTCGTACAAATTTTGGGAGCAAACTTTTGGACTTTCTCAAGTTTCTCAACATCTCCGATTTGGTATAATATACCAAATCGGAGATGTTGAGAAACTTGAATATGAATCTGGAATATGCTGCTCCTGTTTGGGACCTATATTATAGGTCCCAAACAGGAGCAGCATATTCCAGACGCGGATGTACTAGGACATTGTACATCTCTAGCATGCTAGCGGCATCTTTAAAATTATAGAAACTCCTATATAATAGGAAATTAGTGCCTAGTTTTAATACAAATACCGTCTATATGTGCTGACCAAGATAGTTCCGAAGAGAGCAGCACACCAAGGTATTTGTAAGATTTTACTCGGTCCAAAGTTGTACCATTTAGAACAAGTTTGGAAGGCCTTAATGGTTTCTTTTCCCTTGATATCATGATGGTCTTACACCTGGTTGGGTTAAAGGAAAGATTATTACAACAGACCCAGTAGTTGATACGGTCAATGTCCAATTTGTAGACTCGAGAAGTCATTAATTGTTCCGATTTGTTTGTAAAGCAGATGTCATCAGCATAGATATTTACATGTAGCTTCCTGTTACATAAGTAACTCCTTATCCAGGCTATTGTGAGACTGTCCAAACCACACTTTGTCAATTTGTCAAGCAGTGGCTGATGAGGAATTGAGTCAAACGCTTTCGTTAAATTTAAAAAAATATGGTGCATATCTCCTGGCCATATTCCAACATCTTAAGCCAATCATGTGTAACTGATATTAAAGCAGTTCCTGTTGATTTTCCATGTTGGAACCCCCATTGCTTGTCATGGACTGATGTATGTGGCATTCGAGCATCTTGCTATATAACTACTGACAAAAGTGAGACGGGTTGATAATTGGAGCACTCACTTCCCTTGTTTGATTTGGGGATAGGAACAAAAGAGGATGTTTTCCAACATTGGGAAGCACCCCCGAGTAATGGATAAGTTGAAAAGTTTTGTAAGAGATGGGGTAATGTTATATGATGATCCCTTTAGCATTTTTGCTGATATTCCATCTGGACCATTTGTATCTGTGCACAGGAACTTATCTGTGCAAGGGATACAATTTTCACTGTCATAAACATTGTCCAGACTGAGATATAGGGGATATATAGCTGGTTGAAGCACTGCGAGAAAAATTCATTTAACATATAGGCCTTGTCTAAGTCGGGATGGCAGACTTTTTTCTTGTCGAGATATTTTACTGTTTTCCAGAACTCTTTTTTTCTTTCTTTTTTTAAATTCTTGCCAGATAGTGTTGCCATAGTGTTGGATTTTATCCCAACTGTTTCGATATTTGACCCCTAAATTTTCTTGTTTGGATTTTATCAATAAATGTTTGGATATTTCATCATTAGAAAATTGTTTGACATTTCATGCATATCAGACCATGTGCAGCCTATTTCAAAACCACTCTCTGTGAGTGTGGTCATTTTGTGGTCACCTGATCTGTGCAGGAATATTCATGTGGTCACTTGGTCTGTGCATGCACTGTCTTGTGTTCACCCAGGTCTGTGCAGGAATATGCCTGCAGAGCCAAAACCCTATGTGCATGCTCATGCATGAGCTATCTGGTTTAAGCCTGATTTGTGCAAGAGTTAGAATCTTTCACAGTGAGTGTCAGAGAGAGTTAGCGATGGCATCTTCAGAACCCAGTACTTCAAGGTTACCAGAAGAAGATTCTTCAGATATGGATTCTGACTCTGATAATGAGGTTTCACAAATTGACATTGACAGTCAAATCTCTACAACTATCACGTCTTCTAAGTCTGCAAAAAAGTGATTGTGTGTCTATCATAGACAGTATGCAAAGACTTTCCCATGGGCCACAACTTCGAGAAAGGGATCTTCTTTTGCCTTCTGTATGAAGTGCTCTCGTGATATAAACCTTGGAAGAGGTGGTACTAGATATCTCAGGAGACATCAGGAAAATAAATGACACAAACACTCAGAAAAAGATGGTGTGGGTGTACTGCCTCTACAGTCCTACTTTGGGCCAATAAGAGAGGAGTCTGAAATCCGTAAGTACTCTTCGTATATTTCCTTGGAGAGCACCAACTTGCCTTTCAATTGGGATCATTGTACCAAACTATTCAAGTTGATGTTTCCTGATTCTTCCATTGCTAAAGACTTCAAATGCAGTCGTACTAAAGCAACAGCTGTGTTGAAAGTTATTGCCCAGAATTGTTGGAAAACCATTTCCGTAGCAGTTAGAGACTAAATACTTCAGCCTCCAAACTGATGAGACAACTGATATTACTGTTACACAACAAGCTGCTATTATGCTTCGATTCTTCGATAACACCCAAGGAGAGGTGAGATGTGTCTTCTTTGCCCTAGAGAGTGTAGAGAGGGCAACTGCAGAGCTGCTATTTAACACAATCAATAAGCATTTTCAAGAGAATCAACTACCCTCCTTTATAATAATCTTGTCGGATTAGGTAAAGATTGGGCCAATGTAATGTTGGGAGCACGAAATTTAGTGATGTCACGGTTACGATGTAAGCAGCCAGCTTTAGTTGCTCTTCATTGTCATTGTCACATAGCAGCACTAATAGCAAATGAGGCCTGCAAAGTCTTTCCTGATTGGAAGATCTGACAAGTGATGTATGGTATTATTTCCAGAAGAGCCTGCGACAGTTTGAAGAATTTAAGAGTTTTGTGGAATGCAAGCCACACAAGTTGTTAAAATCATGCCAAACACGATGGCTCAGTCTTGAAGCTTGTGTAAATCGTCGTATCGAGCAATATGAAGCCTTACTCTCATACTTTCAAAGTACTGAGGATAAGCAGGCAGTAGTGAGAAGAGTAAAAATTGTACTTGAAAAGCCTCTGACCAAAGCTTACTTGCTCTTTCTATGTTCTGCATTACCAATAATAAAGGCAATTGTTAATAATTTCAACAGGTACATGCAGCAGCAATCTCCAAATCTTCATGTTCTCTACCAAGAGCTCGATGGCTTAATACGAAAATTTCTGTTGCAGTTCATTTTTTAGTATGTGTGTGCTGCTGAACATGTTTCACAAGTGTATATTGATAACTCAGAAGAGTATCTCCCTTTACACGAAGTTTTCGTAGGTCACAACACACTATCATACCACAAAGAAGAGGATGGATTATCATCTGAAGATGAACATTTTTAGGGAGACTATCCAAGCTTGGTGGATTGCTGCAGCCAAGGGAGCTGTCAAACGATTACCTATTAGTCACAAGTTACTCTCCAATCTCAAATGGCTTCAACCAGGCTTACAACAATACAGTATGGCTGGTCAGGTGCTTGGTGCAGCAGAGTGTGTTCCTCAGGTAGTTCATGATGGTGACAAACCCAGCCTTCAAGAGGAATTTATGGATTTCTGCAGCGTCGACATTACATGTACTTCCTAAATTCACGGCCCAAATCAAAGACTGCTTGGAAACTGAGTATCGCTACTCCACATTAGCAAAACTCGCAAAAGCCGTTCTAGTTATACCCCATGGCAATGCTGATAACAAACGTTTATTCAGCCACATTGGTCTCAACAAAACGAAGCACAGAAACAGATTAGGAATTTCTACAGTGCAATTCAATGTTCCTAAAAAAAATGCTATGAATTTAAACTAAACACTGAACTATTAAAGACATGTGTAAATGCACTTTAGTATGTTATTTCTCATGACATTGTTGTTTTATATTTGGATTACACCGGCAATAATTTGGATATTACCAAAAAAATTATAGCAACACTGCAGATATGATGACTTAGCACTACATAGCAACCCTGCAACTTTATTTCTAAGTTTCTTATACTTGAACTTCTCATGTTGTTGTCGAGTTCTCATTGCAGCTGCATCCTGATTAACCTAATGACAGGTTTGACAACTAAGGAACATTTTACTTGCCACTCACAAGTCCGGTGAGGAATGCATGTAGACATATTTCAGACAATTTCGCAGACCAGTTAACTGCAGACCAGACCAATGAATGTCTCTTTCTCCTAGTAAACTGTCCCAGTCAGATTCATTTGATCATTTCACTCAAAATCAGCAACACCATACCTCCAAATTACTCTAAATTGTTGCACGGACAGGTGAGAACGGGATGCATGGCTGACACAGGTAAGGATGATGGGATAGTTAGTTGGTTCATCCGGTGTGCTCAAGATTGCTTGCCACACAATGTTGGCAGCTCTCAGTGGAGTGTTTCAACTTGGCGCGCAAGACGAAATGTGTCGATTAATTAAAGTTTACGTAAATCGGGAATGATCGTCTTAGGGAATAGATACTAAGAGAACACTTGTTGGGGTTGCCATATGATCATATGAGCTCCTGTGAACTCGCTCACGGTTACCATATAGCACGACAGAACATGCCAGCTAGAAATACGAGTAACAATAAACCCTGACTGATCAGTCTATGCAAGGTCTCCATAATTTTATTGTATGCCCAGCTCTGCCAGCCCTTGGCAGTAGTCTTGTCAACTTCAGCTGAAACTGTGTTTCTTTTGTTTTGTCTTCTCACACTTTACATGTAAGCAACTATGCCTGTAGTTGTAAAGTTCAATATAATAATAAAAGCATCCGCATAGGTCGCCCACCAAAAATAAATTAAATTGCTGCACGGACAGGTGAGAATGGGCTGCATGGCTTGATGATGGACATAGTTACTAACGTCATGTTCTAGCTTTTTTCTTTTTCTTAGCTCGCCACTCGACCGCTAGCCACCAGGGGAGGGGGGGGGGGGTTCCTCGTTTCCCGTTTGAACCACATCACTGCCACGCTGTTATTTGTAAAAATTATCGAACAAGGTGTCTGCAGCTCGATTATTACTACCGCCCCACAGTTTCCGAGCCACACTGCTTTTTGGTAGAGGGCGGTTCGGGGGGTCACTGGCTTGGTGTACACGAATTGTCAAGTATGGAAAGGATAGCTTGGATTGTCTTTACCCTAGTGGTGTTTGGTGAGTTATTCTACCATTGTAGCAAAACTGCACAGCTTATTAATACACTGTTTCGCATGCTCTAGCTCCCAGCTAGTACACCGGTAGCTTAGTCGGTTACATTGTGTTATTGATAACACAGAGTAACATCATGTTATCGTCTTTGAGTAGCACTGCATTATTCTAACTGTTCTGTTAACTTGGGGAGTCTTATAGTTAGCAAGTGGGTGGCTGTGCATTTATACAAATACACAAAAAAAGAGGAAAAGCGACAACTCATTTTGGTGCCAATTTGGGGTATTGCGTTGATCGGTTAGAACAGACTTAAGTAGTCCCACTAGGCAGATCCATATATACGTGCACCACTAGGCAGATCCATATATACGTGCATACACGTAAAGAGAGAGGGTCAAATTTGCACGAGTCATGAGTCACTTGTGTTGCAAAGTCAGCAAATGTGTCTACTTTGCTAGTGTCGATAATTTAGGGTTTAATTGGTGGCAAAAAGGGAATACAGTTGCACTGCACCCATGGTGCAATCGAGAATTGAAATAGAATAAAGACCACACCTACACCTACTTCATCATTCTTTGTTGATGATCAAGCTTGCCTTCAATTGTTCAATTTTATTTTATTTTTGCTATTATTATTTTTTCCACATCCTGTTCACGTGCTGGACGCATGTGCCAGGGTTGTGGTTTGCACCACGTGGTGGATAGCTGTATATAACAAGCTCACATGTGTCTTAGAGTCTATGAAGAATAGAGCATCTTGTTGAAAAATCGAGAGAGTAAGTAAGTTATTTATTGAAGGCGGCACTTGTAATTTTGTTATATGTTCGTTGAGGATGCTCAGTTCTGCTTTTAAGTTTGGTGGAGTTCTCGCTTCTTGGAAACTGTTATACACCAAGTCCAAAGGAGGCTGTGGCTGATTCTCTATTAACATATCTGTTTGTGTGGTCGAGTTTTCCTGTGCAGCAGTTATCCAGTCCTTGAAGGAGGCTGTAGTTGACCCTTCAACATGGCAACAGCCAACAAGAGCAAGGCATGACATGTGCTGGTATGTGTAATGTGCAATGGTCTAAAGCCCTGGAGACCCTGGAGCTCAGAATTTCTATAGTCCTGCATTACTCAACTGCAATATACAGCAACAACAACAACAGCAACAACGACAACAACAGCAGCAGCAACAAGAATAAGAAAGAAGAAAGAACAAAGAATGTTTTTAAAAAAACTGCTTGCACATTGCATTGACAGGAAAGGAAACCGGATTGTACCCATGCAGACCACTACCAGTTAGATGGCACTTGGTGTGTAGGATTTTAAATTTTAAATGGTAAAGGGTATCTAGTTTCAGTCAGAATATATAATATATACATAATTATATTGGTTGTGATGATTTACTCTGCTTAAATCGACCCTTGAACCTATAGGTCAAGTTTGGTCCACCTTGAATGTTTTTTAATTTTTTTAAAAATTACTATATACCTTTTGCGTGAAACCAATATGGATGCCTTTTTCTGGTGTTCCTGTGTCGGCACCCAATGAACCTTTGCTGGCATGCCTGTTATCTTCCATGTCCTGCTGCTAATAGGACTGCACTATAATTATGTGGGAGAGTTCAGAACAATGGTTTCCTTTGGGTGTGGAGGGAGACACCGCCCGTCCCCCCACCCACCCCCTCCCCCTTCCATAATCCCCCTTATAATTCCACAAACATTGTGATCTGTTCTGGTTCATATTTAGGACAGGTGGCCTGTTCATATTTATATTTAGGACAGGTGGCCTGTTCATATTTATATTTAGGACAGGTGGCATGTTCATATTTATATTTAGGACAGGTGGCCTGTTCATATTTAGGACTGGTGGCCTGTTCATATTTATATTTAGGACAGGTAGTCTGTTCATATTTAGGACAGGTGGCATGTTCATATTTATATTTTGGACAGGTAGCCTGTTCATATTTAGGACAGGTGGCCTGTTCATATTTATATTTAGGAAAGGTGGCCTGTTCATATTTATATTTAGGACAGGTGGCCTGTTCATATTTATATTTAGGACAGGTGGCCTGTTCATTTATATTTAGGACAGGTGGCCTGTTCATATTTATATTTAGGACATGTGGCCTGTTCATATTTATATTGAGGACATGTAACCTGTTCATATTTATTTATATTTAGGACAGGTGGCCTGTTCATATTTATATTTAGAACAGGGGCCTGTTCATTATTTATATTTAGGACAGGTGGCCTGTTCATATTTATATTTAGGACAGGTGGCCTGTTCATTTATATTTAGGACAGGTGGCCTGTTCTAGGACATGTGGCCTGTTCATATTTATATTTAGGACATGTAACCTGTTCATATTTATATTTAGGACAGGTGGCCTGTTCATATTTATATTTAGTACATGTGGCATGTTCATATTTATATTTAGGACAGGTGGCCTGTTCATATTTATATTTAGGACATGTGGCCTGTTCATTTATATTTAGGACAGGTGGCCTGTTCATATTTATATTTAGGACAGGTGGCCTGTTCTTATTTATATTTAGGACAGGTGGCCTGTTCTTATTTATATTTAGGACATGTGGCCTGTTCATATATATATTTAGGACAGGTGGCCTGTTCATATATATATATAGGACATGTGACCTGTTCATATGACCTGTTTATATTTATATTTAGGACATGTGGCCTGTTCATATATATATTTAGGACAGGTAGCCTGTTCATATTTATATTTAGGACTAGGACATGTGGCTCATATATATATTTAGGACAAGTAGCCTGTTCATATTTATATTTAGGACAGGTGGCCTGTTCATATTTATATTTAGGACAGGTAGCCTGTTCATATTTATATTTAGGACATGTGACCTGTATATATTTATATTTAGGACATGTGGCCTGTTCATATATATATTTAGGAGAGGTGACCTGTTCATATTTATATTTAGGACAGGTGGCCTGTTCATATTTATATTTAGGACATGTGGCCTATTCATATATATATTTAGGACAGGTGGCCTGTTCATATTTATATCAGGTAGACTGTTCATATTTATATTTAGGACAGGTGGCCTGTTCATATTTATATTTAGGACAGGTGGCATGTTCATATTTATATTTAGGACAGGTGGCCTGTTATATTTATATTTAGGACATGTGGCCTGTTCATATATATATTTAGGACAGGTGGCCTGTTCATATTTATATCAGGTAGACTGTTCATATTTATATTTAGGACAGGTGGCCTGTTCATATATATATTTAGGACAGGTGGCCTGTTCATATTTATATTTAGGACAGGTGGCCTGTTCATATTTATATTTAGGACAGGTGGCATGTTCATATATATATTTAGGACAGGTGGCCTGTTCATATTTATATTTAGGACATGTGGCCTGTTCATATTTATATTTAGGACATGTGGCCTGTTCATATTTATATTTAGGACAGGTGGCCTGTTCATATTTATATTTAGGACATGAGACCTGTTCGTATTTATATTTAGGACAGGTGACCTGTTCATATTTATATTTAGGACATGTGGCTGGTCATATTTATATTTAGGACAGGTGGCATGTTCATATTTATATTTAGGACAGGTGGCCTGTTCATATTTAGGACAAGTGGCCTGTTCATATTTATATTTAGGACCTGTGGCCTGTTCATATTTATATTTAGAACAGGTGACCTGTTATTATTTATATTTAGGACAGGTAGCCTGTTCATATTTATATTTAGGACAGGTGGCCTGTTCATATTTATATTTAGGACATGTGGCCTGTTCATATATATATTTAGGACAGGTGGCCTGTTCATATTTATATTTAGGACATGTGGCCTGTTCATATTTATATTTAGTACAGGTGACCTGTTCATATTTATATTTAGGAAAGGTAGCCTGTTCATATTTATATTGAGTACATGTAACCTGTTCATATTTATATTTAGGACAGGTGGCCTGTTCATATATATATTTAGGACAGGTGGCCTGTTCATATTTATATTTAGGACAGGTGGCCTGTTCATGTCAATATTTAGGACAGGTGGCCTGTTCATATTTATATTTAGGACAGGTGGCCTGTTCATATTTATATTTAGGACAGGTGGCCT
The DNA here is from genome assembly GCA_028752905.1 of Cladorhizidae sp. MBARI D1340-BT2. Classification (NCBI taxonomy): domain Eukaryota; kingdom Metazoa; phylum Porifera; class Demospongiae; order Poecilosclerida; family Cladorhizidae; species Cladorhizidae sp. MBARI D1340-BT2. Next base: position 18,498,911 of record JAQNBH010000010.1, read on the forward strand.
GTTCATATATATATTTAGGACAGGTGGCCTGTTCATATTTATATTTAGGACATGTGGCCTGTTCATATTTATAATTAGGACAGGTGGCCTGTTCATATTTATATTTAGGACAGGTGGCCTGTTCATATTTATATTTAGGACAGGTGGCTCGTATATATATTTAAGACAGGTGGCCTGTTCATATTTATATTTAGGACAGGTGACCTGTTCATATTTATATTTAGGACAGGTAGCCTGTTCATATTTATATTTAGAACATGTGGCCGGTTCATATATATATTTAGGACAGGTGGCATGTTCATATTTATATTTAGGACATGTGGCCTGTTCATATTTATATTTAGGACAGGTGGCCTGTTCATATTTATATTTAGGACAGGTGGCATGTTCATTTATATTTAGGACAGGTGGCCTGTTCATATTTATATTTAGGACATGTGGCCTGTTCATATTTATATTTAGGACAGGTAGCCTGTTCATATTTATATTTAGGACATGTGGTCTGTTCATATTTATATTTAGGACAGGTGGCCTGTTCATATATATATAGGACAGGTGAATATTCATATATAGGACAGGAGAATATTCACATACAGGACAGTTGAATATTCATATACCCTAGGACAGTTGAATATTCACATATATGACAGGTGAATATTCATATAGAGGACAGGTGAATATTCATATATAGGACAGGTGAATATTCATATATAGGTCAGGTGAATATTCATATATAGGACAGGTGAATATTCATATATAGGACAGGTGAATATATATATATAGGACAGGTGAATATTCATATATAGGACAGGTGAATATTCATATATAGGACAGGTGAATATTCATATATAGGACAGGTGAATATTCATATATAGGACAGGTGAATATTATATATAGGACAGGTGAATATTCATATATAGGACAGTTGAATATTCACATATAGGACAGGTGAATATTCATATATAGGTCAGGTCAATATTATATATAGGACAGGTGAATATTCATATATAGGACAGGTGAATATTCATATATAGGACATGTGAATATTCATATATAGGACAGGTGAATATTATATATAGGACATGTGAATATTCATATATAGGACAGGTGAATATTCATATATAGGACATGTGAATATTCATATATAGGACATGTGAATATTCATATATAGGACAGTTGAATATTCATATATATGACAGGTGAATATATGACGGGTGAATATTATATATAGGACAGGTGAATATTCATATATAGGACATGTGAATATTCATATATAGGACATGTGAATATTCATATATAGGACAGTTGAATATTCATATATAGGACAGGTGAATATTCATATATAGGACAGGTGAATATTCATATATAGGACATGTGAATATTCATATATATGACAGGTGAATATATGACAGGTGAATATTATATATAGGACAGGTGAATATTCATATATAGGACATGTGAATATTCATATATAGGACATGTGAATATTCATATATAGGACAGTTGAATATTCATATATAGGACAGGTGAATATTCATATATAGGACAGGTGAATATTCATATATACATAGGTCAGGTGAATATTCATATATAGGACAGGTGAATATTCATATATAGGACAGTTGAATATTCATATATAGGACAGGTGAATATTCATATATAGGTCAGGTGAATATTCATATATAGGACAGGTGAATATTCATATATAGGACAGGTGAATATATATATATAGGACAGGTGAATATTCATATATAGGACAGGTGAATATTCATATATAGGACAGGTGAATATTCATATATAGGACAGGTGAATATTCATATATAGGACAGGTGAATATTCATATATAGGACAGGTGAATATTCATATATACAGTAGGACAGGTGAATATTATATATAGGACAGGTGAATATTCATATATAGGACAGGTGAATATTATATATAGGACAGGTGAATATTCATATATACAGGTGAATATTATATATAGGACAGGTGAATATGGACAGGTGAATATTATATATAGGACATGTGAATATTCATATATAGGACAGGTGAATATTATATATAGGACAGGTGAATATTCATATATAGGACATGTGAATATTCATATATAGGACATGTGAATATTCATATATACAGGTGAATATTATATATAGGACAGGTGAATATGGACAGGTGAATATTATATATAGGACAGGTGAATATTCATATATACAGGTGAATATTATATATAGGACAGGTGAATATGGACAGGTGAATATTATATATAGGACATGTGAATATTCATATATAGAATATTATATATAGGACAGGTGAATATTATATATAGGACAGGTGAATATGACAGGTGAATATTATATATAAGACATGTGAATATTCATATATAGGACAGGTGAATATTACATATAGGACAGGTGACTTGCTACATAATCGACATGGATCATGTGCAGCAACAATCTCTGCCATTCCAAACTCCTCCCTCCACGAAGTCTCGCTAGCTCATCAACAGTTGGAAAACTATGCAAATCCCCTCCACCACTTTCATCCCTCAAGGGTGTCTGTATACCTAGTCGAACCTTAATAGTTGCTAGCAATCAAGTGACCTCTGTCTGACCTTGCCAATTGCTTCACTCCATGTTGGTGATCGCAGGGTTTCCTGCTTGGATCCTCCCTAGACTTGGCTCCTCACTAGACTTGGTTCCTCCCTAGACTTGGCTCCTCCCTAGACTTGGTTCCTCCCTAGACTTGGCTCCTCCCTAGACTTGGTTCCTCCCTAGACTTGGCTCCTCCCTAGACTTGGTTCCTCCCTAGACTTGGTTCCTCCCTAGACTTGGCTCCTCCCTAGACTTGGTTCCTCCCTAGACTTGGTTCCTCCCTAGACTTGGTTCCTCCCTAGACTTGGTTCCTCCCTAGACTTGGCTCCTCCCTAGACTTGGCTCCTCCCTAGACTTGGCTCCTCCCTAGACTTGGCTCCTCCCTAGACATGGCTCCTCCCTAGACTTGGCTCCTCCCTAGACTTGGCTCCTCCCTAGACTTGGCTCCTCCCTACTAGACTTGGCTCCTCCCTACTAGACTTGGATCCTCCCTAGACTTGGCTCCTCCCTAGACTTGGCTCCTCCCTAGACTTGGCTCCTCCCTAGACTTGGCTCCTCCCTAGACTTGGCTCCTCCCTAGACTTGGCTCCTCTCTAGACTTTGTTCCTCCCTAGACTTGGTTCCTCCCTAGACTTGGCTCCTCCCTAGACTTGGCTCCTCACTAGACTTGGCTCCTCTCTAGACTTGGTTCCTCCCTAGACTTGGTTCCTCCCTAGACTTGGCTCCTTCCTAGACTTGCAGCAAAATTGGTCACTTGCAGCTGCTGCTTGATCACCTTAAGCTTCCATCTCTGTACCAGCAGAAGCTGCACTCTACTCCAACCAGCAACTACGAATTTTGCATGCACACTTACAACCATTTGAGTCTAGAGTTATTATTATAAGAATATTACAACACTTCCTGTAGTATACTACAAATTTCCTGTAGTGTTCTATATACTTCCTGTAGTATACTACACACTTTCCAATAATATACTACATACTTTTGTGGAATACTAGATACTTCCTTTTAGTGTACTTTGTGCTTCCTGTAATATATGGACCACAGAACAGTGTCCTTTAATTATGACTTTGTCTCTTTAGGTCCGCTGTGTGTGCATGCAGAGCAAGTGAGCTGCTTCTCGGGTTCTTCGTGCTCTGGGGCTGTGCTGGATGCTATAACTGGGTTTGATGAGAATATGTGCTGTGCCTTTGGATCATCTTACCAAGCCACGCTGGGTCTGTGCTGCAGCTGTTCTCAAGGTATATTATGGTGGACTTGGCGACATGTATTTGATCTTGTATGTGGAGACCCTTTACCAATAATTGACTAAACACTGGGGGAAAGTTCCAAGAACATGTGTGGTTTAAGTCGGTCGACAATAGCTCTACGAGGACACACACTGGACAAACATCACACTGGGTTGAGGCAGGTTGAAGTAGGGCGACAATAGCTCTATGAGGACACACACTGGACAAACATCACACTGGGTTGAGGCAGGTTGAAGTAGGGCGACAATAGCTCTATGAGGACACACACTGGACAAACATCACACTGGGTTAAGGCAGGTTGAACTAGGTCGACAATTACGAGGACACACACTGGACAAACATCACATTGGGTTAAGGCAGGTTGAAGTAGGTTGACAATATAGGACACACACTGGACCAGCATCACTCTGGGTTCAGTAGCTCTACATGGGGAAACACACTAGATCAGCATCACTCTGGGCTCAGTAGCTCTATGGGGACACACACTTGACCAGCATCACTCTGGGTTCAGTAGCCCTATGATACACATACTGGATCAGCATCACTCCACGGTAACTGTTTCGGGAAACTCAGTGGTACTGTTGCATGGGGGGGAGGATTTGTTACAGGAAGCACCCTTTATGAGACTCTGGTTATCTGTTTACCTCGGTCAAGGTAGATCATGTCTCCTAGAGTGTGGCAATGGTTAATCCTTGTCTGCCAGTATTGCCACAACATTTCCCAGAGCAGAATACCCCTAGCCCTAGAATACCCCTAGCCCTAGAATACCCCTAGCCCTAGAATAACCCTAGCCCTAGAATACCCCTAGCCCTAGAATACCCCTAGCCCTAGAATACCCCTAGCCCTAGAACCCCTAGCCCTAGAATACCCATAGCCCTAGAATACTCCTAGCCCTAGAATACCCCTAGCCCTAGAATACCCCTAGTCCTAGAATACCCCTAGCCCTAGAATACCCCTAGCCCTAGAATACCCCTAGCCCTAGAATACCCCTAGCCCTAGAATACCCCTAGCCCTAGAATATCCCTAGCCCTAGAATACTCCTAGCCCTAGAATATCCCTAGCCCTAGAATACCCCTAGCCCTAGAATACCCCTAGCCCTAGAATATCCCTAGCCCTAGAATATCCCTAGCCCTAGAATACTCCTAGCCTTAGAATATCCCTAGCCCTAGAATACACCTAGCCCTAGAATACCCCTAGCCCTAGAATATCCCTAGCCCTAGAATACACCAAGCCCTAGAATACCCCTAGCCCTAGAATACCCCTAGCCCTAGAATACGCCTTGCCCTAGAATACCCCTATCCCTAGAATACCCCTAGCCCTAGAATACCCCTAGCTCTAGAATACCCCTAGCCATAGAATATCCCTAGCCCTAGAATACCCCTAGCCCTAGAATACCCCTAGCCCTAGAATACCCCTAGCCCTAGAATATCCCTAGCCCTAGAATATCCCTAGCTCTAGAATACGCCTAGCCCTAGAATATCCCTAGCCTTAGAATACCCCTAGCCCTAGAATACCCCTAGCTCTAGAATACCCCTAGCCCTAGAATATCCCTAGCCCTAGAATATCCCTAGCCCTAGAAAACCCCTAGCCCTAGAATATCCCTAGCCCTAGAATACCCCCAGCCCTAGAACCCCTAGCCCTAGAATACCCCTAGCCCTAGAATACTCCTAGCCCTAGAATACACCTAGCCCTAGAATACTCCTAGCCCTAGAATACTCCTAATAACCCTAGCCCTAGAATACCCCTAGCCCTAGAATACCCCTAGCCCTAGAATACTCCTAGCCCTAGAATACCCCTAGCCCTAGAATACTCCTAGCCCTAGAATACCCCTAGCCCTAGAATACCCCTAGCCCTAGAATATCCCTAGCCATAGAATATCCCTAGCCATAGAATACCCCTAGCCCTAGAATACCCCTAGCCCTAGAATACCCCTAGCCCTAGAATATCCCTAGCCCTAAATAACCCTAGCCCTAGAATACCCCTAGCTCTAGAATACCCCTAGCCCTAGAATATCCCTAGCCCTAGAATATCCCTAGCCCTAGAATACCCATAGCCATAGAATATCCCTAGCCCTAGAATACCCCCAGCCCTAGAATACCCCTAGCCTTAGAATACCCCTAGCCCTAGAATACTCCTAGCCCTAGAATACACCTAGCCCTAGAATACCCCTAGCCCTAGAATATCCCTAGCCCTAGAATACTCCTTGCCCTAGAATATCCCTAGCCCTAGAATACCCCTAGCCCTAGAATACCCCTAGCCCTAGAATACCCCTAGCCCTAGAATACTCCTTGCCCTAGAATACCACTAGCCCTAGAATATCCCTAGCCCTAGAATACCCCTATCCCTAGAATACCCCTAGCCCTAGAACCCTAGCCCTAGAATACCCCTAGCCCTAGAATACCCCTAGCCCTAGAATATCCCTAGCCCTAGAATATCCCTAGCTCTAGAATACCCCAGCCCTAGAATATCTCTAGCCCTAGAATACCCCTATCTCTAGAATACCCTAGCCCTAGAATATCCCTAGCCCTAGAATATCCCTAGCCCTAGAATACCCCTAGCCCTAGAATATCCCTAGCTCTAGAATACCCCTAGCCCTAGAATATCCCTAGCCCTAGAATATCCCTAGCCCTAGAATATCCCTAGCTCTAGAATGCCCCTAGCCCTAGAATATCCCTAGCCCTAGAATACCCCTAGCCCTAGAATACCCCTAGCTCTAGAATACCCCTAGCCCTAGAATATCCCTAGCCCTAGAATATCCCTAGCCCTAGAATACCCCTAGCCCTAGAATATCCCTAGCCCTAGAATACCCCCAGCCCTATAATACCCCTAGCCCTAGAATACCCCTAGCCCTAGAATACTCCTAGCCCTAGAATACCCCTAGCCCTAGAATACCCCTAGCCCTAGAATACCCCAGCCCTAGAATATCCATAGCCCTAGAATACTCCTTGCCCTAGAATATCCCTAGCCCTAGAATACCCCTAGCCCTAGAATACCCCTAGCCCTAGAATACCCCTAGCCCTAGAATATCCCTAGCCCTCGAATACTCCTTGCCCTAGAATATCCCTAGCCCTAGAATATCCCTAGCCCTAGAATACACCCAGCCCTAGAATACCCCTAGCCCTAGAATACCCCTAGCCCTAGAATACCCCTAGCCCTAAAATATCCCTAGCCCTAGAATACTCCTTGCCCTAGAATATCCCTAGCCCTAGAATACCCCTAGCCCTAGAATACCCCTAGCCCTAGAATACCCCTAGCCCTAGAATATCCCTAGCCCTAGAATACTCCTTTCCCTAGAATACCCCTAGCCCTAGAATACCCCTAGCCCTAGAATACCCCTAGGCCTAGAATATCCCTAGCCCTAGAATACCCCTAGCCCTAGAATACCCCTAGCCCTAGAATACCCCTAGCCCTAGAATACCCCTAGCCCTAGAATACCCCTAGCCCTAGAATATCCCTAGCCCTAGAATATCCCTAGCTCTAGAATACCCCTAGCCCTAGAATATCCCTAGCCCTAGAATACCCCTATCTCTAGAATACCCCTAGCCCTAGAATCCCTAGAATACCCCTAGCCCTAGAATACCCCTAGCCCTAGAATATCCCTAGCCCGAGAATACCCCTAGCCCTAGAATATCCCTAGCCCTAGAATACCCCCAGCCCTAGAATACCCCTAGCCCTAGAATACCTAGCCCTAGAATACTCCTAGCCCTAGAATACCCCTAGAATACCCCTAGCCCTAGAATACCCCTAGCCCTAGAATACCCCTAGCCCTAGAATATCCCTAGCCCTAGAATACTCCTTGCCCTAGAACATCCCTAGCCCTAGAATACCCCTAGCCCTAGAATACCCCTAGCCCTAGAATACCCTAGCCCTAGAATATCCCTAGCCCTCGAATACTCCTTGCCCTAGAATATCCCTAGCCCTAGAATACCCCTAGCCCTAGAATACCCCCAGCCCTAGAATACCCCTAGACCTAGAATACCCCTAGCCCTCCTAGCCCTAGAATACCCCTAGCCCTAGAATACCCCTAGCCCTAGCCCTAGAATACCCCTAGCCCTAGAATACCCCTAGCTCTAGAATATCCCTAGCCCTAGAATACCCCCAGCCCTAGAATACCCCTAGCCCTAGAATATCCCTAGCCCTCGAATACTCCTTGCCCGAGAATATCCCTAGCTCTAGAATATCCCTAGCCCTAGAATACTCCTTGCCCTAGAATATCCCTAGCCCTAGAATACCCCTAGCCCTAGAATACCCCTAGCCCTAGAATATCCCTAGCCCTCGAATACTCCTTGCCCTAGAATATCCCTAGCCCTAGAATACCCCCAGCCCTAGAATACCCCTAGCCCTAGAATACCCCTAGCCCTAGAATACTCCTAGCCCTAATACCCCTAGCCCTAGAATATCCCTAGCCCTAGAATACCCCCAGCCCTAGAATACCCCTAGCCCTAGAATACCCCTAGTCCTAGAATACTCCTAGCCCTAGAATACCCCTAGCCCTAGAATACCCCTAGCCCTAGAATACCCCTAGCCCTAGAATATCCCTAGCCCTAGAATACCCCTAGCCCTAGAATATCCCTAGCCCTAGAATATCCCTAGCTCTAGAATACCCCTAGCCCTAGAATATCCCTAGCCCTAGAATACCCCTATCTCTAGAATACCCCTAGCCCTAGAATCCCTAGAATACCCCTAGCCCTAGAATATCCCTAGCCCTAGAATACCCCTAGCCCTAGAATATCCCTAGCCCGAGAATACCCCTAGCCCTAGAATATCCCTAGCCCTAGAATACCCCCAGCCCTAGAATACCCCTAGCCCTAGAATACCCCTAGCCCTAGAATACTCCTAGCCCTAGAATACCCCTAGAATACCCCTAGCCCTAGAATACCCCTAGCCCTAGAATACCCCTAGCCCTAGAATATCCCTAGCCCTAGAATACTCCTTGCCCTAGAACATCCCTAGCCCTAGAATACCCCTAGCCCTAGAATACCCCTAGCCCTAGAATACCCTAGCCCTAGAATATCCCTAGCCCTCGAATACTCCTTGCCCTAGAATATCCCTAGCCCTAGAATACCCCTAGCCCTAGAATACCCCCAGCCCTAGAATACCCCTAGACCTAGAATACCCCTAGCCCTCCTAGCCCTAGAATACCCCTAGCCCTAGAATACCCCTAGCCCTAGCCCTAGAATACCCCTAGCCCTAGAATACCCCTAGCCCTAGAATATCCCTAGCCCTAGAATACCCCCAGCTCTAGAATATCCCTAGCCCTAGAATACTCCTTGCCCTAGAATATCCCTAGCCCTAGAATACCCCTAGCCCTAGAATACCCCTAGCCCTAGAATATCCCTAGCCCTCGAATACTCCTTGCCCTAGAATATCCCTAGCCCTAGAATATCCCTAGCCCTAGAATACCCCCAGCCCTAGAATACCCCTAGCCCTAGAATACCCCTAGCCCTAGAATACTCCTAGCCCTAATACCCCTAGCCCTAGAATATCCCTAGCCCTAGAATACCCCCAGCCCTAGAATACCCCTAGCCCTAGAATACCCCTAGTCCTAGAATACTCCTAGCCCTAGAATACCCCTAGCCCTAGAATACCCCTAGCCCTAGAATACCCCTAGCCCTAGAATATCCCTAGCCCTAGAATACTCCTTGCCCTAGAATATCCCTAGCCCTAGAATACCCCTAGCCCTAGAATACCCCTAGCCCTAGAATACCCCTAGCCCTATAATATCCCTAGCCCTAGAATACTCCTTGCCCTAGAATACCCCTAGCCCTAGAATACCCCTAGCCCTAGAATACCCCTAGCCCTAGAATATCCCTAGCCCTAGAATACCCCTAGCCCTAGAATACCCCTAGCCCTAGAATACCCCTAGCCCTAGAATATCCCTAGCCCTCGAATACTCCTTGCCCTAGAATATCCCTAGCCCTAGAATACCCCTAGCCCTAGAATACTCCTAGCCCTAGAATACCCCTAGTCCTAGAAAACCCCTAGCCCTAGCCCTAGAATACCCCTAGCCCTAGAATACCCCTAGCCCTAGCCCTAGAATACCCCTAGTCCTAGAATACCCCTAGCCCTAGAATACCTAGCCCTAGAATACCCCTAGCCCTAGAATATCCCTAGCCCTCGAATACTCCTTGCCCTAGAATATCCCTAGCCCCAGCCCTAGAATACCCCTAGCCCTAGAATACCCCTAGCCCTAGAATACTCCTAGCCCTAGAATACCCCTAGCCCTAGAATATCCCTAGCCCTAGAATACCCTCAGCCCTAGAATACCCCTAGCCCTAGAATACCCCTAGCCCTAGAATACTCCTAGCCCTAGCCCTAGAATACCCCTAGCCCTAGAATACCCTAGCCCTAGAATATCCCTAGCCCTAGAATACTCCTTGCCCTAGAATATCCCTAGCCCTAGAATACCCCTAGCCCTAGAATACCCCTAGCCCTAGAATATCCCTAGCCCTCGAATACTCCTTGCCCGAGAATATCCCTAGCCCTAGAATATCCCTAGCCCTAGAATACCCCTAGCCCTAGAATACTCCTAGCCCTAGCTCTAGAATATCCATAGCCCTAGAATACTCCTTGCCCTAGAATATCCCTAGCCCTAGAATACCCCTAGCCCTAGAAAACCCCTAGCCCTAGAATACCCCTAGCCCTATAATACCCAGCCCTAGAATACCCCTAGCCCTAGAATACCCCTAGCCCTAGAATACTCCTAGCCCTAGAATACCCCTAGCCCTAGAATACCCCTAGCCCTAGAATATCCCTAGCCCTAGAATATCCCTAGCCCTCGAATACTCCTTGCCCTAGAATATCCCTAGAATACCCCTAGCCCTAGAATACCCCTAGCCCTAGAATACCCCTAGCCCTATAATATCCCTAGCCCTAGAATACTCCTTGCCCTAGAATACCCCTAGCCCTAGAATACCCCTAGCCCTAGAATACCCCTAGCCCTAGAATACCCCTAGCCCTAGAATATCCCTAGCCCTAGAATACCCCTAGCCCTAGAATACCCCTAGCCCTAGAATACCCCTAGCCCTAGAATAGAATACCCCTAGCCCTAGAATATCCCTAGCCCTAGAATACCCCTAGCCCTAGAATACCCCTAGCCCTAGAATACCCCTAGCCCTAGAATACCCCTAGCCCTAGAATACCCCTAGCCCTAGAATATCCCTAGCCCTAGAATACCCCTAGCCCTAGAATACCCCTAGCCCTAGAATACCCCTACCCTAGAATACCCCTACCCTAGAAAACCCCTAGCCCTAGAATACCCCTAGGTAATGTGGGCCTATGTAAATGGTCGTCATAGTGAAGGGAATGCCGAGAGAAACGTCTGACTGCAGATATGAAGCTAGACTGGCCTGCACAAGTGAGAACGGGAGCCAACAGAACCCCTTACCAGATAGAAGATCGAAATAAATACACAACAAACCAAGACTCTAATAAGTTCCTCCCTACCTTCCTAATTGGTGTGTATTACCATGGCAACCTAGTAGCCTGGCTGCTGCACTAGCTCCCCCCCCCCCCCCACACACACCCTGGTTATTGTGGTTTAGTGTTAATGAATTACACATGTCTAATAAAAGTTAAGTGTTAAGTGACTATTACAAGATGGGTGGAGGGGTCCTGGTGTTGGGGACAGGGGGATATCCCCACCATAACCAGGAACTCCCTCCCCTCCCTCCTTGCCACAGGTACACGATACAGATTTTGAAGTCACAAATGTTTATGTGTCCCTTCTTCTTTAAAGCTCCAAAACGTCCTCGTCAATGCTTTGGCCATCAATGTTAATACATAGCACCTTCTGTGTACTTCTATTTGGGCACAACATTGCATTTATTGTCGTAACTGTAGCAACAATTCATGCAACCTGAGTCAGGACCCACTCAGCCTCGCCAATTCGTGAGGTGATGAGATGCCACACGCTCTAACTCAACCAGGCCCAGCTGACAGATGCTTGCAATTCTTGCTTAGTTAAAAATAAAAATAAAATGTGAGTGAGCTGGACTTGTTTGTTTTTTGTCCTGTGGGCCATAATGAGCTTCAATCTAGCATTTTTCACACCTGGGTGAGTGCTGATGGTCTGTTGACCTCACTAATTGCCCTCCTGGGCCAGGAAGTTGTGATAGTGACACCTCACCCAGTGGCTGTATAGTGGAGTAAGGTCAACCAGGCAGATAATGGTGACAAAGGAAGTTCCTCAGAGCTCCAGTCAGATTGTGAGAACAATACTGGTAGTGGTGAGTCTGTGTCAGATTGTGTGGCCACTACAGACTAATCTTGGCAAGGGAATTCCACCAATAGATAGATAAAAAGAAGCGACATGGCCCATTCATTGTGGGGGTTCCTAGCAATGGCCAGCACTGTGTCCCTCCCCCAACCCCAAAGGAAACACACATTCCCCCCCCCCCCTGTATGTGAGTCATTGTTTTAATTGTTCTTTGGTTGTTGTTGTTGTTGTTGCTGTTGTATAGACTTGGAGGTGATGTTTTCCCAGGATGTCTACATAGTGTCTGAAGGTGCAGAGGTGGTTGCCATGGTTATCCAGCGCTGTGGTTCCTTTGAACGGGAAGTGCAGTTATCACTGACCTTCACTGATGTTACAGCAGAAGGTTCGTTTACTGCACTAGAGTTTAAAATATCACAGAATTGTGTGTGTCTGTGAGAGAGGGGTGGGATGTGTTGGTGTGTAAGGATGCAGGGGCGTACCCAGCATAGAGCGCTCGGAGCGCGTGCACCCCCACTAGAGTACAGAATGCAAAAAAAAAAAAAAAGGAAAAAGAAGAAAAAAGTTGTTGCCAAGAGTAATCCACATGTGCACGCATGCAGTAACTAGAGAGCCACCTCGCTGACGATCTGCCAGACCCTTCGACTTTCTCAATAGAAGTGGAGCGTTGGAGGCTTCTGTGGGATGTTGAGGAGGATAAGCCAAGCAGCATAGGGAGTACTCTCAAGTCTAGCAAGCTCCAGGTTAGGAAGGCATGCTATCCAAACATTATTAGAATCCTAAAGTTGCTGCTGGTTACCTCAGCTTCTGTGGAGCGTGCAAATTCGGCACTTAAATTTGTCAAGTCGGCCAGGAGAAATGCAATGACAGAGAACCGACTTAATGCTCTTCTTCTGCTCTTCTGTCATAGAGAAATTTCTGACAGCATAAACCTTGATAACGTCATAGACCAATTTGCAAAACTTAAGCCACGGCGAATGCTGCTACTCAATCCTCTCAACTAGTCCCATTAATCATTTATTTTTGTCTTATGATGTACTTTATATAATGTAAATACCGGTGATTTGATCGGTTAGCTATATGGTAAGATATATTTTTTAATTGGTGCCAGCCATTCTGATCACAAATTGGTTTTCCGCATGCAGCAATACACTTAATTGAGCTATATACCCTATTCTATTTACTACAAAGGCCTTGGAGAGAGCACCCCCCCCTCTCTAAATCCTGGGTACGCCCCTGGGATGTGTGTGTGTGTGTCTGCGAGAATGTGGTGAGTGTGTGTGTAAGGGTTGTTGGGGAGTGTGTGTGTGTTATGTGGGGAGTAGTGTTGGGTGTGTGTGTGTGTGTTATATGTAAGGGTGCACTCTCTGTCAGCATCCAAGGCTTCGGGAAGGTGCTTGTGGTGATCATGACAACGCTCCCATCCATCAATCGTGCAGCTCTTACCAGTGCCCACCAATGCTGCAGTGTTGTACGGAGAGCACCGGAGAGCTCTAGCAGGGTTCAACCAGGTTGATTGGGGGGAAGGAAGTAGGAATATTGATTGGGGGGGAAGGTGGTGGGAATATTGATTGGGGGGAAGAAGAACGGTAACGATATGCTTTACATCGATCACTGTTCCAGTCCTTTTACCTCTCCTACTTCAGTGTAAATGAGGTGAAGGTGGACTATGTGAGACCGCCAGGCACTCTAACTAAGGGCAGCTTCTTGGGTGCTGTATTTTCCTATTAGACCAAAAATAAATAGCTCACCACAATCCAGCATAGCTTACTTCCGATATTATGGTAATAAGTGCCAAACTTGGAAGTGACTTTTCATTAAATAACATTTTTGGCTATAACTTTTCTTCTCCACGAGATAAACTTTTCAAACTTGAGGTATAAGAATCAGCCCCATTGAGGCCAGGAAACAAAAGGTGTCTACAGCTACGTCACTCCATGGCTACAACAAAATTTACAGCAAATAAATCCGTCCACTCTCTCAAGAGCGAAGGGATTCAGAATGGTTCCAGTAAGCATAGGTGACTGTACAGTTTTCCTCAGAAGGAGAAGGGCTTCCACAAACCAAGGTAAAGAAACCATTTATGACAGCAGTTAAGATCATCAGCTATGAAATTTTAAAAATATATCAAAAAAATTTGCCACCCCATCCCAGAATTGAGGTGTGTCTAATTGGCACGTGCAAGTTGCAAGTTAAGAAATAATCCAATGATCAGGGTGGAACAGGGAGACATCTGGGTTTGCATCTGTAGACACTTGTAATGGTCGATTGGTAAAGGTGTGACAAGTACCTCAGCTGCAATTTATGAGGATGACTTCTGAGCTATAGGCACACCCTCTTCCCCCCCCCCCCCCCCCCCCCCCCCCCCCGGCACCAAGCTGGTTCCTCTGAATCCTATCCTCATTCACTAGGAAGACAACCATTACAGAGTGAAATTACAGCAGTGGATGGCTGAGAAAAATGGGAGTGCTGATGAGCCATGAATGTGCAGTTGACTGGTGGTAATCTCGTGGTGGGTAAATACTCTTGTATTCCAGCTGAGGGTCAAGGTCCACTTCCATTACATTTTGGTGGTGATCCAAGTTGCTAGAAGCCACCGTCACCAGGAACAGCACAATTAACACTTGGCGACGTAAGCCATTTTGTTTAGGGCTCTACCTGCGCATGTGTATTTAGCATCGACAACATTAGCTCACAAACTACGCAACATGGCTACAACGAACCACACCTACGTAGAGAAGTTTGAGGGTTACATTTGTGTGCGTACCAATTGATAGTAATCTTCGGATTTCTCAGGAAATTATGTAATTGCTTGCTAACTGGGATACTTCAGTTCTTGTTTGGATTTTTGGTGTGAAATGTTGGCAGCTGTTACCTGTCGTGTAAAATCAATGCCTATAAAAATATATTGAACGAGACGAGCAGTGGAGACCAGCTCTGATGACCTTGTGTTCTAGGATGGTGTATATGGAGGCCTCTCACACAACTAGCAGTGGAGACCAGCTCTGATGACCTTGTGTTCTAGGATGGTGGCCTTTCACACAACTAGCAGTGGAGACCAGCTCTGATGACCTTGTGTTCTACTCTAGGATGGTGGCCTTTCACACAACTAGCAGTGGAGACCAGCTCTGATGACCTTGTGTTCTAGGATGGTGTATATGGAGGCCTCATACACAGCTAACATATCAATAGTTCTGCTGCATCATCGTGAGTAGTGATAGCTCAATCTTCAGCACCACAACATTTTAATCTGCCAATGTCCTAATGTGAAAGAGTCTGTGGTTTCCATAGTGAATGTGTTGTTGATTGGTGTTGATTGGTGAGTGCAGAGCTACATGTATGTATGTATGTATGTGTGTGTGTATTTGCTATAAAACAGTGGCTAGAGGGTTGTCTTGTAATAGGCGAGTGTTTGGGAGTTGTTCATGGATTTATAAGAAGGCTGTGAGACTCCTGCTCCTTGAACTCCCAGCTTTGTGTTTGGAGGTGTGGTGTGATTTTAAGCGGCTGTTTGTCGAGACCCAGGCTTTCTTTGAAATTTTTACAACAAGTGACCTGAAGTGGGAACTGAATATGAGCAGCTGTCTGTCATGGAGGAGATACTATCATGGAGGAGATACTATCATGGAGGAGAGGCTGTCTGTCGTGGAGAAGAGACTATCTCCCATGGAGGAGAGGTTGCCTGCCATGGAAGAGAGATGGTCTACAAAGCGAGAGATAAAGGAGTGTCACCAGGCAACAGCATGGTCCCAAAGATTGGACGGAGGGGGAGGGGCATGAGACAGTGCACAGAGAGAAGAGGTCAAACTTCAATTCAGCGTGAGTCATGAGCAGGCTACTCCACACAAACATGGACAATGGGAGTCAGCGAAGAAAGGAGAAGAAGCAGTTGGCCTGCTCGTTCTGCCGAGGATGTACAGGGACGTTCTTTGGAAGGAAAATGGAACGCTGATGCCCTATCGCTGGATTGACGACAAGAAAGTTTGGCTTCGAACAAGGGTCTGGGAGTGAGTGGTTGAGGTGCAAATATCTTGTTGATTGGTGTGGGTATAGATTTGCCAAGTGGTGCCAGGACAGACAGCGAGTGTGTTGTTGATTGCATGCGTGCTTGGTGTGTTGGGGTTATGACTGATGGTTACTAATCAAGTAGATGGCTGAGTGTTTGTGTGTGTCCATTAGCTGAACATTGAGAAGTTTTCGAAGGCTTCCTTGCCAATGTGGTAGCGTTTCGTTGCTTTTGTGAGCATTCTGCAAGCTATGCATGAGGATTGGTATACGCCGCATCACATTGCTTAAATAGATTTGGGTTCTGTTCTTGCATTGGCCGCGGCAGACTGGTGTGCTTTATTTAACATTCAGCTGCAAAATAAATGATGTGAGGATGCCCCAGGCTCTGAGCAACGTCCTTCGTTAACTGACTCTAACATGCTTGGAGGAGCGTGTCACACACCTATTGCCTCCTATGCAAATGCTACTCTTCCTCCTCCTCACCTAGCTAAGAGCTGGTTGAGGTCCTCGTCACTGGAGTAGCCACGCTCATCTTCACTGTCCGCTGCTCGACGGAGCACTTGTTTGGATGTCAATGTTGAAGTTCGTAGATAAATGTGCGGTGTTCATAATTCCAGGTATAGAACGAGAGTGTTTGCACATAAATTGCGAACAGTTCGAAGCGACGGGTTTGATGTGATGCATGACATATTTCTTTGGCAGTCCTTTGGCAGTCCTTTGGCGGTCCTTTGGCGGTCCTTTGGCAGTCCTTTGGCAGTCCTTTGGCAGTCCTTTGGCGGTCCTTAATTTTCTATTCAATAGAACAAGGTAGGAGGAGAATAGCTCCCTGTCTGCTCCACAGAGATGGCAGCTGCTGCTCATGAAAAAAACATTGTTCTAATTTTTTTACTGTTGTTCTCATTACTTCAGGAGGCGTGGACTATGGGCCCTTCCCGTCCAATCAGAGTACATTTTTCGTCACGATCTCTCCCAACGTGTCCCAGATAGATTTTGGGATTAACATCAGAGAGGACTCCATCGTGGAAAATGCTGAGTCCTTCTCCGTCGGCCTTGGTATTCTGGATGAGGGGGTTGACCCTTTTGATGGCGGATCCCTCAATACAATGATACCCGAAAGGACCACCACTGTGGTTATTGAGGATAACGACTGTAAGATATTTTTAACTTGGGGTGGAAAATTACTCTGGTAGTAGGGGGATGTGTGTGGGGGGTGTGTGTGGTGCTTGTTGTCGTACTGTCAACTGTCCTGAATCTTCCGGGACAGTTCTTAGATATTTGGTTCTGTTGTGGGCCCCACATGGATTCCCCATAAAGTTATGGTTTGTCCTGGAAAGTGATTACTATGGTTACCACTGTTGGGCTACTCGGGCTGTGAAAACTTGTGCTTGGTACAGTGGCCTAGTAAGCGTGCTTGCTCTGCTGCGGATTGGCAAATGCGGCAAATTTTGAATGATTGAGCCTGAACTTGAAAACTTGAAGCCATGACCAGCATAATTTTTCTGTACTCAGTTATTTATCATCTTTGATGTTTTATTATCGCATATCTTTATATTTATTTATTTGTTTGTTTGTTTTAATTTATTATTATATATTTTTTAATTTATTATTATTATTATTATTATTTTATTATTATTATCTTGTTGTTGTTATTATTATTATTATTATTATTATTATTATTATTATTATTATTATTATTATTATTATTATTATTATTATTATTATTATTATTATTATTATTATTATTATTATTATTATTATTATTATTATTATTACATGTATTATTATTATTATTACATGTATTATTATTATTATTTATTACTATTATTATTGTTATTATTATTATTGTTATTATTTTCATTATTATTATCATCATCATCATTATTATTATTATTTATTTATTTATTTTAATAATAATATTCGTTAAAAAAAAAAAAATTCCACGTCTGGTTCACATGCGTCACGTGCTGGATGCATGTGCCATGGTCCTACTGGTATATAATAAGCTCATGCGAGTCTCAGCATCTCATTATTCCTGATGAAGGCTAGAGCATCTAGTCGAAATGTCGAGGGAGTAAAATTTCAAGTTGATTAGTGGGAGGGTTATTGTAATTATAATTCACTGATGAGATTTGTTACCTTATTCATGGGAAGGTGTTTGTCCAGCATTTATTTAATATTGCTATTATTGCTATTGGGTGTAACTTTGGGCAGGCTGCTTGACAACGAACACCGGTTAACAACAAGTAGTTTCTTAACAACGAACAGTTGCTTGACAACGAGTAGCTTCTTAACAACGAACAGTTGCTTGACAACGAGCGGCTGCTTAACAAAGAGCAGTTACTTGACAACGAGCTGTTGCTTGACAACGAGTAGCTTCTTAACAACGAACAGTTGCTTGACAATGAGCGGCTGCTTAACAAAGAGCAGTTACTTGACAACGAGCAGCTTCTTGACAACAAGCAGCTGAACAGTGCCCATGCGCAGATATAATATTTTTGTAAGGACCACAGAGTGAGTGTACCTTGCTAGCTAGAAGGAATGGAGGATGGTTGAACTGCTGCAGAGCAGAGCCTGACAAGTGTCATTCGTTCCTACCACATGCACTTTGCTTAATTGCCTCCTCTTTCATTGGATGCCTCCTAACTCCTGGCGGCCGCACAACTTACACGCATACCATTTGTCCTGTGATGACACTGAGAAGGGGTTGAGTGTCTTCTTTAGTGCTTGAGGGCTCTATCAGGTTAGCACTGTTGCAATGCAGGCTTGCCTAGCGACACTGAAGGTAAACAAAGAACTTGGAATACGTTTTGCATGTGTGCACGTGCAGTGTGTGTGTGTGTGTTGTGTGCATGTGTGTGTGCTGTTTGTGTGTGCATGCACTGTGTGTGTGTATGTGTTGCAGCCAGCGATGATGCACTGCCTGAAACATTGCCATTTCACCACTACTCATTCATGGGTGTGTTCATATATCCACTATCCTCGGGTACCACGGAAACTGCACGTGTGGACATGCCTGCTATGGAACAGTCCCTAAAGGGATAAGCTCTAAAGGGTTAAGCTGGAATTCAAGTGGCAATGTACAATTATCACCATGGGCACCTCAAATGAGGTGCTAAAAGGAATCGTCTTGTGGTCCAGACATGGTTATCTGGTCAGGTGTGGAATGGTGACACAGATTGTTCACCATAATTATTAGCTGCCATTGTGATAGCATGCAAGTGAGAATTACTCCAGTTTCTTGGCAGGTTGGGTGAGGTATTGGAGTATATTCCACTGGCACACTAGAACACGTCTATAGCCACCAGACTTACGTGCATTTGAGCTAGTTGCCTGGCATGGAGGGGGTTATTAGAAGCACTTTAGAAAGTTCATTACTTGTCTGCGAGTGGCGGGACTTTGCCGGGATGTAAGTCGCAGTGTAATAGCTGCAGAATTTCTCCTCGGTTATGGAGGTGTGGCTTATGCCATGAGTGATATTATGTTCAATAGTTGGTGTGGCCTAAAGAACCATGTTCGCGGCTACGAGTAGCAAGAAACGTACATGCTACAACTAGACCTCTGTTTTTCTTTTCAAAGAAAACGGAAGGACTTCGTGGAAACTCCTGTTTGAAACAAAACTAGCAATACACAATAATCGATCAACTAATTGACTGCGCACCACTCCCCATGCTCTGGTGCATGGCTGAGTTGAATTTTCACTATTACTAGGAAGTCGAGTAGAGGAAATGACCCTTTACCAAAATAACTTCGGAAGAGACAGGCAAGCAGTCTGAAGAAGATTTGTAAGTTGGTGGTGGTGTGTTGTTTTACAAGAATTATCGTCTTGGTTCGAGTTGATCTGCAATCAAGCCACCTTAGGCTGAGTAAGCATCTTTCCCAGAAGGTAAAAGAGGTAAAGCTAGGGAAGGAATGCACGCTGAAGGTAGCACTGGCTTCTGTGGTCAAGTCTAAAGACTTGAGGGAAGAGTTCATTATGGATGACATCAAGTTCTGTTCTATGCCCGACATCCTCCTGGAGGAGACAGAGGAAATGAGTTTTTTTTTGGCTAAAACATTTCATACGAGCAAATTTCTTGTCTCCAGGATATTTTTCATTCCACATCCATGTCTTCCCCTAGGTCATTTGACCAGCACTTTTGTAGCACTCAAGGTAGTTGTAGGAGATGCTCCTGCGACACTACAGTAACAAGCGGACAACTGATGTACACGAAAGTCTGTAATTTTTATGAAGCCTTTCAAGTCGGTCGTAGGAGACGCTCCTGCGAGTGGCAGACATGATGCAAGCTGTCACAGTGTTCTCAACGTAATAGCAGTGGTGTGCCAGGCAAGCTTCAACGCAGAGGAGGGGTTAAAAATGGAGGCATGCAACGAGGCTACATTTAGCCGGGCTCTCTTCAGTGTCCCAGGGAGGTAAGTAACGTGTTCGAATGAGTCTTTGCTGTTGCTTCAGAAAGTGTAGTGTGTTTCAAGAAGGCTTATCGAGATGTCCTATAACCATTCCCTCCCTTCAAATGTAATTACATGTTCTGTGTCTGGCACATTTGGTGAAGTTTGCTGCAGAAGTTCTTAATCATCACTCCTTATTCAAACATACTGCAGACCTGATTGGAATGGTTGAGTCTTCCTTCTGCAAGAAGCAAGGAAGGAAGAGCCACTTCTGAAATGCCTGGGCGATCATCTCCCGACAACTGAGGTCAAGCTTTCATCAGTACTCCTGGCTACATGATAGAATTCTTGTTTTGACGTAGCCCTCGATCATCCTTCCAGAGTGCATTCTACAATAAATCTGAGAGAGGGGAGCGGAAATAAGCTCGCTCGATGATCAGATGGAACGGATTTCTGTTTTACGTCCTTATGTCATTAGCTGTAAAATGTAGCGTCAAATTTGTTGCTCATGGAAGCAATATTTCCAGAGATCTGCACGCAATAAAAAAAAATTAAAAAAATCCAACAGCTGATGAATGTATTTACCTCTCTTGAAGCAGAGGAGATCCTATTGCCATGCTCTGGCCACAGCTTATGAGAAGATCTTGGCTCTCGGGAACCTCAAAGACAAGCTGAGGGGTCCCGCTATCCAAGCTCTCTGTCGCCGAGAGGAAGGGTAAAGAAATGATCACGTCTTTGCAAGGCATCTTTAATGTTGCAGTGAAGAAATTGGAAGACCATTTTGAGCGATGTATCATGCATACAACTTCACCAAAGTTGTCGTGTTTTTTTAAACTAACCAGCTTCCTGTTGTTGGACCTGACGTCTGTGACGATGATGAAATCAAAGCTTTGTCAATCCTTAATCCAGAGTTGGGAGTAACAGTCCAGACCCAGTTTTAGGAAGATGTCTCCAATTTTCAGATCAACCCAAATTCTGGCATGATCTGAGAGATGGGTAGCCACTGCTAGCTGCTCTAGCTTCGGATGCCATCTGGGTGCCTGGCGTGGTCTGAGATATGGGTGGCCACTGCTAGCTGCTCTAGCTTCGGATGCCATCTGGGTGCCTGGCGTGGTCTGAGAGAAAATTCTAAAGCAGAAAAATGGAGGGTCTTGACACCGCCAGCTTTTGACGATGCTACTCCTTTCTTTCTCTCGGTTATAGAGCAGCTTCTTCAAATCCCGTGATCTTCAGCATAGTTTGTGCATGATGATCTCCCCACCCCCTCTTATTAATAGATATTACGGTATGGATTAATAAGGAATGTGACATGTACACAGAAGCACCAGCAACGCACTGCAGTGCTACGCAGATTTGCGGCTGCTGTACCCAGGGGCAAACTTATATCCCGGCAAATATGGTCCTCCTGCATCAATTTTTATTTGTTTTTCACATTTCTGTTTGTGTGTTGTCGTCGTTTAGTTGTGGTCATCAGCGTTGACCCAAGCAGGTTTACCACGGTGGAGTCTGCCAACGAGAGTGTTCGCGAGTTTCTTGTCCACAAGGAAGGCACCGCTGTCAGAGATGTCTCCGTGATCGTCACCTCTGTCTCCGTTACGGCCACTGGTAGGTGGGTTAGCTTAGAACGTGCCGTGGCTATGTGGTCGTCCCTGGCGACCTTGCCCGGGGGGGGGGGGGGGGGGTAGTAAAAGGGTGGGAGTGGTGTGAGAATGTGAATGCTGACCTAGCTTATATCGTACATACATGTGCATGCATGCACACACTCACACCACAATGTGGTCCAATGCTAGTCAAGGAGGGCATTAATCAGAGTGTAGTCTATGGCAGATGGCTGAATTATGTGGTCAATCACTCCTCCTTCTCTAAAGAAAACAAACAAACGAAACCAATGAACAGATAAATTCAAGTTGATTGAGACGGTCATTGCAAGAAAAAGAAGTTTCTATATAACTCAGTTGGTATTATAGATGGTTCTGCCAAGAAAATAGCAAGTGGCTAAATTTTTCGAAGTTTTTAATTTAATTTTTTTTTAATCAACAAATTCATATAATAAAAATAAAAATAAAATAATAATAATAATAATAATAATAATAATAATAATAATAATAATAATAATAATAATAATAATAATAATTTTTTATGCAACAATTGTCTGTGGCGGTACAGAGAGGCAATGCTCTTGCAGTCATGGGGGCAATGGGAGGCTCGGGCATGGACAGTCTTGTGTAATTATTAGTGTTGTTGTTGTTATTGTTTTGTTGTTGTTGTTGTTTGATATATATAATAATAATATTTAAACAAATAATAAAAATAATAATAATAATAATAATAATAATAATAATAATAATAATAATAATAATAATAATAATAATAATAATAATAATAATAATAATAATAATAATAATAATATATAATAATATATAATAATAATAATAATAATAATAATAATAATAATAATAATAATAATAATAATAAAAGTAATAATAATAATAATAATTGAGCAAACAGCAAACACAACATACCAAGTTCATTAACACCTAATTAACACATACTTATATAATAATCAATTACAAAAATACCTAAATAATACTGAAATAAATAATACTGAAATAATAACTAATTAACAATAAATAAATAAATAACTAAAAAGCTAACACGTTCAACTCCCGACTGACCCCAAAACAGACAAGGCATTATTTAGGTATTTTTGGACTGCCACTGATAGACGCTGAAGGAGTTAAGCACGGGCATTCACCTCCCCAGTTCTTTGCCTTATCCTGAGGCTGAGCTCCTTCAGGAAAGCCATCGACCTGTTCCCGATGACCCCCAATGACTCGATGGCCACAGGCACAAAAAAGTGGCAAGGATCTAGGCTTGCATACCTGGCCACTTTTTCCCCCTCAGCCATAGCAGCCACAGCTCCAGGACCACTCACTGCTGCACCCCGATACGACTGGGAAAACGTATCTGGACAGGTTGCATCCCATACCAGTTGCTTGCCATTCTTCCATGGCACCATGGTCACCACATCAGGTCTTTTCCCGTCGGAACGAAAGAGACCCGACAGTTCCAACCTGGAAGGGGCCCCGGCAGATAACAATGCCTGGAAGATGATGTCGTTCATGGCGGTATGACGGTAGAAACGTCCTTCACTTCTCTTGCAGCTAAGACCGTGTGTAGCAAGGTGATCCACTTCTGTTCCACAGTGCTGGCAATTATGGGGGAGACACAAAGTGGAGCCCAAGCGGAGACCCACGGCAACCCTGATAGTATCATCATCCATCCTCAAACCCAGGGACGAGATAGGGAGGGCATTTAGCCATGCACCGGATTCTTTTTTGTGAAATTATTATTATTATTATTATTATTAAATAATAATAATAATAATAATTAATAATAATAACTACAGAAAATAACTACAGAAAATACAAAATAACCAAGTATTAAATGAGCTAATGCTAATGTTAATGCTAACACTAACTCGATTACAGGACGAGTTCCTCCAAATATTTTTCATGGCTAATTAGTAGGCAGTAACTCCCAATATTGGTTTTATAAACATTTCAAAATGGCGGACTCGAAAGTATAGACACACAAAACAACAAAAACAAAACAAAGAGCACATCTCAGATAAAGCTCACCATTGCAGCTCATCCTAAATGGTGGAAAAGAAATGAAACAAAATGTAGACAACAATCATTTTAAAGGACCCTTTACCTATTAATAAAACATTTAATAACCAATTAATATATTATAACCAATGAATTACCAGGACCCTTTACCTATTAATATAACCATTAATATAACCAATGCAGACTACAAACATTTACAAGACCCTTTACCTATTAATATACCAATATAACCAATGCAACACATGTGCAGGACAATACAGACCACACACATACAGGACCCTTTACTTATTAATACAACCAATGCATACAACCACACACATGTACATGACCCTTTACCTATTAATATAACCAATGCATGCAGACCACACACATCTACATGACCCTTTACCTATTAATACAACCAATGCAACCAATGCATGCAACCACACACATGTACATGAACCAATGCAGACTACAAACATTTACAAGACCCTTTACCTATTAATATAACCACCAATGCAACACACATGTGCAGGACAATACAGACCACACACATATACAGGACCCTTTACCTATTAATACAACCAATGCATTAATACAACCAATGCATACAACCACACACATGTACATGACCCTTTACCTATTAATATAACCAATGCATGCAGACCACACACATCTACAGGACCCTTTACCTATTAATACAATTAATACAACCAATGCATACAACCAATGCAACCACACACATGTACATGAACCAATGCAGACTACAAACATTTACAAGACCCTTTACCTATTAATATAACCACCAATGCAACACACATGTGCAGGACAATACAGACCACACACATATACAGGACCCTTTACCTATTAATGCAACCAATGCATACAACCACACACATGTACATGACCCTTTACCTATTAATATAACCAATGCATGCAGACCACACACATCTACATGACCCTTTACCTATTAATACAACCAATGCATACAACCAATGCAACCACACACATGTACATGACCCTTTACCTATTAATATGACCAATGCATGTAGACCACAAACATCTACAGGACCCTTTACCTATTAATATAACCAATGCAACCGATGCATGCAGACCACAAACATCTACAGGACCCTTTACCTATTAATATAACCAATGCAACCAATGCATGCAGACCACAAACATCCACAGGACCCTTTACCTATTAATATAACCAATGCCAACCACAAACATTTAGGCACCCTTTACTTAATATAAATATAACCAATGAAATAACCATGAAATAACCAATGACATCTACAGGACCCTTTACCTATTAATATAACAAATGCAATGCAGACCGCAAACATGTACAGGACCCTTTACTTATTAATATAACAAATGCATTAATATAACATGCAGACCACAAACATGTACAGGACCCTTTACTTATTAATATAACAAATGCATTAATATAACATGCAGACCACAAACATGTAAAGGACCCTTTACCTATTAATACAGACTACACACTTTTACAGGACCCTTTACCTATTAATATAACCAAAACCAATACAGACCACAAACATGTACAGGAACCTTTACCTATTAATATAACCAATGCAGAACCAATGCAGACTGCAAGAGGACCCTTTACCTACTCCCTTTACCTACTAATACAGATCACGATCATTTACAGGATCCTTTACCTATTAATATAACCCCTATTAATATAACCCATATAACCCACAAATACATTTAGAAGACCCTTTACCTAATAACATAACCTATGCAAACCTATGCAGATCAAAAACATTTACATGACCCTTTACCTGTTAATATAATCAGATTTAGAAGTAGAAGAACAGTATAATATCGGTGTTCATTGTATTTGAAGGTGGAGGACATCTGGAGGACATCTGTGGTCGAGATTGGTTTCGTTTCGTTTTTGGTGGGGAAAAAATATCTGTGTTTTTTTCCATGTAGAATAAACATTGTGTTTGAGTGGTGGAGAACTACCTCACTCTAGTAGGAGAGTACCATTGTCGAGGTCCAAGTTCGGTAATGTAACAACTCTGAGCTTTTTGGAATCCAGCTGAAGTACCCCATTTAAAACTTTTTCCTTTCTGGATTGTCCACCACTCAAAGATCTTCACATGCCATGTCTTGTTGCTATAGTTGACTGTACCCATGTGCGGTCAGCTACAACTTTCAAGGACTTGGTAACAGTTGCCCAGCAGCAAAACTCCACCAACCAAACAGAAGAACTGCTGAGTGGTCACTTGTTCTGCTACATGTATAATACAGCATGTGCACTAGCTTGATTACATCATGGACAAACTTTTCTACTTGACCATCCTTACCCACTGCTCCGCCCCCCCCCCCTCCCACGTAATTGAGAAATGGATGGTCGCTACAACGCATTGTAGAATTTGGAACCAAACTGCAACAAATGGACCTGTTGTTCTCGTGTTGTACAAGGGAAAGGAATACACGCACAAGTCCTTCCAATTATTTATGGTTTTGAGGTTCTCTGGCATGCTACCTTAGCGAAGGATTGGGGGAATGTTGAAAGTGTTTTTATAGCTAGTAGTGGCCACACCCACCATTTTGATAGTGAGAAGTTGCAGAGGAGAGTTTTAGCTGAGATACCAGCATGGTTTATTGGGGGCATAGTCATCCACCATTTAAAAAAGTGGCTACATGTATAGGGAATTCTGGCTAGGGCTGGGGCTGGGGCTAGGGCTAGAGCTAGGGTTAGGGTTAGAGCTAGGGCTAGGATTAGAGCTAGGGCTAGGGTTAGAGCTAGGGCTAGGATTAGAGCTAGGTTAGAGGTAGGGCTAGGGTTAGAGCTAGGGCTGCGCACATTCCTTGAACTGGCATAGAGAAACCATCATCACCACAAACTTGGAACTGGACAAAAATATCATATTTAGGACTTTCAGTGGTGGCTGGTGGAGTGGTGAGGTTGTGTGTGGTGAGAGGGTGGGTGGTGAGAGGGTGGGCTGGTGAACGGTGAGGTTGTGTGATGGGTGGTGAGAGGGTGGAGTGGTGAGGTTGTGTGTGATGAGGTGGTGGGTGGTGAAGGGTGTGTGGTGAAGGGTGTGTGGTGAGAGGGTGAATAGTGGGTGGTGAATAGTGAGTGGTGAAGGGTGGGTGATGTGAGGAGGGTTACTACCCCTGTATCCAGCTCTAGAGGAGGCAGCTGTGAAGCTAATTACTAATCCAAAGTTTTCATCTGGTCTTGTTCTTTGGTTAAGACGAGACCAATAGCAGCTGCCAGGACTACAGCTCCTGTGTAGCCTCAGCTTTTACACAGGGCCATGTTGAAAGAGCACTGGAGTGTTAGGTAGTGTAGCTAAACCGAAGTTCTGGTGCTCTGTTAGCTCTTGTTCTGGTCCAGGCATCCAGCACAAGAACCAGATACACTAAAGGACATTCTCAAGAGTTCTAGGTTTTGTTAATAACAACAGGCTTAGATAACCAGTTCAAACAGGCTTTAGATATAGTACAGCTCTAGACTCAATGAAGCTCCCTGGTTGCTCGAGGGTAAATATTCACGTGGTCTTGTTCTGTGGTTGTAAGACTAGACCAATAGCTGCTGATAAGACGACACTATTGTTAGAGCTACAGTCATATTGAACTCGAGCGCTGTTGAAATAAGATAGCGTGGCTAACATAGACTCCTGCTTTGTTTGCTCTTGTTCTAGTACAAGAGTAGATATATCAGATATCAAAGGGAACTCTCAAAGAGTGACTTCTAGCTTTTACTTAACTAAATAGTCACTGGATTAAAAAAGGCCTAGTTCTATAAGGCTTTAGAGAAGTACCACTAGACCTTAAAAGATTCTTACACAAACTGTATTGAAAGATATTATGCCTGATGAAGGCTAGAGCATCTAGTTAAAACATCCATAGAATACAATTTCAAGTTTATTATTGAGAAGGTTTTTGTAATAACTAATATGCTTCCTAGGACAACTTCTCAGACCTTCCTGTACGGGTACTTGTAGATCCTGGTGCAGGTACTTGTAGATCCTGGTGCAGGTACTGTAGATCCTGGTACAGGTACTTGTAGATCCTGGTGCAGGTACTTGTAGATCCTGGTACAGGTACTTGTAGATCTTGGTGCAGGTACTTGTAGATCCTGGTGCAGGTACTTGTAGATCCTGGTGCAGGTACTTGTAGATCCTGGTGCAGGTACTTGTAGATCCTGGTACAGGTACTTGTAGATCCTGGTACAGGTACTTGTAGATCCTGGTACAGATACTTGTAGATCCTGGTGCAGGTACTTGTAGATCCTGGTACAGGTACTTGTAGATCTTGGTGCAGGTACTTGTAGATCCTGGTGCAGGTACTTGTAGATCCTGGTACAGGTACTTGTAGATCCTGGTGCAGGTACTTGTAGATCCTGGTACAGGTACTTGTAGATCCTGGTGCAGGTACTTGTAGATCCTGGTGCAGGTACTTGTAGATCCTGGTGCAGGTACTTGTAGATCCTGGTGCAGGTACTTGTAGATCCTGGTACAGGTACTTGTAGATCCTGGTGCAGGTACTTGTAGATCCTGGTGCAGGTACTTGTAGATCCTGGTACAGGTACTTGTAGATCCTGGTGCAGGTACTTGTAGATCCTGGTGCAGGTACTTGTAGATCCTGGTGCAGGTACTTGTAGATCCTGGTGCAGGTACTTGTAGATCCTGGTGCAGGTACTTGTAGATCCTGGTGCAGGTACTTGTAGATCCTGGTACAGGTACTTGTAGATCCTGGTGCAGGTACTTGTAGATCCTGGTGCAGGTACTTGTAGATCCTGGTGCAGGTACTTGTAGATCCTGGTGCAGGTACTTGTAGATCCTGGTGCAGGTACTTGTAGATCCTGGTACAGATACTTGTAGATCCTGGTACAGATACTTGTAGATCCTGGTACAGATACTTGTAGATCCTGGTACAGATACTTGTAGATCCTGGTACAGGTACTTGTAGATCCTGGTACAGATACTTGTAGATCCTGGTACAGATACTTGTAGATCCTGGTACAGATACTTGTAGATCCTGGTACAGGTACTTGTAGATCCTGGTACAGATACTTGTAGATCCTGGTACAGGTACTTGTAGATCCTGGTACAGATACTTGTAGATCCTGGTACAGGTACTTGTAGATCCTGGTACAGGTACTTGTAGATCTTGGGTGGATAACTAATGACATCAGCACAGCAGGGGGCTACTTTAAGTGAGGGAATAAGGTTTTGCGATTTACTTGATTTTTAATAACAGCTTTGAAGTGAGGGGTAGCTAGTCTGAAGTGAGGGTAGCTAGTCTGAAGTGAGGGTAGCTAGTTTGAAGTGAGGGGTTAGCTAGTTTGAATTGAGGGGAGTAGCTAGTTTAAAGTGAGGCTAGTTTAAAGTGAGGGTAGCTAGTTTGAAGTGAGGGGTGTAGCTAGTTTAAAGTGAGGGTAGCTAGTTTGAAGTGATAGTTTGAAGTGAGGGTAGCTAGTTTGAAGTGAGGGTGTAGCTAGTTTGAAGTGAGGGGTAGCTAGTTAGAAGTGAGGGGTTAGCTAGTTTGAATTGAGGGGAGTAGCTAGTTTAAAGTGAGGGTAGCTAGTTTGAAGTGAGGGGTGTAGCTAGTTTAAAGTGAGGGTAGCTAGTTTGAAGTGAGGGTGGCTAGTTTGAAGTGAGGGGGTAGCTAGTTTAAAGTGTGGGTGTGTAGCTAGTTTGACGTGAGGGTGTAGCTAGTTAGAAGTGAGGGTAGCTAGCTATTTTGAAGTGAGGGGGTAGCTAGTTTAAAGTGAGGGTAGCTAGTTTGAAGTAAGGGTAGCTAGTTTGAAGTGAGGGGGTAGCTAGTTTGAAGTGCTAGTTTAAAGTGAGAGTATAGCTAGTTTGAAGTGAGGGGTAGCTAGTTTGAAGTGAGGGGTAGCTAGTTTGAAGTGAGGGTAGCTAGTTTGAAGTGAGGGGTTAGCTAGTTTGAAGTGAGGGTGTAGCTAGTTTGAAGTGAGGGTAGCTAGTTTGAAGTGAGGGGGTAGCTAGTTTAAAGTGAGGGTGTAGCTAGTTTGAAGTGAGGGGGGAGCTAGTTTGAAGTGAGGGTAGCTTGTTTGAAGTGAGGGGGTGGCTAGTTTGAAGTGAGGGGTTAGCTAGTTTAAAGTGAGGGTGCAGCTAGTTTGAAGTGAGGGGGTAGCTAGTTTAAAGTGAGGGGGTAGCTAGTTTGAAGTGAGGGTAGCTTGTTTGAAGTGAGGGGGTGGCTAGTTTAAAGTGAGGGGGTAGCTAGTTTGAAGTGAGGTGGAGCTAGTTTCAGATAACATGTTAAACCAACGTGCTGCATTGGATGGTCTTGTTAAAATGGAAAAGGCAACAAGACTGCACCTTGCAGAACACAAACATTTAGAGGACCCTTTACCTTTTAAAATTCTGTGCACCAAATATTATGCCCCCTTGCTTTAAAAATAAATAAATAAATAAAACAAATAAAAAATTGTCTTGTGTGCATTATTTTAAAGGGTAAAGGGTCGTTGAATGTGTGTAGCCTACATGGGGTTCATTTTTGTTTACTGTTTCTTTTAGATAAGTCCATCCAATGTTGTTTGTTTTTGTTTATTTGTGTATTTAGTTATTCACTATCTTTTTTAAATTTATATATTAGCACTACACATATTCAATAAAATGTTTCTTTGTTTAAAATTCTTCAGGCCTGTGTCCTCCATTTCATGTTAATATTAATTAGAAGTGCAAAAGAAAAGAGCAGAGCAAAATATTCTTCACCTCTAATTCATGTTAATATTAATTAGAAGCGCAAAATGTTCATCACCTCTAATTCATGTTGATATTAATTAGAAGAGCAAAAGAGCAAAATATTCATCACCTAATTCATGTTGATATTAATTAGAAGAGCAAAAGAGCAAAATATTCATCCAGGTTATATAGCAGTGATTAAAAAAGGAGGAGTGTATTTTATAGAGGTGTAGCTGTCTACTGAGCATGTGCCAGTTAAAGGAATCCTATTTTATTGTGTACAGTTCATTTCTATACTTGTCCCTGTCGTACATGCTGTCTGAAGTTCTGCCTCCAGGCACTTATGGTGGTTGATCTTGTCACATGTCCTGATGTTGGCTCAGAAATGAACTCTCTCTAGAGGCTGTAGAATTATCAACTTCTGCCAAGATTGTGTAGTCCAGGGTTACCGAGGCATAGGTTACGTGCAGACCAAGGCTCGCCTCGCTAGCCACACCCTCACACACGTGAGCACTCGCAGTAGAAGGACGTCGGGTCAAGTGTAATTGGATGTTTTGCTCGTCAAGACAGCGTTTTTGAGATGAGCTTGAATTTGCGTGCTTTTCATTAGAGTGTAGTCATGCCGACGCATGTGGACATGGATCTCACAGATTTACTTTTCTTTTTTAATTTGTATGGCAAAATGCCACGAAAGTCATGGCAGAGCTTAACAAAAGGCACCTACAAGACTGTCTTCAGCCATGCGCGCGTGTGTGTGTGTGAGTGTGTGTAGGGAGGGGAGGGAAGTTATGAGGTCTGGCTATTTTACCAAGGGGAGGAGACATGTAGGATACTTCCTTGTTTTCTTGGATATTCTGGGATTCCTGGGCTATTAGAGTATGTCTTGGGTGTGTCCCTAGTGAGGCTGAATGGATACAGGAATATTTCTATCCTTGGATACTTGGGACTCTCTCAGGATGCCCCTGGCTGTAGCCCTAGTAGTAACCCTAGAATGCCTCTAGATATAAGGCCAGGAATATTCCTATCTTTAAACAAGGCCCTAGCCCTAGAATATCCCTCCTAAGCTTAGAAAAGCCCTTGTCTTTGCCGTAGTAACCTTTCAGGCCTAAAGTAGTCATAGAATAGGCTTTAGCCTTGTTTTCAGGATCCATGCAGCAACCATCCTCAGTCACGAACATCCCCTGGTGGGTTGTGCACAAGTATCTCTACATGTCCCTAGAGGCCGGCTCACTAACTATCCTAGGAATGGAGGAGGCTGGACTCTATCCTAGGAATGTAGGTGGCTGGACTCTATCCTAGGAATGGAGTGGCTGGAATCTATCCTAGGAATGGAGGTGGCTGGACTCTATCCTAGGAATGGAGGAGGCTGGACTCTATCCTAGGAATGGAGGAGGCTGGACTCTATCCTAGGAATGGAGGTGGCTGGACTCTATCCTAGGAATGGAGGTGGCTGGACTCTATCCTAGGAATGGAGGTGGCTGGACTCTATCCTAGGAATGGAAGTGGCTGGACTCTATCCTAGAATGGAGGTGGCTGGACTCTATCCTAGGAATGGAGGTGGCTAGACTCTATCCTAGGAATGGAGGAGGCTGGACTCTATCCTAGGAATGGAGGTGGCTAGACTCTATCCTAGGAATGGAGGTGGCTGGACTCTATCCTTGGAATGGAGGTGGCTGGACTCTATCCTAGGAATGGAGGTGGCTGGACTCTATCCTAGGAATGGAGGTGGCTGGACTCTATCCTGGTGGCTGGACTCTATCCTAGGAATGGAGGAGGCTGAACTCTATCCTAGGAATGGAGGAGGCTGGACTCTATCCTAGGAATGGAGGAGGCTGGACTCTATCCTAGGAATGGAGGTGGCTGGACTCTATCCTAGGAATGGAGGAGGCTGGACTCTATCCTAGGAATGGAGGAGGCTGGACTCTATCCTAGGAATGGAGGTGGCTGGACTCTATCCTAGGCGTGTCAACAGATGTGACTTACCACAGTTATTAAATCTCATAATAATTATTGTGGAATCATGAGAGGCATAGTAATATTTGCCATGTATGTGTTAATTGTGTTAGTGGTCGTCCAGTCAGTTTAGTCAGCAGTGTGTCAGGTTTCCTCCCATAATCTGTGGCATACTTAATAATGCCTCAGGCCATTCTCCTACTCACACCAGGTTCTGTGGTCTGGTGGGAATCATCCCTAACCCCCCTCCCCCCCCCCCTCCCCAAACCAACTACTGATGGGGAGTGCAGTCCCCTGAGCCAGCATTTTTCTATCTCTCACATTGGAGATAGTCGCAGGTGTCTAGTATACTACAGGAACTGGTATACTAAGGAAGTGCTATAATGAGGATCAAGAAGTAATAATAGTTTTGTGGCGGGCCACCACGGATGCAGGTGGGAGTGGAGTGCATCTTTGTGTCAGTGCACAAGATGGAAGCTTATGGTGCTCAGCAGCAGCTGCAAGTCACCACGATCACCAACATACAATTGGCAAGGTCAGACTTGATTTCTAGCAACTACTTTTGGACCAAATGTTGGGACAGTCGATGGCTTCCTTAACTCGAATGTATGCCAGGGGCTGGATTTGAGGGAGGGAGAAGGAAGGACAAACTGTACCGACAACCTTGCAAGTCAAACTTTATTTGTGTGTGTAATAACTAAGCTTCTGCCTTCAGGCTTGAGGGAGTGTTCTAGCACTCACTGGACTGGCTTGACCCAATATCGGATGGCATCTTCACATAACAGCAAAGCCCATATTGCAGCTAAAACTCATATCCTCAGCTTCTTAGCTGCCCTAGTGGTTTTGGTCACTTATAACTTTCAAAGAATGCCTTGAGTTCCTTGTGGTAGGCCAAACCACCATAGCAAGTGAAGCAAGCCCCAAGGTTTATCTTCAGGGCCCCGAGGTTTATGGATGTTGGGGGGGGGAGTAGATCCTGCAAAAGCTACCAAAACCCTGCAAAACAAGAATTGTTATCCTGCAAAAGCATACATCATGGTTGGCAAGTCTGGTATATCAAGTGAAGCAAGCCTCGAAGTTCATCTTCAGGGATGTGCATATCTTTCATAGCAAGTGAAGCAAGCCCCGAGGTTCATCTTCAGGGCCCCGAGGTTCATCTTCATGGATGTCTGCTTTCCTAATTGCATAACATGCGTACAATATGTTCTGATGCATGCTCACGATGACTCTGTGTTCTTGATTGTGGAATAAAATAGTTGGTAAAGATAATCAAGTGAATAATTTTAAGTGACCATGCAATCAAGCCAATAAGTGATCGGCACTCATTTCTGCTGTTTGGTTGGTGGAGTTCTGCTGTGCAACTCTTACCAAGTCCTTGGAGGAGGCAGTAGCTGACCCTTCGTTGGTACAGTTGACAAGAGGACCAAGTGGCATGTGTTGTGCCCAAGAAGAACTAACGAGTTAGAACATTTTTAAGACTAATGTTGGAGTCCCAGAATGGACCTTGCCGAACTCGGGCCCAGGCAATGGTTGTGCTGGAATGGTGTAGCTCTCCATGCTGGACTATATCCTATAGAAATATATCCTATAGAAACACAACAAACAAACAAGCAACAACAACAAAAATGGTCTGTTAAAAACTGTTCCCTTGTAGATCTCAGCCCTTTATCGTTTAAACACAGGTGCACCAATATTTTAAGTAGTACAGTCATACTTTATTTTCTCTTAAAATATATATATTTAATTTTTTTATTATTGATTAGTTCTTGTAATGTTTGGAACTTGCTGATTCAAGTTCCATTCTAATCAAATACCGATAACTCGTAATTGATGTGATTCTGTGCAGTTGCCGTTCTTGTCACACTCTAATAGCACGTGCATTATTAAAATGTTGGTGGTGGGGGTATATATTTATTTACCTATATATTTGGTTTGTTTCCTGTTTTTTAATTTATTTATTGTGTACTGTTTTGTCTATATATATATTATTATTATTATTATTATTATTATTATTATTATTATTATTATTATTATTATTATTATTGTTATTATTATTATTATTTATATATATACTTTTTTTTAAATATTATTATTATTATTATTATTATTATTATTATTGTTATTGTTATTGTTGTTATTGTTATTGTTATTGTTATTATTATTATTATTTATATATATACTTTTTTTTAAATATTATTATTATTATTATTATTATTATTATTATTATTATTATTATTATTATTATATTTATATATATACTTTATTATTATTATTATTATTATTATTATTATTATTATTATTATTATTATTATTATTATTATTATTATTATTATTATTATTATTATTATTAAGCAAAAGTTATTAAGCAAAAGTGAGGTGGAGAGAAAAAGAATTCATTTCTGTCTCTGCCAGAGAGGCAGCATTGCTGGTCCTGTTTCCCTTCCTTTACAGCAGCCATGGAGCACTCAAACATTCAGCTGCATTCATTCCTTTGCCACTCTTCCTAACCATCTTCTTATCCTCATCTTACTTACCTCACCTTACTTACTTCTCTGCCTCGCTCTCTGAGGCACGCATTGTTCTTTTCCGATATTTTTATGCATTCTTCTAAGTTTATTCATGACTTCATGAACTTCACACACACACACACAAACACACACATTCCCTCACACACAAGCAGTATGTGGCAGAACATGCGCTTTACTCAGTATACTACTATTAGTCCGTATATTATGTGTCCACGTAGTATACTACTATCAGTCCGTATATTATGTCTCCACATAGTATACTACTACTATTAGTCCGTATATTAGTCCGTATATTATGCGTCCACGTAGTATACTACTATTAGTCCGTATATTATGTGTCCACGTAGTATACCACTATTAGTCCATTTAGTCCATGTAGTATACTATTATTAGTCCATGTAGTATATATACTACTATTAGTCCGTATATTATGTGTCCACGTAGTATACCACTATTAGTCCATTTAGTCCATGTAGTATACTATTATTAGTCCATGTAGTATATATACTACTATTAGTCCGTATATTATGTGTCTACTACTATTAGTCTGTGTATTGTGTCCATGTAGTATACTATTAGTCCACGTAGTATACTACTATTAGTCTGTGTAATATGTGTCCATGTAGTATACTACTATTAGTCCATACATTATGTGTCCATGTAGTATACTACTATTAGTCCATACATTATGTGTCCATGTAGTATACTACTATTAGTCCATGTAGTATACTACTATTAGTCTGTGTATTGTGTCAACATAGTATACTACTATCAGTCCGTATATTATGTGTCATTATGATAGCAATTGACTTAATTAGAAATTCAGGTTCCTCCACTCAC
The DNA here is from genome assembly GCA_028752905.1 of Cladorhizidae sp. MBARI D1340-BT2. NCBI lineage: Eukaryota > Metazoa > Porifera > Demospongiae > Poecilosclerida > Cladorhizidae > Cladorhizidae sp. MBARI D1340-BT2. The sequence continues at coordinate 18,534,991 of JAQNBH010000010.1, forward strand.
TTATTCTGCACTGTAACGATGGCAACTCGATACCTCCATACAAACTACAAATTCCAAATAAGGAACTCCCTTTCCCAGACTATTTTTTTAAATTGCTCCCTGAAAAGGGATGAAAACCTCTCGACTCTATAAGACCTTCCATGAGGGGTCAGATAAAGAGATATATATACACACAAAGACAGCTATTCTACCTATTATGTCCCCCCCCCCCCCCCCCCCCCGCCATGCCACAGAATTGCCGGGGTGTACAGTGGAAATTTAAGGTAATGGTCATACCTAAAACAAACACTTGTGGTTATACTTTGTATCTCCGTAGATTCTGCACACTTCATGAACTTAATATTTAGCTCAAAAGATATAGTTCTCAGTGTGTGCTTCCTTTTAATAATAAAAATGCAGTTTTAACCACCCAAGCTACTGTACTCAAGAGGACCTGATTTCGCAACTATTGTGGCTCAAAGTGCTGAAATTACTATCTGTGGCAAGAGGGAGGGCTCCTTTTGCACTATGAATGTTTTCATAGGCACTCAACCAAGAGCAAGTGGGTAGAAATCTGTCCAGGCATAAAATTCCATAGCCCATAGACATTTTAGTGTGCATACCTTGACCACTTATTCATGGTTGAATGCCTAATCAGCTACCCAGCACTTTCCAACCAGAAGCCACAATAGTCAGTCAGTAACACACTTTAGTAATTAACTTGGGCATAATCAAACATGTTAAATAGTATCAGATGCAAGCACACAAAGATATATCAAGTCAAGTGTGCAGAATCTGTGGAGCTCCAAATTCACTACTACAAGTTTTAAAAAAAGTTGTATTTAAGTCCACCCTTAAAGGTTATTGTGTCGGACAACTAACTGGCAACTCAATATTTTTTTTGTGTGTGTGTGTGTGTGTGTGTGGAGGAGGGAAGGGGGTGGGGTGGGGGAGGAGAGGGAGATGGAAGGGTTAATTGTCAAGCAGCTACACTTTAGTTAATTCACTGTTATGTTCACGTCACACCAATTGGTACAAAATCGATGTCACTTTTATTGATAATCAGCAGTTTAGAGTTCTGATTAGAAACTTGTTCTGATCAAGCGAGAGCTTTGCTTTCAAGTGGAAGGTCTGTAACATTCTTGAAATTCGGCATAATTGTATCAATTATATAACTGTGATGTGCATTCAGATTGTCTAGACCCATTCGTTATTGACAAATCAGTCTGCCTCCACCTAGTGTGGTGTTGGTCCAGTGTGTGTCCCCATAGAGCTGTTGTCAACCTACTTCAACTTGCCTGAACCCAGTGTGGTGTTGGTCCAGTGCGTGTTCCCATAGAGCTATTGTCAACCTTCTTCAACCTGCTTCAACCCAGTGTGGTGTTGGTCCAGTGTATGTCCCCATAGAGCTATTGTCAATCTACTTCAACCTGCCTCAACCCAGTGTGATGTTGGCCCAGTGTGTGTCCCCATAGAGCTATTGTCAACCTACTTCAACCTGCCTCAACCCAGTGTGATGTTGGTCCAGTGTGTGTCCCCATAGAGCTATTGTCAACCTACTTCAACCTGCCTCAACCCAATGTGGTGTTGGTCCAGTGTGTGTCCCCATAGAGCTATTGTCAACCTACTTCAACCTGCCTCAGCGTAGTGTGGTGTTGGTCCAGTGTGTGTCCCCATAGAGCCATTGTCAGCCTACTTCAACCTGCCTCAACCCAGTGTGGTGTTGGTCCAGTGCGTGTTCTATTGTCAACCTACTTCAACCTGCCTCAACCCAGTGTGATGTTGGTCCAGTGCGTGTTCCCATAGAGCTATTGGCAACCTACTTCAACCTGCCTCAACCCAGTGTGGTGTTGGTCCAGTGTGTGTCCCCATAGAGCTATTGTCAACCTACTTCAACCTGCCTCAACCCAGTGTGGTGTTGGTACATTGTGTGTCCCATAGAGCTATTGTCAACCTACTCAATCCCAGGTGGCAGTGACTTCATTGAAGTCAGAGAGGAACTTGTGTTTTCTCCGGAGGAGAATGTTCTTTCCTTCAACTTCATGGTCCTTGATGACAGTGTGGTGGAGGGCGAGGAGGTGGTGGAGCTGGTGCTGTTGCCAGGTGAAGGGGAGACAGGAGTGGTCTTCCAGGAAAGGGCTGTGGATGTGATCATTCAAGATGACAATGATAGTAAGTGTATCAATATAATCAAGGCCTGTAGTTTATATTATCAGGAATTTTTCTCTGTTGATAAATTATCGTATCATTAAAAAAAGAAACATGAATTGAGGTTGTTTCTATATCTATAAGATTTCTTTATAATTAGAACATAACAACTGAGAATTAGCTGTTGAATATTTTCATTGAAAAAAAAGAAGCGATTATAATACTGGATATCTACAGAAGGTAATTAAGGTTACGTGGTGTAGTTTGTCACTGTTTGAACGTGTGCCTCTCAGCGGAAGATGAGTGGAGCTAGCTTTGAGAAGCAAACTGGATGGCCTAGCATGGATGGCCTAGCACCTAGTAGTGTCATACTAGCTGTTCTCTTTGGAACTGGTGCGTTAGGCTGAGGAACCTTTCCTGTAGTTGATGAGAGTGAAGTAGTAACATGTGGACCTCTTATAGGAACAAGGAAATAGTGCATGAGGTATTTGCATAAGGTAAACACGAAGTAGTCCTGCTTTACAGATATGATTTATGACTTCATACACAATTTTTGGTTGGGGGAAAGTGAGGTTATTATTATTATTATTATTTATTATTGTTGTTGTTATTACTATTATTATTTATATTATTATTATTATTATTATTATTATTATTATTATTATTATTATTATTATTATTATTATTATTATTATTATTATTATTATTATTATTATTATTATTATTGGTATTATTATTATTATTATTGGTGTTGTTATTATTATTATTATTTATATTATTATTATTAGTAGTAGTAGTAGTAGTAGTAGTAGTAGTAGTATAAATATTACAATAACAATAAAAATAAATAGGCAATATCAAGTCCATTAACTAACTCCATGCAAATTAAATAATTAACTACATACATTTTATTTTCGTAACAGAAACAGTAGCACAACCAAACACAAAAAACCCAACAAATGCAAGTAAATAATCGAAGGCAAAAGTCCCCAAAATAGCCGCAGCATTACCCCGCTGAACTTTGATGGCCACATGCTGCAGCAGAAAGGACTGTGACCTTGGCTCCTCCAACTGGTCCGCGAGCCGTTTGCCAAGGTCAGTGAAAAAGGGCGCAGCTGCAGAGCCGAAAATTCCCAACGTCTCAATGGCCAGAGGCATAAATAGATGGACAGAGTCCAACTCTTTATATTTAGTCCTCTTGTGGTGGTCAGCTTTGGTGGCCACCTCAACACCAGCCAAAGCCAAATGGGATGGTGCATACATGTCTGGGCATGTAACGTCTCACACTAGTGATCGACCACACTTTCATGGGACCAAACTGATGCCATCCGGCCATTTGCCATCTGATCTGAACACTCCACAGAGTTTGAGATGGGATTTTCGCAGTGTCCAAACCTCTCTTGACCACCACATTCCGAGAGGCGTGCCTTGGATAGTGACCCTGGCTTCTACGGTAACTCAGGCCATGTGTGCCTTTAATATCAACCTGTTTACTACAATGGCAACACGAATGGGGTTTACTAGAGCTGCACCTATCCTCAATCCCACTGCAACCTAAGTACCTTGTCCACCTAGAGATGCCACTGGGATGGCATTGAGCCAAGCACAAGATTATTTCCGTGCCGCAGCTAGCAAACATGCACGAGAAGTTTCAGAATGAGCATCGCTTATTGTTGTTGTTGTTGTTGTTATTAATAATATTATTAATATTATTATTATTATTATTATTATTATTATTATTATTATTATTATTATTATTATTATTATTATTATTATTATTATTATTATTATTATTATTACTACTACATGTACTACTACTATTACTATTATTATTATTATTATTATTATTATTATTATTATTATTATTATTATTATTATTATTATTATTATTATTATTATTATTATTATTATTATTATTACTATCACTATTATTATTATTACGATTACTATTATTATTATTGTTGTTGGTGTTGTTGTTGTTGTTGTTATTGTTATTATTATTAATTTCGGATAGAAAATTGTTGAGCTGAATGTAGGTTGTGCTTTTCTAAAACCTCCTCGAGTGTAAGTTGTGCCCACACATTGCAGCATTACTCACCCTGCCGGTACCAGGTGTTGGTTGAGGTGCCTATCACACACCACATCACCACATATATACCCTGCCAGCAGCTGCTCTCAGCACATAGTGCACCAACCACAAGGAAAAGAATAGCTACAGCTTGTTATCTGGAAGAGAGGTACGAGAAAATAATAATAATAAAATCAATTATTCTTAGATTTCTCTTTCAATCAACTTTTCAATTTGCCCTGATGAAGACAGAAATATTTTGGTTGAAATGTTGGCACAAAAATAAAAAGCGAGAGATATTTGATGTCGGCTGAAAACATAATCGTACAATTTACGTTTTAAGTTTTAATTAAATTTTTTTATTATTATTATTATTATTTTATTTTATATTTGTTATTATTATTTTACAAGCAAACATCCTCAGGACGACCTACTGGTGATGAGGATTAAACATCCTCAGGACGACCTACTGATGCTGAGGATTAAACATCCTCAGCACCACCTACTGATGCTAAGGATTAAATATCAGCACGACCTACTGATGTTGAGGATTAAATATCCTCAGTACCATCTACTGATACTGAGGATTAAACATCCTCAGTACCTCCTACTTATGTTGAGGATTGTGGATTATGAGTGTGTCTAAGAAAAGGTCTCCACTTTGCTCGTTTTGCAATAGGACTGAAAATAAGTATTTGAGTTGTATATGAATCATGAAATTTTCAAAAAGTACCTCAGAGGTATCCCGGATCCTCGCTCTAGCTCCTCTTAAGCTTCAATGCCATGAACAGCTTCTTTCCAAAGGAGCAGTTAGAAGGAAGCTTACTAAAAGAGAAGCTACGCAAAGTTATTGCATTCACTGAATGATTTATATTTGGTTTCCATAGTAACCTAAAATAAATCATGTAGTGATTCACCAATTGAATGCATGACATCATCTACATGTGCACAAAGTTTCATATAAAAAATTGCTATTGTTGAAACTTGGAAGTGTTTCAATCGTGTAGGCTCGCTTGACAGTGGATAGGAAGAGAAACAACATGCCACTCTGTAATGGTTCTAGACCAGAGCATGATTCAAAAAGAACTTTCCCCCCGAACTTCATTCTCGTGTGAATAACTTGAAAATTTTATTTTGCACAGAATGGGCCCTTTTCTCAGATCCTATCACACACATTGATTGTATACTATTATAAATATATTGTAGACTATTATATATATTGTAGACTATTATAAATATAATAATTGTAGACTATTATAAATATATTGTAGGTTATAATAAATATATTATAAATGTATTGTAGACGATTATAAATATATTGTAGACTTATAATATTGTAGACTATTATATAAATTTTATAAATATCGTAGAATATTATAAAATATATTATAAACAATTATAAATATTGCAGACTATTATATAAATATTGTAGGAGATTATAAATATTGCAAATTGATATGTATTTTTTTAAGGGAGGTGATTTATTTTTCTCATTAAAAAAAAAAATGCCTATCAAACAAACGATTCTTGTAAACCAATAGCCCCACTCCCCCAAAAGGCTGACCCCTGCAATCAATGCTTCTAGTTCCACTAACAATAGCTCGAGGATCATTCTAATGACCTTTCACCCTTAACCCCCCCCCCCCCCCCCCCCACACACACCCCCATCCCACACCCCTCACCCCTCCCTACAGTGGTGCAAGTCTTCTTGGACGAGGCACTCCTTTCTGTTACCGAGTCCACCGGACAAGTGATGCTCACAGTTAGCAAACAAGGCTTGAACGAGCGTGATGTGTCTGTGCAAGTGATCGTCGCCATGTCAGCAGGAGCTCTGGTTGCTACGGCTACAGGTAAACGTATCTCTGAGGAATTTCTGCGACTGAGGCCTATTGTTTTTAGTATGATGTTTGAAAACATCGAAATGCATGTGTGATTAATGTTGTTAAATAATGGGTTGAAAGGGCGTAAAAAAAAAAGTCAGCGAAGACCGCAGCTATTTGGGTGGCACAAGGGATCAGACACGTATCCCTGCACTCGGGGAGCACTCTTGAATTCGCATTTTTGTTTGGTCCACCCTTAACTGGAATGAAGGCCGCAGCACTAGGTTGAGATGCGGTCCATAAGAGCCAACTTGAGCTGACTGAAGGATAAATCTTTGGTTTAGCCACCTTCTTGTTCAAGGGTGGGGACGTTTAAGTCCAAGGTCCAAGGATAGGCCATGTTGAACGTCTGTCAGCTTCTTCCCTCTACCTCCATGCTCGCTTAGCAGCTCTTGTAAGTGGCCACCCTCATAGGACAGCATTGGAGTTTGTTTTTTGGCATAAAGATGGTGCATACAAAGAACCTTAGCAAGCAGTTTGCAGTTGATAGCTGCCTTATCAGCAAAGTTATTGCTCCAACCCCAAAATTCTCAGCTCCTTAGCAAGCCACTGTCCTACGAGTACTTGCCTAACCCACAATGCTTTAACATCTTTCTTGGAGAGAGCCATCTTTTGACACTGAACTCACCTGCATTGGAAGAAGGTAATGGAGACTTTATATTGCCTGAGCATCCATGGGACTTTATCCGTTCCACTCCCCCCATCCCCCCCCCCCCCCCATCCTCCCCAGAGTAAAACTCTAAGCACTACTTTTCTTTCTTTCTTTTTCTAAATCCTCCCATCGTATTTGCTGGTCTGAGGTAGCTATGGTTGCAGACCTACAGGGACTGATAGGTCTGAGGTAGCTATGGTTGCAGACCTACAGGGACTGATAGCGAGGATTAGTGCAGGCACTGACATGTACTTGTCTCTCGTAGGTGACACATTTTTGCCTTGGCATATTTGGACGTACACTGACCTGACGAAGCAGGCTGTTGTTCTCCTCTGATGTTGGCATGGGTTCTTGAAATCCAATTAAGAGGGAAGTGTCTGGTGAGTAAATAAGATTTGGCTGCAGACAAAAGCTGCACTCAATTATTGGAATGTCAACCAAAGCAACTCCCTTCTGTTGGTGACCACACCACATGCCCCACTTGAGGAGCTTCCGAGGGCTGCCTGTGTCTTTTCCAAACCACTGATGACTCGAGGCACTTTGGCCATTGGAATGGTTACAACCGGTTAATTAATAATTTAATAGACTAGGGCATCTCCTTTAAAGGAACCACATGTGTCAGAGCTTTGTCTTGCTAGAGATGAGTGACTTTTGTTGGAGCTGAATGTCAGACCATGTTCACCGTGGTGAAGTTTGTGGCTTGGAGCCTTGCAGGCATTTCCCCATGGTAGGTGCGTCGCCTCTTTTAAATGTGTATATTATATATACCGGATCTTATGGCATATAAGACAACTTTTCGTCATAAATAAATAAAATAATAATAATAACAACAATAACAACAACAACAATAATAATAATAATAATAAATATATATATTTTTTTAATTTAAAAAATTGCCGTGTCTTGTATGTGAAGTTATTAGGTGAAGTTATTAGGTAATTTTTAATCCCTAAATATTCTGTGCTGAAATGGGGGGTGCATCTTATATGCCTTAAAATGTAAATGTGGTATGTATATAGGGGGGGAGGGGTGTGTGTTTACAAATGATTAATGTGTGTCTGTGAAAGTGGCACATGCTTCTGCTGATGTTGTATTTAGAAGTGTGTATTATAATGCATCTACCATATTTGCCCCGGCATTTGTCACACCTGCGCATAAGTCGTATACTTATCCATTGATATCGTAATAATTATTCATATGGAAAGTAATTTTGTAACATTGTACGTGGGCAGGCTAAGCTGTTGATGGCTGGACATGAAGAAGCCACGCTGCAGTGGAGCAGCAGAATGGTTCTCTGCACATCGGTTTCCATTCTTTGCAGCTAAAGAAATGAGCAGCAGTTTGAAGCCATGTAGTGGTGTAGCTCATATGCTTCTTGCTGGCTGTAGCCATGGATGCACACACTCAATAATGCCAGCTTGAAGCTGGTGGTGTAGCTCATACACTTCTTGCTAGCTGTAGCCGTGGGCACCTGCAGGAGTGCATTCGGGGGGTGGGGGGTCGGGGGGGTGGGGGTTAAAAATCCTTTGGCGCTGCCAAGTACGCAACGCAATGCAACTACTAGTGTGTGAAATAAACAATAGCCATAACCAAATTAATGTCTACCGAGATTTCCTTCTTTGGTTCTAGCAGACCAGTGCAGCTGCTATTGATACTGCTGTGGTTTGTAGCTAGAGCTTTCTCAGCACTCGAGCTTCTCTATTGAAAACCCACAATATTAGTTGTAACTAGCCGAGTTGTGTGCCTTTAGAAACTTTGTAGCCAATCAAGTAAATTTTCATTTGTGGACGTCCTACTTTGGGCCAAGCATAGAGCAATGCAGCAGCTATAGCCACAGCTATGGTTTGTAGCTCTAGGTAGCTTTCTCACGGTTCTAGAGTGGTCTTTTGAACATTTTATATGACAAAGTTAGTAGCTGTCAGGTTAGTATAAGCTGTGTAGAAACTTAAGTAGCTTGCCTGAGGGTGCTTCTCAGACAGTTGTGTTCTCACAAGTTGTAAATCTTGGATGGATACACAATGCAACCAGTTAATTGCTTATGGACAAGTGAATTGCATTATGCAAAGTTGTATTTATTTATTTATTTATTTTTTATAATATAAAAAACAGTTTCAGTATGTGTGGGTGGGACTTACCACGTGATTGCTCCTTCCACTTGGAGGAAAGTGGAGGAGTTAAGAATAAATAAATGACATTTAACAATTGATACACAACAAAAGCAAATATTAATTAAAAAATGGAAAAAGTCGACTGATATATAATAATATATATGTGTGTATATATATATTATGTATATATATACTGTGTGTATATATAGATGTTCATGCGCAGATAGTGAGCTCAGGTTTCCTTGACGTTGGCATAGCACACCATGCTGCAGATGTTGGTGTGGGAATAGGGCAACTCAAGTGCGGGTTTTTGGTACTTCTTCCTATTACACTCATATTATTATTTTTTACTGGAAACACACATGCCGCCAAATAGCCGCCAAATAGCCGTCAGTTTAAAACACGCCTTACTGACCGTATACATGACGAACACCAGTGCCAAGTTGTAGTACCTCTGAATGCCATTCGATGTCCAAAGTTTTCACCGGAGATATTCTGGCTGTACGATCAGTTATTGCCATCGTCGCTGTTGTGATTAGGCAGTTGCTTGCACACTTATTAAAGTTACAGTAGTATTAGTATTTAACCCTTATATTCCTACCGCCCTCCTGGTAGATAGTATTAGTATTTAACCCTTATATCCCCCCCACCTGCTAGGGAGTATTAGTATTTAACCTTGATATTCCTAATGAAGGAAATAAAGACTTCTTATTATTATTAACCCCCTCCCTCCCCCCTCTGCTTCTACTGAACTCAAGTGAACCATGGGGAAGACAGCCAGCTCTGGAACAACAAATACAACCATTAGATTTCGTAGGGAATGTACCAAGCAATTATCTTTTAATTAGCTTTTTCTCCCCTTTTTTTCCTGTCAACGTTTCAACCGAATACTTATGTCTACACCAGACAGCAGAAAGCGCATAATTGTTACTTAAAAAAAAAAATTCTGCGCACTTCTCAGCCAAACCTCTTGGGTCTTCTTCAGGACAAAGATGATCCGAGTGGTATGGCTGAAGAGTTTGCCATGGAAACTAATTCCAAGCTGACGATTAGATAAACCTTTTACTTGCATCTGGTGTTGTTGCTGGAAGTCACACAGTTCAAAGGTGAAGGTTGTAAGCCTTAGAGTAATGCTTAAACATCATTCTAAGCAAAGCACACCACACACCACACCTTGCACAAACCGTGTTAGTTGTAGACAACAAAGATCACTCACTGCATGCCCAAACTTTGTGGTCACTGTCAAGGAGACATTCCTCTCCCTTACCTCCTCTAAACTCTAATCCTGTGCAGATGGCGCTGATTTTAACTTGACCATGTCCGAGAGGATGTTAACATTTGCAGCCAACGACCTCACAAAGCAATTTACCATCGAGGTTATTGCAGACGGAGTTTATGAGAATGAAGAGGTCTTTTTCCTGATTTTGGAGCCAGGGTTGGGTGAGACTGCAGTTGAAGTGACAGGAGAGGTGTCCAGGATCACCATCCAGGATAGTGACGGTGAGAAGTTGGCACAAGCCGGCTCTGATGCTCAATGGGAGGGTGTGTAGCATTTTATGCACAGCATATTAAATATGGGGACACAGGGTCTAGCAACTCATTAAATATGGGGACACAGGGTCCTGCCTAGCAACTCATTAAATATGGGGACACAGGGTCCTGCTGGCCTTAGCAACTCATTAAATATGGGGACACAGGGACCTGCTGGCCCTAGCAACTCATTAAATATGGGGACACAGGGTCCTGCCTAGCAACTCATTAAATATGGGGACACAGGGTCCTGCTAGTCCTAGCAACTCATTAAATATGGGGACACAGGGTCCTGCTTGGCCTAGCAACTCATTAAATATGGGGACACAGGGTCCTGCTGGCCCTAGCAACTCATTAAATATGGGGACACAGGGTCCTGCCTAGCAACTCATTAAATATGGGGACACAGGGTCCTGCTGGCCTTAGCAACTCATTAAATATGGGGACACAGGGACCTGCTGGCCCTAGCAACTCATTAAATATGGGGACACAGGGTCCTGCCTAGCAACTCATTAAATATGGGGACACAGGGTCCTGCTAGTCCTAGCAACTCATTAAATATGGGGACACAGGGTCCTGCTGGGCCTAGCAACTCATTAAATATGGGGACACAGGGTCCTGCTGGCCCTAGCAACTCATTAAATATGGGGACACAGGGTCCTGCTAGTCCTAGCAACTCATTAAATATGGGGACACAGGGTCCTAGCAACTCATTAAATATGGGGACACAGTGTCCTGCAGTCCTAGCAACTCATTAAATATCGAGACACAGGGTCCTGCTAGTCCTAGCAACTCATTAAATATGGGGACACAGGGTCCTCCAGCGATGGACATTCCTGTTGTCAAGGTTGAAGTGTGTGGAATAACTGACCAGTTGGTTACATGGTAGTGATTTGCCACTCTAAGGTGCTAAATAGCTAAAGGTCTATCCTCTTCCCTACCCTAGCTGCCCTAGCCATAGTCAAACTGCTAGCCCTAGTCCTAGCTCTAACCCTATTCATATCTCTAGCCCTAGTGTATTCCCCACTAGTATTAGCCCTAGCTCGAGGCTTACTTGCATGCCTAGTGTATATAGTCCTCTAGACATAGCATTTTGCTCTACACCAGGTTCTTCCAAAGTACAAATTGTTGCCACCTAATCCTAGCCCTAATCCTAGCCCTAGATCCCTAGCCCTAATCCTAGACCTAGCCCTATATCCATGGCTTACACTAGACCTAGCCCTATATCCATGGCTTACCCCTATATCCATGGCTTACACTAGCCCTAGCCCATGGCTTACCCTGGACCTAGCCCTACATCCATGGCTTACACTAGACCTAGCCCTATATCCATGGCTTACCCTGGACCTAGCCCTACATCCATGGCTTACACTAGACCTAGCCCTACATCCATGGCTTACCCTGGACCTAGCCCTATATCCATGGCTTACCCTAGCCCTAGCCCTATATCCATGGCTTACCCTGGACCTAGCCCTATATCCATGGCTTACACTAGACCTAGCCCTATATCCATGGCTTACCCTAGCCCTAGCCCTATATCCATGGCTTACCCTGGACCTAGCCCTATATCCATGGCTTACCCTGGACCTAGCCCTATATCCATGGCTTACCCTAGCCCTAGCCCTATATCCATGGCTTACACTAGACCTAGCCCTATATCCATGGCTTACCCTAGCCCTAGCCCTATATCCATGGCTTACACTAGACCTAGCCCTATATCCATGGCTTACACTAGACCTAGCCCTATATCCATGGCTTACCCTGGACCTAGCCCTATATCCATGGCTTACCCTGGACCTAGCCCTATATCCATGGCTTACCCTAGACCTAGCCCTATATCCATGGCTTACCCTGGACCTAGCCCTATATCCATGGCTTACTCTAGACCTAGCCCGATATCCATGGCTTACCCTGGACCTAGCCCGATATCCATGGCTTACCCTGGACCTAGCCCTATATCCATGGCTTACACTAGCCCTAGCCCTATATCCATGGCTTACCCTGGACCTAGCCCTATATCCATGGCTTACACTAGCCCTAGCCCTATATCCATGGCTTACCCTGGACCTAGCCCTACATCCACTAGACCTAGCCCTATATCCATGGCTTACCCTGGACCTAGCCCTATATCCATGGCTTACCCTAGCCCTAGCCCTATATCCATGGCTTACCCTAGCCCTAGCCCTATATCCATGGCTTACCCTAGCCCTAGCCCTATATCCATGGCTTACCCTGGACCTAGCCCTATATCCATGGCTTACACTAGACCTAGCCCTATATCCATGGCTTACCCTGGACCTAGCCCTATATCCATGGCCCTAGCCCTATATCCATGGCTTACCCTGGACCTAGCCCTATCATGGCTTACACTAGACCTAGCCCTATATCCATGGCTTACCCTAGCCCTAGCCCTATATCCATGGCTTACCCTGGACCTAGCCCTATATCCATGGCTTACTCTAGACCTAGCATAGCTTACCCTAGACCTAGCCCTATATCCATGGCTTACACTAGACCTAGCCCTATATCCATGGCTTACCCTGGACCTAGGCTATATCCATGGCTTACACTAGCCCTAGCCCGATATCCATGGCTTACTCTAGACCTAGCCCTATATCCATGGCTTACCCTGGACCTAGCCCTATATCCATGGCTTACCCTGGACCTAGCCCTATATCCATGGCTTACCCTGGACCTAGCCCTATATCCATGGCTTACACTAGACCTAGCCCTATATCCATGGCCTACCCTAGACCTAGCCCTATATCCATGGCTTACCCTGGACCTAGCCCTATATCCATGGCTTACCCTGGACCTAGCCCTATATGCATGGCTTACACTAGACCTAGCCCTATATCCATGGCCTACCCTAGACCTAGCCCTATATCCATGGCTTACCCAACCCTAGCCCTATATCCATGTCTTACCCTGGACCTAGCCCTATATCCATGGCTTACCCTAGACCTACCATGGCTTACCCTGGACCTAGCCCTATATCCATGGCTTACCCTGGACCTAGCCCTATATCCATGGCTTACACTAGACCTCGCCCTGGTCACAATCCTAAACACCATTATAACTTTGGACTTGCAGCATGGGTATAGTGGATTGTCCTTGATTACGTAGATGAACCAGCATGACAACAAATATTGCAACCCTCCCACTCTTCCGTTCCAATTAAACAACATAAGCCATATGTGATTATTTCCTATGAGAGTATCCGGCCACACCTAATGGACAAGTGAACATCCTATCAGACCATGCTGCTGTTGTCATAGTGACAACAGTGCAGAGACAAGATTTGTTGTCATTCTTAAAAATAAGATTCCAAATTGCATTTGGAATTTTTAACAGGTTATTAAAGTTTTCACCAATTCAAACCCAACCCACAACCACACCCACAGAAATCATCACTAGAGGGACCTTGAAACACCTCTCATGGGATGAGAACCTTTGATGGTCCCCCCCCCCCCCCCCCCCCCCCACAGTTTTGCATGGCATTTAAAATAGATGTGCAACTAGAGAACAAGTTTGGTTTCTAAACAGAGCACCGTTCCTTATGCTCTAATGCTTGCAAAATTCACTCAAATATTCCGTCAGAATGTTATAGCTTGGTACAAAGGTCAAGTGCATGTAGTAGTATGTCTTCTTAACTCCTTCAAAACCTTTTTTTTTTGAAGTGGAATTTATTTTGTCTTTAGACTTGTAGCAACACAAGAAAGGCCAGACATTCTGTAGGGTGGGCCGAAATGTCCAAGGCCCCGTAACTCCAGTGCCTGTGATTTTAGTGCCTCAAGGTCTATCTAAGTGCTCTAGAAAGACATGAAAATATTGAAAGTTGAGACACACACACGCGCGCGCACACACACGCACACACATACACACACTTCACACGCAAAAACAACTGAAACCAGTCACGCAGTCATGCACCACCTCACGAGGGGGTTTCTTAACCTTTTGGGGGTTATGCAATCATTCATGGACCTCCTCTCCAGAAAATGAAAAGGAGTTCGTGTTAAAACCAAAGAAGAACAAAAAAACAAAAAAAATGACAACAACAACAACAACGACAACGACATGAGGTCCCTGAGCGTGCTGGACTACACATACACTGGTGTACAGTGTATGCCATTCTGTTCTCCATAAGAAGTAGATCTTAATACGCTTCCTATAGTACCTCCTTCAAAATATATAAAAAATTGGATTGCCCCCTAGTCAGATGCCCTGGAACCCTTTCGTGGGCCCGCAGGGGTCAATGGACTGCTGGTTAAGAACCCCTGACTTTAACGTATTCTTCCCCTCCACACTATAATTTATCAAACTTGTTCAGACTGAACCTGGGGTGTATTCGGGTGAGTGGTACTTTTGTGTATGAGCAGTTTCACATGTCCATGCGATTGCGTAGGACAGTGTTTCCGCTGTTTCTGTTTGTGGCGTGATGTTTCTGATGTTTCGTAGCTACTTTTGCTTACCACTAACCCGAGTTGGTTGTAACTACGTCTCCTCTTGCTTGAGAGTCGGTGTTGCTTCCATTGCTGGAGACCAGACAAATTTGTAGATGGGATGTCCACGTACGACACTCTCCAGGCTCTGCCTAGCAACACTTGTATAAGCATCCATTTTTTTAAATTGACTGATGCTTCACCTAACAACCAGCTTTCATGTACTCCAATATTGTCATGATTACGTTGACCTTTTATGGGAAGTGTCAAGTGATCTGAAGTAGTGTCAGCATTTGGCATGCCGCCACTAGCAATTGTATTGTGAACTGTTTGAATGTGTGTGTGATAGTGTGTGTGTTTATGAGTGTGAGGTTGTTGACTTCTTCCTGTCTAGCCATACCTTTTCTAAAACCAATTTTCCGCTTGCTATTCCCCCAACCCCTCCCCCCCCAACCCCTCCCCCAATATCCCCCCTAATATTTTTAACTCACGTGCATTCAGAGCGACAGGGAAAATGACTTATTTCAACCTTTCCTTGACCTTTCTGTCCCAATGGTGCAGTGAGCATGTGAACAGATTATAGCACATTACATTGCCTTGCATTTCTCTTCCCCCACTTCCTCCTTTCTACTCCTCCACCTCCACCTCCTCCACCCCTCCTCCACTACCTCCACCTCCACCTCCACTAACTCCACCTCCTCCTCCACTACCTCCACCTCCTCCTCCACTACCTCCACCTCCTCCACTACCTCCACCTCCTCCACCTCCTCCTCCACTAACTCCACCTCCTCCTCCACTACCTCCACCTCCTCCTCCACTACCTCCACCTCCTCCACTACCTCCACCTCCTCCTTCACCTCCTCCTCCTCCACTACCTCCACCTCCTCCTTCACTAACTCCACCTCCTCCTTCACTAACTCCACCTCCTCCACTACCTCCACCTCCTCCACTACCTCCACCTCCTCCTCCACCTCCTCCTTCACTAACTCCACCTCCTCCATTACTTCCTTTCCTCCTGGAATACTCTACCTCCTCATT
Organism: Cladorhizidae sp. MBARI D1340-BT2; assembly: GCA_028752905.1. Lineage (NCBI taxonomy): Eukaryota > Metazoa > Porifera > Demospongiae > Poecilosclerida > Cladorhizidae > Cladorhizidae sp. MBARI D1340-BT2. The sequence goes on from JAQNBH010000010.1 coordinate 18,550,836, forward strand.
CCTAGTTGTGGTAATTGGCTTCAGTGAGGTGGAGATAACGATCAGCGAAGCAGCTGGCCTGATCAATGTCACCCTCCAGATTTTGAGTGGCTTGCTGGCCACACCAATAGAAGTGGAGGTATTTGTATCCCGGGCAACAGGAGACCTGGCTGAAGGTATGCTGGCCTCAGATCTAAGTTAGTGTAATTGCCATGGGTGGGTCTTTGGCTGCCAAATAAGCATGCACGATGCCCGCCAATGCTTAACCAACCCCAACCCACTAGGACAATTAATTTCTGGTCAGGTTACAGTTGTCAAGGTTGTCAAAACCATGAAGTAAAAATACCCCCCCCCCCCCCCCCCACCCCAAAATCACCCCCTCCCAATATATATATATGTACATTTATGAAGAAGGTAGTTTTCTAATTGACTTGCAGGTTTTACTATCTAGGGGAAATGTGTGTGTGTGTGTATGTGGGTATGTGGGGTGGGAGGGGGTGGGGAGACCATGGTATATTCCAAGCCCTCCCCCCAAGAGGAGAAGAGTTCCACCTTGCCTCCAATAAGGCTCCTCTAGCCTATAATAATAGTCAGGTGTGGCCCCACACCTTCACGTGCAGAGCGTGGGGGGATATCACTGCGCCAGACTCATCCAATCGTAATCATTTACCCAAGCTAAGATATTTGTCTATCATACTCGTACCACACCAAGCTGTTCAGCTTCAGAATCCTTGTCGACCCGTCACCGACAGAAGATCTGCACTAATTGTCTCTGTCAAAATTAAAGGCTTCCCCCTCCCACCACAAAACCACACCCCCTATAGTTAGTAAGCCAATCCCAACTGAGCAGTGATCGAGTATACTATGGAAAGAACTACTATCAACTTGCAGTCAGCCACCATTGCTGCCTGGAGAATCAAGAAGATTTCCATTACATAAAAGGAACAACAAGAGCACACAATTCCATCTCTACCACCGTGGTACCCGTCACTCTTCATTAGTCTAGCACTTCATCCCAGTGTGTCTTACCCCAGACCTCTGTCTGTGTCTCTCGCCCAGACCTCTGTGACTGTGTCTCCCACCCAGACCTCTCTGTCTGTGTCTCCCACCCAGACCTCTGTGACTGTGTCTCCCACCCAGTCCTCTGTGACTGTGTCTCCCACCCAGACCTCTCTATCTGTGTCTCCCACCCAGACCTCTGTGACTGTGTCTCCCACCCAGTCCTCTGTGACTGTGTCTCCCACCCAGTCCTCTGTGACTGTGTCTCCCACCCAGACCTCTCTATCTGTGTCTCCCACCCAGACCTCTGTGACTGTGTCTCCCACCCAGACCTCTGTGACTGTGTCTCCCACCCAGACCTCTGTGACTATGTCTCCCACCCAGACCTCTCCGTCTGTGTCTCCCACCCAGACCTCTCCGTCTGTGTCTCCCACCCAGACCTCTCTGTCTGTGTCTCCCACCCAGACCTCTGTGACTGTGTCTCCCACCCAGACCTCTCTGTCTGTGTCTCTCACCCAGACCTCTGTTTCTCACCCAGTCTTTAATCTTGCCCATCTTGTGTCCTAGTCTGTAAGTGTATCCTGCTAAGGCAGACTTGGAGTAAGATGATGTTGCTGACCTTATAAAAGCCTAAAGAATAGCTAATTAGTTTTTCAATTATTGACCTTAGATCAACTTACAACTTCTGAAGGACCTCAGTTGTAACTTTGTGTGGTAGCCAATATAATGGCCTGGATTTGTGGTTGGTGTAGTGTTTCTGCCTGTGGTACTTGATTCTTAATTAATAATGTCATAATTAATTTTAAAATGTCTTAATTAATGTTTGGGATTTCATGATTTCATGTTTGGGATTTCATGTCTTTTTACTTCTCATTCAATAATAGTGGTGAAATGGGTGTGGTTAACCGAAAGCAGCGCTGCCATATTATTTTTTGGGCACTGCTCGATGCTGCTTGCTGCTGATCTAAAACAGGTCCCTTCTGAGAATTCCCTGATCCCTCACTCAAACAACAACAACAATAGCAGCACCCCCACACTGAGTTGATCAGTGTCAGCAGGAATTTTGGAGTGGGAAAAAAACTTACTAAGTTGTTATTGTGATTTCAAATTCTGGGGGGGAGGAGGCTAGGGGGGAGCCTGGTTGTTTTAGTTGTTGGGGAGGGGGAGCTAAACTTTGGGTGGGAGTGGGGGGGGGGGGGGGGGGCTGGCCTGGTACCCCCCTCATTCCATTCTTTCATTCATGGCAAGCACTGTTCCTTGCAATGTTGCTGCAGAGAGCATGGACTTCAACTTGCCTCGCTCCACCCTCTCCTTCTCCGCCCACGGTTCCCTGGTTTCACCTTACTCAGTCCTACTAGTGGATGACCTGATCTTCGAAGGGCGCGAGGAGTTCACTCTGGGGATTCGTACGAGCATGCCAAGGGTGGAGCTCTCTCCGGCCGTTATCGTGGTGTCCATCGTAGACAGTGATCGTACGTATCTTAGAGATGAATTGTTTTTCTTCCTGTGGCGTCACTTTTGCAAGTGAATGCATGCACATGTTAATAGCAGACAGATAGCCTTTTTTTCTCAAGGGGCATTTATCCACCTTGGATCTAATCCCCCCCCCCCCTACCAACCTTACATAAAAAATCCCCAAAACACAGATCCTATTTGGACCCTGGACCCTGAAGTACATTACTATGGTGGGCTCACATAGGAGCTCTCCTAATTGGTATCAGGGATAACCAAATTGCAGATGATATGAACAGATGGGACTCCATGTCTCCTTCATCTCACTCCACTTCCAATGCAGGCAGTTATCTCACTTTGTAGAGTCTCTCTTCTCTACAGTATGGCATTATTAGTGTGGCATTATTAGTGTGGCATTATTAGTGTGGCATTATTAGTGTGGCATTATCAGTGTGGCATTATCAGTGTGGCATTATTAGTGTGGCATTATTAGTGTGGCATTATTTGTGGCATTATTAGTATGGCATTATTAGTATGGCATTATTAGTGTGGCATTATTAGTGTGGCATTATCAGTATGGCATTATTAGTATGGCATTATTAGTATGGCATTATTAGTATGGCATTATTAGTATGGCATTATTAGTATGGCATTATTTGTATGGCATTATTAGTGTGGCTTATTAGTGTGGCATTATTAGCGTGGCATTATTTAGGGTTGTATGGCATAGTTAGATGATAAAGGAATACTGTCACGGAGTTTGAAATTCATTGCTACTTTTCATTGACCAGGTAGACCTCTTGCAAAATTGGTGCCCCAAAATTCTCAGCTCCTTAGCAAGCTGCTGCAGCTGAACCCACAATGATTTAACCTCTTTCTGAAGCACTCGGAGAGAACCACCTTTTGACACTGAGGTCACTTGCATTGAGTGTACGGAGAAGAAGGTACGGACCCCTCGGCATTGACGGGAAGAAGGTAAGGAACCCTCGGCATTGACGGGAAGAAGGTAAGGATCCCTCGGCATTGACGGGGAGAAGGTGAGGAGCCCTCGGCTTGGATCATTCATTTGTTCTTTAATCACGTCTCCACTAAACCAACAAACACACAATGTTTTAAGCATATTCATTACCTTATTTCTGTTGTTGTGGGTAAAAATATATTTTTTAAATTCATTTCTCATTTCTACAAGTTGATACTGTGTAGGTCTTGAAATCCAGTTCCAGAATGCGACCTATGTGGTGTCCGAGTCCGATTCCCATGTCGACATCTCTGTGATGCTATTGTCTACGATAGAGAGAGATATAACCCTTGACCTTGTGACCTCTGATGGAAGTGCGCAAGCAGGTTTGTAAACGGTGTTGTTGTGTTTTAGCAACTAGGGGATGAGCTGCCCATGCATCAGGTGAAGGCTCTCTTGCTCGTAACCAATGCAATTTTGAGGTTGCCACATGTGCCTGTAACTAATACTGGTGAGCTCTGAGCATTTTTATGTGATTGAACCCAAACACTCTTGAGTGTCCTCCCCTAGGATATCCCGGGATTCCCCAGGATACTTGGGACTGTCCCTGGACTTGAACCTGCACTAATTCCCTCTCAAACTGTCTTAAAGTTTTAGATATTGTTTTTTTTTATCCTGTGGTTAGGTCATGTGAGCATGTGTGAATAGAGGGCAGTTATTAGGGAGGGGTGATTAGTAGATGTGTGTGACTCTCTCCTGTGTGTGTGTGACTCTCTCCTGTGTGTGTGTGCACTCTCTCCTGTGTGTGTGACTCTCTCCTGTGTGTGTGTGCACTCTCTCCTGTGTGTGTGTGACTCTCTCCTGTGTGTGTGTGACTCTCTCCTGTGTGTGTGTGCACTCTCTCCTGTGTGTGTGTGACTCTCTCCTGTGTGTGTGTGCACTCTCTCCTGTGTGTGTGTGACTCTCTCCTGTGTGTGTGTGACTCTCTCCTGTGTGTGTGTGCACTCTCTCCTGTGTGTGTGTGTGCTCTCTCCTGTGTGTGTGTGACTCTCTCCTGTGTGTGTGTGACTCTCTCCTGTGTGTGTGTGACTCTCTCCTGTGTGTGTGTGACTCTCTCCTGTGTGTGTGTGCACTCTCTCCTGTGTGTGTGACTCTCTCCTGTGTGTGTGTGACTCTCTCCTGTGTGTGTGTGACTCTCTCCTGTGTGTGTGTGACTCTCTCCTGTGTGTGTGTACTCTCTCCTGTGTGTGTGTGTACTCTCTCCTGTGTGTGTGTGCACTCTCTCCTGTGTGTGTGTGACTCTCTCCTGTGTGTGTGTGACTCTCTCCTGTGTGTGTGTGACTCTCCCTGTGTGTGTGTGACTCTCTCCTGTGTGTGTGTGACTCTCTCCTGTGTGTGTGTGACTCTCTCCTGTGTGTGTGTGACTCTCTCCTGTGTGTGTGTGCACTCTCTCCTGTGTGTGTGTGTACTCTCTCCTGTGTGTGTGCCACTCTCTCCTGTGTGTGTGTGACTCTCTCCTGTGTGTGTGTGACTCTCTCCTGTGTGTGTGTGCACTCTCTCCTGTGTGTGTGTGACTCTCTCCTGTGTGTGTGTGCACTCTCTCCTGTGTGTGTGTGTACTCTCTCCTGTGTGTGTGCCACTCTCTCCTGTGTGTGTGTGACTCTCTCCTGTGTGTGTGTGACTCTCTCCTGTGTGTGTGTGCACTCTCTCCTGTGTGTGTGCCACTCTCTCCTGTGTGTGTGTGACTCTCTCCTGTGTGTGTGTGACTCTCTCCTGTGTGTGTGTGCACTCTCTCCTGTGTGTGTGTGACTCTCTCCTGTGTGTGTGTGACTCTCTCCTGTGTGTGTGTGACTCTCTCCTGTGTGTGTGTGACTCTCTCCTGTGTGTGTGTGTACTCTCTCCTGTGTGTGTGTGCACTCTCTCCTGTGTGTGTGTGACTCTCTCCTGTGTGTGTGTGACTCTCTCCTGTGTGTGTGTGACTCTCTCCTGTGTGTGTGTGACTCTCTCCTGTGTGTGTGTGACTCTCTCCTGTGTGTGTGTACTCTCTCCTGTGTGTGTGTGCACTCTCTCCTGTGTGTGTGTGCACTCTCTCCTGTGTGTGTGTGACTCTCTCCTGTGTGTGTGTACTCTCTCCTGTGTGTGTGTGCACTCTCTCCTGTGTGTGTGTACTCTCTCCTGTGTGTGTGTGCACTCTCTCCTGTGTGTGTGTGACTCTCTCCTGTGTGTGTGTGACTCTCTCCTGTGTGTGTGTACTCTCTCCTGTGTGTGTGTGCACTCTCTCCTGTGTGTGTGACACTCTCTCCTGTGTGTGTGTGACTCTCTCCTGTGTGTGTGTACTCTCTCCTGTGTGTGTGTGCACTCTCTCCTGTGTGTGTGTACTCTCTCCTGTGTGTGTGTGCACTCTCTCCTGTGTGTGTGTGACTCTCTCCTGTGTGTGTGTGCCACTCTCTCCTGTGTGTGTGTGCACTCTCTCCTGTGTGTGTGTGACTCTCTCCTGTGTGTGTGTGACTCTCTCCTGTGTGTGTGTGACTCTCTCCTGTGTGTGTGTGTACTCTCTCCTGTGTGTGTGTGACTCTCTCCTGTGTGTGTGTGACTCTCTCCTGTGTGTGTGTACTCTCTCCTGTGTGTGTGTACTCTCTCCTGTGTGTGTGTGTACTCTCTCCTGTGTGTGTGTGACTCTCTCCTGTGTGTGTGTGCACTCTCTCCTGTGTGTGTGTGACTCTCTCCTGTGTGTGTGTGTACTCTCTCCTGTGTGTGTGTGTGACTCTCTCCTGTGTGTGTGTGCACTCTCTCCTGTGTGTGTGTGTACTCTCTCCTGTGTGTGTGTGTGACTCTCTCCTGTGTGTGTGTGACTCTCTCCTGTGTGTGTGTGCACTCTCTCCTGTGTGTGTGTGACTCTCTCCTGTGTGTGTGTACTCTCTCCTGTGTGTGTGTGACTCTCTCCTGTGTGTGTGTGCCACTCTCCTGTGTGTGTGTGACTCTCTCCTGTGTGTGTGTGCACTCTCTCCTGTGTGTGTGTGACTCTCTCCTGTGTGTGTGTGTACTCTCTCCTGTGTGTGTGTGCACTCTCTCCTGTGTGTGTGTGACTCTCTCCTGTGTGTGTGTGACTCTCTCCTGTGTGTGTGTGCACTCTCTCCTGTGTGTGTGTGACTCTCTCCTGTGTGTGTGTACTCTCTCCTGTGTGTGTGTGCACTCTCTCCTGTGTGTGTGTGACTCTCTCCTGTGTGTGTGTGTACTCTCTCCTGTGTGTGTGTGTACTCTCTCCTGTGTGTGTGCACTCTCTCCTGTGTGTGTGTGTACTCTCTCCTGTGTGTGTGTGTACTCTCTCCTGTGTGTGTGTGCACTCTCTCCTGTGTGTGTGTACTCTCTCCTGTGTGTGTGTGACTCTCTCCTGTGTGTGTGTGTACTCTCTCCTGTGTGTGTGTGTACTCTCTCCTGTGTGTGTGTACTCTCTCCTGTGTGTGTGTGACTCTCTCCTGTGTGTGTGTGACTCTCTCCTGTGTGTGTGTGACTCTCTCCTGTGTGTGTGCCACTCTCTCCTGTGTGTGTGTGACACTCTCTCCTGTGTGTGTGTGTACTCTCTCCTGTGTGTGTGTGACTCTCTCCTGTGTGTGTGTGTACTCTCTCCTGTGTGTGTGTGACTCTCTCCTGTGTGTGTGTGTACTCTCTCCTGTGTGTGTGTGTACTCTCTCCTGTGTGTGTGTGCCACTCTCTCCTGTGTGTGTGTGTACTCTCTCCTGTGTGTGTGTGTACTCTCTCCTGTGTGTGTGTGACTCTCTCCTGTGTGTGTGTGTACTCTCTCCTGTGTGTGTGTGACTCTCTCCTGTGTGTGTGCACTCTCTCCTGTGTGTGTGTGTACTCTCTCCTGTGTGTGTGTGCACTCTCTCCTGTGTGTGTGTGACTCTCTCCTGTGTGTGTGTGCCACTCTCTCCTGTGTGTGTGTGACTCTCTCCTGTGTGTGTGTGTACTCTCTCCTGTGTGTGTGTGTACTCTCTCCTGTGTGTGTGTGACTCTCTCCTGTGTGTGTGTGACTCTCTCCTGTGTGTGTGTGACTCTCTCCTGTGTGTGTGTACTCTCTCCTGTGTGTGTGTGACTCTCTCCTGTGTGTGTGTGCACTCTCTCCTGTGTGTGTGTGCACTCTCTCCTGTGTGTGTGTCACTCTCTCCTGTGTGTGTGTGACTCTCTCCTGTGTGTGTGTGCACTCTCTCCTGTGTGTGTGTGTACTCTCTCCTGTGTGTGTGTGTACTCTCTCCTGTGTGTGTGTGACTCTCTCCTGTGTGTGTGTGACACTCTCTCCTGTGTGTGTGTGACTCTCTCCTGTGTGTGTGTGCACTCTCTCCTGTGTGTGTGTGACTCTCTCCTGTGTGTGTGACTCTCTCCTGTGTGTGTGTGCACTCTCTCCTGTGTGTGTGTGCACTCTCTCCTGTGTGTGTGTGTACTCTCTCCTGTGTGTGTGTGTACTCTCTCCTGTGTGTGTGTGACTCTCTCCTGTGTGTGTGTGACTCTCTCCTGTGTGTGTGTGACTCTCTCCTGTGTGTGTGTACTCTCTCCTGTGTGTGTGTGACTCTCTCCTGTGTGTGTGTGCACTCTCTCCTGTGTGTGTGTGCACTCTCTCCTGTGTGTGTGTCACTCTCTCCTGTGTGTGTGTGACTCTCTCCTGTGTGTGTGTGCACTCTCTCCTGTGTGTGTGTGTACTCTCTCCTGTGTGTGTGTGTACTCTCTCCTGTGTGTGTGTGCACTCTCTCCTGTGTGTGTGTGTACTCTCTCCTGTGTGTGTGTGTGCTCTCTCCTGTGTGTGTGTGCACTCTCTCCTGTGTGTGTGTGCCACTCTCTCCTGTGTGTGTGTGACTCTCTCCTGTGTGTGTGTGCACTCTCTCCTGTGTGTGTGTGTACTCTCTCCTGTGTGTGTGTACTCTCTCCTGTGTGTGTGTGCACTCTCTCCTGTGTGTGTGTGACTCTCTCCTGTGTGTGTGTGACTCTCTCCTGTGTGTGTGTGACTCTCCCTGTGTGTGTGTGACTCTCTCCTGTGTGTGTGTGACTCTCTCCTGTGTGTGTGTGTACTCTCTCCTGTGTGTGTGTGACTCTCTCCTGTGTGTGTGTGCACTCTCTCCTGTGTGTGTGTGTACTCTCTCCTGTGTGTGTGTCACTCTCTCCTGTGTGTGTGTGTACTCTCTCCTGTGTGTGTGTGACTCTCTCCTGTGTGTGTGTGCACTCTCTCCTGTGTGTGTGTGTACTCTCTCCTGTGTGTGTGTGACTCTCTCCTGTGTGTGTGTGTACTCTCTCCTGTGTGTGTGTGACTCTCTCCTGTGTGTGTGTGCACTCTCTCCTGTGTGTGTGTGACTCTCTCCTGTGTGTGTGTGCACTCTCTCCTGTGTGTGTGTGACTCTCTCCTGTGTGTGTGTGCACTCTCTCCTGTGTGTGTGTGCACTCTCTCCTGTGTGTGTGTGTACTCTCTCCTGTGTGTGTGCCACTCTCTCCTGTGTGTGTGTGACTCTCTCCTGTGTGTGTGTGACTCTCTCCTGTGTGTGTGTGCACTCTCTCCTGTGTGTGTGCCACTCTCTCCTGTGTGTGTGTGACTCTCTCCTGTGTGTGTGTGACTCTCTCCTGTGTGTGTGTGCACTCTCTCCTGTGTGTGTGTGACTCTCTCCTGTGTGTGTGTGACTCTCTCCTGTGTGTGTGTGACTCTCTCCTGTGTGTGTGTGACTCTCTCCTGTGTGTGTGTGTACTCTCTCCTGTGTGTGTGTGCACTCTCTCCTGTGTGTGTGTGACTCTCTCCTGTGTGTGTGTGACTCTCTCCTGTGTGTGTGTGACTCTCTCCTGTGTGTGTGTGACTCTCTCCTGTGTGTGTGTGACTCTCTCCTGTGTGTGTGTACTCTCTCCTGTGTGTGTGTGCACTCTCTCCTGTGTGTGTGTGCACTCTCTCCTGTGTGTGTGTGACTCTCTCCTGTGTGTGTGTACTCTCTCCTGTGTGTGTGTGCACTCTCTCCTGTGTGTGTGTACTCTCTCCTGTGTGTGTGTGCACTCTCTCCTGTGTGTGTGTGACTCTCTCCTGTGTGTGTGTGACTCTCTCCTGTGTGTGTGTACTCTCTCCTGTGTGTGTGTGCACTCTCTCCTGTGTGTGTGACACTCTCTCCTGTGTGTGTGTGACTCTCTCCTGTGTGTGTGTACTCTCTCCTGTGTGTGTGTGCACTCTCTCCTGTGTGTGTGTACTCTCTCCTGTGTGTGTGTGCACTCTCTCCTGTGTGTGTGTGACTCTCTCCTGTGTGTGTGTGCCACTCTCTCCTGTGTGTGTGTGCACTCTCTCCTGTGTGTGTGTGACTCTCTCCTGTGTGTGTGTGACTCTCTCCTGTGTGTGTGTGACTCTCTCCTGTGTGTGTGTGTACTCTCTCCTGTGTGTGTGTGACTCTCTCCTGTGTGTGTGTGACTCTCTCCTGTGTGTGTGTACTCTCTCCTGTGTGTGTGTACTCTCTCCTGTGTGTGTGTGTACTCTCTCCTGTGTGTGTGTGACTCTCTCCTGTGTGTGTGTGCACTCTCTCCTGTGTGTGTGTGACTCTCTCCTGTGTGTGTGTGTACTCTCTCCTGTGTGTGTGTGTGACTCTCTCCTGTGTGTGTGTGCACTCTCTCCTGTGTGTGTGTGTACTCTCTCCTGTGTGTGTGTGTGACTCTCTCCTGTGTGTGTGTGACTCTCTCCTGTGTGTGTGTGCACTCTCTCCTGTGTGTGTGTGACTCTCTCCTGTGTGTGTGTACTCTCTCCTGTGTGTGTGTGACTCTCTCCTGTGTGTGTGTGCCACTCTCCTGTGTGTGTGTGACTCTCTCCTGTGTGTGTGTGCACTCTCTCCTGTGTGTGTGTGACTCTCTCCTGTGTGTGTGTGTACTCTCTCCTGTGTGTGTGTGCACTCTCTCCTGTGTGTGTGTGACTCTCTCCTGTGTGTGTGTGACTCTCTCCTGTGTGTGTGTGCACTCTCTCCTGTGTGTGTGTGACTCTCTCCTGTGTGTGTGTGCACTCTCTCCTGTGTGTGTGTGCACTCTCTCCTGTGTGTGTGTGCACTCTCTCCTGTGTGTGTGTACTCTCTCCTGTGTGTGTGTGCACTCTCTCCTGTGTGTGTGTGACTCTCTCCTGTGTGTGTGCACTCTCTCCTGTGTGTGTGTGACTCTCTCCTGTGTGTGTGTACTCTCTCCTGTGTGTGTGTGACTCTCTCCTGTGTGTGTGTGACTCTCTCCTGTGTGTGTGTGCACTCTCTCCTGTGTGTGTGTGTACTCTCTCCTGTGTGTGTGTGACTCTCTCCTGTGTGTGTGCACTCTCTCCTGTGTGTGTGTGTACTCTCTCCTGTGTGTGTGTACTCTCTCCTGTGTGTGTGTACTCTCTCCTGTGTGTGTGTACTCTCTCCTGTGTGTGTGTGTACTCTCTCCTGTGTGTGTGTGTACTCTCTCCTGTGTGTGTGACTCTCTCCTGTGTGTGTGTGCACTCTCTCCTGTGTGTGTGTGTACTCTCTCCTGTGTGTGTGTACTCTCTCCTGTGTGTGTGTGACTCTCTCCTGTGTGTGTGTGCACTCTCTCCTGTGTGTGTGTGACTCTCTCCTGTGTGTGTGTGACTCTCTCCTGTGTGTGTGTGACTCTCTCCTGTGTGTGTGTGACTCTCTCCTGTGTGTGTGTGCACTCTCTCCTGTGTGTGTGTGCACTCTCTCCTGTGTGTGTGTGACTCTCTCCTGTGTGTGTGTGACTCTCTCCTGTGTGTGTGTGTACTCTCTCCTGTGTGTGTGTGCCACTCTCTCCTGTGTGTGTGTGCACTCTCTCCTGTGTGTGTGTGTACTCTCTCCTGTGTGTGTGACTCTCTCCTGTGTGTGTGTGCACTCTCTCCTGTGTGTGTGTCACTCTCTCCTGTGTGTGTGTGTACTCTCTCCTGTGTGTGTGTGTACTCTCTCCTGTGTGTGTGTGACTCTCTCCTGTGTGTGTGCACTCTCTCCTGTGTGTGTGTGCACTCTCTCCTGTGTGTGTGTGCACTCTCTCCTGTGTGTGTGTGCACTCTCTCCTGTGTGTGTGTGTACTCTCTCCTGTGTGTGTGTGACTCTCTCCTGTGTGTGTGTGACTCTCTCCTGTGTGTGTGTGCACTCTCTCCTGTGTGTGTGTGTACTCTCTCCTGTGTGTGTGTGACTCTCTCCTGTGTGTGTGTGACTCTCTCCTGTGTGTGTGTACTCTCTCCTGTGTGTGTGTGCACTCTCTCCTGTGTGTGTGACTCTCTCCTGTGTGTGTGTGACTCTCTCCTGTGTGTGTGTGACTCTCTCCTGTGTGTGTGTGTGACTCTCTCCTGTGTGTGTGTGACTCTCTCCTGTGTGTGTGTGACTCTCTCCTGTGTGTGTGTGCACTCTCTCCTGTGTGTGTGTTGACTCTCTCCTGTGTGTGTGTGCACTCTCTCCTGTGTGTGTGTGACTCTCTCCTGTGTGTGTGTGACTCTCTCCTGTGTGTGTGTGACTCTCTCCTGTGTGTGTGTGTGACTCTCTCCTGTGTGTGTGCCACTCTCTCCTGTGTGTGTGTGACTCTCTCCTGTGTGTGTGTGCACTCTCTCCTGTGTGTGTGTGACTCTCTCCTGTGTGTGTGTGCACTCTCTCCTGTGTGTGTGTGACTCTCTCCTGTGTATGTGTGTGTCTCTCTCCTGTGTGTGTGTGCACTGATCTCTGTGTCTCTCCCTCTCTCTCCCTCTCTGTCGTGTGAGTGTGTGCACCATAAACTTTTTTCTTGTGTTATATTATTTTTCCCTTGCCAAATTAGGTATGCTTAATTGATTGGTTAAGTTCTCCGCTGAGGCTTGCTATGGAAGAAGTTGTTATTCTCAAAGCAACACCAGAAGACAGTCAACTGTGTTTTTATTGTGTGGAGTACTAGGAAATTCCAGCGTCATAGTTCCAACTCTACTCTACACTCACCACATCTTTGCCCCACCTTGGTTACCTTGGTAACCCATCGTACCACTCAGAACCTTGTGGTAGCTGCGTGGGAGAAGGCTGCACCTTTTATTAATTGTCCTCTATTCCTTTTTTCTCGGTAGCCTTTAGCTGACAATGTGGATCCACTCTTTGACCAGCGCTTAGTAATTCAATTTGAACTTGCCTTTCTAAGGCTTTACCACATACTACCTGATGTGGAAGGAGCTATCAGGGCATGCGCTAGTGCTCTCCATATTGCAACGACTCTTTCTTTCTTTTTTTAAAATGGCAGACAACATAGTCTAGTTCCAATATTGCACTAGTGTCACCCTTGGTGATCATATAGGTGTCACATTATGTGCTGCTGGAACTGCGACATGAAATAGGCAAATGTCATTTCTAATTAATGCACACCCAACATTACTCTAATCATCTTTGCACTTGACCTTGCAAGTTACAACTTGGCTCCGGTTGGGAATTCCCTAACTGTTCCTCATGGCGGACCTGAAGATCAAAGGACGAGCAATGACTGAGTCTCCATACCTTCCGCCCCCCCTCCCCCATATACCCAATGCAGGTGACCTTACTGTCAACAGATGGCTCTCTCCAAGTGCTTTAGAAAGATACCCAAAACATTGTGCAGGTGTAGATGTAGGAGCAATGCTACAGATGGTGAGCTCTGAGGCCACCTAATCCAACTTGGGAGTGTTTGCAGACAGACTTGGGCACTAAATAGTGTTCGAGTGCATTAAGTACATGATTGTGAGGATGCTTCCTTTTGGTCTCTCTTCAGCCCACATGGATGTCTTGGCAGGTATTGCTGCTCAGTTCCCCTGTCCTCTCCTGACATGTCCACTTTGTCTCTCCCTCTCTCACTGTTGCCCGTTTGGTTGCTTGATTCTTTCTTTGGCGGTGGTTGGCGATTGACCTCCGATGGCGAATATATTTTCTGGCAGTTGCAACTGCCGGCTGACTTATCTCCTCCTGGCCTTCAGTACTGTTTCTGGAAGCCTTTCTTCGGAGGAAAGCTGCACAGGCACCTCTATACTTACCTGGAATCGCTGAGTTCCTTCGTTCTTGAAAGAGGAAGGCGCTACTGGTGTACCTCTTTACCTTAAGTTTCCTTGGAGATATAGAGCGACGTAGGTCTTGTATGCTTGCCTCAACCGAGCCGATTCCTGTACCAAACTGCAGCTTATTGTATTTGCGTTCTAATGGTTTGAACACTTTTAGTTATAGCTATAAATATCGTAGTTGTACAAGAATACAAACATGTAATAACCTGGTGGTTGATCCATGACGTCCCCCACCCCTGCATGTAACTAAGTGTTGGTGGGCATTTACAAGTGGTTGACAAATCCCCCTTACCTATCCATGCCTCTTCGTATGTAAAAGTCATCGACAAGTATCTATGGCAGTGTTTAGTGACAAGCAACTAACAGCAGTGTCGGTGTGGAGTGACCAGATGCAGATGTGAGGCTGATGTATAGCTAGGGCTGCTTGCTTTTTCTCGGGTCATTTTCTTTTTGAAGGAAGGCGATTCTCACCACTGAACCAAGTGGACGCTTATTTACGTGAGTTGGCCATGTAGCTGATCTGTCCAGGTGGTTGAGCTGGTCAGGAAGCTGAGCTGGCCAGGAAGCTGAGCTGGCCAGGTAGCTGGTGATTGAGCTGGCCAGGTTGTGTCGTGGTATGGGACCAACAACTCCTAGGTTCCACACCTGCTTCTTTTGTGGTCGCATTCCATTCCACCGCATTCCATTCCACTGAAACCATCAAGATATTCCAGAACACCAAGTCTATAGACCAAGCGACAGATCCCCCTAGTTAGGGGGGCAACATTCGTGTGTAGTTTTTTCTTCCTTCCCCCCACCCCTACCCTTTTCCCCCTTTTTTTCAATATCCATAACTGCCCCCCCCCCTACCTGCCCTCTATTCACAGTTGGTTTAAGAATCAGCTCCATTGAGGTAAGCAACAAGTGCCCACGGCACATCGTGGTTCTGCCATGGACATTCATCCAGGAGTTCCTTCTTTCCCAAGAGCAAAGGGGTCCAGAGACGAGGTCCGGAGAAGGGGTCCGGAGAAGGGACCCAGAGAAGGGGTCCAGAGAAGGGGTCCAGAGAAGGTCCAAACCAGAGAAGGGATCCAGAGAAGGGTTCCAGAGAAGGGGTCCAGAGAAAGGGTCCAGAGAAGGTCCAAACCAGAGAAGGGATCCAGAGAAGAGGTCCAGAGAAGGATTCCAGAGAAGGTCCAAACCAGAGAAGAGATCCAGAGAAGGGATCCAGAGAATAGATCCAGAGAATGGATCCAGAGAAGAGAAGAGAATGAATCCAGAGAAGAGATCCAGAGAATGGATCCAGAGAAGATATCCAGAAAATGGAGCCAGAGAAGAGATCCAGAGAAGGGGTCCAGGGATCCAGAGAAGCGATCCAGAGTCCAGGGTGGTTGGCCTTCTTCAGTAGAAGAGCTTCCAGAAGAGCATGGTCGAAGTCTGAAAGAGTCTTGTCTCTGCTGACAGTTGCCATCACCAGTTTAATGGTCAACTAAAAAAGCGCTCAACCGCTCCACAGGAAGTAAGTTTTCAATCAAGATACAGCACAATCTATTCTACTGGCCTAATACAGATAAAAGAGAATCTAATCTCTTTATTCCTGGTGAAGGCTAGAGCATCTCATTACTCCTGGTGAAGGCTAGAGCATCTCATTACTCCTGGTGAAGGCTAGAGCACTCATTACTCCTGGTGAAGGCTAGAGCATCTCATTACTCCTGGTGAAGGCTAGAGCATCTCATTACTCCTGGTGAAGGCTAGAGCATCTCATTACTCATGGTGAAGGCTAGAGCATCTAGTCGAAAGAGAGTAAAAATTCAAGTTGATTATTGAGAGGTCATTGTAATTTCGTTATGTCAACTGAGAGTTCGTTGAGATGTCATTATTATTTAATCTTCCCTCTGTTTCCATGTGCTAGAATGTGTGTACACATACGCACACTCACACACACACTAGCACACACTATGTACAAAAGCAATCAGAGAGTTTGTGTCATCTGTTCCTTGATCCATTTAAACCACCATTTTGATATAAATTTATTTAAAGAATAGATAATTTCCCATAAGCCGGACACTTCCTAAAATATTCCAACATGCACATATTCTCTCATGCTGGTTGAGGGTGATATTGTAGGCAGTCTTCTCTACCTCAGCCCCCACCTGCATGCATACATGTACCAGTTGTTGCCATGGTTCATCTGTGTGTTGAACATTTGCAGGCAGCGATTACGAATCAGTGTCTCAAACTCTGACCTTCACACCCACATCTTCAGTCGGTCAAGTCAGGGTTAATATCCTTGAGGATGATGAGAGTGAAGGCTTGGAGGAGTTCTCTGTTGCTGTTGTCCTCGTGGACGAGATGTTGGGGACACCAGGGCTAGTGAGGGAGGTGGTTGTGAGAATTCTGGACGATGAGAGTAAGTTTCACGTTGGCGTTGCTAAGGCACTGTGAAAGCTGGTTGCTAGGCAGGGTGCTTGTAGCATCAGTGAGCAAGAAAATGACCTACGCTCTGCTGACAGTTAAAATTCATTTTCCACCTGCGCGCTTGAGTACGTACTTACGTTTTAGGGCCTAATGAAACCACTCGTTGCATAGAGTAGGGCTTCCTATAGCCACTGGTGCTAATTTCAACTCTCGAGCACTTAGCAATCTGGAGATATTTATGCGGAAAAATCAGGCATTCAGGTCTTTGAGGTTCCCTTCATTTGTAGCTCCAGTAACATGGCTATAGTTATACATATGAAAAATATTTTATGTGTCAAAAGAGAGCACACGGAGATACCTATCTTTTGAGCTATATATAAAGTCAACACGATGAAGTTACAGAATCTATGGAGCTATAAAGTGGTCACCACAAGTTTAAAAATATATATATATATATATTGGTATAGTCCTCCCCCAGTGATTATGTTCCCCCTTAAATGAATTGGTTGATCAACTAGATTTTTTTTTTAATTCTCGTTCATCGGCTCCAACAGGAACTCTTTCAAAAGCGACCCCCTTGCTCAGACATCATCAATTTCTTAAACATACGGATCACAGTCTGCATGTGCCAAGCTAGCTAGAAGGAATGGAGTGTGGTTGAACTGCAGCAGAGCAGAGCCTGGAGTGTGTCCGCACATGGATGTCCCGTCTACAGATGTGTCTAGTTGTCAGCAGTGAAAGAAACACTGGCTCTGGAGCAGGAGGAAATATAGTCACGACTGACACTCAGGCACATATGAAGGTGCTTAATGCACCTGCTTAGCAACCAGCATTCTAATACACCATAAGAAGATTGGTTATGACTGCTGCTTGTATTAGGTGTGCAAGCTTTTCTGTGCTGTCTTTTATATATTTTCTAGGTGTAATTGTGGAACTTGCAAGAAGCGAGTTGTTTGCCACTGAGGGAGAGAACCTGGTATTGGTGTTGGTGACAAAGAGTGGAATGACCGAAGAGAACGTCGATGTTGTCTTGTCTCTGAACGATGGCTCGGCCAAAGGTACATAGCTTAGATGTTGCTGCAACACATTGACATCTCCGTGTGTGTGTGTGTGTGTGTGTGTGACAGGGTTGTGGAGGCAAAAAGCTTGACTCTATTGAATGTGAAAGGTTTTCTGTTTGCTCATCTTTGTCCAAGAATCACAATGATAAAAATCATTTGGCTGCACAGTTCTGTGATGGGAGTCTTTACTGGACTAGACACTGTGGTTCCACTTACTCCACTTGTATGGCACAGTGGTTGCTATGCAGGTGTCGGTCTTTGAGCTTTCTTTGTTGGATCTCCTCAAAATGGGCTTTGGTTAGGTGGCACACACATTGTGGTCAGTTTGAAGATGGCAGGTGCTGATCTTCATGTGGAGTGATCCACTGGTCCATGACAATCCTGGGACATGTTCCACATATATATAGTCATTGCCTCTTCTTGGCCCTATTCCCCTTGCCCTAGCCCTATTTCTCTCTAGCCTCATATCCCTAGGCCTAGACCTAGCGATATTCCTTGTTCTAGTCCTATATCCCCATAACCCTTGTCCTGCACCTCCAACACTAGCCCTAACATACCATTAGCCTACCATTAGCCCTAACCATAGCCCTGGCCTTGCTGTATTCTTAGGCCTAAACCTGGCCATAGCCTCAGTCCTATAGCCCTAGCTTCTAGTTGGTGTTAGGTGGAAAGAACTTTGAACTTAGGAAATGATTCTAGGAGTGTTCGCACTGGTCATACATGAAAAGATGACAACCATCTTTCAATTAATAATCATATTCCCTTCTCTCCCACATAATGATGATGATGACGACGATAATAATATTTATAATAACGCATTACTACTGCTGCTACTACTACTACTACTACTACTACTACTACTAATAATAATAATAATAATAATAATAATAATAATAATAATAAATATTTCCCCTCTCCCCCATGATGACATGATTATAAAAATTATTATTAGTAGTAGTAGTGGTAGTATTATTATTATTATTATTATTATTATTATTATTAGTAGTAGTAGTAGTAGTAGTAGTAGTAGTATCATTATTATAGTTATACAGTTTTATTATAGTTACACAGTAATAGTGTGTAACAGTAATAAAAATAAAATAAAAATAATAATAAAATAATATTGATGATGATGATAATAGTAGATAATGATGATGATAATAATGATGATGATGATGATAGTAGTAGTAATAATAATAACCTCCTCGTCTCTCTCCTCTTTCTTCTCTTTAGGTGGTATTGATTACGGCTTCTTTCCTAGTACAAGCCTCGACCTCACCATCCCCATTTTGGCGTCAGAGGTCCAAGTCAAGTTTGGCGTGGTCATTTTTGATGATAACATCATTGAGAGAAGGGAGGACTTCTCTGTATCCCTCTCTCTGCCTGGAGAGTCCATGTCCAGGAGCAATATCGTTCTTGGTGTTGTTACTACGGCAGTTGTGTACATAGCAGACAATGATGGTGAGATACAAAGCTTTGTTCTATTCCTCTAGTTACATATGCTTCTTGGTCTTGCTGACTAAAAACACAAACCAAACAGCTACTGTCAGTATCAGTGACTTCTCTGGCAAGACATGTTATTAAAGACTCTTGTATAGCACTGAGTCAGAGACAGCCAGGTGAGAGGTGAGTCACCTCATGCAGTGTGGGGTGCCTCCCCTGCAGCATTGATCCAGTCAGGGGCAGCCAGGGGACAGGTGCGTCACCTCATGCAGTGTGGGGTGTCTCTCCTGCAGTACTGATCCAGGGGCAGCCAGGGGACAGGTGAGTCACCTCATGCAGTGTGGGGTGTCTCTCCTGCAGTACTGATCCAGGGGCAGCCAGGGGACAGGTGAGTCACTTCATGCAGTGTGGGGTGTCTCTCCTGCAGCACTGATCCAGTCATGGGTAGCCAGGGGACAGGTGAGTCACCTCATGCAGTGTGGGGTGTCTCTCCTGCAGTACTGAGCCAGGGGCAGCCAGGGGACAGGTGAGTCACCTCATGCAGTGTGGGGTGTCTCTCCTGCAGCACTGATCCAGTCATGGGTAGCCAGGGGACAGGTGAGTCACCTCATGCAGCGAGGGGTGCCTCTCCTGCAGCACTGAGCCAGGGGCAGCCAGGTTCACAGGGTACATGTGGTGGTGTTCTTGGTTGTGGGGTGTGTGATACAGGAAGCATATCTTTACCGACTCGTTGCTCCTCTACCAGGCCAGGGATGGTGGTGAGCAAGTGACTATATGTTCTAAGGAGTTCCCTTCTTCTTACCTGCAGTTGTTGACGTCACGCTGGAAGCAGGGAGTTTGGATGCAGTGGAGCGCGACCAAATCCTGATGTACGAAGTAAAGAGGCTAGATAGTCATGTGATCCAACTTGGCCTCGTTCTCACGTTGACAGTCTCTACCCTGAGTGGCTCAGCAACGGGTGGGTTAACGACCAGTATTCTAAAAGACTGTTTGTGTCCCTTCCCCCCCCCCCCCCCCCCCCCCCCCCCCTGCCCTCACCCGATGCTGTTTCCATCTGATTTGTGACGATGTTTTCCCATTGCAGCGAAGAGGTGCAACAAGGTGTCATATCATGTGCACTTAGAGGTTTTCTTATTGCTAGTAGCCCTTTCAAAGGTCATACATCACTGGTGATTTCATTTAACAACTCTGAAGAGCCAGGAAATGTTTGAGACTGTTGCAAGTGAATGTCGTCAGCTGACGATCACAATTAAATTCAACCAAACTGCACATGTATGAAGAATGTACCGCATCTGCCCCCCCCTCCCAAAAAAATAATAAATAGATAGATAACTAAATTAACTAAATAAATATATAATAGATAGGTATAATAGATAGATAATAAATAATAGATAGATAACTAGATCGACAGATAAATAACTAAATAATAGATGGATAGATAAATAACTAAATAAATATATAATAGATAGATAATAATAATAGATAAATGGTTAGATAAATAGATGGATAGATATATAACTAAATAAATAAATGATAGATAAATAACTAAATAAATAATAGATAGATGGATAGATAAATAACCAAATAATAATAGATAAATAAATAATAGGTAGAAAAATAATAGATGGATAGATAGTAGACACTGTAGGTAGATAGATAAATAAATAAATATAATGGAGGAGAAAATATAATGAGGAGATAAAAATATAGATTAATAAATAGATAATATAGAAGATTAAAAAAATATAGATTAATATATAGAGAAATAAAAATATAACAGAGAAATAATATAAAAAATGAAAAAGAATAAATAATGAATGAGTTGTGAAGTATCTGTAAGCATTCTTCGTGTAACAGATGCCCCTGGGGTCATATCAGCGATCTAGGATTGGGCGGGGTACGTGTAGCACCTGCCCAGTGTGTGGAATTTTCCCGGTGTGTGGAATTTGTCTAAATTGCATGATATGTGAGGCCGAGAAGAAGGAGTATAATGCCGACTCTCTTCACAGACTTACAGACTTGGATGGAGATGAAGGCAAGGAATTTGAAGTTGTAGCGAGCATGAGGACCAGAGCATAGCTCAAGTGTAGGGTCATCGGCTTGACATTGAACCAACCATTGAATCCTCGCCTAGAGCTAGAGTAACTTTTGCTAAAACTTCATTGCCGTGGTCACACCAGTAATAGATATATTCAGGACATTTCATGGTGCAGGTGTACCCAATCTTACTGTTGAGGAGGGTAATTCGTAACCCACGTGCACTGATTAGGACTTTACTGGAGCTGTACGGAGGAGTCGTGTTTCTCTATATCATAATCTTCTAGTGCATGTATTAAGGAGCATTTCTTCACATGCTCCCAGGCCACTGCAGACTGCATACTAGTTGATATATACATATTTTAAATTCCTGGAATTTATTCCAAATACAAAAACAAAACAAAAAACGCACACACAAGAAATCTAAGTTGCATGTAGCTAGGGACTCTCGGGCATCCGTGGAAGTATTTCAACACACAGACAAGAAATCTAAGTTGCATGTAGCTAGGGACTTTCGGGCATCCGTGGAAGTATTTCAACACACAGACAAGAAATCTAAGTTGCATGTAGCTAGGGACTCTCGGGCATCCGTGGAAGTATTTCAACACACAGACAAGAAATCTAAGTTGCATGTAGCTAGGGACTCTCGGGCATCCGTGGAAGTATTTCAATACACAGACAAGAAATCTAAGTTGCATGTAGCTAGGGACTCTCGGGCATTCGTGGAAGTATTTCAACACACAGACAAGAAGTCTAAGCTGCATGTAGCTAGGGACTCTCACATCCGTGGAAGTATTTCTTTAACTTCCAATAATTATCACTTAATTTGTTTGTTTGTTTTCTTGTTGTTTCGTCTCTTAACTTTAGCCCCGCAGGATTTCGTTGACAACTCCATGGCAATAGAGTTATACGAAGGATCACCATCAGCTTTTCCTTTCAATGTCTCCTTACTCGATGATGATCTGGCAGAGACCTTGGAGCTTTTCTCGGTTATTTTGGTAGCTGATGCGTTGTCCAGGGATCACGTGAGCTTCACGAACCAAGAATCGACCTTTCAAATTATAGATAATGATGGTAAGTGGAGGCGGTGGAGTTTCTCATGAATGTATTCATGAGACATTGGTTAAGTGATTATGGTGTGGTGTGTGTGTGGTGATATGATTTGTCTGTGTGTGGTAGTGGTGTGTGTGTATTGTGTGTGGTGGTGGTGGTGTGTGTGGTGACAGTGATGTGTGTGAGTTGTGATAGTGGTGTGTGTGTGTTATTACGGTGATGTGTGTGTGTGTTGTGACGGTGATGCATTTGTTTAACAACCTCTCTCTGTATTTATAATTATCCGCACGCTTCCATGTGCGTACAGTTGTCCGGGTCAATTTCCTGGCCTTGGTTTACCAAGTTCGAGAGAGGTCCGAGGAAGTCAGCATCTGCCTGACAAAGGATACAGAGACAGCTCTTCCTTTCTCTGTTGTCGTGCAACCATTTGAGACCAGCACCACTTTACCAGACACATCTCCGGCGATAGGTAAAGATGTGATGACCTTACCTTCATGGAGCTATGCGGAGAGGGTCCGATGAGCGGAGATTTAGCATGAGGGTGGAGGTGTGGTTATCATGTGGGTAGAGGTATGGTTAGAATGAGGGTGGAGGTGTGGTTAGCATGTGGGTGGAGGTGTGGTTAGCATGTGGTTGGATGTGTGGTTAGCATGAGGGTGGAGGTGTGGTTAGCATGTGGGTAGGTGTGGTTAACTCTAAGGTTGGGTGTGTGTTTAGAGCCAGCTCGAGATGGGGTGGGGTTAGTGTTAGGATAAGTGTGAGTTTAGTCCATGAGCCAGTCGTGGGAGGCAGGGTTAGGGCTGGGATGATCTGTGGCCCTAGTCCCAGTAGATATATCATCAGATCTTTTTTTAATCAAAATGCCGTCTAGTCCTATTTTGATGAGTTTAATGTTCATAATTTTCATAATTTTCACGTTCGGAATCCCAATCTGCAAATATTTACATGAAGAGCACAGTCGAGGTGCAGCAGAGCATGGGTGTGGCTTCCAATTACGAGTGTTTGCCGTGCCAATTCTTATGTCATCAGCATCCATGAATAATCTTATCTGCAGTGCTATGTAGTTGAAGAAGAAGTTGTCCATTGAGAAGTGCTACATTTCTCAATGAACTCTCAGTTGTCGTAATAAATAACCTTCTCAATAATTATAATCAACTTGAAATTGTATTCTCTCGACGTTTCGACTAGATGCTCTAGCCTTCATCATTATTCCTGATGAAGGCTAGAGCATCTAGTCGAAACGTCAAGAGAAGACAATTTCAAGTTGATTATTGAGAAGGTTATTGTAAAGTATTAGTGACAGTTTTTTTCTCACATTTAGAATAAATCTCTCCCCCTCCCACTCCTCTTTGCAGCTAACCTTGATTTCAGTCCTTTGTCCTTGACTGCCACATTCCAGCCCGGAGATACAGAAGTGTGTGTTACCATATCCATCACCAGAGACACCCAGATTGGGGAGAACAGAGAGGTCTTTGCTGTCAACGTCTCTGTTTCTGACACGGCCGGTCTAATGGTCTCTGCTGGGCCAAGATCAGGAGCTATTGTAGTGATCGACGATGTACCAGGTATGCAGGATGCAATCATGTCTTATGAGATATCCACAACATCAGCACACTTAAAAAAAGCAATTAGAGTGTAGTGAGAGAATGGATCTAATTTCACAGTAATTAGAGTGTGACGAGAGAATTTTTTACAGTAATTAGAGTGTGGTGAGACAGTGGATCTAATTTTTACAGCAATTAGAGTGTGGTGAGAGAGAGGATCCAATCCTTCAATATCAGAATATTCCTGACGAAGGTTAGAGCAACTAGTTGAAATGTCAAGAGAGTAAACATTCAAGTTGATTATTGAGAAGGTCATTGTAATTTTGTTATGTCAACTGAGAGTTGTTTGTAAACATCAGAATAATTGTCCTCACATCCACTTTCCTTCTTGCCCGAAATTGCAACACATGAGGAAGATCTAGTGTTGCAGACCTTCTTACTTATCTCCATAATAGGTCACATGATTGCATATTCGTCGCAAGTGAGATCCTTAAACATGTTTACTCAACACCATAATTAAAGGTATGAAAGTACAACCCCTGTTATACACATTGTTGTGAGCCTGCTAAACTGGAACTAAGAAACTACTCCAGTGATGCTGTTGCCCTAACCTTTGATGGAAGATGATGTAACTACAACATTTGCAAAACTTTGTGGTTGTCTTCCCTTGGGAAGAGTGAAATGTTGTTACCTTAGGGAATAGATTCCTTCTGACTGACTTCTGTTACCATAGATACTCAGAACCATGTGTTTAGATGAAGGGTCTCAGAAAGAAACAGGTCATCTTTGCTTTAAGTTTAGGTGGGGGTGGCAGGGGAGGTTGGTGGGAGGCTGCGGAAGGAAAAAGAAATCATTGGTCAAAAGCCACTATGAGATTACTGTTACCTTGTTAACCTTTTTAACCCTCCCCCCATCATAGATGTCATTTTTGGCTTCACGAGAACTCTCACAACCGTCGCAGAAATTGGAACCGAAGAGGTGTGCATAGAAATATTCAACCCAGCGATGGAGGATAGTCTCAATTCTACTCTCTCCATTTCTGTTGAGCCCATTCTCGCCTCTGCTGGTAATGCATTACGTGAACTTTTTGTTGTTGTAATTTTGACATGATCAGTAATAACAATACTCTCCCTTTCATTCCCTCCCCTTGCGATCAAACTAATTTCAAAATGACTGTCCTTTATTGTATAAATAGAACACTTTTGTAAGAAAGCTTTTCTAAACACACGAACTATTTCCTGGGGGTAGAGATGTGTGTGTGTGGGGAGGGGGGAGGGGGAGAGAACCTGAGAAAACTTAATAAACTGCGAACTTGTGTTACCTCTAGGTGCGACTGATTTCCAGCTGCTCAGCACGTCACTAACTCTGAATGACTCAACACGACGATCATGTTTTCAAGTGGAAATTACAAATGACGATGAATTTGAAAGTTTGAATGAATCCTTCAACATTTCGATTTCAAGCTTCTCCCTCAGCAATACTGCTTTGGTCGGCTTGGCGTCTGTGAGTTCCTCCATGTTTGTAATCGTGGATGATGATCGCGAGGTCGTTGTGGGATTTAACGCCAATTCAACCAGGGTTTTGGTGGATGAAGGTGATGGAAAAGTAGTTCTGTGCGTCAGCATTTATTCCCCGGGTCCCGAGAAGAATTTCTCGTCCTTGGTTGAAGTGTCGGTGGGAACACGCCAAGGATCTGCAGGTTAGTCAACTTAATACATGACAGAAGTTAAAAAACTATTTGTTGAATTTAAAATGTAGTTTGTAACTGCAACAGGAATTTTTTAATGCATTTGAGTGGGCAGGGTTGGGGAGGCAGGAAACATGTGTTCTTGCATCTTGTGGCCCTTTTACTAGCTCCAGAAAGTTAAAAGGTGAGCATGCCAAAAAATCAACCCTAAAAATCCATAGCCTGAAAATGATTATTATTATTATTATTATTTTTTTTTTAATCTAGTAGAAATCTGCTTGCAGAGTTTTTTAAGCTGCTATGGCAGAGTACCACAGCTGGGAATTATTGTGTTACATGCAATTTCTGTTCCCTGGTTCCTTGCTGCCAGGAAAGAAAGGCTGTTTCAGTGATAAGGTTATGAGGAAGCCATGGATTTGGGTAGTCCATGGGTTGTCCATAATAAAGCTTGGATTTACACTTTGAGCAGATAAACTGGGATTTCTCAACTCCCCCTCCCTCCCCTCCCTTCTGGGTTTGATGTAGCATATTGATATGTATGTAAACAAGGTGGTGATTATACAAATATGGTGAGCTATGGGCACTGCAACTGTCCATGGGTTGTTGCAGTCAATGTCTGGTCAAGAAAAATTTCAGGAGTTCATTTTTTTTAAAGCATTGATCAGTAGATTCCTGGAGGTTAAGTGCTTTCTAGAACACAATAAGGTAATGGAATGGAATTAAGCTTGGAGGCTAGGCAGTCCACATTCCATGTTCTGGACCAACATTTATGGATTAGTGGGACCACACACCCTCCCCCCCCACCCATTCGACTCACTCATTATTCTTGAAGATGCTCTGTGGTATGCTCCATTAAAAGGCTATGGTCTGGTCTATTAGCTATCACAACATGCAGTCCTCACCTTCACCAGTTCCTAAAAGGCTATGGTCTGATCTATTAGCTATCACAACATGCAGTCCTCACCTTCACCAGTTCCTAAAAGGCTATGGTCTGGTCTATTAGCTATCACAACATGCAGTCCTCACCTTCACCAGTTCCTGGTACTAAAAAGCTGTGGTGTTCCTGGTCTATTAGCATCAGCCATTAAAAAAACACTTCTTTAATTTTGCTTGCTCGCCCCTTCCTACCAGAAGTAACTATTTTAAAGCAATGGAGCAGTCCCTTGGGCATGTGCTTACGAAGACTGGGCACGTCATACCAATTCTTTAATAATTTTCCCCCTCCCGACAATGTCCGATTCTGTGCCATATGGATGTCATTAATGGATGTCAGTTAATGTGTGGATCCATGGAGTGGACAATCCTTGGTTTGTCCAAATCCATGGTTTGCTCATAACATATATATATATATATCTGATGTAAGTATTGCATAGATTTGGTACTAGTCTATGCCTTGTAAAATAATAATCAGTGGGTTATCTGTGAAGAAAATTATACGCAGCAGACATCACAAGAATGCTTCAATCTACAACCTAAACTTCTCATTGTGGTGTTGTGCTGACAGGATGTTATGGCCTCCCCAAGGTTACACATGCCTTGGCTGTGGATGTGGAAGTTTTGAGAATTGCACTGGCCACTACTGATTGCCTGAAGGGTTAATTGAAGGGTTAATACCAAAGTGTTAATAGTTTCAAGGGTTAATACTGAAGTCTTAATAGTTCAAAGGTTGATACTGAAGTCTTAATAGTTTCAAGGGTTAATACTGAAGTGTTAATGAGCTTGATGTTTAATTATGTGAAGTAAATTATGTGAAGTAGAATAAGTTTTTGTGATTTTTGCGTGAAGTGTTAGCATGCATGGAGGTGGTGATGTATGCGTTACTAAGAGGTAAAGCTGAGTGTATTGTTACTAGGCGAGTAAATGTGTGGCATTAATTGTTAGTCCTTCTAAATATGTAATGTTCAAGTCAAGTCAAGTTGGTCATTACTAAGTGAATGACTAGTGTGACTAAGTAAGTGTGAAGTGTTACGAAGTGCCAAATTGGTCATACTAAGTGAATAACTAGTGTCACTCAGCATTGTAAGTGTTACTAAGTCAGGTGTTTAGAACTATATAGTGTCACTAGGTTAAGTGTGAAGTATTACTAAGTGCAAGTTGTCGCAAGTGTGTAGATTACTCTGTTAAAGTGTTACTGAGTGTGAAACATCTACTAAGCATAATGGTTACTAAGCGTGAAGTGCAAAGAAGTATGAAGTGTTAGTAAATTTGATTATGGTGTTTAGGAAATGTCTGATATTGGCACAGGTTCTGATGACTATGTGGCTATAAGTTCTCTTGACCAGGACCTGATACTCACCGTGAATGCTACGGCCACCTGTTTCGAGGTCATCATCACAGATGATATCAGGTTTGAGGGACTCCAACCTGAGGTGTTTGAAGTCCTGCTCACTCCGCTCTATCGAGCTGTGACTGATCTTCAGCGGATAACTGCCGATCCTGCCGTGGCGATCATCAGCATTCAGGACAACGATGGCATGATCTTTGTCGGGTTTGAGCGGGATGTTGTGCGCGTGGAGGAGGACGTGGGGAAGTTGGACGTGTGCGTGGAGTTGCTGATGGACAATGGAAGTCGGCTCGAAAGCGGTTTTGGTGTCAGAGTGTTTGTGCTAAGCGCAAGTAGTTCAGCTGGTATGTGTGTTGGTGTGATGTAGTTATTAATGCACCTGTGCAGTGTATAGGCAAGTCATCAGGGGTTTGAAACATGATTTTCAGTGGGGGGGGGGGGGGGGGGGGGGGGATATATTTACCTAGTGAAGGAAATGCGAGGTTGCACCCACAGAATTTCAACAAAAAAATCAATATAATTTCTATTTTTATCCACTAAAAGGGCTACTAATAAGACAGTATAGATACTACACACCAACTAGCTTGGCAGTACAGGTAAGATTACACACCAACTAGCATGTCAGTACAGGTAGGACTACACACCAACTAGCATGGCAGTACAGGTAGGACTACGCACCAACTAGCATGGCAGTACAGGTAGGACTACACACCAACTAGCATGGCAGTACAGGTAGGACTACACACCAACTAGCATGACAGTTCAGGTAGGACTACACACCAACTAGCATGGCAGTACAGGTAGGACTACACACCAACTAGCATGGCAGTACAGGTAAGATTACACACCAACTAGCATGTCAGTACAGGTAGGACTACACTCCAACTAGCATGGCAGTACAGGTAGGACTACGGGTAGGACTATGCACCAACTAGCATGGTAGTACAGGTAGGACTACGCACCAACTAGCATGGCAGTACAGGACTACACACCAACTAGCATGGCAATACAGGTAAGACTACATACCAACTAGCATGGCAGTACAGGTAAGACTACACACCAACTAGCATGGCAGTACAGGTAGGACTACGCACCAACTAGCATGGCAGTACAGGTAGGACTACGCACCAACTAGCATGGCAGTACACACACCAACTAGCATGGCAGTACAGGTAGGACTAGCATGGCAGTACAGGTAGGACTACACACCAACTAGCATGACAGTACAGGTAGGACTACACACCAACTAGCATGGCAGTACAGGTAGGACTACACACCAACTAGCATGGCAGTACAGGTAAGATTACACACCAACTAGCATGTCAGTACAGGTAGGACTACACTCCAACTAGCATGGCAGTACAGGTAGGACTACGGGTAGGACTATGCACCAACTAGCATGGTAGTACAGGTAGGACTACGCACCAACTAGCATGGCAGTACAGGACTACACACCAACTAGCATGGCAATACAGGTAAGACTACATACCAACTAGCATGGCAGTACAGGTAAGACTACACACCAACTAGCATGGCAGTACAGGTAGGACTACGCACCAACTAGCATGGCAGTACAGGTAGGACTACGCACCAACTAGCATGGCAGTACACACACCAACTAGCATGGCAGTACAGGTAGGACTACACACCAACTAGCATGACAGTACAGGTAGGACTACACACCAACTAGCATGGCAGTACAGGTAGGACTACACACCAACTAGCATGGTAGTACAGGTAGGACTACACACAAACTAGCATGGCAGTACAGGTAGGACTACACACCAACTAGCACAGGTAGGACTAGCATGACAGTGAGGTATGGCTATCATTGTGAACCTTTTCCCATCATATAGTAGCTGCTTGAGGTTGTTGGAGACCTCAGTGCCCCCCCCCCCCCCCCCACCCCACCCCGCTCTTTCAAATCTACAGCATATTTAATATTCACAAAATAAGCCACATTCAAGAAATACATAAAATTAATGATGAAAAATCATTATAAATTTACAAGAGAGATTGATTTCAATATTGGGTGTTTGGTGTGGTTCTTGCATATGCTGGTGTGCTTGAATGAGAAGTGGCATGACTCAAGTAGTTTATAGACCTTATAAAGTGGTGTCAGATATAAAGTGGTGTCAGCACTGTTGATATGGAAATGCTTTTGAACTGACGCAGTGCAGAGTATGTGTTGTAATTGATTGTTGTGGCAGATATTTACTGAAATACCCAAACCCTTTTGTACCTGAGCACATCAATACTCAGAACATTGCCAGTCATTTGTAAGGAAAAGCACATGACCTCTACCAACTATGGTTTCATTGGCATGGGAAGCTAAGGCCTCCATATGTGTGGGGAACTGTAGCAACAACAATATAAAGAAACCCAGTCAGCCAGGGTCAATCACCACCTATACAGCTATCTTCTCTCTGCAGTATAATCATAACATGTTGATTGTTTGATCACATTTCTAGAATACCAGATAGATTTCGACCTGGATAGTGAGCTGGTCCTGTCTTTTAATGACACACAGCGTAGGAAGTGCTTTGAAGTGACCATAATAGACGACCAAGTGGTTGAGGGAGACGACCCTGAAGATGTTGTCCTTCAGCTGCAGCTGCTGGCAGGAAGTGTATTTGGAATATCTGTAGCAGAGAATCGGTCTACGCTGGTTGTTCTGCTTAGGGACAATGATCAATTCCCAGGTAAGGGTTTTTAAAACATTTTATTTATCATTAATTTATTATTTATTTTTCATTCATTTATGACCTAATTATTATTATTATTATTATTATTATTATTATTATTATTATTATTATTATTATTATTATTATTATTATTATTATTATTATTATTATTATTATTATTATTATTATTATTATTATTATTATTATTATTATTATTATTATTATTATTATTATTAATATTATTATTATTATTATTTTTATTTTTATTATTATTTTTATTATTATTATTATTATTATTATTACTATTACTACTACTATTTGTTATTATTTATTATTATTATTATTATTATTATTATTACTACAAGTTTATTATTATTACACTTGTATTTCCTATATTGGCTGATTCAATGCTGGATGGCAAAACCAAAATTCATATCGTCAGCTTGTTAGCCTCCTAAATGGTGGTTTTGGCCACTTATAAACCCCGAAGTACTCCCAGCATGCCTTGAATCGTCATGGTAGGAAAAATAACTATAGGAAATGGATAGAAAACCTCTTCATTCCCATCACATAACTTGTATACAACATGTTCCATTGATATCCATGGCTACTCTGTTAACCCTTTCACCGCTGACTTTCCTGGACATTTTCCCTAAAGTATACCAGCTACCAAAAAAAAATCATTATAAAATCAGCAATCCATTCATATCAGTTGTAATTTTGTCATGTGATAGCACCATTGTTTATAAACAATGTGATCTCATTAGTTAACCACATTATCAACCACAAAATATGAATATCATTACTAAATTTCTCTATCAATATCTAACATTTAATCAACAAAAAATGTTTATAATATATTTACTCATTTAGTTAGCATTTAGTAAACATTAGTCATAATAATTTAGGCATATAGCAATATATAGCGGTGGGTTTTTGACAAAATTTGATCATATGATTCTATAGCCCAGTAATACAATGGTTTATTATGTTATTGAAATTCAACTATTTGAGAAAGAACATGCAAATACAAATATGTAGATACTTTAGCTAACCTGAGAAGGCTTCCTGATCAATTTCATTATAACTAGAGAGCTGGTCATAGCAAAAGGAAGAATCCTGAGGGTCTAAAGTAGGGTCAACTACAGCGGCTAAAGAATGCACTGCTGCACGATCAGAACTTGCATTTCCAAGGTAGCCACATATTTCTTCACCTTCTTCTTCCTCTGACTCATCCTCAGAGAGAGCAAAATCCTCGCTAGAAACCAGGGAAAGTACTTCTTTAGGCGTTAAACATCCACTCATTTTTAGGTCGTCAAAACCGCGAACCGTCGGTAGTTGCACGTACTTTTCGCTAACTAATCGGGCGTTTCCGGATGTGATTTTTGGACGTCATATAGAGTAATAGTTGCTCTTTCCGGTGGTATGCAATTATGACTATAGGCCAAGCGATCGATTTATTAGCAATTTTTAAAGTCCATTACGCCATATGGCGCTTACAGCGGTGAGAGGGTTAAATCAGGATCATCATGTGAGTAATTTCATTGAGGTGCAATCAGGCCAATGCACATGGCGTACTATAGGCAGAATCAATGATCCCCACTCAAGTTCTCCTTCCTGCACAACTCTTACCAAGTCCTTGAAGGAGGCTGTAGCTGGCCCTGGGTACAGTCACTAATAGCAACAAGATACCATATGTGCTGATTTTTGCGTTGTGGACATCTGGTGTAGATGGGTACAGTCAACAACAGCATTAGGATTTGATATGTGTGATATATGCAGTATGTAATAAGTTAGAAAAAGTATTGGGCTCCACAGAACTTGGACTTGGTGTACATTTTAAATCATGTACTCTTAATACTGTTAAAACTGTTAAATAATGACTTTCTTAATAATCAGCTTTAAATCTGCTCCTTTGCCAGAAGCATCTAGTCAAAACTTTGAAGAGCAAATTTAATGAGAAAGTATATAGTCTACTGTTAAAACTGTTAAATAATGACTTTCTTAATAATCAGCTTTAAATCTGCTCCTTTGCCAGAAGCATCTAGTCAAAACTTTGAAGAGCAAATTTAATGAGAAAGTATATAGTCAATGTATTCTAATGTCAACTAAGAGTTCACCTAACCACTGTCATTACATAGTTTATTAAGGACTCCAATGAGCTTGTGCTCATCTATAGAGTGCTAAACACTGTTACTACAGTTGACCATGTGCAAAATTCTGGCATTTTGGTTGGTCAGCTGCTCAACGCTCGATGCTTAACCTAGTTCCATATCATATCATATTGTAATGTCGTATCCTATGTTACATTACTGGCTCACAATACGACGATATGATGTAACTCTATGATATGTTTGACGAGCATCATCTTGCGAGCCATCCTTAACTTGCCACCTCATTGCAAATAATCAAGTGAATGTGATGATTTAGAATCACCACGGCTAGTTTCAGGATGCAAGCAGCAACCTGACCGATTATTGAGGTGAAAGGTTAAATTAAATGCTCGTGGGTGCTGAGTATGTACTTTGCAGTTTTAGAATTTTATTTTTTAATGAAAATAACCATGGTTACTAATTCTCTTTCAGTCTAACCACTGTGTGATTACTGTTGGAAAGGTGGTTACTATTACTATAGCCTGGTGGGTTTAACAGCCTGAAAGAAGAAAAAAACCAATTCCAACTCTTGTCTTCATCTTTCTGGTCAATCCTGAAGCTTTTGTGCAGAGCAAGTCTGCACAGGCACCTATGCCTACCAGAAAACACACTGAATCCCATAGCCTTTGAAAAAAGAGGCACTCGGGATAGATTTCTCTGCGGTCAGTTTTGGTGTAGACCTAGTCCAACATAGCTTTTGTTTTGCTTGCCTCAATGGAGCTGATTTAAAACTACAGCCTATTGTATTTGCATTCTAATGGTGAATTATGTAAGAGTTCCAACTTGATTCAGTTACAACTGGAAGGGCATTTACAATTGAAGGGGCATTTCAATTGGGACTGAGTTGTGCATTACAATTGAAGGGGCATTTCAGTTGGGACTGAGTTATGCATTACAATTGAAGGGGCATTTCAATTGCGACTGATGCATTATAACTGGATGGGCATTTACAATTGAAGAGGCGTTTCAATCAAGACTGAGTTATGCATTACAATTGGTAGGGTGTTTACAACCTCATGGGTGGTTCCTAATAGAGGATACATAGAACACTATATTTTTATATTTGATTTAAGCACCACACACACACACAAATATCATTTGATGTACAAGCTCAAGTCATTTTCTACTCACTCAGTTATGTCTTCCCTTCTGTCTGCAGTGCTTGTGAACGACACAGTGCTGGGTGATCCCCTCTTCATTGTGCCTCTCTCATTCGACTCGAGAGATTTCCAAGCCCTCCCTCTGACAATGGCAGCAAGAGAAACAATTCCTCACTTGTGCTTTGAAATCCACGGGAATGCAGAGTCCTATTTCAACCTTGTTTCCGACAGTTGCACCAGTGTAAATGCTCTGTATACTACAGTGATGAGTCCTACTTTGTCACGAGTCAACATCATTTCTAAAGTTGGTATTACTGCAGTGGCTTCCACTGGTAGTTGTGTTTTCATAGAAGTTGGAGCAGGTAACAATTGCCGGCCAATTGTGCGAAGCCAAGATTTGAACGGAGACGGTCAATTAGATGCTGTGGAAACGGTAATGTACAATTTAAATGAAATAGTTGTCTCTAGAACAGGCACAGATGTGAGAGTGTCTGTTCCAAACTGTGGAAGTATCCCTTTAGTTATGTATTTGTCATGTGAGCACTCTGAATTCCATGATGCTCTGATGTTAAGGATTGATGTTAGAAGAGGAATAAATCTCTTGCCAACATCCCATGGACTAATAGGTAAGCTGAAGCATTTATAATGTATTTTTGTTTGTTTGTTTCTTGCATTATGTTGCTGTTGACATTGATATTAAGCAAGGTAGTTTGACATGAGGAAAGAAGCTATAAGCTTTTGTTGTGTCAAGATCGAATACCTTTGAATAGGTAGAGAGTCCAAACGATAAGTGCAGATGTAGTAGAGGTTTCCTTGTGACTGACAGTGATAAGTGTACTATGAACCAAGAAAACCTGACTGACAGTGATAAGTGTACTATGAACCAAGAAAACCTCCTCACATAGACCATATTTGGTCATGTGGTCTTAAGGCCAGACCACACTATTCAACAAGTGGATGTGCTTCTGAAGCACATTTAAGTCTTGAACAACCAGAATTTGAATCAACATGCATTGGTCACGTCCACACTAATATATCAATAAACAACACAGTACAAAAAAAGGAAAAGTTATTAAAATCACCTTCTCAATAATCGACTTCAATTTTTATTCACTCGATGTTTCGACTAGATGCTCTAGTCTTCATCAGGAATAGTTATTGTTTTACTCCTCTTTGTATGAGGAGGAGCGGAAAGATGATAGAGAAATAGTATCGATGAGGAACGATGCTTCATGGATTCCCAGGATGCTAGCCATAGCAGTAAAAAAAAATCAGGAAGTATTTGCTAGCTGCATCAGAAACTACAGCATAAATTGGCAGATGTAGCTAGCTGATGCCCTACAAACAGTTTCTAGCAAGTAGTATCTCTGGTTTCCTCCAAGCTCCGACCTGTAGTTGTAGCGATGCGAAATTCTATTTAACAAACTAGTTATTTAACAAACTAGTGCAAAATTATTATATTTTTGTTGCAATGAGTTGCTTTGAATCATTTCAAAAGGCATATTGGATATGATGTGCATTGGAACAAAATTTCCTAATTCGAATTCGATGTGGACGCTACCAATGTGCATTATTTATGTGCATCAAGTGTGAATTGAATGTGCAGTATGGTCAGGATTTTGCGTCATTTCTTCTACTTCTGTGTTCTTGTGCAGGTCAGTTTTGGAATGTGCCCATCAGCATTCAGCCATATTCTTACAATGGACCCACTCCAACAAATTTGGATCGAGACAACCTTTATGCAATTTCTGTATCCCACCCTGCCTCTAACCCCCGGAGATTTGTGGTCGAGTATTACACCAGAAAGTGGGATCTTACCAGGGAAACATGTTTCTATGCTGGTAATGTCCAGGGAGGAAGCTTGCTGGAGATTGTCGATGATCCAAGTTTTAACGATCCTGTGATTGAAGGGGACTACCTAGATTACTCCACAGGAGGACTTTTTCAGAATAATTACACATTTTCTAGGTTTTCTGGTTGTATGCGTGCATGATTTGCACGTTCTTATTGTGTGTTTTTATAAAATTATTATACAAAGACTTTGAGCCTCTTAAGAAGTAAAACAATATTCTCATAATTTGACCACACCCACTAAGTCAAAGTTGTTTCTTGAACAGGGATTTGAGTAGGGATTATATACACACTAATAATTTGTTTCTTTAAATGTAGCTACATGTTAATGTTTATCAAATACAGCAGTAAGCAAGGCTTATGATAGTGTATGGAGGGAGGGTCGGTGGCATAAGATCAGGTACTATGGTGCAGAAGAGAAAAAATGTATGGTTGTGTTGAATAGAGGGAAATCAAGATGGTTGGTGTAGAGAAGGGGCTCGGGCAAGGTTGCTCTTTGTCTCCACTGTTGGAGATATAGTTGGAAGGAGGTCGTTTAGGGGTGCTCATATATGCAGATGACACTGCATTGGTGGCAGAGTTGAGGATGGAGCTGCTATAGGCTGTATTGGATGAGGTACAGGCACATGTTAAGATAAGGTGAAGATGAGATGGGGAGAGAGAAGCTGAAAAAGAGTTAAAAAATGGTGAGTAGATATGTAGATGTGGAAGCGTTGATGTCCTTGGGAGTGCAGTTTGATAGGAGGAAAATATGGGAAATGTCTAGAAGATGGTAATGAAGGCAGAAGAGTGGATTGTTAAAGTTGCATGTATGGCAGAGTGAATGTAGGGCTGGAAGTAGATGGAAGAAGGATGTGGGAGCTTCTAGTGAGACTGAGTAGCTTTGGAGTATGCATCAGAAGTGTGGTAGTCAGAAGGATGTAATGAATGCCAGCAATTGGAGGCAGCTCAGTGGGTAGGAGATTGTTGGGAGCTTGCAGTACCAGGAATGGCAGATACATGGAGGAAGCTGAAAGCTTTATTTGGTAAGAGGTTAGAGGAGATGGAGGAGCAGATTAATGAAGATGATAAACTAGGAGAAAGAGGAGGAATAGGGTGTGGGCACTAAATATGAGCTAGGCTATGATGTCAGGTCAGTGCACAGGTAGATGGAAACGATTAAGGCAAGAACTGGGAGGAAGTAAAAGCTATGAGTACTCTGAAGTGGTACAAGTCAGCAAAGAACAGTGTGAGGTGTGTATACGTTTAAAAAGGTGTATATTCAGACCGAAGAGTGACCCAGCAGGGTTGCTGGTGGACAAGAGATGCAGAATGGTCAGTGATGAGAGAAGTGAGTAATATGTGATGGAGTAGGGAGGATGTGGATGTGGCCCATTTCTTGGTCGTTTGAAAGGAATTTGAGAGGCAAGTGCTGGTGAACAAGGTGCACAAATTGAGAGGGATGGAGAGTGGATGGATGAATTGGTATGGAGGGAAGGCTGTTGGGAAAAGCCATGGAAGAAGTAAGCAACGAGGTGTTGAAGAAGGTGGATAAATGTGTGTTTGATTATTGAGTTGTGAAGTGGTGGCAGAGAAGGAAAGGATTTTTGTATGGTGGAGGTATGGATGAAATTTGGTCCCATCCCTGCCCTCCTCCTATATAGAACAGCTGAATGCAATACATATATTTCTAATTACTAATATTCAACTATCTTGGACTAATTTTATTGTTAGATAGATAGTTGATGGTGTAAGTGTACTGCATATTTGGTGACCTTCACCGGCTCAACATTATCAAGATAAATCATGAATGATATAATAATAACCACAGTCATGGAGGTGGAGATGGAGCCAGGGTTCCCAATACTGCTGCAACATTCTCACTGTATCGCCATAGACAAATGTTGAAGTAAGAACCTCCTGGAGTTCAAATCTCCCCACAACTTCGTCCCCAATTCCTTGACAAATGCTTAGGCCTCATCACACCAGACGTCCACACTGTAAAAGAAACAAACAAGTGGCTGCTCTTTAGGTATGCATACTTGATCTTTGGGTTAACTCCTCTGCATACTTAAGCCACTAATCCTGCTGTGCTGGTAGCCCTGACAATGTACGATGGTGCAAATGTATTGGGGTAAGTAGTGTCTCACAACGATACCTTGTCAATTTTAGGCAAGGTGTTCACACCTTCAGGTCATAGTGGGAGAGATGATTAGGTTCCAGTCTAGAGGCTTATGTTAGTAACCTATGAATGATGTTATTGATGGAAGCATGTCAAGGATGACGACTGTCACTGAAGCAGCCGATTAACCCTGTCTGGCCAAGCAACAATGCTTGCACCACAGTGATGGTATGTGTACATGTAGCTGGTTAAGGAAGTGATGTTTCCACTGAACAGACTCATCGTCCATTGTTTCCTTCTTTCCTTCCTTCTGTCCATCCTTCCTTCCTTTGGCAAGGAGGCAACTAAATGCACAAGCAGAGCTCTGGAATTTTGATATTGTGCTATGGAAGTGTGTGTGAGAGTGTGTGTGTGTGAGTGTGTGTGTGAGTGGTGTGTGTGTGTGTGTGTGTGTGTGTTTAACCACTATACATACTCGAGCTTTTAGGTGTCTGTCATTCACTGTTCTTACATAGTTCATGTATGCATATTTACAGCAAAGTATTATTTTCTCTCCACCGGTCCCAATTGCTAATTCGGACGTGACGCTGAATTATATTGCGCGAGCGTTAAAAATTGTCGTGCTGCTATAAAAGAAAAGTCCTACGGGAGGAAAGCTAGTCGGCGGAGGTGCTAAAAATTATTTTAGTGTCGCAACCTATAGCTGTTAATTGTTTTAGGTTGCTGTTAGTCGTACAACCAAGGATGGCTCTTGTTGAGTCCCTACTGACGTCTTTGCTCTGCGTAGCAGCTGTATGCAGCGTTGCTAGTGGTTTGGTGAATGACCCCTTGGACCTTCTAAGAACAAGTAACACAGTATTATTATTCCCCCCCCCCCCCTGCTATTGTTGGTATATGTGCATAGACAACACTAGCTGTGTCTAAAGTGTTTTTAATTTTGCTTCAATTCTCCCCTCTTCATTCCTGCAGATGATGGACCTACCAATGAGGGTACAGATTTTGCTATTGGCTTTCTTCAGAATGCTGACGCTGGTACTGAAGGTGACCTCTCGAATTCAGTAACTGTTCTCTATGTGGGAAACACACAAAGCACTGCAGCAATAGTCAGAGTAGAGCTACCTAACAATGCTAACTTTCCTGGTTATCCCATGACAAAGACAATTGCACCAAATAGCAGAGAAATTTTCAAATTTCAATCCACGACGCCGAACGATATCAGAGTGGCAGACCAATTCGACAGGAATAAAGGAATAAGATTGACAAGCACAAACGGAGTTCCAGTGACAGTAATAGGAACCAATGACGAAGATACATCAACAGATTCTTTTTTGGCTCTTCCATGCCAGGAAGTCAAGAATAATGAATACAAGTACTTTATCTTTTCATCTGGAACGGTGGATGGCATTAGAAGCCAGTTTCTCATTGTGGCATGCAAAAGTGATACAACTATCAACTATATTATTAAAGAAAGTACTGGTGATGTCGTGACTGAAAAAAAAGTAAATGAATACGAAACACTTTGGGATTCAAGAGTAAAAGATCTTACAGGTGTCATCATTACTACAGACAAACCTGTGGCTGTTTTCTCTGGTCACAGATGTGGTCGTATACCTGGGATATCAGCTTGTGACCACTTGGTTGAGCAAATTCCTATGCATGCAGTTTGGGGACAGCGTTTCTTGGCTGTGCCATATGGTCTTCGGCGATCTGGTGATATATTTCGTGTGGGTTCAATACTTGCTAATAATGAAGTGAACGTCACATGCACCCAATCTGGTAGCACGACTCCTGTACTTACAACTTCTGTGATCAGTAATTCTGGAGATTATTATCAATTTAGAACAGCATCATTACCACCTCTAACACCATCTGGTGCATACCGCAGAGACTTCTGCTGCATTGAGACCTCAAAGCCTGCAATAGTGATGCAGTACATGCTTGGGCATTCTGCAGATGAGGTGAACATACCAATATTAGGCAATGGTCTTGGAGATCCTGCTATGTCTCTAGTCCCACCCATGGAACAGTATAGAAATAACATATTTCTCACCTCCAACACTGAGACCAAGATAACATTTAGTGAATACCTGTCTTGGGGTATATCATCTACTTTCTTTAATCCATCAACAGAGAGCAACAATTTCATGTTGGGTGCCTCTACTCTTCAACCAGGTAGCAGGGAGGACCTTGGCAGTGATGCATATGTTCCTATCTATTGCAGCAACAACTTAATCTGTGGTTATGGTGCATTCACAAAGATAAATACAACTAATGGGAAGATGATGCAATACAACTCTCCAACGGCCCCTAATGCAGGCTTCTATTCTACTTTTTATGGATTTCTTCCAGAGGCCTCATTTGCATATCCAGGTGGATTTGAAATGGAAGCAATTGGAAGTAAGAAACAAGTTATAGATTATTATTTGGCATGCCATATAAAGGTATCACAGAAATCAACTCAGCTCTAAACTAAACAGGCTATATAGCCAAATTAACTCAAGAATATAAACAGTGCATCATTCAGTGTAATACTTATATAGTTGTTGTTTTTCTTTCTCAGTTGCTCATATCACTGTTTTTGAACAAACTGTAAGTGAGGATGTTGGAAGTGTGACAGTCATATTCAGAAGAACTGGAGGAGATTTAACACTCAATTCTCGAATTTTTGCCTTTACACAAGTCAGCTCAGGTTCGTTGTCTACTTAATTTGTTTTTAATATATTTATGGTTTCTTGATTTGATGCTATTGGTAAATAGAAAAGTATTTTGAGTTTGATGTGCTGCATTATTTTCGATTCCTTTTCCAATTTCTCTGCTCTTTTTACTCCTCTTTACCTCCACTTTTCATTGTCCACAACTTGTTCGTATGAATTAACAGCTGGAGGAGCTATAGCTGAAGATGACTTTATACCAATAGCCAATCAAAAAATTAGATGGAAAAAAGGACAAGTTGTTCCAGTTTCAGGTGACAATGATCCTTCTTTTACTGTCACGATCGTGGATGATGACACAGCTGAACCAACTGAATATTTTGAAGTTGCATTCACAGTGGATGTTAATGGCTATCCTGCCCCTGGAGTTGCTCGCATTACAATACTCGATGATGATGGAGTCGACCTTCGTAAGTTGCTCTTCCTATATGAAAATTCAAATAGAAAAAGCATACTAGCTCTCTGCATATATTGATATTACTATATTTACACATAAATATCATACCACCACCAGACTGCAGGGCTAGAGCTGCCAGTCAGGCTGGTCAGGCTGGTCAGGTTTAGCTTGATTACTTTAGTGGACGTAATAAAAAATATGATTACCAGAGACCTGGTTTGCCAAAGTTGATCTTTTGGCTTCTTGTGGGAAAGGTACACCCCCTCTTGTTCCCCCCCTCTTGTTCCCCCCCTTGCTGAGAGTTTTGGCCACGCACTAGCTCGGACCCTTGGGCTTTGAGACTTTGTACAAAAATTGATTTGTGTCTGGGTTCAAGATGGTGTGATACACTTAGGTGATTCTCATTCCACATCAAACAGATGCCAGCAGTATTTGGTGTTGTAACATTCTTGGGAGTTTGTCTGGATTAGTTTACATCTGCTCAGCTTCTGGCTGGAGCATTCATGTAAAGGAGAAAGAACTTGTCCACTTGTGAATGTTAAAATATCTGATCTTTTGAATTCCCTAAACTTCAATTTGTGCTTTCTCTAAGAGATCAGTATAATCCGTAACCTTCAGACTGACTCTTTGTGTGTGTGTGTGTGTGTGTGTGTGCTTTTGGTAGTGTGTAATAATATTGTGGAGTATTGTGGAGTATGCTGAGAATTTAGTGCTCTATGCTCAAAATGTATAACTCATGCCAGAGATCAAAGCAGAAAAATCTCCCTTACCTACCTGGGCGACTATGGGATTGGGGGAGGGGAGGGGAAGTAACTCAGAAATCATCCCAGCTGCTATACATAGAGGATGTAAAGCTCGTTATGGTGTGTGGTTTCCAGTAGGTGTAAATTTTTGTTTGGGGGTTTGGCATGGAAATCCTAATTGGCAAATCTCACTCACTATTTCTCTAGACAGTGAAACTGCCTGGTTGTGGAGATCCAGCTAAGGGAGGTTTCACTGCATATAAATGTTATATTTATGGTAACAATTTTTTACCTGTCTATTGCTGGATATAACCATGTTACAGATGATGTGCTTATTGTCCCAATTTGCAGCTGTGGTTCAGTTCTCCCCTACCTCTTACACTGTGACTGAAGGGGATTCTGCCGAGCTTATGCTGCAACTTAGTACAGTATCCTCAGAGGCTATCACTGTAGTTTTGTCTTCTGTAGATGGCACTGCTAAATGTGAGATTTATATTTACACAGACAAATCAGGTGCATGGTGATATGCGAGTATTACAAATGAAGATAGAATAGCAACCCATTCACCACTAACTTAACTTGGCCATAATATTTAGAGCTTAACTTTATTTTGAACTGATCATGTAGAATGCAAATGCAATAAGTTGCAGTTTGGTATAAAATTAGTTCCATTGAGGTAAGCAAACAATAGCTATGTACACATCACCATGACATGCTGTTCTATAACAAAATTTAAAGCAAATAAATCCATCCATTTTTGAGAGGCAGAGCAAATAAGTGCCTATCTAGCTTTCCTCACCAGAAGTCTTTCTTGAAATAGCAGTGAAGGCTTAGTCCTACTAGGCATATGCAGATAATATCCATGTTGAGCACAAAATGTTGTGTGAGTGATCGATATCCAAGTTTGCATAATTTTATAACTTGTATGGTGTACATTGGTTAATTAGACACCAATTAGCAACAATAATAATTTTAATTAAGACTGGTCCACTAAAAATTGGTTTTAAACTTGTTTTATATGGCAGTATTGCACTTCTAGAA
Organism: Cladorhizidae sp. MBARI D1340-BT2; assembly: GCA_028752905.1. Classification (NCBI taxonomy): domain Eukaryota; kingdom Metazoa; phylum Porifera; class Demospongiae; order Poecilosclerida; family Cladorhizidae; species Cladorhizidae sp. MBARI D1340-BT2. The sequence continues at coordinate 18,592,508 of JAQNBH010000010.1, forward strand.
AAGCGGATGCTGCCCATTACTGCCATGCCTAAGCCCTATAGCTCTATCAAACTAGCTAGCTACACATTGAAAAATATTTGCACACAAAATTATTCTACTCTCATTGCTAGCGCTTGGCCTCATCCACCATCTAGGAGCTTCCTTAAGCTCAGGATAAGCCTCTACACTCTATCTATGCATGTTTCTATAGGAGAAGGAGCCTCACAAAAGTTGATCGTTAGCTAAACATTACCTCAACATCGAAGATAACCTTTGATATTGAGCCACTAAAGCGTGGCTGTTTTCATAATCTGGTAGCCAAAATTCTGCTTTACTTTAGGGCAGATGATAGTCGAAGATCTAGTCCAAGTTCAGGCATTTTTTACTCTCTCATATTGAACGAGAGGTGGTCACTTGAAAATAATTCTGCCGCACGCATTACAATAGAATTATTTAATGATGCAGTTAATCGGTTTAGATATGGTACTGTATAGTCAAGTCCTTCATGTAGAAATCATAAGAAATCTATTCCCCGTGGATGTAATTCATACTTTTGATTTTATTTGCAGAAACAAAGAAAATTATGTGAACTCAACCAAGTGTTGTTCTAACCATGACAACTTTTTGTTTCTATCCGCAGCTGGCTCTGACTACAGTGCAATCATCTCCCAGACTGTGATGTTTCCACCAAATACGTTGACAGCAACATTCAGTGCACCAACTATTAGTGACAACATTAATGAACTCATGGAGACTTACACAGTGAGTATTCAGAGTGCAGAAGGAGCCACTCTGGGGACTGACGTTGTTGCTACAGTCGACATCAACGATGATGATAGTAAGAGTGATCTGCTGTTATTGTTTGCTGTTCTAATAAACTTCTTTTTTGTGAGCTTTGTGTTGATAATCACTGTAATGTAACGAGTCTATATATATATATATATATATATATATATATGGAGCAAAGGGTTTTCTATCTCTATCTTGTTTGTATTACAGCTCTGAATGTCCAGTTCATACCAAGTGAATATACAGTCGTGGAAGGAAGTATAGTACAATTCACAGCTACATTGAACAGACCAGCAGATAGAGATGTCACTGTACTGTTCTCCACTATTGATGGCTCTGCAAGTAAGCTTGTAGCTGCAGTTTATGGCACAATATAACTAATCTGATTATCCCAATCTCTGACCTTACAACTTTTGTATATATTTAGTTTCTGGCACTGACTACAATGGAGTGACAGAAATGATCACCTTTCCTGCTGGAGTAACAACTCAAACCATCAATGTGGATGTGCTCATGGATGATCTTGCAGACAACAATGAAATGTTCACTGCTTCTCTCACAAACCCCAGCTCTGGTCTTGCTGTTAGTGGTCAGACCACTGCTACTGTCACAATTCTGGACCGTAAGAACTTGATATTACTGAGAGTTTGGCGTGTATGTGAATGGGCAATAGTAAATACCTATTATACATCAGTACAACTCTAAAATTGGCAGAGGATATAGTTTCTTCTCTCATCACAATTGCATCTTCGTGATGTTCTAAAATGGGATCAGCATTTATTTGACACATTTGATGTACATTCACTTCACAACTGTACCTCTGGTTTTCCTCCTCCCACCACTCATATCCCCCCCCCCCCCCTCCCCTCCAACCCCCCCCCCCCACACACACACAATCTCTACAGCTGTCACTGTCCAGTTCAATCCTAGTTCATACACTGTGATTGAGGGTGAAGATGCAAACTTGGTGGTTCAGTTGAGCAGGGCATCCATCAGTGAAGTGTTGGTTACTGTCACTACTGCACGTCAAACTGCTGAACGTAAGATGAATTACACAATACCATCTCTGCTGCTTAAAGATAGCGTAGATGTTTGAGTGCAGTAGAGAGTGCAGTAGAGAAACTGGTTATAGGGATGTGGAGAATATGCAAGAATTACCAAAGTGACATCATGAGTTAAATGTGCATAGATAATTTAAAAAGAAATTATGAGAATTATAATTATCCCAAGCTATCTTGGATATATTTATCTCCCTTTGAAAAGAGCTGTGGTGAAAAGAGCTGTGGTGAAAACAATTTTATTATGTATTTATTAACATTATTTTGTAGCAATTTTTGATTATACTGAAACCACATTTATTCTGACGTTTGCTCCTGGAGTTACAATGAGGATATTATCCATTCCTACAACTGAGGATAATGTTAGTGAGCCACCAGAGCGTTTTGGAGCTGATCTCTCTAATCCGACCGGTGCTATTCTCGGTTTTTCAGAGGCTGGAGTGACCATCAACGATGATGATGGTAAGACAATAATATCATGCCATTTAAAAATGCTAATTTAGAAGTAGTTGATGGCAGCTTTAATTTGCACTGTCCTGCCTCATACTTTCAATTTCTGGTCTATCTCTTTATTAAAAAATCACAAGATTATCTACTAAATATTACTGATAACGATATTAATGCTATATTTAGTTGCCTCATTTGTACAATATCTTTTAACCCATTTTCTCTACTAGATTACTTGTACTTAAATGTGTGGTTATTAATAGGGGCGAGTCCTTGTAGTTTACCTTACTGAGGATAGGCATGCTCAAGGACTTTGCTAGTTTTTGTTTTGCTGATGATTTAAATTTCAGTTCATGTTGAATGTGTGACTTGACTCTTCATCCTTCTACTTGCAGTGCTCACAGTGCAGTTTGAAGAAGATTCTTACTCTGTTATTGAAGGTGGCGAAGCTACACTCACTATCACTCTCTCTGGGCCTTCTTCTAGCCCAGTGACTGTCAATCTGGCCACTACGGATGGCACTGCCACAGGTTCAGAGTAATTAATATGGTTGCCCTGAAACATTTATTACTGTTCTGTTATTATTCACAGATACTGACTACACATCAGTAACTACCACCCTGACCTTTGCTGCTGGGGTGACATCTATAATATTCCCTGTGGATACCCTTGGTGATAATATTAACGAAGAAGTAGAGGACTTTACTGCTGTATTGAGCAGTCCAATGAATGCAATGTTGGGATCACCTACTACTGCTACCATCACCATCACGGATGACGATCGTAAGCCACTTCTCTATTCTGTTCGGTGATATTGCAACTAATAGTGTTGGTGAATTATTGTCGTTTAGCTATAAACGATTTCCTGTTGTATTTGTGAGGCAAAACTTTCCAAACAGCATATTATGTCTTTGTTTTACAGCTCTTACTGTTGGGTTTAATCCTATTGAGTACACCGTGGGAGAAGGAGAGATAGTAGTCCTTACAGCTACATTGAACACTGCAGCAGACAGAGAGGTCACTGTAGTTTTCACAACAGTAGATGAAAGTGCTGGTTAGTTTCTAACACAGTCTTGCTTCATGACTTTTGCACCAAATATACGTAATTATTTTCTTTACAGTTTCAGGTTCTGGTGGTGATTATGATACACGGACTCAAGTTCTGACTTTTCCTGCTGGAGTAATTACTTCCTCTGCTTCTGTGACAACTATTGATGACGATGTACAGGAAGGACTGGAATCCTTCTCTGCAACCTTGTCTGGCCCGACCAATGGTCTAACTCTCCGGTCAACAACCACAGCTACAGTGGACATTTTGGATAATGATGGTAGTCAACTAATTTAGTTACAATACTGTAACATCATTCAAAGACAACCCATTCTCTAACTTGGTTACTTAGCATTACTGAAATAGTCGCTCCTTATGCATTACTTAAGTATAGAGATTTTATTTTTTAAGAGTAGAGTTTGTGCTGAATGTGTGATTTGACTTTATCCTTCTACTTGCAGTGGTCACAGTGCAGTTTGAAGAAGATTCTTACTCTGTGACTGAAGGTGGCGAAGCTACACTCACTATCACTCTCTCTGGGCCTTCTTCTAGCCAAGTGACTGTCAATCTGGCCACTACGGATGGCACTGCCACAGGTTCAGAGTAATTAATATGGTTGCCCTGTTGTTGTTGAAACATTTATTACTGTTCTGTTATTATTCACAGATACTGACTACACATCAGTAACTACCACCCTGACCTTTGCTGCTGGGGTGACATCTATAATATTCCCTGTGGATACCCTTGGTGATAATATTAACGAAGAACTAGAGGACTTTACTGCTGTATTGAGTAGTCCAATGAATGCAATGTTGGGATCACCTACTACTGCTACCATCACAATCACGGATGATGATGGTAAACCACTTCACTATTCTGTTCAGCAACTGATAGTGTTGATGGATTATTGTCATGTAGCCATAAACAGTTGCATGCTATATTTGTGTGACTAAACTTTCCTAACAGCATATATATATTTTTTTTTTACAGCTCTTACTGTTGGGTTTAATCCTATTGTGTACACCGTGGGAGAAGGAGAGATTGTAGACCTTGCAGCTACATTGAACATTGCAGCAGACAGAGAGGTCACTGTAGTTTTCACAACAGTAGATCAAAGTGCTGGTTAGTTTCTAACATTTCTTGACTGTCTTGCTTCCTTGCATGACTTTTGCACCAAATATACGTAATTATTTACTTTGCAGTTTCAGGTTCTGCTGGTGATTATTTGGCACAGACTCAAGTTCTGACTTTTCCTGCTGGAGTAATTACTTCCTCTGCTTCTGTGACAACTATTGATGACGATCTACAGGAAGGACTGGAATCCTTCTCTGCAACCTTGTCTGGCCCGACCAATGGTCTAACTCTCCGGTTAACAACCACAGCTACAGTGGACATTTTGGATAATGATGGTAGTCAACTATATTTAGTTACAATACTGTAACATTCCATTCTCTAACTTGCATTACTGAAATAGTCGCTCCCTATTTATTACTTAACACATAAGTATAGAGATTTTATTTTTTAAGAGTAGAGTTTGTGCTGAATGTGTGATTTGACTTTATCCCTTCTACCTGCAGTGGTCACGGTGCAGTTTGATGGTGATTCTTACTCTGTGACTGAAGGTGGCGAAGCTATGCTCACTATCACTCTCTCTGGGCCTTCTTCTAGCCAAGTGACTGTCGATCTGGCCACTACGGATGGCACTGCCACAGGTTCAGAGTAATTAATATGGTTGCCCTGTTGTTGTTGAAACATTTATTACTGTTCTGTTATTATTCACAGATACTGACTACACATCAGTAACTACCACCCTGACCTTTGCTGCTGGGGTGACATCTATAACATTCCCTGTGGATACCCTTGGTGATAATATTAACGAAGAACTAGAGGACTTTACTGCTGTATTGAGTAGTCCAATGAATGCAATGTTGGGATCACCTACTACTGCTACCATCACCATCACGGATGATGATGGTAAACCACTTCTCTATTCTGTTCAGCAACTGATAGTGTTGATGGATTATTGTCATGTAGCCATAAACAGTTGCATGCTATATTTGTGTGACTAAACTTTCCTAACAGCATATTATTATATATTTTTTACAGCTCTTACTGTTGGGTTTGATCCTATTGTGTACACCGTGGGAGAAGGAGAGATTGTAGACCTTGCAGCTACATTGAACATTGCAGCAGACAGAGAGGTCACTGTAGTTTTCACAACAGTAGATGAAAGTGCTGGTTAGTTTCTAACATTTCTTGACTGTCTTGCTTCCTTGCATGACTTTTGCACCAAATATACGTAATTATTTACTTTGCAGTTTCAGGTTCTGCTGGTGATTATTTGGCACAGACTCAAGTTCTGACTTTTCCTGCTGGAGTAATTACTTCCTCTGCTTCTGTGATAACTATTGATGATGATGTACAGGAAGGACTGGAAACCTTCACTGCAACCTTGTCTGGCCCGACCAATGGTCTAACTCTCCGGGCAGCAACCACAGCTACAGTGGACATTTTGGATAATGATGGTAGTCAACTATATTTAGTTACAATACTGTAACATCATTCAAAGACAACCCATTCTCTAACTTGGTTACTTAGCATTACTGAAATAGTCGCTCCCTATGTATTACTTAACACATAACTTTAGAGATTTTATTTTTTAAGAGTAGAGTTTGTGCTGTGTGACTTGACTTTATTATGTTTTTATCCCTTCTACTTGCAGTGGTCACGGTGCAGTTTGATGGTGATTCTTACTCTGTGACTGAAGGTGGCGAAGCTACACTCACTATCACTCTCTCTGGGCCTTCTTCTAGCCCAGTGACTGTCGATCTGGCCACTATGGATGGCACTGCTACAGGTTCAGAGTAATTAATATGGTTGCCCTGTTGTTGTTGAAACATTTATTACTGTTCTGTTACTATTCACAGATACTGACTACACATCAGTAACTACCACCCTGACCTTTCCTGCTGGGGTGACATCTATAACATTCTTTGTGGATACCATTGGTGATAGTATTAACGAAGAACTAGAGGACTTTACTGCTGTATTGAGCAATCCAATAAATGCAATGTTGGGATCACCTACTACTGCTACCATCACCATCATGGATGACGATCGTAAGCCACTTCTCTATTCTGTTCGGTGATATTGCAACTAATAGTTTTGGTGAATTATTGTCGTTTAGCTATAAACGATTTCCTGTTGTATTTGTGAGGCAAAACTTTCCAAACAGCATATTATATATTTGTTTTACAGCTCTTACTGTTGGGTTTGATCCTATTGTGTACACCGTGGGAGAAGGAGAGATGGTAGACCTCCTAGCTACATTGAACAGAGTGGCAGACAGAGAGGTCACTGTAGTTTTCACAACAGTAGATGAAAGTGCTGGTTAGTTTCTAACATTTCTTAACTGTCTTGACTTCCTTGCATGACTTTTGCACCAAATATACGTAATTATTTTCTATGCAGTTGCAGTTTCAGGTTCTGTTGGTGATTATGAGACACTGACTCTAATTCTGACTTTTCCTGCTGGAGAAACTACTTTCTCTGCTTCTGTGATAACTATTGATGATGAGGTACAGGAAGGACTGGAATCCTTCACTGCAACCTTGACTGGCCCAACCAATGGTCTAACTCTCAGGTCAACAGCCCAAGCAACAGTAGATATCCTGGATAATGATGGTATGAATATTAAGCCTACATTGTTTCAATTGATATTTACAATTGTTCCCAAATGAAGAAGTGGTGGAATGGGTGATTATATCTGCTAACCTATTGCACTACAGATCTGAAGAACTTATAAATAAATTGATATATATTTATTCATTATAATGCAGCTGTGAGTATTAGATTCACCACTGACAGTCATGTTGTGAACGAGGATGATGGCACAGTCACTGTCTGTGTAGAGAGGCTGGGAGCGACCACAGAAGACATCACCATAGATCTCGTAGCTTCAGAAACTACACCTGCTAGTGCAGCAGGTAAGGATTGCTGTTGTTGTTTTGTGCATATCAATTTTTTTTAACTCATTCCTCTTCTCACCATAACCATTTTCACCCTCTCTTCCCACACCCTCAGATGGAGAAGACTTCACAGCAACCACTACAACTGTAACCATCCCTGCAGCCACGACCATGGCATGCATTCAAATCCCTATAATCGATGATAATATAGCTATGGAGCCCGACAGGGACTTTGTAGTGAGCTTTGACCCACCTGCAGGAACAATAGCTGGCTCACCCTCAACTACTACGGTGACTATAAGGGATGATGATGGTAAGTTTTGAGTTGATGCTCATTGTATAATTACCAGATGTTACTGGGTCGTATAACATGTGTTATGGTATACTCTCTATTCCACAGAAATGGCTAGAATATTTACTAAACCTATTATTTTTTACCATCAAATAATGACAAGCTAATGCATTACATACTATCTATGAATTAACTCAATACAGTGAAGATATTTCACTCTCTCCCTCATTTTCTTCCCATTTTCTATGTAGATATTACTGTCTCCTGGGTTGATCCAGTTGTGACTGTGGATGAGAATGTGGTTGGTGGGATAGTGATGGCCTGTTTCACAACAAGTCTGGAGAGTTTTTCTCCTTACTCATTGACAGCGTCAAGCGGGCCATCTGACGTGAACCCCGCCACTGGTAGGCATATTGATGAAAAGACAAAAACCACACCAAATAACGGTAGCATAATTGTTCATTCTTACAGATGGAGAGGATTATACAATTGCCAGTAACGAAGTCTCAATAACTGTCCCAGCTGGACCAGCTGGCACACATTGTTTGGATATTACAATCTTGGATGACAACATTGCACAAGAGGGTGATGAGAGCTTCATCCTGAGCTTCACCGACTTACCTTCTGGTGTAACACGAGGCTCTGTGCCAGAGTCCACAGTCACTATCACTGATGATGATAGTAAGTTGCATTAATGAGATTTATATTTCTGTCTGTATATATATATAATATATTATTAATTTTCTTGCAGCTGTGAGTATTAGATTCACCACTGACAGTCATGTTGTGAACGAGGATGACGGCACAGTCACTGTTTGTGTAGAGAGGGTGGGAGAGTCTGCAGAAGACATCACCATAGATCTCGTAGCTTCAGAAACTACACCTGCTAGTGCAGCAGGTAAGGATTGCTGTTGTTGTTTTGTGCATATCAATTTTTTTTAACTCATTCCTCTTCTCACCATAACCATTTTCACCCTCTCTTCCCACGCCCTCAGATGGAGAAGACTTCACAGCAACCACTACAACTGTAACCATCCCTGCAGCCACGACCATGGCATGCATTCAAATCCCTATAATCGATGATAATATAGCTATGGAGCCCGACAGGGACTTTGTAGTGAGCTTTGACCCACCTGCAGGAACAATAGCTGGCTCACCCTCAACTACTACGGTGACTATAAGGGATGATGATGGTAAGTTTTGAGTTGATGCTCATTGTATAATTACCAGATGTTACTGGGTCGTATAACATGTGTTATGGTATACTCTCTATTCCACAGAAATGGCTAGAATATTTACTAAACCTATTATTTTTTACCATCAAATAATGACAAGCTAATGCATTACATACTATCTATGAATTAACTCAATACAGTGAAGATATTTCACTCTCTCCCTCATTTTCTTCCCATGTTCTATGTAGATATTACTGTCTCCTGGGTTGATCCAGTTGTGACTGTGGATGAGAATGTGGTTGGTGGGATAGTGATGGCCTGTTTCACAACAAGTCTGGAGAGTTTTTCTCCTTACTCATTGACAGCGTCAAGCGGGCCATCTGACGTGAACCCCGCCACTGGTAGGCATATTGATGAAAAGACAAAAACCACACCAAATAACGGTAGCATAATTGTTCATTCTTACAGATGGAGAGGATTATACAATTGCCAGTAACGAAGTCTCAATAACTGTCCCAGCTGGACCAGCTGGCACACATTGTTTGGATATTACAATCTTGGATGACAACATTGCACAAGAGGGTGATGAGAGCTTCATCCTGAGCTTCACTGACTTACCTTCTGGTGTAACACGAGGCTCTGTGCCAGAGTCCACAGTTACTATCACTGATGATGATAGTAAGTTGCATTAATGAGATTTATATTTCTGTCTGTATATATATATAATATATTATTAATTTTCTTGCAGCTGTGAGTATTAGATTCACCACTGACAGTCATGTTGTGAACGAGGATGACGGCACAGTCACTGTTTGTGTAGAGAGGGTGGGTGAGTCTGCAGAAGACATCACCATAGATCTCATAGCTTCAGAAACTACACCTGCTAGTGCAGCAGGTAAGGATTGCTGTTGTTGTTTTGTGCATATCAATTTTTTTTTACTCATTCCTCTTCTCACCATAACCATTTTCACCCTCTCTTCCCACACCCTCAGATGGAGAAGACTTCACAGCAACCACTACAACTGTAACCATCCCTGCAGCCACGACCATGGCATGCATTCAAATCCCTATAATCGATGATAATATAGCTATGGAGCCCGACAGGGACTTTGTAGTGAGCTTTGACCCACCTGCAGGAACAATAGCTGGCTCACCCTCAACTACTACGGTGACTATAAGGGATGATGATGGTAAGTTTTGAGTTGATGCTCATTGTATAATTACCAGATGTTACTGGGTCGTATAACATGTGTTATGGTATACTCTCTATTCCACAGAAATGGCTAGAATATTTACTAAACCTATTATTTTTTACCATCAAATAATGACAAGCTAATGCATTACATACTATCTATGAATTAACTCAATACAGTGAAGATATTTCACTCTCTCCCTCATTTTCTTCCCATGTAGATATTACTGTCTCCTGGGTTGATCCAGTTGTGACTGTGGATGAGAATGTGGTTGGTGGGATAGTGATGGCCTGTTTCACAACAAGTCTGGAGAGTTTTTCTCCTTACTCATTGACAGCGTCAAGCGGGCCATCTGACGTGAACCCCGCCACTGGTAGGCATATTGATGAAAAGACAAAAACCACACCAAATAACGGTAGCATAATTGTTCATTCTTACAGATGGAGAGGATTATACAATTGCCAGTAACGAAGTCTCAATAACTGTCCCAGCTGGACCAGCTGGCACACATTGTTTGGATATTACAATCTTGGATGACAACATTGCACAAGAGGGTGATGAGAGCTTCATCCTGAGCTTCACCGACTTACCTTCTGGTGTAACACGAGGCTCTGTGCCAGAGTCCACAGTCACTATCACTGATGATGATAGTAAGTTGCATTAATGAGATTTATATTTCTGTCTGTATATATATATAATATATTATTAATTTTCTTGCAGCTGTGAGTATTAGATTCACCACTGACAGTCATGTTGTGAACGAGGATGACGGCACAGTCACTGTTTGTGTAGAGAGGGTGGGAGAGTCTGCAGAAGACATCACCATAGATCTTGTAGCTTCAGAAACTACACCTGCTAGTGCAGCAGGTAAGGATTGCTGTTGTTGTTTTGTGCATATCAATTTTTTTTTACTCATTCCTCTTCTCACCATAACCATTTTCACCCTCTCTTCCCACACCCTCAGATGGAGAAGACTTCACAGCAACCACTACAACTGTAACCATCCCTGCAGCCACGACCATGGCATGCATTCAAATCCCTATAATCGATGATAATATAGCTATGGAGCCCGACAGGGACTTTGTAGTGAGCTTTGACCCACCTGCAGGAACAATAGCTGGCTCACCCTCAACTACTACAGTGACTATAAGGGATGATGATGGTAAGTTTTGAGTTGATGCTCATTGTATAATTACCAGATGTTACTGGGTCGTATAACATGTGTTATGGTATACTCTCTATTCCACAGAAATGGCTAGAATATTTACTAAACCTATTATTTTTTACCATCAAATAATGACAAGCTAATGCATTACATACTATCTATGAATTAACTCAATACAGTGAAGATATTTCACTCTCTCCCTCATTTTCTTCCCATTTTCTATGTAGATATTACTGTCTCCTGGGTTGATCCAGTTGTGACTGTGGATGAGAATGTGGTTGGTGGGATAGTGATGGCCTGTTTCACAACAAGTCTGGAGAGTTTTTCTCCTTACTCATTGACAGCGTCAAGCGGGCCATCTGACGTGAACCCCGCCACTGGTAGGCATATTGATGAAAAGACAAAAACCACACCAAATAACGGTAGCATAATTGTTCATTCTTACAGATGGAGAGGATTATACAATTGCCAGTAACGAAGTCTCAATAACTGTCCCAGCTGGACCAGCTGGCACACATTGTTTGGATATTACAATCTTGGATGACAACATTGCACAAGAGGGTGATGAGAGCTTCATCCTGAGCTTCACCGACTTACCTTCTGGTGTAACACGAGGCTCTGTGCCAGAGTCCACAGTCACTATCACTGATGATGATAGTAAGTTGCATTAATGAGATTTATATTTCTGTCTGTATATATATATAATATATTATTAATTTTCTTGCAGCTGTGAGTATTAGATTCACCACTGACAGTCATGTTGTGAACGAGGATGACGGCACAGTCACTGTTTGTGTAGAGAGGGTGGGAGAGTCTGCAGAAGACATCACCATAGATCTCGTAGCTTCAGAAACTACACCTGCTAGTGCAGCAGGTAAGGATTGCTGTTGTTGTTTTGTGCATATCAATTTTTTTTAACTCATTCCTCTTCTCACCATAACCATTTTCACCCTCTCTTCCCACACCCTCAGATGGAGAAGACTTCACAGCAACCACTACAACTGTAACCATCCCTGCAGCCACGACCATGGCATGCATTCAAATCCCTATAATCGATGATAATATAGCTATGGAGCCCGACAGGGACTTTGTAGTGAGCTTTGACCCACCTGCAGGAACAATAGCTGGCTCACCCTCAACTACTACGGTGACTATAAGGGATGATGATGGTAAGTTTTGAGTTGATGCTCATTGTATAATTACCAGATGTTACTGGGTCGTATAACATGTGTTATGGTATACTCTCTATTCCACAGAAATGGCTAGAATATTTACTAAACCTATTATTTTTTACCATCAAATAATGACAAGCTAATGCATTACATACTATCTATGAATTAACTCAATACAGTAAAGATATTTCACTCTCTCCCTCATTTTCTTCCCATGTTCTATGTAGATATTACTGTCTCCTGGGTTGATCCAGTTGTGACTGTGGATGAGAATGTGGTTGGTGGGATAGTGATGGCCTGTTTCACAACAAGTCTGGAGAGTTTTTCTCCTTACTCATTGACAGCGTCAAGCGGGCCATCTGACGTGAACCCCGCCACTGGTAGGCATATTGATGAAAAGACAAAAACCACACCAAATAACGGTAGCATAATTGTTCATTCTTACAGATGGAGAGGATTATACAATTGCCAGTAACGAAGTCTCAATAACTGTCCCAGCTGGACCAGCTGGCACACATTGTTTGGATATTACAATCTTGGATGACAACATTGCACAAGAGGGTGATGAGAGCTTCATCCTGAGTTTCACCGACTTACCTTCTGGTGTAACACGAGGCTCTGTGCCAGAGTCCACAGTCACTATCACTGATGATGATAGTAAGTTGCATTATATTTACTTTTATATATCTGTCTATGTGGTGTTATCATCATCTATCGAATGCTGCAGTTACTGTATTGAACTTTGTGACTAAGGATGAAGAGGTAAATGAAAATGCTGGCATAGTGGAGGTATGTGTAATGAGAAGTTCTTTAACTGAAGAACCATTAACAGTCACTATTCAAACCACTACTGGCTCTGCAGACAGTGAGTTTTATGCTGATATTGGCACTAGAATACAAATAAAAATTATTTTCTCATATGGTAGTTTTATGGTTGCTGTATTAACAATGCTAATGAATGGAAAAGTCCAGATGTTAGGGGTTGCGGAGATGGAGTTTTTTTTATCACTCGACAAGCGGCCATAAAGTTTAGGCCTGTATATATTTTTTGCATTTGTTGTTATTATTGTTGTTGTTGTTGTTGTTATTATTATTATTATTATTTATTATTATTTATTATTATTTATTATTACAAGCCAACGGAAGAGAAATTGAATTGAATGAATCATTCATTCTGCAGTAGATATTATTTTAATCCCACCAGATCTACTTTTTTTAAAACTTGACTCCAGTTTAGTTTTTCAGCATAATTATAAGTCTCAACGCTTATTAAATGCAAGGCATTGAGTGGCGAGCAAAGGTGCGATAGAGGAAGAGGAAAAACAAATCACCAAAACAACATTGTTTTGCTCCAGTTGTTCCACCCTAACATAGTTAAATGTCTATAATTTGTATATTATTTGTCAACATATTGAGAGCTTGGTATGGTCCCACATAGGCTAATTAAAGGATCGTCGAACTCCATGTTCTTGTACTGGATTAGACACACATTGTAGTAAAGTTTGTTTGTTATGGAAACCAACCACGAGGTTATTTTCAAGAGTAAAAATAAAATTATGGCTATGTAATTAGGTCTTCACTTTCAACCTAGGTGCATTTAGAGGTTCAAATGGAGTATGCCAGAGATTACCATTGCATACTTGACTCTGATAATCATAGTTATTTGCTTTTATCAGCCAATCACCTAGGAAGAATTTATATATGTATTATAAAACCCAAACCCACCAACTACCCAGGAAGAAGTAGCCAGAGTTGCTGGCATATAGTTTATATACTACTAAAAATTTTTAGCTAAACAAAACTTACTGCCAGATCTTTTTTCTAGCTTTTATCCATTCATAAAATCTACCATCGGCCTATTGACAGGACTGTGTTTAGGTCAATGGTGCTGTCCCCAGAGTATATATCAAGAGATGGTTCTCCTTCGTCATTACTTCTTTCTCTCATAGACAGCTCAAAGTCATCATCCAACCGCTGCAAAAGAACCTGGATGAGTACAATAGGTACCAGATGAACATAATAGGTACTAGATGAGCATAATAGGTACCTAGATGAACATAATAGGTACCAGATGAACATAATAGGTACCAGATGAGCATAATAGGTACCAAATGATACCAATAGGTACCTAGATGAGCATAATAGGTACCTAGATGAGCATAATAGGTACCAGATGAGCATAATAGGTACCAGATGAGCATTATAGGTACCAGATGAACATAATAGGTACCAGATGAACATAATAGGTACCAGATGAGCATAATAGGTACCAGATGAGCATAATAGGTACCTAGATGAGCATAATAGGTACCAGATGAACATAATAGGTACCATAGGTACCAGATGAACATAATAGGTACCAGATGAGCATAACCATAATAGGGTACCTAGATGAGCATAATAGGTACCAGATGAACATAATAGGTATCTAGATGAGCATAATAGGTACCAGATGAGCATAATAGGTACCAGATGAGCATAATAGGTACCTAGATGAACATAATAGGTACCAGATGAACATAATAGGTACCAGATGAACATAATAGGTACCAGATGAACATAATAGGTACCTAGATGAACATAATAGGTACCAGATGAGCATAATAGGTACCTAGATGAACATAATAGGTACCAGATGAACATAATAGGTACCTAGATGAACATAATAGGTACCAGATGAGCATAATAGGTACCAGATGAACACAATAGGTACCAGATGAGCATAATAGGTACCAGATGAACATAATAGGTACCAGATGAGCATAATAGGTACCAGATGAGCATAATAGGTACCAAGATGAGCATAATAGGTACCAGATGAGCATAATAGGTACCTAGATGAGCATAATAGGTACCAGATGAGCGTAATAGGTACCTAGATGAACATAATAGGTACCAGATGAACATAATAGGTACCAGATGAACATAATAGGTACCAGATGAACATAATAGGTATCAGATGAGCATAATAGGTACCAGATGAGCATAATAGGTACCTAGATGAGCATAATAGGTACCAGATGAGCATAATAGGTACCAGATGAGCATAATAGGTACCAGATGAGCATAATAGGTACCTAGATGAGCATAATAGGTACCAGATGAGCATAATAGGTACCAGATGAGCATAATAGGTACCTAGATGAGCATAAAGGTACCAGAGCATAATAGGTACCAGATGAGCATAATAGGTACCAGATGAGCATAATAGGTACCAGATGGGTACCAGATGAGCATAATAGGTACCTAGATGAACATAATAGGTACCAGATGGGTACCAGATGAGCATAATAGGTACCAGATGAGCATAATAGGTACCAGATGAGCATAATAGGTACCTAGATGAGCATAATAGGTACCTAGATGAGCATAATAGGTACCAGATGAGCGTAATAGGTACCAGATGAACATAATAGGTACCAGATGAGCATAATAGGTACCAGATGAACATAATAGGTACCAGATGAGCATAATAGGTACCAGATGAGCATAATAGGTACCAGATGAGCATAATAGGGTACCTAGATGAGCATAATAGGGTACCTAGATGAGCATAATAGGTACCAGATGAACATAATAGGTACCAGATGAGCATAATAGGTACCAGATGAACATAATAGGTACCAGATGAACATAATAGGTACCAAGATGAGCATAATAGGTACCAGATGAACATAATAGGTACCAGATGAGCATAATAGGTACCAGATGAGCATAATAGGTACCAGATGAACATAATAGGTATATACCAGATGAACATGTACCAAGATGAGCATAATAGGTATCTAGATGAGCATAATAGGTACCAGATGAGCATAATAGGTACCAGATGAGCATAATAGGTACCTAGATGAACATAATAGGTACCAGATGAACATAATAGGTACCAGATGAACATAATAGGTACCAGATGAACATAATAGGTACCTAGATGAACATAATAGGTACCAGATGAGCATAATAGGTACCTAGATGAACATAATAGGTACCAGATGAACATAATAGTTACCTAGATGAACATAATAGGTACCAGATGAGCATAATAGGTACCAGATGAACACAATAGGTACCAGATGAGCATAATAGGTACCAGATGAACATAATAGGTACCAGATGAGCATAATAGGTACCAGATGAGCATAATAGGTACCAAGATGAGCATAATAGGTACCAGATGAGCATAATAGGTACCTAGATGAGCATAATAGGTACCAGATGAGCGTAATAGGTACCTAGATGAACATAATAGGTACCAGATGAACATAATAGGTACCAGATGAACATAATAGGTACCAGATGAACATAATAGGTATCAGATGAGCATAATAGGTACCAGATGAGCATAATAGGTACCTAGATGAGCATAATAGGTACCAGATGAGCATAATAGGTACCAGATGAGCATAATAGGTACCAGATGAGCATAATAGGTACCTAGATGAGCATAATAGGTACCAGATGAGCATAATAGGTACCAGATGAGCATAATAGGTACCTAGATGAGCATAAAGGTACCAGAGCATAATAGGTACCAGATGAGCATAATAGGTACCAGATGAGCATAATAGGTACCAGATGGGTACCAGATGAGCATAATAGGTACCTAGATGAACATAATAGGTACCAGATGGGTACCAGATGAGCATAATAGGTACCAGATGAGCATAATAGGTACCAGATGAGCATAATAGGTACCTAGATGAGCATAATAGGTACCAGATGAGCGTAATAGGTACCAGATGAACATAATAGGTACCAGATGAGCATAATAGGTACCAGATGAACATAATAGGTACCAGATGAGCATAATAGGTACCAGATGAGCATAATAGGTACCAGATGAGCATAATAGGGTACCTAGATGAGCATAATAGGGTACCTAGATGAGCATAATAGGTACCAGATGAACATAATAGGTACCAGATGAGCATAATAGGTACCAGATGAACATAATAGGTACCAGATGAACATAATAGGTACCAAGATGAGCATAATAGGTACCAGATGAACATAATAGGTACCAGATGAGCATAATAGGTACCAGATGAGCATAATAGGTACATAATAGGTATATACCAGATGAACATGTACCAAGATGAGCATAATAGGTACCAGATGAACATAATAGGTACCAGATGAACATAATAGGTACCAGATGAGCATAATAGGTACCAGATGAACATGTACCAGATGAGCATAATAGGTACCAGATGAGCATAATAGGTACCAGATGAGCATAATAGGTACCAGATGAGCATAATAGGTACCAGATGAACATAACAGGTACCAGATGAACACAATAAGTACCAGATGAACATAATAGGCACCAGATGAGCATAATAGGTACCAGATGAGCATAATAGGTACCAGATGAACATAATAGGTACCAGATGAACATAATAGGTACCAGATGAACATAATAGGTACCAGATGAGCATAATAGGTACCTAGATGAGCATAATAGGTACCAGATGAGCATAATAGGTACCTAGATGAGCATAATAGGTACCAGATGAACATAATAGGTACCAGATGAGCATAATAGGTACCAGATGAGCATAATAGGTACCAGATGAGCATAATAGGTACCAGATGAGCATAATAGGTACCAGATGAACATAATAGGTACCAGATGAACATAATAGGTACCAGATGAGCATAATAGGTACCAGATGAGCATAATAGGTACCTAGATGAGCATAATAGGTACCAGATGAACATAATAGGTACCATAGGTACCAGATGAACATAATAGGTACCATAGGTACCAGATGAACATAATAGGTACCAGATGAACATAATAGGTACCAGATGAACATAATAGGTACCAGATGAACATAATAGGTACCAGATGAACATAATAGGTACCAGATGAACATAATAGGTACCAGATGAACATAATAGGTACCAGATGAGCATAATAGGTACCAGTTGAGCATAATAGGTACCTAGATGAACATAATAGGTACCAGATGAGCATAATAGGTACCAGATGAGCATAATAGGTACCAGATGAACATAATAGGTACCAGAGGAACATAATAGGTACCAGATGAGCATAATAGGTACCAGATGAACATAATAGGTACCAGATGAACATAATAGGTACCAGATGAACATAATAGGTACCTAGATGAACATAATAGGTACCAGATGAACATAATAGGTACCAGATGAGCATAATAGGTACCAGATGAACATAATAGGTATCAGATGAACATAATAGGTACCAGATGAGCATAATAGGTACCTAGATGAACATAATAGGTACCTAGATGAGCATAATAGGTAACAGATGAACATAATAGGTACCAGATGAACATAATAGGTACCAGATGAACATAATAGGTACCAGATGAGCATAATAGGTACCAGATGAGCATAATAGGTACCAGATGAACATAATAGGTACCAGATGAACATAATGGGTACCAGATGAACATAATAGGTACCAGATGAGCATAATAGGTACCAGATGAGCATAATAGGTACCAGATGAACATAACAGGTACCTAAATGAACATAATAGGTACTTAGGTGAGCATAATAGGTACCAGATGAACATAATTGAGCATAAAAGGTACCAGATGAACATAATAGGTACCAGATGAACATAATAGGTACCAGATGAACATAATAGGTACCAGATGAGCATAATAGGTACCAGATGAACATAATAGGTACCAGATGAACATAATAGGTACCCGATGAACATAATAGGTACCAGATGAACATAATAGGTACCAGATAAACATAATAGGTACCAGATGAACATAATAGGTACCAGATGAACATAATAGGTAAAGAATTTGAGTGTTGCTAGTAAATAGCATATTATCCTTGGGTTTTGTGCGAAGGGGAAAAAAAGAGATAGCTATACAAGTGAGATGAATCTCAAGGTTCTCTCACACTTTCTAGTCTTTTTGTTTGCCAGGATATTCAGGGCATTGTGGAAGTTGTTTTGGAGCTAATTGGCCCCAAACACATTAAAGCAGTTCAGAATTAATTTAGGGGAGTTTTTCCGTCAAATGTAGAGCGTACGCTATATTGTACTCCCTTATATATAGAATGTTGGAAAATGAATTTAATTTCACATTAAGGCAAACATTTTGGGAATTTGTATACAACACAGCAGGGCGGGCGGGGGGGAATAGCCTAATAAATACCTTCAGGCATAGTGAGTAAGTATATTATGTGTGTGGATAAGTGAAGTCAGTGTGTTTGTGTGATGTCAGTATTTAGTACATTCCACCATACGGTTACTGATCATATAAATAATTATTACTGGTGCAAATACTGCTTTGTTGCATTGCTGTTCGTGATTTTTATTTAGCGCACTAATATTAGATAAGAGCTTGGAAGCTATGTTTATGATTGTTATTAATATCCTCTTATTGTTGCTATTTCAGCCAACGACTTTGAAGCAACCACACTAAATGTCGTGTTCCAACCAACGGATTCGATTGCTTGTGTGGATATCCCAATCAAGGATGACAATACTAATGAACCTTCAGAATCTTTCACCGTGGGATTCATTGCTCAACCAGGAGACACTTATATTATTGGAAATACCGCCACTTCTACGGTCACTATTGTGGATGATGATGGTAAGGCAAGGAAGTCATTAAGATTTTACGTTCTGTCTTTTCCCACTATCTGTAGAAATGTTTGCCATTACTTAACCTCTAGGGCAGAATACACATGAGTGCCCGAATACTTTTTTTAAAGTCCTGTGCTGAAGTAATAGCAAGAGTCATGCCTTGTTCATCATTTGGGGCTCAATCAGATTGATGACTGTGGATTTGCTAGACAAGCTAGCAACAACAGGAACAAGTTTTTGTTTCTCTAATCTGCTACGTAGTGTTAAGCCCAAAGCTAATAACAATTGTTTTAAATTTAGCTAGCTAGTATATTGATCTTCTCTCCAGGACAGCAAGCAATAAATTTATATTCTGAATCATCCTTCAGCTGTAGCTTGCTGTTGTGGTTATTCACTTTTTTCTTATTTTTTTGAAGCTTATGCACTTGCTGCTGTAGGCCTTGCCATTTCAGCACCAGCAATGTTTTTAATTTAAATTTATTTTCATTTAATAGATCAACGTTAGATGCAGCCTCATTAGCAAAAAAAACTTTGAGTTGGACTTCTTCGTGTGAGCTCTAGTTTTTCATTTTGTAATCCAACAATTTGCATTCTATGGGGACATATCTGTAATTGTTGGAAACATGGCACTCACATGTGCAGATATACAGTATATGGTATCAGCCTTAAAGAGCCAAGGTACACATGAGGTTAGCCATGAGAGTTTACACAGATAGAGAACAATTGTAATCTGTTCCACCACTGAAAAATAATATAAAATATGCCCCATTCTCTCCCCAAATTTGTATTTTTGATCTACAGTGGGAAATCCTGCAACTCCAGCTTTGCATTATGTATATATTTAATTGCAGGTGACAGAACTGCTGGCTGTATCATCACTGAGCCCATCATGGTTAGACCATTCAATGCGACACCAAGCTACAGCTTTAGCGGAACGTGTGAGCTTGTAGCTCTTACGTCTTGTACTGGTGCTGAGGAGGGGTTCTCTGTGAGAGTTGATTTCATCCCTGACACAATGACCAACGGTGCAGTAGGAGTGTTCAAGGATGGATTCCGCTGGGTGAGCAGAGAAGGTGGTCTCTTTTCAACCACATCAGAAGCTACAGGTGTCGAAGAAGGAGATGTACTCTTTTATGAGACGAGTGATATTAGGGTCATCCTGAACAGAACCAGTGAAACAAACACCATCGTTGTAGGAGATCGTATTTTGGTGACCGTTACTCATTCGTATGGAGGTAAGGCTAATAATGGTGGTCAAGGTATAAAAATAAAAATTTCAATTTTGTTTCAGAGAATATTTTTGTTCCAGAGAATATTTGAGTTCCATGCCCTCTAGCATTCCATTTGTTAATATTAAGGTGTTATGTTATTAATCTACTCTATCACTCCTACTTCTCCTGACCCTCACTTCACAGAAGATGCATTCATTAGGATTAGCGTTGATCCAAGTAGTTCTCTCCAGGAGACATGCGGTATTTGTGGTACCCAGCGAGGAGACCTTCGAAATTTGATTGATGGCAGTATCGCCACTACCTTGGAAGGGAGACTGAACTTTATCAGTAGTTACCGTGTTCCTGCAAAGGAACAGTCCCTTCGTCCTCAGAGGACTGAGTGCAGTAAGTTGAGTTTAGTGGTACAATAACCACTAATTCTTAAGGGCCAAAAGTTAAAATTAAACAACCCGTGCCGGTGTGTGTTTTATTTAAAGTGTCTTATGACATAGTAAGAGTCAAGGGCTTCATGGCTTGAGGGCTCTATCAGGTAGGCACTGTTGACCTAGCAAAACAAAACACTTGAAATAATTCTAACTCGCTAGCATTTAGGCCAAAGACCATAGCTTTTAGCTAGCTGACACCTTGGTCCTCTAAGCTCTAGTGTGTACCAGGTACCCCAGGCAGGCATCACTTTCTTCAATCTTCCACGTTATATGCATGCAATCATTTGCATTCTTGTAGAGCTACCCATATATTCTAAATAGTTACTCACTCTTTATATAAAGCCTTTTACTTTTTGTTGAGGGCGAGGGCGATGTTTCTAGCACTGTGAACCTTACCATTTCAGTAACTGCAGTATTAGGGTAGTAGAGTAGTGGTTAGATGCAGCCTTGCTCGACAAGAGTTTGAGTTTGATTTCACTGTGTTAACTCGAGCGAAGCTTTTCGGTAATGACTACAAAGTTGCAATCTTTATGCAGATACATCCACTACCATTGGTGTGAGTGGATATATTCGCTAATGATCTTTAGAGTCAAGCAAGAGAAGTAGATCAAGAGAAGTAGATTCATACAGAGAGTTATGCCATATCTCACTAAGGGAGTTATCATCATAGGCCTCCATCTGGACTGGCAAATAGAGAATTGCAAGGGCCTGGGTGAGGCAGTAGTCGTGGCACCAACATGAAAGTGCAAGGGATAACCTGTAATGCAAAAGTATCCAGTTTGCTTTATTTTTACATTTGAAATTTATCAAGCACCTGTCTATTTTAGGTATTCTTCGAAATGACAGTGTCATTGGTGATCCGCTTTTCACAGTCCCATTTTATTCTGCTGGTGAGAGGATAAACCTCTGTTTTGAAGTCCATGGTCGACCAAACTCAATCTTTAACTTTGTCTCTGATGAGTGTGTGAATGTCAATGCCTACTACACCCAAGTTGGTGAACTCAATATCATCAGTGCTATTGCAGTCAGAGCAGAAGGAAACAGCGGATTCTGTAAGGATATACGTGTGGACCTCGCAGGTTGTGCTGCCTCTGTGAAGCCCTTTGGAGGAGAGACTTTAGTGCCTCTTGGACAGAATGGGAGACTGAAAGAAGATGGCATAAGCGTGAGGCAGTACAATGATCGTGTCCGAATTGCTGTCCCCAATTGTGACCAGGTCATGCTGGTGATGTACGTCGTATGCGAGAGAAATCCTGATATGATCCGTTTCTCTATCACCCGTGGAGTGAATCTTAGGCCAACCTCTCATGGTCTTCTTGGTAAGTTGGTTTTAGATACACAAATAATACTAATAATATTAATACTACTACTACTACTAATAATAATATAACAACAACAACAACAATAATATTATGATGATGATGATGATGTTAATGATGATGATAACGATTAGTTATCCAAACTTAGTTATTTGGTCAACCAAGCTCTATAAGAAGCTCTGCCTGCAACAATGCTATCCACTCCTGCTGTAGTGCTGGATACATTCAATTTTGCATTACTCGCATGTGCACAGTGAATATAGCTATAGCCTTCTTCCAATGCGGAACCTCTTTCAGCAGTTTCTTTCACTCTGTGTCAAAGCAGAATGACTCAAAGCATGCTAGACTAGAAAAAGGGTAATATCGAAGTAAACTCAAGATCTATGATTCTGTGAAAAATGGGATAAGTTTAACTAGAGTAGCAACTAAATAGAATGCTTGTAAGTCAACTGTATGTAGAGGAGTAAGGACAAACTGCCTTCCATACTGAAGTTCAGTTAGTTCAGTGGATGACTTCCCTACTGTAATTAAATACTGATAATAATAATTCCATAATGTGGAATTATTTCCATAATGTGGTTGGTAATGATATTCACATCTATTACTCACTCTTACAATCATCAGGTCAATTCTGGAACATCCCAGTTCAAGTGGCACACATCATGGAGGACAGGTACAATGTAACAATCAAACCTGCCAATGGATCTCCACCACGCTTTGTTCTAGGAGAAATCTTCTCCAGGACCTGGGACAACACTCGGGAGACTTGCCTATATTTGGGCAATGGTCAGGGTGGGCGTTCAGGCATCAACCCTAACTTGGATGACTCTGTGATTGAAGGCAGTTATCAGCAGTACATCGTGGATAACATGTTTGCAACTGAGTTCATATATGAAGAATGGGATAGCGATTGCACTCCTCTCCTTGAAAATGCGTAGAACCCTGTTGTTTAGTAGTGTTGTTAAAAACTTTTTAAAGCTCTATAATTAATTTTAGGAGTGAACTCAAATATATTTGACCTCGCCGTTATTTTTGATGTTGAACAGATTATAGTACTCAGGACATTCAGATAATATGTAAATGTGATGTATGTTAAACAAAATAATTTGGTATATATATATATATATATATTAACTCTTAATTTAATTTAAAGCCATATTATAATGTAACATGCATACTTAATTGGGCAAAATTACACCTGCCTGCTATTGTTTAAGTCTAAAACAAGTTGGGCAATTTAAGGGGGGACATCTGCATTTTTAATCTGCATTTTTAATATGTGTTTTTCTTGTGGTTACAACTTTAGATTCTGCAAACTTCATGGTATGGACTTGATATATAGCTCAAAAGATAGGTCTCTCTGTGTGCTCTCTTTTGATACTAAAATATATTTCATTGGTATAACTATAGGCAAGTTACTACCTAAAGTGGAGGGACCTCAACACTTTTGGGGGGACTGATGCATAATTTTTTTAACCTGTGGTTACAACTTTAGAGCTCAGTAGATTCTGCAAACTTCATGGTATGGACTTGATATATAGCTCAAAAGATAGGTCTCTCTGTGTGCTCTCTTTTTATACTAAAGTATGTTTCATAGGTATAACTATAGGCAAGTTACTAGACCCTAAAGCGGAGGGACCTCAAAAACCTGCACCCCAAAATCGCCGTCCAAAACCATTCTGAGTTGCGAAGTGCCAAAAAATTAAAAATGCTACGAGGAGCATACAATGAGTAGGCGTTAAAAATTGATTACCTGGAGGTTGAGGCGTCGACAAATCAACACCTTCAATTTTCCACCCGCGCGCTTGACCAGGTAATCAATTTTTAACGCCTACTCAAAACGGACCCAAAGTACTCCTGGGATACAATGAAGGCCCAAATTGTGGCAAAGAATGAGGTCCACAAGCAGAGACAGATACAATCAAAGGCAGCTGCAGACACCCTTAGACACAACCTGTCTAACACATTACAACGGGCCATGGACCTGGCTCAAGAGAAGGGTGCCTCGAGCTGGCTATCTGCACTTCCTCTGGAGGAACACAACCTCACCCTTCACAAAGGAGCATTTAGAGATGCGCTTTCACTCCGTTCGGATGGCCTCCACAGAACACCCCCACAAACTGTGCCTGTGGCACACCCTTTTCCACTGATCATGCTCTTTCATGCCCCAAGGGGGGATTCCCATCTATCAGGTACGAGACACAATAGGTTACTGGATGTCCGAGGTATGTAATGATGTGTGCATAGAGCCTAACTTGCAGCCAATCACGGGAGAAAACCTGAAGGGTACCTCAGCAATAAGAGAGGATGGAGCCAGGCTGGACATCGCCGCCAATGGTTTCTGGGGTGGTCGTTATGAACGAACATATTTTGATGTCAGAGTATTTAATCCACACGCCCCCTCCAACCGCCTACAAAGTTTAGTCTCCACATACAGAAAGCATGAGAGGGAAAAGATCAGGTCTTACGAACAGCGAGTGAGAGAAGTTGAACATGGATCGTTCACCCCACTGGTCATGGCTCTCACAGGTGGCCTAGGTAAAGCTGCAACCACATCACTCAAACGACTAGCCTCAATGCTGTCAGAGAAAAATGATCAATCCTACTCCAACACTCTTGCATGGATGAGGTGCAAACTCTCCTTCACTCTTCTCCGAGCATCAATACAGTGCATCCGAGGTGCACGATCAGCAAGTGGTCGCACCCAAAAGTATATCTCCCCTCAGGTTGATCTCGTAACAGCCGAGGCCAGATTCAACTAAAGATACTTTCATCTTACCCTTGAATAAATTATCTATCTATGTATCTATATACCTATCTATGTCATTACTCAAAACGGTCCTTGTATGCTCTAGAGCTTCCTCGTAGCATTTTTAATTTTTTTGCACTTCGCAACTCAGAATGGTTTTGGACAGCGATTTTGGGGTGCAGGTTTTTGAGGTCCCTCCGCTTTAGGGTCTAGTAACTTGCCTATAGTTATACCTATGAAACATATTTTAGTATCAAAAGAGAGCACACAGAGAGGCCTATCTTTTGAGCTATATATCAAGTCCATACCATGAAGTTTGCAGAATCTACTGAGCCCTAAAGTTGTAACCACAGGTAAAAAAAAAATTAAAGTTTGCAGATGTCCCCCCTTAAATCTAGGATATTCATTATTTACTAAACCACGGTCCGTACAGCCCTCACTGTGCTCTAACAGCTTTCTAGTTTCTAAATACTGTAGATACCTCAGCTCAGTAACTAACTACCACTTTTAAAAAATCTTCTACACTGGCCATTATGTGTCATTGAATGTTTGTGCACAGTAAATGCACAGTAAATGGCAAGAAAATAATAACCATTCATCCTCAATGGAGCATGAAGGATCACTACTCGTGTGCCAACATGCTATCCACATTGTAGCTAAATTTGAAGCTGGAGGCAATGCAATATGCTAAACTTCCATGAGAAATGTTTTGAGGAGGGAAGCCCAGACCAGTTAGATGGAAGGATGAGAGAAATAGCATTGTCTATATTGTCTAGATTTGCATCAAACAAATAGAAACAGGAACCCCTCATAAGGTAAGAGGTGAAAGCACTGAGAAGTGAACAACCAATGGATAAACTGTGAACATGCAAGGAGAGAGCAGGAAAGGTGAGCAGCAATATCCAGATGGGATAGTGAGGTGCAAGAGAGAGCAAGCATATTAATATAAAGACTTTATTTTATTTCCTTTTTTTCCCCACACGTTAATCCAATATAGCATTGTCCTTGTTTCCAGTTATTGTTTTGGATTGTTGTAGAAAATTATCCTAGTCCTCCATAGTTAAAACAAATTAAAATAATAATTAGGGCTCCAGCCTCTTCAATGAGTCTAACAATGGATGGCCAGAGCCCAATGGGGCATTATCAATCACAATAGCCCCAAGAACAACTGGACAATCCAAGAAATGGTTGTCAGCCCTTCCACTGGAAGACTATGATTTTTCTTACATCAAGGGGAGTTCAGGGATGCTCTATGTTTCAGATATGGCTGGAGTCCAACAAATGTACCATAAGATTGTAATCGTGGCGCCACCTTCTCAATGGACCATGCAATGGTGGGTGATTTTCCAACTATCCACCATAATGAAATTCTTGATCTCACAACAAAGCCACTCACAGAAGTATGTCACAAGGTTGCCACTGACCACACCCTCAAACACTTAGTAGTGAGACAATGCTGCAATCGCAGGATGAGGATGATTTGACATCAGAGCTTGGGTGTTCAGGAATGTTGTGCATGATGTTTTTTTGATGTAAGGATATTTTACCCCAATGCCTCCAGCAACTGCTCTGGAACCATTCCAGCTGCATATAAGAGACATGAGGATATTAAGAAAAGGGAATATGGTCAGCATGCAAGAGAGGTTGAACGCGGCATTTTTACCAAAACGTATCATATCATCTACTTGTGGAATGGGTCTGGAGACCACCACCTACAAGAGACTGGAAGCCTTCACACAAGTGGCACAAATCATATTCTATTTTAATGTAAGATGCAGGATGTGTTTTGTTGTTTTGTCTTCATGTGTATCTGTGTAGCAGATCATCTCCATCAGAGGTGCAGATATAACTCTTGGAACACCAAAGGGCCACAACCCACAGCAAATATTTAATTATCAAGTATTATTGGCAAGTGAAGTGAGCCGTCAGTGGGAGGTGGATTTGGTATTGCCATGCATGGCATATCTATGTATATATGTTTGTTTGTGTTCACTGTACGTTCACTCATAAAAAAATATGAACGATCGCCCGCCTTAAATAATGCATGCTTATATAAAGAGTAAATGGCCTCATAGTGAAGAGACAATCGAGAAACAAAAGTAGATTTGAAACTAGAGGAATGAAAACTAGCTGCCAGGCAATTAGAAGAAGCTACGTAGGTAATATATAGTTGATGGAAAGGATGGGTTTCATTCTGACATAGGTACAGCATTCATCAACATGCTCTAGCTGTAAAGGTGTGTAACCTCCGTAAATAAAATGGGTTTGCTAAACTAGAAATGATCACCTTGGTGAATCTGAAGAATATCTGACCATGTACAGATCTTTATACTGTATTAGAGCTTCATCAGGACAATTTCCAGAGCAAATCAATGAGATTTCAAGTTTTGACCAGGAGGTCATCATGCTGCTAAAACAATTTGTACCCCCTTTCTCTATCACACCTTCGCTCGCAATTCAATACTTTCCATATTATTAGTACAATAAACCCGAGGAAGCCAAAAATGCAAAATCCATCCTCCCCCCCTTTTCCCCTCCTGCCCTCCCAAACTGCCTGGTAGACAGAGTTGCCAGGAAATTTCAGTGACTGGATAAGCAAGGTTCCATTGTACTACTCATAAAATACAAGTGGTCTATATATATGATTTATTGTGCTTTACAAGTTGATGCATTTTAGACCGCTTTGAAGTGGCTGGAAGGCCAGTACGACACTGACCCATTATACTTTGGAGTTATAAGAGAGTGTAGGGCTCCTGCTTCCTGGAAAACAGTGCAAACCATGGATTATTTAACCCCAAGCCAGCCCTATAAATTTATAATTTGCACTCTAGTGTAAGGTTTATGTGTACATGACCAGATTTTAGCCACACATACATGTACTTCTTGATTGATCAAGTTGCAAATTCAGAATTACGGGAACCTCTTGGTCACACTTCCTATATAAGTGAGGTTCCACTGCATATAAAAAATATAACTATACTAGCAGGTGTCCCAACATTGCCTGGCTCTCTATCCAAGACATCACTGGGTCTCAGAGTGTGTGACACAAGTATGTGTGCTATAACTTTTCTCCTTAGGTCGTTTTTATCTTCTGTCCTACATTCATGTAAGGGAAGATCTGCTAGACTTAAGAACAAGGCCTCAGGTTCCATCAAACAGCTGTGATCAGCCTCTCACTGCTCCCTGCAGACATCGATGAGTCTTCTACCTCTACCTCCAATGACCAGGGAGAAGACCCTCCAGCATTGGTTACTATGATACAGATGTACATCACCATGCAGAAAATATCTGAAGCCAGAGAGGTTTCCCAAAGAGCTGAAAGTTGACTCTGTGCTGAGGAGGAGTGATGCTGGAAACATCAACAGGAAGAAGACTGACATCGAGAAGAATGTCGAGCCAGAGAAGAGGATCGAAGCCACGCAGATGAACAGCATTGGTCCATTCTTATGACTAACCATAGAGAAGCTATGGAAGCGGCCAGGGCTGAAGCAGCTGATCGTAACCCAGGATAGGCTGGATGACTCCAAGGGAATGTTAACAGCTAACACTGTCAGACCTAGCCAGTGTTGCAGGGAACAGAGCTAACACTGCCAGACCTAGTCAGTGTTGCAGGGAACAGAGCTAACACTGTCAGACCTAGCCAGTGTTGCAGGGAACAGAGCTAACACTGTCAGACCTAGCCAGTGTTGCAGGGAACAGAGCTAACACTGTCAGACCTAGCCAGTGTTGCAGAGAACAGAGCTAACACTGTCAGACCTAGCCAGTGTTGCAGAGAACAGAGCTAACACTGTCAGACCTAGCCAGTGTTGCAGAGAACAGAGCTAACACTGTCAGACCTAGCCAGTGTTGCAGAGAACAGAGCTAACACTGTCAGATCTAGCCAGTGTTGCAGGGAACAGAGCTAACACTGCCAGACCTAGCCAGTGTTGCAGAGAACAGAGCTAACACTGTCAGACCTAGCCAGTGTTGCAGAGAACAGAGCTAACACTGTCAGACCTAGCCAGTGTTGCAGGGAACAGAGCTAACACTGTCAGACCTAGCCAGTGTTGCAGAGAACAGAGCTAACACTGTCAGACCTAGCCAGTGTTGCAGAGAACAGAGCTAACACTGTCAGACCTAGCCAGTGTTGCAGAGAACAGAGCTAACACTGTCAGACCTAGCCAGTGTTGCAGGGAACAGAGCTAACACTGCCAGACCTAGCCAGTGTTGCAGAGAACAGAGCTAACACTGTCAGACCTAGCCAGTGTTGCAGAGAACAGAGCTAACACTGTCAGACCTAGCCAGTGTTGCAGGGAACAGAGCTAACACTGTCAGACCTAGCCAGTGTTGCAGAGAACAGAGCTAACACTGTCAGACCTAGCCAGTGCTAACACTGTCAGACCTAGCCAGTGTTGCAGAGAACAGAGCTAACACTGTCAGACCTAGCCAGTGTTGCAGAGAACAGAGCTAACACTGTCAGACCTAGCCAGTGTTGCAGAGAACAGAGCTAACACTGTCAGACCTAGCCAGTGTTGCAGGGAACAGGGCTAACACTGTCAGACCTAGCCAGTGTTGCAGGGAACAGAGCTAACACTGCCAGACCTAGCCAGTGTTGCAGGGAACAGAGCTAACACTGCCAGACCTAGCCAGTGTTGCAGAGAACAGAGCTAACACTGTCAGACCTAGCCAGTGTTGCAGAGAACAGAGCTAACACTGTCCAGACCTAGCCAGTGTTGCAGGGAACAGAGCTAACACTGTCAGACCTAGCCAGTGTTGCAGAGAACAGAGCTAACACTGTCAGACCTAGCCAGTGTTGCAGAGAACAGAGCTAACACTGTCAGACCTAGCCAGTGTTGCAGAGAACAGAGCTAACACTGTCAGACCTAGCCAGTGTTGCAGGGAACAGAGCTAACACTGCCAGACCTAGCCAGTGTTGCAGAGAACAGAGCTAACACTGTCAGACCTAGCCAGTGTTGCAGAGAACAGAGCTAACACTGTCAGACCTAGCCAGTGTTGCAGGGAACAGAGCTAACACTGTCAGACCTAGCCAGTGCTAACACTGTCAGACCTAGCCAGTGTTGCAGAGAACAGAGCTAACACTGTCAGACCTAGCCAGTGTTGCAGAGAACAGAGCTAACACTGTCAGACCTAGCCAGTGTTGCAGAGAACAGAGCTAACACTGTCAGACCTAGCCAGTGTTGCAGGGAACAGGGCTAACACTGTCAGACCTAGCCAGTGTTGCAGGGAACAGAGCTAACACTGCCAGACCTAGCCAGTGTTGCAGGGAACAGAGCTAACACTGTCAGACCTAGCCAGTGTTGCAGAGAACAGAGCTAACACTGTCAGACCTAGTCAGTGTTGCAGGGAACAGAGCTAACGCTGCCAGACCTAGTCAGTGTTGCACAGCGAACAGAGCTAACACTACCAGACCTAGCCAGTGTTGCAGGGAACAGAGCTACAATGTCACACCTAGTCAGTGTTGTGCAGGGAACAAAGCTAACACTGCCAGGCCTAGCCAGTATTGTGCAGGGAACAGATCTAACACTGCCAGATCTAGCCAGTGTTGTGCAGGGAACAGAGCTAACACTAGACCTAGCCAGTGTTGTGCAGGGAACAGAGCTAACACTGCCAGACCTAACAGAAGAGAGTAGCTAGGGATGCCCCAAGACTGACACTGTTAACAGAGGTGGGTGACATTGAGGTGTGCCTGAAATTTTTTGAAGTTCATATGACCCTATATGAACTACCCCCGACATACTGGACAACTAACCTATTCCCCCTTCTCGAACCCATCTCTCTCAAGTTCCATGGTCAGATTCTAGCTGACGAGAAGGTAGTCTTTCCAAACCATCCAATCTGCCACAATGAGCCTCCATAAGATCACACACAACTCGACACAACTTCTTGGTGAGCCCCACCAACAGGTTATACTGAGAGTGAGATATTCATCATGCTTTGGGTCAAGGATGCTCCGAGTCGGGCAAATATCATTGACCTATTCACCATAGACAAAGCCACCTCTCATTTCATGGATCCCAAGGTCCAGACCTAGCTCAGGATCCAGAACCCCACCTCAGCCAAGGAGGCAGGCAGAAAGGCTGATGACTATGTCCAAAACCATCTTAGGACACTGTGTACCAGACCATCCTTCCAAAGAAACTCCACCCAGTTTGACCATCCCCAACCTCATCCCATCCCCTCTCTACCGAAACCAGAGGCACCCTGGCGGAACTCAAACCACTGCTCCTTCCTAAGTTTTAACGCTCATTTACTTTTTCATAAGCCGTTGACCACCTTTTGCTGGACTCTGGGTGTGACCTGTCCCAGGTCCATGCCAAATGGCTGTCAAAAAACTACAGCAGATGTGAGAGCAACATTACCCTTTCAGGAACAGCCTGTCTCACAACCAGAAGCAGCTGGACAGACATAGATGATATGGATGCAATATGGGGACAGCCGATCACCCTAGATGGAGGCTCGACACAGTTGAAGCAAGCACAGTCATCCAACCACTCTCTCAACAATCTCAGCAGGAAATGCACGGACCACACTGCCCCATTCTTCCTCCATGATGGTAATTATGAGAAGCTCGACACTCACATATCAGATAGAACCCATACACCAGGTCCTCCTCCCATACTAGTCCTCTACCAGTCATGTCAATCCCATTCTCATTGGATTGGTGGGACATGTGCTACAACAAGAGGTCACAGGTATATATTCACCATCGTAGACTATGTATCCCAGTATACCCAGATGTCACCCCCACTGAAGACCACCTGTGCAGACATCGCCGATGCACTGGTGGAATACTTGTCACATGTCGGCCTACCCAAAAAGATAATCACTGACTGAGGAGTGAATTTCAAAGCCAGCTGATCAACCATTTCAACGACTTGCTTGGCATCAGGTCCATCACAACCTTGGAATATCACCCAGAAACATATGGCATAGTGGAAAGATATTATAATGCATGTTTAAAGCTGGACTGCGTAAGTATATCTTTAGACTTGGTAGGCAGTGGCATAAGTCACTTCCCTATTTACTTTTACCTTCCGAGAATCTCCCCAAAGCTCGACAGGCTACAGCCCATTTAAGTTGGCATTTGGCAGACAACCTCGTGCATATCTTGACATGACAGGAGCTCACCAGATGCCAAGAGAGAGTGGAATTCCACATGTTCACCACATATGCATGGCTGGAAGTGGCCAAGGACATTGTACTCACCGACAAGAAGTTATGCAAAGCAGACAAGAAGAATTGGTACGACCAAAAAACCCGGGAGAAGACGTTCTCAGGGCTGGCCTCGTCCTGGTCTTTCTCCCTTCCTCCACTAATAAACTCCTGGAAAAGTGGCTGATCCTTCTCCATCGCGGAAGTCCGTTCACCATCAACTACAGAGTCAGGATGTCAGGTTTGAGGAAGCCATAACATACCATGTTAACGTTCCTTGGGAGTCCCCGTCGGCTGTCTGCTTCCACAGTATCACCACAGGGTCACACATCCAAACACACGAGGAAATTCCACCTGGTCTTCCACCTGGTCTACCTCTCACATTTTCAACCCCCCCCCCCCAAGATGAACACAGAATTGTTACAGAGCCAGAAGGAGGAGCTACTCTTCCTCCAAAAATACCATGCAAAAATCAACCAGGCATAACATGGCTACCATTAACACTGACAAGGGCGAGTCTTTGCCCCTTAGGTCACCCCCTTATCACCTCCTGCAAACATAAATCCATCCAGATAGTCAATGATGAGATAACATTCATGCTCAAGGCAGAACTGATTGAAGTCAGCTCTCCGGCCTTTGTCATTGTACCTAAGCTGGACATGTCACTGTGCTTGTATGGACTATTGCAAGCTGAATGCAGTGACCAGCCCGGATCCATTTCCCATGCCTCAGGTGGAGGACCTGCTGGAGAGCCTCACTGGTGCTAAGTTCTTCACCACACTGGATCTAACTAGGGTACCATCTCACCAGGTGGTCATTCGACCTACAGCCATTCTTTTACACTGTCCCGGATGGCCGATTACCCAGAAGAACCCTTACCCAGGCTCACTGTAGAAGGGAGAGGGGAGGAGTGTTAGGGATTTACAGACCATAGAGAATCCTAGCAGCCATTACAAGTGCTATGAACATTATAACTAGATCATACACGACTAATTAGTTTGATCACCAATGCAAACAAAAACAAAAACAAAAATTATGTAGTCTCCGTTATCATGGAAGATTAAAATAGTACAGAGAGCAAAACTAGGACATTGCTAAGGAGACGCGGGTTGCAAGAGAATAAGAAAGGAAGAATCACCTGCATCTGAGATCCTAGACGAGTAATGGTTCAGCTACGAAGTACTCGAGCAGCAGCCTAAGGTGCCGATCAGGGAAGCTGCATACAGCCAGGGAGACGAGAAGAACTTTCATTACTATGCATCTTTGGCACAGCTATAGGTTCCTAGGCCATGCTTTAAGAAGGCTCAGATAACAGATACTCAGATAACAGATACTACATAATCTTTGCTTTAGTTTTGGTTGCATTGTAGTTTTGGTTGCATTGGTGATTTGACAAAAATTGGAAAATCATTCACTTAATTTTGACAACATTCCTTAGATTTGCGGATTTTTTTGGTGGGTTTTGGTTTTGGTGATTTCAGGATAACTTTTGACTTCTTTTTGTACGGCAATTGTTGATAATGCCATTGCGATGCATCATTGGGAATTTGAAAAACACATTTGCAGCTAATATCCTAAACAAAATGGTAGTGGAAGATCACAAATAGAGCTACTTTCTTCACTTCAAAACCATTCCTTTAAAGCTTTCCTTCACATGGTCGTTTGGATGGAAAACTAGGAATTGCTGCAGATGGCGTATGTTCACCATACATTCACATGTAAAAAAATATGAAGGGTCACCCACCTTAAATAAAGTAAATAAGCACATCATTACAACAAAAATAAGTCAAAAGTGCTAAATCACAGAACCATATCGACCTCAGATGACTGGATAAGAACCACAGGTTGGCATTCCCTCTCCAGAGGCTGATGGCATGTCTCTGGAACAGGTGGGTGGTTGTTTCAGCTGGAGTGTTGCCCAGTCTCTGGCCATGCAGGTGGCCAATGATTTTGATCACCTCGACTGCACTAGGGCCCCGGCCACCGATGGTTACTGATATTAGTGAAATAAAGTTTACCCGCACAGAACAGCATGCCTGGGCATGAGCAGACATCTTCCTGTCCTCCCCAAGAGAGAGGACATGGCCATGGGCAGTACAGGCCCCTTTAATAGTAAACTGTTGGAGGGTCAATATCACAAGAGTAGCATGCTGACCATGAGTCCAAAGAAGTAGATAGATACACTCTGGAAAGCTGCTGGTCCAGAGTTAAGTAAAGGCAAGAGCTGCAGACTGAGCAACAGAGAAGAGAGCATCCTTCAGTGAAACTGGTCACCGTTCTGCCCACAGTCAACTTGGTAGTCACCAAATGGATCAGCAGTACCTTGACAAACAAGACATTTGGTCCCGTCCTCGCCCATCTTAACCCTCAGCCAGTACAAAAAGGCATATGGAACTCCCAGTCATTAGGACGGAGACCTTGCACCTGAGATAGCACAATGTTCAGCTAATTGCCAGCATGATGGATGGCAGAAGAAAGGGTCAGAACCTTTGAATGAGTGTCAGTGTCTCAGAGAAGAGCTTGTTGTAGATAGCCTGGTCAATGGCCATGGAAAGATCATGTTGGCAGAGAAGGAGAGATTACAGTGGTGGAGTCAGACATCCACATCTTCTATAGTCAACCACTCCTCCCTTCCAGTACCCTTGGATAGGACATGAAGTACTGATGTCAAGTGTTTTGAGCTACCTGGATCCTGACCAAGTATTCTGGAGACTAGATTCCTGGACTGATCCAGGGAGGCAATGTAGCCAGCAGGGGGGTGCAAAGAGGCTCGCCGGACACCCAGGCAACCACATGAGGAAGGAGGGAGGATTTGGATTTCAGCAAATACCAAGATTGAAGAAGCCCACCAACCAGATCATAAAGTGCTTCCCACCATGGAGTAATGGCAAATGCCTCTTGAATGTGGCTAGGACCTGACCAGAGAGTGAAGGACAGCTTTGGAAGAGTAAGGAAAAACTGGACAATAACGCGGGCTTACGTAAACCAGCAAATGTCGTCATAGTGAAACGAGTGGTCGATAGAATGCGAATGCTTGGTAGCAGGGAAAACACTGGCCTGGCTGTGCTAGTACATGGGTTGCAAGTTTAATAGATGACACCCCCTTTTACCAGGTACCAGAACAAGTCAGCCTAAACAACACTTAGCGGTAACTGAAACCGCTCTTCTCTGACTCTAATCCTATTCATTCTATGTCTTCTTTTGAAGCTTACCTCCATTCCACTTCCTCTGGAATGACTACATCATCTGTATTTGTTTCTTGTCAGATGTCTCCCTCGCTAACTCATGCACGTTTCTTCTTTAATGCTCGTCACTGTATCCAGTCATCGTCGTCGTTACTATCTTTTCT
This sequence comes from Cladorhizidae sp. MBARI D1340-BT2, assembly GCA_028752905.1. NCBI lineage: Eukaryota > Metazoa > Porifera > Demospongiae > Poecilosclerida > Cladorhizidae > Cladorhizidae sp. MBARI D1340-BT2. The sequence goes on from JAQNBH010000010.1 coordinate 18,628,620, forward strand.
CCCATTTATCCTCTCCCATTTGGCTAATGTCGCTGCATAGTACTACTTGTGTCTGGTGATGTGAAAATTAACCCAGGTCTTAGTCCTGCTGATGTCGTCAAGTGTGTGTGTAGTGTTAGTTCAGATGAAGGTGATATGATCCAATGTGAAATCTGCTCCAGTTGGTATCCCCCATCTCTCTTGCATAATCTTATCTATTTGTCTGCTCTCACTGCTTAAGGATTCTGTCTCACTATCCTTCACTCTGGTCACCCAATTTCGGATGTTGGAAGACAGGTTCCAAGCCCTTAAGCTGTCACTCCAAAACACCTCAGTTTATGCTGAATTGAATATCATGCAAGAATCGATTTCCCCCTTTTCATCAGCCATCCCAGCTTCTAATTCTCCACCCAATTATCCCAACTTCCTCAACTCTAAGTGCTGACATAAATCATTCTGAAAAATTTCTTATTTTTGCTCTTCATATTATTTTGCTCTTCATATTATTTTGCTCTTCATATTAGCCTCTTGGCTATTGAGTATATATGACATTTTTATGAAGACTCTAAATATCTCCACAAGCACTCCCACCATAGGCCCTAATATAAAAAATAAATTTGTTGCACTGCCACATGAGAATTGGTTGCATGGCTGATATGAAAGGATGATGGACATTTACTCAGTTCAGCAACATGCTCTAGTTTATATTCTTCACTCGCCACTCAATGCCTAGTATTCATTACTAGTCTAAATAGGTTCATGGATTCCTGAGAAATAAGTATATAGTCATACCAAAAAATTGGCAAGCAAAGCGAGCCATCACATTCACGGGAAGGAATTGCTGTGTGTGGAGATATTATTCACCTTACATGACCCATAAAAAATACTACAAATGAATGTAAGGCATTGTGTGGCAAGCAAAGGTGTGATGAAGAGAAAGACAATTACTTTCCCAACTTTAATTCTTAGGAATTGAGTATAGCTGCAGGTCTAACATTGTACACTGATTCTGTAAATTATTGATGGCATAATTTATTGATGGCATAATATTGTATTGCTTGGATTGTTAAATGTAGAAGTTGCTAAGAGATATTCCTTACAGATTGCAAACCGGCAAGGCAGACGAGAAACTATTGAACGTGACGATCATTTCCAGTTTAGCAAGGTCATTATCCGTAAACAGTACTTCCAGAGCAAACCTGTTCATAGCCAATGTCAGAATGAAACTTCAGCATCCATTATTTTAACTATAGAAACATTTTAACTATAGAAACATGGAGAGTAGAAGCTTAACCTGAGCCAACGGAAGTTTTTTCAGCATGGGTTTGTGTGTTCTCCCTCTATCACTCGCTCTTTTCCCCCCCTACCAATCTCAGTTCTCTTTGTTCTGCTGGTTCAGAAGTACGCTTTAACTTTCTCTCTCTCCTTTTCTAAGTCCATTTTCTTTATCCATTCTGGAATATAAACAGCTAGCTGTTCTGCTGAAAATAAATCTGCTATGGTTTTAGTTAGCACATGTGCGCACGAATCACTAATCGCACCCTCTAGCGCACCAGGGAGTGCTAATGTTGTAGTTCATCAGTAGACTTCCTTCTTTGTACCTATCCCAGACCAGTTCAGCTGCTAATACAGCTGTAGTTTGTTACTATAACATTCTCGCAATATTCAAGAGTGGGGGCCTCCATTTTTTAATTGTATTTACAAAAAATGTGGTTACCACTTTATAGCTCCATAGATTCTGCAAACGTCATGGTACAGACTTGATATATAGCACAAAAGATAAAAGATAGGTCTCTCTGTGTGCTCTCTTTCGATACTAAAATATTTTTCATAGCCAAGTTACTGGAGCTAAAGTGGGGGGAACCTTAAAACCTGGTGCCCACATAAATATCTCCAGATTGCAAAGTGCTAGAGAGTTGAAATTAGCTAGAGGAAGCCCTATTCTTTGCAATCACTTGGTTCATTATGTGGTTTAGCGCCCAGTTGGAAAATGAATTTCGTTAAAATTCATAAAATTCTATTTCCCACCGCGTACAGTGACTTTATATATTTTCGGCTCTTTGATATGTTTTTTCTTGCATTTTTTGTTGCTGCTTCTGAATATAATATTTAGGTAAGCATTGAAAGTCCCCATCCAGAATAGCGAAAAATTTAATGTCTAAAGTGCTTCCTTCAATTCCCCCCCCCCCCCCCCCCCCCACCCTTTACTGCAGATCGGAAAGGAGCAACCAATGAAGGTACCGATTTTTCTGTTGGCTTTCTTCAGAATGATATGGATCAAACAGTAACTGTTCTCTATGTGAGAAACACATGAAGCACTGCATCAACAGTCGGAGTAGATCTACTTAACAATGCCAACTTTCTAAGGACAAAGACAATTGCACCAAATAGCAGAGAAATTGTCTTCATCCAACAGGACAAATGATATCAGATTGTCAAACTAATTGGACAGAAATAAAGCAATAAGAGTGAGAAGCACAAACGGAGCAGTAATAGGAACAAATGATGCAGATAGATCAACTGATTCTTTTATGGGTCTTTCATGCCAGAGACTCATGGTTAATCACTTATCTTCTCATCTGGATCAGCGGATGGCCGTTTCTCATTGTGGCATGCGAAGTACAAAAATCGAATACACTATTGGTAGTTCCTTTACCAGTATAACATTAAAAATGAATATGAAACCCGTTTGTATTCAAGCTCATTGGGTCTTACAGGCGCCATCATCAGTTCAGTGGCTGTTTTCTCTGGTTACAAATGTGGTCGTTTACCTGGGAGAGTTACAGCTTGTAACCATTTGGTTGAAAAAATTCCGATGCATAGTGTTTGGGGGCAGAGTTTCTTGGATGTGCCTTATGGTGGTCGGTGATCTGGTGATATATTTTGTGTGGGTTCAACAGTTCCAGATATGAAGTGAACGTCACATGCACTAGTTGATCAGGATCTGGTAGCGAAACTATTGAAACTACAACTCATATGACCACTGCATCTCGAAATTATGTTGAATTTAGAAGAACATCTTTATCATCTCAAACACTAACTGAGAACTACCAAAGAGACTTCTGCTGCATTGAGACCTAGTAGTACATGCTTGGGCATTCTGAAGACGAGGTGAGCAATGGAATTGGAGATCTCTCTATGTCTCTAGTCCCACCCATGGAGCAGTATAGATTTTTAACTACCAACACAAGACCACAATAGAATTTAGTGAATACCTGTCTTGGGCTATACCATCCACTTTCTTTAATCCAGCCACAGATAGCATGTTGCGTGGCTCCACTCTTCGTCCAGGTAGCAGAGAAGACCTTGGCAGTGATGAATACATTCCAGCAACAGGCTGGTATGTGGTTATGGTGCATTCTCTAGGATTTCTAGTACTGGCGGGATGATGATGCAATATAAATCTCAACGGGAACCTAATGCAGGCTTCTATTCTACATTTACGGGTTCTTCCTAGTGGCTTAATTTGAATATCCAGGTCGATTTGAAATGGAAACAATTGGAGGTAAGAAACAAGCTATAGATATTTGGCAGGCCATAGAAAGGTATCGCAGAAGTCAACTCACTACACACACAGCACTATATAGCCAAATTAACTCAGGAATATAAACAGTGGCAATATCATCACTCAGTGCAGCTAATACTTAGTGTTGTTGTTTTTTCTCAGTTGCTCATATCACTGTTTTTGAACAAACTGTGAGGGAGGATGTTGGAAATGTGACTGCCATATTCAGAAGAACTGGAGGAGATTTAACAACCAATTGTTGAATTAATGCCACTACACAAGTCAGCGCAGGTTGGATTTGTATTACACATTTTTGACATTAATACTTTATTGATGCTATTGGTAAAAGTATATTTCTTGTGCTGTATTTCAATCCTTTCCCAATCTCTCTACTTCTTTTTGCTTCTCATTCTCCTCCTCTTCTCATGTCTACTACTTACTCACATGAATTCACAACTGGAGGAGCTTTGGCTGGAAGTGACTTCGTACCATTCACCAACCCTCTTATTAGATGGAAAAAAGGAGAAGTAAAGCCAGCTATGGGTGGCAACAATGACAATGACTTTATCGTCACAATTATTAATGATCATGCATGTGAACCCACTGAATATTTTGAAGTGGCATTCACAGTTTAGCTTAATGCCTATCTTGCCCCTGGAGTAGCTCGAATTACAATACTCGATGATGATGATGGAGTTGTCACTCGTAAGTTTCTCCTCTTATATGACAACATACAAACGAACCAAAAAGCTAACTTGGTATATCTTTTGGAAGTACTCATGTCACCTCACTCAGCAGGGCCGGAGCAACTTCCGGAGGCTGGTCAGGTTTTGGTTTGATCACTTTTATTGTACAAGAGGTTGTAGTGTTTGAGTTCCCAAACACTATGTGAATGTTTGTATAGCTAGTTAGCTAGTAACACTTATTATCCCAAATAGAATTCAGAAGTGACAAGTGATTACTATAGCCTGCGAAAACATTTATTGTATAGAGTTGGGCTTCCTCTAGTCACTTCAAGAAATGAATTGATATCTGGAGGTAGGAAACTTGATGGCCATCCCCAGACGATAAAACTTTGTAGTCTACTTCTAGAAAAGAGCTGAGACCTTTTTCTGGAAAAAGAACACTCTAGGTAATTCCCCAGTTCTTTACAGTAAACTTGGTTGTTATAGCCTGTAACCATGGAACCTGCTCCTGCTGGGAAGAAGGGCTGGATCATCAGACCTCACCTCAGCCCAAAAGAAAGCTGTGACTATAGAGACAGTGGAGAACAGATTGCAGACAATGAAAATAAATCCAACACTACTTCTTGGTTGAAACTGTCACCATTCCAACATTATCTATCAACTTGAATGCTTCTTGTTTTCCAATGGAGGAAAAAACTGCCATGAGTGTCTGTCTTACAAGATAGCAACCGGAAGCCTATCTCAATCATGCTTAGGGAGGACGGGAAGCCTTGCACATCAAAGTCATTGAGGGAAAGTTGATAGATAGCTTTTGACTCCTTACATTGCTTGGCATTAGACATGGTCTCGGTAGGAATGGTGGACTCAATCAGGAATATTTCTGGTTCTCTTTACAAACATGACTCGTGTAATGGAGGTGTCTAGACTGTCTGCTGTGATAGTTTGATTAGGATATCACATGTGCCGCGGCTAGAAAGATCTGTGAAACAAGTAGCTATCACTCAGCTCCAATGGGTTTTAATCACAATTATATCTTCAACTCAGCCCAGCTTCAGAGCCTTTGGACAGTGTCTGGACCAGCTCTCAGGATAAATGAGAGCTGGCATGCTGTTAGTAGGGCTGTACACATAAGTCAAAGTATAGATATGCTGAAGGATATTGCTAGTTTTTGGTTTTAGTAATATTGAATATAATATTATGACTAGACTTTAACTAACGTGTTATTACACCTACTTGCAGTGGGCATGGTGCAGTTTGATGGCAATTCTTACTCAGTCACTGAAGGTGGAGATGCCGTGCTCACTATCACTCTCTCTGGGACTACTTCTAGCCCAGTGACTGTCGATCTGGCAACTATGGATGGCTGTGCCACAGGTTCAGAATAATTATTATGGTTGCCCTGTTGTTGTTGAAACATTTATTGCTATTTTGTTATTGTTGGTGACACTCACAGATACTGACTACACATCACTAACTACCACTTTGACCTTTGCTGCTAGGGAGACATATAAAACATTCCCTGTGTGTACCATTGGTGATAGAATTAATGAGGACTTTACTGCTCTAAATGGGTGCACTATTGGGATCATCTACTACTGCTACCGTCAACATCACATGATGATCGTAAGCCACTTTTCTATCATATTGCAACTAATGGTGTTGATAAATTATTGTCATGTGGCTATAAAAAGTTGCATGCTGTATTTGTGTGCCAAACTTTCCTGACAGCATATTATGTATTGTTTTACAGCTCTTACTGTTGGATTTGATCCCATTGCATACACTGTGGGAGAAGGAGAGATGGTTGAACTTACAGCTACATTGAACATTGCAGCAGACAGAGAGGTCACTGCAGTTTTCACAACAGTGCTGGTTAGTTACTGACATTCGTGACTGTCTTATTTCCTAATGTCAATCTGATTTTACAAGAGCTTAGATTAGCACCAAAATAAATTTGGTGATAATGAATCCACGTAATAATTTTTTTTGCAGTTTCAGGTTCAGCCAGTGATTATGAGACACTAACTCAAATTCTGACTTTTGCTGCTAAAGTAATTGCTTCCTCTGCTACTGTGACAAATGTACGGGAAGGACTGGAATCCTTCATGCAACCTTGTCTGGCCCAACAAATGTTCAACTCTCAAGTCAAGAACCCAAGCAACAGTGGACATTATGGATGATGATGGTAGTAAACTACATTTAGTTATAATACTGTAATATACCATTCAAACACTTCCCATTTTCTCTACTTGATTTCTTAAATTTACTTAAATATTCTTGGGCGGGTGATTCCATATTGTAATATCAGTTAAATTAACATTCCATTCTCTCTCTAGTTGGTTACTTAAATATTCTTGGGGTGGTGATTATTAATAAGAGTTGCTCCCTACTTATTACCAGATAAGTACGGAGTTTTAATGATTTTAAGAGTAGAGTTTGTGCTGAATGTGTGACTTGACTTTATTAAGTTTTTATCCCTTCCACTTGCAGTGGTCACAGTGCAGTTTGATGGTGATTCTTACTCTGTGACTGAAGGTGGCGAAGCTATGCTCACTATCACTCTCTCTGGGCCTTCTTCTAGCCAAGTGACTGTCGATCTGGCCACTACGGATGGCACTGCCACAGGTTCAGAGTAATTAATATGGTTGTCCTGTTGTTGTTGAAACATTTATTACTGTTCTGTTATTATTCACAGATACTGACTACACATCAGTAACTACCACCCTGACCTTTGCTGCTGGGGTGACATCTATAACATTCCCTGTGGATACCCTTGGTGATAATATTAACGAAGAACTAGAGGACTTTACTGCTGTATTGAGCAGTCCAATGAATGCAATGTTGGGATCACCTACTACTGCTACCATCACCATCACGGATGATGATGGTAAACCACTTCTCTATTCTGTTCAGCAACTAATAGTGTTGATGGATTATTGTCATGTAGCCATAAACAGTTGCATGCTATATTTGTGTGACTAAACTTTCCTAACAGCATATAATTTTTTTTTTTAACAGCTCTTACTGTTGGGTTTGATCCTATTGTGTACACCGTGGGAGAAGGAGAGATTGTAGACCTTATAGCTACATTGAACACTGCAGCAGACAGAGAGGTCACTGTAGTTTTCACAACAGTAGATGAAAGTGCTGGTTAGTTTCTAACATTTCTTGACTGTCTTGCTTCCTTGCATGACTTTTGCACCAAATATACGTAATTATTTTCTTTGCAGTTTCAGGTTCTGCTGGTGATTATTTGACACTGACTCAAGTTCTGACTTTTGCTGCTGGAGAAACTACTTCCTCTGCTTCTGTGACAACTATTGATGACAATGTACAGGAAGGACTGGAATCCTTCTCTGCAACCTTGTCTGGCCCGACCAATGGTCTAACTCTCCGGTTAACAACCACAGCTACAGTGGACATTTTGGATAATGATGGTAGTCAACTATATTTAGTTACAATACTGTAACATCATTCAAAGACAACCCATTCTCTAACTTGGTTACTTAGCATTACTGAAATAGTCGCTCCCTATGTATTACTTAAGACATAACTTTAGAGATTTTATTTTTTAAGAGTAGAGTTTGTGCTGAATGTGTGACTTGACTTTATTATGTTTTTATCCCTTCCACTTGCAGTGGTCATGGTGCAGTTTGATGGTGATTCTTACTCTGTGACTGAAAGTGGCAAAGCTACATTCACTATAACTCTCTCTGGGACTATTTCTAGCCCAGTAACTGTCGATCTGGTCACTATGGATATCACTGCCACAAGTTCAGAGTAATTAATATGGTTGCCCTGTTGTTGTTGAAACATTTATTACTGTTCTGTTATTATTCACAGACACTGACTATACACCACCTTGACCTTTCCTGCTGGGGAGACATCTATAACATTCCCTGTGGATACCCTTGATGATAATATTAACGAAGAACTAGAGGACTTCACTGCTGTATTGAGCAGTCCAATGTTGGGATCACCTACTATTGCAATCATCACCATCACAGATGATGATGGTAAACCACTTCTCTATTCTGTTCAGCAACTAATAGTGTTGATGGATTATTGTCATGTAGCTATAAACAGTTGCATGCTGTATTTGTGTGACTAAACTTTCCTAACAGCGTATTATGTATTTGTTTTACAGCTCTTACTGTTGGGTTTGCTCCCATTGCATACACTGGGGGAGAAGGACAGATGGTAGACCTTACAGCTACAATCTGCTCAGTCTCAATAACTGTTCCAGCTGGACCAGCTGGAACACATTGTTTCGATATTGCAATCTTGGATGCACGAAAGGGTGATGAGAGCTTAATTCTGAGCTTCACTGACTTAACATCTGGAGTAACACCAGGCCCTGTGCCACAGACCATCGTCACTATCAGGGATGATGATGGTAAGTTACATTCTAAGATGTTAATATTTTATATATCTGTCTATGTGGTGTTATCATCATCTATCGAATGCTACAGTTATTATAGTGAACTTTGTGACTAAGGATGTAGAGGTAAATGAAAATGTTGGCATAGTGGAGGTATGTGTAATGAGAAGTGCTCTCACTGAAGAATCATTAACATCGCTATTCGAAACACTACTGGCTCTGCAGAGAGTGAGAGAGTTTTATGCTGATACTGGCAATACATGAGGTAGAGTACACGTCATAATTAAAATACCAATCCCTATTTTTGGTATAGTTGCTGTATTAAAAAGCAAATGAGAGTGAGAGTCCAGATATTATAGGGTTGAGTTGTTAGTTCCCACCCCTCCCCGTTTGCTATAGATCATGCTTGACTGTAGTCAGCACATAACTGAGAGTTGAATTGAGATCCTGGCAATTAGCAAGAATAGCCCTTAACATCAGGACATTTGAGGGTCAGTTGGAGCAGCAGTAGAAGTTAGGACAGCTTCCTGAATGGTTGACTGCAGCAGCTCTCAATGCACAGCTGATTGAAGACTAAATCATCGCCACTGTTGCCTACCACTTGACTTGACGAGTTCTTGATAGAGCCAAAGCTAAACAAAGACTCGATCATTGCCACTGCTGACCCACCACTTGACTTAACAAACAAATTCTTGTCACTGCTAACAGATCACTCAACTTGAGTAGCCTTGGACATAGCCCAGCCATTCCACTTCAACATCGCTAGACTGGAGACTGAATTAGCTCTTGACATTGACACAGCTGAGATGCCACTCGACTGCTATGGCTTTCGACATCGACACAACTGACAGATCACTCGACTGGAAGTCATAAAGTTTAGGCCTTCAACTATTCTTGTTATTATTCTATCTGTTTAAAATGACAAGCCAATAGAATGGAAGTGAATATATAAATTGATTCCTTCTGCAGTAGCTATAAACTGTATTTTCAGCTTATTAATTGATAGCATAATATCTATCATACTTGTAGTAACAAATGCAAGGCATTGAGTGACGAGGGAACATGCAATGGAGAAAAAGAGAAGAAACAAATTACATTGCTCTATCTGTTGTCCTAACCCTAGCATAGCTAAAGGCCTATTAGAGTATAATGATCTGTACATTATTTGAAAGCTTAGATTGTGATAAGGGGAATAGCAAAGATATATTTCAGAGCTGGATTTAGATACTATTTCACGGCTGAATTTAGACACTAACTATTTCATGGCTGGATTTAGATAGGAGCTATTTCACGGCTGGATTTAGATGCTGTATTAACTATTTTACAGCTTGATGTAGGAGAGAATTTAAAAAAATCTGGTCACTAAATAATCATATCAATTCACAGAATCATCAAACTCCACAGCAACCATATCCTATGTTCTTGTACTGTGTTAGATGCTGTAACTTTGTTTGTCATGGAAACTAACCACAACATTGTGACTGATCAAAACAGTAACAATAGAAATTACATGTAATAAGGCTATATACCATGATAATTAGGATCTTGTTTTTCACTTTCAACCTAGGAGGAACAATGGGAGTATGCCAGAGATTGCCATTGCATATATACCTGATTCCAATAACCATATTTGCTTTACTAGCCAATTACCCACAAAGAATTTATACATGTATTATAAAGCCTAGAAAAGTACCCAGAGTTGCTGGCATAGTCTATACTCTACTAACATTTTTTCCCAGCTAGCTAAGACTAATAGCCGAGACTAAACTTACTCTCAGAGCTTTCTTCATGGCTGTTATCCTCCTTACCATTCATAAAATCAGAGAGAATGGCAATCTTTACTTTCCTAGAAGGTGCCTAAGTCTGGTGTTACAACTCTGCCCATTGACAGGACTCTGTTGTGATCAATGGTGTTGTCCCCAAGGTTTGAAGAGATGCCTTCTTGTTCCTCATTACTTTTTTCTCACACAGATAGACTAAAGTTATCATCCAACACTCGAAAAATAACTTCGTCCAAATTTAGTTTGAAACATACAGTGAACGAGTTTGTCCAGAGTGAATGAATGGTCTGGATTCTTCTCTAACCCACCCTCCCTCAACTACATGTACTTGATAATGAGTGGAATTGCTTGCTTGAGTAACATCGCTCAGCTACTTGGTAATGATAAAAGAGAGAATCCTTACCTGACTAACCCACTCTCCCTCAACTACCTGGTAAAAGGTGGAGGAAGGGAGTCCAGTCCTTATTTAATTAAACCATTGAGAGTATTTACTTTACTAAAGCACCCCCCTAAACTACTTGTTAAGGGGTAAGAGAGACTCCTTGCATTACTAAACCACCCTCCATCAGCTACTTGGTAAGGGTTTGAGAAGAGATCCTTCCCTCAGCCATTTAGTAAGTGCTGATAGGAGAGAGTCCTTGTTTGACTAACCCACCCTCCCACAGCTAATTGGTAAGGGGTTGCACGAGAGAGCCCTTAGTCACCAGAATCCTATATACCAATCTATTTTTTGCACAGTGCATAGAGGAAGCTTCATTTATATATGCATCGTTTGTTATAAAGCTAAACTATCAATTTTTATTATGGATTTTCAATGTGGGTGGCTCTTATATGAATCGTATGGCCATGTAATAGTTAAATATTCCTTACAGATTCCGAATTTATGCAAATCTGAGGCAAAGCCTACTCAGATATTCTCCAGATTCACTGATACAATTATTTCAAGTTTAACTTCAGTGATGGATGAGAACCGGTTTTCAAAATGTGGTATGGTCGTAGGCATCCACACTCCACATTCCATCACTTATAAAATGCATTTTCTCTTCAAACTATGTTTTCTCACTGCTGCGTTAAAATTCTTCTAGAAGAGACAGATGGAAGGCTTGTTCCGATTCAACAGTGGTTACTATATAATGTTTTGGGCACTCCATTTTTTTCATCTTCTTCTCGCCAAGTTCTTATGTCATTCACAAAGTCCTAGTATCAATTGACAGTCAGCCAATTTCTCCTGAACCACAGATCAGCTTTCGTTTGGACTACTACTACCTGGAAGTGCACTTGGCAGAGACCTGTCGGCGGTCAAAACTGAAGGTCTTTACCTCTTCTAGACCTGACATATATCTGTTGCATTGGAATCAAAAACTAGCAAAAAGTCCATGAAATATGATTCAAAGATTATACCCAATATTCACACAAACGATACTATCACTGATCAAAACCAGTCCTCGTTGTTTTTAGAGACACAATCTTCAGGCGCCCCCTGCATACATGATGCTTATAATTATGCTGAACCCAATTTTCCCTAGAACTCCATCACATGACACATCAGCTTGGTATTAATCGAAGCAGAGAGTACATTCAATGCTTGTACTTGGAATATTCATAGCATCATAAGATTGGTGTTAAGGTTACACAACTAGTGCCCCAACAACACAATGCCCAATGGCAAACAACACACCAAATGTAGCTAAGAGTAGGATTTTACAAGATTTAATTCTCCAAATAATACTATCTCTTACAAGCATTACAGTCTCTAAAATAATGCCTCATCTGGCCTTATAAGGTCAGAATACAACACTGTATACCAGTCAATAAATAGCTAGTTTAATTAGCAGTCACAATTCGCGCTCCTTTGTTCTTGGTCTCCTGACCTGCTGCAGGCTGTGGTGAACTGTTCCTCTTTAGGCTGCTTGTTTGTGGTGGGCTAGTCCTAACACCTCCCCCTTCCTCCGAAGGTAGAACGTCCGCTGGGTGGTCGTCTGGTTGAAGACTCCATACCTGCCTCAATAGGCCATTGGCATTGCTGTTGAGTGTTCCAGGGCGATGAACAATCTCAAATAAGAATTGGCTGAGGATATCCCACCAGCGAGCCAGTCTGGAGCTGTTGGGGTTCTTGTTTGCCAGAAGGACAAGGCCTTGTGGTCCGTCATGATGGTCAACTGTCCCAAGATTGTGTATGGTATCTTTCAGCTTCTTTTGCTTGGAGCTGCTGATATCCGGCATGAAGACCAAGACCTGGTCTCCAGGTAGAAATTTTTGTTCCACTGTGGTCTTGTCGTGATACTCCTTGACCTTCTGTTGAGTTATCTCCTGTCTTTGCATCGCCAGCTCTCACATCCTTTCCAAGTCTTGCTGCAACTGGAGCAGCCAGTCTGCTGCAAAGTGTGTTGTCGTTGAAGAAGGCATCCATTCTTGCCTGCCGAAGGTCAGCTGGAAGGGTGAGAAACCAGTAGTTGCGCCTGGAGCCTCTCATCTGGAGGAGTGTGTGGTGGAAGCGTTCCACCGCACCATTCGATAGAGGTCTATAGGCTGCCGTTCTGCTGTGGGTGATGCCGAGGAACTTGTAAGCTTCGCTCATGGTAGCCGAGAGGAAATTAGATCCTCGATCCGAAAGAATTTCCTGAGGCACCGACAGCCTAGTCATGATCTCAACTAGTGCTTTGGCTATTACATCAGCAGTGGTTGTTCTGAGAGGGGTGGCTTCTGGGTACCTCGATCCCAGGTCGATGTATGTCAGGATAAAACGTTTTTTCCATTTCGACACTGGGAGCAGTCCAACTACTTCTATCGCCACCTTCTGAAAGGGCTGGGGGATGAGCGGGGAGGTGATCACCAATGGAGCGTGTTTGTGGTCCCTTCTCGCTGTCTTATGACATCGTTCACAACTTCTGCAAAATTCGGTCATGTCTATCGCAATGCGTGGCCAGAAAAGGTGTTTGAGCAATTTAAACTTTGTCCTCTTTGGTCCAGTGTGGCCATCCATGGGTGTTGAATGTGGCAAGTGTAAGGCAGTTTTCCTCTGGTTGTGAGGCAACACGATCTGTAGGAGAGGTTCACCCATCTGGTTAGTCGATTTACGGTGCAACACTCCTTGCTCCCAAGCAAATTCAGAGACTTCATCTTTGGCCTCTTCAATGACTTTAGCAAGAGTTGTGTCTGCTCTTTGGGCAGTGGCTAGTCCGTAGCTTTCTTTAGCTGGACTTCTTGACTCACTGGAGTATCATCTTCTTCATCAGTTTCTTGCACTGAGAGGTTAGATTGGGGATAATCAAAATGTGGTTCGATGAGTTCGTCTAGGAGCTTAAGCTGCTCATGCTCCATCAGTGATTCAACAGGGGGTCGACCGCCGCTTGTCGTCTTGTCTGTACTGCTAATATCTCTCCTGTTCCCTCTCTCCTGGTCGCTTGCAGGATATCAAGATATTAGGGACATTGAGGCCCAGCAGCACATCATAGTGTAGATCCGCAGACTCTGCCGCCATTGAGATGTTGTATCTCTGTCCGTCGATTTTACAGCACACCTCACGAACTGGGACTTGCATCGGGCTGCTCCGGAAACCTTTCAACAAGATTGTGGATGTTGGTTCGGCCAGTGGTGCTCCAGACGACTGAAGTTGGTTAACAAGGTCTGTGCCGATGAGGGTATGATCTGCCATAGTGTCGACCATATATTTCACCGGAAGGTTAGCAATCTCGCCATAGATAGAGGGGCGACTCATCCTTTAATCTGGCTGCTTCTCTGAGGCAAGGGTAAATACCTGCTTGTTGGGACAGTTGGCTCCAATGTGGCCCCACTGCTTGCACTCAAAGCACAGCACTCAGCATCGAAATATCTTGAGAGCTTGTGAGGTCAATTCGAGAGCCTGCCTTGCTGAGCTGGGGCATCTCCTGCATCTGTTGCTGTGGAGGCTGCTGTGTTTTTTTAGGGTGCTGTGCCTGGTGCACAGATTGCTGAGGACTTGTCCTCTGTTGTTGCTGACATCCATCTGGCTGCTCCTGGTTATGGGAGTCTTGATGGGGATGGGCTATGCTGGTCTGTCCGAAACGTCGACCCTGTCCCCATTGCTGTCTTCGGTTGTGAGGAGCTGAGCGGTCCTGTCTCCATGCGTAGCCTCGTCCCCAACCGGATTCTGTCACATACTCATCTGCGTACTCTGCCATTTCTATTATGGTTTTTAGCTTGAGAGACCTTACATGGGCTGACACCTTAGGATTCAGGCGCCTGTACAGGATTTCCATTGTTACTAGTTGGCGCATCTGCTGGACGGTAGAGCAGCTTCTTGTACATGATGAGCTGGCATCCAGTGCACGTAGTCTAGCTTGCAGGACCGGTTCATTGGCATCAATGGTGGGGTCTAGCCAATGGTCGAATCTCGTCGAAGTCGAAACCCCCATGTGAACGAGTAGCAATTGTTTAAGAGTCGCACAGTCGGCTGCTTGCTCTGGCGGTATCATCATCGCCGCACTAATCAGATCACCACGAAGCAACACCTTTAACTCTGTTGTCCAACGGTTCACAGGCACCTCATGTGCCGTCATATGATACTCAAATCTTGAGAGGTCTACCTCTCCTTGGGGTCCAGAATGAATGGGGGGCAACTGCTGCACCTTCGGGGCTAACTGCACTGTAACTGGTCTTCCTAGTGCTTCCAACATAAGCTTGGCATTCTGCACCTGCATGTCCCTCAGCTGCTGAATAAGTGCTGCCACCGTCGGGTCAATTGCAACTGCTGCTACTGTAGGTGTCGGTCCATACATTTCTTGACGTGCTGTTAGTACAGATGAGTCCCAGACCGCGTCTGTTTTAGTCGAGTCCTCATCCAACGGTGGATAAGTCCCTGGTTTGTCCAGAAGTGAAAACATCATCGCAAACTGGGAGTTCATCTCAGCCAGTCTTTTGCTCCTTCTTTCTTGGCTTTCTATTGCTGTTCTAACTCTTCATCCGACATTGTGTATATACTTCAATCAAGTGCAAGGTAAGGAATTGTATTCCACTCACTGTTATAATTGTCTCTTGATGCTGGTTGCTTTAGCTGTTGTCTTGGACTGTCACAGATCGCTATGGACTTTTCCTTGTCTTGTCGAGGAGTTCGTAGCTGCTGTTCACTTCAATGGTTCTGGATTCGAGGTTCTACTGCCACCAGATGTTAAGGTTACACAACTAGTGCCCCAACAACACAATGCCCAATGGCAAACAACACACCAAATGTAGCATTATACAAGATTTAATTCTCCAAGTAATACTATCTCTTACAAGCATTACAGTCTCTAAAATAATGCTTATGACTCCTGGCCTTATAAGGTCAGAATACAACACTGTATACCATAGCTAGTTTAATTAGCAGTCGAGTTGCGATGCGCGCCTCCTTTGTTCTTGGTCTCCTGACCTGCTGCAGGCTGTGGTGAACTGTTCCTCTTTAGGCTGCTTGTTTGTGGAGGGCCAGGCTTAACAATTGGCTTTGTCACAGATTCGGTGAAGCTCCAACTCTTCTTTCTTCTTTTCTGTTCCTAAGTCCTTTTCTGTTCCTAACAATATTAAATCACGTTTTTTATCTTATCAAAGCTGGCCTCACTTTCAGATATCCTGTCCTTCAAAGTGGACTAGTAGTGGAGTTTGACACAAGGCTGAAATCAACTCCAGTGGAGGTCTTTCTCCCCATTTGTTAACATATCCGAATATAAACTTGTTCAATTAAGAACACACAAGAGAAGGCATGTTCGAAAGTACAAGCTGCACCATTTAATTTCACCCAACTTTATTCCCTCCATGCGTAAAAGAACTAAACATCGATAGGCTTGTCCCAATCCACAGTGGTACTCATTTTTCCCTTCATGTTTTCCTCCAAGTTCTATCACCAAGTGGTGGCAGAAGGTAGTCGAAGCAGCATGGGTCGATTTTTTTAATACGATATCCAATTGTTTCCTCTCCAAATGCAGTGGCTAACAAAATCTTGGCAGAAGCTTAGCAGCAGATGCTGTTATTTTCCCCTTATCCAACTGTTCAGCCAAGTGCAAATGCCAAACGTCTGACTGAATTCACTTCGCTTGCCGAGTAGAATTACTATTGCACAAAGTAAGAGGAGGGGAAAAAAGGAGAGAGAGACCAGCAAAAAGCCTACAACACCTGCTGTTCCCAGGGGGTCACCCATCCAAGTACTGGGCAGGCCCAACGCTCCTTAACTTCGGTGATCGGACGACCATACCACATTTCATCACTTATAAAATGCATTTTCTCTTCATTAATTCATCTGCGTTAAAATTCTTCTAGAAGAGACAGATTTCCGGTTGTTCCAATTCAACAGCTAATCTTTTGGGCACTCTATTTTTTTAATCTTCTTTCCCCCAAGTTCTTATGTCATTCACAAGGTCCTAGTATCAATTGACAGTCCGCCAATTTCTCCTGAACCGCAGATCAGCTTTCGTTAGGACTACAGGCTATTTCTGTTGGAAGTTCACTTCGCAGAGACGGTCAAAACGTGACGATCCTTACCTATTCTAGACCTGACATATTTCTGTTTGTATTGCAAAAAGTCCACGAAATATCAATAATAATGATTCAAAGATTATAACCTTTAGTAACCATTCACACAAAGGATACTATCACTGATCAATACCAGTCCTCGTGGTTTTTAGAGACACAATCTTCAGGCATCCCCTGCAAACATGATGCTTATAATTATGCTGAACCCAATTTTCACTAGAACTCCATCAGATGACACATCAGCTTGGTATATTTAATACTTGATGTGTGATATACATAACATCATAAGTTTGGCTTTGTCACAGATCTTAAAAGACTCTGCGAAGCTCCAACTCTTGCTTTTTCTTTTCCATTTCTAACAATTTTAAAACACGTTTTTTTAGCCGTTCCCTTCTTATCAAAGCTGACCTCACTTTCAGATATCCTGTCCTTCAAAGTGGACTAGAAGTGGAGTCTGACACAAGGCTGAAATCAACTCCAGTTGAGGCCTTTCTACCCATTTGTTAACCAATTTTTTACCCCGAATAAAAACTCGTTCAATTAAGAACACACAAGAGAAGGCATGTTCGAAAGTACAAGCTGCACTATTTCATTTCAGCCCAACTTTATTCCCTCCAAGCATAAAAGAACTAAACATCGATAGGCTTGTCCCAATGAGTGGTGCTCATTTTTCCCTTCATGTTTTCTTCCAAGTTCTATGACCAAGTGGTGGCAGAAGTTAGTCGAAGCAGCATAGGTCGATTTTTTTAATACGATATCCAATTTTTCCCTCCAAATTCAGTGGATAACAAAGCACATGCTGTTGTTTTCCCCTTATTCAACTGTCAGCCAAGTGCAAATGCCAAATGTCTGAATGAATTCATGGTTCTACGCTTGCCGAGTAAAATTACTATTGCACAAAGGAAGAGGTGAAAAAATAGGGGAAAAAGGAGAGAGAGACCACCTACAACACCTGCTGTTCCCAGGCGGTCACCCATCCAAGTGCTGGACAGGCCCAACGCTGCTTAACTTCGGTAATCGGACGAGAACCGGTGTTCTCAACATGGTATGGTCATAGGCATCGTAGGCATCCAGACACCACATTTCATCACTTATAAAATGCACTTTCTCTTCAAGCTATGTTTTCTCACCGCTGCATTAAAACTCTTCTAGAAGAGACAGATTTCCGGCTTGTTCCAATTCAACAGCGGTTACTAATGTTTTGGGCACTCTATTTTTTTCATCTTCTTTTCCCCAAATTCTTATGTCATTCACAAGGTCCTAGTATCAATTGACAGTCAGCCAACTTCTCCTGAACCACTACTTCCAAAACATGACGATCCTTACCTCTTATAGACCTGACATATTTCTGTTTGCATTGTGGAAACAAAAATGAGCCACAAAATATCAATTCAAATTATACCCTATAGTAACTATTCACACAAAGGATAGTATCACTGATCAAAACCAGTCCTCGTTGTTTTTAGAGACACAATCTTCAGGCATCCCCTGCAAACATGATGCTTATAATTATGCTGAACCCAATTTTCACTAGAACTCCATCAGATGACACATCAGCTTGGTATTAATCGAAGCAGAGAGTACATTCAATACTTGAACTTGTGATATACATAACATCATAAGTTTGGCTTTGTCACAGATCTTAAAAGACTCTGTGAAGCTCCAACTCTTCCTTTCTGTTTTCCATTTCTAACAATTTTAAATCACGTTTTTTAAGCCGTTCCCTTCTTATCAAAGCTGACCTCACTTTCAGATATCCTGTCCTTCAAAGTGGACTAGAAGTGGAGTATGACACAAGGCTGAAATTAACTCCAGTGGAGGCCTTTCTACCCATTTGTTATATAACCAATTTTTTACCCTGAATAAAAACTCGTTCAATTAAGAACACACAAGAGAAGGCATGTTCGAAAGTACAAGCTGCACTATTTCATTTCAGCCCAACTTTATTCCCTCCATGCATAAAAGAACTAAACATCGATAGGCTTGTCCCAATCCACAGTGGTGCTCATTTTTCCTTTCATGTTTTCCTCCAAGTTCTATGACCAAGTGGTGGCAGAAGGTAGTCGAAGCAGCATGGGTCGATTAAAAAAAAAACGATATCTAATTTCCCCCTCCAAATTCAGTGGCTAACAAAATCTTGGCACATGCTGTTGTTTTTCCCTTATCCAACTGTTCAGCCAAGTGCAAATGCCAAATGTCTGACTAAATTCATGGTTATACGCTTGCCGAGTAGAATTACTATTGCACAAAGTAAGAGGTGGAAAAAAGGGGAAAAAAGGAGAGAGAGACCAGTAAAAAGCCTACAACACCTGCTGTTCCCAGGCGGTCACCCATCCAAGTACTGGGCAGGCCCAACGCTGCTTAACTTCGGTGATCGGACGAGAACCGGTGTTCTCAACGTGGTATGGTCGTAGGCATCCAGAAACCACATTTCATCACTTATAAAATGCATTTTCTCTTCAAGCTATGTTTTCTCACCGCTGCGTTAAAACTCTTCTAGAAGTAATTATAACATCCAATCTAACATGGAAACAACATTATGTTACCAT
Source organism: Cladorhizidae sp. MBARI D1340-BT2 (assembly GCA_028752905.1). Taxonomy (NCBI): domain Eukaryota; kingdom Metazoa; phylum Porifera; class Demospongiae; order Poecilosclerida; family Cladorhizidae; species Cladorhizidae sp. MBARI D1340-BT2. The sequence goes on from JAQNBH010000010.1 coordinate 18,647,981, forward strand.
CTGCTCGAAGACCTATAGAACTATAGGTCTATTACGTCGCAACATCAGCTCTGGGTCAATACAAGTGAGGAAACTCTTGTACATATCTCTTGTGCGCTCCCAACTTATGTACTGTTCACAAGTGTGCCGTCCACACAAAATACAAGATATTTTGATGCTGGAAAGAATTCAAAGGCATGCAACAAAGTTCATACTTTCTGACTACATTTCAGACTATAAGTCTCGCTTGAAAGCTCTCTACCTTCTTCCACTCATGATGATTTTCGAAATTAATGATATAACCTTCTTTGTCAAAAGTTTCTCATCTGAGTCAGCCACTGATAGTTTCAACATCAAAGATTATGTAACACTCATTGAAGGACCAACAAGAGCTGCCGAAACACTCAAACTCAAACATTGTATATCAAAAACAAAGTCCATGAGCAACTTATATTTCCGGCGTCTTCTTCGTCTGTGGAATGCCTTACCTTCAATAGACCTCAAACAAAGTATATCTTTGAACACGGTACTATTAAAGCAATTCTTTTGGTCCCACTTCATCACCAATTTCGATTCACATAACCCTTGTACCTATCACTTCCTATGTCCCTGTTACAAATGTTCTAGTTTTCCATCTCCCCCTAATTTCTCAACTCTCCTCTAAAATCCATGTTTACCTTATTTCTCTATTCATTTAGCTACTATATAGGCTGCTAGCCAAGTGCTAGCAGACCTCCAGAACAATATTAACATTGATCTGTCATGCATCACACTACACCACACCAAATTTATTGTTCTGTAAAGCCATAATAATAATAATAATAATAATAATAATAATAATAATAATATTAATAATAATAATAATGATAATAATAATAATAATAATAATAATAATAATAATAATAATAATAATAATAATAATAATAATAATAATAATAATAATAATAATAATAATAATAATAATAATAATAATAATAATAATAATAATAATAATAATAATAATAATAATAATAATAATAATAATAATAATAATAATAATAATAATAATAATAATAATAATAATAATAATAATAATAATAATAAAAGTACTGGGCAGGCCCAACGCTGCTTAACTTCGGTGGATCCCCAAGTTCTTATGTCATTCACAAGGTCCTATATAGTATCAATTGACAGTCAGCCAATTTCTCATGAACCGTAGATGAGCTTTTGTTAGGACTACTTCTACCTGGAAGTTCACTTCGCAGTGACGGGCAAAAGGTGACAATCCTTACCTATCCTAGACCTGTGTTTGCATTGGAAACAAAAATGAGCAAAAAGTCCACGAAATATGCACACAAAGGATACTATCACTGATCAAAACCAGTCCTCGTTGTTGTTAGAGACACAATCTTCAGGCACCCCCTGCAAACATGATGCTTATAATTATGCTGAACCCAATTTTCACTAGAACTCCATCAGATGACACATCAGCTTGGTATTAATCGAAGCAGAGAGTACATTCAATACTTGAACTTGTGATATACATAACATCATAAGTTTGGCTTTCAGTTTGTCACAGATCTTAAAAGACTCTGTGAAGCTCCAACTCTTCCTTTTTCTTTCCATTTCTAACAATTTTAAATCACGTTTTTTAAGCCGTTCCCTTCTTATCAAAGCTGACCTCACTTTCAGATATCCTGTCCTTCAAAGTGGACTAGAAGTGGAGTATGACACAAGGCTGAAATTAACTCCAGTGGAGGCCTTTCTACCCATTTGTTATATAACCAATTTTTTACCCTGAATAAAAACTCGTTCAATTAAGAACACACAAGAGAAGGCATGTTCGAAGTACAAGCTGCACTATTTCATTTCAGCCCAACTTTATTCCCTCCATGCATAAAAGAACTAAACATCGATAGGCTTGTCCCAATCCACAGTGGTGCTCATTTTTCCTTTCATGTTTTCCTCCAAGTTCTATGACCAAGTGGTGGCAGAAGGTAGTCGAAGCAGCATGGGTCGATTAAAAAAAAAACGATATCTAATTTCCCCCTCCAAATTCAGTGGCTAACAAAATCTTGGCACATGCTGTTGTTTTTCCCTTATCCAACTGTTCAGCCAAGTGCAAATGCCAAATGTCTGACTAAATTCATGGTTATACGCTTGCCGAGTAGAATTACTATTGCACAAAGTAAGAGGTGGAAAAAAGGGAAAAAAAGGAGAGAGAGACCAGTAAAAAGCCTACAACACCTGCTGTTCCCAGGCGGTCACCCATCCAAGTACTGGGCAGGCCCAACGCTGCTTAACTTCGGTGATCGGACGAGAACCGGTGTTCTCAACGTGGTATGGTCGTAGGCATCCAGAAACCACATTTCATCACTTATAAAATGCATTTTCTCTTCAAGCTATGTTTTCTCACCGCTGCGTTAAAACTCTTCTAGAAGTAATTATAACATCCAATCTAACATGGAAACAACATTATGTTACCATCTGCTCGAAGACCTATAGAACTATAGGTCTATTACGTCGCAACATCAGCTCTGGGTCAATACAAGTGAGGAAACTCTTGTACATATATATCTCTTGTGCGCTCCCAACTTATGTACTGTTCACAAGTGTGCCGTCCACACCAAATACAAGATATTTTGATGCTGGAAAGAATTCAAAGGCATGCAACAAAGTTCATACTTTCTGACTACATTTCAGACTATAAGTCTCGCTTGAAAGCTCTCTACCTTCTTCCACTCATGATGATTTTCGAAATTAATGATATAACCTTCTTTGTCAAAAGTTTCTCATCTGAGTCAGCCACTGATAGTTTCAACATCAAAGATTATGTAACACTCATTGAAGGACCAACAAGAGCTGCCGAAACACTCAAACTCAAACATTGTATATCAAAAACAAAGTCCATGAGCAACTTATATTTCCGGCGTCTTCTTCGTCTGTGGAATGCCTTACCTTCAATAGACCTCAAACAAAGTATATCTTTGAACACGGTACTATTAAAGCAATTCTTTTGGTCCCACTTCATCACCAATTTCGATTCACATAACCCTTGTACCTATCACTTCCTATGTCCCTGTTACAAATGTTCTAGTTTTCCATCTCCCCCTAATTTCTCAACTCTCCTCTAAAATCCATGTTTACCTTATTTCTCTATTCATTTAGCTACTAGGCTGCTAGCCAAGTGCTAGCAGACCTCCAGAACAATATTAACATTGATATGTCATGCATCACACTACACCACACCAAATTTATTGTTCTGTAAAGCCATAATAATAATAATAATAATAATAATAATAATAATAATAATATTAATAATAATAATAATGATAATAATAATAATAATAATAATAATAATAATAATAATAATAATAATAATAATAATAATAATAATAATAATAATAATAATAATAATAATAATAATAATAATAATAATAATAATAATAATAATAATAATAATAATAATAATAATAATAATAATAATAATAATAATAATAATAATAATAATAATAATAATAATAATAATAATAATAATAATAATAAAAGTACTGGGCAGGCCCAACGCTGCTTAACTTCGGTGGATCCCCAAGTTCTTATGTCATTCACAAGGTCCTATATAGTATCAATTGACAGTCAGCCAATTTCTCATGAACCGTAGATGAGCTTTTGTTAGGACTACTTCTACCTGGAAGTTCACTTCGCAGTGACGGGCAAAAGGTGACAATCCTTACCTATCCTAGACCTGTGTTTGCATTGGAAACAAAAATGAGCAAAAAGTCCACGAAATATGCACACAAAGGATACTATCACTGATCAAAACCAGTCCTCGTTGTTGTTAGAGACACAATCTTCAGGCACCCCCTGCAAACATGATGCTTATAATTATGCTGAACCCAATTTTCACTAGAACTCCATCAGATGACACATCAGCTTGGTATTAATCGAAGCAGAGAGTACATTCAATACTTGAACTTGTGATATACATAACATCATAAGTTTGGCTTTCAGTTTGTCACAGATCTTAAAAGACTCTGTGAAGCTCCAACTCTTCCTTTTTCTTTCCATTTCTAACAATTTTAAATCACGTTTTTTAAGCCGTTCCCTTCTTATCAAAGCTGACCTCACTTTCAGATATCCTGTCCTTCAAAGTGGACTAGAAGTGGAGTATGACACAAGGCTGAAATTAACTCCAGTGGAGGCCTTTCTACCCATTTGTTATATAACCAATTTTTTACCCTGAATAAAAACTCGTTCAATTAAGAACACACAAGAGAAGGCATGTTCGAAGTACAAGCTGCACTATTTCATTTCAGCCCAACTTTATTCCCTCCATGCATAAAAGAACTAAACATCGATAGGCTTGTCCCAATCCACAGTGGTGCTCATTTTTCCTTTCATGTTTTCCTCCAAGTTCTATGACCAAGTGGTGGCAGAAGGTAGTCGAAGCAGCATGGGTCGATTAAAAAAAAAACGATATCTAATTTCCCCCTCCAAATTCAGTGGCTAACAAAATCTTGGCACATGCTGTTGTTTTTCCCTTATCCAACTGTTCAGCCAAGTGCAAATGCCAAATGTCTGACTAAATTCATGGTTATACGCTTGCCGAGTAGAATTACTATTGCACAAAGTAAGAGGTGGAAAAAAGGGAAAAAAAGGAGAGAGAGACCAGTAAAAAGCCTACAACACCTGCTGTTCCCAGGCGGTCACCCATCCAAGTACTGGGCAGGCCCAACGCTGCTTAACTTCGGTGATCGGACGAGAACCGGTGTTCTCAACGTGGTATGGTCGTAGGCATCCAGAAACCACATTTCATCACTTATAAAATGCATTTTCTCTTCAAGCTATGTTTTCTCACCGCTGCGTTAAAACTCTTCTAGAAGTAATTATAACATCCAATCTAACATGGAAACAACATTATGTTACCATCTGCTCGAAGACCTATAGAACTATAGGTCTATTACGTCGCAACATCAGCTCTGGGTCAATACAAGTGAGGAAACTCTTGTACATATATATCTCTTGTGCGCTCCCAACTTATGTACTGTTCACAAGTGTGCCGTCCACACCAAATACAAGATATTTTGATGCTGGAAAGAATTCAAAGGCATGCAACAAAGTTCATACTTTCTGACTACATTTCAGACTATAAGTCTCGCTTGAAAGCTCTCTACCTTCTTCCACTCATGATGATTTTCGAAATTAATGATATAACCTTCTTTGTCAAAAGTTTCTCATCTGAGTCAGCCACTGATAGTTTCAACATCAAAGATTATGTAACACTCATTGAAGGACCAACAAGAGCTGCCGAAACACTCAAACTCAAACATTGTATATCAAAAACAAAGTCCATGAGCAACTTATATTTCCGGCGTCTTCTTCGTCTGTGGAATGCCTTACCTTCAATAGACCTCAAACAAAGTATATCTTTGAACACGGTACTATTAAAGCAATTCTTTTGGTCCCACTTCATCACCAATTTCGATTCACATAACCCTTGTACCTATCACTTCCTATGTCCCTGTTACAAATGTTCTAGTTTTCCATCTCCCCCTAATTTCTCAACTCTCCTCTAAAATCCATGTTTACCTTATTTCTCTATTCATTTAGCTACTAGGCTGCTAGCCAAGTGCTAGCAGACCTCCAGAACAATATTAACATTGATATGTCATGCATCACACTACACCACACCAAATTTATTGTTCTGTAAAGCCATAATAATAATAATAATAATAATAATAATAATAATAATAATATTAATAATAATAATAATGATAATAATAATAATAATAATAATAATAATAATAATAATAATAATAATAATAATAATAATAATAATAATAATAATAATAATAATAATAATAATAATAATAATAATAATAATAATAATAATAATAATAATAATAATAATAATAATAATAATAATAATAATAATAATAATAATAATAATAATAATAATAATAATAATAATAATAATAATAATAATAATAATAATAATAATAATAATAATAATAATAATAATAATAATAATAATAATAATAATAATAATAAAAGTACTGGGCAGGCCCAACGCTGCTTAACTTCGGTGGATCCCCAAGTTCTTATGTCATTCACAAGGTCCTATATAGTATCAATTGACAGTCAGCCAATTTCTCATGAACCGTAGATGAGCTTTTGTTAGGACTACTTCTACCTGGAAGTTCACTTCGCAGTGACGGGCAAAAGGTGATAATCCTTACCTATCCTAGACCTGTGTTTGCATTGGAAACAAAAATGAGCAAAAAGTCCACGAAATATGCACACAAAGGATACTATCACTGATCAAAACCAGTCCTCGTTGTTGTTAGAGACACAATCTTCAGGCACCCCCTGCAAACATGATGCTTATAATTATGCTGAACCCAATTTTCACTAGAACTCCATCAGATGACACATCAGCTTGGTATTAATCGAAGCAGAGAGTACATTCAATACTTGAACTTGTGATATACATAACATCATAAGTTTGGCTTTCAGTTTGTCACAGATCTTAAAAGACTCTGTGAAGCTCCAACTCTTCCTTTTTCTTTCCATTTCTAACAATTTTAAATCACGTTTTTTAAGCCGTTCCCTTCTTATCAAAGCTGACCTCACTTTCAGATATCCTGTCCTTCAAAGTGGACTAGAAGTGGAGTATGACACAAGGCTGAAATCAACTCCAGTGGAGGCCTTTCTACCCATTTGTTATATATATAACCAATTTTTTACCCCGAATAAAAACTCGTTCAATTAAGAACACACAAGAGAAGAAAGCATGTCCGAAAGTACAAGCTGCACTATTTCATTTCAGCCCAACTTTATTCCCTCCATGCATAAAAGAACTAAACATCGATAGGCTTGTCCCAATCCACAGTGGTGTTCATTTTGCCCTTCATGTTTTCCTCCAAGTTCTATGACTAAGTGGTGGCAGAAGGTAGTCGAAGCAGTATGGGTCGATTTTTTAAATACGATATCCAATTAATTTTTTCACTCCAAATTCAGTGGCTAACAAAATCTTGGAACATGCTCTTGTTTTTCCCTTATTTTATCTAACTGTTCAGACAAGTGCAAATGCCAAATGTCCGACTGAATTCATGGTTCTACGCTTGCCGAGTAGAATTATTATTGCACAAAGTAAGAGGAGAAAAAAAGGGGGGGAAAGGAGAGAGAGACCAGCAAAAATCCTACAACACCTGCTGTTCCCAGGCGGTCACCCATCCAGGCCCAATGCTGCTTAACTTCGGTGATCGGACGAGAACCGGTGTTCTCAACGTGGTATGGTCGTAGGCATCCAGAAACCACATTTCAACACTTATAAAATGCATTTTCTCTTCAAGCTCACCGCTGCGTTAAAACTCTTCTAGAAGAGACAGATTTCCGGCTTGTTCCAATTCAACAGCGGTTACTAATTTTTGGGCACTCTATTTTTTTCATCTTCTTTTCCCCAAGTTCTTATGTCATTCACAAGGTCCTAGTATCAATTGACAGTCAGCCAATTTCTCCTGAACCACTACTTCTACCTGGAAGCAGTGACGGGCAAAACGTGACAATCCTTACATCTTCTAGACCCAAAAAGTCCACGGAATATCAATTCAAATTGTACCCTATAGTAACCATTCACACAAAGGATACACTATCACTGATCAAAACCAGTCCTCGTTGTTTTTAGAGACACAATCTTCAGGCATCCCCTGCAAACATGATGCTTATAATTATGCTGAACCCAATTTTCACTAGAACTCTATCAGATGACACATCAGCTTGGTATTAATCGAAGCAAAGAGTACATTCAATACTTGAATTTATGATATACATAACATCATAAGTTTGGCTTTGTCACAGATCTTAAAAGACTCAGTGAAGCTCTAACTCTTCCTTTTTCTTTTCCATTTCCATTTCTAACAATTTTAAATCACGGCCGTTCCCTTCTTATCAAAGCTGACCTCACTTTCAGATATCCTGTCCTTCAAAGTGGACTAGAAGTGCAGTATGACACAAGGCTGAAATCAACTTCAGTGGAGGCATTTCTACCCATTTGTTATATAACCAATTTTTTACCCCGAATAAAAACTCGTTCAATTAAGAACACACAAGAGAATGCATGTTCGAAAGTACAAGCTGCACTATTTCAATTCAGACCAACTTTATTCCCTCCATGCATAAAAGAACTAAACATCGATAGGCTTGTCCCAATCCACAGTGGTGCTCATTTTTCCTTTCATGTTTTCCTCCAAGTTCTATGACCAAGTGGTGACAGAAGGTAGTCGAAGCAGCATGGGTCAATTTTTTAAATACGATATCCAATTTCCCCCCCCCCAAATTCAGTGGCTAACAAAATCTTGGCATATGCTGTTGTTTTTCCCTTATCCAACTGTTCAGCCAAGTGCAAATGCCAAATGTCTGACTGATATACGCTTACCGAGTAGAATTACTATTGCACAAAGTAAGAGGTGGAAAACGAAAAGAAAAAAGGAGAGAGAGACCAGCAAAAAACCTACAACACCTGCTGTTCCCAGGCGGTCACCCCATCCAAGTACTTGGGCAGGCCCAACGCTGCTTAACTTCGGTGATCGGACGAGAACCGGTGTTCTCAACGTGGTATGGTCGTAGGCATCCATACACCACATTTCAACACTTATAAAATGAATTTGCTACGTTTTCTCACCGCTGCGTTCTAGAAGAGACAGATTTCCTGCTTGTTCCAATTCAACAGCGGTTACTAATTTTTGGGTACTCTATTTTTTTCATCTTCTGTTCCCCAAGTTCTTATGTCATTCACAAGGTCCTAGTATCAATTGACAGTCAGCCAATTTCTCCTGAACCACTACTTCTACCTGGAAGTTCACTTCGCAGTGACGGTCAAAACGTGACGATCCTTACCTATTCTAGACCTGATGTTTGCAACAAAAATGAGAAAGTCCACGAAATATCAATTCAAATTGTACCCTATAGTAACCATTCACACAAAGGATACTATCACTGATCAAAACCAGTCCTCGTTGTTTTTAGAGACACAATCTTCAGGCACCCCCTGCAAACATGATGCTTATAATTATGCTGAACCCAATTTTCACTAGAACTCCATCAGATGACACATCAGCTTGGTATTAATCGAAGCAGAGAGTACATTCAAGACTTGAACTTGTGATATACATAACATCATAAGTTTGGCTTTGTCACAGATCTTAAAAGACTGTGAAACTCCAACTCTTCCTTTTTCTTTTCCATTTCTAACAATTTTAAATCACGTGTTTTAAGCCGTTCCCTTCTTATCAAAGCTGACCTCACTTTCAGATATACTGTCCTTCAAAGTGGACTAGAAGTGCAGTATGACACAAGGCTGAAATCAACTCCAGTGGAGGCCATTTGTTATACCTATAACCAATTTTTTACCCCGAATAAAAACTCGTTCAATTAAGAACACGCAAGAGAAGGCATGTTCGAAAGTACAAGCTGCACTATTTCATTTCAGCCCAACTTTATTCCCTCCATGCATAAAAGAACTAAACATCGATAGGCTTGTCCCAATCCACAGTGGTGCTCATTTTTCCCTTCATGTTTTCCTCCAAGTTCTATGACCAAGTGGTGGCAGAAGGTAGTCGAAGCAGCATGGGTCGATTTTTTAAATACGATATCCAATTTTTCACTCCAAATTCAGTGGCTAATAAAATCTTGGAACATGCTCTTGTTTTTCCCTTATTTTATCTAACTGTTCAGACAAGCGCAAATGCCAAACGTCTGACTGAATTCATGGTTCTACGCTTGCCGAGTAGAATTACTATTGCACAAAGTAAGAGGAGAAAAAAAGGAGAGAGAGACCAGCAAAAAGCCTACAACACCTGCTCTCTGTTCCCAGGTGGTCACTAATGTTTTGGGCACTCTATTTTTTTCATCTTCTTTTCCCCAAGTTCTTATGTCATTCACAAGGTCCTAGTATCAATTGACAGTCAGCCAATTTCTCCTGAACCACTACTTCTACCTGGAAGTTCACTTCGCAGTGACGGTCAAAACGTGACGATCCTTACCTATTCTAGACCTGATGTTTGCAACAAAAATGAGAAAGTCCACGAAATATCAATTCAAATTGTACCCTATAGTAACCATTCACACAAAGGATACTATCACTGATCAAAACCAGTCCTCGTTGTTTTTAGAGACACAATCTTCAGGCACCCCCTGCAAACATGATGCTTATAATTATGCTGAACCCAATTTTCACTAGAACTCCATCAGATGACACATCAGCTTGGTATTAATCGAAGCAGAGAGTACATTCAAGACTTGAACTTGTGATATACATAACATCATAAGTTTGGCTTTGTCACAGATCTTAAAAGACTGTGAAACTCCAACTCTTCCTTTTTCTTTTCCATTTCTAACAATTTTAAATCACGTGTTTTAAGCCGTTCCCTTCTTATCAAAGCTGACCTCACTTTCAGATATACTGTCCTTCAAAGTGGACTAGAAGTGCAGTATGACACAAGGCTGAAATCAACTCCAGTGGAGGCCATTTGTTATACCTATAACCAATTTTTTACCCCGAATAAAAACTCGTTCAATTAAGAACACGCAAGAGAAGGCATGTTCGAAAGTACAAGCTGCACTATTTCATTTCAGCCCAACTTTATTCCCTCCATGCATAAAAGAACTAAACATCGATAGGCTTGTCCCAATCCACAGTGGTGCTCATTTTTCCCTTCATGTTTTCCTCCAAGTTCTATGACCAAGTGGTGGCAGAAGGTAGTCGAAGCAGCATGGGTCGATTTTTTAAATACGATATCCAATTTTTCACTCCAAATTCAGTGGCTAATAAAATCTTGGAACATGCTCTTGTTTTTCCCTTATTTTATCTAACTGTTCAGACAAGCGCAAATGCCAAACGTCTGACTGAATTCATGGTTCTACGCTTGCCGAGTAGAATTACTATTGCACAAAGTAAGAGGAGAAAAAAAGGAGAGAGAGACCAGCAAAAAGCCTACAACACCTGCTCTCTGTTCCCAGGTGGTCACTAATGTTTTGGGCACTCTATTTTTTTCATCTTCTTTTCCCCAAGTTCTTATGTCATTCACAAGGTCCTAGTATCAATTGACAGTCAGCCAATTTCTCCTGAACCGTAGATGAGCTTTTGTTAGGACTACTTCTGAAGTTCTACCTCGAAGTTCACTTCGCGATCCTTACCTATCCTAGACCTGTGTTTGCATTGGAAACAAAAATGAGCAAAAAGTCCACGAATTATGCACACAAAGGATACTATCACTGATCAAAACCAGTCCTCCTTGTTGTTAGAGACACAATCTTAAGGCACCCCCTGCAAACATGATGCTTATAATTATGCTGAACCCAATTTTCACTAGAACTCCATCAGATGACACATCAGCTTGGTATTAATCGAAGCAGAGTGTACATTCTATACTTGAACTTGTGATATACATAACATCATAAGTTTGGCTTTCAGTTTGTCACAGATCTTAAAAGACTCTGTGAAGCTCCTTTTTCTTTTCCATTTTTAACAATTTTAAATCATGTTTTTTAAGCCGTTCCCTTCTTATCAAAGCTGACCTCACTTTCAGATATCCTGTCCTTCAAAGTGGACTAGAAGTGCAGTATGACACAAGGCTGAAATCAACTCCAGTGGAGGCCTTTCAGTTTCTACCCATTTGTTATATAACCAATTTTTTACCCCGAATAAAAACTTGTTCAATTAAGAACACACAAGAGAAGGCATGTTCGGAAGTACAAGCTGCACTATTTCATTTCAGCCCAACTTTATTCCCTCCATGCATAAAAGAACTAAACATCGATAGGCTTGTTCCAATCCACAGTGGTGCTCATTTTTCCCTTCATGTTTTCCTCCAAGTTCTATATATCACCAAGTGGTGGCAGAAGGTAGTCGAAGCAGCATGGGTCGATTTTTAAAATACGATATATCCAATTTTTGGAGGATCAAATGCATATAGACACACAACTCCAACTCTGCATCTATCAGCAGTTTTTGGTATGGAGACAAAAAAACATAATGGCCAGTGTAGAAGATTTTTGAAAGTGGTAGTTAGATACTGAGCTGAGGTATCTACAGTATTTAGAAACTAGAAAGCTGTTGCTGTAGTGACCACAGGGCTGCACGAACTGTGGTTTAGTAAAAAAATGAATATACTAGATTTAAATTGCCCAACTTCTTTAGACTTAAACAATATATAGCAGGCAGGTGTAAATCTGTTATGACTTACTTTCCAATTAAGTACGCATGTTACATTATAATATGGCTTTAAATTAATTTAAGAGTTAATAAAAAATACTTATATAAATATATATACCTTAACATACATCACATTTACATAGTATTATCTGAGTACTATAATCTGTTCACATAAAAAATAAGGCAAATATATTTGAGTTCACTTCTAAAATTAGTTATCAAGCTTTAAAAAGGTTTTATCAATGCTACAAAACAGGGTTCTACTCATTTTCAAGGAGTGCAATCACTATCCCATTCTTCATATATGAACTGTGTTCCAAACATGTTATCCACGATGTAGTGCTTATAACTGCCTTCAATCACAGAGTCATCCAAGTCAGGGTTGATGCCTGAACGACCACCCTGACTATTGCCCAAATATAGGCAAGTCTCCCGAGTGTTGTCCCAAGTCCTGGAGAAGATTTCTCCTAGAACAAAGCGTGGTGGAGATCCATTGGCAGGTTTGATTGTTACATTGTACCTGTCCTCCATGATGTGTGTCACTTGAACTGGGATATTCCAGAATTGACCTGATGATTGTAAGAGTGGGTAATAGATGTGAATATCATTACCAACCACATTATGGAATTATTATTATGAGTATTTTTAATTACAATAGAAAGTCAGTTATCTAACATATTGACTTTGACTACTTGTTAAATTCACTGAATTAACTGAACTTCAGTATGGAAGGTAGATTGTTCTTAGTCCTCTACATAATAGTGGACAGTTGACCTACAAGCATTCTATTCAGTTGCTATATACTCTAGTTAAATATATTCCATTCTTAACAAAATCACAGATCTTAAGCTTTCTTCAATATTACCCTTTTTCTCTTTTGAATAGTCTAGCATGCTTTGAGTCATTGCTTTCTGCTTTGACACAGAGTGAAAAGAATCAAAAGAAACTGCTGAAAGAGGTTCCACATTGGGAGAAGGCTATAGCTGTGCACATGCGTTAATTGAAAAATTGAATGTATCCAGCACTACAGCAGGTGTGGATAGCATTGCTGCAGGCAGAGCTTCTTGTAGAGCTTGGTTGACCAAATAACTAAGTTTGGAAAACTAATCATCGTCATCGTCATCATCATCATCATCATCATCATCATCATCACCATCATCATCATCATCATCATCATCGTCATTGTTGGGTGTTTTTGTTGTTGTTGTTGTTATTATTATTATGTTATTATTATTATTATTATTAAAACTAACTTACCAAGAAGACCATGAGAGGTTGGCCTAAGATTCACTCCACGGGTGATAGAGAAACGGATCATATCAGGATTTCTCTCGCATACGACATACATCACCAGCATGACCTGGTCACAATTGGGGACTGCAATTCGGACACGATCATTGTACTGCCTCACGCTTATGCCATCTTCTTGCAGTCTCCCATTCGGTCCAAGAGGCACTAAAGTCTCTCCTCCAATGGACTTCACAGAGGCAGCACAACCTGCTAGGTCCACACTTATATTCCTACAGAATCCACTGTTTCCTTCTGCCCTGACTGCTATAGCACTGATGATATTGAGTTCACCAGCTTGTGCGAGATAGGCATTGACATTCACACACTCATCAGAGACAAAGTTAAAGATTTAGTTTGGTCGACCATGGACTTCAAAACAGAGGTTTATCCTCTCACCAGCAGAATAAAATGGGACTGTGAAAAGAGGATCACCAATGACACTGTCATTTCGAAGAATACCTAAAATAGAGAGTTGCTTGATAAATTTCGAATGTAAAAAGAAAGCAAACTGGATACTATTGCATTACAGGTTATCCCTTGCATCTTTTATGTTGGTGCCACCACTACTGCCTCACCCAGGCCCTTGCAATTCTCTATTTACCAGTCCAGATGGAGGCCTATGATGATATCTCCCTTAGTGAGATATGGCATAATTCTCTGTATTAATCTACTTCTCTTGATCTACTTCTCTTGCTTGACTCTTAAGATCATAAGCGAATATATTCACTCACACCAATGGTAGTGGATATATCAGCATAAAGATTGCAACTTGGTAGTCATTACCGAAAAGCTTTGCTCGAGCTAACACATTGAAATCCAACTCAAACTCATCTAACCAATACTCTACTTCAATAATACTGTACTGAAATGGTAAGGTTCACAGTGCTAAGAAACATCGCCTTCGACAAAACACAAAATACATTATATAAAGAGTGAGTAACTGGTAGCTCTACATGATTGCATGCATATAATGTGGAAGATCTGAGGAAAATGATTGCCTGTCTGGCACCTGGTACACACTAGAGCTTAGAAGACCAAGGTGTCAGCTAGCTAAAAGCTAAAATGGCTGCGGTCTTTGGCTAAATGCTAGCGAGTTCGAGAAACAAAAATTATTTGTTTACTTTAATTGTTGCTAGGCTACTAGCTAGCATGTCAACAGTCCTTACCTGATGGAGCCCTCAAGCCATGAAGCCCTTGACTCTGTTATTACTATGTCATAAGACACTTTAAATAAAATATACACCGGCATGGGTTGTTTAATTTTAACTTTTGACACTAAAGAATTAGTGGTTATTGTACGCACTAAACTCAACTTACTGCACTCAGTCCTCTGAGGATGTAGGGACTGTTCCTTTGCAGGAACACGGTAACTGCTGATAAAGTTCAGTCTCCCTTCCAAGGTAGTGGCGATACTGCCATCAAACATATTTCGAAGTTCTCCTCGCTGGGTACCACAAATACCGCATGTCTCCTGGAGTGAACTACTTGGATCAACGCTAATCCTAATGAATGCATCTTCTGTGAAGTGAGGGTCAGGATAAATAGGAGTGATAGAGTAGATTAATAACATAACACCTTAATATTAACAAATGGAATGCTAGAGGGCATGGTACTCAAATATTCTCTGGAACAAAATTGAAATTTCTCAAGTTTATTTTTAACCTTGACCACCATTATTAGTCTTACCTCCATACGAATGAGTAACGGTCACCAAAATACGATCTCCTACAACGATGGTGTTTGTTTCACTGGTTCTGTTCAGGATGACCCTAATATCACTCGTCTCATAAAAGAGTACATCTCCTTCCTCGACACCTGTATCTTCTGATGTGGTTGAAAAGAGACCACCTTCTCTGCTCACCCAGCGGAATCCATCCTTGAACACTCCTACTGCACCATTGGTCATTGTGTCAGGGATGAAATCAACTCTCACAGAGAACCTCTCCCCAGCACCAGTACAAGACGTAACATCTACAAGCTCACACGTGCTGTAGCTTGGTGTTGCATTGAATGGACTAACCATCATGGGCTCAGTGATGACACAGCCAGCAGTTCTGTCACCTGCAATTACATAATGCAAAGCTGGAGTTGCATGATTTTCCACTGTAGATCAAAATAATACAAATTTGGGGAGAGAATGGTTCGGTGCTGGAAAATATTACAATTGTTCTCTATCTGTGTAAACTCTCATGGTGAACCTCATGTGTACCATGGCTCTTTAAGGCTGATACCATATACTGTATATCTGTACATGCGAGTGCCATGTTTCCAACAATTGCACAAATTGTTGGATTACAAAATGAAAACACTAGAGCTCACACGAAGAAGTCTAACTCAAGTTTTTTTTGCTTGCGAGGCTGCATCTAACCATAATCTATTAAATAATAGTAATTAAAATTAAAAAGACTGCCATTACTGAAATGGTCAGGCCTACAGCAGAAAGGGCATAAGCTTTGACAAAATACAAACAAAAAGAAAAAAGTGAATAGCCACAAAGCAAGCTACAGCTGAAAGCAAACAAAAGATATCGATTATACTGCTTGCTGTACTATAGAAAAGATCGGTGTGCTAGCTAGCTTAATTTAAATCAATTGTTATATACAGCTTTGGCCTAAACACTAGAATGATAAATGATAGAAAAACAAAAGAGTATTCCAAGCTTTTCTGGTGTTTCTAGTTTGTCTAGCAAATCCACAGTGTTCAGCCCCAAGCGATGAACAATGCTTCTATGACTCTTGCTGTTACTTCAGCACATGACTTTAAAATGCTCATGTTATTCTGTCCTACAGGTTAAGTAAAAATAAACAATGTAAAATCTTAATGACTTCCTTGCCTTACCATCATTATCCAAAATAGTGACCATAGAATTGCCATTTTTACCAATAATAAAACCGCTTCCTGGTTGAGGGGCGAAAAATTCCACAGTAATGAACTCTAAAGGTTCATTAGTATTGTCATTCTTGATTGGGATACCCACACAAGCAATCAAATCCGTTGGATGGAAAACGACATTTTGTGTGACCGATTCAAAGTTGTTGTCTGAAATTAGCAACAATAAGAGGATATTAATAACAATCATAAACATAGCTTCCAAGCTCTTACCTAATATTACTGTGCTCAACAAACAGCACGAACAGCAACAAAGCAGGGTGGGAAATCTTTACACGAGTAATAATTATTTATGACAATCAGTATTGCTATTTGTTGAGTTAAATCTAAATACTGACATCATACAAACTCACTAACATCACATCATGCATACACACACACACACACACATATACTTACTCACTAGGCCTGACACTATTTTGCAATTTTTTCATATAACGAGTCCGAAAATGTTTACCATCATTTAGGTATCTACTATGCTCAAAATTATGCTCATAAATTTGTATTGTGAGAGACAGGAATTCATGTGGTGAAATGTTTAACAGATTATTAGCAGCAAAACTGTCAGTGCCTTGAAGTGACACTTTTAGCATCAGTCAGGATTTTGTCCCAGTAATATGGTCATAATTCAACCTACATATAATGCCAGCATTATACCAGTATAATGGAAGTCTTATTATGCCAATAATTGTGCTGGGAGAATAGCCTCAGACCTATTGCTCATTACCAATACAGAAGATGTCGCACATGCACAATCATACTTGGCATAAAATAAACAGTGTTTAGGTTTGATCAGCAAAATTGAATGCTGAGAGTTGTTGTCCAAAACTGGACCAACAATAGCCGATACATAATATAGACATTTGAAACCATGCCTTCTCGCTGATTGTCAAAATCGAAGTCCAATATTTGCTGGGGTATAAGTCGCAGTAGCAGCAAGAAATTTCCTCCAATTTAGGATTCTACTTATAACATGAAAGAATAGGTTGATAATCTTTATTGGCATGACCTCAACAAGCACTAGGCATTATTCTGATACTGCATTATTGAGTATTAGTGCTATACCACTAGCTTCAAGCTACTTGGTTACTGCTTTTGTTGACAAGAATGGAAGTTGAAGTGCTGAGAGTAGCTCAGCTTCTCAGTTGTAGCATAGTTTCTTCGGTTTCAATGGTTTACAGTTTACTCTCTTCGAACATTCTTTTCATAATTGACAAAGAAAATGAGCCTTCAGTGGGGGATTGGATGGAAAACTTGATATCGCTGTGCATGGTGTATCATGTATCTATGTATCTATCTATGTATCTATGTATCCATCTATCTATCTATGTATCATCTATGTATCTATGTATCTATGTATATATGTATCTATGTATCTATCTATCTATCTATGTATCTATCTATGTATCATCTATGTATCTATGTATCTATCTATGTATCTATCTATGTATCTATGTATCTATGTATATATGTATCTATGTATCTATCTATCTATCTATGTATCTATCTATGTATCATCTATGTATCTATGTATCTATCTATGTATCTATGTATCTATGTTTCTATGTATCTATCTATGTGTATCTATGTATCTATGTATCTATCTATGTGTCTGTATCTAATTTATGTATCTATCTATGTATCTATCTATGTATCTATCTATGTGTCTATGTATCTATCTATCTATCAATGTATCTATGTATCTATGTATCTATATATATATATCTATGTATCTATCTATGTATCTATGTATCTATGTATCTATCTATGTGTCTCTATCTATCTATATATCTATGTATCTATGTATCCATGTATCTATGTATCTAATGTATCTACCTATGTATCTATGTATTTATCTTCTATGTATCCATTATCTACATATGTATGTTTCTTTGCATCTATCTATCTATGTTGATGTTCAGTGTACATTCACTTGCCTTAGGCTTATGTTAACTGGGAAAGTTGTCTTAGTGAAGAGAAAGGTCAAGAAAATGGCAGCAGGTTCCAGGCTAGAGCAAAGAAAACTGGCCACATAGGCAAGTGAGAATGGACTGCATAGTAAATAGCTGACGACTGGAATGGATGACAGAATTATCCTGACATAGCTCATCAGCATGAGCTATGTCGGTGTGATATTGCCTTAAATAAAATGAGTTTGTTAGACTTATATCAGTGAATCTGGAGAATATCTGAGTAGGCTCTGCCTCAGAGTTGCATAAATCCAGAATCTGTAAGGACTATTTCGTGGCCATAAGAGTTATATAATAGCCACGCACATGGAAAATCCATTTAAAAAATCGGTATTTGAGCTTTGTAACAAACAATGCATATATAAATTAAGCTTCCTCTATGCACTGTGCAAAAATAGATTGGTGGGATTCTGGTAACTAAGGACTTTCTCCTTTAACCCCTTACCAATTAGCTGTGGGCGGGTGGATTAGTCAAGCAAGGACTCTCTCCTACATCACTAACCAAATGGCTGAGGGAAGGATTCTCTCCTCCAACCCTAACCAGGGAGGGTGGGTTAGTGAAACAAGGACTTTCTTTATCTACCAAGTAACTGAGGAATGGTGGGTTAGTAAAGCATTCTAACCCTTACCAAGTAGCCGAGGGAGGGTGGGTTAGTCATGCAAGTAGTCTCCTTCTACCCCTTAACAATTAGCTTAGGCAGGTGCCTTAGTGAAGTAAAGACTCCTTTCATCCTTTACCAAGTAGCTGAGGGAGGGTGGTTTAGTCAAATAAGGACTGGACTCTATTCCACCTTTTACCAAGTAGTTAAGGGAGAATGAGTTAGCCAGGTAAGGATTCTCTCCTTCAATCTTACCAAGTAACTGAGGGATATTTCTCAAGCAAGCCATTCCACTCCTCACCAAATACATGTTGCTGAGGGGTGGGATAGAGAAGAATCCAGACCATTCATTCACTCTGGACAAACCATTCACTGTACTAAATTTGGACAAAGTTCATTTTCGAGTGTTGGATGATGGCTTTAGTCTATCTGGGTGAAGTAATGTGGAACAAGAAGGCATCTCTTTATACCTTGGGGACAATACCATTGCTCACAACACAGTCCTGTATGGGCAGAGTTGTGGCACTGGACCTAGGCACCTTCTAGCAAAGTAAAGATTTCCATTCTCTCTGTTTTTATGAATGGTAATGAGCTATGAAGAAGGACAACAGCCTCGAAGAGAGCTCTGAGAGTAAGTTTAGTCTTGGCTATTAGTCTTAGCTAACTGGGAAAAAATGTTAGTAGAGTATAGACTATGCCAGCAACTCTGACTAACTTCCTGGTAGTTGGTGGGCTTTATAATACATGTATAAATTCTTTGTGGGTAATTGGCTAGTAAAGCAAATATGACTATTGGAATCGGGTATGCAATGGCAATCTGTGGCATACTCCCACTTGGTCCTCCTAGGTTTGAAAGTGAAAAACAAGATCCTAATTATCATGGTTGGTATGTAGCCATATTATATGTAATTTCTATTCTTACTGTTTTGATCAGTCACAATGCTGTGGTTAGTTTCCATGACAAACAAACTTTACCACAATATGCATCTAACCCAGTACAAGAACATAGGATATGGTTGGTGTGGAGTTTGATGATTCTGTGAATTGATATGATTATTTAGGGACTAGATTTTTTTAATATCCAGCTGTGAAATAGTTAATATCTAAATCCAGCCTTGAAATAGTTCCAATCTAAATCCAGCCATGAAATAGTTAGTGTCTAAATCCAGCCGTGAAATAGTTATCTAAATCCAGCTCTGGAATATATCTTTGCTATTCCCCTTATCATAATCAAAGCTTTCAATATGATGATATAAATAATGTACAGATCATTGTACTCTAATATGCCTTTAGCTATGCTAGGACAACAGATAGAGTAATGCAATTTATTTTTTCTCTTTTTCTCCATCGCATGTTCACTCACCACCCAATGCCTTGCATTTGTTACTACAAGTATGATAGATATTATGCTATCAATTAATAAGTGATGATACTTATATTCTGGAAAACCAAACTGTACTACAGCAAAAAGGAGATTTGGATATGACCTATATTCTGAAAATACAGTTTATAGCTAGTGCAGAAGGAATCAATTTATATATTCACTTCCATTCCATTGGCTTGTCATTTTAAACAGATAAGATAATATTAAGAACAGTTGAAGGCCTAAACTTTATGACTTCCAGTCGAGTGGCATGTCAGCTATGTCAATGTCATGAGCTAATTCAGTCTCCAAACTCTGGCGATGTTGAGAACTATTGCAGTGGAGTGGCCAGTGAACCTGAGCTATGTCCAAGGCTGTTAAGTGATCTATCAGCAGTGACAAGAACATGTTTGTTAAGTCTAGTGGTGGGTCAGCAGTGGTAATGACTGGGCCTTCATTGATCTGTGGCACTATCAAGAACTTGTTAAGTCAAGTGGTAGGCAACAGTAGTGATATTCGAGTGTTCATCAGCTGTGCATTGAGAGCTGCTGCAGTCAACCATTTAGTCAGCTGTCCTAATTTCTACTGCTGCTCTAACTGACCCACGAATGTCCTGATGTTGAGGGCTATTCCTGCCAAGTGCCAGGATCTCAATTCAACCTTCAGTTATGTGCTGCAGCTAAACATGATCTATAGCAAACGGGGAGGGGTGGGAACTAACAACTCAACCGTAGAATATCTGGACTCTCCCCCTCATTTATAGTAGCTATAACACTACCATACAAAAACAGGAATGGATATGTTGATTTTAACATGTACTCTACCTCATATATTGCCAGTACCAGCATAGAACTCACTGTTTGCAGAGCCAGTAGTGATTTGAATAGCGACTGTTAATGGTTCTTCAGTAAGTGCACTTCTCATTATGCATACCTCCACTATGCCATCATTTTCATTTACCTCTTCATCTTTAGTCACAAAGTTTACTATAATAATTGTAGCATTCGATAGATGATGACAACACCACATAGACAGATATATAAAATATTAACATCTTTGAATGTAACTTACCATCATCATCTCTGATAGTGATGACAATAGACTGTGGGCCTGGTGTTACTCCAGATGTTAAGTCGGTGAAGCTCAGGATGAAGCTCTCATCACCCTCTTGCGCAATGTTGTCATCCAAGATTGCAATATTGAAACAATGTGTGCCAGCTGGTCCAGCTGGAATAGTTATTGAGACTTCATTACTGGAAGTTGAAGCAAGTCTATAATCCTCTCCACCTGTAAGAATGAACAATTATGCTGCCATTATTGGTGTGGTTTTTGTCTTTCCCATCAATATGCCTACCAGTGGCAGGGTTCACATCAGATGGCCTGCTTGACACTGTCAAGGAGTAAGGGAAAAACTCTCCATACTTGTTGTGAAACAGGCCATCACTTTCCCACCATCCATATTCTCATCATCCACAGTTACAACTGGAATAACCCAGGAGACAGTAATATCTACATAGAACATGGGAAGAAAATGAGGGAGGGAGTGAAATATCTGAAGTAATTCATAGATAGAATGTAATGCATAGGTTGTCATTACTTGTAGTAACAAATAATAGGTCTAGCAAATACTCTAGCGGAGTCTAGCCAATTCTGTGAATAGAGAGTACACCATAACACGTTATACCACCTGTGTTAAAGCAGTAACATCTAGTAATTATACAAGGAGCGTCAAGTAACATCTAGTAATTATACAAGGAGCGTCAACTCAAAACTTACCATCATCATCCACTATAGTAACCGTAGTAGTTGTGGGTGTGCCGGCAATTGTTCCTGCAGGTGGGTCAAAGCTCACTACAAAGTCCCTGTTGGGCTCCATAGCTATGTTATCATCGATTATAGAGATTTGAATGCATGCCATGGTCATGTCTGCAGGGATGGTTACAGTTGTAGTGGTTGCTGTGAAGTCTTCTCCATCTGAGGATGTGAGAAAAAAGGTGACAATGGTTATGGTGAGAATAGGAATGAGTAAAAAATTGATATGCACAAAACAACAACAGCAATCTTACCTGCTGTACTAGCAGGTGTAGCTGCAAGATCTATGGTGATGTCTTCTGCAGACTCTCCCACCCTCTCCACACAGACAGCGACTGTGCTGTCATCCTCATTCACAACATGAATGTCAGTGGTGAATCTAATGCTCACAGCTAGATGAGAATGAATAAAAAATAATTTTGCAAGTTTTGCAGCTCTGTGGTGCTTTAAGTACCACCTATTAAAAAGATCTCCATTCGACCAATTTCCATGTCATTGTGTGATGCTTAAATTTTTTTTAAGACAATGGAGGCATTTTTTTAAACATATTCATACCATCATTATCCATAATATCCACTGTAGCTCTGGTACTTGACCCGAGAATTAAACCATTGGTTGGGCCAGTCAAGGTTGCAGTGAAGGATTCTAGTCCTTCCTGTAAATTGTCATCAAATGTTATCACAGTAACAGAGGAAGTAGTTTCTCCAGCAGGAAAAGTCAGAATTTGAGTCAGTGTCTCATAATCACCACCAGAAACTGAAACTGCAAAGAATAATTACATGGACTCATTATTGCAAATTTAAATTGGCAAAAATTTGAGCATGTGTAGATTAATGCAAGAAAGTAAGACAGTCAAGAAATGTTAGAAACTAACCAGCACTTCCATCTACTGTTGTGAAAACTACAGTGACCTCTCTGTCTGCTGCAATGTTCAATGTAGCTGTAAGGTCTACCATCTCTCCTTCTCCCACAGTGTATGCAATGGGAGCAAACCCAACAGTAAGAGCTATAAAACAAATACATAATACGCTGTTAGGAAAGTTTAGTCACACAAATACAGCATGCAACTGTTTATAGCTACATGACAATAATCCATAGCTGCTGAACAGAATAGAGAAGTGGTTTACCATCATCATCTGTGATGGTGATGGTTGCAATAGTAGGTGATCCCAACATTGGACTGTTCAATACAGCATTGAAGTCCTCTAGTTCTTCGTTAATATTATTACCAAGGGTATCCACAGGGAAAGTTATAGATGTCTCCCCAGCAGGAAAGGTCAAGGTGGTACTTACTGATGTGTAGTCAGTATCTGTGAATAAACGGAACAGTAATAAATGTTTCAACAGCAACAGGGCAACCATATTAATTACTCTGAACCTGTGGCAGTGCCATCCATAGTGGCCAGATTGACAGTCACTGGGCTAGAAGAAGGTCCGGAGAGAGTGATAGTGAGCATAGCTTCGCCACCTTCAGTCACTGAATAATCATCTTGTTCAAACTGCACCGTGACCACTGCAAGTAGAAGGGATAAAAACATAATAGAGTCAATTAACACATTCAGCACAAACTGTCTCTCTTAAATCAAATCTCTGTACTTCTGTGTTAAGTAATACGTAGGGAATGTTGCGTATTAATAATCACCAGCCTGAGAATATTTCAGTAATGCTAAGTGACCAAGTAGAGAGAATGGGATGTCTCTGAATGGTATATTACAGTATTGTAACTAAATATAGTTTACTACCATCATTATCCATAATGTCTACTGTTGCTGTGGTTCTTGACCCGAGAGTTAGACCGTTGGTTGGGCCAGACAATGTTGCAGTGAAGGATTCCACTCCTTCTTGTATACCATCATCAATAGTTGTCACAGTAGCAGAAGAAGTAGTTACTCCAGCAGGAAAGGTCATAATTTGGGTCAGTGTCTCATAATCACCAGCTAAAACTGCGGAGAAAATAATTACGTGGACCAACTATCACTAAATTTAAATTGGTGCAAATCTGAGCACTTGTAAATTAATGCAAGTAAGCAAGACAGTCAAGAAAGGTTAGAAACTAACCAGCACTTCCATCTACTGTTGTGAAAGCTACAGTGACCTCTCTGTCTGCTGCAATATTCAATGTAGCTGTAAGGTCTACAATCTCTCCTTCTCCCACGGTGTATGCAATGGGAGCAAACTCAACAGTAAGAGCTGTAAAACAAATACATAATACGCTGTTAGGAAAGTTTAGTCACACAAATACAGCATGCAACTGTTTATAGCTACATGACAATAATCCATTAGTTGCATTATCACTGAACAGAATAGAGAAGTAGCTTACCATCATTATCCAAGATGGTGATGGTTGCAATAATAGGTGATTCCAGCATCCGACTGCTCAACACTGCAGTGAAGTCCTCTAGTTCTTCGTTAATATTATCACCAAGGGTATCCACAGGGAATGTAATAGATGTCACCCCAGCAGCAAAGGTCAGGGTGGTAGTTACTGATGTGTACTCAGTATCTGTGAATATTAACAGACAGTAATAAATATTTCAACAACAACAGGGCAACCATAATTATTAATTACTCTGAACCTGTGGCAGTGCCATCCATAGTGGCCAGATCGACAGTCACTGGGCTAGAAGAAGGCCCAGTGAGAGTGATAATGAGTGTAGTTTGGCCACCTTCAGTCACAGAGTAAGAATCACCATCAAACTGTACCATGACCACTGCAATTGGAAGGGATAATAAAGTGAAGTCACACATTCAGCACAAACTCTACTCTTAAAATCATTAAAATTCTGTACTTATGTGTTGAGTAATAAGTAGGGAGCAACTCTTATTAATAATCACCACCCCAAGAATATTTCAGTAATGCTAAGAAACAACTAGAGAGAGAATGGAATGTTAATTTAAATGATATTACAATAAGGAATCACCTGCCCAAGAATATTTCAGTAAATTTAAGTAAACAAGTAGAGAAAATGGGAAGTCTTTGAATGGTATGTTACAGTATTGTAACTAAATGTAGTTTACCACCATCATCATCCATAATGTCCACTGTTGCTGTGGTTCTTGACCTGAGAGATAGACCATTGGTCGGGCCAGACAATGTTGCAGTGAAGGATTCGAGTCCTTCCTGTAGATCATCATCAATAGTTGTCACAGTAGCAGAGGAAGTAATTACTTCAGCAGAAAAAGTCAGAATTTGAGTCAGTGTCTCATAATCACCACCAGAACCTGAAACTGCAAACAAAAATATTATGTGGATTCATTATCATCCAATTCAATTTGGTGGAAATTTGAGCTCTTATTGAATCAGATTCACACTAGGAAATAAGACAGTCACAAATGTCAGTAACTAACCAGCACTTCCATCTACTGTTGTGAAAACTGCAGTGACCTCTCTGTCTACTGCTATGTTAAATGTAGCTGTAAGTTCAACCATCCCTCCTTCTCCCACAGTGTATGCAATGGGATCAAACCCAACAGTAAGAGCTGTAAAACAAATACATAATATGCTGTCAGGAAAGTTTGGTCACACAAATACAGCATGCAACTGTTTGTAGCTACATGACAATAATTTATCAACACCATTAGTCGCAATATCATAGAAAAGCGGCTTACGATCATCATCCGTAATGTTGATGGTAGCAGTAGTGGGTGATCCCAATAATGCATTCATTGGATTGCTCAATACAGCAGTAAAGTTCTCTAGTTCTTCGTTAATATTATCACCAAGGGTACCCACAGGAAATGTTATAGATGTATCCCCAGCAGCAAAGGTCAAGGTGGTAGTAACTGCTGTGTAGTCAGTATCTGTGAACAATAACAGAATAGTAATAAATGTTTCAACAACGACAAGACAACCATAATAATTACTCTGAACCTGTGGCACTGCCATCCATAGTGGTCAGATTGACAGTCACACTGCTAGAAGTAGTCCCAGAGAGAGTGATAGTGAGCACGGCATCTCCACCTTCAGTGACAGAGTAAGAATTGCCATCAAACTGCACCATGCCCACTGCAAGTAGGTGTAATAACACGTTAGTTAAAGTCTAGTCATAATATTATATTCAATATCACTAAAACCAAAAACTAGCAATATCCTTCAGCATGTCTATACTTTGACTTATGTGTACAGCCCTACTAACAGCATGCCAGCTCTCATTTATCCTGAGAGCTGGTCCAGACACTGTCCAAAAGCTCTGAAGCTGGGAATACTTGAAGGTATAATTGTGATTAATAACAACAAAATGGAAGTGAGTGATAGCTACTTGTTTTACAGATCTTTCTAGCTGCGGCACATGTGATGCCCTAATCCAACTATCACAGCAGACAGTCTAGACACCGCACAAGTCATATTTGTAAAGAGAACAAGAAATATTCCTGATTGAGTCCACCATTCCTACCGAGACCATGTCTAATGCCAAGCAATGTAAGGAGTCAAAAGCTATCTATCAACTTTCCCTCAATGACTTTGATGTGCAAGGCTTCCCGTCCTCCCTAAGCATGATTGAGATAGGCTTCCGGTTGCTATCTTGTAAGACAGACACTCATGGCAGTTTTTTCCTCCATTGGAAAACAAGAAGCATTCAAGTTGATAGATAATGTTGGAATGGTGACAGTTTCAACCAAGAAGTAGTGTTGGATTTATTTTCATTGTCTGCAATCTGTTCTCCACTGTCTCTATAGTCACAGCTTTCTTTTGGGCTGAGGTGAGGTCTGATGATCCAGCCCTTCTTCCCAGCAGGAGCAGGTTCCATGGTTACAGGCTATAACAACCAAGTTTACTGTAAAGAACTGGGGAATTACCTAGAGTGTTCTTTTTCCAGAAAAAGGTCTCAGCTCTTTTCTAGAAGTGGACTACAAAGTTTTATCCTCTGGGATGGATATAGTTAGCCATCAAGTTTCCTACCTCCAGATATTAATTCATTTCTTGAAGTGGCTAGAGGAAGCCCAACTCTATACAATATATGTTTTAGCAGTATATAGTCACTTCTGAATTCTATTTGGGATAATAAGTGTTACTAGCTAACTAGCTATACAAACATGCACATAGTGTTTGGGAACTCAAACACTACAACCTATAATTGTACAATAAAAGTGGTCAAGCCAAAACCTGACCAGCCTCCGGCAGTTGCTCCAGCCCTGCTGAGTGAGGTGACACGAGTACTTTCAAAATATATATATACCAAGTTAGCCTTTTGGTTTGTTTGTATGTTGTCATATAAGATGAGAAACTTACGAGTAATGACTCCATCATCATCATCGAGTATGGTAATGCGAACTACTCCAGGGGCAGGATAGCCATTAAGCATAACTGTGAATGCAACTTCAAAATATTCAGTGGGTTCACGTGCATGATCATTAATAATTGTGACGATAAAGTCATTGTCATTGTTGCCACCCATAGCTGGCTTTACTTCTCCTTTTTTCCATCTAATAAGAGGGTCGGTGAATGGTACGAAGTCACTTCCAGCCAAAGCTCCTCCAGTTGTGAATTCATGTGAGTAAGTAGTAGACATGAGAAGAGGAGGAGAATGAGAAGCAAAAAGAAGTAGAGAGATTGGGAAAGGATTGAAATACAGCACAAGAAATATACTTTTTCAATAAAGTATCAATGTCAAAAATGTGTAATACAAATCCAACCTGCGCTGACTTGTGTAGTGGCATTAATACGAGAATTGGTTGTTAAATCTCCTCCAGTTCTTTTGAATATGACAGTCACACTTCCAACATCCTCCCTCACAGTTTGTTCAAAAACAGTGATATGAGCAACTGAGAAACAACAACAACAACACTAAGTATTAGCTGCACTGAGTGATGATATTTCCACTGTTTCTATTCCCGAGTTAATTTGGCTATATAGTGCTAGAACCTATATGTGTGTAGTTTGGAGTTGAGTTAACATCTGCAAACCTTTCTATGGCCTGCCAAATAATAATCTATAGCTTGTTTCTTACCTCCAATTGGTTCCATTTCAAATCCACCTGCATATGCAAATGAAGCCACCAGGAAGAACCCGTAAATGGTAGAATAGAAGGCTGCATTAGGTTCCCGTTGAGATTTGTATGGCATCATCATCCCGCCAGTACTAGAAATCCTAGAGAATGCACCATAACCACATACCAGCCTGTTGCTGCAATAGATAGGAATATATTCATCACTGCCAAGGTCTTCTCTGCTTCCTGGACGAAGAATACAGCCACGCAACATGAAATTATTGCTATCTGTGGCTGGATTAAAGAAAGCAGATGGTATAACCCATTCACTAAATTCTATTGTGGTCTCGGTGTTGGTAGTTAAAAAGATGTCATTTCTATACTGCTCCATGGGTGGGACTAGAGACATAGAGGGATCTCCAATTCCATTGCTCACCTCGTCTTCAGAATGCCCAAGCATGTATTGCATCACTATTGCAGGTTTTGAGGTCTCAATGCAGCAGAAGTCTCTTCGGTAGTTCTCAGTTTGTGTTTGAGGTGATAATGACGTTCTAAATTCAACATAATTTCGAGATGCAGTGGTCATATGAGTTGTAGTTTCAATAGTTTCGCTACCAGATCCTGATCTTCTAGTGCATGTGACATTCACTTCATTATCTGGAACTGCTGAACCCACACGAAATATATCACCAGATCGCCGAACACCATAAGGCACAGCCAAGAAACTGTGCCCCCAAACAGCATGCATCGGAATTTGTTCAACCAAGTGGTCACAAGCTGATACTATCCCAGGTATACGACCACATTTGTGACCAGAGAAAACAGCCATGGGCTTGTCTGAATTGATGATGGTACCTGTAAGATCAAATGATCTTGAATCCCAAAGCGTTTCGTATTGGTTTAATGTTGCAGTGATAGGGGAACTACCAATAGTGTAGTCGATTTTCGTACTTCCTTCACATGCCACAATGAGAAACTGGCTTCTAACGCCATCCGCTGATCCAGATGAGAAGATAAAGTACTTATATTGATTAACCATGAGTTTCTTGCATGGAAGACCCCAAAAAGAATCAGTTGATCTATCTGCATCATTTGTTCCTATTACTGTTACTGGAACTCCATTTGTGCTTCTCACTCTTATTCCTTTATTTCTGTCCAATTGGTTTGACAATCTGATATCATTCATCCTGTTCGATGAAAACTTGAAAATTTCTCTGGTGCAATTTTCTTTGTCATGGGATAACCAGGAAAGTTAGCATTGCTAGGTAGATCTACTGTGACTGTTGATGCAGTGCTTTGTGTATTTCCCACATAGAGAACAGTTACTGAATGATCCGTATCATTCTGAAGAAAGCCAACAGCAAAATCTGTACCTTCATTGGTGGGTCCATTTCGATCTGCAGTAAAGGGTGGGAAGGGGGGGGGGGGGGGGGGGGAATTGAAGCAGAACTTGGAAGCACTTTAGACATTCAATGGTTAGCTAAATATTAAATTCAGAAGCAACAACACAAAATGCAAGAAAAAACATATCAAAGAGCCGAAAATATATAAAGTTACTTGTTCTTAGAAGGCTAATGGTGTCACTCACTGTACCAGTAGCAACGTTGCAGGTATATAGCTGCTACGAAGAGCAAACACGCCAGTAGGGAGCCACTGAAGGCCATTCTTAGCGTACGACTGACCAAAAACGAATATGCTTTCAACAAGCAGTTGTCCCGCTAGTCAGGCACCAGCAGTACTCGCGTTTTAGTGTCTTAACAATACGCCACTCGCCTATATAGGCGCGTGCAATAATTATGATCACGAGCGCCTTGCGCCTTTAACTCTTTAACGATGAACGCGTCACCGTGGTCGGCCCAAAAATTAAACAAATTTTTAATGTCAGAGGGATGGTGGTCAGAGGATGTGGAGTGGTTGATTGGTGTCAGGAAGGAGAAATGTAAGAGGCTAAGGGAAGCCAGGAAGAGAGGGGAGAGAGAGGCTACATTAAGACAACTATGGGATGACTATAGAGAAGCAAGAAAGGAAGTGAAAAAGACTATTAGGATAGAGAAGAAGGAATTGAGGAAGAGAACTATAAAGAAGATTAGAGAGCAGGGTGGGACTAGTTGTAAGCTGTTTTGGAATGATTTAAGAGTAAAGAGTAAGGATAAAAGGAGTGAAAGATGATGAGGGAAGGATGGTGGAGGAGGAAGACAAGGTGTTGGAGGTGATGGCAAACCACTGAGAAAAGCTGGGAAGGAAAAAAGAGGATGCCACAGTACAAGAATTAGAGATAGGAGAAGTGGATGGGCATGAGCTGGGTATGTGTGAAGAAGTAAGTTGGGAAGAAGTAGTAGAGGTAATGAAGTGTTTGAAGAGAGGAAAGGCTCCAGGCCCTGATGGAATGTTGAATGAGATGCTGATGTATGGAGGTAGAAAGTTGGTGGAGGTGATGGTGCAGGTGATGAATGTGGTGATGAGGATTGAGTGCTGCCCAGTGGACTGGAAGAGGAGTTTACAAGTACCCCTCCTCAAGGATGGTGACGAGGACGAAGTAGGAAATTATAGGGGAATTTCATTGTGTTGTAGTGTGGTGAAGGTGTTTGCGAGAGTGTTGGCAAGGAGGTTGGGAGTGTTCGCTGAGGATAGGATTTTGACGGAAGCACAAGGTGGATTTAGGAGACAGAGGAGATGTTCAGACCAGTGGTTGGTGTTAAGAGGAGTTTGTGAAGTGAGGAAGAGCGAGAAAAAAGCTTCATATCTGGCTTTCCTGGACATAAGTAAGGCATATGACAGTGTGTGGAGGGAGGGACTATGGCAGAAGTTGAGGCAGTATGGAGTAGAAGAGAAACTTGTGAGGACATGTGTAGGATTGTATAGTGGGGTGGAGACGACAGTGCTATTGAATGGAAGGAGATCAAGGTGGTTCACTGTGGAGAATGGACTTAGGCAGGGATGTCCTTTGTCTCCACTTCTTTTCAATATTTATTTGATGGGAATGGCAGAGGAATTGGAGAGAGCTGAGCTGGGAGTCAAAGTGGAAGGCTGCTGGTGTGGGGCACTTACATATTCAGATGATGTTGTTCTTCTGGCTGACTCAGGGTGGAAATGCAAGCTATGTTGGATGTGGTACAGACGTATGTGTTAAGGTGGAAGATGAAATTTAATAGGAAGAAGAGCAAGGTCATGGTAGTAGAGAAGAAGGAAGCAGAAGTGCATTGGAGGATTGGTGAGGAGATATTGGAAGAGGTCAAAGAATTCAAGTACTTAGGAATATGGTTTGATAGGAAGCTAATGTTCAGTTAGAGAAGATGGCAAAGAAGACAGAAGAGTGGGTTTGAAAGGTAATATGGATGAGTGGAGGGAATGGGCAGGTGGAAGTAGACAGAGGAAGAATAGTGTGGGAGCATCTAGCGAGACCCAGTATGGAGCATGCAGCCGAAGTGTGGTGGACAGGAGGACAGAATGCTTGCAAGAAGTAGGAGTCAGCACGGATGAAAGTGGGTAGGAGGCTGTTGTGGGCAAGCAACACAGTAGAAGGAGTGGCAATACAGGGAGATATGGGGTGGAGGAAGCTAGAGGAGAGGAGGGAAGAGATGAAGGTTTTGTTTGGCAAGAGATTAGAGGTGTTGGCTACCTGATCAATCTTAGATTACTTACACACTGGTGTGATAGGGGAGGAAAGCTGTAGTAGTACTAAACGGAGTTGATCGAGGCGTAGGGTCTAGGTAGAAGCTTTTGAATTAGCTTTTAGATGGTCAGCTAACATCATATCCAAGCTTTACTAGCTCCAATTAGTTTGTGCGTGAATTGTAGCTGTATCATAATTTTGTCAGAAAATTTTTGAACGGAAGGAAGTGGTGACTAATAGGCGGGAGATTTCGAGATAACCTCTACGAAACTGAGCCGT
Organism: Cladorhizidae sp. MBARI D1340-BT2; assembly: GCA_028752905.1. NCBI lineage: Eukaryota > Metazoa > Porifera > Demospongiae > Poecilosclerida > Cladorhizidae > Cladorhizidae sp. MBARI D1340-BT2. The sequence continues at coordinate 18,679,895 of JAQNBH010000010.1, forward strand.
CCAGGGTTAGTTGATGAAGCTGTTTTGTGCTACCTGGTCAATCTGTTACTAACACACTGGTTATTATTATTATGACTTTATTTTATTATGACTTTATTATGACTTTATTATTATGACTTGACAACCTGATGATGGAAGTGCGATATATATAAGAACATGGATGATAAATGGAGTCAATACAAGGTTGATGGACATTCACTAACTTGTGGTGAAGCCATTAAATTAATTAAATAAAATAACTTAATTAAGGTGAAGGTTTAGTTAGGCAAGAAGAGCACTGGACAAACATAGTGATGAATTTGATGGATCGAAGTAGAGCTGAAAGTGTTTCCATAGGTAGCTGTAGAGAGACATCTTAATAGTGTTAAATGAGAGCGAGATGTCGATTGGAGGCAGCGAGTTCCACAGGTGTACTACCCTGTTATAATAAAAGTTCCGAGTGGCTGTTGTCCTTTGATAGTTATATTTCAGTTTGTATTTTGAGCCGGATCTCTAGTATATAGCAGATGACACAAATGATATATAATCTGATATTGTCTACTGGGCTTTGTATAGATCTAATTAAGAACAATAGGTCTTGGAGTTCTAACCAGTACATTAGAGGCAGGAGATTTAGTTTGATCAGTCTATCTTTGTAGTAGTCGAGGGACTGATAGTTTAGAATATATTTTGTTATCCTACGCTGCACTTTCTCCAACTGGTTTATATCTTTAATTTGATGGGGGTGCCACAGTTGACAGCAATACGATAGCTTGGACCTCGCTAGACTATATAGTATACAGTAACTTCTTTGATGCAATCGGTGAATGAGATGGGATTGATCTTCTGTCATATTGGATATCCCATAAGCATTTTTGCACACATATTTGTAGTGGCCCAAGAGAGATCTGATGAGACTAACACACCAAGGTCTCTGTGGCAATCCACTTGAGGGATCTGACTGGCCTCTAGCAAATATGAGGAGTGATCCATTTGAGATAAGGAGAAGCTAACAGATACACATTTCCGATAATTCAGGCTCAACTTCCAGGTTTTGCACCATTTTATTAAAGAGTCAATATCTTCCTGGAGCTCAGATCTATCTTTGAAAGAGACAATTGACTTGATAAACTTAGTATCATCTGCAAATAAGTATGAAGACGAGAAGGTTGCAACATTTGGAATATCATTTTTGTATATGAGAAAGAGTAGAGGACCCAGGATACTCTCTTGTGGTAATCCAGAATGCACAGGAAGTAAATTAGACATAAAACCATCAATACTAACATAGTGCATCCTGTTAGACAGATAGGCTTTTATCCATGACCACAATTGTCCAGTGATGCATAATTAATTTTATATAATAGCTCTTGGTGTGGGACTGAATCAAAGGCTTGGAGAAATTAAAATAGACTGCATGTGACATTTTCCTGTTCTCTATTGAGCCATAAATGTTAAAATATGAAGTCAACAACTGAGAGAGACATGACCGTTTTTTGAGAAATCCATATTGCTGCTTTGACAATAAAGGTTGAACAAAAGAGGGTAAATTATCTTGTCTAACACTTTAGTGAGTATACTAAGTAGTGATATTGACCTGCAGTTTTGTACTAGAATGATCATTATTCGTGAATATAGGGTGGATTTTATGAATTTTCCAATCTAGAGTGAGTGATGATGTCTTCATACTGGCTGCATACTGGAACGAAAGAGATTAGAGACCGAGGCAGTTGCACAGTGCTTTAGAACAAAGCCACCAATTTCGTCATAACCAGGAGCCTTGGTTGTGTCTAAATTGGATAGGATTTTGTAGACTTCAGATGGACAACTGTCTATCTTGTTGAGCTGTTTGTTTGGAGTTGGCAAACTATTTAGAGGTGTTAGAATGAAGTCACTCTTTGTAAAAACAGAATTAAAGTAGCTTTGTCTTCTGAGTTATCGATGGAGCCTGATCCAGTAATTAAGGTCTGTGATTGATACCTAAGTAGATTGAAAAGCTTCTTTGAATCACAAATGGAAGAATGTTTATATTCCAAAAGTAAGAATAGTGTGCTTGTTCAATCATTCTTTGCAAGGTGCTTTCCATTTTTCTTAGTGGAGAAATGAAGATGGTTTATGTTTGAGCTTATGCCCGAGTGAGCGAGTATGATTTAACCAGTGTCTTATCTCAGGATTAAACCATTTTGAGCCGATGGCATTTTTGATTTCAGTATGAATACGTCACAAGCGCTTTTTAGAACATGCTTCAGAACTAACCATTGAGTAGAAACATTCATATTGGGAAGGGGGGGGGGGCAAAAGTCTACCTCATGTAAATATTCGGAAAGTCCTGCACGGTCTGCTCTAGATTAGCTGAACGTCCATCTGGGTTTCGTGGTATATGATCTAGAGCCATGTCAAATAAAACCATGTAAGTGACCTGACACAATTGGACTAGAACAGTCTATACTCTATAGTGATCTCGCTGACTGATTCTGGTTGATTTGTAAAAACTAGATCTAGAATACCACCATGTGTGTGAGTGGGATTTGTGAGATTTGTGTCAGGTTCAGGGGTGACGATTGCATTTTTTATTTTTATTTTTTACTTGTGGTTACAACTTTAGAGCTCCGTAGATTCTGCAAACTTCATGGTATGGACTTGATATATAGCTCAAAAGATAGGTCTCTCTGTGTGCTCTCTTTTCATACTAAAATATGTTTCATAGGTATAAATATAGGCAAGTTACTAGACCCTAAAGCGGAGGAACCTCAAAAACCTGAATCGCCGCAACCTCCGCCAAAACCACTCCGAGAAGTGCCAAAATATTGATGAGTGGCTAGAGGAAGCTCTAGCGCAGGCGTTAAAAATTTATTACCTGGTCGGACACGTGGGTGCAAAATTGAAGGCGTTGACAATCAACGCCTTCAATTTTGCACCCACGTGTCTGACCAGGTAATAAATTTTTAACGCCAGCTACCTCGTACCATTTTTCAATTTTTTTGACTTCGCCAACCCAGAGTGGTTTCTGTGGAGGTTGGAGCGATTCAGGTTTTTGAGGTCCCTCCGCTTTAGGGCCTATAGTTATACCTATGAAACATATTTTAGTATCAAAAGAGAGCACACAGAGAGACCTATCTTTTGAGCTATATATCAAGTCCATACCATGAAGTTTGCAGAATCTACGGAGCTCTAAAGTTGTTAAAAAAATAAATAATTAAATTTACCCTCGTTCCCCCTTGAAGTCAAACATGTAAATCACAAGTGAGAGATCCAGTGATAGAGGAGGAAGAGAGAGAATTCCAATTTACATCTGGAAGGTTGAAATCTCCAAGTAGTACAAGTTTTATGTTATCCACATAGAGATGTGAGACCGAGCTGTAGATGTTTTGGTATGTTTGTGGTGGAGAATTGGGCGGGACATAAACACAACACAAGAGGAGAGGTGGGGAAGATTTTATTTTTACTGCAATTAATTCTGTATTAATATCTGTGGCAATAACGTTGGAAGGGAATGAATTGGAAACAGGTGTGGGAGGGGAGGAAAGCTGTACTAAATGGAGTTGATCGAGGCTAGGGTCTATCAGCTACCTTAGCGTCTGAGGTAGAAGCTTTTGAATTAGATGGTCAGCTAACATCACATCCAAGCTTTACTAGCTCCAATTCCAGTTTGCGCGTGAATTGTTGCTGTATCATAATTCAAATTTGGGTCACATCCTTTCTTTGTCAGCAAAATTTCCCGTTTGGTAGTGGTGTCTAATACAAGCTGTCAATAAACCCATCCTCTACATAGCTGAGCTGTCACAGGTTAGATGACAAAATAGTTTTGTGCTGCATTTCTCTTGGCAATTATATAACAAGACATATCATCACCAACATTATTATAACAAGAAATGTAAAATTGATCATTTAAAAAAAATGTGTGATAGTGCAAGTGCTCAGGAGAATCCCCCTTAATTATTCCTGGCTATGGTCCTGGCTGACAACCTAAGGAAGATGCTGGGGTGGATCGAGGAATTTTAGAAAGGTACAGGGTGTGGGGGGTGCAGGGAAACTAGCCCATGCACACTGTACTGTGTAATGAATAAGAATATTTATCAGCTTAAAAGAACAGCAACTAAAGAAACTATTTTCAGTTAATAAATAGTGAAGCTTGAAAGAGCCTTCTCGGGTGACACTGCACAAAAGCATGGCAGATATCATCAACTGACACTCTCATTCCATAGTTTATGGCTATTACAGCAAGATCAGAAAAGTATTGTTCTGTCAAAGTCGACCTTGTATATGTCTTTATCCTCCTGAGCAAACTAAATGATCGTTCTGCTTCAGCATTGGTGATAGGCAGAGTGCAAGCAATGACTAGTAAGCAATGAATGTTTGGGAAAGAGTCAGAGTCACAAGAGCTAAGAGCTAGGAGAAGATTGTTGGGGATGGTAGCCTCATCTTTGTCTTGCTTACAAATTGCCATCTTCTTAGTTCACTTTTGAGATTTTGAGAGACAAGGAACATGGAAGATCTTGTTCCCAGTAGTACAGAAGGTCATCGATAGTTGAACACTCGGATTGCAGTGGCACTGAGGGCACAAGGCACAAAAGCATATGACTTGGTTTTCCCTCACCTTGAAATCTTTCCTCCAACTGGTTAATGAATGAATCCAGCACTGGTACGCAATGACTCTCTTGTAATGCTCTTTTGCTTATTGACTTGGAGTGTTGCTTCGATTCCGTTGAATGCTTGTCTTTCTTGGAACACTCTCACTCACACAATTGACTCAGCCAGTTCAAGTACCTCACAATACTACAAGCTAAAAATGGTGTCAATAGTCTTTCTGGGGTTCTAAGAGGCAAAACCTTTTTGAACTTACAGTCAATGAATTCTTGCCTTCTTCAAAAGCAAGAAAGCTTCCAGGAATGTGTAAGACAAGATGGGTGGAGAGACATACATGCTTTAGTGTTTTTGAAATGTATGAGCCACTTATCACTTTCTTAGATGCCATTTTGTGTCCTACTGATTACCCAAATTTAGGTGGGAGCTGGAATTGGGATACTGAGACAAGAGTGAAAGCACAAGGTCTGAAAGCTTCTCTTTCTTCTTTTCAAACTATTGCTGTTTTTATAATCACCAAGAATGTTCTTGATGAAGTGAAAATACTTGCTTCAAAACTTCAGAAGCAGGATCAAGATATATATGAGGCCTATAAGGCTATTATAAATTGAGCATTCAACTCTTAACCCTTATTGTGCTGTATATTGTATTTTACCTTTTAAAAACAGTGGTCAGCTGGGTGCAATCCCTGGGTGCTGGCCTCTTTCTACTTCCAGACATGGCAATATTGATGGCAGATGCAAAATGAATCCAGAATGACTATATAGCTATAATATAGCTATTATCATGCACAGCCACATTGCAGGAGTGTGGATTTACTAGAATTTTATTTATTTAACAGTTTATAGTTTAACTAAAGTGTCTATATCTCTATATCTAACAAGTGTCTATATTTAACAAGTATCTATATCTAACAAAGTGTCTATATCTAACAAAGAAAATGGAGGTGGAGCTAGTGTTTAGAATGTTATGGGGGGGTTGCAACCCCAGAAACCCCCCCCCCCCCCCTGGATCCATCCGCCTAACTGATTAGTGGCCAAACAATTATTTTTGTGTATTGATGCTAACTGATCAATCTTAGCTGACTAAACTGACTAGACAAGTTACATTCTCTTGTGTCAAATCAAGAGCTATAGAATGCTTGCAGTTAGTTTATCGACAGTTAGCATCGATGATGATGAACTAATTTTATTTGCAATTTTGATTTTGACCTACAGCTATTCTTTGTAAAAGGAAATCAAGGCTCTTATGAAGGTTTGTTAGTTGTTCTGAGGGTGGAAGAGAGGATTACAGTTGGTGCAACTATTTGGTCTTCAACTGTCTTCTCTCTGTGTGACAAGTTCAGGGATGACATCATAGGTCACAATGACATTAACAGTTTACAGGTGAAGGTGAGAGAGTAATTGTCGGCCTTGTTTCTTCTATTTGTAGGTCAAAGTAAAGCAAAGACTGGTTGACTAAATTGTCAGTCATTCACATCAAAAGTTTGACAAGTAAAGTATCATAAGTGCATGGTAATTCTATTGAATAGTTCAGTTTGGTGTGGTAGTCCTCCACGCAATTTAGCATGTGCAAAGGTGTTTTGCATGTTTTGCATCTGTACATAGTTTGGGATCTTTTTTCCCTTGCTCTGCACACCTCACAGATTGGCCGACCTCCAAATGGAGTATCCTTGGGGACTTCCTCAGGAAATGGCCTTTCGGTGAGCCTGAGTGGTAGTTCTTTTGCTGTAGTTCTTTTTCTTTCCAGATTGGCATGGCAATGCCCCTCTAGTAGTCCTCCTTTGGCTACTTCAACTCTGAATTCCATCTGGGTAAGTGGCTTGTTGGTGGCAGTGTTGTGCAAGATATGTGCATTTACTAGAGATAGGTCGAGAAGGTGGAAGAAAACCCCTTTCCACCCTTTTTTAAATCTGTGAGCGTACCCATAGTAGAGGACCATTTGGTCGGACCTGTCAATGCCACCCATAATATGTTGGTTGTATTCTTCTACCATGTGGGGTTTGGATATTGATTCTAGTCCCCCAGGAACACTTCTTGTCCTACTCCTCTTCTCAACCATATCACCAGAATGACACATTGAAATCATCTGGACTACCCGTTTGTCCCTCCACTTTAGGCAGGTAGTGTTGGTATCATCAATCTTTTCAGTGTACACCTCGCCTTAAAAAAAAAAATAGTCATCATTATTACATACTAAATTATTGTTTTAATGTCACCTTTGTCTAGGTTTTTGGACTTGAACGATGCAGATAGCCCCCTTGCATTAACCCACAATGTCCCGCAAGCTTCAAACCCAAGGCTTTTTAGGTGAGCAAAAAGTGGTATGGACGAATAAAAATTATCTGTGTAAATATGGTACCCCATATTACAGTTACTAGTGATGTCACAACTCTATACGCCAAACCTTTCTGGGGTCGGTCATGATGTTCTTTGCCATGTCATAAAAATAGGTAAGTACATATCTTGTCTTTTGAAGAAATTGACATGTAATTTTACTTTACCAGTATAGAGCTGGAAGTTGCATACGTATCCGTTGCTTGAATCCGCCATGACCCATGCCTTGATACCCCATTTTGTAGGCTTTTTCGGCATGTATTGAATCCAGGACAGTCTCCCTTTGAATCCAATTATGGTCTCGTTGATGGAAATTTGTTGTGAGGGTGTGTAAACATTTTGAAATGCATCTATGACTAGAGTAAGAAATGGCCGGATTTTGTAAAGCTTGTCATAGTTATCGCTGGACCGATCTGGTTGGTTTTGGTTGTCATTCAAATGAAAATAAATCATGAGAAGCTCAAACCTTCGCCCCGACATGGTAGAACTAAGGTTTTCAGAACAAAACGGCCATTTTGTACTCCATTGAGACCTGTACATGCACAATATTTTTGTGTAAATAAATAACAACATACAATTTGAAAGTGTAATTCATTACCTCACTGTAGGAAATCCAATTCCCATTCGCATTACTACAGCGAGCAGTGGCTCAAGCTCATCTCTTGTCATGGGATTGCGTAGCCAATCATTTACTCTCGTGTACACATGCTCCTCCAGATAGTCTCTCTGAGTGCCGAGTTGTTGTTGAGCATACCTGTTTATGTATGGTCTATAAATAGCATGTGATCGAAACATTTGGTGTATACCTTGTAGATTCTTCAAAGATTATGTCCAGCTGGTGTGAGGAACAGGTGAAAGAAATCTACCGACTGTTTTCCAGTCATGTCTATGTTCAGTCCTGGAATTGCTGTACAATGGACAATCTTTTATAAAGGGCTAGGGCTAGTAAATATATTTTATATTATTTGAATAACCTGTGAAATCCACAGAACTAGAGGAATGTGTTGGAGAGGGGCAGGGTGGGGGGGTGGCTGAGGCAGTCTTGAGGGGGAGGAATGGATGGGGGAGTAGCTAAAAATGCTGGGAAATAGAGTTTGCTGTAGCTTGATACGTGGTCCCAGCAGTGTTCAGTCCCACCACAGGTCTACTGCGAGGTATGCAGTTGGAGTCAATGGACTGTGGCTTCGTCTGGTCTTCTATAAAAATGTTTTTGTCTGGAAAAAGACTTTCATCTTCGTCAACATAGCGCTGTCGGAGTCATAGCTCTGAAGTGCATCAAAATAGTCCAACAGAAACTGTGGGTCAGAGGATATATACTGCACTCATTTCTCTGCCATATTATTACCGTTTAAGTGAGGCTAGGCAACTGAAAATGCCGTTGCTTTTTACAAAAGCATGAATGCGATGCCGGGGGGTTCCGCACAGTTCGTCGCGATAATAGGCCTAGCAATGGCCAAATACATTTTAAAAAGCCGCCACTATCTTGCAGCTGTATGCATTGATTAGGTTTGCCTCCAGCTGCAGACCCGGAGGAAGCAAAAAATTATTGGTAGGGCCAAAATCGGTTACTAAGCCAAGGGTATGTAATGCCATATTTTGGGGTAAAGAATAAAGTCTGTATATACATGAATGAAAAACATTAAAATTAAAATTTCCCAAACATCTTTCTCCTGTTATCACACTCGCCAACAAATTAACTAGCTATATCTATCTTACTAAGAGAATCTGTATGTTCCTTGTGTACAAGCAGTACCATTAGATTATTTAATCTTTTCTGTGTCATTGATAAATGGCAGCTCTATGCATTGATTAGGTTTGCCTACAGCTGCAGACCCGGAGGAAGCTAAAAATTATTGGTAGGGCCAAAATGGGTTACTAAGCCAAGGGTATAATACAATGCCATGTTTTGGGGTAAAGAATAAAGTCTGTATATACATGAATAAAAAACAAAACTTATTAAAATTTCCCAAACATCTTTCTCCTGTTATCACACTCGCCAACAAATTCACCTGATATATCTATCGTACTAAGAGAATCTGTATATTCCTTGTGTACAAACAGTACCATTAGATTATTTTGTCATGGAGCTATGACGATAATTTTTCACTCTTCGTAAGGCACTAAAAGAACGTTCTGAAGTAGCATTTTTTGCTGGCAATACCAACAGGAGTTGCATGATGCGGCATACTTGCCTGAGTAGCTCTCTTTGGCCTGCACTGAGGGATTGAAAGTAGTCCCTGATATCAAATATCTGAACATCAGCCCCATTTCCTTCAGCAGTACGTTCAAAATCAATAGCAAAGGTAAGAAGTTGAGAACTTAGGAGAACTTGGTTGAAATCATCTTTATAAAATGAGCAAACATATTCAATTTCATCTTCAAAAGCTTCCCTTTTAGCTGCTGTTCTCAAAAGCTTTTCCAGGTTGCAGTAAACATTGTAAACAGGTTGTTCAAAGCGAGTCTTCAAGAAATTTGTGACGTTGTCAATAGCTTCATAGTACTGCTGTCGAAACTAGAGCTTAGCAGACATGTGAAAATCATCACTAGATTCCCCAATTTCATAATGCCGTGGTGTCTTCCGTTGATGTGGAAGTTGGATCACTCACATCCACTAATTGAGCAAATTTGTTAACTTTCTCCCCAAAACAATCATACAGTTGTTCTGTACGAAATGAATTTAGAGTATCAATTACCATCTTGCCAATATGCTGATATGGTCTTCTTCTGTAATGCTGCACTCAGGTTGTCTCTATGTCGAAATAGCATATCACCCAAGTACACCAACACCAAAAAGGAAGTCAAAAGATTTCATCTGTGAAGAAACTCAGATGAAACTCCAATAATTCTGGCCTTTGTTTCGGTATCCCTCACTGCTTCATCCCATGTTGACTGTAGGACAGAGTAATTGTCGATGATACTGTCCAGGGAATCAGCCCTTACAGTCCACCTAGTGGGACAAAGTACTCTAATGCCTGCTGATGTAGTCATATCACTACCTTGCTTCAAGTTTCAAAATAGACATTCACGCCTAGGTGAGAATTTAATTAACTTTGTGATTTTATATGTCACATCAAGTGCATCTCGCATGAGCTTCATCTGTTTTACAGAATCAGTTACAGCTAGATTATTAGTGTCCATAGCAGTGGGTAAAAACCGCATGAGGTTCCAGAGCGAGGATCCTTTTTGCGACAACAGATTTTGCTCCCCGCATGGTGCTAGTTCCATCATAGCACTGGCCCCGAAGCTTAGATAAGGGTAAATTCAGCCTAACCAAGGTATCCTTAATAATACTTGTCAGTGTTTCAGCATCAATACGTGGAACTTGGTATAAACCTATGAATTCTTCAAAAACCTCGAACCGTTCATTAACGTGATGGAAAACAATGGTTGCCTGCTCATTATTGGGAATGTCTGTGCCTCATCCATCATAACAGTGAGGAAAGGGGACTGGCTGTAATTTTTCTGAGAAAATTATTAGCCATAACACCAAGAATGTCATTCGGAATTTGATGTGAAGTATATTTGCAAGACGTGCGATTCAACATTTCAGTATCTTCACCACTCATCTTTAGTAGTTGAAGAAAATTTCCATCTCCTTCATCCCCATCACCTCTCAGAGCTAACTCTTGCTATCCAAATATCGAATGCTAGACACTATCTTTAAAAGCGTTTTACCCTTCTTTGGCATATGTTTTACATGTTGCTCCCCAACATCCTTTGTCATAGCTGGAATTCTGATGACTACATCAACTGCTTCTCGATGACAGTCACTTAGTTGATGCTTTTGGAATAAACTGGTTGCATTTTTCCAAATTACTAAATCCAGTGGATGTCTGTATAATGACAATTTAGTGATTTACTAAATGATACACACACACACCAAAACTATTGAGAGATACTTGCAAAGGCTGATGCAGCTTTAGAAGACCTCATTTTCCCATGTTTGAAGCCTGTCGCACAAGTGTGGCAGTAAACAACATCTTTTAACTCTCATAGTGTAGAAATGGCCATTGCTTGAACCAAGTGGATTGAAATGACCGACAAACAACACTCTTCACCCCAAAAGATCGCTTGGGGAATTAAAATTAGCGGGCTGGTGAGGAGCAGTAGGAAGTTCTGGGAGTGAAACTTGAAGAAGCAGCCATTGTAACATGAGCACATGGTACAGCATATGACCAGAATATTCTAGAACTAGCTAATGACAGCTGGCATCCTAGTGATTGCATGCCAGCTGGCACATTAATTTACAAGCAACAAGGCTGGCTGTAAATTAGCTTGCATGCTTCACAAACTTTGGGAGTGTAGTGATACATGACATTCTGAGAGTTTTTGATGCATGCACTGGCTACTTTAAAAATTCAAACTCAAGTTCAACAAAATATTAATTCAAGTAAAGAGCCAAATATTGGTAGGACCGCTACCTGCCCTATAGGCTCCTCCGGGCCTGCTGTGTAGTTGTTATCTTGGTTTTGGTTAGCTAGGCAAGGCACGCAAAGTTGCTATTATAATGGGACTTTGTATTATAAGTCTGGTATTGGATAATGACTCTTGAGTAATCTGAAATCCTAGAAGAACCAGAATTCCTACTCCCCACCTGTAACACATCAGATGAGGAGGCAGTGGAGGAACCTTGCCTGGCATTATAACCTTCACCCATGGCAAGGTCACAGAGCGGTAAGAAAAAGGAATCAAATTTCATCATTACAAAACTGAAGACAACGTCATGCAGAGGTAAGTTCAAAACAAAACAAATTTCATTACAAAACTGAACATGCATTATAATTTACAATTATTCTATAATACTGAAGGTGCAGCTCAACATCAACTGAGCCAATCTCTACCAAGATGAGGAAGGGAGAGAGAACAAGGACGATGAAGGGTGAGAGGACCAAGACGAGCAAGGGGAAGAGGTCAAGTAAGGGGGAGAGAACAAGGATGAGGAAGGGTGAATGAAGAAGGGGGGGAGAGGACAAGGAAGAGGAAGAGGGAGAGGACAAGGAAGAGGCAAGGGTGGACAAGGAAGGGGGGAGAGAACAGAGAGCGATCTCATTCAGTGAGTTGCCTTGGGTTGCAGGCAACGACAGTGGTCAGGTTGAATTTCCCTTCTCACTTCCAACTGGGCCCAGAGTTGCTTCGACTTCAAATCCTTCGCCTACTAACTTGTACATGGAAATAGTTACTCCAGAAATCCTTGGAGTCAAACACATACGTAATGTTTATAAAAACATTGGCATTGGTTTACAGGATTACACAATTAAGAGTTTACTCTTTTCATTATGAATTTTTACATTAGGTATGCCGAGGACTATATTCAGAGTCAGAGGGACAAAAATCTCCTTACTCAACACAATAAATGGCAACCCCTTACTATTGAGGAGCTATCAGCTTTCTTTGGCATGATTTTGAATATGGGCCTCATACCACTTCCAGAGTATTGGAGCAAATCACCAACATCAAACATACCATTTTTGGAAGAGTTTTTGTCTATCACCTTTTGGTTACTCCATGTTAGCCACACTCACACAAATGACCTAGAAGATACACAAGATCAAGAGATTATTGGATGCTCTCATACAGAAAGAAATCAACCCATCCAGAGAGGTATCTGTTGATGAAACCATGGTGGGATTTTGGGGTGGCTTTGAGGCAAACCTAACAAACCCAAAAATATGGCATCACATTTGCTGACAGTAGCAATGTGAAATATTAGTATACACAGGGGCAGACACCTTACTAGGTTGTGTAACTGATGATCAGCTTACTCAGCCAGCAAAGATAGTTCATCTGTTGAAGGACTATCTGGATCAGGGTCGGACCGTGTTTACTGCTCGTATTATACGAGCATTCCTTTAGCCCAGACCCCAGAGAGTCGGTACTGCCTTCGCAGGCACATCTATGGCTACCTCTTGCCACCAGTAGTAATGTCTACCTTCAGGAGCCAGAACTGCAGGGCCTCAGTCATGCAGGTTTTGAGGTCCCAACTTGCATTTAATTTTGGCATGAGAGCAATACTCGAGTTCATAGAATAAAGAGAGGGCTATAACATTTTTTACAAAGTGTTATAAAAATTGTGGTTCTGACTTTAGAGCTCCATAGATTCTGCACACTTCACTCGATATGTAACTCAAATGATTGATCTTCCTGCGTGCTCTCTTTGGATAGCAAAAACTATTGCATGGGTATGACCATGCCCAAGGTGTAGGCAGTAAAAGTTGGGGACGCCAAACCTGCATGACCAAGTTTTCTACAGTTTTAGCTCCTAATTGGTAAGTGCAAGACAGTACCTGTGGCTAGAGGAAGCCCTACTCTATACTTTTAGTGTTTCCATTACACTAAAATGGGAGTAGGTGGTCTAGTTTGAAAATTAATCTAAAAATTAATATTCCACCCGCTTTCTTGACCACGTCCCATTTTAGCACCTAGTCTGCAGGTATTTGCACAAGAACTGACACAGGCTGTGTAGTGATGATAGATGCATGTTGTGTGACAGTGGAAGATGTGGGTGGATACTTTCTAATGGAAAATGTTAATGAATGAGCTAAATGGAATTGAGGGAGCTGGACTATGAGTTAGAGATGGTGGGCACTGAGTGGAAGGTGGCATTGATGCTTGTGAAGGAGGTGGAGGGTGTGACTAATGAGGTGATGGTGGGAGTGTGTGGGTACATTTTGCAGTGCGTAGTGCAGTGTTGGCAGAGGAGGAAGGGACTGATTCATAGCCTCCCCCCATCCCAACCATAACCAAGCAGTACAACACATTTAACATGCAACATTAACTTAATGTTTATCAGATATGTATGTCATAGTGTTAATTTCATTACAAGTCACCTTACCTCATTTACTTTCTTGATTTATTTTTGTACTGCACTGGGTTGCGATGGTCGCAAGGGACTCGGCATTTTGAAGATAAACACCCGGTGTATAGAGTATGCCCACAGATACTAATTTCAACTCTCAAGGAGCTAGAACTGCAGAAAACTAGGGCATGTAGGTTTTGATGTCCCCTGACAGTAACTCAGGCATCTTTATACCTATGCAACAGCTTCACTTCAAAAGAGAGCACAACAGAGAGAGCGATCTGATCAGTTCATTGAGTGAAGGGACGTCCCCAATACCATTTTTTACAAAGTATTATAAAAACTTGTGGTTCTGACTTTAGAGCTCTATAGATTCTACACACTTTGTTTTATGAACTTGCAATATATCTCTCTGTGTGCTCTCTTTTGACAGTTCATAGATAACCATGCCCAAGTTACAGGTAGTCTGAAGTTGGGACCGAGTTTTCTGCAGTTCTTAGCTCCTAATTGGAAAGTGCAAGACAGTACCAGTGGTTAGAGGAAGCCCTACTCTATTCATTAGACTGATAAAACGCAGTACGTAAGTCAGCTCAGCATGATGGTCAATCAATTTGACATTCGTGTGCTATATAGACCATCTACTTACATTTTAGCACCAAATGAAACATCATTGTATAGAGTAGGGCTTCCTTTAGCCACCGGTAGTAATTTAGGAGCCAGAACTACAGAGCCTCAGGCATGTAGGTTTTGAGGCCCCAACTTGCATGTAACTTTGGCATGTTTATACTATGCAACATTTTTTAAATGTAAAAGAGAGTACAGAGAGAGAGAGCGCGATAATGAAGTTCATAGAGTGAGGGAGGGAGGTTGTAAGAATTTTTACAAAGTGTTATAAAAATTATGGTTCTGAGTTTAGAGATTCATAGATTCTGCACACTTCACTCTACAAACTTGATAGATAATAGGTCTCTCTGTGTGCTCTCTTTGGATAACAAAAACTGCTGCATAAATATAGCCATGCCAAAGTATAGGCAGAGAAAGTTGGGGACCTCAAACCCTGCATGACCAAGGTTTCTATAGTTTTAGCTCATGCAAGACAGTACCTGTGTCTAGAGAAAGCCCTACTCTACACTTTGAGTGTTTTCATTATGGAGTATGTGGTCATGCAATTCTTTAAAAATCAATATATTCCACCCACTTGCTTGACGACTTGACTGGGTTACTCATGTTTTAGCGCCTAGTCTGCAAGTCTTTTCACAAGAACCGACATAGGCTGTGTAGTGATGATAGATGCGTGTTGTGTGACAGGAAGGAAGTGAAAGATGTGGAGGATACGTTTTAATGGAAAATGTTAATGAATGAGCTGAATGGAATTGAGGGAGCTGGAGTATGGCTGGAGGAGTTAGGGATGGTGGGCACTGAGTGGAAGGTGGCATTGATGCTTGTGAAGGAGGTGGAGGTTGTGACTAATGAGGTGATGGTGGGAGTGTGTGGGTGCATTTTGCAGTGCGTAGTGAAGTGTTGGCAGAGGAGGAAGGGACTGATTCATTGCCTCCCCCCACACCACCATAACCAAGCAGTACAAGTCATTATCAGATATGTATGTCATAGTGTTAATTTCATTATAAGTCACCTTACCTCATTAACTGTTATTTTATTGATCTATTTTTGTACTGCACTGGGGTGCGATGGTCGCAAAGGACTCAGCATTTTGAAGAAAAAAACTCGGTGTATAGAGTAGGGCTCCCTCTAGCCACCTGTAGTAATTTAGGAGCCAGCACTACAGAGCCTCAGGCATGTAGGTTTTGAGTCCCCAACTTGCATGTAACTTTAGCATATATATACTATACAACATTTTTTAAATGTAAAAGAGAGTACAGAGAGAGAGAGCGCGATAATGAAGTTCATAGAGTGAGGGAGGGAGGCTGTAAGAATTTTTACAAAATGTTATAAAAATTATGGTTTAGATTCTGCACACTTCACTCTATAAACTTGATAGATAATAGGTCTCTCTGTGTGCTCTCTTTGGATAACAAAAACTGCTGCATAAATATAGCCATGCCAAAGTATAGGCAGAGAAAGTTGGGGACCTCAAACACTGCATGACCAAGTTTTCTGCAGTTCTAGCTCATGCAAGACAGTACCTGTGTCTAGAGGAAGCCCTACTCTATACTTTTAGTGTTCCCATTACGCTAAAATGGAAGTAGGTAGTAGTTTGAAAATTAATCTAAGTGTGTGGGTACATTTTGCAGTGCATAGTGAAGTGTTGGCAGAGGAGGAAGGGACTGATTCATGGCCTCCCCCTATCCCACCATAACCAAGCAGTACAACTCATTTAACATGCAACATTAACTTAATGTTTATCAGATATGTATGTCATAGTGTTAATTTCATTACAAGTCACCTTATCTTTTAATTAATTAATTAATTAACCAACCATGTAAGTGAAGGTTGTGAGTTCAAGTCCTGTCTCTGTCAGTTTCCCCCCCGAGTATGTCACATGCAAAAGGCCAGCTGTTGGGGTAAGGGGGTGGGGAGATCTACCGGCTTCACTTCAAGACAGGCTAAAAACGTTGTTGACTTTTGACTGCCTATAACTTTAGTTAATTTTATGCTCAAATTATTGCTTGTTCTATGTCCTTTCCAATGATATATAAAATATCTCTAGAGGCATGTTTTGTCAGAAGATGCATGCAGAAACATCCAAGGTAGTCCAAAAATTGGACCTTCCTCCGTTTGGCAGCCCCCCACAACTCATTAAAAGAAAGAAAAAAGCTGTAAATTGGTTGTAGCTAACAGCTGTGATTTGGGTGAATCCACATTCCAATAACTGAAGTTTGTGTTGAATGGCAACGTGCATTACTTGGTAAAAAAACACGTGTAAACAAATACAGCACGTTGCCATTCAACCACCCACTTTAGTTATTGGAATGTGGATTCACTCAAATCACAGCTGTTAGCTTTGACAAGCTATACAGCTTCTGTTTTTTAAAATTGAGTTGTGGGGGGCTGCCAAACGGAGGAGGGTCCAATTTATGGACTGCCTTGGATGTTTCTGCATGCATCTTCTGACAAACATGCCTCTAGAGATATTGTATATATCATTGGAAAGCACATAGAACAAGCAACAATTTGAGCATAAAATTAACTACACAAAACAATAATAAAAAAGTTATGGGCAGTCAAATGTCAACAACGTTTTTAGCCAGTCTTGAAGTGGAGCCAGTAGAACCCCACCCCCCTTGTCCCCAACTTTGATTGCCAGTAACTCAGTCATCTTTATACCTTTGCAACAGCTTCTAAGCTTCAAAAGGGGGCACCTAGGAGAGAGCTATCTGATCAGTTCATTGAGTGAAGGGACGCCCCCAATACAATTTTTTTACAAAGTATTATAAAAACTTGTGTTTTTGACTTTAGAGCTCTATAGATTCTGCACACTTTGTTCTATGAACTTGACATATGTCTCAATAGATCTCTCTGTGTGCTCTCTTTTGACAGTTCATAGATAACCATGCCCAAGGTTTATATACAAGCAGTCGGAAGTTGGGACTGAGTTTTCTGCAGTTCTTAGCTCCTAATTGGAAAGTGCAAGACAGTACCAGTGGCTAGAGGAAGCCCTACTCTATTCATTATCCTGATAAAATGCAGTACGTAAGTCAGCTCAGTTTGGTGGTCAATTAATTTGACATTCGTGTGCTATATAGACCATCTACTTACATTTTAGTGCCAAATGAAATACTCATATATAGAGTAGGGCTTCCTCTAGCCACCGGTAGTAATTTAGGAGCCAGAACTACAGAGCCTAGTTTTTGAGGCCCCAACTTGCATATTACTTTGGCATGTTTATACTATGCAACATTTTTAAAGTGTACAGAGAGAGAGAGAGCGATACTGAAGTTCATAGAGTGAGGGAGGGAGGCTGTAAGAATTATTACAAAGTGTTATAAAAATTATGGTTCTGAGTTTAGAGCCTGGGTTTAGAGCTTCATAGATTCTGCACACTTCACTCTATAAACTTGATAGATAATAGGTCTCTCTGTGTGCTCTCTTTGGATAATAAAAACTGCTGCATAAATATAGCCATGCCAAAGTATAGGCAGAGAAAGTTGGGGACCTCAAACCCTGCATGACCAAGTTTTCTGCAGTTCTAGCTCATGCAAGACAGTACCTGTGTCTAGAGGAAGCCCTACTCTATACTTTGAGTGTTTTCATTACACTAAAATTGGAGTACGTGGTCATGCAGTTGTTTAAAAAATCAATCTAAAAATTAATATTCCACCCACCTGCTTGACGACTTGACCGGTTACTCATGTTTTAGTGCCTAGTCTGCAGGTATTTTCACAAGAACCGACATAGGCTGTGTAGTGATGATAGATGCGTGTTGTGTGACAGGAAGGAAGTGAAAGATGTGGTGGGATACTTTCTAATAGAAAATGTTAATGAATGAGCTGAATGGAATTGAGGGAGCTGGAGTATGGTTGGACGAGTTAGAGATGGTGGGCACTGAGTGGAAGGTGGCATTGATGGTTGTGAAGGAGGTGGAGGGTGTGAGTAATGAGGTGATGGTGGGAGTGTATGGTTACATTTTGCAGTGCGTAGTGAAGTGTTGGCAGAGGAGGAAGGGACTGATTCTTTGCCTCCCCCCACATCACCATAACCAAGCAGTACAACTCGTTTAACATGCAACATTAACTTTCAGATTTGTATGTCATAGTGTTAATTTCATTACAAGTCACCTTACCTCATTTATTCTTATTTTATTTATACTGCACTGGGGACGATGGTTGCAAGGGACTCAGCATTTTGAAGATTAAATTATTAAAACACCCGGTGTATAAAGTAGGGCTTTCTCTAGCCACTGATACTAATTTCAATTCTCTTGCACTTGTGGAGCTAGAACTGCAGAAAACTAGGACATATAGGTTTTGATGTCCCCAACTTTGACTGCCATTAACTCAGGCATCTTTAAGCCTATGCAACAGCTTCTAAGCTTCAAAAGAAAGCACACACAGAGAGAGCGATCTGATCAGTTCATTGAGTGAAGGGTCCCCAATTAATTTTTTTTTTAAATGTTGTGGTTCTGACTTTGACTTCTTTCTATGAACTTGGTCACTCTGTGTGCTCTCTTTTGAACTAAAACTGTGGCAGGTATAACCATACCCAAGGAACAGGCAGTCATAAGTTGGGACCATGTTTTCTGTAGTTCTGCGAGGGTTATAACATGTTTCACAAAGTGCTATACAAATTGTGGTCTGACTTTAGAGCTCCATAGATTCTGTACACTTCACTCTATGAACTTGATACATAACTCAAATGATAGATCTTTCTGCATGCTCTCTTTTGATCGCAAAAACTGTTGCATACATGTAACTATTCGCATACATGTAACTAACTATTCCGAAGATATAGGCAATGAATGTTGGTGACCTCATAACATGTATAACTGAGGTTCTAGCTCCTAACTGGTAAGTTCAAGACAGTACTTGTGGCTAGAGCAAGCTCTACTTAATATTTTGAGTATTTTTATTATGCTAAAATACGTACATGGATATGCAGTTGTTCGGGAAAAAATTAATATTCCACTTGCGTGCTAGACCATTTGACCACGTCCTCATATTTTAGCGCCTAGTCTGCAGGTCTTTGCACAAGAACCAACATAGGCTGTATAGTGATGATAGATGCACATTGTGTGACAGGAAAGATGTGTGTGGGGTAGGGGGTGGGAACACTTTCTAATAGACTGTGATGAATTTGGAAGGGAAGGAAAATGTTAATGCATAAGGTGGATGGAATTGAAGGGGCTCGAATATGGTTGGAATAGTTAGAGATGGTGGCACTGAGGGGAAGATGGCATTGTTGCTTGGAAAGGAGGTGGAGTGTGTGAATAATCAGTTGATGGTGGAAGTGTGTTTTCGATATGTCCATAGTTGATATAATGTGTTAACTTTGCCATAGTTGATATAATGTCTTAACTTTGCCATAGTTGATATAATGTGTTAACTTTGCCATAGTTGATATAATGTCTTACCTTTGCCATAGTTGATATAATGTCTTAACTTTGTCATAGTTGATATAATGTGTTAACTTTGCCATAGTTGATATAATGTCTTAACTTTGCCATAGTTGATATAATGTGTTAACTTTGCCATAGTTGATATAATGTCTTACCTTTGCCATAGTTGATATAATGTCTTAACTTTGTCATAGTTGATATAATGTCTTAACTTTGCCATAGTTGATATAATGTCTTAACTTTGCCATAGTTGATATAATGTCTTAACTTTATCATAGTTGATATAATGTCTTAACTTTGCCATAGTTGATATAATGTCTTAACTTTGCCATAGCTGATATGTCTTAACTTTGCTATAGTTGATATAATGTCTTAACTTTGCCATAGTTGATATAATGTATTAACTTTGCCATAGTTGATATGTATAGGATAGCCTATACAAAAGAGTCGGTTATGTGCCTATATAACCTCCGAGTTTGCGGTTACCCCGAGGCGAAGCCGAGGAATGTAACAGCAAACGAGTAGGTTACACTGGCGCATAACCGACTCTTTTGTATAGGCTATCTTACTTATACTACATTGCGCATGCGCTAAACTACATGCAGTTAAAAGTGTAGGTTACGCGCCTATGTAACCTATAGTTATTAACCAATCAGATTAGCCACAGATCACGTGATGTAGTATAAAATGTCTTAACTTTGCCATAGTTGATATAATGTCTTAACTTTGCCATAGTTGATATAATGTCTTAACTTTGCCATAGTTTATGTCCTAACTTTGCCATAGTTGATATAAAGTCTTAACTTTGCCATAGTTGATATAATGTCTCAACTTTACCATAGTTGATATAATGTCTTAACTTTGCCATAGTTGATATAATGTCTTAACACTTAAGATAGGTTGATGTAGAACAGAGTCAATTGCTTTCTTTACATCTAAGAAGACCACACATACAGATTTGTGGGCATCTAAGGAGGCTAGCCAAGATTGGGTATGCTGAGGAGAGGAACTACATTTGAAAAACCTAATGAAAACTGTATTGTTTACTTGATGTGTGTAAATGTGCCAGTGTAATTGCTGTGACATTCTACTTATTAGAGAGAGTAGGGAGATGGCATGATAATCGTTGGGGAGATGTCTTGGTAGTAGGAACAATCAGGGAATGCTTCCAATCAGCAGGAAAAACACCCTTAGAGAGGGAAGAATTAAAGATGAGAGAAAGGGGAGCAGATATGGAGTGAGCAATTGATTTCAGTATTTTAGTGGAAATATTATCTGGCCAGAAGGGAAGAGTGAAAATGTGTTCTTTCTACACTGGTTGTGTTCTGATCATATATTAGGAGAGTTAAGAGATCTGTGTAGCATATTTCTAACTTTAATTCATTTGAGGAAGGAATGGGAGATCCTGGGAGGGGTATAACGGGGTGACTGTATGCGGTAGATTAGCTCAGTTGGAATAGTCTTATGCATGATGTGAGTAAAAGTCCTTTAAAATGAGACAGGAGGTTTGCGTATCTCATGGGGATGGAATAGTGTCCCTGGAAATGGTATTGATGTGTTCAATAGCTTGAGTAAAGTCTGCTCTGTCATATAACCAAATTCTACGTGGTGATAAGGGAGGTGGTGAGTCAGGTTTAATTAAGAGACACAGAATCAGCAGAGAGAAAAAGATAGAATTGTGTTCAAAGTTAGATACAGGAGGATTCACACGAGTAGGAGTGGGGGTGGAGGGTAAATAAACAAGATTAATGATTAAAATCACCTTCTCAATAATCAACTACAAATTTTATTCACTCGATGTTTTGACTAGACTAGACCATCCAGTCGAAACGTCGAGTAAAATTTGAAGTTGATTATTGAGAAGGTGATTTTAATGTTATTATGTCAACTGATAGTTCATTGAAAGATTAATGAAGAAGAGATGCCATCATGGGAGTAGTGAATTGGGTGTTGGATAATTTGGCTGAGGGGGAAAAGGTCTGATATAATGTGGATGTAAGGAGTGGTGAAGGGGCATAAACTAGTAAGCACTAAAAACCTGTGATTGCCATTTTATAGCTCCATATATTCTACAAACTTCATGTCAAAAGATAGGTCTCTCTGTGTGCTCTCTTTGAAACTAAAACTTTCTTCATAGGTGTAAGTTACTTGAGCTAAAGTGGGGGGGGCCTCAAAACCTGAGAGCCTGATTTTTCAACACAAGTGCTAGTTGAAATTAGCACCACTCGCTAGAGGCCTACTGCATACAATGTCATTGAGCGCTAAAACTTGAGTATGCGGTCGCGCCTGGTTGGAAAATAAAATAATATAACCGCGTGCTGACTACGTACTCCACCTAATGATAAGAATTCAGTAGGCCTCGAGCGGGCCGGAGCCACTCGTGCTCTCTAGCACTTGGCAATTGCAAAATCAGGCACTCGGGTTTTGAGGTACCTCACTTTAGCTCCAGCAACTTGTACACATGAAAAATGTTTTAGTCCATACTATAAAATGTGCAGAATCTATGGAGTTATTAAAGTGGTAACCACAATTTTTTAAAGCACCTATGGTTTATAGTTTAGGTCCACCTGAAAGAGTGAAGTAAAGTTAAAATTAAAGTCCCCTAGTTGAATAAGATCCTCATGGAAAGGTGATGGTTGGATTGGAGTATAGCAAGTGATGCAAACAAGTGGTCTATATGATCAGGTGATGAAGGCGGACATTAGAATGTGGTAAAAATGATTTGTCAGCATGGAAGCTTTATTGAGAGGACAAGAAAGTAGATGGGAGGGAGATGATGCAAGCATGTACAGATCCACCATGTCAATTTCTATGTAGAACAATAGTCTGATGGAAATTTCAGAGTCTAAAACATCAGGGGAGAGCCAGGTTTCTACAATAGCAACAATGTAGGGTCTGTATGTACATGCCAAAGCTGTGAATTCATCAAATTTAGGAAGAAGACTGTGGGCATTAAAGTACAATATATTTAGGTCATTAGCTGCTAGTTTAGGTGGTGTTTAATAGTTGGGTGGAAGTGGCAGATGTGGCACTAGGTGAGGTGAAGGAAGACAATGAAGGAGACAGCAAGGTGAGGATGAGTATAGGGGTGCTGAGGACTGGTGGGAGGAAGAAGGAAGATGATTGGGATATTGGAAAAGGGAGACAGGTCTTTTGGGGAGGGCCTGGCGACCAATGTTCTTGGTTGATGGTGATAATCTATCTACTCCAAGAACTTAAGGGACAACTCTTTGAGGTATTAAGTAGTATGTGGGAGCAGATAGCAGAGGGGTTTTGTGAGGGATGAGGTGTGTGTGTTGAGTTATATGGAGTATTTGTGAAGGGTGAGGTGTGTATGTTGAGGTTGTAGGGGAGAAGTGGGAGTAGGTAGCAAAGGGGGTTTGTAAAATCAGCTGGTTTGGTGAGAAAGGATTGGAGGCTTCGGAAAATGGCGTTGATTGGATAAAAAATGCAGAGTGGGTATATTGGTAGTAGTCAAACTGGTGGAAGAGTTTAACTTAGTGACATGCGACTTTGAAGTGTTTGATAACTTTTATTTTATTAGGCCCACTATTATAATACTATATTTGGTGTATATTTGGTGTTCATTTTATTAATATATAAACAATCCTATCTACTTTGGTAATTTGATTTTGTTCACCAATTTATAAAACATGTTTTGTCTCGTGTATCTATCCAAGGACCTGTATGTACTCCCCCCCCACACACACACATAACTTGCACATAGTTTATCCTTTCATCATAATTTTACTATCAGAGGACACCAATCTGTGCAACGAAGAATCCGATAATCTGTTTCTTAATTTATACTTTTTTACTATACCATTTTTTACAAAATCTTGTAGTTCTGATTTTTGAGCTCCATAAACACTGTATACTTCATTCTATGAACAGCTTAAATGTAACTCTCTCTGTGTGCTCTCTTTTGATACTAAAAATGGTTGCATTTGTATAACTATGCCCGAGTTACAAGCAGTCAAAATTGTGGACCTTGAAACCTATGCCCAAGTTTTCTGCAGTTCTTGGAAAGTGCAGGACCATTAAAAGTAGTACCAGTGGTTAGTAGAGGAAGCCCAACTCTATACAATGAGTGCTAGGGGAGTATGTGGTCAAGCCCGTGGGTGGAAACATATTAACAACCAACGGTACCACATCGTATTTTAGCACCTAATCATTGGGCTCCAATACTATAAACTGTCTTTGCACTTTCCAATTAGGAGCTAGAACCTTGGGCATGCAGTTTCCAGGTCTCCAACTTTGACTTCAGCTTGGTATGCAGAGGCACAGAGACTTTTGAGCTAGTGTCAAGTTGTCATAGAGTGCAGGATCTATGGTGCTCTAAGTCAGGCACCACAACTTTTTATAATGCTCCCCCCCCCCCCCCCCCCCCCCCCCCCCCCAAGGGGGGAAATGCCCATAAACTTGTAAGCCCTATTAAAAAAACTGGTGGTTAACAATTCATAGCTCCACAGATTCTGCCATTGACTTGATATATAGCTCAAAAGATAGGTCTCTCTCTTTTGATTAATGGATAGGGTAGACAGAATTGTAATGGGAAATGTGCTCAAATGGTTGAAGAGGAAATTCTTAATGTTCGGCACCTGGGGTCCTACGACTTTGGCACCTCCCCCTCCCCTCATTGATCCCCAAACAAACCCTTTGTAATTCATTATTTTGCTGATAATCATTAAAATAATTAATTCATGTTGTTTTCTAGTAGTCATTGTCAGGATCATTTCCATTTCATGGGGACCAGACCAGTGTAAATCATCACACGTTTAATTATTCGTGTTATTTTTAATTTAAAAAAAAATCTAATCTTGATATTGCTGAGCCTGTTAAGGGGGTCCCCTACCCCCAAAAAAACACACCAAAAAAACACAACTTCTCTCTGATTCAGAATTTTTATTTGATATCTTGTATGATGTGTACCTATACACAGACCTACCTTCTGGTGCTGTGCCAACTACCCAGCTACAACTGATCCGGACTTAGTGAACATTTAAGATTTCACGAGGACAGTCATATTTGGAGACTAGTTTACTTTGGGATTTCACAACTTACCACAGGGGAAATTACAAAAACACAATTAAACTCGAGTTTTTTTTTAAATAGTGTGATTATGGATTTTAAAAACTATTGCAATTTCTTGGTAGCATTTTCATTATTTTTTTGTACCTGTTGACATCATACTTTCTTAAAATTAAAAACAGAGAATGTCATCTTGTATATAGCTCTCATTGAGAGGAAACAGAATCTATATAATTTTGTCTTATTACTCCAAATATAAAGCAGGGAGAACCGTCCTTGGCCCCAAAAAGCAACTTTTTTGGGACAGGCATTCTAAGGACTAGTATAGTATTTCAATGGTTGAACTGACCATACCATTAAAAAAAACACCAAAAGTGGTATACATATACATACTAGAAAAATCAAGAATAGGTTTGGTCTGGGCTAATTCCTAGAGGGATGACCAGAATCACTGGTTTGCTTCCTTGTCGGTCTCCGCGGCCATTGAAACTCACTATTACGTGAAGCATCTTCTTCGCAAGTCAGGAGTACTCAAGTTAATATAAGTCCAGAATGGAGCATCCAAATCTTCTCCTATTTGGAAGGCAGCATCTTGCATGTACTGTCAGGGGAAAAAACAAAAAAAAGGAAAATCAAAAAAAATTTTTTTTGGGTAGTGGACCCCCTTAAGGCCATCACATATATCACAGGAACTATTTAGTAACTAACCTAAAAACAATCTATATTAAAAAATCAACAGTACTTAGTTAATAAAATTTTCCACAGTATTAAGTTACAAGTGTCCCGCTGCTCAAGGAGGGGGGGGATGGGAGGGGACCAAAGATCATTCCTCAGCTCATCTTACAACAGTTCCTTTCTCCTCTGCCACCACTTCCCTACCCAATACAACACTCGCCCACCTCCTCCATCACTGCATCACTTACTCCTTCCACATCTTTGCCCAAAAGCAATGCAACCTTTCCATCCTTACTCACTCTTTTAAATTCGTCCAGCCACTGCCCTGCCCCTACAATTCAGCGCACCTCATCCATCAGTACCAGCCGATCTCTCTCAAATTCCCCGCATATCACCAAGAAATGTTCCACATCCTCCCCTGCTTTACTATCACACATTATACACCTCTCATCCCTAACTATCCCACATCTCTTCTTATCCTCTAACAACCCAGCTGATGCAGTCCTCAGTCGAAATTGCAACTGCACACCTTCCTGACCATGTATGGACCTCACATACCTCTCCACCTTTGCACCATTCAGTGCCGATTTATAAAAATTCAGCATACTCTTTCCATTTACTTCCTCCTCCCAGTCTGCTCATTTCTCACCTTCACTTTCCCCTTCCACTTGCGCACTGACCCAACCTTGTTGTTTATCACCTACTTTCTCCTTAAGATCTCATATTCCCACCATCCAATTCCTCCATCCTCTCTTAGTATATTTACTACAACTTTTACCAATCTGCTCTGTTCCAACACCTCTAATCTCTTGCCAAACAAAACCGTCATCTCTTCCCTCCTCTCCTCTAGCTTCCTCCACCCCATATCTCCCTGTATTGTCACTCCTGCTACTGTGTTGCTTGCCCGC
Source organism: Cladorhizidae sp. MBARI D1340-BT2 (assembly GCA_028752905.1). Classification (NCBI taxonomy): domain Eukaryota; kingdom Metazoa; phylum Porifera; class Demospongiae; order Poecilosclerida; family Cladorhizidae; species Cladorhizidae sp. MBARI D1340-BT2. The sequence continues at coordinate 18,706,217 of JAQNBH010000010.1, forward strand.
AACAGTCTCCTACCCACTCTCATCTGTGCTGACTCCTACTTCTTGCAAGCATTCTGTCCTCCTGTCCACCACACTTCGGCTGCATGCTCCATACTGGGTCTCGCTAGATGCTCCCACACTATTCTTCCTCTGTCTACTTCCACCTGCCCATTCCCTCTACTCATCCATATTACCTTTCGAACCCCCCACTCTTCTGCCTTCTTTGCCATCTTCTCTAACTGAACATTACCCCTTAGCTTCCTACCAAACATTATTCCTACGTAATTGAATTCTTTGACCTCTTCCAATATCTCCTCACCAATCCTCCAATGCACTCCTGCTTCCTTCTTCCCAACTACCATGACCTTGGTCTTCTTCCTATTAAATTTCATCTTCCACCTTAACACATACGCCTGTACCACATCCATCAAAGCTTGCAGTTCCACCCCTGAGTCAGCCAGAAGAACAACATCATCTGCATACATAAGTGCCTCACACCAGCAGCCTTCCACTTTGACTCCTAGCTCAGTTCTCTCCAATTCCTCTGCCATTCCCATCAAATAAATATTGAAAAGAAGTGGAGACAAAAGACCTAAGTCCATTCTCCACAGTGAACCACCTTGACCTCCTTCCGCTCAATATTACTGTCGTCTCCACCCCACTATACAATCCTACAAATGTCCATACTGCCTCAACTTCTGCTACAGTCCCTCCCTCCACACACTGTCATATGCCTTACTTATGTCCAGGAAAGCCAGATATGAAGCTTTTTTCTCGCTCTTCCTCACTTCACAAACTCCTCTTAACACTAACCACTGGTATGAACATCTCCTCTGTCTCCTAAATCCTCCTTGTGCTTCAGTCAAAATCCTATCCTCAGCGAACACTCCCAACCTCCTTGACAACACCCTCGCAAACACCTTCACCACACTACAACACAATGAAATTCCCCTATAATTCCCTACTTTGTCCTCGTCACCATCCTTGTGGAGGGGTACTTGTAAACTCCTCTTCCAGTCCATTGGGCAGCACTCAATCCTCATCACCACATTCATCACCTGCACCATCACTTCCATACCTCCATATATCATCATCTCATTCAACATTCCATCAGGGCCTGGAGCCTTTCCTCTCTTCAAACACTTCATTACCTCTACTACTTCTTCCCAACTTACTTCTTCACACACACCCAGCTCATGCCCACCCACTTCTCCAATCTCTAATTCTTGTACTGTGGCATCCTCTTTTTCCTCCCCAGCTTTTCTCAGTGGTTTGCCATCACCTCCAACACCTTGTCTTCCTCCTCCACCATCCTTCCCTCATCATCTTTGACTCCTTTTATCCTTCTCTCCTTCCTCTTTACTCTTAAATCATTCCAAAACAGTTTACAACTACTCCCACCCTGCTCTCTATAGTTCTCTTCCTCAATTCCTTCTTCTCTTTCCTAATAGTCTTTTTCACTTCCTTTCTTGTTTCTCTATAGTCATCCCATAGTTGTCTTAATGTAGCCTCTCTCTCCCCTCTCTTCCTGGCTTCCCTTAGCCTCTTACATTTCTCCTTCCTGACACCAATTAACCACTCCACATCCTCTGACCACCATCCCTCTGACCTGCCTGTTATCTTCTTCCTTCCAATTCCTTTCTCTGCTGCAGCCAAAACTTTCTCCTTCCACCTACCCCACACCTCTTCAACTGTTTCCTCCCAACTCTTGCTCAAGCTCTCTCACCTCCTCTTCCCACCCAATGAACATTTCCTCCACTGCCTCCTGATACTCCACCCAGTCTAGCCTATTGTCAACTCTCCATTTATGTCACTCTCTTCTCACTTGTACCTCTCTCTTACCCCACGTAATTTCTCCCCAAATAATGTTATGGAGCGACCCCACATCCAGCTTGCCCGAGTCCTCAACTACCACCCTAGCTACATCCATGTCCTCACTAAACAACATATAGTCTATGACCGACTTTCTCTCCCCACATTCCCACGTCCACCAGCACTGCAACTCGTTCCCCACAACCAGACCTCCAACTCTAAACAACTCCAACAACCGCCTTCCATTACTGTTTGGGTTGTCCTCCACTCCTAATCCAATCTTTGCATTGTCCTGTTTCCTTTACCACCTTCTCAGTTTTATCTTTCTTACCCACTTCCTCTACCACCCCCTTGGCCTGCTTCCTGTTCCCTCCTTCTTCCGCCATCACCTGCTCTAACTTCCTCCCTAAGACTTCAATTCTTCTCTGTTTATGCTCTACCTGCTTTTCTAGTTCTTCCACCCTCAACAGAACATTAGCCAGCACATCACCCATTTGAAGAGTTTCCATCAGTTTCATATTAATCAACACATCACCAGTCTCTCTATGTTCCAACACCTCCCTCGTCAATTATTTATTATTGAAGTTAAAAAATTTCCCTTCTTTTTCCCCCTTCTTTCACTAGCTTCTTTCACTAGCTTAGCAAGGGATTTAAATGCCGAGTGTTTTTTTGAGCATTATAATATAGAATACCACAAAATACAATAATTATAGGCTGTTGGCAAGCTGCCAAAGTGAGTTTTGCTAACACCAAGTCAGTTAGAAACAATGATCACACTCTCTGCTTGTGTATATGCATGCACGCAAGATAGCTTGGCCACCGAGACTATGCAGTTCATTGTGCTGTACTCACTTAAATTTTTTTTTCTTTTCTCTACTTTTGTTGTTGCATGTGATACATGAATATTTATGTATGGGGCAGGGCATTGTCAAACATATGCAGTATTTCTTTGAATTGTTATTCTCCTTCAACAGTATTCACCCATTGATGTAGACCTAATGAAATAATATTCACCCCCTCCCCAATTGTGTTCGCCGAGTGCATTAATTTTACGGTGGACATATGCAGATATCAGGTTGGGGTGTGCATGTGTGTGTGTGTGGGGGGGATGTAGCTCTGCTTTATCACATGACTTGAACTACAGCAAGTTATTTTCATCCTTGTTGTTGACCACCAACAAAGCCATGCATTTTTGAACTTCCAGAATGAGGACACATTGGGCATCGAGACCGTCAACCAACTCATTTTCACAGCTTGCTTTATTTCGTTTTTCATTATTTAACGATATTTGGGGACGAGACTGCGAGGAAGCGGTTTGCAGGAAAATAAGCAACTATATAGCCAGTACCCTTGGCAACATCTCATGAGGGCCAGCCTCAAGTGGCCCAGCTTTTTAGGGTAGCAGTAGCAGGAATTTGATGTTCCTTGCAAAACAACTAAAAAAAACAAAAACAAAATAAACTATAGTACAGGATAAAGTAGATGTCAGTTTGGTGTAAGAACTGGATGTGCTCTTTAGCAGGAACTATCTCCATTACACCAACTCACCCCCTTCTCTCTCTGAGTTTGTTAATGAATGCTTGGTATGGAATGCAGCCCAAGATGTCCGAGTAAAAGGGCCAAGCACTGAGCAAGCCGATGCATGGCGACAGGAAATATCTACTTGACATCGTATATATAAGAACCATCATTATTGAAGTATATATCACATAATTTTAGAAATCACATAATTTTAGTATCACATAATTTTAGAATCACATAATTTTAGAATCACATAATTTTAGAATCACATAATTTTAGTATCACATAATTTCACATAATTTTAGTATCACATAATTTTAGTATCACATAATTTTAGAATCACATAATTTTAGAATCACATAATTTTAGAATCACATAATTTTAGTATATATCACATAATTTTAGAATCACATAATTTTAGAATCACACAGTATTAGAAACACATAATTTTAGAATCACATAATTTTAGAACCACATAATTTTAGAATCACATAATTTTAGAATCACATAGTTTTAAAATCACAGTTTTAGAATCACATCATTTTAGAATCACAATTTTAGTATCACATAATTTTGGTATCACCATTATTCATGAAAGACATGCTTTTTCAACTGCCCTCGATTTGGGGACATGTTGAAACTATAGATTGCTTGTTGCAATTTTATTAGTTGTAGTTGCAATGCCCTTGGGGGCTGACCAAACAACCTTCCAACCAAGCCAGTGACCACAACAATAGTATATATACGTCCTCCAGTTTTGTTGGTCCTCATTTAGTGTTCACTCTGTTAGGAGAGCTGAATTATTTGTATCTATGGTAACCATTCTAGGAAAATACAGTATTTGTTTATCTTGAACAATTCATAATAGTTTCGAGTCCAGTTTCGGACATAGGTCATGAAGAAATTCTCTGGGACCAATACGACCCCTGAATATACGTGTGTGTGGTGTATGAAAAAAGGGAGGGGGGAGGGGGGGGATAAAAATATTAAGAGGGAGGGAGAGATGAAATTAACCAGATATAAATAAAGCATGTGGACCTGGAGAGGAGGGGAGGGAGAGGAGAGGAGAGAGAGGAGGGGAGGGAGAGGAGGGGAGAGAGAGGAGGGGAGAGAGAGGAGGGGAGGGAGAGGAGGGGTGGGCAGGGAGAGGAGGAAAGTGACCGGAAATGCAAAGGTACGTATCCCTCAGTTCTTGTGATAAACACACACACACACATACATACATGTATCGGATAGAAAAGGGAATGGTATGTGTATCTTACCACCACATATAGTAATAACTAGTGCTACTGGTATGTGTATCTTATAGTAATAACCAGCGCTACTGGTATGTGTATCTTACCACCACATATAGTAATAACTAGTGCTACTGGTATGTGTATCTTACCACCACATATAGTAATAACTAGTGCTACTGGTAGTGTATCTTACCACCACATATAGTAATAACTAGTGCTACTGGTATGTGTATCTTACCACCACACCACATATAGTAATAACTAGTGCTACTGGTATGTGTATCTTACCACCACACCACATATAGTAATAACTAGTGCTACTGGTATGTGTATCTTACCACCACATATAGTAATAACCAGTGCTACTGGTTTGTGTATCTTACCACCACATATAGTAATAACCAGCGCTACTGGTATGTGTATCTTACCACAATAACCAGTGCTACTGGTATGTGTATCTTACCACCACATATAGTAATAACGAGTGCTATTGGTATGTGTATCTTACCACCACATATAGTAATAACGAGTGCTATTGGTATGTGTATCTTACCACCACCACATATAGTAATAACTAGTGCTACTGGTATGTGTATCTTACCACCACATATACTAATAACCAGTGCTACTGGTTTGTGTATCTTACCACCACATATAGTAATAACCAGTGCTACTGGTATGTGTATCTTACCACCACATATAGTAATAACCAGTGCTACTGGTTTGTGTATCTTATGCTACTACTAATTGATAGTGTGCATGGAATCACAAGAGCTGCAAGACATACACAAACCCAATAAAAATTCTCAATGAGCTCTCAGTAGACATATAACATTACAATAACCTTGTCAATCATCAACTCCAAACTGTCTTCTCTTGACAGTTTGACCAGATGCTCTAGCCTTCATGTACTACTCATTATTCCTGATTAAGGCTGGAGCATCTAGTTGAAACATGGAGAGAATACAATTTCAAGTTGATTATTGAAAAGGTTATCGTAAAACAATTGTTCACTATTTTCCTCCATAATCATTTCCCCAGTGTATGTATCCCTGCATTCACACCACTGTGCTCTAATTAGTGAGCGCCTCCAGTGGTAACTGACCCTTCGCATGCACCAAACATGTCCCTCCTGCAGTAGCACATCAAATTTATATAGCTAGAACTAAAAATAAAAATAATAAAAGAAAAAATCATTTGCATGTAAGTAGGGTGAGCAGCATTTTTTTTACAAATTAAATTACACATAAATATTTAATCTGTATTTGTGGAGACACACCCTCGACATCCTCCCCAACTGAACAGTGCCAGTCATCTTGGCTATGTAATAGCTAACACATGCACAAACTCTCTATAATAACACACCACATTACAAGATAACACTGTGCATACAAACACATGCACAAACTTCTCATGTCTAACACCTAACATGACCACATTGGTTTTAATTGGTCTCGGCCAAAAACCTATTTAAATGGAGCTGGCCTCAAGTCCCTGCAGATTTCCCTGAGATTCACTCCAATTTGCAACATTCACATCCTGTGTTTGGACTTCTCCACCTTGGATTTGGACTCCTTGGGCATTGCTGCCTCCTCCAACAGTGCAGGGTCAGGATGGCACTGCCAAAGAAGAGGAAGGTGGATGCAGAAAATCGAGCCTTCAATGAAGAATGGACCAAGGAATTCTTCTTCATCTCAGACAGGAGAAAGTGTCTGCCTCATCTGTCAAGAAAGCCTCGCTGTTACAAAGCTATTTAACATCCGGCGACACTGCCAGTCAAAGCATTCAGACAGGTAACTTTATCTTTCAAGGCAAAAACAATGAGCTAGGCTGCCTGCTTTCTGTATTACAGGTATGATGGACTGGTAGGAGAACAATGAGTTGCCAAGGCCGAAGAGCTCAAGTCCAAGCTGTCCAGGCAGCAGAACGTCTTCACCAGACCAGTAAACAAAGGCAAGGCTGCCACGAAGGCCAGCTTCATGGTGTCACAGATCATTGCCAAGCGAATGAAGCCCTTCAGAGATGGTGAGAACATCAATGAATGCCTGCAGGCAGTTGTTGAAGTGATGTGCCCTGAGAAAGCCTCCTCCTTCACTGCTGTCAGCCTGAGCAACACAACGGTCACCAGATAGGTGGAAGATCTGTCCAAGAACCTGAAGAAGCAGCTGCACAGCCTGGCCTCGGAGTTCACAGCCTTCTCTCTTGCCCTTGATGAGAGCACAGACATCACCGACACTGCACAGCTGGCCATCTTCATTAGGGGAGTTGATGCAGAGTGTAACATCACAGAGGAGCTCCTCTCTCTCTGCCCCATGAAGAACACATGCACTGGAGAGCATGTCTTCCTTGAGCTAAACACGGCCATGCAGGAGCGAAAGCTAGACTTCAAGAGGCTGGTAAGCATTGCCACAGATGGCGTACCTTCCATGCTGGGGACCAGACGAGGACTATAAGGCCAAGTTATGGCTGAGCTGGGTCTGCCACGTGACCTGATCTGGTGCCATTGCATCATCCCCAAGGAAGCACTCTGTGCAAAGACTATTGGCTTCCAGGAAGTGATGAGCAAGGTCATCTCGCATGTCAACTTTATAAAGGCATGCCCTCAACCACAGACAGTTGAAGGAACTGATGGAAGAGCTTGAGGCCAACTATGGAGATGTGCTCTACTTCGCTTCTGTCCGTTGGCTCAGCAGGGGACGCACTCTGAAACGTTTTTGGGAACTCAGAGAAGAGCTGGAGATGTTTTTAGCATGAAGGGCCAGCCAGTCCAAGAGCTCTCCGATCTCCAGTGGCTGTGTGACTTGGCCTTTTTGGTGGACATTACAGAGAAGCTGAACTTGTTCAATGTCTCCATGCAGGGTAAGGAGAAGCTCGTCCACAACCTGTCCGGGAGTGTGCAAGCATTTCAGGTGAAGCTTCAGACTCAGTTGGAGGCTGGTAACCTCGACCACTTTGCTGCCTTGAAGAGTCTGCACTGTGAGGACAGAGCTGATCATTTTTATGGGCAGAGATATGCTGCAGAAGTTGGAAACCTGAAGAGAGAGTTTGAGCACCGCTTTGAGGAGTTCAGGTTGAGAAACCTGGACTTTGAAATCTTCTCTATGCCATTCACAACTGACCCAAGCAAAGCTCCAGTCGAGCTTCAGCTGGAGCTGATCGAGCTGCAGAGCAACATGGACATCAAGTCCTAGTTTCTGGAGAAGGAGCTGAAGGAATTCTGCCCTGCCACGCAACACGTTCCCGAACCTAGCTACCAATGACCAGAGGTTCCTTGCCATGTTTGGCAAGTACATACATCTGTGAGCAGTTTTTCTCCAGGATCAAGTACGCCAAGTCCAAAGTACCGGAATTTGATCTCTAATGCACACTTAGAAGACACTGTGAGAGTGGCTTCTTCCCATCTCAAGCCTGATATCGATGTCATCATGGAACAACAAAAGCAATTCCATGTTTCACATGATTGTGATTACTTCGTGCAACTGTCATGTGTTTTATGCTTCACATGTACCAGAAATACAGATTGTTCTTGTCCTATCCCCTCCCCCCCCAATGGCCTCCGGCCCTCGACACACTCAAGGTAGTCCCCACTGGCCCCTGGGCTAAAAAGTTTGGGAAACACTGGCTTAGACTATGCAGGGCCACAGCAAAGAAATCCATCCTGGAGTTCCTCAGAAGCAAGGGATTGAGAGAGCTTCCCAGTAGGCACCGATATATTATGCAGCCTTCTAATAGCTTCCAGAAGCAGTAGGATCAGCTAAAAAGAGACCAACAAAGACAGCATTAGCTACTGGCAGTTGCACCAGATGTTTTCCATGAGATATATCAAAATAAAAATTAAAAAATTTTTTTTAATATCTCTTAATCAGAACATACACACAGCGTAATAGTAAACAGCCTTCCAATAACAATCGCAGGTAGAGGGGATGGAATCATTAGTAACCGTGGTGATTTAATTAAACAACACTGACCTGTTAAAAAGAAAGAAAGGAAACAAGACTGTACCCTTGTAGACCCAACCGATGTGGCGACCCTTTACCATTTAATATCATATAGCAGTCTATTATTCTAACAGACGAGCACACAACAGTTGCATGAGATACCTGATCTAAAAAGGTGGATAATAGCCGTGTTCGTGCTCCAGCCATCGCCCTTTATTCCAGTTCTGTCTTCTTCAAAGTAAGCTTTGTCGTTTCTGAAAGAGGCCATGTTTGCTGCAGCACTTTCTGCTACTCGCCTGGGCTTTATTTAAGCAGTGCATGATGTCATCATGTGGCCCACCTGCCTCGACCGAAATGCCACAAGTTTTGAAGGATTTGGTTACCGCTTCAGTGGTGAGAGTTCTGCCAAGCTTTCTTCACCTGCTCGGACAGCATTTTCTCTGGATCTCTCATACTTCCTGTTGGTGCGCTGTTTATTTTTTCTATATAGTAAATGGTGAGCATTCTATTAGTGGGTGTGTTCCAATCGAGGAAATACAGCAGTTGCTAGTAGTTGCTAGGGACTTGAGTGAGTTTCTTACTTGGTATCACATGTTTAACTGGAGCTGGTTCTATTATTTAAAACTCCCAGCAATCCTACGTAAAGGACTGGTGCACAATATGCACTGGCAACAGCGACAGGACATCAATTTTGTGATATTGTGAACATCGCCAATCCCTCAAATAGATCTGATTTCCATTTGAGTTCCAGGCGCGATGTGTCAGTCGACACGTGTTGGTGTGATTTATTTGTGCTTCCGCAAAAAATATCTCTCAAGATGGAAATGAACCACAAAAGGTTGATGGAGGCAGTGAGGAACTTCCCTAGTGTATGGCTGCACTCCACAAGTCATATAGGTATGAGGAAAGGTTGATGGAGGCAGTGAGGAACTTCCCTAGTGTATGGCTGCACTCCACAAGTCATATAGGTATGAGGAAAGGTTGATGGAGGCAGTGAGGAACTTCCCTAGTGTATGGCTGCACTCCACAAGTCATATAGGTATGAGGAAAGGTTGATGGAGGCAGTGAGGAACTTCCCTAGTGTATGGCTGCACTCCACAAGTCATTTAAGATTGAAAGTTCATTAATTAATGGATGGAGTTCATAATTGCAGGGTGAAAGTTCAATTTCAGTATTTGAAAGGGATGCAATCCAACGTGACCGATAATGTGAACTGCTCAAAGCAATGCAAAGCGACCCAAAGGGCCTCGCGACTATATAGTGAACCAGCCCTAAGAGTGTTAAAAGAGAGGTCTTGGATGTGTTTGGAGCATTTGGAGTCTTCTGGTGATCAAGTGAAACACACTCTACACAACTTTTGCAAGGGGAAATAAAGATAGATCTCTTGAAGATGAATCTCACGAATTTTTTCACGCATTCAACAGTTGTTTTTTTGGCGCTGCTAGTTTACTGCCAAGTATGGGCTGCCCATTTAGTGCTAAGAAGATGTTGATGTGAATTTTAGCGGAGATATTATGAGGTTTTAAGTGCTTTTGTGGTGTGTGTGTGTGTGTGTGTGTGATTTTTCCCCTTCTGCCTGCCAATTTGGAATTTGAGTGCAACCCACACAGGACATCCTCGCACCTCATGATATATGCCTCTGATTTGTGAGGACTGGACTACATGTGCTGCTGAAAGATTTGGCAGAAACCATTATGTCTCGAGTTCACATCCTGAAAGTTTGAAACTGTTTGAATGTGTTGCCCACGAGCTATGACAAGTGCAAAAAGAAGAAATTGCATTCCAAATGCGTTGTTAGGGTGGAGTCAAGATGAAGCCGTATACTTCCGAGGTGAAGAGGTACATGACTAACTTTAATTTCTGTAGTCAAGGCTAACTTGAAAACCAGAAGAAAGCAAGGAGCAAGAGAGCTGAAGAAAGCGTGCCGAATTTGCATAACAATGCTCCATTCACGAAGGTTAAGTGCATCGACCTAGCTCACTGCAAAGGCTTATTCTTTGTCCTCTAGAACTACAGTAGCACCTGGACTTACCACTGCCACAGGCTTATACATGAAGGATAGGGTTAGCCGCTGGTGCAATAAAACAATTCATTACATTTAAAAAAATACCGTCAATATCTCGATAATTGTCCACTGCATTTAGACGGGTTTTAGCAAGTCTCTGGTCACTCATCTAGATCACGGATCTCAAGTAGTTACATACATACCTGATTTCATTGCAGGTCTCAGCTGTTAACTATTGTCACAAGAGTTAGCTTCCCAGACCAACTGATTCGAGCTAAAAGCTATAGTGGCTGCTGAATTAGCTTAGCTACTGTAGATTCAAGACTGCAAACACATGAGTGTTTTCTGTGTTGATGACCTTGTACCTATTTTGGGTATATATAGTTACCACAATGCAATTTTGAGCCTTCATATTGAAAATTACTTTTCTGATAGTAATAAATGGACCTATTATGCTATGAAAGATAGGTAGATAGATAGACATATTCATACATACAACACATATTCATAGAAGATGGGTCCTTGTAGACATTTTCCCGGTTTACTACCTTAGTGAAGGATTCAAGACACACACTGGAAAGTTTAATACCTTAGTGAAGGATTCAAGACACACACTGGAAAGTTTAATACCTTAGTGAAGGATTCAAGCCACAATGGAAGGTTTACTACATGTACCTTAGTGAAGGATTCAAGACACACACTGGAAAGTTTAATACCTTAGTGAAGGATTCAAGACACACACTGGAAAGTTTAATACCTTAGTGAAGGATTCAAGATACACTGGAAGGTTTACTATCTTAGTGAAGGATTCAAGCCACAATGGAAGGTTTACTACATGTACCTTAGTGAAGGATTCAAGACACACACTGGAAAGTTTAATACCTTAGTGAAGGATTCAAGACACACACTGGAAAGTTTAATACCTTAGTGAAGGATTCAAGATACACACTGGAAGGTTTACTACCTTAGTGAAGGATCCAAGCATTACTGGAAGTTTGTTGCAGCTAAAATTGGCCAGAACAGCCTTTTAGGATGATAAGAACTCGTCCGAGTTAGTTTTGCCAAAAATATATTGTTAGTGTGTTTTGGGGCGTCTAAGAGTTTGAAATAGGAATCAAACCAATTATAGAAGGTGCACTAGCACACCCCGACAACGATATACACCATCAATTAATAACATAAATACTATAATTAATCACAACAACAACAACAACAATAAATTAAAACCTCCTGACTTCCTGTTGTTGTGTTGGTGAAGTTGCTTCAATACTTCTCTCTCTCTAGCACACGAAATAAACTCTCCACAAACTCTCACTTGACAGTATACATGCCACAACTCTCTCAATAATAGACTTAATTTGCTCTTCGACATTTCAGCTAGACACTCTAGCCTTCATCAGGAATGATGAGTAGTACCATCTCTGACAAAGGCTAGAGCATAAAGTATATGTCGCTACCATTTAATGAATGCTAGACTGAAGGAGTCAAGTCCCAGTGACTTCCATTTTCTTCTCCCCATCCCAATATACACACACACCATCTTTCTCTAATCCGTGCATTTTCCCAGAGACCATAGCCCACACGCATGCATTAGAACTGTAATGATGCTTTACAATATGCCACGTGCACTACAGACATGTGGGTCTGGCTCACTGGCCAACTAGACTCCTTCAACCAGCACTGCACACTGCATGATTAGGACTCACGATTCTTCCTGGAGAAAGGTCAACACTTGCTTGACCTGTGCCTTGGATATTTCCCCATCCACCACGGCCAGGAAGCTATACAGTTGCTCAAACAGAGTCATGTTGATCCTGGATGCACTTCCCTCAGCATCTGAAGAGAGCACATTACAGAGTGTAGTCAAGGCACTGGCCAGGTCCTGCACACATGGGATATACTATAATATACAGGAACAGATTACAGAGTATAGTCAGGGCACCTGCACACATGGGATATACTATAATACACAGGAACACAATACTGAATGTACTGAGAATATGCTAAGAATATACATGTACATACAATGATATACTGGAGGAGGGGGACTAGGAGGTGTGCTCTTGGACAATAAAGTTTGCATTACTCCTGCCTCCTCCAGCCCACGTGCGTCCATGTAATCCTGACTGGGGCCCACCTATTGACGTGGGGCTAGCTAACTGGATTAGTTTTCAATCATGATTTACAGAGTATACACATGACCAGATAAGCACACCAGGTTAGAGCCAAGGTTAAAGACTCGTGCACACACACACACACACACAGCACTAAACTAAAGCTGTTTCTAAAAGGGGTTGGATAATACAGGTCCAACTGGAAATGAATATAAGAGGTGTGGTGACTCTGGGGCTCCTTAAGTGCCACGCCCTTCATAGATGTGCCTATCATGTGACCCAGTCATGCGATTCAAAATGCATACATGTATGCGTGTGGGTGAGAGAGTGTGCGTGTGTGTGTTTGAGTGTGTGTGGGTTGTGTGAGGGTGTGTGTTTGAGTGCATGTGTGTTTGAGTGCATGTGTGTGCGAGTGTGTGTGTATGAGAGAGTATGTATGTGAGTGTGGGTGTGTGTTAGAGTGTGCGAGCGTGTGTGTAACCATCAGAGTAACCCTATTGCTCAGCAACTGTGACAGTAGCAAGACACCACAGAGCCAAACAGTGAGGCTCCTCTGCTCTACAAGTCGTTGCTGAAGGTATGTAGCATTCCATTAAGTGAAATCATGAACTCCACTACAGTGCTTATCTGAACCTAACCAGCTTTAGCGAGTCTCGTGTCCAGGATATGCTCACAGAGGCACCTTCTGTTCCCCGTGCTGCACCACAGTAAACAACTTTGGAGGAGTGGCTGGCGATACCACATGCTTGAACATCAAGGGCCTAAAATTCATGCTGTACTTTTTAATCACCTTTACCTGGGATTATGTATTTATGGCACGAGCTTGTAAATGAGGTAAAATTACATTAAATGTGAATGTGCCGTATAAAAGGATCTGTACCTGGCAAAACCTGGCATTCTATTTATAGCAACAGTACACCACAAACAAACAACAATGCTGTGTGCTGCTACAGCTAGGGGCTGCGTGCTGCTACAGCTGTAGGAGTGGTCACATGAGGACGAAACCAGCCAACAGGACAAGCCCCTCCATCTTGCTGTAGTGGTACCAATTCTGCCACCCAACTGTTGCAACCATTGTCCTGGCCTAACCAGCAATACAATGACTCCATCCCACCTCCTCCTTCAGACATATAATACTGAACTGTACCAGTGTCTTGGTGTACTCAAATACACCAGCACAAAAGCTTACTCTATTCAAGCTGCTTGACCTGCTCGGTAATAGCTAACCCTGTTCAAGCTACTTGACCTGAAGTAAGAGCTTACCCTGTTCAAGCTACTTGACCTGAAGTAAAAGCTTACCCTGTTCAAGCTACTTGGCCTGAAGTAAAAGCTTACCCTGTTCAAGCTACTTGGCCTGAAGTAAAAGCTTACCCTGTTCAAGCTACTTGACCTGAAGTAAAAGCTTACTCAGTTCAAGCTACTTGACCTGAAGTAAAAGCTTACCCTGTCCAAGCTACCTGACCTGAAGTAAAATCTTACCCTGTTCAAGCTACTTGACCTGAAGTAAAATCTTACCCTGTTCAAGCTACTTGACCTGAAGTAAAAGCTTACCCTGTTCAAGCTACTTGACCTAAAGTAATAGCTTACCCTGTTCAAGCTACTTGACCTGAAGTAAAAGCTTACCCTGTTCAAGCTACTTGACCTGAAGTAAAAGCTTACCCTGTTCAAGCTACTTGACCTGAAGTAAAAGCTTACCCTGTTCAAGCTACTTGACCTAAGGTAATAGTTTACCCTGTTCAAGCTACTTGACCTGAAGTAAAAGCTTACCCTGTTCAAGCTACTTGACCTGAGGTAATAGCTTACCCTGTTCAAGCTACTTGGCCTGAAGTAATAGCTTACCTTGTTCAAGCTACATGACCTGAAGTAAAAGCTTACCCTGTTCAAGCTACTTGACCTGAAGTAAAAGCTTACTCAGTTCAAGCTACTTGACCTGAAGTAAAAGCTTACCCTGTCCAAGCTACCTGACCTGAAGTAAAATCTTACCCTGTTCAAGCTACTTGCCTGAAGTAAAATCTTACCCTGTTCAAGCTACTTGACCTGAAGTAAAAGCTTACCCTGTTCAAGCTACTTGACCTAAAGTAATAGCTTACCCTGTTCAAGCTACTTGACCTGAAGTAAAAGCTTACCCTGTTCAAGCTACTTGACCTGAAGTAAAATCTTACCCTGTTCAAGCTACTTGACCTGAAGTAAAATCTTACCCTGTTCAAGTTACTTGACCTGAAGTAAAAGCTTACCCTGTTCAAGCTACTTGACCTAAAGTAATAGCTTACCCTGTTCAAGCTACTTGACCTGAAGTAAAAGCTTACCCTGTTCAAGCTACTTGACCTGAAGTAAAAGCTTACCCTGTTCAAGCTACTTGACCTGAAGTAAAAGCTTACCCTGTTCAAGCTACTTGACCTAAGGTAATAGTTTACCCTGTTCAAGCTACTTGACCTAAGGTAAAAGCTTACCCTGTTCAAGCTACTTGACCTGAAGTAAGAGCTTACCCTGTTCAAGCTACTTGACCTGAAGTAAAAGCTTACCCTGTTCAAGCTACTTGGCCTGAAGTAAAAGCTTACCCTGTTCAAGCTACTTGACCTAAAGTAATAGCTTACCCTGTTCAAGCTACTTGACCTGAAGTAAAAGCTTACCCTGTTCAAGCTACTTGACCTGAGGTAATAGCTTACCCTGTTCAAGCTACTTGGCCTGAAGTAATAGCTTACCTTGTTCAAGCTACTTGACCTGAAGTAAAAGCTTACCCTGTTCAAGCTACTTGACCTGAAGTAAAAGCTTACCCTGTTCAAGCTACTTGACCTGAAGTAAAAGCTTACCCTGTTCAAGCTACTTGACCTAAAGTAATAGCTTACCCTGTTCAAGCTACTTGACCTGAAGTAAAAGCTTACCCTGTTCAAGCTACTTGACCTGAAGTAAAAGCTTACCCTGTTCAAGCTACTTGACCTGAAGTAAAAGCTTACCCTGTTCAAGCTACTTGACCTAAGGTAATAGTTTACCCTGTTCAAGCTACTTGACCTGAAGTAAAAGCTTACCCTGTTCAAGCTACTTGACCTGAGGTAATAGCTTACCATGTTCAAGCTACTTGGCCTGAAGTAATAGCTTACCTTGTTCAGGCTACTTGACCTGAAGTAAAAGCTTACCCTGTTCAAGCTACTTGACCTGAAGTAAAAGCTTACCCTGTTCAAGCTACTTGACCTGAAGTAAATGCTTACCCTGTTCAAGCTACTTGACCTGAGGTAATAGCTTACTCTGTTCAAGCTACTAGACCTTAGGTAATAGCTTACCCTGTTCAAGCTACTTAACCTGAAGTAAAAGCTTACTCTGTTCAAGCTACTTGACCTGAAGTAAAAGCTTACCCTGTTCAGGCTACTTGACCTGAGGTAATAGCTTACTCTGTTCAAGCTACATGATCTGAAGTAAAAGCTTACCCTGTTCAAGCTACTTGACCTGAAGTAAAAGCTTACCCTGTTCAAGCTACTTGACCTGAAGTAAAAGCTTACCCTGTTCAAGCTACTTGACCTGAAGTAAAAGCTTACCCTGTTCAAGCTACTTGACCTGAAGTAAAAGCTTACCCTGTTCAAGCTACTTGACCTAAGGTAATAGCTTACCCTGTTCAAGCTACTTGACCTGAAGTAAAAGCTTACCCTGTTCAAGCTACTTGACCTGAAGTAAAAGCTTACCCTGTTCAAGCTACTTGACCTGAAGTAAAAGCTTACCCTGTTCAAGCTACTTGACCTAAGGTAATAGTTTACCCTGTTCAAGCTACTTGACCTGAAGTAAAAGCTTACCCTGTTCAAGCTACTTGACCTGAGGTAATAGCTTACCATGTTCAAGCTACTTGGCCTGAAGTAATAGCTTACCTTGTTCAGGCTACTTGACCTGAAGTAAAAGCTTACCCTGTTCAAGCTACTTGACCTGAAGTAAAAGCTTACCCTGTTCAAGCTACTTGACCTGAAGTAAATGCTTACCCTGTTCAAGCTACTTGACCTGAGGTAATAGCTTACTCTGTTCAAGCTACTAGACCTTAGGTAATAGCTTACCCTGTTCAAGCTACTTAACCTGAAGTAAAAGCTTACTCTGTTCAAGCTACTTGACCTGAAGTAAAAGCTTACCCTGTTCAGGCTACTTGACCTGAGGTAATAGCTTACTCTGTTCAAGCTACATGATCTGAAGTAAAAGCTTACCCTGTTCAAGCTACTTGACCTGAAGTAAAAGCTTACCCTGTTCAAGCTACTTGACCTGAAGTAAAAGCTTACCCTGTTCAAGCTACTTGACCTGAAGTAAAAGCTTACCCTGTTCAAGCTACTTGACCTGAAGTAAAAGCTTACCCTGTTCAAGCTACTTGACCTAAGGTAATAGCTTACCCTGTTCAAGCTACTTGACCTGAAGTAAAAGCTTACCCTGTTCAAGCTACTTGACCTGAAGTAAAAGCTTACCCTGTTCAAGCTACTTGACCTGAAGTAAAAGCTTACCCTGTTCAAGCTACTTGACCTAAGGTAATAGCTTACCCTGTTCAAGCTACTTGACCTGAAGTAAAAGCTTACCCTGTTCAAGCTACTTGACCTGAAGTAAAAGCTTACTCAGTTCAAGCTTGACTTGAGTTAATAAGGCTCTAGGTCCAGCTATAACAATTAGTTACCATGCAAAGTAACTAGCTACAATATGATTAAGCCAGGCACGGAAGCTGCTTTTCCTTCACAAACGACATCTCAAGACTAGCACTGAGCTTTGACTCTGCGTAGGTAGAGCAGCTACTGCTACACATTAGTGCATGCCCAATTGTTGATAATAATTTCTGATCCAACATCTTCTCTTATCTATTAAAGCCTTAATTATGAAGTAATTTCAAAGTTGACTGAGATTACCTCAGGATACCTCTTTACTACAAGACTTCTCTGTATTGCATGATTACCTAGGGAAACATCACCAAGGCTGGACAGTCAGGGCTTCCTCACTGAGCAGCATCATTTCCAATAATGATGTTCTTCAGGCAGTTTGGGAAGAAGCTCTTGATATAGCTAGGGATTCGGAAACCTGTTTTCGGTTAAAATATAGCATGTCCACTTTTGAGGTTTGGTGTAGTGCTTGGTGAGTTAATCCTAAAACATACAGATAATTTAAGTAAAACTTTACAAAACCCCTCTTTAAGGCGGGACTAATCCATTGATCCCCCAAAAAACATTTTTTTAAAGATATTTATTCATTCTATAGTATAGTTCATGTAGTATTTCTATTTCAAGTTTCAGAGCATTTGAATGCTTCACTGCAAAGTTATACACACTTTTGTCCATGCTATTGACTACATAAATTCGAAGTTACGAACCTGAAAGGAAGATAGAGAACATAATAATGTACTTTTTTCAAGAGCCGTTATCTCTATTTCAAGTTTGTGTGCACATAACTGGGCCATGCTTTGTCCTATATCAACTTTTAATATATCATTTGAAAGCTCTTTTCATACTCTTTCATTTGAATGGAAAGAATCATCTAAAATATGGGGGAGATATTAGCCCTGGAATGTTGCTAATCCTGAGCAAAACACTGACCTTTCTTAAAAATCCATTTTACAAGTTATGATGTTTTCATCCATTCAAAATGCATGTCTGTGGGTTCTCTAAGTGCTGTCAAAATTGTAAGTGGTTATGTCACACAGGTGTTGAGTAAAGTGCAATAATGTGAAATCACCTTGGTGTCCACAACTGTCCACAACTCTGACCAGGATGGCGTTAGGTCAAAACTAAATATACCATTGGAAAGCTCTCTGAATGAGCAGCATTTTGGTACTAATTTCAACATCATAGTATATAGAACAAAAAAGTTATGAACGAATCTAAAAAAAAGTCCCAGAAATGGATTAGTCCCACCTTAAGTGCCTCAGAAGGTCAAGAATTAGCCATGCTTACACGGAAAACCTTGGAAAGTCTTCGGAGTGAGGACTCCTTTGACTTGTTTTGGTCGAAGGTTATTTCTTTACAAGAAAAATTGGAGGTTAGCGACCCTGTTCTACCCAGGAGGAGGAAAACTCCAGTTAGACTCAGCACTGGCAGTGGTGAAGCATATCATCCAACTGAACCTAAGGATCTGTTTAGGCAGCATTACTTTGAATGTCTTGATTTCATTATAGCATTCATAAAAGAACGGTTTGATCAGCCTAGCTATCACACTGACTCTGACTAAACTTGAGAACCTTCTTCTGAAATCTGCAAGGGGAGTGGACTATAGCGACGAGTTAAATTTTACCACAATGACTTCAATGAGTCTAGTTTAACTACCCATTTACAACTTATAAGTACAGCAAATGGAACCACCAGAAGTGAGCATTCTCTCTCTGACATCATAAAGTACTTGAAGACTCTTTCTCCTGTCCAGCGAAGTTTCATGTCTGAGGTATGTACTTTAGTTAAATAGCTTTTAGTTACTGCTGCAACCAATGCTGTGAGTGAAAGAAGTGCTTCAGGGTTGCGTCGAGTCAAGACCTACTTGCATTCAACAATGAGCAACAACGCCTCAATAATTTAATGGTAATTCATGTGCACAAGGAGAAGACCGATGAATTTATCATGCCTTAATGAGTTTGTTGCAGAAAGTGAGCACAGAAGTGGTATCTTCGGACAATTTTAAATTTGAAATAAACCTGTTTTAATTATGTCATATAGAACATTGTCATGTAATATAATGTAAGTGAAGTTCCTAAGAAAATCCTCCTCAATATGTAGAGTACTCTATATAGGGCCCAAAACGTATCCATAATTTCAGCACTGGATGGTCACACAGAGACATTATAACAGTAAAACATACATTTATTAATATAATACAAATGTGTGGCAACCAGTAGCAGGTTTTCATACAGGGTGATGGAGTCCTGCGATATCTCCCCCCCCCACCCCACCC
This sequence comes from Cladorhizidae sp. MBARI D1340-BT2, assembly GCA_028752905.1. NCBI lineage: Eukaryota > Metazoa > Porifera > Demospongiae > Poecilosclerida > Cladorhizidae > Cladorhizidae sp. MBARI D1340-BT2. The sequence continues at coordinate 18,725,709 of JAQNBH010000010.1, forward strand.
CCAAAACAACAACAACTCAGATCCCACCCCAAAAAATAATAATAAAACACATCTCCCACCCTAAACTTATTCTGTAATATTTCCTTTAGCATAACAGTCATAGCCAAGTTCAAATTCAAGCAATTTTGCTGCCTCAGCGATTGTAAAAAAGTGGGAAGCTCCCTCCCCAGATCCCCATACACTTGAATACCCTGCACAGTCTGCCAATTTTCCCTTCCCTCCCCTCCCCAATCCCTCTATATCCTGTGCAAAGCCCTGCAGATGAATGTTATAATTATTATTAATAAGAGCGATTATTAATGAGAGCGATTAATATATATTTCGGAATCAAACATCCCCCCCCCCCTCCCCCTAACAAAAGTTTCTGTATGAATCCTGCTGTAGCTCCAAAAGGAGTGCTATTAGGTAGAGTATAAGTTGGGTGTGTTTAGTTCCAGTAGCAAGTAAAGCCACTCCCATTGTGGGTGTGGCTTAGTTGCCGTACAGGTTCAGATTTGCTTCCTATAGGCCTCTATATACAGTATATACTTACACCAGTGAGTAGGTTAAAAGGTTAAATATATATATATACATATACACTTACACCAGTGAGTAGGTTACATGTATATACTGTATATACACTTACACCAGTGAGTAGGTTATATATATATATATATATATATATACTTACACCAGTGAGTAGGTTATATATATATATATATATTATACTTACACCAGTGAGTAGGTTATATATATATACTTAAACATCAGTGAGTAGGTTATATATATATACTTACACCAGTGAGTAGGTTATATATATATATACTTACACCAGTGAGTAGGTTATACATGTATATATATATACTTACACCAGTGAGTAGGTTATATATATATACTTACACCAGTGAGTAGGTTATATATATATATACTTACACCAGTGAGTAGGTTATACATGTATATATATATACTTACACCAGTGAGTAGGTTATATATATATACTTACACCAGTGAGTAGGTTATACATGTATATATATATACTTACACCAGTGAGTAGGTTATATATATATATACTTACACCAGTGAGTAGGTTATACATGTATATATACATGTATATACTTACACCAGTGAGTAGGTTATATATATATATATATATATATATACTTACACCAGTGAGTAGGTTATATATATATATATATATATATATATACTTACACCAGTGAGGAAGTACAGTATATATATACACTTACACCAGTGAGTAGGTTATATATATATATATATACTTACACCAGTGAGTAGGTTAAATTAAAAAATATATATACACTTTCACCAGTGAGTAGGTTATATACAGGGTGGGGCAGAAAAACCTGTCACATTTTATACGATCATTGGTGGGTGCTAGTGAAGTTAGGCAGGTGGTAGCGGTGTCCTCCTGTAGCTAATATCTTACCATTTCAGTTGCCATCATGCTTTGGCCGGTGTGCACCGTGCGTTTGTTGTAACGTTTATCAAGAATGGCGAATCTGTGATTGCGACACCGAGAGCTCTTCGTATCCACTTCGTGCTTGGTCGAAATGATGCTGTTCCAGACCAAAAAAACATTGCTATGGGTTGAAAATTTCAGGGCCACAGGCTCAGCGCCAAAAAGAAAATCATCTGAAAGACCTCAGAGCGTTCGCACTCCAGAAAATGTCCAAGCTGTGAGACAATCTGTTTTGCAGTCTCTCAAACGTTCAACCCGCAAACATGCTTTTGCTTTGGCATCGTCTGTTCGATCTTCCAGGAGAATTTTACACACCGATCTCAAGTTCCATCCATACAAAATGATGTTGTTTAAGAATTTTATGAACGCAACTGCGAAAACCGCATGGCATGCTGTGAGAATATCCTTCAAAATGTTCCTGCACATGCTCTTCTCCTTACAAGTGACGCCATCTGTCTGGCTGCGCCAAAACGCAGAATTTTCGCTACTGGGCGGAAACCAATCCTCAACAGCAACCTCTACACTGCCAACGAGTTACTGTTTGGTGCGCTGTTGAAGATTTTGGTGTTTGGGGCCCTCACATTTTTGAGGAGGGAGGTCAAACATTACAGTAACATCCGCTCGGTATGTGGAGATGCTACGGAACTTTCTGGAACCAAAACTCACTGAACTTGGAAATTTGGAGGTGTGGTTTCAACAGGATGGAGGCACCGCTCACACAGCGAGAAGATCAATTGAAGTTTTGAGAGAAATGTTTCCAGGACACTTGATCTCCTTACACAGTGATGTTGGATGGCCTGCACGCTCGCCTGATCTCTCCCCTTGTGAGGTGATGTTGGATGGCCTGGACGCTCGCCTGATCTCTCCCCTTGTGAGGTGATGTTGGATGGCCTGCATGCTCGCCTGATCTCTCCCCTTGTGAGGTGATGTTGGATGGCCTGCACGCTCGCCTGATCTCGCCCCTTGTGAGGTGATGTTGGATGGCCTGCACGCTCGCCTGATCTCTCCCCTTGTGAGGTGATGTTGGATGGCCTGGACGCTCGCTTGATCTCTCCCCTTGTGAGGTGATGTTGGATGGCCTGCACGCTCGCCTGATCTCTCCCCTTGTGAGGTGATGTTGGATGGCCTGCACGCTCGCCTGATCTCTCCCCTTGTGAGGTGATGTTGGATGGCCTGCACGCTCGCCTGATCTCTCCCCTTGTGAGGTGGTGTTGGATGGCCTGCACGCTCGCCTGATCTCTCCCCTTGTGAGGTGACATTGGATGGCCTGCACGCTCGCTTGATCTCTCCCCTTGTGAGGTGATGTTGGATGGCCTGGACGCTCGCCTGATCTCTCCCCTTGTGAGGTGGTGTTGGATGGCCTGCACGCTCGCCTGATCTCTCCCCTTGTGAGGTGGTGTTGGATGGCCTGCACGCTCGCTTGATCTCTCCCCTTGTGAGGTGATGTTGGATGGCCTGGACGCTCGCCTGATCTCTCCCCTTGTGAGGTGGTGTTGGATGGCCTGCACGCTCGCCTGATCTCTCCCCTTGTGAGGTGATATTGGATGGCCTGCACGCTCGCCTGATCTAGCCCCTTGTGATTATTTTCTCTGGGGTTACCTGAAAGCTAAGGTCTATGAACATCGACCAACAACCATTGATGAATTGAAGGCTGCCATACTGGAAAAAAATTGCAGAAATACTCCGGAAATGACTCGCCAGGTGGTGCAAAACTTCAGAAATCGACTACAAATGTGTATCACAATAAAGAAGCCACCATCTGGACGATATCATTTTCAAAACCAAGTGAAACAAACTATTCCACGCACTTTCATATTATAAAATAAAATTTTGAATATCATTTACCATTTCTTTGTTATTAACCCTTAGAACCCCATGCTCCCTAATATGGGCATGCCTCCCACCCTGTGGTCCTGGAAGGAAAATGACTCAAAAGTTTAAAGTTGATAAATGTTGTGTAAATGTCTATAAACATGTTTATTAGTATTTGTATAACAGGTATTTGGTTTCCTCCAGGTTACTCTACTAGTCCCTTTCAGCTGCAGCAGTCGTCAAGCAGAGATGTACCTTGCACTCTGAATGAAATGCTTTGTTAATTGTTTTTCAAATGCCTGTAAATGTTGTATGTTTGCCATGAAACTAGCTATAGTCCAGTAGTTGTATATAGTTACTTAGATTAGAGATATACATGTACCACTGCCCCTACCACCAACTCTTCTTCTCCTAGCTCGGCCCCTAGCGCTACCACACGTCCTCTATGTCCTCTACTTCGCTTTCTACTACTAGCTGAAGGGACCTGATCGTCCGCTTCACTACTCGAGTCTGAGTCGGTCTTACCTCCAGCTGTAGTAGCATCTAAGCTAGAATCCTCAGGCTCAATATCGCTGTCGTGCCCATAATTAATACCTACCACTTCTTCTTCATCGTCAGAACTCAATACTTCAGCCAGCACTTGGTCCAGACTCGTGAGATCCGACGCCATTCGATCACAGTTTATCCAAATTCTAGAAGATACACATCAAAATGAACTAGAAGCTTGGGCGGATCCAGCTGTCTCTACGTAGAATGACAAAATCAGTTATTTGTTTATTTATAGCTACTGTCAAAATGTGATTACAAAAAAGGGAAATCCCCGGCCGAAAAATCGGCCACTCGGGTATATACGCCTCTACGTATCAGCCGAAAAACCGGTCGCTCGGGTTCTAAGAGTTAACCTTTAAAATCCGGGAGGTTTTTCTATCCCACACTGTATATATATACATGTACAGTGTATACTGTATATACTTACACCAGTACACCAGTGAGAAGGTTAAAACAAACTCCGCTATATTAGATGGGTTTTTGCAAACCAGGGAAAAAACAGGAGGGAAAAAGGTCTAAATATGAGCACTTTCATTTGAGACTGAAGGCCACCTGGTTTGGACCACAGCAAGTACTTTGTTGCTAGGCAACAGGTTTGATATGTGCAGTGATTTGTTAAAAGTATTGATGTGCACAGGGACCACCTTGGTCATCTGCATGTATTGATGTGCACAGGGACCACCTTGGTCATCTGCATGTATTGATGTGTACAGGACCACCTTGGTCATCTGCATGTATTGATGTGCACAGGGACCACCTTGGTCATCTGCATGTATTGATGTGCACAGGGACCACCTTGGTCATCTGCATGTATTGATGTGCACAGGACCACCTTGGTCATCTGCATGTATTGATGTGCACAGGGACCACCTTGGTCATCTGCATGTATTGATGTGTACAGGGACCACCTTGGACATCTACATGTATTGATGTGCATAGGACCACCTTGGTCATCTGCATGTATTGATGTGCACAGGACCACCTTGGTCATCTGCATGTATTGATGTGCACAGGGACCACCTTGGTCATCTGCATGTATTGATGTGCACAGGACCACCTTGGTCATCTGCATGTATTGATGTGCATAGGACCACCTTGGTCATCTGCATGTATTGATGTGCACAGGACCACCTTGGTCATCTGCATGTATTGATGTGCACAGGGACCACCTTGGTCATCTGCATGTATTGATGTGCACAGGACCACCTTGGTCATCTGCATGTATTGATGTGCACAGGGACCACCTTGGTCATCTGCATGTATTGATGTGCACAGGGACCACCTTGGTCATCTGCATGTATTGATGTACACAGGGACCACCTTGGTCATCTGCATGTATTGATGTGCACAGGGACCACCTTGGTCATCTGCATGTATTGATGTGCACAGGGACCACCTTGGTCATCTGCATGTATTGATGTGCACAGGGACCACCTTGGTCATCTGCATGTATTGATGTGCACAGGGACCACCTTGGTCATCTGCATGTATTGATGTGCACAGGGACCACCTTGGTCATCTGCATGTATTGATGTGCACAGGGACCACCTTGGTCATCTGCATGTATTGATGTACACAGGGACCACCTTGGTCATCTGCATGTATTGATGTGCACAGGGACCACCTTGGTCATCTGCATGTATTGATGTGCACAGGGACCACCTTGGTCATCTGCATGTATTGATGTGCACAGGGACCACCTTGGTCATCTGCATGTATTGATGTGCACAGGGACCACCTTGGTCATCTGCATGTATTGATGTGCACAGGACCACCTTGGTCATCTGCATGTATTGATGTGCACAGGGACCACCTTGGTCATCTGCATGTATTGATGTGCACAGGACCACCTTGGTCATCTGCATGTATTGATGTGCATAGGACCACCTTGGTCATCTGCATGTATTGATGTGCACAGGACCACCTTGGTCATCTGCATGTATTGATGTGCACAGGGACCACCTTGGTCATCTGCATGTATTGATGTGCACAGGACCACCTTGGTCATCTGCATGTATTGATGTGCACAGGGACCACCTTGGTCATCTGCATGTATTGATGTACACAGGGACCACCTTGGTCATCTGCATGTATTGATGTGCACAGGGACCACCTTGGTCATCTGCATGTATTGATGTGCACAGGGACCACCTTGGTCATCTGCATGTATTGATGTGCACAGGGACCACCTTGGTCATCTGCATGTATTGATGTGCACAGGGACCACCTTGGTCATCTGCATGTATTGATGTGCACAGGGACCACCTTGGTCATCTGCATGTATTGATGTGCACAGGGACCACCTTGGTCACTGCATGTATTGATGTGCACAGGGACCACCTTGGTCATCTGCATGTATTGATGTGTACAGGGACCACCTTGGTCATCTGCATGTATTGATGTGCACAGGGACCACCTTGGTCATCTGCATGTATTGATGTGCACAGGGACCACCTTGGTCATCTGCATGTATTGATGTGCACAGGGACCACCTTGGTCATCTGCATGTATTGATGTGCACAGGGACCACCTTGGTCATCTGCATGTATTGATGTGCACAGGGACCACCTTGGTCATCTGCATGTATTGATGTGCACAGGGACCACCTTGGTCATCTGCATGTATTGATGTGCACAGGGACCACCTTGGTCATCTGCATGTATTGATGTGCACAGGGACCACCTTGGTCATCTGCATGTATTGATGTGCACAGGGACCACCTTGGTCATCTGCATGTATTGATGTGCACAGGGACCACCTTGGTCATCTGCATGTATTGATGTGCACAGGGACCACCTTGGTCATCTGCATGTATTGATGTGCACAGGGACCACCTTGGTCATCTGCATGTATTGATGTGCACAGGGACCACCTTGGTCATCTGCATGTATTGATGTGCACAGGGACCACCTTGGTCATCTGCATGTATTGATGTGCACAGGGACCACCTTGGTCATCTGCATGTATTGATGTGCACAGGGACCACCTTGGTCATCTGCATGTATTGATGTGCACAGGGACCACCTTGGTCATCTGCATGTATTGATGTGCACAGGGACCACCTTGGTCATCTACATGTCCAGCCTATTGCTGTTCCATACACAAGTATATATATAAAGGGGTGACCTCCCACTAAATTGACTTTAATTAGTAAAGTGCTCATGTGTGCAAGAACACACAGGACTGAAATAGTCACCACATTCACAAACCACTTCATCACAGACAGCTACAGGTGTATGTACCTGCGTGTATGTATATTAGGGCTCCTGTGGGAAGGTGGAATATCCCCTAGAAACCCCCTCTCTCCACACACACACACACACACACACACACACCAAAACTCTTGTAGAACTGTAGAACTATTTTCACATACACACACTCACTTTCTGGTTCACCTAATTAAGTCTCATCATTACCATTTTCCGTTTTAAAACATTTTCCGTTTTTTCATTTTCCGTTTTAAAACATTTTCAGTTTCAGTTTTAAACAGTTTTAAAACATTTTCCGTTTTCAAAATTATCTTCAAGAAAAGAAGTGCAAAAAATGAATGCAAAAGACACAGAAGATGGTCCTCCTTGAATGCTTGGCACACAGAGCTAACAGGTGCACCTCCCTTGGCCTTGGCTCCTGCAGGGGTTGAAGCTGCAATACCTTTCTTCCACAACGATGCAGATGCTTCAACCCTCTGAATGCCAAGGGGGGACAGTTGCATTTTAGTAGTAACATTTTAGTAGTAGGTAAAAAAATAACTTGTGGTTACCACTTTATAGCTCCATAGATTCTACAAACTTCATGGTATGGACTTGATATATAGGTCAAAAGATAAGTCTCTCTGTGTGCTCTCTTTTAATATTTTTCATAGATATAACTATAGCCAAGTTACTGGAGTTACAAGTGGAGGGAACCTCAAAACCTGAATGCCTGATTTTGCCACATAAATATCTCCAGATTGCCAAGTGCTCGAGAGTTGAAATTGGCTAGAGGAAGCCCTACTCAACGACTTGTTTCATTAAGGGCTAAAAGTAAGCATGTGGTCAAGCATGTGGTTGGTAAATAACCACATGCTTGACCACATACTTACGTTTTAGCCTCATTTCCTTCACCAATTCCATGAATTCCTGTCTGCTTTCCACCATGGAAAATGGAAAATGATCCCCTCACACATAGACAAATACATACCCACACAGTGCAAGTGATGAGGGATGCAGCAGCCAGCAAGGGCCAGACTACTCATGAAGCAATAGCTGGATAGCAGCAAGACTGTAAGCCATTGCAGACACTGTGTCTAGGTGTTGGGTAAGATACCATAGCTCACCACTACACAGCACTCATTACATACTCATGCAGTAATGAATGCTCACCACCACACAGCACTCATTACATACTCATGCAGTAATGAATGCTCACCATCACACAGCACTCATTACATACTCATGCAGTAATGAATGCTCACCACCACACAGCACTCATTACATACTCATGCAGTAATGAATGCTCACCACCACACAGCACTCATTACATACTCATGCAGTAATGAATGCTCACCACCACACAGCACTCATTACATACTCATGCAGTAATGAATGCTCACCACCACACAGCACTCATTACATACTCATGCAGTAATGAATGCTCACCACCACACAGCACTCATTACATACTCATGCAGTAATGAATGCTCACCACCACACAGCACTCATTACATACTCATGCAGTAATGAATGCTCACCATCACACAGCACTCATTACATACTCATGCAGTAATGAATGCTCACCACCACACAGCACTCATTACATACTCATGCAGTAATGAATGCTCACCATCACACAGCACTCATTACATACTCATGCAGTAATGAATGCTCACCATCACACAGCACTCATTACATACTCATGCAGTAATGAATGCTCACCACCACACAGCACTCATTACATACTCATGCAGTAATGAATGCTCACCATCACACAGCACTCATTACATACTCATGCAGTAATGAATGCTCACCACTACACAGCACTCATTACATACTCATGCAGTAATGAATGCTCAACATCACACAGCACTCATTATATATATGCTAGGTTGCTAGAGAAGCATGAAAGCTAGAGCATGTTGATGAACTGAGTAACCATGCCCATCATCCTTTCCTGTTGGCCATGCAGCCCATTCTCACCTGTCTGTGCAGCAAATTTCATTATTATATATATATATTTGGGGGGGGGGATCGGTATGAGGGCCTATGAGGTGGGCGTGGTTGGAGGGCTTGCGTGGGTTTATTAGAGTCTTGGTTTGTTGTTGGTCCTATTTCTGACTGGCTTGCTCTGCTATCTGGTAAAGGGTTCATGCAGCACAGCCAGCCAGGCCATTCTATCTTCAAGTCGGCTGCCGGGCACTCTCAATCATTCTCTTCACTAGACGTCCATTCCTGATTGACAGGGGCCTGCATCATTTAAGACGGGTGACCCGCCCACATTTGTTACCCGTAACACACATACACACATACATATGCCATGTGCAGCAATAGCAAGCTTCCCCTCCAACTCTTCCTGTGAGCAGCAATAGCAAGCTTCCCCTCCACTCCTGTGAGGACTCACTTCACTAACCCATTACCACTATTGTTGTACAGTTGGTTGTCAGGGTGTGGGCAGCAAGAAGCTAGACTCCAGAGCTTGCTAAGAACACACCCACACAGTGTTTAGTGAGTATTCATTAGTGTGCATTCTGCCCACCTTTTCCAGTGCGGAGCAGGCCATGGCTAGCAGCTTCCTCCACTCCAGCTCATCACCAGAGAAGCCACCAATTCTGTACACACAACAAGCAATAGCAACAATGGAACAACATCTTGCCTAAGCCAATAGGAAATGCTATGAATATCAGCTAGTAAACCCACACCACTTCACATTAGTTCACAGCTCTTGGCTGAGCCAATAAGAAATGCAGGTGTGAATAGCTGCATACATATAGTTAGGAACACACACCACTTCACATTAGTTCACAGCTCTTGGCTGAGCCAATAAGAAATGCAGGTGTGAATAGCTGCATACATATAGTTAGGAACACACACCACTTCACATTAGTTCACAGCTCTTGTACAAAAAAGAAGAATTTTTACCATATGACAATATTATTGCATATTGAAATGCACACAAGAAGCATTCATAAGGTGGCCCACTAGTCCATACACCACTCTCAATATCAGTGTCCCAAAATCTCACCTCATTGGCTCGCCACTGACCAACTGACAATTACATGAATAACATTTTTTACAATGGTACCAAATGCCTAAAATATGATGGTGCTTGAACTACCTATATATATACCTACTTATGTAAAATATAGTGATGCACCTGTCAGGAAGCTCAGGGGTCAGTGTTAGGATGGGATGCATCCATGTCAGGAAGCTCAGGGGTCAGTGTTAGGATGGTGCTACATCCATGTCAGGAAGCTCAGGGGTCAGTGTTAGGATGGGATGCATCCATGCCAGGAAGCTCAGGGGTCAGTGTTAGGATGGGATGCATCCATGTCAGGAAGCTCAGGGGTCAGTGTTAGGATGGGATGCATCCATGTCAGGAAGCTCAGGGGTCAGTGTTAGGATGGGATGCATCCATGTCAGGAAGCTCAGGGGTCAGTGTTAGGATGGTGCTACATCCATGTCAGGAAGCTCAGGGGTCAGTGTTAGGATGGGATGCATCCATGTCAGGAAGCTCAGGGGTCAGTGTTAGGATGGGATGCATCCATGTCAGGAACCAAGAATAGAGTAGCTAAAAAAAATCTTGGAGAAACTACCAGAACAGGTCACTGTCAGGGTTTCATTTAGGGGGGGGGGACCTTTTTGCCCCTCCCCCTTGGAAATTGTATTATTAAAATTCATTAGAAACTTTGTCACATCTCTAACCATCATGCCCCCCCTTAACCAGATTCCTCCAGTTTCCCCCCCTTGGACAATTTTCTAAATGAAACTCTGAGACTGTCCTGGCCATCAATCATACCTGCCCAGATGCAGTGAAGGGGTCAAAGTACAACTCTGACATTATTAAGCAATCACATGGTAGAGATGCAAGCAATACTTCAGAATATTAGGCAGCAGATGCCAGATGGTTCTCCAGGGATTCAAGTACTATGTACGCCCAGCGATGTTTGTGCAGAGGCTCTACACAGCATCATTACCAACTACAAAGTTCTCCAGGAGCACTGGCAAGAGTCAATTGTATTGTTAAGGACATGGAAATGAAAAGCAGGCTCCAGGGGGTGTCTCTACGCATGAAGTCTTTTGAGCACTTCTATGATAGAGTAGTGACAAACTCAGTAAGACCCTCCAAACTCTTCAGAGTGCTGCTGCTGAAGGATAAAAGAAGAGCTGGAATGAGTCCTTCTCTACAATCCGTATAATTCGGTCTATTTTGGGACAAGGATGGCCAGTATCGTTGCTGATGTTGATGATCCTGTGTTGCCTGGGTGATGAGCCCACTTCACAAGGTATCAGCCCAGATAACCACCCTGGTAACAGCCCAGATAAGCACCCAGGTAACAGCTCAGATAACAGCCCAGATAACCCCCAGATAACCACCCAGGTAACAGCCCAGATAACAGCCCGGATAACCACCACATAACCACTCGTGCAGCACTGGCTGAACTTGACTGAGTGCTATACTTGATCGGCTGCACCTGAAGTTTCAGTTGCTGGTGGAGTGCAGCATATAGAGATGATTATCATCAACCGAAGCGAGACACTGTATGACACGAAAAGCACCTTTGCCCCTGGAGGTGAATGTATGTTCATCAATAAACAGTCTCCGTATAAGTGCGTGTGAACTGCAACACTGTTAATTCTGTGCATGCACTAATTGCACTGCTAATAGAGGGGCCCAGTGTAACCATGGCAATAAAACAAGAGAGATGAAAGTGGGAGCAAGAAATGAGTGAGGGAGAGCAGCTGCTGTAGAAACAGAGGAACTGGGAGAGCTGGGCCAGGGGGAACCTTTTTGTCTCAAGCGTGCTTATGTACGTACGTTCATTATACCCAGCAATAAATGGCCTCCATGTGTACACAAACTTGACTGTTCTCACCTATTTTGGTTTCCACCTGAACATTGCCACACCCCTTTGCTCGACACCCGATGTCTGCTCAGTGCTAGTGCACACCATCAATAAGAACCCCGATGTGCTGGGTGTATGTATGCCAGCACCATGCCTTTTGCAGGGCAGGGGCTTTCTTGCTAAGTTGCAGCCTCAAGGTTGGTTCACAATATTTACCTTTTTCTGCTGCGTCGCGTCGCGTCCTCAAGCATTCTCAAAAGTAGCGTTCTACCGCGTCCTCGTGGTTCACAATGTTGTTCCAAGATGCGCATGGTGAATGGAATTCCAACCTTTGACCTCGTTATTGAAGATGGCGAAAACTCGAATACTTGGGAATCCGACTTCGACGACAGCTCTGAGAGCGTTGATGACTACGAGGAGCACATCCATTGCTTAGAAACTCCGCTTAGTGTTGCTTTCTAAATAATGCGCAGGTTGACAAAATCACATGCGATGAAGAAGCAATCTGATTGGCTGGACAGATGAGGACGCTTCACACATGGACGGAAAAATAGAACTCGAGTCTATCCGAACATCGCGTCATGTCGCGTCCTAAAGCTAGAATGAGTACGGACACATACGGTTCACAAGACGCTTTAGGACGCGATGCGACGTTCGCTGTTTGCATTGTGTTGTGAACCAGCCTTAATTGTATCTAAGCAAACAGCTTTTTAAGGAAATGAATATATTCACAAACTACATGTACTACTACTAGTTAGTAGTAGTGTAGTATAGTAGTAGTATAGTAGTAGTATAGTAGTAGTAGTATAGTAGTAGTAGTAGTAGTATAGTAGTAGTAGTAGTAGTATAGTAGTAGTAGTATAGTAGTAGTAGTAGTAGTAGTAGTATAGTAGTAGTAGTAGTAGTAGTAGTAGTATAGTAGTAGTAGTAGTAGTAGTATAGTAGTAGTAGTAGTAGTAGTAGTAGTATAGTAGTAGTAGTAGTAGTAGTAGTAGTAGTATAGTAGTAGTAGTAGTAGTAGTAGTATAGTAGTAGTAGTATAGTAGTAGTAGTAGTAGTAGTAGTATAGTAGTAGTAGTAGTAGTAGTAGTAGTAGTATAGTAGTAGTAGTAGTAGTAGTAGTATAGTAGTAGTAGTAGTAGTAGTAGTATAGTAGTAGTAGTATAGTAGTAGTAGTAGTAGTAGTAGTAGTATAGTAGTAGTAGTATAGTAGTAGTAGTAGTATAGTAGTAGTAGTATAGTAGTAGTAGTATAGTAGTAGTAGTAGTAGTAGTAGTATAGTAGTAGTAGTAGTAGTAGTAGTAGTAGTAGTAGTAGTATAGTAGTAGTAGTAGTAGTAGTATAGTAGTAGTAGTATAGTAGTAGTAGTAGTATAGTAGTAGTAGTATAGTAGTAGTAGTATAGTAGTAGTAGTAGTAGTAGTAGTAGTAGTATAGTAGTAGTAGTAGTAGTAGTAGTAGTAGTAGTAGTATAGTAGTAGTAGTAGTAGTAGTAGTAGTAGTAGTAGTAGTAGTAGTAGTAGTATAGTAGTAGTAGTAGTAGTAGTAGTAGTATAGTAGTAGTAGTAGTATAGTAGTAGTAGTATAGTAGTAGTAGTAGTAGTATAGTAGTAGTAGTAGTAGTAGTAGTAGTAGTAGTAGTAGTAGTAGTAGTAGTAGTAGTAGTAGTAGTAGTAGTAGTAGTAGTAGTAGTATGGAAGAATGGCTGATGATTGCCACTGCCATCATGGGCAGTCTCTTTCAGATCTTTACTGGTACCATTGCAAGCTCTTCAGCTGAGGAAAGCCACACTGGCACAACTTACTTATGCATCTTTCTCTCTTGGGAAATGAGACATTCCTGAGAGGGTTTCCTCACTGCAGTAGGTAGCACACATACATAGCAGCACATAACTTTTGTCTGATTCACTCAGCACAGCTGATCTTGTACCCGAGTGCAGCTTATTATAGCATTCTAATCATAGAACATTTATTACTCCAGGGGGGGGGGGAATCAGCATAATGGGCTGTTAATTAAACACACACAGACTGACAGAGATGAAGTTGGGGTCAATGAGTGGTCACTGGTTCATCGGAGCAGCTGCACATGATACTGGAATACTATTCCAGTGTCAGCATAGCACTGGACTTGAACTCAAGAGTGTTCCAGCGTCAGCAACAGAGCTGGATCTGGTGAGCCCTCCTTTGGTTTGGCTGGTATGGATCGTGTGATCAACTTACTCGAGCAACTCGTCTAGCTGGGAGGAGAGGCATCCCACACTCTTCCACTTTGTTCTGACCTTGCTAACAGCAACACTCTCCTCAGCAGAAAGCTGCAGGAAGCACATACACACACACACACACACACACACTATTATTACACACACAAACTCCTGAAATCTAGGTAAGGGATAATTGGTCTACTTGCATAGGAGATAAGAGCTGAGAAAAGTGGACAATTAACGGCATTGTGGCATTAGCTCATGAAACAAAATTCCCTACACTCAGGAACTTACACAGGAACTTAAATAATAATTAATCCCACAATGAAGCCATGACCCATACCAGTGCTTCCTGCACGAGTTCTCTTGGGGAGGGGGTGGGTGGGGGACGACCTATGCTCCTTAGAGACATCTATGCCTCAATAACAGAGGAGCTTCTGGGGGTCCTCACCCAGGACTTCCTCTTCTATGCTCATTCACCATCTCTGAGATTGATTTCCACCATATGGATTGAGTTGAACAGGCAGCAAATCTAGCACAAGGCTGAGCACCAGAACAGACGTGCCTGCACGTTGTATGTGTATTGCACACGGTACAGGGTCTTGCATGTTGTTAAGAGACTGTACCAGGTGTTGGTAGTGAGGAGACCCTGTCAGACACCACATACCCTGTCAGCAAAACCCAGGACCATGTTCTTCGCTGTTCTTAGTTGTCGTATAACGACCACAAGGAGAGAAGAGCTACATCTTGGCTGCATTGTTGCCTTGAAGAGAATGCGAGAACGTTTTATGAGGACAAGAAAGCATCCTTACAAATCACCAACTGATGTTGAATAATCTTGGAAGAACATGAGAACACGGATGGATTAGGAGGGAGGGGTCTCTCCCCCACTCTATATGAACACACTGCTTACATAGTGTTCTTTCTCTAATAGGAACTGCAGTTACCTAATTATGTGATGAGTATTAGAGGGGCAATAAGGCTAATATTAAAGTCTGGTTGAGGGGGAGGGGGGTATGAGAATATTTTATATTGTTTTTAATCATCATTTATCGCAACTTGTGGTTGCAATTGTCCTCTTAGACGGACTCTCTCTGGCTGGTCCAACTGAGTCTGGAAGCTCTTCTGTTGCGGAAGGCTACACTGCACAGGCACCAGGTATGTGTGCCTTCTGGGAAACACTTGCAATCACTTTGCCTTTGAGAAAGGAGGAACCATTCCTCGCTCGGACAAGGAAAAAATTCAGACACGCAAAAAGCATGAATGTTATTATAGTGAATATAGTGACTTGCATCTGTTTGAATAATTGCTATCATTAATGGTGTTTACTACATGGCCTTGGGATGTGAGCAGCTTACACTTCCCACTCCCATACTCTACCTGCTCCTGGGAGGGAGGGAGAAGCAGCCGTGTCCTCAGTAGCTGCCATGCTGTCTTACAAACACACATCTATACAGTCTTGTTGTAGTCATCTATCTCTTAAACTATGTACAGATTTATTGATGCGTGTAGCAATTAAATAGGTTCTGTACATGAAGTATTGTTTACTATTTGTTTGCTTCAGGTCATCATGCCTCTTCGTGCATGCCAGAGGTCTCACTCCTTTAAAGACCTGTCCTCAGTGATGTCTCACGAGGATTCAGAACATGCTGCCTGCAAAACTAGGCGGTCTATCCCATCATCAGTAGCTAGCCTGCAATTGATTCTCACTCATGTAACTTTTCAAGGAATTCTGCTGCCTTCTCTCTTAGCAATGGTCCACTGACTGGAGTGCCTTGCCCCCTTTTCTGAATGAACCAGAAATATAGAGCACTTTATTAAATAGCAAGGTGCACCACATTACAACTTCAACTCCTCCCCCGACTATCCAAGGTGCATGAAAATGCTCTTAAGTTAGGCTTCCTTCTTGTTGACCTCTGTCATCCTTGCCTTTCCAATGCCATACTCTTCTGCGAGTCCACCTCGAGTGGTTCCTTCGGATATCTTGCCAAGAATAGCTAACTACAACTCAATAGACAAAACTATGCCCATCTTTCTTCTGGCCACAGAGAACTGATTTACATACAAATCTCTAGCTAGCCCCACCCAACTAATTTTCATGTTGATGATCATTACCATGTTTTATGAATTCGGATAATCCGAGGTTTGTAGAGATTTAGATATGCAGATATATAGTTCTGCAAACCAACAGCAAAACAACAACAACAACCGTTGGATAAAGGAAGACATTGTGGCTTCCCACCTGGCATCACAACAGCTGGATAATAATCTAGCCATCTCAACCTGAGAGCCAGAGCTGTAAAACAGTTTCTCTCTTCCCCTCTAGGCAGGTGTAGTGATTCATGGCCATGCTAAGGCTGCACAAGCCAAGAATAGTCAAGATGGGGCACATGAACATATCACTTGGCCATGGTGTGTGTGCCCCCTCAAACATCATTGCCCAGGTGTGTGTACCCCCTGAACATTATTACCCAGGTGTGTGTACCCCCTGAACATTAGGCATGCACATATAAATACTCCATTAGTCTATAGGCATGCACATATAAATACTCCATTAGTCTATAGACATGCACATATAAATACTCCATTAGTCTATAGACATGCACATATAAATACTCCATTAGTCTATAGACATGCACATATAAATACTCCATTAGTCTATAGACATGCACATATAAATACTCCATTAGTCTATAGACATGCACATATAAATACTCCATTAGTCTATAGACATGCACATATAAATACTCCATTAGTCTATAGACATGCACATATAAATACTCCATTAGTCTATAGGCATGCACATATAAATACTCCATTAGTCTATAGGCATGCACATATAAATACTCCATTAGTCTATAGACATGCACATATAAATACTCCATTAGTCTATAGGCATGCACATATAAATACTCCATTAGTCTATAGGCATGCACATATAAATACTCCATTAGTCTATAGGCATGCACATATAAATACTCCATTAGTCTATAGACATGCACATATAAATACTCCATTAGTCTATAGGCATGCACATATAAATACTCCATTAGTCTATAGACATGTGCATATAAATACTCCATTAGTCTATAGGCATGCACATATAAATACTCCATTAGTCTATAGACATGCACATATAAATACTCCATTAGTCTATAGACATGCACATATAAATACTCCATTAGTCTATAGACATGCACATATAAATACTCCATTAGTCTATAGACATGCACATATAAATACTCCATTAGTCTATAGACATGCACATATAAATACTCCATTAGTCTATAGACATGCACATATAAATACTCCATTAGTCTATAGACATGCACATATAAATACTCCATTAGTCTATAGGCATGCACATATAAATACTCCATTAGTCTATAGGCATGCACATATAAATACTCCATTAGTCTATAGACATGCACATATAAATACTCCATTAGTCTATAGACATGCACATATAAATACTCCATTAGTCTATAGACATGCACATATAAATACTCCATTAGTCTATAGACATGCACATATAAATACTCCATTAGTCTATAGACATGCACATATAAATACTCCATTAGTCTATAGGCATGCACATATAAATACTCCATTAGTCTATAGACATGCACATATAAATACTCCATTAGTCTATAGACATGCACATATAAATACTCCATTAGTCTATAGGCATGCACATATAAATACTCCATTAGTCTATAGACATGCACATATAAATACTCCATTAGTCTATAAATACTCCATTAGTCTATAGACATGCACATATAAATACTCCATTAATCTATAGACATGCACATATAAATACTCCATTAGTCTATAGACATGCACATATAAATACTCCATTAGTCTATAGACATGCACATATAAATACTCCATTAGTCTATAGGCATGCACATATAAATACTCCATTAGTCTATAGGCATGCACATATAAATACTCCATTAGTCTATAGACATGCACATATAAATACTCCATTAGTCTATAGACATGCACATATAAATACTCCATTAGTCTATAGACATGCACATATAAATACTCCATTAGTCTATAGGGATGCACATATAAATACTCCATTAGTCTATAGACATGCACATATAAATACTCATTAGTCTATAGACATGCACATATAAATACTCCATTAGTCTATAGGCATGCACATATAAATACTCCATTAGTCTATAGACATGCACATATAAATACTCCATTAGTCTATAGGCATGCACATATAAATACTCCATTAGTCTATAGACATGCACATATAAATACTCCATTAGTCTATAGGCATGCACATATATATACTCCATTAGTCTATAGGCATGCACATATAAATACTCCATTAGTCTATAGACATGCACATATAAATACTCCACTAGTCTATAGACATGCACATATAAATACTCCATTAGTCTATAGACATGCACATATAAATACTCCATTAGTCTATAGACATGCACATATAAATACTCCATTAGTCTATACCAGTTCTTCCAGTAGGAGGAGGGAACACCTAGGCATGATATATATATTATAGTCCCTTGTGCAAGCATAGAAGCAACACCTATATACTCTAATTGGTGAGAAGAGAGAGGGTGAGAGAAGGGGAGAATGCTGGGGTTACCTAACACCTCTCACATCATTGGAGACAAATTGAAAAAATAAGGGGGGGATGGGCAGTGAGAGGAATTCACTTAGCTAATGATACTTGCTCCAGAGAATCGATCAACTGAACCTACACGAGGGCTGGTTGACTCAAGCTAGACCATAGTAATTAATTGCTTTCATAAAATCTCATTACTAAGGCTTTACCTTACTTGGACATGTTTTGAAATATAAGTTCATTTACGCAGACATTTTCCAGCTTGCCCTAATTTAATCTGATTGATGTGGGTTACATGTAGCTAACCACACTTCTAAAGGAATCCGGGTTAAAAGCCCCCATGTTAAAAGCCCCCATGTAAACGGAGCGGAAAGAGACCCTTGCGATGGATTTTACAGTCACCATTCCTGGAAAAATCATTATTCCTTAATTAAGTTAAGTAAATAGCTTTCACACCACAATTAACTATAAAAACACAAAAAATACCTGTTTATGAAGAATGGAGAGGGCCAAGTCTCTTCTCTCTAATAGACCTTTCCAACCTATCTTTGACTGCGCGAAGAGCCTCGAAATAGCTGATTAAAAGGATATATTCCATTTAACGCCCATCTAACACTGCGGACCACTTCAACAAATCTGCAGGTTGTGTGCATATGGCAGCTTTAGTAAACTCTTAAGATAGACTGGGGAGCTGTGTTGGTATCTTGATCTGCTCAGGGCAATACAAGACCCTCAGCGCAAGGATTAATTTTATATTTCGTTACCATGGAAATTAGATAGATCACGTGACAATTACGTATTGCGAGGCCTATAATTACTTGACATTCGACTGGTTGCGGTGCTGTTGACGAGTTCTCTGGTCTCCTAGGACTATTTGAGGTGAGTGAAACTGACTTTTGCTAACACCTAGCTGTGTATTTTAACTTCTTGGTCTTCACCTGTCGCGTGCGATTACCTTCCTAGGTGAATAACATGATTGCACCTACCAGCTAAGTATATAGTGGCTGAGTTGGTTGTCAACAATTTACTGTTTCCTTCTCTGCTTTACATGATTGTAGATATCCTCTGCTTAGGTGGTTTGATGTGATGGTTTGATGTGATGTCCAATTTTGAAGAAGACTCCTATCTATTTAGTTTTGGGCACTAGCTCCTTTGTTTTGGTGACCTCTAGCATCACTCTGAACTTAGTTGTAATGTATAGTGGCAAACCAAAAGTACTGAACAACCATATGCCTCAGGACTTGCAATGGCTGTTGTGACATCATAACTTACTCTACAAATACCTTACTACTCCCAACGAATTGTATATACTATTCGTAGTCCTCTAGATAGATAGTATTTACTCAATGTTATGGAATGAGCTGTTAGCTCAAGAATGTTGGCAAGCTCTTTTAGGAAACACTATCACTTGGTTACCCGTGGTAACTCAACTGCTACCTTGGTACACTTGTGCATTTGGTGGTAAACTATTACCTTACACAATTTTTTTATTATAATTTTATTTTATTTTTGCAACCAGTACTTTTGACCCTCCCTTCACCCTGAAGAAGACCCAAGTACATGGATTGAAATGTTGGCCCCCCAAAAAAATTCTGACAAGTGTTTGCATATTATATCGTCAGTTGAAAATCACTGTTTTAGCTGTTACCTTATTGGACATGATCATTACGCTCGCCTCTGACTCAGACTGTTACTTAGGTAGCTTCTGTCGCATCTAGACAAATCTGTTTGTTTGCGTTCGTAACAGTTCCCACACTTGCTGCACGTGGCCTGAAGAGGCGTAATGATTATGTTAAGGCTTCGTCCCATCCCAGTGAAGTGCCCCACCTGCTAGGGATTCTTAGTGGCATGCAGTGTTGGCTCCCAGATCGTGGTACACAAAATCATTACCTATGTTGTATTCCAGGTGTCAATGCACGTGCTATAGGCTAAGAAGCCATCTGTTGAAATTCCTTTAAGGAGTGCTCTAGATACACTGAGGCAAGTTGATTTGAAGGGGCCAAAATTCCCCTAATGTACACCTGGTCCCATCTAGAAGAATTTTCTATCAAAGGACCTCTGTCCAATTACCATAGTGAACTCTGGTTGTTAAGGCACTCGATGTTTAGTGTATATAAAGTTGATGAGTGCCCATTTCATTGTTGTTAGAAACAGTCTTTGTGAGGCGTTTTTGGCGCTGACATCGATGTTGATGGGAAAAAGTACCAATTATGTGCATGCGTATTAGCTGCACCGTCTAGGCAACATTACTAGTATGAGCACGTCTATTATTAGCTTCAATTGTCTCGAGTTGTTTGTAATATCCCGACAAGCTTCTTGCTGCTTATTTGGAAGGGACTAAGTCCTTTTCCCCATCTTCTAGTAGCGCTGTAACTCCCCCACGACCTGTTAAGTTCAAAAACACTTTCCAACCTACCCGACGATTGTACTTCTTACTTGTAAAAGATGCCACTAGCGAGCTTGTCGCAAGAATTGCTCTCTTCATGGGCTAAAAGGAGCTTTTCTCTATGTAGGTTGTCCAAGTAGTTCTGTAGCGTACCTGTTTCCAAGGGGAAAAAGTCAAACGCTTTAATGACCATTGCTACTTCTTCTTAGTTTGCCTCGAGATAGACTTGCTCATAAACTGCCTCAAGAAACCGGGTCTTTCTTAGTCTAGTTAGAGAAATTAGCTTTTTCATCAACTAGCTCGCAAAATTAGGTCTCAGTCCTCCTCCGAAAAAATTATGAAAGTAATTGTTGTTTAATTTTTACTGTGAGTGTGGGTTATTTAGAAATAGTGTTTAGTAAACAGAAAGCTGCACCAGCAGAGAGCTCCCACTCTCACCAACATGCTCTGAGGTGGCCCATCTCAGAAGCAACAGGCAAACTACAAACTTGGCATGTATACTGCGATCATTTTCATTGAGGCTAGAGTGGATGGGGCTATTGCTATATGAATATCAGTGCAGAACTTACTATAATGTTTTAGACGCCGTGTCATACCCAACTTCTAATCTTAAACGCCATGACAACACTGCGGAATGTTAAACGAAAAGAAAAATCTCACCTACAGTATGTGACTGTACCATATTTTAGTATCTGTAGATCAGTGAAGATACTACTTTGTCACGCCGAGTAGTGATAACAATAATTCCTTGTGAGAACATCAGCACTAGTTGTCATGCTTGCTATGCCTGAAGGAATGTCGTGTAGATGTTCCCCATGGATAGTGTCATAAAAAAATGCAGTCTTGGCCCATCCATCTTGATTAAACACAACTCCTCGTGTTTGCAATGCATCATGACAGTTTTTGTGCTTGGCTTGACTACATTCTGGACACTGTTCAGCAGGTTTCCTTGTTTATTGCACATATCTTAGATTGAATCAACAACAGCACCCTTGTGCTTACGTAGTGGTGCCAGGTGCCAACTTCACTTCATAATTATGATTTCTCACCTTGATAGGGAGAGTAGTACTTGTTGTAGTCCCATACTGGAACCTTAGTGTGGCACTAGATCTCATTATATAGCGTCCTCTATAAACAGCACACTAGTTCTAAACCCATGCTGATACCTTAGTAGTGAGGTAATAATAGTAGTGAGGTAATAAACCTCATGATAAAGGACACCCTCTATATACAGTACTAGCCCCATGCTAATGCCTTATGAGGTAATAAACCTCATAATAAAGGACACCCTCTATATACAGTACTAGCCCCATGCTAATGCCTTTGATGAGGTAGTAAACCTCATAATAAAGGACACCCTCTGTATACAGTACTAGTCCCATGCTAATGCCTTTGATGAGGTAGTGAACCTCATAATAAAGGACACCGTGGTTTCTTTCTGGAAGGGGGTGGCTTACCCCTTCCTCCTTGATCTAATTTTCCCATCTTGGAAGTGTTAAGAAGATCTGTAAGCTAAATGATCAGTCCTATCTTCTCCTCACAAAACAACGGTCCGTTGTGGAAACGCTCGCTAGATGTGTAGGGATTACAGTTGGCAGCTCGCTAACTAATTGATGGAAATCCACATATCTGCCCCGCCCCCCCTGCATTCCAGAATTTCACCAACCTTGATTTTCCCCCTCCCTCAGGACTGCCTCTCATAGAATGCTAAAAGAAGTACTGGCACTCTCTCTGCACAAGACTGTGACTTTGTATCTATGCTGGTGGACACCCTGTGAGGGTGTCCGCCGAACACATCTACCAATCCCTTATGCCTCACTAGCTGGCTGTTAGTCTGCCTGTAACTTCACCTATAGAGTATGCATGTGTATGTGTGTGTGTATCTATGTACTGGCTTGTTATTCTCTATACATCAGCCGTCAGTCAGAACAAGAGCTGTCTAGGTCGAGATGTGCCAAGCCCTAGTGCATGGCTCAAAATCTAGACAGTCACTTTGAAAAACCTAATTAGTTGATGAGCAGGCCAACTCAAAGGCATACCTTAAAAGCTGGTTTTAGTAAGCAGGGTGCTTATAGCATCTGCCAGCAAGAAAATGGCTCTAGCAGCTGCTTAAGCTTGTCAACACTACATGCATGATGCTACGTGATGTGATGTGATGGCATCTCATATTGTTAACTGGTGTTAAAGTCTTGTCAAGACTACATGATGATGCTACATGATGTGATTGAAGGCCTCTCATATCGTTAACTGGTGTTAAAGTCTTGTCAACACTACATGCATGATGCTTACGTGATGTGATTGAGGGCCTCTCATATTGTTAACTGGTGTTAAAGTCTTGTCAACACTACAGTACATACACATAAAAAAATAATGCAATCTTGACATTTTTCAAGTGTCTTCTGCCTATCCATGCTGCAATTAATCAGACTCGTTCAGTCTGGAGCCATAATATGTGGTTTGGGATGAACCTGAACTCGTTTAGGTAAGATGCATACCTGTCTATGAGCTATTTCATGTACCTTCGCGCTCGGAGAAGACGGCATTTCCATGGCTGATATTTGGATCAATTATTTAATAGTATAGGGTGGGGCAAAAAGCATCCCACATTTTACACGATCATTGGTGGGTGCTAGTGAAGTTAGGCAGGTGGTAGTGGTGTCTTCCTGTAGCTAATGTCTTACCGTTTCAGTTGCCATCATGATTTGGACCAGTGTGCACCGCGCGTTTGCTGTAGAAACATTTATCAAGAGTGGTAAATGTGTGATTGCGACGCTGAGAGCATTTCGTATCCACTTCGGGCTTGGTTGAAATGATGCTGTTCCAGACCGAAATACCATATTGCTATCATTGAAAAATTCAGGGTCACAGGTTCGGTGTTAAAAAAAGAAAAACATCTAGAAGACCTCGGAGCGTTCGTACATCAACCAACAACCATTAATGAAGATGCTATACCAAAAAAATTGTCCCGGAAGCTCCGGGACGGTCCCGGATTTGCACTTGATGAAATGTGTCCCGCACGGATTTGGTGTTTGTCCCGGAACTGGATTAACTGGCTACAGCACTGTGAAACTAAAGGCTCCTCCATAGCAGCTGCCAATTTACAACTGGCTACAGCACTGTGAAACTAAAGGCTCCTCCATAGCAGCTGCCAATTTACAACTGGCTACAGCACTGTGAAACTAAAGGCTCCTCCATAGCAGCTGCCAATTTACAACTGGCTACAGCACTGTGAAACTAAAGGCTCCTCCATAGCAGCTGCCAATTTACAACTGGCTACAGCACTGTGAAACTAAAGGCTCCTCCATAGCAGCTGCCAATTTACAACTGGCTACAGCACTGTGAAACTAAAGGCTCCTCCATAGCAGCTGCCAATTTACAACTGGCTATACAGCACTGTGAAACTAAAGGCTCCTCCATAGCAGCTGCCAATTTACAACTGGCTACAGCACTGTGAAACTGAAGGCTCCTCCATAGCACTGGCTATACAGCACTATGAGACTAAAGGCTCCTCCTTAGCAGATGCTACACCTTGCCCCTACACAAGTCAGCGCTTCACTTCACAACTGACTTCACTTCACAACTGACGAGCAGAGGAAAATCCAGCTGCTACCTGACAGTCAGAGTTAATAATAATAATTATTATATGATTTTGCAGCATACGTGAGAATTGCATTACATGAAAGGATAATTTGAGACAATGACAATATGTGATTGTCCGGAAGGTACCTATAAGAGCTATAGGCAACCACAAAATTATTTAGAGTATTTGGAGGTGTGAGGGATATTCATACATTTGGAGCGTGGACAGGAAAAATGAAATGTGCATGGTGTGCCTGATAAAAAGTCGGTGGTAAAGTGTTACCTTGGCCTCTCTCTCTCTCTGTTATGGCTGAGCGTGAGGAATCGGTAACACCTCCACGCAAGAAGCCAAAGAGGCAGTGTCACTTTACCTCTACACGAGTAAAAGAATTTCAAGGAATAGGAAAGAGTTATAGAGGTAATAGCCTGTTAGAACTTATATTGACTGTGCTAATGTAGATCAATTATATTTGTTATGACTTTATAGGTGACACATTTGCACACTGCTCCTTGTGCTCTTCCGATTTTAGTGTTTCCCATGGGGGGGAGAAATGATGTGACTACCCATATTACAGGGAAACATCACAAGGAAATGGCAATGGCTGCTACTAGCTACATCCCAATCAGTTTCATCATTTTTTAGACCACAAGCACGAAAGAATGTTGAGACGAGGTGGGCATTGTTTGTGGCTAAACACAACATATCTTTCCAAACTAGTGATCATGCCACTAAGCTGTTCAAAGTTATGTTTCTGGATTCGGATATTGCCAAAATGTTTTGCATATGGGCATACCAAACAGCAGCCATTGTAACAGAGGCTCTTGCACCTCACTATAAAAAGTCTATAACAGAATAATTATGACCAATAAACTGTTTTCCACCATGGTGAACGAATCAAATGATCACACTGATAAGTCTTGTATCATTCTCATAAGAATCTTTGACACTGAAGAGAAGAACGTGCGTACGAGGTTACTGGATATGCCAGTGGTCAACATTGGTATACTGCAACTGCAAGAAACATTTTCCAGGCTCTTACAGAATCTTTGAAAAAGAATGGTTTGGATATCAACAAGGCCCTAGCTTTCATGTCTGACACTGCCAATGTCATGAAAGGTGCGAGATCTGGAGTACAAAAGTTCATAAAAAATGAGGTGCCTCATCTCTATGATGTTGGTTGCATTTGCCACTTGGCTGATCTCACCATTACCAGTGAATATAGACCAGCTATTTGTTGATTTTTTAATATTATTTCTATCATAGCAGCAAGAGAGGTCAGCTTTTTGTTGACCATGGTGCTCCCTTTTTGATTCTGAACCTAAGGCAATCTTAAAGCATTGTCCCACACAATGGCTAAGTCTGCTTCGATGTGTGCATAATATCTCAATCAGCTTGAAGGTTTGATATCTTACTTCCTATCCTGTGATGAACAGACTGAGAAAGTAATTAGCATCACTTGTAGGCTACAGAATCCTCTCACCAAGCTTATTCTTCAATTCTTAGCTTTCATCTTGTCTTCAATGGATCGTTTTAATAAACAATTCCAGAAGTCAACAGAAAATACTACCTGCGAACTTTATGAAGAGCTAAGTCGACTTGTAAAGCTGGCTGACATTCCCAAACCAGATACATACCACATCACCAAAACTGTAGGAAAGCCTTCTGCTGGCGGCTCTTTTTGGTGGAAAGTGGGCCAGATCAAAACTTTGGCTGGGGAGTTAAGGTTTAGTTACTTGTTCCGTCTCATGGCTGGTCTGTTGACCATACCCTGCTCCAATGCTGATGCAAAGAGGGGCTTTTCCACACGGACCAGAGATCCTGTCTAAACCAGGATACCATTGTTTCCTTAATGTCAGTCAAGTTTAACAGCAATTCTCATTCTTGTTGTTTTGATGCTAATCTTTCAGATGAATTCCTTACAAAATCAAAAATGTAAACAAGCCACAACCATTTCTATGCAAAAATGATCAAAAATGATACTCTTCATAATTACATTCATGGTAGAGTGTTGTCAATGTCCCAGATTTCAATTTTGAAAAGTTAGAGGGTCTGCGGAAATGACTCGCTGGGTGATGCAAAACTTCAGAAGTCAACTACAAATGTGTATCACAAATAGAGGCCACCATCTGGACAATATCATTTTCAAAACTAAGTGAAAACAAACTATTTCACTTCACTTTCATTATTAATTTTGAATATCATTTACATTTCACCTTTAAAAATCCGGGAGGTTTTTCTGTCCCACCCTGTAGTTACAAGCTTGCATCTAGCTATAGCTGAGCTACTTAGTTTAGTGAACAAGTATTTAGCTTGTACGATTACTCTCACCTGACATCATATGCTGTAAGATTTTTTCTTCAACATTTAGTATCAAAAGAGAGCAAACAGAGATAGTTTGAGTTGTATATCAACTTCGTACAGTGAAGTGCGCAGAACCTATGGAGCTCTAAAGTCATATGGTAATATTAAAGAACCTTGCGGGAAAGCATCAGAGAGGACACACATAATAAGAGAGCAAAAACACACACAGGCAAGCTTCAATGTCTACTTGAAAAGAGAACAACAACAAAACAAGAGCGTCTTTAATACCAGAAGTGCATGAGAAGTGGGTGGTGAACCTATCAGATGAAAAACTAACACCAGATCAAAAGGAGGTTTTGAAGCTAGGTCTCAACGGTTTTGAAGCCAGGTCTAAACTTCAGGAGGTTTTGAAGCTAGGTCTAAACTTCAGGAGGTTTTGAAGCTAGGCCTAAACTTCAGGAGGTTTTGAAGCTGGTCTAAACTTCAGGAGATTTTGAAGCTAGGTCTAAACTTCAGGAGGTTCTGAAGCTAGGTCTAAACTTCAGGAGATTTTGAAGCTAGGTCTAAACTTCAGGAGGTTTTGAAGCTAGGCAGGGGGTTTTGAAGCTAGGTCTAAACTTCAGGGGGTTTGAAACTATGTCTAAACTTCGTTCCTGTGCCCACAGAACTTCCTCTGATAGACACCATAGCTGCAGTGGAACTCAGTGCCAAGAAATTGAATGAGGTTCAAGCAATTGACCTACGCATTAGAGTATGCGGCATTTTAAGAAGATCCAGACTGCCAATGGATAACTTCAGTCAGAAGCAGAGGAGAAAAACCCAAGAATTAAAGAACAAGCAAAATGTTGTCATCCTTCCAGCAGACAAGGGGAGCGCCATCGTGTCACCTTGGAAAATTATCATTCAAAACCTAATAATTATGACAACACCTACGAATTGCTGAGACTGGACCCAACCAAGTCACAGGAATAAAAGCCGAGTTGTACACAGTTGTTGGAGAGGATAGGGGAACAACTGTGTGGTATAATAAATTTATGTAGGCCAACAGGAAGTAGACCACTTTTGTTGTATGGCCTTCCAAAAATGCACAAATAATTCATGAGACCTAAATATTGTTTCGTGCATAGGTTGTCCTGCTTACCAACTTTCAAAATATATAACCCAGTTGATCTCTCCTCTTGCAGGACGAACTGATGCATACATGTATGTGAAAGACTCTGGACATTTTATGGATATGGTCGAAAATGTTTGTCTTAGTTCAGAGGAGATGCTAGTCAGTTTTGATGTGCAGCCATGGATTAGGCAGCAGATGTCATACATGACATGTCGAAGAAGGGTGAGCCCCTGGAGGAGAGAACTGCATTGCTGCCTGATAGAATCATTGGGAACTGTTGGAGGTTTGTCTACTTCAGCTTCAAGGGGGACTTCTATGAACAGAGAAAAGGAGCAATTATGGGCTCTCCCGTCTCTGCTGTGGTGGCCAATTTACACATGGAGTTCTTTGAGGAGCTATCCTTAAGGTCAGCACCAACGAAACCTGTTCTATGGAATATGTAGATGGTCCATTCTGCATTGGGAAGAGACGGACAGAAAATGAACTCCTCAACCATCTAAACAACATCAGGCCTACAATGAAGTTTACAATGGAGTTGGAGAAGGATAGCCAACTTCCTTTCCTTAACTGCTTACTGCACAGGAGGGGCATGCTAGACTCCACAGTTTGCAGAAAAAAGACACATACACTTCATTATGGTTCACATCACCAGTTCATGTCAGAAGAGGGTTTGTTAAGAGCCTCTATGACAGCCAGATGAGTGTCTACCACCCAGAAAGAACTGAATAGGTAGACTGACTATCTTCACCGAGCAATGGCTACCCAATGCCTTTCATCCGCTCGGCTTCAAGGTAATCACTGGGAGAAGGAAGACAAGGAACCTGAAAAGAGTGAAGCCCCCCCCCTTCCCCTTCGTCATCCCTTATGTGGCTGGCTTAGGAACATAACAGATGTGTGGGTGGAAAAGTTGATGTCAGAGTTGTTTTTAAATCTGGCTTGACATTATCATCTCAGCTTACCCGGGTCAAAGATAAATTGCACACTACCATGATGTCATCAGTTGTTTATGGGGTTCCTTGCAGCTGTGGGAAAGTGTACAGTGGTGAAACAATGAGGAGGTTAGAGACCTGAATCAAGGAGCATAAAGATGCTTGCTGAAGGGGAAGTCTGCTATCACTGAGCATGCGTAGAACCAACGCCACCCAATCTTCTGGGAAGAGACCTCTGTGATCGATAGACTCAGCCAATGGAGAGAGTTGCTTGTGAACGAGGCGCTGCACACCCATTTCACATCGAGGGATCAGTGCTTCAATCAAGATGTACGGTTGGAGCTACCCGGTTGCTTGGTCTCAACTACAAAGAGTATGCACGTGAAACCACACCCATCTTCATCTTTCCGATGTATTGCTGTGCTGTCATTTGGTGATTCATGAACAGAATCACATGGCATTTGTTGTGTGAAACACGTTGCCTGTGAGTGTATTGTGTTGCTTGGGTGTTTTTTATTTGCCCTCTGATGAAGACAGAAGTATTTCGGTTGAAATGTCGACTTAAAATAAATCTTAAACTAATTGGCTTGCTCTTCTCACTAGCCTGCTTTGGCTGCTGGCTTCAGCTAGTCACATGACTCAGCCACTCCTCTGGAAAGTGATGGCTCGCGGGACTGCCCTTTCTGGAAGAACTGCATATATGAACATTCAGGAGCTTGGACAAACATTTTTAGCATATTGCATCTATGTAGTAGTTACTGGTGGAAGGGCACGTGGATGCCAACCTATTCATGGAGAACATGAACAATCTTGGCTTCTTGTGAGCAACTAATCCAATAGTGATTATGCCATTCTACACAGAGGAAAGTACAGATATCAGTATGATAGATATCAGTATTATTATTTGTATTTGTGCAGTGATAGATATCAGTATTATTATTTGTGTTGATGCAGTGATAGATATCAGTATAATTATTTGTGTTGGTGTAGTGATAGATATCAGTATTATTATTTGTGTTGACACAGAGGAAAGTACAGATATCAGTATGATAGATATCAGTATTATTATTTGTGTTTGTGCAGTGATAGATATCAGTATTATTATTTGTGTTGATGCAGTGATAGATATCAGTATAATTATTTGTGTTGGTGTAGTGATAGATATCAGTATTATTATTTGTGTTGGTGCAGTGATAGATATCAGTATAATTATTTGTGTTGGTGTAGTGATAGATATCAGTATTATTATTTGTGTTGATGCAGTGATAGATATCAGTATAATTATTTGTGTTGGTGTAGTGATAAATATCAGTATTAATATTTGTGTTGATGTAGTGATAGATATAAGTATTAATATTTGTGTTGGTGCAGTGATAGATATCAGCAGGATTTCATTTAGGGGGGGCGGGGGGCTGGAACCTTCCCCCCCTTGGAAATTGTATTATTAAAATTCTTATTGATGTTGATAAGTGCTTGACATCATGCCCCCCCTCTTAATATCCAGATTCCTCCAGTTGCCCCCTCTTGGACAATTTTCTAAATGAAACCCTGATCAGTATTATTATTTGTATTGGTGTAGTTAGATACCAATATTATTATTTGTGTTGGTGCAGTGATGATGTGGAATTTGCAAGCAGGGCTATAGGAGGTACATTATTTGTCCATTCCCTGGAAAATCTGTCATGCTTCTCTAGCATGCCTGCTCTCTCCTCCTCTTGGCAACCACTGTCCTGTCAAGGGCAGAGGTCGCTTTTGAGAAGGCCAAAGGCTCTGGAAGCTCGTTGGTTGAGATGTCTAGATGTGTTTCTAACGATTTTGGAAGCGTAAAAGTTTTACAAACAAATCCTGTTTGGGGACAAGGCTGTTCTTACCAGTCCGTGGTACTGCATAAACAAGATGATGTATTTCCTTAATTATCAATTGCTTATTATTATAAATTCTTTATAATAAGCACGTATGAGACAACCCAGTGCAGTGTTATACTGGGTGGATATGGGGGGGGGGGGGGGAATGATAAAAAGTCCCCAAACTCGAATTTCAAAAACTAGGTGGTTCAATACAATTTCCGTCGCTATCACTTCATTATATTGTCTATGGCATGTAAATTCATGTCAGTAGCTTTGGTATTAAATAGCCCTGTGGCACTCAAGACAGATTAATCATTGTCCAAAAATGCAATGCCTGGTTGAAGCGTTCTATGGTTGCACCTGGAGTCTCTTAGAAAAGGAGATCTATCTGTCTCCCAGTTTTCACTGCACAAGCTCTGTCTGTTTTTCCCCCATGAGCCAGTGGACTTCATGGTCTCTGCCAGGGAGATATCTTCCCAACATTGGGGAACGGGTTCCTTTTAACTGCATAGTGAATTTTTCACTCCGACCAAAATACACGTTCTTGGTGAGGGAGTCCTAGATGTGGTTTGTTTGTTGGGGACCGATGATTGTGGGCGCTGAGTCATCCTTCTTAATGAACAGAAGACAACTTCTGCAAGGTGTTCTTGCATGACTTGACTGCTGTGGAATGCTGCTCCATCGCTGCTGAAATCTGTAATTGTTGTCTGGGTGTAGGTGGCTACAGTTGGGAAGGAGGCCATCATCCAATAGTCTCACGTAACTGGCAGAGTTAGCCTTGGTTTTTCTCTGTGTCTATGAAATGTATCATCTTTCCTTTGCGAGAAGCACCTGCTGAAACCATGACCTTCTTCGAAAATCTTTGAATGACCTTTTTCGAAAATCTTTGAATTGAACTCTCGTGATAGAGTCTGGAAACTGGAATGTCCTTTGTCCTTGCACGGTACACAGCATCATTCTGCTTATTCAGCGCATTTTTCCAGAGTAAACTCCTTTTCCTCGGTGAACACAGTGCATGCGGCATCCTTCTTTGAATATCGGCCATTCACAACCAGTTTTCCTCTTTCGTTAAACAGTTTCGTAACGTGGGACCTTTTTTTAAAGCTTAAGGGGGACTGTACGTCAAAAACTAGACCTTTCTCCCCCTTCTTTTTTTTCTTCCTTCTTTCTTGTAACTATCCTCTAGCCATTTGCAAAGTTTGATAGGCATTGGATGCTCCATTTCGAAGTTATGTTGGTTTGTGTCCATGTAACAGATCAAGAAACTACAAAGAGAACACATCTTGCATGATATTTCATTGTAGACCCAAACATTGCATTGCCCTAACTTGGACTATATTTTTCTCATAAAAAAAAAAATCTTGTTTCTTTTTGCCGTAAAGCTCATAACTTTCCCACACTTCACTAAAATAATAATAATTTTTATATCACTGGATAGCTCTTCTAATTATCTGTACAACCCATGAAACAATTTTTTAATTGCTATAAGTGTTGGCAAGTTATGGTGATTTGAAGTGGTGAGTTTTGGGATTTTCCCTGGTGTTTTCCGTTGCAAAAGCAGTGGCCTGCCACATTTTATTGATAATCTGTTCATGTGTTGCACAGATTAGAGCCTCCTCTATCAGCTGACCAAATCTGGGACTTTGATAATTAGGTCAGTTATGAACTTTTCTGCAAGTTAGGTCAACTTTTTTAGGGATCTTGATGTATCTTCCGAGAAAATATGTCTGCAGAGACATTCAACATATCATTAGAAAGCACAAAGCATAAGGAACACACCGGGGGGAAATTATCTGCATCGAGTGTCTGCATAGAGTGTATAGGAAAAAAGTTATGGCGATTTATACTACTTTGATGTTGCTGACGTACAGTCCCCCCTTAAGATGAGGGTGTCTTTTTTAGTCATGTTCGTAATAGATTTGACGACAAATCCCAAATCTTTAGCAATTTGCTGCTGTGATTTTTGTGTTTCCAGTTTACCTTCTTGGGACGCTATAATGTCATCAACATAGTCAATGTTCTGAGCTGCACATGGGCTGTCCTATGTAGGTTGGCCACCAAACATCCTCCACCCCACTTCCTGGCTTTCTTGCTGTGGATCGTGTTATCTCTATCCTTTTGTTAATCCTACCGATCGACCTTATGCTCCAGTTCCTTCCCAGGAATTCCTGGGAAATCTTTTCTCCACGCCCATCTTTTCTGTACAAAAACAGATCTCCATCAAAGCCTTATCAGAACTGTTGTAAACCATGTTGAAAGCAGCTGTGTAAAGACTAAACTGAACAGATTCCCAGCATCATCTACAATACACCAAGACATCATGGTACAGGACAGGTGTCAAGTGGAAAACCTGGCGGCTACATGGTATTTCAATTAGTTAATTCCGGCTCTGTGTCTTAGGACAATGATATATATATATATTAAGGGGGGATTAAGGGGGGAATAAATGATAATTCTTGACTTGGATTAAGGGGGGACTATACCTGAAACTGGGAGAAAAACGTCTGTTGATTTGGACTGCCCATAACTTTTTTTAATAATTACTCTTTCCAAATAATATTATGGTCATATTGTTCCTTGGTCTATGTGCTTTCCAATGATATAAAAGATTAGTCTATAGGCATATTTTCTCAGAAGATACATGCAGAAATATCAAGGCATTCCAAAAAACTAAACACTTCTGCCCCAACACTTCCCACTCACCCATACTTACAAACCAAAAGCTGTAAATTGGTCTGTGGTTTGCCTAAAGCTAATAGCTATTATATGGCGGCGACAAAAATTCAATAACTAAACTGGGGGGAGTGGCGCATCCTGCCGTATTAGTGAATACGCGATCTTAACGATAAATCTGCAAAGGTCACCTCTTCTAATCACCATAACTTGACAACCCATCAAGTTTAAAAAAAATTGTCTCGCTCATATAATAGCTATTAGCTTAGGCAAACCACAGACCAATTTACAGCTTTTGGTTTGTAAGTATGGGTGAGAGGGAAGTGTGGGGGCAGAAGTGGTCAGTTTTTTGGAATGCCTTGATATTTCTGCATGTATCTTCTGAGAAAATATGCCTATAGACTAATCTTTTATATCATTGGAAAGCACATAGACCAAGGAACAATATGACCATAATATTATTTGGACAGAGTAATTATAAAAAAAAGTTATGGGCAGTCCAAATCAACAGACGTTTTTCTCCCAGTTTCAGGTATAGTCCCCCCTTAAACGAATTATAACTTCATTTCACTATAACCTAACAACTTCATTTTGGTACCAAAATGTGGCTCTTTCAATGTGCTATTTTAATGATATATATTTAATTTAATAGGATATATTTTTCATTGCTTAGAACCCACAAAAAGGGTAAGTAAAAATATTATAATCTGTTGCTATATAATGCTGAGTGGCTGCTAAGTGGTCTGTGCTTACTGTAGGTCAATAGCATTAGCTTACCCTAGTCTATCTAGACAGATCTGAAAATGTACAAAACTACAGTAAAAAAACATTCAGTCCAAAACGAAAATCCACAGGAAAAATCACACAGAGATATACACTATGTACAAACATACATATGAATGAAAAATAAATAGACTAGGTTAACCGTCTCACCGCCGTATCCGCCATATGGCGGAGTTGTAAATGACCGCGACAAAAACAAATATATAAAATCGTTAGTTTTAGCTACGCATGTGCTAAATATACCTGGGGATGTCCCTTGCTTTGCTAGAGCTGGAATTAAAATAGCTGAGGTATAGTGCCTAGGTAACCAAGGTATTCGTGACTTCAAACTCAGCTGATCGATTAAAATATGGCTTCTAGACTAAATTGGACGATGTTTTGGCAATGCTGGATGACGACGAATTCGGTCTGTCTGAGGTTGAAAGCAGTGATGAGGAAGGAGAAGGGCCTACCACGGAGAATAGACTAGAGATCCTGAAGAGCTAGCAACTCTGAATGACATCGTAGATTCAGAACCTTTTTTTGCCAGTCCAGAGATAGTAGTGCTGATTTGCGTAGGGATCCAGGTCTTGAGACTGACGATGGTGAAGAACAGGAACAAGATGTCCCAGGAAAATAAATAGCCATACATGTAAGATCCTTTAGCATTACTGCTTTTTTTCTGACTTGTATAAAAAATAGCATTTACCTGGGTACTTCGCGGGTACTAGCTATCCATCTATATAATAAAGCTAGTAGGTAGTTAGTTAGCTATGGTTTCTAATTATCTGCCCTAGTAAAATATGACACTGTCATTTTATTATATTTACATCATGATGTAATCTCTGTCCATATTCTGCCTAAAAATACAATCAAAACAAACAATCAAATGTTATAGTGATATTCATCGTATGTGGTCAGTTGCTAGGCAACCTACAGTTGACCACACTGTTTGTCAACACCAATGCTATAACATCAACCATGGTTGCTAGGGACATTTGTGCACTCCTGGTTGAATATAAAATATTATGTAAAATAACGTCACTATTTTTAAAAAGTGCTGTGTAAATCCAGCGGTGGAAGGGTTAAAGAGCAGGGAATGGGCTTTCTAATGATATATAAATTATGGAGTTTGAGTGAAAAATAACTGAAAAATATTTTTACTAAGTAAAATACCAGAGAAGTCAAAGGTGAGACTCAATATTTTGAGCTAAAATTCTCCAGAGGCATAAGTACACCCTTCTGCTGCTATGGCACTCTCCTCTGTAGCTGGTTTTTCATCTTCCCCCTTGTCTTTTCCACTGCATCTGACCTCCACTCACTCTTATAGACACATAACCTATCAACTTGTTCGTAGTATTGAGTTGCACGTGTGGTGACCTTCAGTTTGAGTGCTGTGAACAAGCGTTTCATGCCCCTCTCCTTACCCTCATTAAAAACAATGACAGCTGCAAGCTCAACAGTGGAAAGGCTGCACATTTGTGTTTTACTAGCATGTAAGCAGATGACATTGTTAAAGCTTTCATTCTGATTTGTTGTGGCACCTAATGTACACCTATATAGCTAAAAGGTCCCTATCCCCTAGGCGCTGGTAAACAGGCCTTTTATAATTTGCCAAATCACGTGGGATCAATGGATTATGAGGAGGTGGTGTTTTCTTTTCATAAGAAGCAACCTTAAACTTGCACCAGCTGATCTGATTGGGTGGTTTGTGTTCAGGACACTTAAGGTGAACTGGATGGCTATCTGTTGACATAGAATGTAAGAATAACGCATCTATTGCCTTTACCATCTCATCTTACCATCTCATCAATATTGCCAGCATTATTCCGAATGGCTCCTCCATAATAGATATTCAGTGCCATGATAGATTTATCAGTTAGTTTACCTTTAAATTTTACACACACAACCTTTAGCATCCACTGCACATGACTTTTTAAATTTACAAAGTGCCGTCCCCATTTGCTTTTGCACGTGTCCAACTATTTGTACATCAGGACCATAACTTAAGCTCAGTAAGTACAGCAAAGGTCTTGGAATCCCCATCACTGATGAAGGTTGTAAAGCGCAGCTTCAAGTCGGCCTCAGAGTACAGCCAAATACATGAACGGTCATAAAGCTATGGCTCTAGGGGAAGATGGTTCTAGGGGAAGAATCTTGATTTTTCTCGTCATCTGTTCTGTTTGTTATATAGTAAAATTACTTACTTAAATTAATTGATGTGTGTCCCTGTAACTTCATAATGGAGCCTTCAATTTATCTAAAATTTGGTATATATAACTTCTCCATTGATATAGCTAGCTATATATCTAATATACAATAAAATAAAATAAATTCTTCATATATTCACATTAATTCCCCCCCTTAAGTGCCACAGGAAAAAATCTTTTGTTGTGTTTCCATTGCTTGAGGACTCCAGCAAGTAAGTGCTGTTGTTATGCTAGCTGGCGCTGTGGGCAAGAGCCACTTGGAGCATTTCATGGCTTACCAGCGATTAGGCCAAAGATGGTAGAAGTCATTTTAGCTAGCTGCTACCTCAATCGACAAATTTCTAGTAGTACAGCAGGCAGTGTATTTGAGTCCGAGTTCTTCCATGTTGTGCTCTAAATCATTTGCTTACAACCAGCTATGTCACGAGTCACTTTAAAAGAAATTATCTTCACAATAACCTTCTCAATAATCAACTTGAAATTGTATTCTCTCGACGTATAATTCTGATGAAGGCTAGAGCATCTAGGTGAAACGTCAAGAGAATATAATTTCAAGTTGATTATTGAGAGCATTTTTGCATTGTAGTTAATTATTTCATTTGTTATTATTTTTAATTTATTTCTTTGTTTATTTATTATTATTTATTATTATTACTATTATTATTATTATTATTATTGAAAATGTTTAATATGTCAACTGAGAGTTCATTGATCTTTGTCAAGTCATCGACAATGATGCTTCCCACTGCAAATCTCGCCATTTCTACTTTGTATTTGACAACCGAGTGATGACATGCTCTGCTAGTTTGTATTTTGTAGTGGACGTAATCTGGTGTGCCAATTTCAAGTTGATTATTGAGAAGATTTTTGCATTGTAGTTATTTCATTATTTGTTTATTATTATCATCATTATCATTATCATTTTTATCATCATCATTATCATCGTCATTATTATTATTATCATCATTATCATCATCATCATCATTATCATCATTATTATTATTATTATTGAGAAGGTTATTGTAATGGTATGTCAACTGAGAGTTCATTGATCTTTGTCTAAGTCATCGACATCGATGCTTCTAACTGCAAATGTCACTGTTTCTACTTTGTATTTGACAACCGAGTTATTGATATGCTCTGCTATTTTGTATTTTGTAGTGGGCGTAGTCTGGTGTGAATCTGGCACCTGGAAGCAATCACAGGTGCTCGATCTTCCCTGCTCACCTCTGAACTTGCAGGAAGAAGTGCTGTGTAAGTGAGGGTAGGTGTAGTGGCAGTGCCAGGGATTTCCTGAAGAACTGGGTAGTCGATTGTTGTTGCTGTTATTATTAGGACTTACAGATTAATGTAGCTAGTATCACAACTTGAATCTGGAACTGTGTCAGTACTGTATGCCAGAAAAGTTAGCCTGGTATTTGTGGGTC
Organism: Cladorhizidae sp. MBARI D1340-BT2; assembly: GCA_028752905.1. Classification (NCBI taxonomy): domain Eukaryota; kingdom Metazoa; phylum Porifera; class Demospongiae; order Poecilosclerida; family Cladorhizidae; species Cladorhizidae sp. MBARI D1340-BT2. Next base: position 18,763,610 of record JAQNBH010000010.1, read on the forward strand.
CATAACCCACCTCTGACTTCACAAGCGCCTTTGATACCCACACCGGTACGGAGAGTGAGTTAAGTATGTATTTACATTCTGTCTATATCCTTCCTTGCAGGAACCAAGCTCACTGATATATAGCAGTGTTTTTGAAACTCTTTCTGTTACCATTATCACCGCCATCATCGTCCTCACCATCACCTTGAATTCATCGTTGTCATGCCTGCATTGGTGGCCTGCGGTCGGACATGGGAGTTCGGAAGCGATGACATTTTCTTTCCCGGGTGTGTTTCTGTGGCAGTGCACAGCACATGGCTCCTGGGCATGCTTGGAGGCGTTGTGTATTTCAGATCTGGTCTGGGTTGTGAACCGTCTCACTATCTCGTCAGTTTCTCCTCAAGCCTCCTCTTCATAACACTGTTTGGCATTCTTCTGGATGCGGCCATGACCGTTCTTAGTGCGCGAGGCTCTATTGTGCACGAGAAACCAAGAAGGCCAATTGTACATCTCATTCACATGAGACTAGTGGTCATCATTTTGGAGACAGTGTTGCTTATTATAGGCACAGTATTTGTATTCAAATCTCACGAGGAGATCAGTTCCATAGATTGTCCTGATTTGAGTAAAGCCCTCACCATGATGCAAGTGGTTGTGGCGGCCTATTGGTTTGCCTTTTTCATGATGATACTTGTCGCAACCATCTACCTTGACCCTTGCCACTGCTACTCCGCTAAGGTGAACTACAGGAAGGTCACCAAGCTCATCAACGATGGCAACATCGACCAAGAGGTCGTGGAGACACAGTGGAAGTTAGTCCATACCGCATGGGAGAAGAGGTTCAAGGTGTTATGCTGTTTGGCTGGGAGTGATGACATCCACCAGCTCGCTTTCAGGGAAGTGGCGGAGATTTTTGCTCATTTGTTCTGTGACACCAATGTGGTCATGTCTGATATCGCAGCCGGATTCGTACTTCTCCAGAAAGAAGAGATTGCTCTTGACAAAGCTAAACGAAGTGGGCATCAGCCTTGTTGTGGTGGTGGCGGTAACGATGAAGAACTTCCCTTCGATTTTCATGTCCAAGAAGACAGAGAGCTTTTTCGGGACGTAGTCCACTTCATGAAGTTTGCCCTTGGTATGTATTCATGGCCAATGTATATGTATATGAATCCATTGTGCGGTCTATGCCGGCTATACTCTCACTTGAACTGTTGCAGGAGGCATAATGAAGTAGAACAAATCCACAAAGACAACAACTGCTCTTGCTACATGGGCGGACTTCGGCAGATCACAGGACTGGATGAAATTGATGTTGTGTACGTTTCCTTTGAGAATGACATATACAAGGTACCCTTCATGGTCTGTTTGGACCACGAGACAAAGTCAGTTGTCATGGCATATAGAGGAACACTGTCGTTTGGTGATATAGTCACAGATCTCACTGCTAGCACAAGACCCATTGAGCTACCAGACTTTCCGAATTTTCTAGTGCACAAAGGCATGTTGAAAACTGTAGCTGCCGTTATTGAAAAGCTGGACGAATGTCAGATTTTGGAATCGGCATTTGAGAAGGCTAATGGGTACAAGTTGGTGGTGGTTGGCCATTCGTTAGGTTCAGGTTGTGCGTGTCTGACAGCCCTCTTGCTTCGCGCGAAATACCCCGATGTAAAGTGCTTCTGCTACTCTCCGACGGGTGCACTAGTGAACGAGGCCGCTGCCAAGTATACGGAAGAGTTTGTGACCTCCATCACCCTTGGAAAGGATCTGGTTGCGAGATTGAATGTCCCAAACACTCACCGGCTCAAGGAGGATCTTGTGAGAGTAATTGAATCTTGCCAGAAGCCAAAATGTCAGATACTGGTGGAAGGATGCCTGGAGACATTCTCCAATTGCTTTGGTGGTTCTGTGGTGTTTGATGACATTGGTAACTCGGAAGTTGTTACGAAGAGTGATGATGATCCTGTCAACACTGCTATCGGTATTGAAAGTGATACCGACAATGAGGGCATTGATAATGTTGAAACTAGTCAACTTTTAACAACCGCTCTAGGTGTCGATCCGGAACAAAGCCTGTACTTATCAAGAGATATTCCTGCATACACAGCGAAGCTGGATAAACCCACCACCACCTCCACTGCAGCTAAACAAAAATGCTCTGAAATAACTCCCATCTTTCACCCACGACTGTCATCTCTCAAGCTCCCAGTAAGAGGAGCAGGAGCAGCCAGTCATAATTCATTAAACAGCCTCAATCAGGAGATCGAGCGAAGACTGGTGCCTCTCTTTCCCCCCGGGAAGATCCTACACATCATCGATAACAGCATAACAAAGCCGTGCTTTTGTGCATCCCGGCAGCTCGAGGTTAAGTGGGCCTCACGATATGACTTCAATAGAATGAGCGTGTCACCCGACATGATCCGAGATCATTTCCCAGATGTACTCATGAAAGCGATGAACAAGATATGGAACAAGAAGCTTGCGGATGTTGAGGATTCAGATATTAGGAGGAGTCATCAGCAATTTTCCAACTGAACATTTTGTTGGGCTCAATGTATATCCATGTGTGAAGTATTCCATTACATAGCATTTTTATTTTATAGACTATATTTTTTAATAGTCAAATTTTTCGTCTTAAAGTCGAATCAAATTGCAAACTCGTGGGATTGAGCGTGTCAGTATTGTATGCACACACAACTAACTCTTTGCTTATGCTTTAGAATCTTAGATGCACTGTGTATATATATATATACATGATCTGCATATAACTATCATGTGTGGCTAAGCCCACAAGATTGTTTAGATATTGTTGCTCACTCGAAGTTCTGGCTAGATGCTCTAGCCTTTGTCCCGAATTCGTAGAAAGTATATTTAGCTCTCTTCAACCCTCCTACTGCACCATATAAGAATAGATTAAGGGAGGAATTATCCATTTTTGGGTACAATTTTAAAACGCCCATAACAAGTTTGTGCTTCACCCCAAAAGGTTGTTTGTGATACCAAAATGCTGCTTATTTAATGAGCTTTCCAATGGTATATTAAGTTTTGACCTAGGTGCTTCCTAGGCAAAGTTGTGGAAATCAAGCACTTCACACTAGGGTACACATAACTCAACACAAATTAGTCTACACCACTTACAAATTTAACAGCTCTTAGATTAACCATAGGTACACATTATTGATGTAAGGAAAAAGTCAGAGCTTTAAGAAAGGTCGGTAATAAAATGGTAATAAAATGTGACTCTCTTGACTCACTTCACTCACCCCCACCCCCTTATAAAATTGATATTTAGGAATTTTTTACATGAATATGAAAGAGCTTTCAGATGACATATTATTTGTTAGTATTGGACCAAAAATGACCAAGTTATGTGTTCCGGAATGTAAAAATACCCAATTTGAGAAAATAGCTGTCAAAGTTGAGTTGCAACTGGTACTCTTGGTTATGATGGTGTGTCCTCTCATTCAAATTTGTTTATTTCAATAAATGTTGTGTAATTGCATGAATAAACTGGTGCATAACTTTGTAATGGAGCTTCCAAATGCCCTGAAATTTGGAACACTACTGCTATATGTACTGTAGTATAGAATGAGCCAATAAAATAAAATTAAAAAAACTTTCCCCCCAAAATGGATAATTCCTGGGCCCTTAAAGGAGTGTAGTGTTATGTGTGTGTGTAGAAATGAGTTTTTTTCTCCCTTGAACTTGCTAAGCTCGCAGCTGAAGGGTAAATATATCTTTGGCCCCTATTTAGATGGCCAAAAGCAATAGCTTACAGTAAGGTTTGGCATAAAAGTGTATGCAAAATATCACTGAATGGTGAGCTATACACATACAAGAACAAAAAAAAATGTTTACTAATATTGGATTGACCTAAGGAAACAAGATGGTATTGATGTAGACAACAACCAGTCAGATGACCCTTAACCATTTATAGTCTTGTATCCCAACATTGTAAAACCAGAAAGTATATAATGTGGATACAAGGACCTTCTTAACAATCGACTTGACATTTAGTTTGTTAAAAAGGAGTGGTGTATATTAAGTACCTATCTCTTCTCTCCCACACTCTGTACAATAGGTCCCTTCATAAACATGTTAGTACCAGAAGGCTCCAAGTATTCCAATGCATGTCCTTGACTACTATGTTTCTTGACGGTGAAGTAAACCTGTGGGTAACCAGTTGGTGGGTTCGTGATGACAGTTGAGCTAATGCACGTGTTATATATACCAGAAGCAGAACAAATGACCTGCATTTGGTTTGTGATGCTTCACTCCCGGCAGCTGCAGTAAGGCCAGATGAAGCTGTGCCCGATCCTCAACCCAAACAGCTGCTGTTGTATTGGTGTGGAGTTCTCCTAGATGTGCAACTGTTGTCGGGTCAAATATACAAAAATATCTTGGATCCATAATTAAACCAATGTTTTGCCTCTGAAGAGAGAAGAAACACGCAGACACACACACACACACACATGGCTATATGGGTTCAAGTTGTTTTATAAGGGGGGGGGGGAAATTCTTCAAGAAATGAGAATCAGCCATTGAGTTGATTTCATCAAGTCCTTCAAGGAGATTGTATCTGACCCTACATGGATACATTGCACCTGAGAACACTTCCCCCCACTACACCTGAGAACACTTTCTCCCCCCCCCCCCCCCCCCCCCCCCCCACTACACCATCCCAATGTTTTGGGTGCATAAAACTCCTTTTTATTTTTATTTCTCTTTCTTAGATAAAACCAGATCACTCGTGTAAACCACACGCATATAGATCACTGTTTACTTGGGTAAAAATAATCCTATAAAAAGTATGTTATGATATTTATTGATGTAATTGTATCCTCTAAGTTGTTAGGTGCTTCCCAATCTCAATGGGACAACCTCTAACCTATCTGACCCACTTCAAGCAAAGGTTTACTTCGTCCAGTCACTCTAGCTAGACTTCTCAGAATAAATATGCTTAGAAGGATTATTAGGATTGGAGTACATGTACAAGTCACGAAAACTCATATCAAGATCCTCTTGAACCTCTGACAAATCCCCTTTAAATAGGCTAACTTGTAGAGCGTTTACAATAACAAAATAGCGAGTGGATCATTCCTGATACAACCAATCAGAATACTAGAATGTTAGCGTGTATGTGTGAATGTTCTGGTTTGTCACTTTAGGATTAGGTAATGTTCACCCACAACTTGTGGTGTTGGAATTCTCATTTGCTGGTACTTCAGCTAGCTGGGCTAGCTAGTCGTTAGGCCTGCCATGGCTGAGGTGCCTAATACTCCTTCCCCCTTCTATGCAGTTGAAGTTGCCAGTCTCTGACCTTGGACAATACACAGTCTGTCAGGTGAGCATCTGCGGGTCCAACCTGGAAGTCTGGGAGCAAATGGAAGTGTTGCATCTGGTAGAAGTGTGTCAGGCTCTGTGTTGGAGGTCCATGCTCGTCAGGAGAGCCCGTCTGCATTGTTATTGTGTCCACCAGCTCTGTACTGTACAGTGAAGTTATAGGGTTGCATTTCCAATACCCATCGCATACGTCTTCATACAGGCTAAATAGCTGAGGGCATGTGGTGGTCTGTTTGAATGACAAATGGTCTGCCCATCAGATATACTTGGAAATGTGGTAGAACTTATACAATTACCAGGCACTCCTTTTCCACAGTTGGATATCGGGGCTCACGTGGTAACAGCTTGGAGAGTAGTAGGCAATGGGCTTTTCCATTCCTGTTGCATTCTGTTGGCTTAGGACAGCACCTACTCCTCTGTCGGAAGCACTACAACGGTTTGTATTACAAACAGATGCTTCAATGTCATGATTTCTCACAATCTTCAGTCCATTTCACATAGGCTGGTGCAATATTTCTGGTCAAATCGGATAAGACTGCTGCTACTGAACTGAAATGAGGAATAAAGCACCAGTGATACTCAGCCAGACCAAGAAATGCTCTGACGTCATCATTCGTCTTGGTTGCTGAAACTTCTGTATGGCTGTCAAGGATTCATACAGGATTTACAGTTTGGGGGCAAAACGTTTGGTGTTTACGTGATGGGTGTGCGTAAGCAAGCCCCAAGTAGGGGGGTCTGGGGGCATGCCCCCCCAGAATTTTTTTGCAAAATCGATGCTCTCATATTGATTCCGAGACATTTTGAGGGCACTTTCCTATAGTTAAAGTACTAGCACATGGACAGAACATTCTAGATTATGACACAAGCATCTTGCCACAGAATAGTTTTGTGGCAAGATGCAATTGTGTCATAATCTAGAATGTTCTGTCCATGTGCTATTATTCTGTCACTACAATTAGGAAAGCTAACCACAGAATAAGCACATGGACAGAACATTCTAGATTAACACATGATTGAACTGTGACACAGAATATTCTAGATTTATTCACAATTTTGTATATAAAGAGCAAATGCTTCAGCTAGTAGCATTCTGCAACTAAATACGACCCAGAGAAATACAAACCTACACAAATGGACCTCGGGAACTTTTTTACCAGAAAGTGAGTGCGTGCTGGGTCTAGTAGAGATTCTGAGGACGACGAAGATGTAGTCCCAACTACGTCGACTAGTGATCCCTTGACATCCACCAATTCCGAAGCATCAGTAGGTAGATCAGTTTGTTTCAAAGCACAGAAGAGGAAACTCTACAAAGCCAGGCTCAGCTACAAGAAGGAGTGGGAGCAGAAATATCCTTGGGTGTACTGCGATGATCCTAAGAAGGGCATGTTCTGCAAGCTCTGCCAGAAGCGAGGAAATGCACCTTCTACAGCCAGGGGTGCATGGACCACTCGGGTAATTCAGGATTGGAATCATGCTATTGAACAATTCAAGGAACACAGCCAGTCAAAATGGCACAGAGATGCTGTTATCCATGCTTGAATGGCAGAACAAGGAAAGGAGCAGAGTGTCCTACAACTGCAATGTTCAGCAGCTGCTAAGGAGGCTGAAGAAAGGAGAGCAAAGAACAGAAACATAGTGCTGCTCCTTTCCTTGTTCTGCCATTCAAGCATGGATAACAGCATCTCTGTGCCATTTTGACTGGCTCGATATATTTTCTTGCCAAAAAACTCCTGCCCCTTACAACCACATTCTATCCCCTGGTACAGTTGCAAATTGCAAATGGAGATGAACTTCTCCAGCAACATGTCAAAGAGGGGCCACAAAATGCTCAGTACACATCCACAGTGATGCTTTTAGAGGCCATCAATAGCTGGCTAGATGGGAAGCTAATTGAGCGCTTAAAATCAAGCCCATACTTCTGTGTTAGCTGATGAGTGTGTAGATATTAGTACTACAGAAGAGCTGTCCATCTGTTGTCGGTGGATTGTAAATGGAAAACCAGAGGGGCATTCCTTACAGTGCTCCTCATATGTACCCAAGATGCTGCTACCATTTCAGATGCAATCAGCCCCTTCCTTGAGTCGAAGACCTGGACTATCGTAAACTAATAGGCCAAGGTTATGATGGAGCAGCCACCTTTGCCGGAGAACACAATGGAGTTCAAAAAAGGATGCCAACTCTAGCGGCACATTCCTTTTACATCCACTATGCCTGCCACAGGCTTCAACTAGCAAGCATGCAAGCTGCTAACAGTGTTCCAGAGATCAAGAAGATGTTTGGAACAATGGGAACCTAAAGGACGAAAGAAGTGAGTGGTTGGGTTCAGTCGAGTCTGAAAAATCTCTGTTTAAGGAAAACACGATATAACACTCGGCACACATGGATGGCTCTGCACGAAGCCGTTGGTCTTCTATCACAACCACAGCCGAGTATCGAACTCTAGTTGCAATTCCATACGTCGATTCCCTTCTTCTAAATATTAGGAGTCGATTTACTGATAAAGCCGTGAAGATTGTTACTGCCATGTCCATATTCAGTCCCTCCCTACTGCCCGCTGAAGCATCCTTACCATCATACGGCAGCGAGCAAATCATAATTCTTGCCGAGTTCTATCGAAAAGAAGCAGAGGTTGAGTATGTGGGGATGACTTACACCTCACCTCCATTGCTTGATGGTGATGAGCTTCTTTCAGAGTGGAAGATATTTCGACGGGCTTTGCTAGTGGAGAAAAAGGCAATAATGGAACGTACTAAAGAAGAGTCGGTATCTCCTAGCATGCAAGAAATCCTGGATGAGATGAACAAGTCACATACGTACGGAGGAATTTTCCCTGAGACGTGGAAGCTATTGAACATTACAATGGCACTTCCTGTTGGCACAGCAACAGTACAGCGTTCCTTTAGTCAAATGAAGTTGATTAAAACTCGCCTACACAGTCGTCTATCTGACTCAAACATAGAACATTTAATGAAAATCAGTATAGAGGGTCCTCCATTGACCGATGTGGACTTTAATGCAATTCTCGACAGAAAAATAGACGCATTTTACTTTAATTTAGTACTACTGAACTCACTGTATTGTAATTTTCACCATACATTATTGTATATCTTCTCTTATATATTAATTTATTAATTAATTGTGCATGCATAATTATTATAATTTTATTACTGTTGATCATCTTTGAATTTGCTACGTTCCCTTCTCTGTACTGCTCTTTTTCCCCTGCTGTCATAAGAAATGTCATTAATATAAATTTTTATTGTGAAAATTCTTGGGTGGGGGGGTTGAAATCGTTTTAGGGGGTATATTCCAGGGCTTCCCCCCCCTGTATGAAACCCTGGCTGTGATCTTTGCTTGCATTTGTGCCACTTGGCCAAGGCCGACAGTGTATCCAACAGTGTATCCAAGGAAAGTTCAGGTGGACATTGCAAATTAGCATTTCTTATGTTTCAATGTCAGAACTTCCTGTATCAGCCTGTCGACGACTGACTGTAAGTGGTGCAGGTGTTCTTCCCATGAAGCACTGAACACTACTAAGTAAGCAGCAGAGTGGTGATGGAAGCCATCCAACACGCTATCCATGAGGAGTTGGAAGCTTGTCGGGGCGCCTTTCAAACCAAAAGGCATTATTCGAAAGCAATACTTGCCATGGGGGGAGACAAAGGCTGTTTTGTCCCTGTCCTCTTCAGCAACAGGCACCTGATAGTATCCTTTACTGAGATCAAGTGTGATGCTTGCCCCAACTTGTCAATTAAGTCTTCCACTTCTGGGCATCAAGTGCAGATCAGCCACTTAGATACTATTGAGTCATCTGTAATCTATGCAGAGACAGACTGACTCATCTTTCTTTACCACTGTCACAATGGATGATGCCCATGGACTTCTGCATGGCTCAATAATGTTCTGCTAGAGAAAAGTTCGGCCACTGCTGACTCCCAAGCCTTTGGCTCTCTATATGGGGGTATGCTAAAGGGTATGGCTTAGCCTGTGTTGATGTGGTGAGATGTAGCTCTGGGTTTGCCAGGGATGTCTGTAAAGACATCCATCTGTGTGTTGACCAAGGTCTTGATCTGTTGTGTCTGGTCATCACAGTTTCTTCCGGGTTGGTTGTGAGAAGTCCGTGGGTTTGTTCCTCTTCATCATTTAGAGTGTTTACTTGCAGTACAGCGGCAACGGGAGGATGCCATTTCTTCAACATATTGATGTGTATGGTTCTTTTCCTCTTTCTACAATCTGGCACATCGACCGTATAAGTAACTGGTGACACACACCCTGCCAACAATGGTGTAGGGGCCGTGTCATTGGGCGGTGAGTTTCCCTGATGCCATAGGCTTAAGTACCAATACTTCATCACCGTCTTCGAATTCCTGGTCTCTTTCCTGCTGGTCGTATCTACGCTTATACCTAGCTTGTGAAGCTTTCTGGTTTCCCACAGCCAGTTGTTGCATCTGATCTAGCTGATCTCTGATGTTGCCTATCCACTCCATGGTGGTGGTGTCTTGGATGTTGCACTCTGTCCATGTTTCCTAGATTTGTAGGAGCTCCCCTGATGTGGTGTCCAAACAGGAGCTCAAACAGAGAGAATCCTGTCGTGTCATTTGGTACTTCTCTGCAGACAAAAAGTATGGCGGGTAAGCTGGTGTCCCACTCTTGGCTGTGTTTCCCCCACCTTCTTCACCATTTGCTTCAGTGTGGCATGAAAACATTCTAGCATGCCGTTAGTTTGAGGATTGGTATTGGCCAGTCTGTTTGTGGTGAATGCCCATCTTGTGGTGAGGTTTCATCGATCTGGCCAAGAGATTGCCGAATGCCCATCTTGTGGTGAGGTTTCATCGATCTGGCCAAGAGATTGCTTCCCTGTTCAGTCAAGAGTTCTGCCGGCACACCAAGTCTAGAGAAAATCTCATAAGTACGCCACAACTGACTTTGTGTCGTCCTTCCCGAGTGGTACAGCATCAGGGTATCCACTACCAAAATCCATGAATGTGAGAAGGTATTTTTTCCCTGACTTGGTGCATGTTAAAGTTCCAACAATATCGATTGCTACCCTATCCATCGGTTGTGTCATCAACGGCATAGGCTGTGATGGAGCGACATGATGAGGTCGACAGGCTGCCATTTTGGCACTCTGGACAACTCTCACATGCACTCTTGACATCTTTGTGCACGCCAGGCCAGTAGAAATGTCTAAAAATTCTCTGCTTTGTTCTTTTGAATCCCAGATGGCCTGCCATGGGGACTGTGTGTGCCATCTTATAACTTGCTGTCTCCGGTTGGTTGGTAGCACAAGTTGAGGCACATCATTGCCCAACTGGTCGGTACTATGCCTGTGTAATAGGCCATCCTCCAAGAAGTGTGGAGAGTCTTCCTCCTCTGCTTGCTTCCAATGAGGCATCCCTCCTTGATCATTGCTCAGTGCTGCTTGATCAGTTTGCTGTGGCAGGACGCTAGAGACTTCCTGCTCGGGAGGGGAAGGCATGTCCATAGGAAGTGTAACAGCCCCCGAGTTGGCAAAAGATCGTCTACCCTGCCTTTTCTGCCACCTGGTTTGTTTAGGTTCAGTGGTGAGAAAGAAATCATTGTCAATGCCAATTATGTTGCTGCATGGAGTGACAAGCGCCTCTGATACGGCAGGGGCTATCTCCTCCTGTTGTGTGGGTTATGTCAGGATGCAAGCAGAGATGCAAACTCCTGATTCAACGGTTACTCTATCCTCTCCATCGTACATGATCTATTGTGCTTTGGCTGCTGCCCTGGTTTACACTGCAAACACAAGTGCAGCTTTCTCGTCCACCAAAGGTTTGAGCAGTTGGTTAAGGAATGATACATCTCTCCCAAGTAACACATCTGCACCCAGGTCATCGGCGACTGCAGCTGTGAGCTCTCTGGTGACTCCTGCTATGGTGATATGTACTCTGGCCAAGTCAAATTCTGTAGGTGGGCCATTCACCCAGGATAGCAGAGTCTTGCATCATGTCAAAGCATCCGCCGGGGTGGAGTTCCTTGCGACAAGAGAGTGTGCCCCGTGGGTAATGGAGTTTGATGATGGCTTGGTTTCAATCTATGATGCCGGATATAGTGTAGTCCAAGCCTGTGCCATCAGTTGGTTCACATAGCAAAACTTTCTGGTTTGGGCAGTTGGAGCTGTAGTGTCCTTTTGCATTACAATTGTAGCCCCTCATTCCCTTTTTGTCGCTGGCTTGGATGACCATGAGACTTCCTAGGCACCATTCCAGCCTCATCTGCCTGGAGTGTCTGCCTGGAGTGTAGGGTAAGGCATGTTGAACTTCCTGCCGGCAACTCTGTGCTCCTCTTGTCCTTGTGTGTGGTCAGGTTTGTCGGGCCTTCTGAAATATTCAGGCTGCATTTCTTGCCTCGGTGCAAGACGGCAGTGTCCACCCCTCTCTGTCATACATAGTTATCTGCAAGCTCTCCTGCCTCTATGACTGAGGTTGTTTTTTGGGGTCTCTGATACTGATAGCAATGTGTGTGGGAAGCAACTCGAGGAAACGGTCACAGGTGAACATCTGGATGAGTGCCTCCTGTGAAGTGAATTCTGAAGCATACTTCTTCGCTGTTTCATCCAAGTGGTTGGCGAGTTGCAGGCCAGTCTCCATGGGTTGGAAGAAGGCTTCCCACCATCTCTATTGGTGGACGTCGGGTTTCAATCCAAACCAGTGGAGCAGCTCTTGCTTTAGCTGCTGGTAATTGGGCCACTGTGACGGGTGTAGCCAGGAATGCAGCCAAAGCTTCTCCTTCCAGAAGTGGGCGCAGGTGAGCAACCCACTGCCTCTCTGGAACTTCATAGAGTGTCATATGTTGCTCAAACTGTTGCAAGGCAGTGTCTATGCTTTGGTCAGATTTCAATGTGGGGAGCTTATGGGGTTGCAGTTTGGGTTTGTCTTTCTCCTTGGTAAGATTTGTAAGGATTTTCATGAACGTATCCTATCTGCATCTGGACACCTCCTTTTCTTCAGCTCTTCTCTGTGCTTCAAGCTGTTACTGTTGCCTGAGCATCTTCCTTTCTTCAGCTCTTCTATCTGCTTTGTATTGTTGTTGTTGGATAAGTATCTGCATGAGCTGTGTGATCATATGACTCATATCTGAGCAACTGGTTTGCTTCACGTGTCAACTGGAGTCTTCTGGTGTATCCTGTTGTGGTGCTTTGCTTCTGGTCTCCATCTTTCTGCTTTGATCCGAAGAGGGTTGATTTCTGATTCAAACAAAAGCAGTTCAACTTAGCTAGCACACGAACTGTACAAGAGCTATAGCTTTTTCCACTGCCACCAGGTGTTAGGTGCTTTCCAAAGGCAATCTCAGTGGGGCGACCTCTAACCTATCTGACCCAGTTCTTAGCTTCAAGCAATGGTTTACTTAGTCCAGTCCCTCTAGCTAGACTTCTCAGAGTAAATATGCTTAGAAGGATTATTAGGATTGGAGTATGTACAAGTCATGAAAACTCATATCAAGAACCTCTTGAACCTCTGACAAGTCCCCTCTAACTTGTAGAGCTTTTACAATAACAAAATAGCGATTGGATCACTCCTGATCCAATCAGAATACTAGAATGTGTGTATGTCTGAAGATTCTGGTTTGTCACTTTAGGATTTGGTAATGTTAACCCACAACTTTAGTTGTTGGAATTCTCATTTGCTGGTACTTCAGCTAGCTAGTCGCTAGGCCTGAGGTGCCTAACATAAGTGTGTGGGCGGCTTCTTTCCTTTCCTATTTGACTAGTCATCTAATATTGTTTTATTTTGTCTGTGAAGTGTTTTGTTCCTAAATAAAACATTTTTGCTCTTGAGTTACTATTAATTTATTTACTTTATTTTTTAATTTATATATTTTTTATTATTATTATTATTATATATACAATTGATAGTTATACAATTAAATTATATAAGTTGAAGTAATGATATTAGTTGAAGAAGTCAGTAGCGGTTGACATATCAGCCGATCCCAACACTGAGGCCGCATTACCACGTTGTATAGCAACAGAGAGCCTCTGGATGAGGAAGGTGGTAGAACTCTCCTGACCCGTAATCCGGGCTAATCCGGGCTAGTCGGCGGCCAAGATCTTTCAGGAGTGTCAGAGTCATGGGACCGAAAACCCCAGAAGTCTCGATGGCAATAGGGCTGAAGACATGGGATGGGTCCAGGTGGGAATATTTGGCCTTCTTCTTCTCCTCTGCCAAAGATGCAACTGCCCCTGCCTTACTGGTGGCATTGGAAGCATATGAATGGGCAAACGTATCAGGGCATGTCGCGTCCCACACTAGCAACTTCCCTCTCATCCACGGCACCACTGTTACACCATCTGGTCGCTTTCCATCCGAGCGATAAAGACCAGAAGGCTCCAGCCGAGAAGGCACTTTGGTGCTGAGGCGAGTGCCCTGTGGACAATATCATTCATTGCAGCGTGACGGTGGTGACGGCCTTCACTTCTGCGACAGCTTAGACCATGTAAGCCCAGGCTGTCCATGGCAACACCACAATGATGACAGGTGTGGGGTCTGCACAGGGGAGCTCCCAGGTGGAGGCCAACTGCTATCCTGATGGTGTCATCACTCATACGTAGGCCAAGTGAAGAAATGGGCAACACATTCAGCCATGCCCCTGACTCTTTAGCTCTAGATGTAAGCAGATGGGCTCTGGCTTTTGTGTCTGTAGCTGACTCTAGCAGTGAATCAGCTAAAGCAGAGGCCTTGGCTAAGTCCCAGGCCTTCTGTCTATGTTGGGCCTCGCCTTCAGGAGGGTCTCCATCAAAACCTTCCGACCAATGGTCTTTAGCATCATCCAAATACGGAAGTGGAGAGTCTTGAAGATGAGGAGGGACTATGCATTTGACAAGGGTGGAGGAGGCCAGTACTGAGCTCAAAAAAGCAGAAGGGGCGATGTCCACAGCACACCTGATACCCAAGCCTCCCAACTTAACAGGAAGGGTAGCTTGTCTCCAAACCGGGTCATCTTCCTTGAAATTGATATTGGTGATGTCTGCTACAATTGACTTTAGCAACTTGTCGTAGTCCTGCAAAGCAGGAGAAAGGAAGCAGATTAGGTTGTAGAGGAGTTTGGGGAGGGAAAAGGAATGCTTCAGGAGAAGGAGTGCATCATGCGAAGAGAAATGTTGGAGTCTGTCACCTATCCTTTTCAGTGAGGCCGATTGTGAAGTTAGGGTGCCGGAAATTGATGTCACATCTCCAATTGAAGAACCTAAAACACTTGACTGGTGGGGGTTCACCACTTGGGCACCCTGTAGAAAGGGAAGGATGGAGTGTAGGGTATTCGTGTCTTCGCAAATAATCTCTGATTTGCTCCCATTTAACTGTAAACCAATTGCACAATCCTCTCGCTCAATCACATCTAAATCATGTTTAAGGTCAACTACACTTCCACCTAAGGTGACATCGTCAAGGTAGGACATAGAGAATTCAGAGCTCAGCTTAGTACCCATATGGTGAACACAGAGACAGAAAAGGAGTGGCCCCAGAGGATCTCCTTGTTGGACACCTTCAGAGGACAGAATGATTTTGTCTCCCCAGAAAAGTGTTGATGGTGATGAGTATGCTGAATAGACGAAAGGGTGTAGCTCAGGTGTATGTGCAAGGACTGCATCCAACATTTTGTCTCTGCGAATTGCATTGAATGCGTTCTTGATATCTAACTTCAAGACCGCATTGCCAGTACCAAGATTATTCAGGTACAACCTAGCTGCATGAACAGCGGCTTCTGACTCCATAACCTAGCTGTCGTGGTGCTAAGAGATCACTCATCGCTCCCACAACCTTACTCCCAGCTACCTTGGCCACTAGGCGACGCAAGGTGCACCCGACGGCAATCGGTCGGACACCCCCGTGCTTCTTCTGTAGAGCAGTCAAGTTAGCTCCAAAGAAGTACGAACGGAAGGCTGTAGGGGTCCTGCCATCGAGAATCAGCTCAACAAAATTTGTGAGGGCAGGGAGGAGCGCAAGACGACTTCCATCCCCTTTTAACATGTCCTTTAGGTGTTGGGGTGAGAGGCCATCAGGACCTCCAGCGGAACCATTTTTAAAAGAAAGGATAGCCCATAAAACCTCCTCCTCAGATACCTCAATGATGGGATGGTCTTCTTCAGGGGGCGTGAAGGAGGAGTCAGGGTGAGGTGGCAGGTGTCTCTCCTGGAGAGCTTCGAAAGTAGCATCATCCACTGGGGCCAGGGTGTCCTCAGAGCTGGCCAAACTAACAGCTCCTTTAAAGTCCCCTTCCTCAAGCTTCATGGATACTCTGGTAGCCTAACGACTCTCCGGGTTCAGCGAGTTCAACGGAAAAGGCCAAACATTCCTAGCACTCGGCCTTGATCTAGGCAGAGGGTCAACCTCCTCTCTTAGTTGGTTGTTCACAGCTGAGGCCAAGGATATGCTATGATTGCCCGCTACTGGCTGTCTTAAGCAGCAAGCACTGAAGCGTATGAGACGGACCCATGACGAGTGGTCATTGTTCCTGACAATGGAGGTAAGAATACAGGCGAGTTTCCTACCGGCAGGCTCCCTCGAAGCCCTAGGCAACCACTTTAGGATCCGTACACCTGCTCTGGGAGGAAAGTATGGATTAACAGTGGGTGAGACAGAGACAGAGCACGGATCTTGGGATGGTGCGCATAAGGTGGAACGACCTCGTGGGAGAGATAGCGGGCGAACAGTCCGTGTCTGAGAAGCTTTCGCTGATGGAAGATGACTTGATCCCGAACAGCGACTGCTGATTGGCCCATGGGATCTAACTAAGCCGGCCGCAGTGATGCAAATAACTCGGAAGCAGACAGCACAAACACCCTGCATTTTTTTAAATTTTTTTAAAATTTTTTATATTTTTTTTATTTTTTTTATTAATTTTTCTTTTTTTCCCTTTATTTATGTATTTATTTGTAGCTTCCTTTCTATTGTCAAGTAGCTTCCTTGCAACATACTCGGGATAACTTCAGAACTTACTGATCCTAACAAATTCTCTTTATTATTGAAGTTCTCATACCGTGTATGCCATGTATGCATATCACATGTACACGGATCTCGAGCAGTGTGTGTGATTTTGTTGGTCTGTGCTGTCAACCATTGTCACATAACCTCTCACCCTTGTTGACAATCTTGACTGATTATATGTACACTTTTGGTAGTCTAAACTTTATTTAACATGAGTAACTCCAACTGACAGTTCCACCTGTTTAGGAACAAACATGCAGTTGCTGCACTAGCTCAGCTAGGTTCTACATGTGCAGGCATGAGCATGTTTCTTTGTTTTCATAATCACTAGGCATTCATGCATTTTGCTGAATCGAGAAATTTTGTAACAGTCGTGCCACCACCATAGCAACCCCCTCCATCATAGTTAGGGCTAGCATTAGATAGGTTTGGGATAGGGTAGTTTCGTATAGCAAGAACTCTCAAAATCTCCATCTGCTAGCTCTAACCCTAACCACAGCACCAATCTAAAACCCAGCCCAGGGACTGACTGGGCATATTTTGTGACTCTCCATCACCCTTTCATTGAGAAATCATCTTCAAATCGGTGGTCTGACACTAGGGATGAGTCGAGTAATGGGGTGGGCTAACTTCATCACACTGCACATTTCTGTAGTGCTCATGAAAAATGTGTGTTATTTAAAGCTAGACTTGAGTGCATGATAATCACGGCTGCCACTTTCTATCTTTTCAAACTCTCTTTTAACAATGTTCTTTACTGGATATGATGCAAGCACAATATATGGATGACTGACTGCCTAACTACCTGTACACAACATGCGATGTCCACTACCAGCAGGTTCTTTCTGTATGCTACGATGTTTGTATAACACACAATGATGTACAAGCTAGGAGATCAGTGAGCGGTGATTTGTGAAAGTTGTTTATTTGGGTGGAGGTATTATTTGGGTGGAGGTATTCGTACAGCTGGTTGGCTACTGGATGAAAATGAAGGGGGCACGGAGGGGGTTGATATGGTGGTGGCACGACTGTTACAAAATTTCTCGATTCAACAAAATGCATGAATGCCTAGTGATTATGAAAACAAAGAAACATGCTCATGCCTGCACATGTAGAACCTAGCCGAGCTAGTGCAGCAACTGCATGTTTGTTCCTAAACAGGTGGAACTGTCAATTGGAGTTACTCATGTTAAATAAAGTTTAGACTACCAAAAGTGTACATATAATCAGTCAAGATTGCCAACATACTCGGGATAACTCCAGAACTTACTGATCCTAGCAGATTCTCTTTATTATTGAAGTTCTCATACAGTATATGCCATGTATGCATATCACATGTACACGGATCTCGACGGGTGTGTGTGATTTTGTTAGTCTGTGCTATCAACCATTGTCACATAACCTCTCACCCTTGTTGACAATGGGGTACTACATTACATTATAAAATTGCAATATTCTGTTTTGATTGAGTAGCAGTATGAAGTTCTGGATACCAAGCTCAAGCTCACCTGAGTCATTAATGGCCAAGGCTAAATTGGTGGCACCAACTTTGAATTCAATCAAAAAGTATTTCTTCAAAATGTCGATGAAGCTGCAAGGAAGCTACTTGACAATAGAAAGGAAGCTAGACAAATAAACAAATAAATAAACCTCAGACTGCTTTTAACCTTATCATCATCATAATAATATTATTATTGTTGTTGTTATTATTATTATTATTGTTGTTGTTATTATTATTATTATTATTATTATAAATTAATAATTTTCATAAATTAATTAGGTGTTAATGACCCTGATATTGAATTTTTAGTTAATAGTTATTATTAGTAAATGTTTGATAATTAGATACCAATTTAGTTCTTGTCTTTTGTCTTGGGGGGAAAAATACAAAAAAAATTTAATAAATTAATAGTATATAAATAAATAAATAAATAAATAAACCAACAAATAAGCAAGTAAATAAATAATCAAAATAATCAAGAGCAAAAATGTTTTATTCAGAAACAAAACACCACAGACAAAATAAAACAATATTAGATTAGAGCATCTAGTCGAAACATCGAGTGATACAATTTGAAGTTGATTATTGAGAAGGTAATTTTAATTATATTAGATTCACCTGTCAAATAAGAAAGGAAAAGGAAAAGAAGATGCCCCCACAAGGACATTAATTACACCAATAATATCATCATAACATACTTTCTATAATATGTTGGTATGGATTATTTATGCCAATTATAGAGAGTGATCTAAATGCGTGCGGTCTACAAGAGTGAATTCTTGTTTTCTCTAAGAAAAAGAAAAGAAAAATGAGGAGGAACTTTATGCACCCATAAAATTGGGATAGTGTAGTGGGGGGAAGTGTTCTCAGGTGTAGTGGGGGGAAGTGTTCTCAGGTGTGGTGGGGGGGAAGTGTTCTCAGGTGTGGTGGGGGGAAGTGTTCTCAGGTGTAGTGGGGGAAGTGTTCTCAGGTGTAGTGGGGGAAAGTGTTCTCAGGTGTAGTGGGGGGGAAGTGTTCTCAGGTGTGGTGGGGGGAAGTGTTCTCAGGTGTAGTGGGGGAAGTGTTCTCAGGTGTAGTGGGGGGAAGTGTTCTCAGGTGTAGTGGGGGGAAGGTGTTCTCAGGTGTAGTGGGGGGAAGTGTTCTCAGGTGTAGTGGGGGGAAGTGTTCTCAGGTGTAGTGGGGGGAAGGTGCTCTCAGTTTGTTGCTGAACTGCTGTTTTGACCCGACAACAGTTGCACATCTAGGAGAACTCCACACCAATACAACAGCAGCTGTTTTGGTTGAGGATCGGGCACAGATTCATCTGCCTTGCTGCAGCTGCCGGGAGTGAAGCATCACAAACCAAATGCAGGTCATTTGTTCTGCTTCTAGTATAACACGTGCATTAGCTCAACTGTCATCACGAACCCACCAACTGGTCCTTACCCACAGGTTTACTTCACCGTCAAGAAACATAGTAGTCAAGGACATGCATTGGAGCCTTCTGGTACTAACATGTTTATGAAGGGACCTATTGTACAGAGTGTGGGAGAGAAGAGATAGGTACTTAATATACACCACTCCTTTTTAAATGTCAAGTCGATTGTTAACCCATTCACCGTCGGGTTTAGGCAGCATTTTTTAAATATTGGACTCGAGTGCAAATAAAAATCAATATTCAATCAGGAATGCACTAAAGTCCCTAGCAACCATGGTTGATGGGATAGCATTGGTGTCGACAAACATTGTGGTCAACTTTAGGTTGCTAAGCAACGACCACAAATGATGAATATCATCATGTAATTACAGTAATGAAAGCTCTTACTTCTGACTATGCTAGACAATGCAACATGTGATTATATATATATATATATGTATGCACACACTCATTGTATTCACAAAACTTGCATAACATATATTTATCATTTTTTAATATTTATTTTCTGATGAAGATATTGTTATCATGTTGGTGTTGTATGAACAATTATTTATTACATCTTCCCATTACAGGACAACAATAGCAACAAAAAACATGTATATACAAAACAACAGCCATCTAGCAGAAACATAGAACAGAGAGAAAAATGGAAATACCATAGAAAGTAAAATTTAAAAAAATTGAAGCAAAAACTAGGAAACTACTTGGTGAAGTCTACCATGGTGTGCTACTTGAAAAAACAGTCCCTCTTTGTGACACACAGTGGTACTTTGCAGTGACGGCAAATACGTGGTCTCATGGCGGTTTGAGATTCCAGACATGTTTCCAACTGCTACACAGATAACACACCTCTGCTGTTTTTCAGTTAGTGCTGACCAATGCCCAAGCGTGGTGTTCAGCCGGTCTAGACACTCGTTATGAACTGAGTGAGGGCAGCCAGCACGCTGACGTGAGCAGAAGCATACCACTAGTTTCTTAGCTAGCTCCAACCGGAAGGTCAAAAAATCTCTCTTCCTGTAACCCCTTGCAAGGTGATCTGCTCTGCGGACATGAGAGTCTAGAACATAGCTGTTCAGAATGCATGCCTCAACCATATACGCAAACACCCTCTTCTGGAGAATTAGAGGAGGGACTATCAAGGTAACAGTAGAAGAAGCAAGAGACGGAGCTAAAGAAATGCTGGTAGGTGAAGTCCCAGAAAGAAAGAGAGGACTAGCTAAAGGCAGAGCAGAACTTGAAGCACTAGAAGCTATTTCACTACCACTACTCTGACAAACTCGAGCATGATGAACACTCCTAGTGCTATGACTAAGCTGAACAACTGGTCGTGAAGGAGTGCATACTTCACTAGAAGAGGACACAGAGTGCGAGGGTAAAAATAAAGGAGGGCATGACGATGGAACAGACAATAATGATGATGGAAATGGTATAGGAGTGACTACAGACGTCACATAAGTCATAGAACCTGATGCAGAGGTTACACAACCTACAGTTGCAGATACTGGTAGGAACAATGGAGAAGGTGATGAAGCAGCCATCACAGCAATAGGAGGGCTAGCAACAATAGATTGTGTCAGAGTTGATGAAGCTCTGTCAGCTGCCCAATCCATCGCTTCATGCATCAAACCTGAAGGGGATAAAAGAAATTGGGGATCAAGTGGCGTTTACGACTCCAGCCATCAACAAATTCGTGCGCGTTTTTTTAATTTTACGCACGCACGTTTTGGGAGGGGGTTCATTTCAGGTTCAATTCATGATGCACGCATTGCAGCCTTTGCATACGCTCGAGTGATGCTAATTTGGAGGGAGTAGTCTTTTTAATTGTGTCTTCTCTTTTCAAACAATCCAATTTCATGAAATATCATCCAAATAAATATCATCCAAATAAACAATCCAAATTTCATGAAATATCATCCAAATAAAAATATCAAATAAATAATAATACAATCAAACAGGGTATTGGGTTTTAATTTCTGTTATTATAAGTTAAAGCTACAGTTGTTCCATTTCTCTCCCGCCACATAAATTCATCCAGGTAGGATGGGAGCTGGTGGCGATGAACTCCTTTCATCCTCTTAAGCTTCACCTTCACCTGCACATTATAATAATTGTTGTTAAAATAGAAAAATTATGTTCCACAAACCATACACCCTGTTCCAATAGGATTCAATATGTTGGGTGTGCACACCCGTACTCTGATTCACAAACTCAATAGAGTGGTTCACAGTCTCATGTGCCACAATCCCAGGCAGAGTAGCCACCTGCCTATAAGCTGCCCACTGGTCTGAATGGATTATTGATCCAGGTCCAGCATGCACCTGGATAATGGGTAGCAAGGTGGCTGCATCCATCTTGTCCACAACTTGCATGTAACCTAAATAAATTTCATTGAATTAAAATCTTTGAAATAGGCACAATACATTTATCAAGTGTACCAAGAGCAGGCGTATGATCCGTGTCAACCATTCCAAATATCCAAGTATCCCTAGTAGGTGGGCAGCCTCTATGATGCTAAACAGTCAATAACGAAAGTGATCATCCATTCAAGTATATCAATGTTACAGTGATACCTTGGGTTTACAGTGATACCTTGGGTTTGTGTGTGAACTGTGACTCGTCTATTTGAATAATAGATCCAACAACAATCTGGTTTCGACATAGTGCTGCAGAGCACACTTCCCTAAGCCACTGGTACACATTAATCGCACTTTTCTTGTAGCAGCCACACTCATCTGCTGCATCCAATACAGGGTACTGCCTCACCCACCAATATATTATAGTGGCCATGTCTGAAGTATAACCAGGTGTGATTTCGAGAAAAAACTCCCATGCCGAATTGATTTACAACTTGGGCATGCCCAAGTTTTGCCATCCTTCAGGTCTCCTTTTTTTCTTAGCACCATTGAAGAACTACACCTATACACGGGTATAACATAGTATAATAATTATGTGATGTCTTATAACATAGTATAATAATTATGTGATGTCTTATAACATAGTATAATAATTATGTGACGTCTTATAACATAGTATAATAATTATGTGACGTCTTATAACATTAAACAACGAGGCTGGGTCAGTGCGCAAGTGGAAGGGGAAAGTGAAGGTGAGAAATGAGAAGGACTGGGAGGAGGAAGTAGACGGGAAAAGTACGCTGAATTATTATAAATTGGCAAAGAATGGTGCAGGGGTGGAGAGGTATGTGAGGGCCATGCATGGTCAGGAAGGTGTGCGGCTGCAATTTCGACTGAGGACTGCATCAGCTGGGTTGTTAGAGGATAAGAAGAGATGTGGGATAGTTAGGGATGAGAGGTGTATAATGTGTGATAGTGGAGCAGGGGAGGATGTGGAACATTTCTTGGTGACATGCGGGGAATTTGAGAGGGATCGGCTGGTTCTGATAGATGAGGTACGCAGAATTGCAGGGGCAAGACAGTGGCTGGATGAATTAAGAAGAGTGAGTAAGGATGGAAAGGTGGCATTGCTTTTGGGGAAAGATGTGGAGGGAGTAAGTGATGCAGTGATGGAGGAGGTGGGCGAGTGTGTTATGTTTTGGGTAGGGAAGTGGTGGCAGAGGAGAAAGGAATTGTTGTATGGTCAGCTGAGGAATGATCTTTGGTCCACTCCTGTCCCCCCCTTCCTGAGCAGCGGGACACTCGTAACTTAATATTGTGGATAATTGTATTAATTAAGTACTGTTGACTTCTTTTTAAAATATAGATTGTTATTAGGTTAGTTACTAAATAGTTTCACACTGTGCTGTATTATATATGTGATGGCCTTAACAGGCTCAGCAATAGCAACATTAAATCATTATGTGATGTCTTATCTGGAACATGAAAAAGAAAGACCTAGTAGACCCTTGCTGATTCTTACCTGGAACATGAAAAAGCAATAGCTATATAGTAGACCCTTGCCATAATGATGCCTTCTTGTATAAACGCACGTGTACCCCCGCGCGTGCGTAAAATTAAAAAACGCGCACGTTTGTTGATGGCTGGAGTCGTAAACGCCACTTGATCCGAAATTGGCATCAAATAATTTTACCGCGGACTACCGCAACAAGGAAACTAAGAGTATTGTAGTTCCATGCTCTGCTTTGCTAACAAAAAAAACTAGCTATAGCTAAACTGTAGCTAAACTGACTGTAAATACCTTCTTCATCGCTGGTATTCTCATCTCCATCTAGATCGTCACCCAGACGTTCCAACCCCCAGAGATGAAAATTAGGGAGGCTTCGCCTAAATTACAAGAAAATTCGGTAGATTTTGCATAAATTAGGGAGATTTCTCCCAATTCTTGTGTATAGCTATAGTGTAGTCTCCGATCTTCCTCTATACCCGTTGAATGGAAAATTCAAAAAATTAAGCCGATTTTCAAAAAAGGTGACATTTCAAGTGTCCACAACTACAGACCCATATCTTTGCTCAGTGTTGTATCTAAGGTACTGGAATCTATCATTTACAAAAAAATCATACCATTTCTTGGACCTTTAATTAGTAGGAAAAATACATATCATTCTCTACCAACCCTACTCGGTCATCTTCACTTCACAAATTAAACTACAAATTCACTCGCTCCTCCAACAGTAGACATTTCTACTTCAACCGCATTGTACTACTATGGAATGCACTGCCTCCTATTGACATTTCACAATCACTATTATCTATCAAGAAACAACTGGTACCGTACTTATGGCATTATTTCCTAAATCACTTTGACCCAGCCGACACATGCACTTTTCACTATCTTTGTCCTTGCGCACCATGCCATATGATCAATATTAATAGGACCCCTGATTAACTCTGATTAACTCTGTATTGTTCCTTTTACTTTTTCTTTTCTTCATTCAGGCTTCACCAGTTCTTGGTTCATTGACCTTCAGCAATCATTATTTCCAATATCACTCACACACATTTCACACCTGTCAACATGGCTGTAAAGTTCATAATAATAATAATAATAATAATAATAGTATATATAGTTGCAGAAACAATGTAAATATTTATAAAAAGTTAAATATAATGATAAAATTCACTTCATCCAACTAGAATAAATTAAAATCAGTGAACAGCAGTATATAGGTAGCAAAATCAATAGGCATAGTATAAGTCGCACACTGAATATTATAAAGTCGCTCTGAAAGCTGAACTCCAAATGGAGCACATCAAGCTAATACACCACCGCTCTTGCACACGCGCAGTCGGCGAGATCAAGAAATCATTTCGTGCTTGTGGCATCACTGTGAAGGTGGACGGGTCTGAAGATGGAGAAATTCACTGCCTCAAAGTTGATAAAGTAGCAGCTTTAGCTATCCCAGCCATTACTCAAGCTACTCGCCAGCTGTTGGAAGGAAGTGACAGCGGAGAAGATCGATTTGCTTCCTTGGACGAAGAGGATGAAGAACAGATCAAACATAACGAACTCATTGTAGATTTCGATAGTAATTAGGAACTCTTGCCAGCCAACTACTGCCTAGATCAATGTCAATCACAACCACAATCAAATGACGCACACAAAAATGGTCAGCTGGCTTGGCACTGCGCAAGCGCAATGCTCAACTTGAGTGAATACGGTATAATTATATGTTCCATCCAATCTATGAATTCATAGATTGGATGCCAATCGCCAATCTATAGATTGTGCTGCACGATCTATGAATGCCATCTTGCCTGCCAATCAATACACTTCAAACATGGTAGCATATTAACACCCTTTGCAAGAGAACGTGATGATTGCAACTGAGAGTGTAATGATGTAGAAAAAAGTGATACCAAGAAAAAGTTCCACATGGATTTGGCAGATAAAGAACTAAGTGACATGGCAAGTGTAGCTAGAGCAAAAAAGATATTTGAAGAACATTGCTCTGTCAAAAAAAATATAATGCACGGTTTGTAATACCCACGAACACTCGCACAACTGCTATAGTCCCCAAATGTACCTCACAAACAGCTCTTCTCCCTTCTTCTCTTTTCGTGGGAGTAGCGCGGGCTTTGTAAATTCCCGTCGACTATCCCATATTGTGTGGGTGGGTTTGGATATTTGGCTTGCACACTCGCTCAGTATAACTAGCATCCAATCTATATCATTTTGATGAATGGAGAAGACGAGGACAAAAGACAAGAGATCTTTACACACGAGCGACCATCCATGGGTTCCATCATAAATTATGTATACATACGGACTGTTATGAGGTGGGCGATGACTGCCAGTGCAATATTCACCTAACTGAAAAATATCACGTCATGACTTGTGGAGCACGCTCTCCTCTGGAAAGTTTGACAGACTTTATTAGGTCTGTGGACAGTATGTGAGGGTTTTTTTATACATTACTCATTTATTTTAGTTGTACCATTTTTGCTCATTATGAGTGTTTCTTTAAAAAAATATTTTTTTTTAAATTAAAAAAATGAATCTGTTGCAAAGGGTGTTAATATGCTACCATGTTTTGAAGTGTATTGATTGGCAGGCAAGATTGGCATTCATAGATTGTGCTGCACAATCTATAGATTGGGCAGATTCATAGATTGGATGGAACATATATATATAACGGACATTGGGCTTAAGTCCGCGTACAACTGCCACGGGCGCTGGAAGGAAAGAACAACAGTCTGTAGGATTTGTGATACTCTATGGATTTGTGTTAGCTGCTAGTCTGGATTTAGCAGCTAGATTTTTAAAAATCGGAGAATTTTATGAAAATCGGGAGATCGGGAGATTGGGTCCAAATTCGGGAGATTCCCGAAAAAATCGGAAGGGTTGGAACGTCTGGTCACCTCGAGTGAAAGCGCTAGGCTTCCTTGAAGGTAGGTCATCAGCAACTATTGAGTATTCTGCCAAGCGATAGCAGAGCTTCACGGTCAACACGGCTCTGGCCAACGTAGTATGAGATGCCATAGCCTTCTTGATCACTGCTTTCATCCTCAGAAAGTCCAAAATCATCGCCCTAAAC
The DNA here is from genome assembly GCA_028752905.1 of Cladorhizidae sp. MBARI D1340-BT2. NCBI lineage: Eukaryota > Metazoa > Porifera > Demospongiae > Poecilosclerida > Cladorhizidae > Cladorhizidae sp. MBARI D1340-BT2. The sequence goes on from JAQNBH010000010.1 coordinate 18,789,751, forward strand.
CTGAGAAATTAACTTTATCCAAGGACAATCGAACGGCCATCTTCAACACGATTTGAAATTCTGAATGAATCCGACTTTTCAATATTACTACCCTAGTTACCGAACGTCTATTGCCTTTATATTCGGTACGATCGTAGGGTTTGATACGTATGGTTTTTAAAATTTGATAAACAACTTTTGCGTATATATACGCTAGTGACAGTGAGTGGGTTAAGAAGGTCCTTGTATCCACATTATATACTTTCTGGTTTTACAATGTTGGGATACAAGACTATAAATGGTAAAGGGTCATCTGACTGGTTGTTGTCTACATCAATACCATCTTGTTTCCTTAGGTCAATCCAATATTAGTAAACTTTTTCTTCTTCTTTTCTTGTAAGTGTATAGATCGATCACCATTCAGTGATATTTTGCATACACTTTTATGCCAAACCTCACTGTAAGCTATTGCTTTTGGCCATCTAAATAGTGGTCAAAGATATATTTACCCTTCAGCTGTGAGCTTAGCAAGTTCAAGGGAGAAAAAAACTCTTTTCTACACACACACACAACACGTATATACACACCTTTAATCAATCAATTCTTGTATGGTGCAGTAGGAGGGTTAAGAGAGCTAAATATACTCATGAATTCAGGACAAAGGCTAGAGCATCTAGCCAGAACTTTGAGTGAGCAACAAAATTTGTATCTAAACAATCATATGGGCTTAGCCATACATGATAGTTATATGCAGATCGTGTATATATATACACAGCGCATCTAAAGCATATGCAAAGAGTTAGTTGTGTGTGCTTACAATACTGACATGGTCAATCCCACGAGTTTGCAATTTGATTAGAGAAAATTTTGACAATTAAAAAATAATAAAAATGCTATGTACATGTAATGGAATACTTCATACACAGGCATATATACATTGAACCCAACAAAATGTTCAGTTGGAAAATTTCTGGTAACTCCTCCTAATCTCTGAATCCTCAACAGCTGAATCCTCAACATCCGCAAGCTTCTTGTTCCATATCTTGTTCATCGCTCTCATGAGTACGTCTGGGAAATGATCTCGGATCATGTCGGGTGACACGCTCATTCTATTGAAGTCATGTCGTGAGGCCCACTTAACCTCGAGTTGCCGGGATGCACAAAAGCACGGCTTTGTTATGCTGTTATCGATGAGATGTAGGATCTTCCCGGGGGGAAAGAGAGGCTCCAGGCTTGGTTCAGGATCGACATCTGGAGCAGTTGCCAAAAGTCGACTACTTTCAACATGATCAATGCCCTCATTGTTGGTATCAGTTTCAATACTGATAGCAGTGTTGACAGGATCATCATCACTCTTTGTAACAACTTCCGAGTTACCAAAACCACCAAAGCAACTGGTGAATGTATCCATACATCCTCCCATCAGTATCTGACATTTTGGCTTCTGGCAAGATCTAATTACTCTGCCAATATCTTCCTTGAGCTTGTGAGTGTTTGGGACATTGAATCTCGCGACCATATCCTTTCCAAGGGTGATGGAGGTCACAAACTCTTCCGTATATTTGGCAGCGGCCTCGTTCACTAGTGCACCTGTCGGAGAGTAGCAGAAGCACTTTACATCGGGGTATTTCGTGCGAAGCAAGAGGGCTGTCAGACACGCACAACCTGAACCTAACGAATGGCCAACCACCACCAACTTGTACCCGGTAAACCCCCGAAATGCCTCTCCCAAAATGTCCTCTTCATCCAGCTTTTTAATGGTGGCAGTTACAGTTTTCAGCATACCTTTGTGCACTTGAAAATTCGGAAAGTCTTTTAGCTCAATGGGTCTTGTGCTAGCGGTGAAATCTGTCATTATATCACCAAACGACAGTGTTCCTCTATACGCTATAACAACCGACTTTGTCTCATGGTCCCTACAGACCATGAACGGTACTTTGTATATGTCATTCTCAAAGGAAACGTACACCACATCAATTTCATCCAGTCCTGTGATCTGCCGAAGTCCGCCCATGTAGCAAGAGCAGTTGTTGTCATTGTGGATTTGTTCTACTTCATTACGCCTCCTGCAACAGTTCAAGTGAGAGTATAGCTGGCATAGACCGCACAATGGATTCATATACACATACATTGGCCATGAATACATACCAATGGCAAACTTCATGAAGTGGACTAAGTCCTGAAAAAGCTCTCTATCTTCTTGGACTTTAAAATCGAAGGGAAGTTCTTCATCGTTGCCGCCACCACCACAATAAGGCTGACGCCCACTTCGTTTAGCTTTGTCTAGAGCAATCTCTTCTTTCTGGAGAAGTGCGAATCCAGCTGCGATATCAGACATGACCACGTCGCGGTCGTAGAACAAATGAGCAAAAATCTCCGCCACTTCCCTGTAAGCACGCTGGTGGGTGTCATCACTCCCAACCAAACAGCATAACACCTTGAACCTCTTCTCCCATGCGGTATGGGATAACTTCCACTGTGACTCCACTACCTCTTGGTCGATGTTGCCATCATTAATGCGCTTGGTGACCTTCCTGTAGTCCACCTTAGCGGAGTAGCAGTGGCAAGGGTCAACGTAGATGGTTGTGACAAGTATCAGCATGAGAAAGGCAATCCAATAGGCCGCCACAACCACTTGCATCATGGTGAGGGCTTTACTCAAATCAGGACAATCTATGGAACCGATCGCCTCTTGAGATTTGAATACAAATACTGTGCCTATGATAAGCAACATCATCTCCAAAATAAGGACCACTAGTCTCATGTGAATGAGATGTATAATCGGAAGTCTTGGCTTGTCATCCAAAATAGACCCTCGCGCACTAAGAATGGTCATTGCCACATCCAGAAGAATGCCACACAGCGTTAAGAAGAGGAAGCTCGAGGAGAAACTGACGAGATAGTGAGATGGTTCACAACCCAGTGCAGTTCTGAAATACACAACACCTCCAAGCATGCCTAGGAGCCATGTGCCGTGCACTGCCACAGAAACAAACCCGGGAAAGAAAAGGTCATCGCTTCCGAACTCCCATCTCCGACCGAAGGCCACCAATCCAGGCATGACGACGATGAATTCAAGGTGATGGTGAGGACGATGATGGTGGTGATAATGGTAACAGAAAGAGTTTCAAAAACACTGCTAAATATCAGTGGACTTGGTTCCTGCAAAGAAGGATATAGACAGAATGTAAATACATACTTAAATCACTCTCCGTAACCGGTGTGGGTATCAAAGGCGCTTGTCCAGTGAAGTCAGAGGTGGGTTATGGACCCACAAATACCAGGCTAACTTTTCTGGCGTACATTATTGACACAGTTCCAGATTCAAGTTGTACATTAATCTGTAAGTCCTAATAATAACAGCAACAACAATCGACTACCCAGTCCTTCAGGAAATCCCTGGCACTGCCACTACACCTACCCTCACTTACACAGCACTTCTTCCTGCAAGTTCAGAGGTGAGCAGGGAAGATGGAGCACCTGTGATTGCTTCCAGGTGCCAGATTCACACCAGACTACGCCCACTACAAAATACAAAATAGCAGAGCATATCAATAATAAAAATCACTCGGTTGTCAAATACAAAGTAGAAACAGTGAGATTTGCAGTTGGAAGCATCCGATGACTTAGACAAAGATAAATTTTCGATGAACTTTCAGTTGACTTAACATTACAATAACCTTCTCAATAATAATAATATAATAATAATATAATAATAATAATAATAATAATAATAATAATAATAATAATAATAATAATAATAATAATAATAATAATAATAATAATAATAATAATAATAATAATAATAATAATAATAATAATAATAATAATAATAATAATAATAATAATAATAATAATAATAATAATAATAATAATAATAATAATAATAATAATAATAATAATAATAATAATAATAATAATAATAATAATAATAATAATAATAACAGCAACAGCAGCAGCAGCAGTGATGATGACAACGACGATGACGACAACAACAATAACAACAATAATAATAAAATAATAATAACAATAACAATAACAATAATAATAACAATAACAACAACAACAATAATAATAATAATTGTAATAATAATAATAATAATAACAATAACAATAATAATAGTAATAATAATAATATTAATAATAACAATAACAATAATAATAGTAATAATATAAGTAAACAAACAAACAAATTATAAATGAAATAATTAACTAAAATGCAAAAATCCTCTTAATAATCAACTTGAAATTATATTCTCTCGACGTTTCGCCTAGATGCTCTATCCTTCATCAGAATTATATGTCGAGAGAATACAATTTCAAGTTGATTATTGAGAAGGTTATTGTGAAGATAATTTCTTTTAAAGTTGACTCATCACATAGCTGGTTGTAAGCAAATGATTTGTAAGCAAATGATTTATAACAGAGCATGGAAGAACTCGGACACAAATACACTGCCTGCTGTACTACTAGAACTTTGTCGATTGAGGTATATAGCAGCTAGCTAAAATGACTTCTACCATCTTTGGCCTAATTGCTGGTAAGCCATGAAATGTTCCAAGTGGAATATTTACTCTTGCCTATAGCGCCAGAAAAAAGTAATACTGAGAAAAAGTTCCACATGGACTTGCCAGATAAAGAACTAAGTGACATGGCAAGTATAAAAAAGATATTTGAAGAATTCTGCTATGGAGGTTATGGCAGTGACAGTTCTCATGGATGTGCCAAGAGCAAGACCATAACAATGGCAAAAGGAACAAAGATAGTGAGAATACTGAGGAAGTCATAGAGAATCAGACACACCACAATTTAGGCACTGGATTAAAAGAAGAGGTTTTCAGCCTGTGCCACAATCATCACTTGGACTCAATGATGTACTCTGTCTTCCTTCAAGGAAGGAGGTTTGTGAATACTTTACTTCAAAACTATTTTTCTTTATAGGACAAGAAAGTGATATTGTATGCGAGAACCCCATTGTCATTCTAATTTATCAGCCAGTCTTATCAGGAGGACATTGACATTGGTTCAGGAGTAGAATAGGTCCAGTGTACCTGCTCTGGATGGTTGCATGAGGATTGCATTATGGATCACTTTCTTGTCCTATAAAAAAAAAGTATTGAGAGTCAAGTATTCACAAACCTCCTTCCTTGAAGGAAGACAGAGTACATCATTGAGTCCAAGTGATGATTGTGGCACGAGCTGAAAACCTCTCTGTTTTATCCAGTGCCTAAATTGTGGTGAGTCTGATTCTCTATGACTTCCTCAGTATTCTCACTATCTTTGTTCCTTTTGCCATTGTTATGGTCTTGCTCTTGGCACATCCATGAGAACTGTCACTGCCATAACCTCCATAGCATTCCTTGCAGAATTCTTCAAATATCTTTTTTATACTTGCCATGTCACTTAGTTCTTTATCTGGCAAGTCCATGTGGAACTTTTTCTCAGTACATGTATCACTTTTTTTCTACATCATTATACACTCTCAGTTGCAATCATCACTTTCTCTGTTTCGCTGTTGCAAAGGGTGTTAATATGCTACCATGTTTTGAAGTGTATTGATTGGCAGGCAATAGATTGGCATTCATAGATTATGCAGCACAATCTAGAATTCATAGATTGGATGGAACATTATCATTGTCCTAAGACACAGAGCCGGAATTAATTAATTGAAATGCCATGTAGCTGCCAGATTCTCCACTTGACACCTGTCTTATACCATGATGTCTTGGTGTATTGTAGATAATGCTGTTCAGTTTAGTCTTTACATAGCTGCTTTCAACATGGTTTACAACAGTTCTGATAAGGCTTTGATGGAGATCTGTTTTTGTACAGAAAAGATGGGCGCGGAGAAAAGACCCAGGAATTCCCGGGAAGGAACTGGAGCATAAGGTCGATTGGTAGGATTACCAAAAGGATAGAGATAACACGATCCACAGCAAGAAAGCCAGGGAGTGGGGTGGGAGGGGGGGCAAGTGTCCGGCCTACATAGGACTGCCCGTGTGCAGCTCAGAACATTGACTATGTTGAGGACATGATATCGTCCCAAGAGGGTAAACTGGAAACACAAAAATCACAGCAGCAAATTGCTAAAGATTTGGGATTTGTCGTTAAATCTGTTACCAACATGACAAAAAAAACACCCTCATCTTAAGCTTTCAAAAAGGTCCCGCATGATGAAACTGTTTAACGAAAGAAGAAAACTGGTTGTGAATGGCCTATATAGCAGGATGCTGCATGCACTGTGTTCACCGAGGAAAAGGATTTTACTCTGGGAAAGTGTGCTGAATAAGCAGAATGATGCTGTGTACAGTGTAAGGACAAATTACATTCTGGGTTGCAGACTCTATTACGAGATTTCAATTCAAAGATTTTTGAAAAAGGTCATTCGAAGATTTTTGAAATAGGTCATGGTTTCAGCAGGTGCTTATTGCAAAAGAAAGACGATACATTTCATAAAGATGGAAAAAACCCAAGGCTAATTCTGCCAGTTACGTGAAACTCGCCTCCTTCCCAACTGTCATCGCCTACACCCAGACAACAATTATAGATTTCAGCAGCGATGGAGCAAGCATTCCACAGCAGTCAAGTCTACGAACATTTTGCCGAATTTGTCTTGCGTTCAATTAAGAAGGATGACTTGGCCCCCACAATCATCGGACCCCAACAAACCAACCACATCTAGGACTCCCTCACTCAGAATGTGTATTTTGGTTGGAATGAGAAATTCACTGAATGCAAGTTAAAAGGACCCCGTTCCCCAATGTTGGGAAGATATCTCCCTGGCAGAGATCATGAAGTCCACTGGCTCATGGGGGGAAAAACAGACAGAGCTTGTGCAGTGAAAACTGGGAGACAGATAGATCTCCTTTTCTAAGAGACTCCAGGTGCAACCATAGAACGCTTTAACCGCATTGCATTTTTGGACAATGATTAATCTGTCTTGAGTGCCACAGGGCTATTTAATACCAAAGCTACTGACATGAATTTACATGCCATAGACAATATAATGAAGTGATAGCGACGGAAATTGTATTGAACCACCTAGTTTTTGAAATTTGAATTTGGGGACTTTTTATAATTCCCCCCCCCCTCATATCCACCCAGTATAACAGTGCACTGGGTTGTCTTATACGTGCTTATTATAAAGAATTTATGAAAATAAGCAATTGATAATTAAGTAAATACATCATCTCGTTTATGCAGTACCACGGACTGGTAAGAACAGCCTTGTCCCCAAACAGGATTTGTTTGTAAAACTTTTCCGCTTCCAAAATCATTAGAAACACATCTAGACATCTAAACCAACGAGCTTCCAGAGCCTTTGCCGCCCCCAACTTATCAAGGACTTCGCCCCCCCCCCCCCCCCCCCCCCAAATAACAACCCTTCCCTCAACTCATTCCCCTCGATTTTCAAAAGCAACCTCTGCCCTTGACAGGATAGTGGTTGCCAAAGGAGAAGAAGGCAGTGTGCTAAAGAAGCATGACAGGTTTTCCAGGGAATGGACAAATAATGCCACCCCTTATAGCCCTGCTTGCAAATTCCACATCATCACTGCATCAACACACATAATAATACTGATATCTATCACTGCATCAACACAAATAATAATACTGATATCTATCACTACACCAACACAAATAATAATACTGATATCTATCACTGCACAACACAAATAATAATACTGATATCTATCATTGCATAAACACAAATAATAATACTGTCGCTACACCAACACAAATAATAATACTGATATCTATCACTGCATCAACACAAATAATAATACTGATATCTATCACTGCATCAACACAAATAATAATACTGATATCTAATACTGTATCAACACAAATAATAATACTGATATCTATCACTACATCAACACAAATAATATTACTGATATCTATTTCACTCACCTCAAATAGTACAGAACCCAAGGTCCCGTCCGCACCGCTGAATGAGACAAACGCAGCGAACGTCAGGTCAATACGTAATTGTCACGTGAATATTCTAATTTCCATGGTAACGAAATATAAAATGGATCCATACGCTGAGGGTCCTTTGTATTGCCCTGAGCAGATCAAGATACCAACACAGCTCCCCAGTCTCTTAAAACAGTTTACTAAAGCTGCCATACGCACACAACCTGCAGATTTGTTGAAGTGGTCCGCTGAGTAAGTCACTTTTTCAAGTTTAGATGGGCGTTAAGTAGAATAACTTTTTAATCAGCTATTTCGAGGCTCTTCGCGCAGGAGAGATACCCCCAGTCAAAGATAGGTTGGAAAGTTCTATTAGAGAGAAGAGACTTGGAGGCCTATCCAAGGGTGCCCTCTCCATTCTTCATAAACAGGTATATTTTGTGTGTTTTGATAGTTAATTGTGGTCTGAAAGCTATTTGCTCAAGGAATAATGATTTTTCCAGGAATGGTGCCTGTTTAATCCATCACAAGGTCTCTCTCATCCCAGTTTACATGGGGGCTTTTAACCTGGATTCCAATCTGGTCTTTAGCAGTGGAAATAAAACCTGGTTAGCTACATGTACTTCACATTAATCGACCATTTAGATTAAATTAAGGCAGGCTGGAAAATGTCTGCATAAACGAACCTATATTTCAAAACATGTCAAAACATGTCCAAGTAAGGTAAAGTCTTAGTAATGAGATTTAATGAGGTTTTATGAGGCACAATTAATCTCAATTACTAGGGCCTGGCTGCATGCTTGAGTCAACCAGCCCTCGTGCAGGTTCAGTTGATCGATTCTCTGGAGCAAGTATCATTAGCTAAGTGAATTCCTCTCACTCCCCATTCCCCCTTATCTTTTCAATTTGTCTCCGATGATGTGAGAGGTGTTGGGTAACCCCAACATTCTCCCCTTCTCTCACCCTCTCTCTTCTCAACAATTAGCAGGCCCTGTAGTAAACATCATTAATGATAGCAATTCAGACATTACCATCTTCATTATAATGATATTCATGCTTTTTGCGTGTCTGAATTTTTTCCTTGTCCGAGCGAGGATCTACTGTATATATGTTAAAAAAACTCTGTTGTCTGTCTTTCTCTTTCATACAAAGGGGGAAAGGTGACCTGGAATAAATCCCCCCAAACTCCACTTCCCCCCACCTGAGAAATTTGAAATCAAAAACCTATCTTCCACTATACTTTTCATAGCTTTGTGGACGATTTACTACCTTACACTTTGACAATTTTCACAACTGTACTGGAATCAATCTCAGAGAAAGGGGGGAAGTTCCTATGGCGTAACCCCCCCCCCCCCCCCCCCCCCCCCCCGAGGTGCTTCACAGATTGCCCCTGCCCCAACCAAACAAGTTAAAAAAGCTGATAATGAGGTAGAAACTTGCTGACTGGCCAAAAAAAAGGAGAGAAATGCAATTACCATTTAAACCACACCCATGGTAAATACTGGGCCTACTCTGCTTAATCCACACAATGTTCATCAGTTATAGAATATCACTGGATATTCCATGTGCAAATATTTTCAGCTTGCTTGTGATTTGGTTAAGGTGTCATCTCCATGATGAGGTATACGTACGTACATGACTCGAAATACAAATCCATTAGCTTGTTAGGTTGGGAGAGAGATGGACACACTGATTTGACACCATCTACATCACATCATCAGTAGTCATAATCGTTGGTATCCAAGAGCTTTGATAGCACTTTTGGGAGAGTTAAAATTGCTGTCCAGTCCAGACTTCTCTGCAAATTCAACAACTTCAGAATTTAGCAGCTGTAGTTGAGCCCATTGGCTGAGTTCCAGACCATATACACCAGCAGTCAGCTAGCTATAGTACTAAGTCACATGCTCCCCAACCCCTCTCCCATCCTTCCTGCTCTTTCCTCCCCTAGGAGTTTGTTTTAGTTTGACTTGTATTTCAGCAGAACTTACAGCAAAGAGGTGCTTCCAGGAATGGTTCCTCCTTTCTCAAAGGCAAAGTGATTGCAAGTGTTTCCTAGAAGGCACACATACCTGGTGCCTGTGCAGTGTAGCCTTCCACAACAGAAGAGCTTCCAGACTCAGTTGGAACGGCCAGAGAGAGTCCGTCTAAGAGGACAATTGCAACCACAAGTTGCGATAAATGATGATTAAAAACAATATAAAATATTGTCACACCCCTCCCTCTCAACCAGACTTTAATATTAGCCTTTTTGCCCCTCTAATACTCATCACATAATTAGGTAACTGCAGTTCCTATTAGAGAAAGAACACTATGTAAGCAGTGTGTTCATAGAGTGGGGGAGAGACCCCTCCCTCCTAATCCATCCGTGTTCTCATGTTCTTCCAAACATCAGTTGGTGATTTGTAAGGATGCTTTCTTGTCCTCATAAAACGTTCTCGCATTCTCTTCAAGGCAACAATGCAGCCAAGATGTAGCTCTTCTCTCCTTGTGGTCGTTATACGACAACTAAGAGCAGCGAAGAACATGGTCCTGGGTTTTGCTGACAGGGTATGTGGTGTCTGACAGAGTCTCCTCACTACCAACACCTGGTACAGTCTCTTAACAACATGAAGACCCTGTACCGTGTGCAATACACATACAACGTGCATGCACTTCTGTTCTGGGTGCTCAGCCTTGTGCTAGATTTGCTGCCTGTTCAACTCAATCCATATGGTGGAAATCAATCTCAGAGATGGTGAGAATGAGCATAGAAGAGGAAGTCCTGGGGGTCCTCTGTTATTGAGGCATAGATCTCTAAGGAGCATAGGTCGTCCCCCACCCACCCCCTCCCCAAGAGAACTCATGCAGGAAGCACTGGTATGGGTCATGGCTTCATTGTGGGATGAATTATTAAACTTCTTCCTGTGTGTGGGTGTGTAGGGAATTTTGTTTCATGAGCTAATGCCACAATGCCGTTAATTGTCCACTTTTCTCAGCTCTTATCTCCTATGCAAGTAGACCAATTATCCCTTACCTAGATTTCAGGAGTGTTTCTGTGTAATAATAGTGTGTGTGTGTGTATGTGCTTCCTGCAGCTTTCTGCTGAGGAGAGTGTTGCTGTTAGCAAGGTCAGAACAAAGTGGGAGAGTGTGGGATGCCTCTCCTCCCAGCTAGACGAGTTGCTCGAGTAAGTTGATCACATGATCCATACCAGCCAAACCAAAGGAGGGCTCACCAGATCCAGCTCTGTTGCTGACGCTGGAACACTCTCGAGTTCTATTCCAGTGCTATGCTAACACTGGAATAGTCTTGAGTTCTATTTCAGTGCGCTATGCTGACACTGGAATAGTCTTGAGTTCTATTCCAGTGCTATGCTGACACTGGAATAGTCTAATGTTCTATTCCAGTGCTATACTGACACTGGAATAGTCTAAAGTTCTATTCCAGTGCTATGCTGACACTGGAATACTATTCCAGTGTCATGTGCAGCTGCTCCGATGAGTATTAACATTTTCTAACCAGTGTTAACCCACTCATTGAACCCAACTTCATCTGTGTCAGTCTGTGTGTGTTTAATTAACAGCCCATTATGCTGATTTCCCCCCCTGGAGTAATAAATGTTCTATGATTAGAATGCTATAATAAGCTGCACTCGGGTACAAGATCAGCTGTGCTGAGTGAATCAGACAAAAGTTATGTGCTGCTATTGTGTGCTACCTACTGCAGTGAGGAAACCCTCTCAGGAATGTCTCATTTCCCAAGAGAGAAAGATGCATAAGTAAGTAGTGCCAGTGTGGCTTTCCTCAGCTGAAGAGCTTGCAATGGTACCAGTAAAGATCTGAAAGAGACTGCCCATGATGGCAGTGGCAATCATCAGCCATTCTTCCATACTACTACTACTACTACTACTACTACTACTACTACTACTACTACTACTACTACTACTACTACTACTACTACTACTACTACTACCACCACCACCACCACCACCACCACCACCACCACCACCACCACCACTACTACTACTACTACTACTACTACTACTACTACTACTACTACTACTACTACTACTACTACTACTACTACTACTACTACTACTACTATTATTATTATTATTATTATTATCATAGTTATTGTGCTATTATACAGCAGTGTACTGGGCATGTGCAGTGTACTGGGCATGTGCAGTCCATTTTTTTAAATTTATAATTATTATTATTTTAATCCGGAGTTTAGCTTGTACAGTTCTTTTTTTATCATTGGTGCGCACGATGTCCAAGTTTGCAGCAGCTGATGCTAATGGTGGTCAGTCATCGGGACAGGAGTAGAACAAGGCTGGAATACTTCTCAGACACATTTCTTGTTTTGTCAGGATGGTCCCGTCGTGCCGTCCCAGCATATCTATATGTCAAAAGAGAGGTTATTTGTTCCCTCCAGCCATAGTCCTAGCCCTAGCTTTAGCCCTAGTCTTGGCCCTAGTTCTAGCCCTAGCCCTAGTCCTAGCCTTAGTCCTAGCCCTAGCTTTAGCCCTAGTCTTGGCCCTAGTTCTAGCCCTAGTCCTAGCCTTAGTCCTAGCCCTAGCTTTAGCCCTAGTCCTAGCCCTAGCTTTAGCCCTAGTCTTGGCCCTAGTCCTAGGCTTAGTCCTAGCTTTAGCCCTAGTCCTAGCCCTAGCTTTAGCCCTAGTCTTGGCCCTAGTTCTAGCCCTAGTTCTAGCCTTAGTCCTAGCCCTAGTTCTAGCCTTAGTGCTAGCCCTAGTTCTAGCCCTAGTTCTAGCCTTAGTCCTAGCACTAGTTCTAGCCCCAGTTCTAGCCTTAGTCCTAGTCCTAGCCTTAGCCCTAGCTGTAGCCCTAGTTCTAGCTAGTCCTAGCCCTAGTCTTGTCCTAGTCCTACATGTATTCCTATATATGCACCTGAGGCCTAGACATCCACCCTTGGCCACAGCCCTATCCCCAGCCTGGGGAAGAGCTTTTGGCATCCACAATGATCCATGGATTCCCCAATCATGGACAAGCATGTGCATTAGTTGCATGTTCCTGTGGACGGAATGTGCAGCAGGGAGCGCGTAGATGCATGGCTGTCATTGATGGTGTCCCGCAACTTTTGGAAATGAGCGTGTGAGGATGAGGGCTAAGACTTGTGTTAGGGTTAGGACTTGTGTTAGGGTTAGGACTTGTGTTAGGGCTAGGACTTGTGTTAAGGTTAGGACTTGTGTTAGGGTTAGGACTTGTGTTAGGGCTAGGACTTGTGTTAGGGCTAGGACTTGTGTTAGGGCTAGGACTTGTGTTAGGGCTAGGACTTGTGTTAGGGCTAGGACTTGTGTTAGGGCTAGGACTTGTGTTAGGGCTAGGACTTGTGTTAGAGCTAGGACTTGTGTTAGGGTTAGGACTTGTGTTAGGGTTAGGACTTGTGTTAGGGTTAGGACTTGTGTTAGGGTTAGGACTTGTGTTAGAGCTAGGACTTGTGTTAGGGCTAGGACTTGTGTTAGGGTTAGGACTTGTGTTAGGGTTAGGACTTGTGTTAGGGTTAGGGTGTTAGGGCTAGGACTTGTGTTAGGGCTAGGACTTGTGTTAGGGCTAGGACTTGTGTTAGGGTTAGGACTTGTGTTAGGGCTGGGACTTGTGTTAGGGCTAGGACTTGTGTTAAGGTTAGGACTTGTGTTAGAGCTAGGACTTGTGTTAGGGCTAGGACTTGTGTTAGGGCTAGGACTTGTGTTAGGGTTAGGACTTGTGTTAGGGCTAGGACTTGTGCTAAGGTTAGGACTTGTGTTAGAGCTAGGACTTGTGTAAGGGCTAGGACTTGTGTTAGGGCTAGGACTTGTGTTAAGGTTAGGACTTGTGTTAGAGCTAGGACTTGTGTAAGGGCTAGGACTTGTGTTAGGGCTAGGACTTGTGTTAAGGTTAGGACTTGTGTTAGAGCTAGGACTTGTGTTAGGGTTAGGACTTGAGTTAGGGCTGGGACTTGTGTTAGGGCTAGGACTTGTGTTAAGGTTAGGACTTGTGTTAGAGCTAGGACTTGTGTTAGGGCTAGGACTTGTGTTAGGGCTAGGACTTGTGTTAGGGTTAGGACTTGTGTTAGGGCTAGGACTTGTGTTAAGGTTAGGACTTGTGTTAGAGCTAGGACTTGTGTTAGGGCTAGGACTTGTGTTAAGGTAAGGACTTGTGTTAGAGCTAGGACTTGTGTTAGGGTTAGGACTTGTGTTAGGGCTAGGACTTGTGTTAAGGTTAGGACTTGTGTTAGGGCTAGGACTTGTGTTAGAGCTAGGACTTGTGTTAGGGCTAGGACTTGTGTTAGGGCTGGGACTTGTGTTAGGGCTAGGACTTGTGTTAGGGCTAGGACTTGTGTTAGGGCTGGGACTTGTGTTAGGGTTAGGACTTGTGTTAGGGCTAGGACTTGTGTTAGGGTTAGGACTTGTGTTAGGGCTAGGACTTGTGTTAGGGCTAGGAGTTATTAGGGCTCGCATGGATAGTGTTGCGGCTGGAGCTAGGGCAGACACCAGGGATAGGACATGAGTTAGAGTTGTATGGTGAGAGTAGGTTTGGGCTGGGATTAGGGCTAGAGCTGCAGGCTAAGGTTATGGTTACAGGGTGAGGGCTAGGGCTTGAGTGCTGGGATTAGGGCAAGGGTTAGGGGTGTGGAGGGATATGGTGTGTGTTCAGGCTGTGGCAGTTGACCAGGATTGGGGTAAAGTCTTGTGTTAGGGCTGTGGGTATGGTTAATTAAGAATGAATGTGGAGGATGTGGTTTATGTCAGGCCTAGGGCCAGGGTAAGGGCTGGGATCATCTTTCTGGGAAACCTCAGGAGAGTTTCTGGCATTTCTGGACAATGCAGTTTTGGTCACAGGTGATTGTGAAGCTAAATTTAATTGAATAAGGTAGTCATGCCAGGAACCACAGCTCTCTCTCTCTGCCAGGTTGTAGTTGTTCCCCTCCTGCCCTGCTCTTGTGTTCAGCTACTAGGTGTGGCTCCAAGAGCATACCCACGGGTGCCCACGCAACCACACAGTCACTAGCCTGGCTCCTGCCAAAGCGCTCTCATACCATACTGTACAAAGAGTGTAGTTTGATGGGGCCAATAACCAATCAGATCCAGGATGGCTTGTTGTGGTCATGGCTTCCCAGGTCCCACTACCTAGGGTGACTCTATGAATGCAGCAACACACACAAACGACCCACCACCTATTATTACTACACTACTGCTGCTTGCTGCTGCTGCTGCTTGCTGCTGCTGCTTGCTGCTGCTGCTTGCTGCTGCTGCTGCTTGCTGCTGCTTGCTGCTGCTGCTTGCTGCTGCTGCTTGCTGCTGCTTGCTGCTGCTGCTTGCTGCTGCTGCTGCTGCTGCTGCTTGCTGCTGCTGCTTGCTGCTGCTTGCTGCTGCTTGCTGCTGCTGCTTGCTGCTACTGCTTGCTGCTGCTGCTTGCTGCTGCTGCTGCTGCTGCTGCTGCTGCTTGCTGCTTGCTGCTGCTGCTTGCTGCTGCTGCTGCTACTACTACTATTATTATTACTTCTACTATTATTATTATTTCTGCTGCTGTTGTTGTTATTATTATTGTTTTTGTTGTATTAATTTATTATTATTATTATTATATTATTATTATTATTTACATGTTTGTGAATATATTCATTTCCTTAAAAGCTGTTAGCTGTTAGCTAAGCTTAGTTAGCTTAGCAGATACTCTTAGGATGCAACTTAGCAAGAAAGTCCCTGCCCTGCAAAAGGCATGGTGCTGGCATACATACACCCAGCACACCGGGGTTCTTATTGATGGTGTGCACTAGCACTGAGCAGACATCGGGTGTCGAGCAAAGGGGTGTGGCAATGTTCAGGTGGGAACCAAAATAGGTGAGAACAGTCAAGTTTGTGCACACATGGAGGCCATTTATTGCTGGGTGTAATGAACGTACGTACATAAGCACGCTTGAGACAAAAAGGTTCCCCCTGGCCAAGCTCTCCCAGTTCCTCTGTTTCTACAGCAGCTGCTCTCCCTCACTCATTTCTTGCTCCCACTTTCATCTCTCTTGTTTTATTGCCATGGTTACACTGGGCCCCTCTCTTAGCAGTGCAATTAGTGCATGCACAGAATTAACAGTGTTGCAGTTCACACGCACTTATACGGAGACTGTTTATTGCTCCGTGTGATGAACATACATTCACCTCCAGGGGCAAAGGTGCTTTTCGTATCATTACAGTGTCTCGCTTCGGTTGATGATAATCATCTCTATATGCTGCACTCCACCAGCAACTGAAACTTCAGGTGCAGCGGTCAAGTATAGCACTCAGTCAAGTTCAGCCAGTGCTGCATGAGTGGTTATGTGGTGGTTATCTGGGCTGTTATCTGGGCTGTTACCTGGGTGGTTATCTAGGGGTTATCTGGGCTGTTATCTGAGCTGTTACCTGGGTGCTTATCTGAGCTGTTACCAGGGTGGTTATCTGAGCTGTTATCTGAGTGGTTATCTGGGCTGATACCTTGTGAAGTGGGCTCATCGCCCAGGCAACACAGGATCATCAACATCAGCAACGATACTGGCCATCCTTGTCCCAAAATAGACCAAATTATACGGATTGTAGAGAAGGACTCATTCCAGCTCTTCTTTTGTCCTTCAGCAGCAGCACTCTGAAGAGTTTGGAGGGTCTTACTGAGTTTGTCACGACTCTATCATAGAAGTGCTCAAAAGACTTCATGCGTAGAGACACCCCCTGGAGCCTGCTTTTCATTTCCATGTCCTTAACAATACAATTGACTCTTGCCAGTGCTCCTGGAGAACTTTGTAGTTGGTAATGATGCTGTGTCGAGCCTCTGCACAAACATCGCTGGGCGTACATAGTACTTGAATCCCTGGAGAACCATCTGGCATCTGCTGCCTAATATTCTGAAGTATTGCATCTCTACCATGTGATTGCTTAATAATGTCAGAGTTGTACTTTGACCCCTTCACTGCATCTGGGCAGGTATGATTGATGGCCAGGACAGTCTCAGAGTTTCATTTAGAAAATTGTCCAAGGGGGGGAAACTGGAGGGATCTGGTTAAGGGAGGGGGGGGGCATGATGGTTAGAGATGTGACAACGTTTCTAATGAATTTTAATAATACAATTTCCAAGGGGGAGGGGCAAAAAGGTCCCCCCCCCTAAATGAAACCCTGACAGTGACCTGTTCTGGTAGTTTCTCCAAGATTTTTTTTTGGCTACTCTATTCTTGGTTCCTGACATGGATGCATCCCATCCTAACACTGACCCCTGAGCTTCCTGACATGGATGTAGCACCATCCTAACACTGACCCCTGAGCTTCCTGACATGGATGCATCCCATCCTAACACTGACCCCTGAGCTTCCTGGCATGGATGTAGCACCATCCTAACACTGACCCCTGAGCTTCCTGACATGGATGCATCCCATCCTAACACTGACCCCTGAGCTTCCTGACATGGATGTAGCACCATCCTAACACTGACCCCTGAGCTTCCTGACATGGATGTAGCACCATCCTAACACTGACCCCTGAGCTTCCTGACATGGATGTAGCACCATCCTAACACTGACCCCTGAGCTTCCTGACATGGATGTAGCATCATCCTAACACTGACCCCTGAGCTTCCTGACATGGATGCATCCCATCCTAACACTGACCCCTGAGCTTCCTGACATGGATGTAGCACCATCCTAACACTGACCCCTGAGCTTCCTGACATGGATGCATCCCATCCTAACACTGACCCCTGAGCTTCCTGGCATGGATGCATCCCATCCTAACACTGACCCCTGAGCTTCCTGACATGGATGCATCCCATCCTAACACTGACCCCTGAGCTTCCTGACATGGATGCATCCCATCCTAACACTGACCCCTGAGCTTCCTGACATGGATGCATCCCATCCTAACACTGACCCCTGAGCTTCCTGACATGGATGTAGCACCATCCTAACACTGACCCCTGAGCTTCCTGACATGGATGTAGCACCATCCTAACACTGACCCCTGAGCTTCCTGACATGGATGTAGCACCATCCTAACACTGACCCCTGAGCTTCCTGACATGGATGTAGCATCATCCTAACACTGACCCCTGAGCTTCCTGACATGGATGCATCCCATCCTAACACTGACCCCTGAGCTTCCTGACATGGATGTAGCACCATCCTAACACTGACCCCTGAGCTTCCTGACATGGATGTAGCACCATCCTAACACTGACCCCTGAGCTTCCTGACATGGATGTAGCACCATCCTAACACTGACCCCTGAGCTTCCTGACATGGATGCATCCCATCCTAACACTGACCCCTGAGCTTCCTGACATGGATGCATCCCATCCTAACACTGACCCCTGAGCTTCCTGACATGGATGTAGCACCATCCTAACACTGACCCCTGAGCTTCCTGACATGGATGCATCCCATCCTAACACTGACCCCTGAGCTTCCTGACATGGATGTAGCATCATCCTAACACTGACCCCTGAGCTTCCTGACATGGATGCATCCCATCCTAACACTGACCCCTGAGCTTCCTGACATGGATGTACATCCTAACACTGACCCCTGAGCTTCCTGACATGGATGTAGCACCATCCTAACACTGACCCCTGAGCTTCCTGACATGGATGTAGCACCATCCTAACACTGACCCCTGAGCTTCCTGACATGGATGCATCCCATCCTAACACTGACCCCTGAGCTTCCTGACATGGATGCATCCCATCCTAACACTGACCCTGAGCTTCTTGGTGGATGCATCACTATATTTTACATAAGTAGATATATAGGTAGTTCAAGCACCATATTTTAGGCATTTTGAATTTTTGTACCAATGTTAAAAAAATTATTCATGTAATTGTCAGTTGGTCAGTGGCGAGCCAATGAGGTGAGATTTTGGGACACTGATATTGAGGGTGGTGTATGGACTAGTGGGCCACCTTATGAATGCTTCTTGTGTGCATTTCAATATGCAATAATATTGTCATATGGTAACCTTTTTCTTCTTTTTTGTACAAGAGCTGTGAACTAATGTGAAGTGGTGTGGGTTTACTAACTACCGTATTCACTCGAATATAAGTCGCACACTGAATAGAAGTCGCTCTGAAAGCTGCACTCCAAATGTAGCACACCAAGTTAATTACACCACCGCTCTTGCACACGCACAGTCGTTTATCATTAGCTAAGATAGCTTGTCTGCCGAGTTGATCAAGAAATCATTCCATGCTTGTGGCACTGTGAAGGTGGACGGGTCTGAAGATGGAGAAATTCACTGCCTCAAAGTCGATAAAGTAGCAGCTTTAGCTATCCCAGCCATTACACAAGCTACTCGCCAGCTGTTGGAAGGAAGTGACAGCGGTGGAGAAGATCCATTTGCTTCCTTGGACGAAGAGGATGAAGAACAGATCGAACATAACGAACTCATTGTAGATTACGATAGCGATTAGGAACTCTTGCCAGCCAACTACTACCTAGCTCAATGTTTGAAATGAAACAATCACAACCACAATGACGCACACAAAAAATTGCGTCAGCACAATAGTGCAAGACTGGCTTGGCACTGCGCAAGCGCAATGCTTGAAGATCGCAACTTGATTTGGCTGAAATAAATACAAGTCGCATATTTGAGTGAATACGGTGTATGTATGTAGCTATTCACACCTACATTTATTATTGGCTCAGGCAAGAGCTGTGAACTAATGTGAAGTGGTGTGGGTTTCTAACCGATATTCACAGCATTTCCTAGACTGGTTGGCTTAGGCAAGATATTGTTCCATTGTTGCTATTGCTTGTTGTGTGTACAGAGTTGGTGGCTTCTCTGGTGATGAGCTGGAGTGGAGGAAGCTGCTAGCCATGGCCTGCTCCGCACTGGAAAAGGTGGGCAGAATGCACACTAATGAATACTCACTAAACACTGTGTGGGTGTGTTCTTAGCAAGCTATGGAGTCTAGCTTCTTGCTGCCCACACCCTGACAACCAACTGTACAACAATAGTGGTAATGGGTTAGTGAAGTGAGTCCTCACAGGAGGAGTTGGAGGGGAAGCTTGCTATTGCTGCTCACAGGAGGAGTTGGAGGGGAAGCTTGCTATTGCTGCTCACAGGGGAGGAGTTGGAGGGGAAGCTTGCTATTGCTGCTCACAGGAGGAGTTGGAGGGGAAGCTTGCTATTGCTGCTCACAGGGGAGGAGTTGGAAGGGAAGCTTGCTATTGCTGCTCACAGGGGAGGAGTTGGAGGGAAAGCTTGCTATTGCTGCACATGGCATATGTATGTGTATATGTATGTACCCGTAACAAATGTGGGCGGGTCACCCGTCTTAAATGATGTAGGCCCCTGTCAATCAGGAATGGGCGTCTAGTGAAGAGAATGATTGAGAGTGCCCGGCAGCCGACTTGAAGATAGAATGGCTGTGCTGCATGAACCCTTTACCAGATAGCAGAGCAAGCCAGTCAGAAATAGGACCAACAACAAACCAAGACTCTAATAAACCCACGCAAGCCCTCCAACCCCGCCCACCTCATAGGCCCTTATACCAACCCCCCCCCCCCCAAAATATATAATTATGAAATTTGCTGCACAGGCAGGTGAGAATGAACTGCATGGCCGACACGAAAGGATGATGGGCATAGTTACTCGGTTAATTAACATGCTCTAGCTTTCATGCTTTGCTGGCCACTCAATGCCTAGCATATATAATGAGTGCTGTGTAGTGGTGAGCTATGGTATCTTACCCAACACCTAGACACAGTGTCTGCAATGGCTTACAGTCTTGCTGCTATCCAGCTATTGCTTCATGAGTAGTCTGGCCCTTGCTGGCTGCTGCATCCCTCATCACTTGCACTGTGTGGGTATGTATTTGTCCATTTTCCATGGTAGAAAGCAGACAGGAATTCATGGAATTGGTGAAGCTCCCCTTGGTTACCATGAATGGCATCATGACTTGTATCCCTACCTAAACTACAGCTGTGGTTTGTAGCTATATCCTTCACTCACTGGAGCAGCTGTCTGAGCTACTGTACCTGTGTGGTTTTACCTGTGTGGTTTCTGGCTATATCCTTCACACTGCACTGTAACAGAGCTTGGTCTAAGCAGGTGTATCTTCCGGATAATTAATTGGGAACCTCTGCAGAGTTATGTGGTTGCCTTTTTAGGGTTGATATTGCATTTTACAAGTCTTGGTTGTGTTATTACTGGAAACAAACTTCCCTGCTAGTGGGGCAATGAAATTTAATGGACCCTCCAGCATTCAGAGGGTTGAAGTATCTGCATGCACGTGGAAGAAAGAGATGGCAGCTTCAGCCCCTGCAGGAGCCAAGGCCAAGGGAGGTGCAACTGTTAGCTCTATATCAGCAGAGGAAGGAACGTGCCGAGCATTCAAGGACGACCATATTCTGTGTCTTTTGCATTCATTTTTGCACTTCTTTTCTTGAAGATAATTTTGAAAACGGAAAATGTTTTAAAACTGAAAATGTTTGAAAACTGAAAATGTTTAAAACGGAAAATGTTTTAAAACTGATGATGAAACTCAATTAGGTGAACCAGAAAGTGAGTGTGTCTATGTGAAAATATTTATACAGTTGGTGTAATGTATGTATATATATTTAACCGACTTACTGGTGTAAGTGTATGTATTTAACCTACTCACTGGTGTATATAAATATATATTTAGCCTACTCACTGGTATAGTGTATATATATATATATATATATTTAGCCTACTCACTGGTGTAAGTGTATATATATTTAATCTACTCACTGGTGTATTTAAATATATATTTAGCCTACTCACTGGTGTAGTGTGTATTTAACCTACTCACTGGTGTAAGTGTATATATATTTAACCTACTCACTGGTGTAAGTGTATATATATTTAACCTACTCACTGGTGTAAGTGTATATATATTTAACCTACTCACTGGTGTAAGTGTATATATATTTAACCTACTCACTGGTGTAAGTGTATATATATTTAACCTACTCACTGGTGTAAGTGTATATATATTTAACCTACTCACTGGTATAAGTGTATATATATATAATTAACCTACTAACTGGTGAAAGTGTATATATATATATTTAACCTACTCACTGGTGAAAGTGTATATATATATAACCTACTCACTGTAGTAAGTGTATATATACAGTATATATATATATATAACCTACTCACTGGTGTAAGTGTATATATATTTAACCTACTCACTGGTGAAAGTGTATATATGTATATTTATACTACATCACGTCATCTGTGGCTAATCTGATTGGTTAATAACTATAGGTTACATAGGCGCGAAACCACACTTTTAACCGCATGTAGTTTAGCGCGTGCGCAATGCAGTATAAGTAAGATAGCCTATACATAACCTACTCACTGGTATAAGTGTATATATATATATATTATTTAACCTACTCACTGGTGTAAGTATATATATATATATTTAACCTACTCACTGGTGAAAGTGTATATATATATATATATATATATATATATATAACCTACTCACTGGTGAAGTGTACATATATATATATATATATATATTTAACCTACTCACTGGTGTAAGTATATATATATATATATATATAACCTACTCACTGGTGTAAGTATATATATATATAACCTACTCACTGGTGAAAGTGTATATATATATATATATATAACCTACTCACTGGTGTAAGTATATATATATAATATATAACCTACTCACTGGTGTAAGTATATATATATATAACCTACTCACTGGTGTAAGTGTATATATATATATATATATATTTAACCTATTCACTGGTGTAAGTATATATATATATATAACCTACTCACTGGTGTAAGTATGTATATATATATATATATATTATATATTTAACCTACTCACTGGTGTAAGTATATATATATAAACCTACTCACTGGTGTAAGTATATATATGTATTTAACCTACTCACTGGTGTATATATAACCTACTCACTGGTGTAAGTATATATATATATATATAACATACTCTGTAAGTATATATATATATATAACCTACTCACTGGTGTAAGTATATATATATAACCTACTCACTGGTGTAAGTGTATATATATATATATATAACCTACTCACTGGTGTAAGTATATATATATATAACCTACTCACTGGTGTAAATATATATATATATATATATATATATATATAACCTACTCACTGGTGTAAGTATATATATACAATATAACCTACTCACTGGTGTAAGTATATATATATACGGGAAAACCTCCCAGATTTTAAAGGTTAATAACAAAGAAATGGTAAATGATAATCAAAATTTTATTGTATAATATGAAAGTGCGTGGAATAGTTTGTTTCACTTAGTTTTGAAAATGATATCGTCCAGATGGTGGCCTCTAATTGTGATGCACATTTGTAGTCGATTTCTGAAGTTCTGAATTACCCGGCGAGTCATTTCCGGAGATTTCTGCAATTTTTTCCAGTATAGCAGCCTTCAATTCGTCAATGGTTGTTGGTCGATGTTGTAGACCTCAGCTTTCAGGGAAAATAATCACAAGGGGGCGAGCGTGCAGGCCATCCTCACAAGGGGAGAGATCAGGCGAGCGTGCAAGCCATCCAACACCACCTCACAAGGGGAGAGATCAGGCGAGCGTGCAGGCCATCCAACACCACCTCACAAGGGGAGAGATCAGGCGAGCGTGCAGGCCATCCAACACCACCTCACAAGGGGAGAGATCAGGCGAGCGTGCAGGCCATCCAACACCACCTCACAAGGGGAGAGATCAGGCTAGCGTGCATGCCATCCAACATCACCTCACAAGGGGAGAGATCAGGCTAGCGTGCATGCCATCCAACATCACCTCACAAGGGGAGAGATCAGGCTAGCGTGCATGCCATCCAACATCACCTCACAAGGGGTGAGATCGGGCGAGCGTCCAGGCCATCCAACATCACCTCACACAAGGGGTGAGAAGGCGAGCGTGCAGGCCATCCAACATCACCTCATAAAGAGATCAAGTGTCCTGGAAACATTTCTCTCAAAACTTCCATTGAACTTCTCGCTATGTGAGCGGTGCCTCCATCCTGTTGAAACCACACCTCCGGATTTCCCCGTTCAGTGAGTTTTGGTTCCAGAAAGTTCCGCAACATCTCCACATACCGAGCGGATGTTACTGTAATGCTTGGCCTCCCTCCTCAAAAATGTGAGGGCCCCAAACACCAAAATCTTCAACTCTGCACCAAACACTAACTCATTCACAGTGTAGAGGTCTTTCATGAAGCTGTTGAGGATTGGTTTCCGCCCGGTAGCGAAAATTCTGCTTGTTGACACAGCCAGACAGATGAAAGTGGGCGGCGGCACTTGTGAGGAGAACAAGCTCTCCAACCCTACCACCTCATAACCCCCCCCCCCCCCCCCCCAAAAAAATAATAATGAAATTTGCTGCACAGACAGTGAGAATGGGGTGCACAGGCAAACAGGAAAGGATGATGGACATAGTTACTCAGTTCATTGCCACTCAGTGCCTAGCATATATAATGAGTGCTGTGTGGTGGTGAGCATTCATTACTGCATGAGTGTGTAATGAGTGCTGTGTGATGGTGAGCATTCATTACTGCATGAGTATGTAATGAGTGCTGTGTAGTGGTGAACTATGGTATCTTACCCGGCACCTAGACACAGTGTCTGCAATGGCTTACAGTCTTGCTGCTATCCAGCTATTGCTTCATGAGTAGTCTGGCCCTTGCTGGCTGCTGCATCCCTCATCACTTGCACTGTGTGGGTAT
This sequence comes from Cladorhizidae sp. MBARI D1340-BT2, assembly GCA_028752905.1. Lineage (NCBI taxonomy): Eukaryota > Metazoa > Porifera > Demospongiae > Poecilosclerida > Cladorhizidae > Cladorhizidae sp. MBARI D1340-BT2. Next base: position 18,814,355 of record JAQNBH010000010.1, read on the forward strand.
GTATTTGTCTATGTGTGAGGGGATCATTTTCCATGGTGGAAAGCAGACAGGAATTCATAGAATTGGTGAAGGAAATGAGGCTCCCCTTGGTTACCATGAATGGCATCATGACTTGTATCCCTACCTAAACTACAGCTGTGGTTTGTAGCTATTCACTCACTGGAGCAGCTACTGTACCTGTGTGGTTTTACCTGTGTGGTTTCTGGCTATATCCTTCACACTGCACTGTAACAGAGCTTGGTCTAAGCAGGTGTATCTTCAGGATAATTAATTGGGAACCTCTGCAGAGTTATGTGGTTGCCTTTTAAGGGTTTATATTGCATTTTACAAGTCTTGGTTGTGTTATTACTGGAAACAAACTTCCCTGCTAGTGGGGCAATAAAATTCAATGGACCCTCCAGCATTCAGAGGGTTGAAGCATCTGCATGCACGTGGAAGAAAGATATGGCAGCTTCAGCCCCTGCAGGAGCCAAGGCCAAGGGAGGTGCAACTGTTAGCTCTATATCAGCAGAGGAAGGAACATGCCGAGCATTCAAGGACGACCATATTCTGTGTCTTTTGCATTCATTTTTGCACTTCTTTTCTTGAAGATAATTTTGAAAATTTTGAAAACGGAAAATTAAAACTGAAAACGGAAAAATGTTTTAAAACTGAAAATGTTAATGATGGAACTCAATTAGGAGGTGAACCAGAAAGTGAGTGTGTCTATGTTACAGCAAGATGGAGGGGCTTGTCCTCTTGGCTGGTTTCGTCCTCATGTGCCCACTCCTACAGCTGTAGCAGCACACAGCCCCTAGCTGTAGGCTGTAGCAGCACACAGCATTGTTGTTTGTTTGTGGTGCACTGTTGCTATAAATAGAATGCCAGGTTTTACCAGGCACAGATCCTTTTATACGGCACATTCAACGTAATTTTACCTCATTTACAAGCTCATGCTATAAATACATAATCCCAGGTAAAGGTCATTAAAAAGTACAGCATGAAGTTAAGCCCTTTACCCTCTCATGATGTTCAAGCATGTGGTATCGCCAGCCACTCCTCCAAAGTTGATTACTGTGGTGCGGCACGGGGAACAGAAATGTGAGCATATCCTGGACACGAGACTCGCTAAAGCTGGTTAGGTTCAGATAAGCACTGTAGTGGATTCACTTAATGGAATGCTACCTTCAGCAACGACCCATTAGTCTTGTAGAGTATAAAGGCTGAGAGGAGCCTCACTGTTTGGCTCTGTGGTGTCTTGCTACTGTCACAGTTGCTGAGCAATAGGGTTACTCTGATGGTTACACACACACACTAACACACACACACTTACACACACACACACGCATACATGTATGCATTTTCAAATGCATTACTGGGTCACATGATAGGCACATCTATGAAGGGCGTGGCACTTAAGGAGCCCCAGAGTCACCACACCTCTTATATTCATTTCCAGTTGGACCTGTATTATCCAACCCCTTTTAGAAACAGCTTTAGTTTAGTGCTGTGTGTGTGTGTGTGTGTGCACGAGTCTTTAACCTTGGCTCTAACCTGGTGTGCTTATCTGGTCATGTGTATACTCTGTAAATCATGATTGAAAACTAATCCAGTTAGCTAGCTCCACGTCAATAGATGGGCCCCAGTCAGGATTACATGGACACACGTGGGCTGGAGGAGGCAGGAGTAATGCAAACTTTATTGTCCAAGAGCACACCTCCTAGTCCCTCCTCCAGTATATCATTGTATGTACATGTATATTCTTAACATATTCTCAGTACATTCAGTATTGTGTTCCTGTAAATTATAGTATATCCCATGTGTGCAGGTGCCCTGACTATACTCTGTAATCTGTTCCTGTATATTATAGTAAATTCCATGTGTGCAGGACCTGGCCAGTGCCCCGACTATGTACAATCTGTAATGTGTTCCTGTATATTATAGTATATCCCATGTGTGCAGGACCTGGCCAGTGCTCTGACTATACTCTGTAATCTGTATATTATAGTATATCCCATGTGTGCAGGACCTGGCCAGTGCCCTGACTATACTCTGTAATGTGTTCCTGTATATTATAGTATATCCCATGTGTGCAGGACCTGGCCAGTGCCCTGACTATACTCTGTAATCTTTTCCTGTATATTATAGTATATCCCATGTGTGCAGGACCTGGCCAGTGCCTTGACTACACTCTGTAATGTGCTCTCTTCAGATGCTGAGGGAAGTGCATCCAGGATCAACATGACTCTGTTTGAGCAACTGTATAGCTTCCTGGCCTTGGTGGATGGGGAAATATCCAAGGCACAGGTCAAGCAAGTGTTGACCTTTCTCCAGGAAGAATCGTGAGTCCAGTGCAGTGTCCAGACTGGTTGAAGGAGCTCTCAAAAGTGTCTAGTTGGCCAAGTGTGCCAGACCCACACGTCGGTAGTGCACGTGGCATATTGTAAAGCATCATTACAGTCTCTAATGCATGCGTGTGGGCTATGGTCTCTGGGAAAATGCATGGATTAGAGAAAGGTGGTGTGTGTGTATTTGGATGGGGAGAAGAAAATGGAAGTCACTGGGACTTGACTCCTTCAGTGTAGCATTCATTAAATGGTAGCGACATACACTTTATGCTCTAGCCTTTGTCAGAGATGGTACTACTCATCATTCCTGATGAAGGCTAGAGTGTCTAGCTGAAATGTCGAAGAGCAAATTAAGTCTATTATTGAGAGAGTTGTGGCATGTATACTGTCAAGTGAGAGTTTGTGGAGAGTTTATTTCGTGTGCTAGAGAGAGAGAAGTATTGAAGCAACTTCACCAACACATCAACAGGAAGTCAGGAGGTTTTAATTTATTGTTGTTGTTGTTCTTATTGTTGATTAATTATGTTATTTATTGATGATGTATATTGTTGTCGGGGTGTGCTAGTGCACCTTCTATAATTGGTTTGATTCCTATTTCAAACTCTTAGACGCCCCAAAACACACAAACAATATATTTTTAGCAAAACTAACTCGGACGAGTTCTTATCATCCTAAAAGGCTGTTCTAGCCAATTTTAGCTCCAACAAACTTCCAGTAATGCTTGGATCCTTCACTAAGGTAGTAAACCTTCCAGTGTGTATCTTGAATCCTTCACTAAGGTAGTAAACTTTCTAGTGTGTGTCTTGAATCCTTCACTAAGGTAGTAAACCTTCTAGTGTGTGTCTTGAATCCTTCACTAAGTCATAAACCTTCCAGTGTGTGTCTTGAATCCTTCACTAAGGTAATAAACCTTCCAGTGTGTGTCTTGGATCCTTCACTAAGTAATAAACCAGCATTTTCCCAAAACTTTATAAACCGTGAAAATGTCTACAAGGACCCATCTTCTATGAATACATGTATGTGTTGTATGTATGAATATGTCTATCTACCTACCTATATTTCTTTCCCCCCCCCCCCCCCCCCCCCACCTTAAGCATAATAGGTCCATTTATTACTATCAGAAAAGTAATTTTCAATATGAAGGCTCAAAATTGCATTGTGGTAACTATATATACCAAAACATAGGTACAAGGTCATCAACACAGAAAACACTCATGTGTTTGCAGTCTTGAATCTACAGTAGCTAAGCTAATTCAGCAGCCACTGTAGCTTTTAGCTCTAATCAGTTGGTCTGGGAAGCTAACTCTTGTGACAATAGTTAACAGCTGAGACCTGCAATGAAACCAGGTATGTATGTAACTACTTGAGATCCGTGATCTAGATGAGTGACCAGAGACTTGCTAAAACCCGTCTAAATGCAGTGGAATAATTATCGAGATATTGGCGGAATTTTGCAAAATGTAATGAATTGTTTTATTGCACCAGCGGCTAACCCTATCCTTCATGTATAAGCCTGTGGCAGTGGTAAGTCCAGGTGCTACTGTAGTTCTAGAGGACAAAGAATAAGCCTTTGCAGTGAGCTAGGTCGATGCACTTAACCTTCGTGAATGGAGCATTGTTATGCACATTCGGCACGCTTTCTTCAGCTCTCTTGCTCCTTGCTTTCTTGTGGTTTTCAAGTTAGCCTTGACTTACAGAAATTAAAGTTAGTCATGTACCTCTTCACCTCGGAAGTATACGGCTTCATCTTGACTCCACCCTAACAACGCGTTTGGAATGCAATTCTTCTTTTTGCACTTGTCATAGCTCGTGGGCAACACATTCAAACAGTTTCAACTTTCAGGATGTGAACTCGAGGCATAATGGTTTCTGCCGAATCTTTCAGCAGCACATGTAGTCCAGTCCACACAAATCAGAGGCATATATCATGAGGTGCGAGGACGTCCTGTGTGGGTTGCACTCAAATTCCAAATTGGCAGGCAGAAGGGAAAAAATCACACACACCACAAAAGCACCTAAAACCTCATAATTCAGCTAAAATTCACATCAACATCTTCTTAGCACTAAATGGTCAGCCCATACTTGGCAGGAAACTAGCAGCGCCAAAAAAAAAACGGTTGAAAGTGTGAAAAAAAATCTTCAGATTCATCTTCAAGAGATCTAATGAGTCTATCTTTATTTTCCCTTTGCAAAAGTTGTGTAGAGGATGTTTATTCGTGAACACTTGATCACCAGAAGACTCCAAATGCTCCCATCACATCCAAGACCAATCTTCTGTCTCTTTTAACCTTATAGGGCTGGTTTACTATATAGTCACGAGTCTCATTGCATCGCTTTGAGCAGTTTACATTATCGTCCTCATCACATTGGATTACATCCCTTTCATCATTTGAAATTGAACTTTCATCCCACAATTACAAACTCCACCCATTAATTAATGAACTTTCGATCTTTAAATGACTTGTGGAGTGCAGCCATACACTAGGGAAGTTCCTCACTGCCTCCATCAACCTTTCCTCATACCTATATGACTTGTGGAGTGCAGCCATACACTAGGGAAGTTCCTCACTGCCTCCATCAACCTTTTGTGGTTCATTTTTACCTTGAGAGATATTTTTTGCGGAAGCACAAATAAATCGCACCAACACGTGTCGACCGACATGTCGCGACTGGAACTAGAATGGAAATCAGATCTATTCGAGGGATTGGCGATGTTCACAATATCATGTCACGTCGCTGTTGCCAGTGCATATTGTGCACCAGTCCTTTACGTGGGATTGCTGAGAGTTTTAAATAATAGAACCAGCTCCAGTTAAACATGTGATACCAAGTCAGAAACTCAATCAAGTCCCTAACAACTACTAGCAATGCTGTATTTCCTCGGTTGGAACATACTCACTAATAGAATGCTCACCATTTACTATATCGAAAAAATATAAAGTTTCAACAGCGCACCAGCAGGAAGTATGAGAGATCCAGAGAAAATGTTGTCCAAGCAGGTGAAGAAAGCTTGGCAGAACTCTCGCTACTGAAGCGATAGCCAAATCCTTCAAAACTTGTGGCAGTTCAGTCGAGACAGGTGGCCACATGATGACATCATGCACTGCTTAGGAGGGGGGACAGGTGAATTTTTAAATTAAAACAACAACTTGTGGTTACCACTTTATAGCTCCATAGATTCTGTAAACTTCATGGTATGGACTTGCTATATAGTTCAAAAGATAGGTCTCTCTGTGTGCTCTCTTTTGATACTAAAATATTTTTCATAGATATAACTATAGCCAAGTTACTGGAGCTAAAGTGGAGGGAACCTCAAAACCTGAATGCCTGATTTTGCCGCATAAATATCTCCAGAGATTGCCAAGTGCTAGAGAGTTGAAATTAGCAACAGAGAGCACAAAGAGAGACCTATCTTTGGAGCTATATATCAAGTCCATACCATGAAGTTTACGGAATCTATGGAGTTATAAAGTGGTAACCACAAGAAAAAATAAAAGAAAAATGGAGAAGGCATCCCCCCCCCCCCCCCCCTTAAATAAAGCCCGGGCAAGTACCAAAAAGTGCTGTAGCAAACACGGCCAGCAAGCTCCTCGGACAATGTGGGAGAAACTGACAAGACTTTTCAGAAACGACGGAGCTGACTTTGAAGAAGACAGAACTGGAATAAAGGGCGATGGTTGGAGCATGAACACGGCTATTATCAATAATTGTCACCTTTTTAGATCAGGTGATCTCGTGTAACTGTTGTGTGCTTGTCTATTAAACGTTATTGACTGCTGTAATGATATTAAATGGTAAAGGGTCACCACATGGGTACACTTTTTTTTTAACAGGTCAATCCAATAGTGTTGATTGTGTTAATTAAATCACCACGGTTACTAACAATTCCATCCCCTCTACCTGCGATTATTATTGGAAGGCTGGTTATAATATACTATGACACTGTATGTATGTTCTGATTTAAGAGATATTTTGTTATTTATTAATATATCCCATGGAAAACATCTGGTGCAACTGCCAGTAGCTAATGCCGTCTTTGTCGGCGTTTTAGCTGATCCCACTGCTTCTGGAAGCTATTAGAATGCTGCATCGGCACCTAGCAACACCTACTGGGAAGCTCTCTCAATCCCTTGCTTCTGAGGAACTCCAGGGATGGATTTATTTGCTGTGGCCCTGCATAGTCTAAGCTATTGTTTGCTTACTTCAATGGCGAGTCAACCAGACTGCTGCTCACCCTACTTACATGCAAATGATTTTTTAAATTATTTTTTAAATTATGGAGGAAAATAGTGATACGATAACCTTTTCAATAATCAACTTGAAATTGTATTCTCTCCATGTTTCGATTCATCATGAATAATGAGTAGTACATGAAGGCTAGAGCATCTGGTCAAACCGTCGAGAGAAGACAATTTAGAGTTGATTATTGACAAGGTTATTGGTGTACTGAGAGCTCGTTGAGAATTTTTATTGGGTTTGTGTATGTCTTGCAGCTCTTGTGATTCCATGCACACCATCAATTATTAGTAGCTAAAGACCCAATCTGATTATTATAGTTGTCATTATTAATTTCATCTCTCCCTCCCTCTTAATATTTTTATTCCCCCCCTCCCCTCCCTCCTCTCCCTCCCCTCCTCCCCCCTCCCTCCCCTCTCCCCCCTCCCCCTCCCTTTTTTCATACACCACACACACGTATATTCAGGGGTCGTCATGGTGGTCGTATTGGTCCCAGAGAATTTCTTCATGACCTATGTCCGAAACTGGACTCGAAACTATTATGAATTGTTCAAGATATTTAAACAAATACTGTATTTTCCTAGAATGGTTACCATAGATACAGCTCTCTTAACAGAGTGAACACTAAATGAGGACCAACAAAACTGGAGGGCGTATACTATTGTTGTGGTCACTGGTTTGGTTGGAAGGTTGTTTGGTAAGCCCCTAAGGGCATTGCAACTACAACTAAAAGAATCAATGAAAATTGAAAATTAATCTAAAGTTTCAACATGTTCCCCACTGCAGTTGAAAAAGTTGAAAAAGCATGTCTTTGTCAATGGTGATACCAAAATTATGTGATTCTAAAATTATGTGATTCTAAAATTATGTGATACATGTGATACACTTCAATAATGATGGTCCTTATGCGATGTCAAGTAGCAATATTTCCTGTCCTCCTGCATTGGCTTACTCGGTGCTCTGCCCTTTCACTCGGACATCTTGGGCTGCATTCCATACCAAGCATTCATTAATTCGAATCCTCGGCCCTGTAAATCCATTTTTCGTTGTACTCAACATGACCCCTTACAATATCTGGCTAAGAGGGTTGCTTCTAAGCTCAATGATGGAGATTTTAGAGGGGTTGTCCGTATTGCAAGCTCGGATGATTCTTTGGCCGATTTCAGTGAAAAGTCCTTGCGGGATAAGCATCCTCCACCTCATCCAAATTCGGTCATTCCCCCAGCTCCAATTTTCCAATTTTAGGTGATGATGTTCCACCTTTTGAAGTTTCACCTTCAGTAGTGGCTAAGGCTATTCGCTCTTTTCCTTGTGGATCTGCTGGAGGACCAGATGGTTTACGTCCTCAACATCTTAAGGATATGATCAGCAGGTCTGCAGGTGATGGGGGTCCCTTACTTCTTGCATCCCTCACTGTTTTCATCAACATGGTGCTGTTGGGAAAAACTCCAACCTTTGTTCGCCCTTTCTTCTTTGGGGCTTCTCTTGTTGCCTTGAACAAGAAGGATGGAGGAGTGCGCCCCATAGCCATTGGGTGCACGCTTAGACGCCTGGTAGCGAAATGTGCATGCTGTCAAGTGAGGCAGTCTATGAGTGGTCTTCTAGCTCCTCTTCAATTGGGTTTCGGGATACGTTCTGGAGCCGAATCTATTGTTCATGCAGGTCGTATTTTCCTCCATAATCTACAGCCAGGCCATATACTCCTGAAGCTTGATTTTCGGAATGCATTAAACACTATTTGTAGGGACAAAATGTTACCTGCTGTGGAAGAGCTAGCTCCTGATTTGCTACCTTTTGTCCATTCAACTTGCAGTGCTCCATCATCGCTTTTTTTGTGGAAATGAAACGATTCAGTCATCTGAAGGAGTTCAACAGGGTGATCCCCTGGGTCCACTTTTGTTTTGTCTTGCTTTTCACAAGACTACACTCAGATTGGTATCCAATTTTAGTGTATTTTATTTGGATGATGGCACTCTTGGGGGTGGCATGGATGATGTACTCAGTGATTTTAATACAGTGGAAAGTGTGCCGGGGAGCTGGGTTTGGAGCTTAACCGTGAGAGATGTGAGCTTATCTGTCCAGATCCAGAGACTTTAGGGAAGTCTCTGTGCTGCTCCAGTGGTCAATCCAGAGGTTGCCACTCTCTTAGGTTCTCCTATTGGTGGTATGGAAGGAGTTGAGGTGCTGCTTAACGAGAAGATTAACTCCTTAAAGTTTATGGGAAGCAGACTTCGACACCTCCATGCTCATGATGCCTTTTGTTTGCTTCATCATGCATTTGCAATTCCAAAGCTACTGTACTCTTTACGATCTTCTCCCTGTTTTTCTTCGTCTAAGCTTCAAGATTTTGACTCAATTCAGTGTACCATCTTGAGTGAGATCACCAACATTCCTCTCAACACTAAAGATCAAGCTTGGTCTCGGGCATCACTTCCAGTGAAGTTTGGTGGTTTGAGGATCACCTTCCGCCTTTTTGGCGTCTGCTTCAGGAGCTTTTGATCTTATCCACCAGATTCTTCCGGACTACCTAGGTGATTCAAACTACTCTGAATTTGAAGATGGTTTGGAAATTTGGTGTCGAGGTCATAGCTGTGAGCCACCATCTGATCCTAGGTCCTCCCAACAGAAAGCCTGGGATGGTCCTCATGTTCAGGCTTCTTTTGATTCCCTCCTGAACTCGAGTGTGGATCTAGCTTCACGGGTACGTATTTAGGCTGCAGCTAGGAAGGAGTCAGGGGCTTGGATCCATGCCCTTCTCATGTCATCCTCGGAGGAGTCAAGGTCGTTTCTCGAGGCATGCAGCTGTAAATGACATTATTCATAGATCACTAGCTTCCATAAATATTCCCTCTCACCTGGAGCCTTCAGGCATTTCTCGCTCGGATGGCAAGCGTCCTGATGGAGCTTCCATTGTCCCCTGGAAGAATGGCATGTGGGATGCTACATGTGTGGACAACTTTGCTCCATCCTATGCCAACTTATTACATGAAGGTCCTGGGGCAGTGGCCGAGTCCCTGAAAAAGGAAAAATACGCTTCTTTGTCCCAATTGGGATAGAGACCACTGGAGTGTTTGGAGGGGAGGCATCTTTGTTCCTTCGGGAGTTAGGTGGCCGTCTCAAAGCAAAGTGCGACGAACCACGTTCCCATCATTTTCTCCTCCAGAGAATTTCCATTGCGATCCAGCGTGGGAACACTGCAGCGGTGTTATATAGGCACTAGTCGGTATACTAGTGATGACTATTCTTTACTTAAATTAGCTATATAGCTAGTTCTTTATTGGTAGTTATATATAGGGCAATATCTATATAATATATATATTATAAAATAATAATAATAATAATAATAATAATAATAATAACAACAACAACAACAACAACAATATAATATTAATATTATTATTATTAATAATAATAATAATAATAATAATAATAATAATAATAATAATAATAATAATAATAATAATAATAATAATAATAATAATAATTTTTTTATTATTATTTATTTATTTATTTTTTAATTTTTTATTATTATTTTTTTTAAACAGAGCCAAGTCCCTGAAAAAGGGAAAATACGGAAACATTGTTGATACACACTTCTTTGTCCCAATTGGGATAGAGACCACTGGAGTGTTTGGAGGGGAGGCATCTTTGTTCCTCACAGTGAGAAGCGTTTGGCAAGAAGGGTCACAGTGAGAAGGGGGTTATTTCAAAGGAGCGAGCTAACCATGTGTTGTTTGTTTAACATCAACTTCAAACACTTAAGGGGGACCATAACCGTAACAAAACGTGTGGGTACCACTTTATAGCTCCATAGGTTCTGCAAACTTCATGGTATTTCGGGAATTAGGTGGCCGTCTCAAAGCAAAGTGCGATGAACCACGTTCCCATCATTTTCTCCTCCAGAGAATTTCCATTGCAATTCAGCGTGGGAACACTGCAGCGGTGTTAGGCACTAGTCAGTATACTAGTGATGACTATTTCTTACTTAAATTAGCTAGCTAGTTCTTTATTGGTAGTTATTCGGCATATTATTGTTTGTTTATAATAATAATAATAATAATAATAATAATAATAATAATAATAATAATAATAATAATAATAATAATAATAATAATAATAATAATGTTTTGTGGTCAGTCGGGAGTTGAACGTGTTAGCTTTTTAGTTATTTATTTATTTATTGTTAATTAGTTATTATTTCAGTATTATTTAGGTATTTTTGTAATTGATTATTATATAAGTATATGTGTTAATTAGTGTTAATGAACTTGGTATGTTGTGTTTGCTGTTTGCTCAATTATGTAATAATAATAATCATGATGATGATGATGATGATGATGATGTGATGATGTGATGATGATGATGTGATGATGTGATGATGATGATGATGATGATGATGTGATGATGATGATGATGATGATGATAATTGATGATGATGATGATGATGAATAATGAATAAATAGAATAAATAATGAAATAAATATAAATAAATAAATTTAATTGAGTGGTCATGGCTTCAAGTTCAGACTCTTCAGAGTAGCTTCCCAGCAGCCAGGCAAGTCCACAGTCACGATTGAACCGCTCACACTGTGCTAGGCCAATGTGCAATGCCTCATGATCATATTATTATATGTGTATAATCAATTGTTATTAGTGAGGGCCTAGCATTAACTGGGAATGAAAAAATGACCACTGCATGTATTGGCTAGTTACTATGTAGGCAGATAGATACATATTTATATACAATTCTGTGTTTTGAGCACACTTGGTCTTGGTTACTAACATTTACTGATGTGAGCCTAAAGATTGCAGGAGTGTGTTCTCCCAACAGTAACAGCATCATATAGAATCCTCTCAGTCCAGGCTGGTTGCTTCCCAATACACATTGGGTGAGCCAGCAAAGGCACGTGACAGTGGCATGTGCTAATTAACCCTAATTATATACGTTCTAATAATAGAGTATATTTAGAACACTGAGTGTTTGTGATGATCGTGGCCTAATGGAGTAACCTGATAATCCTACAAAGGTGTTGGCGGAAGTCATATTACATGCAGCTATTAGAGAACAGTTAGGCTCCATGAGATTTAGAGCAGCACTGTCGTGTTGTCCTTGCACTAGAATTGCTCTCTGTTCCTCCATCTCTGCAGCAGACTTAGCTCTTCTTCTCGCTATCCTTCTCATTTATTTTTCTAGGCCAGTTAGCCTACCCCCCCCTCACTTCTTCAGTTTCAAAGTTACTTTGCTCTTCCTCACTCATTCCTTGCTCGCATTGTCACCCTGCTTGTGTTACTTGCTTCCAGCCAGTACAATGAACCTTCTCTTAAGCATGCACATAATTACGATGTTGCATTACTTCACACGCATACGGAGCCCGTTCATTGCTCATGTGATGCATTTGTTTGCACTTGATCATGCAGTGTCTTGCTACATTCGACAATGAGCATGGTATTACATCATCATGATGACATCAACACTGCATTCAGTACTGGGAGACAATGACTAGGATCAGGGCCAGTGCAGTAGCTAAGCAAAGGGCTAGAACTAAGGCAATATCTAGAGCAATCCAAGAATGCCCAGGATGTCACCATGTGATGTTATGCTGTTCCATTTTTCATAGAAGGGCGAGATTCTCAGTGAATCAACTTCTTTGCTTGAAAGCTGCAGAATAAAACCAATATCCCGTTTCTCCTTCGTAATCGAGAAACAGATTAGTCATGGCAAGGCATTGAAAGTACCTTGTTCTGACTTGTTTCTACTACATGACTGTATATATTTTTCCATCAAACCTTCCTGTCTCACCAAGTAGTCATGGCTCGCAAAGATTGTGTCTGTGGAGCGCATACAAGAAGCAAGGTAAAGTACTTATGTTGTCTGACGTTAAGCACACGTTCGTCTAATCAATGGAATTTCAACTTTTTAACCCCTTTATCTCAGGGGGTGTTTTTATGGAATTTATCACTCAATCCAGCACGGGAACAATAAATAAAAAAGATTGTCGTAATTACAAGCAATCACAAGTACACTATATATGCTGGTGGGTCCTCTTCACTGACAATAATAGTAGACACACACACAAGTTTCGGTTTTTCATAGAAGATGAAGCTTCTCAGTAACAAATTTGACTCGAGCCGTCAAGCTGTTGAATAAGCAGTTGCTAGCATGCAAGAGCTGCAACAAGGTTTTATGTAGGTGAAGACACTTATTATTTTTTGAAACCATGGTTATATACTCTTTTTGGAAACTTTTAGTGGTTTGGCATTACAGTTGTTATGAGCAGAACAATAGGAAGGCGTGGAAAGTAAGAAGAGATAGTTATTATTTTTATTATTGAAGTTAATTTTTTTTTTGATTTTAATTTCTTTCACTAGCTTAGCAAGGGCTTTAAATGCCGAAAGTGTTTTGGGGGTATTCTTAGGCTTAGCAAGCTGCCAAAGTGAGTTTTGCTGAAGCCAAGTCAGTTATATAGAACTCTCTGCTTGTGTATGTATATGCATGCACATAAGTTAGATTGGCCACCGAGACTATGCAGTTCATTTGTAGTTGTAGTGCCAGTCAATGATGTTATACTCGCTTAAAAAATATTTTTTTTTTTTAATTTCTTTACTTTTGTTGTTGTTGCATGTGATACATGAATATTAATGTATGGGGCGGGGCACATATTGTGCACAAACATACGCACCATTTCTTTGAATTGTTATTCTCCTTCAACAGTATTCACCCATTGATGTATATATAGACCTAATGAAATAATATCCCCCCCCCCCCCCTCGTGTGTGTGTGTGTGTGTGGGGAGGGGGGGGGGGGGGGGGGGGGGGGAGATGTAGCTCTGCTTGAACACATGACTTGAACTACAGCAAGTTATTTTCATCCTTGTTGTTGACCACCAACTAAGCCATGCATTTTTGAACTTCCAGAATGAGGACACATTCAGCATTGAGACTGTCAACTGACTCATTTTCACCGCTTGCTTATTTCGTTTTTCATTATTTAACAATCTTTGGGGACGAGACTGCGAGGAAGCAGTTTGCAGGAAAATAAACAACTAGCCAGTACCCTCGGCAACATCTCATGCGGGCAAGCCTCAAGTGGCCCAGCTTTAGAGGGTAGCAGTCTTGGTATATAGGAAGTTGATGTTTCATGCTAAACGACTAAAAATATAACAATACTGCAGATTCTTTAACACATAAAGGAGTTGTCAGTTTGCTATAAGAACTGAATGTGCTCTTTAGCAGGAACTATCTCCATTACACCAACTCACCCCCTTCTCTCTTCTGAGTTTGTTAAGTGAGAGATTGGATTCAGACTGGATTAACGAGTTGGTTATTATTATTATTATTATTATTATTATTATTATTATTATTATTATTATTATTATTATTATTATTATTATTATTATTATTATTATTATTATTATTATTTATTATTATATTATTATTGTTGTTGTTGTTGTTATATTGTTGTTGTTGTTATTATTGTCAACATTATTGTTATTGTAATTGTTGTTTTGTTGTTAGTATGATTTTGTTGTTATTATGATTATTATTATTATAACTTACATAAACATAACTTACATAAACAGAAAACATTAATAATAATAAACAAACAATCAAGATAGGAAGAAATAGTCCTCACTAGTGGACCGACTAGAACCTAGTTCAGCTGCAGTGTCCTCATGCTGGATAGCAACGGAAATGCTTTGAAGGAGAAAATAATGGGAACATGGTTCATCACATTCATACTTTAGTTGGCCACCTAACCCCCGAAAAAACAAAGCTCCTCTGTACCTTAGGAAGCAAAAAAGATAGCACTCTTGGCATATTTTTCCTTGTTCCCTACACCTGGACATTCAGGTAGTAGTTTCGGATAGGAAGGTGCAAAGAAGTCCACACAAATAGCGTCCCACAAAGAATGTGGCCCTTCTACTAGAGGATCCTAACAGGCCAGAACGAGAAATACCTGAGGACTCTGGGTGAGAGGGAATATTAATTGAGGAGAAAGATATAGACAATATCAGACAGCTGCATGCCGAGGTGAGGGCATATCAAGTGGTGGCTCACAACTAGGACCTTGACTCCACATTTCCAAGCCATCATCAAACACAGCATAGTTCATGTTGCACAGGTGGCCAGGAAGAATCTGGTGGGTGAGGTTAAAAACACCAGAAGCTGATGCCACAAAGAGGGAGGGTGCAAGCGATGCAGCACTTCTCACCCCCAGACCACCATATTTTACTGGAAGTGATGCCTGAAACCAAGTTTGATAGTTTGTGTTGAGTATATATATAGAAGGTTGGTGGTTCTACTCAGGGTGGAACACTGAATTGAGTGAAAAGCTTTGGTGAAGAGAAACAGGGAGAAGATCGTAAATTTGGGAACTGCAAATGCATGATTAAGCAAGCAGAAAGATCCTGAGCATGGAGGTGTCGGAGTGCTTCCCATAACCTTCAATGAGTCAATATTCGCAGCAATCATTGCCTCAATCCCCTCCATGCCCACCAATAGGAGAACCTAGGAGAGTGGCAGCCTCAGGATTGACCCCCCGAGCAGCACAGAGGGACTTTCCCAAAGTCTCTGGACAGGTTAGGTCATGGTTGAGCATCAATACAAGCTCCCCAGCCATGCTCTCACACTGTGTTAAGGATCACCAAGTACATCATCCATACTACCCCTAAGAGTGTCGTCATCCAAATAAAATGACACCAAATTGGAGTATAGTCCTGTGAAAAGTAAGATAAATCAAAGGTGGACCATGAGAATCACACTGTTAAACTCATTCAGATGATGGAATTTTTTCATCTCGGATGTTGGAGCACCATAGGCTGAATGGAAAATATGAACAGGGCTAAACCTCCTAAGATGAACATGGCTAGACCTCCTAAGATGAACAGGGCTAGACCTCCTAAGAAAGGGGTTAAATCCATTGCGTAAATCAAGCTTCAAGAGCATATGGCCTGGCTGTAAATTATGCAGGAAAATATGAGCAACCAGATAATAGATTCAGCTCCAAGGTATATACTGATACTCGGTTTGAAGATGTTCCAGGAGAGTATTCGTGGACTGGTTCATATGAAAGCTTGCACATTTGGCTGCCAGGCATCTATGCGTGCACCCAGTGGTATGAGTCTCACACCACCAGCCTTCTTGTTCAGGGCGACTAGCGAAGCCCTGAACAAGATGGTGCGAACAAATCGTGAGTTTTTCCCAACAGCACCATATTGATGAAAGCTGTGAAGCTGCAAGAAATAAGGGACAGCCAGCACCTGCAGACTTACAGATCATATCCTTAAGATGTTCAAGATGTAACCAATCTGGTCCTCCTGCAGATCCACAAGGAAAAGAGTGAATGGCCTTAGCTACAACTGGGTGGAACTTCAAAAGGTGTAGCATCATCATCTGAAATTGGAGCTAGGGGAATTGCTGAATCTGGATGAGATGCAGGATGTTTATCCTGTAAAGGAAATTGTTGAAATCAGCCATAGAATCATCCAAGGTAGAGATGCGGACAGCCCCTCTAAAATCTCCAACATCAAGCTTAGAAGCAATTCTCTTAGCCAGAGACTGAAAGCGGTCAAACCAAATTGGAAGGAGATTGGAATGATAGTTCTGAGAGATTTGTGTATGTGAGAGATTGGCCATCTTTAATGTTTATAATACACTCTCAATTGAATAGAGCAACCTCAATAAGCCAATTTATTGATGGTTGCAAAGGTCATTAAATTTCATAACAATTTCACATGCATCAAACAATCATTATAAATGCTTCTTGCAATCTAAAAACAATCCACAGTTAGTATGATGATGTAGTTATCAAATTGTGGGGCACTTAATGTATATCTATTAATAGTAACATGTGGCTACATAATATTGAGCTACTAGGAATAGCTACGTAATGTCTACCTTCAAACTTGCCACAGTGTTTGGAAGTCAATTATAGAAATGTTTACTTTCTTTGCTTTGCTGCTTTCTTTGGAGGAGGGCTCCTTACTCTGGTTAGGGATGAGCAGAAATAAAGATATAGTACACATCCATTAGAAGTATATTATTATTTTACAATGGAAATAGCTCATTTTTTCTCAACCACTTCCTAATGTTGACCATTAATTGTCAACCAGAATTACAGAGGAAGTATACAATAGTGGTATTCGGGAGCCCACATGCATGGCATGCATGTAACATGTGGAAGGAGAATGCTTAAAAACCTTGATGGCAAGCCAATTAGGAATAGACTCTCGGCATCTTCTCTGGAGCATTGTGATTGAGCAAAGAAAAGTTTCTGAATCGACCTGTTAAGTTGAAGCAATGAGACAGCCACTCTATGCTATAAACCACGGGTGCTTCCAGATCTGGGACAATGTAACAAACTAAGCTGCTAGAGCTCACGGTATTCCATCAACAATACCAAATACAGCACAATAAATACATGCAGAGTAAATACAGGCAGAGTGAAACGTGGCAGGTTGTCATGGCGTGATCACCAACTCACTGCTGAAGAAGATGAGGAATTTTTAAAGACATGTTCTAAAACAGGTTATGGCAAGACCTAGAAAGTAACATTCACGGACAAGAAATGACCCATGGATCACTTCAACGGTGAGCAGTGCATAGTGTGTTTTTGGAACTATATGAATGACTATACTGCTAATGGTAACCTGTAAGCTGTAAGGGTGTGGGGTCCAGTTTACTTGTCAAAGCTGCAGCAAGTTTAAGGACTGTGCCTCTAAGAATGAAGACGACTATCCTGTTTGTGTGTGAGGTGCTACATGTTCATGAAGATAGTTTGCGATAATTTCAGAATGAATTTCAAAGCTATCTCACGTATGCACATAATCTTTAAATCTCTACGAAGTTTTGTTTAGTATGTATTTTTAAAAAATCTATAATTAGTCATCTATAAAAATAGATAAAAATTAGCAATAGTCAATTATGCCACAGTATTAGTTTTACGTAAAGTCAAGAATAGGTAGTGATGGTTGACAACAGATCAAGGAAGTCGGTCGAAAAACTGTGATATAATTTGACCCCTGTGTGACCTTAGAAATAATAGAGTGATAGTTTAATTTTCACTTCTTCACTTGATACAAAGATTAACTGTCAGCAGGTCAAGAAATGATAGTAAAAGCATGCGCTTGTTCACCAGATTTTTATGGGGTTTATGGTTTATAAAATTGTGAAGTACAATTTTGACCACAAAGTGACCACAATACTTTTTCAAATATGTCACTTGTGATGCCAAAAAAATCATTCACCCTGGACTAGCCATAGCTCTTGAAAATGTCAAAAGATATACTTTAGCACTTTGAGAAACTGCACACACTCTTCTTCTTCCTCTCACTAAGATTGCACTCAATATATATATAAACCATAACTAACCTCCTTGGGGGGCTTTTAGTCCTTGATGGATCGGTCTTCTTCCTAGCGCCTCCTCTAGGGGCAGGTGAGGTTACTCTACGTGATGGTGACTTTACTCCTCCAGATTGTGAGGCTGTTTTAGGTGTGGGTGACTTAACTCTTCTTGGTGATGAACTGGCTTTGCGAGCTCGAGACACTGTCTTGCCTGCTGCAGAAGTAGCTTTACCTCCTGGAGATGTAACAGGAGCTTCAGATTTAGGTACTGGAGATACACCAGTGGATCCAGAAGTTCCAGCCTTAGGTGCTGGAGATTTAGTCCTGAGAGATTTAGCCTTAGGTGCATCAGTAGCATCCCTGTGTGCTAGTGAAGAAGGCTTTCTTGCCGGTGATCGACTGACTTCTTTTGATGACTTTCGTTTATGTACAGGTGAGGAAGCTTCTGGGGTGGGAGAAACTGCTATTGAACCTGGTGCTATATCAGGCTGCATCACAGGTAGTGAGGTTGTTCTGCTCCTCCTCACTGCTTCAGACTGCACTGTTCCTGGAGAGAGGGCTCGTCGGGAAGCTCCTTGTGCTTCATGGGACCGAGAGTGCATATCGCTGCTACTTGACCTCTTCTTTTGTACGACCACCTTCCTCACCACGACTTTCTTTTTCTTAGACAACACTTCCTTTTGGTCAGTGTAATCCAGCCCTTCTTCCTTTATGACTCCTGAGATGTAACCTATATTAAAAAAAAAACTTCTCGAAGTAACGAATGCAAGGCATTGAGGGGTGAGCAAATGTGCAGAGGGGGTGGGGGGGGGGGGGGGGGGGGGGTGGGAATCAACATCAACAAATTATTTTAGCCTGTGGCCCTAT
Organism: Cladorhizidae sp. MBARI D1340-BT2; assembly: GCA_028752905.1. Lineage (NCBI taxonomy): Eukaryota > Metazoa > Porifera > Demospongiae > Poecilosclerida > Cladorhizidae > Cladorhizidae sp. MBARI D1340-BT2. The sequence goes on from JAQNBH010000010.1 coordinate 18,833,128, forward strand.
GGGACAAAACTTGCAATCCTAGCATTGTTGCATTGGATTGCTCTAGCCATCATGAAGGCCTAATGCAGTATACTGATCTATATTATAATACTTGATACTTGGATTGCGATATAAGGAAGTGGCTTATTTTTTAACCAATGCAAATTTGAGGTGAGAGTCACGAAGATTATCATTTCCAGTTTAGCAAATATGTTTTATTTAAGGAAGTGCTACTACTCCTCAGCTAGAGCATACCAAGAACTGAGTAGAATGAAACTCTGGCATCCATTCCTGTCAGCTATTAAGCCATTCCCACTTGCCTGTGCAGCAACCTATTTTCCTATCAATAGCTTCGAATATGTTACCATTTTCTTGATCTTTCTCTTCACTATGACAACTGGTCCCAGTGTAAGCCCACTTTATTTAAGGGGAGGGTTGCTTTGTTGAATTTGCGTGGATGATGAACTTACGGTGAATGCATTATAAGTAGACAGATAGATAGATAGATAGATAGATAGATATGCCATGCATGGCAATACCAAGTTTCCCATTCAACTCCCCACTAAGGGCAACCTTTGCTTGCAAATTACAGCTACTGAACACATGACTACATACCATACTCACTTTATGTTATGTCAAGAGGTGATAGTCAGATTTACTGAAAGTTCTCATGAAAAGTAAATGGTACACTGAATCCATATCCATTTAAACCTTTTTTTGTTTATAGGGAAAAATCAATTCATTTGACTTCAAACTAAGAAAATAGGTGCTAATTGTGAATCAACAACTTTCTGAACTCACCCTGTTTTGAGCCTGGGTGTACAGACTGTGCCAGTGCCATGGCCATTACTGCGTTATCCTTCATTCTCATGCTAGGACCAATAGGTCCCACTCCTTCAACTACTCCTGGTGGTGCCTTCTTCATCAAGGAAGGTGGTGAAGATGAGCGAAGGTGCTTCTTCTTATCTCCTTTCTTCCCTTTGACGTTGGGATAGGGTGGAGTTGTTTTAACATCAAGGACCTAGAGAGAGAGAGAGAGAGAACTGGAGCAGTAGATACAGTTATTCCTATAGGCAGCTTTATAAAGTAATCATGTTGTGTTATGCCCAGGTTTTATGAATCTGCTGGAAATCCTTATTTATGTCAAACAGAACGTGCATTAGTGACGCAGTATTTTGCCATATCATAAATAATTATGTGCCTGTCCATGTGTGTGGGTGTGTCACGCTAGCATGTGCTGGGCAGCATGTAGTAACTCAGAAATACTGAGATAGAGCTAGTACAGCAGAGAGGGAGTGATGGAGAAGGGCTCAGATGAAACTGTAAGGACAGGTATCAGAGCTAGGGCTAGGGCTAGGGCAGGAAAGAGAGAGAAGAATGAGGGGAAAAACAGTCTGGAGAAAGCAGAACAGAGAAAGGCAAAAAGTAACGAGAAGACGTACAAGTGGAAGTCCTAGCAGTGCAAACTTCTACCTCAGCCACTCTGTGCCAGCACTGCCATGCTGCAAGGTTGAAATGGAGACCTTGAACTGCTGCCATAATGCAAGGTTAGTCCACCTGCACGTTCTGAGTGTCCACAAATACTGCAAGAACTCTTTGGGAAAATAATCACAATTTTCAACAAGACATTAGAGTGCCTTCTCTTTCACATCTAACGTCCATTAATTGGGATATGTGTGGTTAATTATAATTAGTGGATTCTAGCATTAATGATAAAATAACCGCAGACTCTCTGCAGGAATCAGCTAGTATATATGTACTATCATTGTTAATTTGCGAAAATCTTAAATTTTCTGAACCATTACAAATGTTGAATATATAATAATAATAATAATTATAACTAATCAATTATTAGCCCATTTACCTTCAGTGGACACACAACTAGACTATTTCAAACAATACAGCAGAGAACATAATGTCATTGAATGTTTAATACCTGCTCTAATCACTGAGCCATGGTTTATATATGAGAATACCACAGGGAGAGCAAGGGAGATCTCTGGGAAAGGCAGTGATGGGACAAAAAGTGAAAAAATCTTTAAAAAAATGGTAGCTCTTCAAGTTGAAAAGAATGGTCTATTTTGGTACTTGTGTGGTATGTATGTATATACACACAGGTATCCCTGACAACTCAATTTTAAACAAAGAGAGCCATTTCATCAAAAACTGACTCTCGTCTGTGTGGTTTAGTTCACCGTGAAAACCTCAATAGAAATTGAGGAATAGACTGGCCAAGTTCAATATATAATAGCATTCCAGCTAGCCTTTAAAACTATCACTGTATTTAATTTAAAAAATGGCCCTTACCACTTTCTTATCTGGAGAAGAAGGAGATTGCTTGAACTTTAACCTAACAGGTTCAACTGCAGGATCATGAGAACCTAGAGAAATGTTCGATAGCAAGATGGTTAGCTAAAATACATGATCATTACTGCAGCCCCACACAGCCCCACTTTTATCCAAGCACCAATACACACAGGGCCTATATTAACCGCAAAGACACATGGGACTTCTTTTAGTAGCTGTAACAATAGCTGATAACTCATTCATTCCTTCCAATCCTGATTTTACAATTTCCTTCATATTATTATATATATACAGTAGACCCTCACTAATCTGAATAGCCTGGGGATCTGAGTAGTTCGGATTAGTGAAATTTTCGGATTAGTGAAATGTATGGATATCATTTATTGAACTCTAAATTTTTTTATTTTTTGCAGGTGTAGGTTGAATACTGGGAGTAAATACTGGGAGTACAAGTAATTTTTAATCATTATGTTCCCTTCCATCCTCATTCTTTTAGCAGAACTCAGGAATCCCATCTCAGTCATCTTCCTTTTGCATCCTCGCAACTCGTTGCCCTTCTTCTTTATGTCTGAGATAGTGGAGACTCCAACTCCATACTGTTTAGCTAGTAACTTGTAGCTTTCCCCGAGCTGGTCCAGGATCTCGACCTTCTCCTCAATGGTAAGGCTCTTGTGTGCTCTTTTCTTCTCCATATCACTGCAGCTGCATCGTATGATATGCTCGTAGTAGGTTCAAAGTTCAATCAAAGTCAATAATGTCACGATTTTTATTTTTTAATTTTTTATTTTTATTATTATTTTTTTGCCGTTCGGATTAGCGAGGTTTCAGGTCTGGATTAGCGAGGGTCTACTGTATATATATATACATATATATATATGCATATATATATCTCAGAGTCTACTCTCCTATGAAATAATGCTATATACCTGGTTGACATGCATGCACAACTCTTCTATTTCCTACCGAGTCCATTCAATTGCTAAATATTTACATCTACTGATGACTGTTATAAGTACCTACAGGCGCAAATTCTGCCATGTGTTCCACAATATGTATAAATGAAGCTAAACAACTCTTTAATGAACTGCATGTGCTAAACACCACATTATTGGGCATACCCAGTACTCACAACACTTTAATGAACTGCATGTGCTAAACACCACATTATTGGGCATGCCCAGTATACTCACAACACTTAACTGATGGGAGAGGGAGCAAAATGAAATTCTTTTTAAATGGCTGATGATCACAACTGCTTTCATGAAAGCTCTCTCCCTGACTGTTTCTAGAAATCCAAAAGCTGCATAGGCACCTATTCTTACCTGGAGTCGCTCTGAATCCCTTCACTCTTGGGAAAGGAGTTAGTTTTTGGATGATTTCTTTGCTGAAAGTTTTGCTGTTGACAGAGAGCCAAGTATGAACACATAGCTTGTTTGCTTGCCTCAATGAGGCTGACTCTTCTTGTAGCAACCTGAAGATTATTGTACTTGTATTCTAATGATAAGAAAAGGTTAGTTTGCTATGTCTATTAATGTTGTTAGGTTATTAGAATTAAGTAGGCAGGCAATAATTTCAATTTTTCATTGTATTTCTATGCACGAAAAGGAGTTAAGTAAATTTGAAGCTACCGAGCAAGGGATGCTTAGCTTGTACAGAATACACCTCTAACTAAAAAATTTACACCTACTTACAGGGTATTATTGCTGTAGATATAGGGTTTAATAGGGAGCGTGCTACTAGTCAGAAATGGGTGGGTTTGGGGGTGCTCCATATTGCTGTTCCCCCCACCCCCACCACCCCCATCCCCTTTGGTCCTTTGACAATTTCTAGTGCATAAAATATTTGTAGAGTTATGTAGAATTTAATGATCCCAGCTCTAAATATTAAATGATAGCTTTATACAGCTGGTTCGAATGAGCAGATTCACTAATGCAGATGATGTTGTCAGTTAATCCACTTGATTGAACTATATACAGCATGAATCTTGTGTATGGCAGATATTTTATAACCTTGTATAGTGGCCTCATTTCTCATAGTTAAGTCAGTTGAAGGTGAGCTCAAAAGTCCAGCAAAAATTACCAGGTGTGCCTGTCATTGGATTCGCAACATATTTCCCAAAAAAATTGTGTGCAAATATAATATCTCTATGTATTTTAAATGAAGGAAAGGTTAGGAATGTTATTTTCAGGTAATATTTTGGTTCACATAAGCTTGAATAAATTAATTGGTGCCAACTAGGATATGAATTGTTAATACTTAGATATTAGATATTACAGTACTACACCTTTTACATCAATCAACATGCTGAATGCTTTATATAGTGCTTTAGATATGTCCTTGCACATGCAGCTGACCAATTTCTACCTGATCTACCCCCCCCCCCAATATTTATATCATTTTAAAGGTCACACATTAATCTATCTATTGGACAGTAAGATTGCAAGCGGCATGGGGCAGGGGGGGGGGGGGGGCGGTTAATTGTGGCTAAATACTTGAATGTACACGGCAAATTCTACCAGATTTTTTATAGTCTCCTGAAGTGGCAATGCCAGAGTCTGTCATAACAGCATGAATACAAGCAATGAGATTAAATGTGTCAGGTGTTCATGCAAACTCCTTCGGTCTTAACATTTGGATAACTTGATCTAATGGAGGTTGATTAATAGGAAGGGACACTTGTCTCCTCAGCAACCCCCCCCCCACCCCTAGACATGATCCTATTGTATAAAAGAGAACAGCAGTCTGTGTGGTGATGAATTACAAAATTGAGTGAGCTAGAAAACTCAGCTTAGTAACCATCCCCAGCTTCTTCTGCTTGGCACAGATGCTTCATCCTTAACTCAAGCTGCAATTGCTGCCAGAAGGGCCAAGTCTACCACAATGCTTGGTTTTCAAAAATATTACAAAAAATATACTTTTGTAGTGTGCGGATGCTAATACCTGGTATATATGATGGTGGGAAACAATTTCAGTGATGAACCAATTGACCACCACAACTATGTACACATTTAAACACGAACATCACTCACAGAATAGATCTTTAAAAACGAACCAACATGCTAGACATTGGATTCTTAGCTTGCATATGCCAAGTATACTGCCCCAGCATTACAAAATAGATATAAAATTGTTCTTGTGTTTTGAAGGGAGGAGCAAGTCAGATTTAAAAAAAAGATTTTTATTGGCAATTGCTGCCATGAATAGTCTTTTCGTGGCCATTGTGTTTTTTCTTCTTCTAAAGTCCATTCTTAGAAAAAACAGCTGTCTGCCTGGAGAAAGGAGTCACTCTTGGATTAATTTTTTTGCTTGAAAGTTTTGTTTAAGGCATATAGTGACACCGTGATGCATAGCAGGCTTACTTACCTCAGTGGAGCCGATTCTTGAGTCAAACCATAGCTCATTTATTGCACTCTAAATTAATTTATTTGTGAAAAATTCATAAAAGATTTAAAAAAAACACACAAATAAAGTTGGCAGTCAACCGGTAGAGAGAGCATGTTTCATTTAGCTATAATTATGATTGAGAATTGAGATTAAATAAATACTCATGAATACACTTATGTGCACCTATAGACATTTTTTAGCTAGCAAGCTAAAAGTCAGCCTGACCTTTAATATAATCAGCTATGTGAATATACTGATTGCCATGATGTCATGAAATATATTGGACGTGAATGTAATTCTCTAAATTTACTATGCTGCCAGATTGAGCTTTGCTATTGATTGACTATTAGAACAATAAAATTTACAATTAGCCCTGATACTAGAGGAGGAAAGTAAATCTTACAGGGACAGGAATTGGGACGGTTAATCATTCCAGGGTCCCTTCTGCTTCTCTCCAGCTTCTAGGGTTCCAGAGCAGACATGCAAATGTTAGAAAGCAAGATATCACTTGGTTAGTGGGAGTTGTATAGCAATGGCCACTGCTTGAAATGGGAGAATCCTCGTTTGGAATATAGTAGTGGGGAATGAGGAGAATTATCAGGAAGCTTCTGCTGAGTGGGCAGCACACAACTCAGCAAGCAAACACACGAGAGCTAACCATAATATCCGAGCATATGGCAGTTGGGCCAGTGATGGACCCACAGGTTCGGATTCTACAGAACCTCCATTTCCCACAATATATGTGGATTACCTCCAGTCCGACATTGTCATATCATTTCAGTATTTGACTAGGTTTCTCTGTCTCAGATAAACCAGCATGCAATCAACTTCTGCCTCCCTTTTCATGGGCTTGTGTGCAGATTTCTTTCAGCTGAGACCTCAGCATAATGATTTGATCCGGTTCACACGTCCAACATTCGCATTCCCTGTTTTTAGAAACCTGTATCACTACTGCAATCCCTCCCCCCCTCCACTCCCCCCCTCCACTCCCCCCCTCCCTCCACTCCCCACCCCCTCCACTCCCCTCCCCCCCTCCACTCCCCTCCCCCCTACTTTTTTTGATCATTCTCAGTTATTTAACAGACTTACCTGGTTTCTGTTTGATGCTCACAGTGAAAGGAGATCCTGGAATATGAACACCTGACCACCTCACAAAGATCGTGTACTCCGCCACAAGTTTGGGATTGTATGCAACCACAAGTGTGCGTGTGTCTTCAACTGAAAGAGGCTGGGCTTCGATTTTGAATGAGTCCTTGAGACCATGCACTCTTATCAACATTGTGCCAACTCCAGCGTCCTTGGTATCAATTGTAAACTGTCCACGAGTTCCGATAAAACCATCATGTAGGCCTGGGCCAAATGCCTTCACTTTGCTTGCATCTGCTGCAGGATGGACACGAATCTTGAAGGGTGAATTTGGGATGTGCTTATCGGACCAGAGGACAACAATATAGTACTTTCCAGCCTTCATGGCATCAAACTTAATGGAGAAGAGCCCCTGCTTATCATTGGCCATGAAAAATACCTTAGGCCTGTAGTTGTTCGGTCCCTGGATGTAGACCTTGAGTTGTCCATAGCCACCTTCAACTGTTTCCACATAAAATTCCAATGGACTTCCAGCAATGGCAATGGTGCTGGGGTGCAGTGCTGGTCCATATGCTTTGCACTTTGAAGCATCAGGTCTATCATCAACAGTCAGCTTGAAAGGGCTTCCTTGAATATGATGATCATGGAACAAAATGGATACTATAAAGGCACCAGGTGAGGGTGGGGTATAATCAACGGTATAGCAGCCATTTTTGTTGTCAGTCATTCTCACCTCAGCATGAGCTGTGATCCCCATCACCGTTACTTTGAGGATACCCTTAATGGCAAGACCCACTTCATTACCGATGATGGTAAAGGTGGCTTTCTGGCCAGCAATGGCATGTTTGAGACCATCTCCAGTTGCATTGCAAACTTCCACTTCAAGAGGATTACCCGTGACAATAGAAAAAGGACTGCCAGTGATGTGGGCCATACCCCAGAGAACGTCAAGTCTATGCTCACCAATCTCCCATGGGGTGAAGGAGATTCCGTATATATATTCTTCAGTTTTCTCAATGTTCACGGTGTACTGGGCCGAAGGTCCTTTTGCTACAACTGCCAACTTTGCCTCTCCTGCACCTGTAGTATCCACAGAGAGAGAAATAAGGCTACCAGCTTTTCCATTTCTCGATGTGAGTATTTCACCACGTGCTTTGCACTTGGTGGCATCACAGACAGAGATTACAAAAGGACAACTTGGTATAGTGAAGCCACCCCAGAACAAGTCAATCGTAGAATTTCCAATAGACTTTCCATGGAAGATCACAGAGAAAGTATCGAGTCCAAGATCTTTGACTTCCAATTCCATGGCTAAATTCGACTCATCCATGTTTCCTAACAGAGCTTCAAGTTTCCCTTCACCGGCTCCTCTTGTCTTGACAATGACATCTTCAGACTGTCCCAGCTGCAGGACAGACAATGGTTCACCCAAGATTAAGCACTTAGAGGGGTCTGTAACTTTGATGGTGAAGGGAGAGCCTCGCACATGTCTTCCAGCAAGCTCCACAAACAACTCGTAGCTACCAGGTTCAATAGGTACAAAACTTGCCACATAGCCCATTCCTGCCTTTTCAGCCACATCAACATTCAGATCAGCACTGGGACCATGAGCGGTAATAAGAAGATCTTCATCGTCAGACTTTCTGCCAAACACGTCAATCTGAACTGGCTCACACACAATGGCATAATCTCCAGTGATGTTCAAACCAGAGATCGATAGCTGGTTGGAGTCCACCACTGTCAGACTGAATGGGCTTCCGGGAACATGCATGCCCACAACCTTGACAATGACGAACACCTTTCCTGCTATGTCAGGTTCATATACATACTTGAAGATGCCCTCTGAGAGATCAGAATCTGCTATGCTTTCAAGATCAAATGTAAATCCGTGCAAATCAATAGTGAAGATTGGGGAGCACTCCCCCACATTTTTGGTGTCGACACTAAAGCACACTCGCTCTTTAACATGAACAAAGGAGCTCTCTGATGGTATGCCACTGACTCGGCATTTGGTGGGATCAACAATATTGAAGTCAAAAGGACTACCTGAAATATCTTGTCCATCCCACACAACTTCAACTTTGTAGTGACCAATAATTTCAGGATCAAATTTGAGATGATGGAGTCCTTCCTCTTCCACAGCATAGACACGTATGGTCTCTCCATTTGGCTGTGAAGCTGAGACCGCAAGACTTCCGGTTCCAGCATCAGTTGTATCAATTGTAAACTTCACTGGGTCATTGGCTACAAAATTTGCAGGATATTTCTCGAATGCCTCTCCCAGAGCTTTGCATTTAGCGGAATCAGGAGCAGCATGGATTGGAATAACGAAGGGACTATTAAGAATATTTTCATCAGCATACATGATTGCCAGCGAATAAGTCCCTTGCCTCACTGCTGTGAAAGTGAGCATGTAAAGACCATCCCCTTTATCCATTAGCTCAATAGATGGACTGTCTTCTTCATTACTCCCAAAGTGAGCCTTCAGCAAACCTCGTTCCACAAGCCCAGCCTCAATTCCATTGATTGTAATAGATGATGGAGCATTTGCAATAGCCTTTGTAAGTCCATCTCCAGAAGTTGTGATTGTTCTTGCCTCAATGTTCTTTATGACTTCGAATGAGACAGGTGTATTTGGTATGGCTTCTCCACCCCACAGGATTTTGACTTCATTCTTACCTATTTGCCAAGGAGTGAGTGAGATGGTGAATGACTTATCTTCTTTTTCCTTGATCATGGCTGGATATATTGCCTCGGGGCCAACTGCGATTACCTCAGGCTGGCCATCTCCTGCTTCATAGCAATGCAGGATGAACACCATCAACTGACCTTGCTTCAGAATTGCATCCCTGTCTAGAATGTCGCATGACCAAGTCACCTTCTGTGAATCAACGATGCTGTGAATAAAAGGTGAGCCCAGGATGTCATAGCCAGCCCACTTGATAAACAGTCTAAACTTTCCGACTCTATTTTTCGCAGCGACAACCCATGAAGAATCGCACATTTTTTTCGTATGACCTTCTTCAATTCCAGAAATGATCTCCGACTCATATGTTAGCTCTCCAGGTCCAGCATTTGATACATCCACCTTGAAATCATGTTTTTCACCCACATGGATTACGGTTTGTAGCTTTCCAACGATCTTGCAAGCATCAGGATTAGCAATTTGTACCATGAAAGGACATCCATCTACCTTCTGTCCTGCATGTTTCATTTCCACTGTATAATCTCCAATCTGTTCTGGAGTGAAACAGGCAACATTGCTGGAGCTAACAGCTCCACACTGCAGTTTGACTGCTGCCTCATGTTTGGGATGAACTGAAGTGATGTTGACTTCAGATTCATCCACAACTCCTGTTATTACAAACATAACCTGCTTATTGACTCTTCCATAGCTTCTTGGAGGAATAACCTTGATCTTGGACGATTCTGGTATGTCGTAATTATCCACAGCCGAGGGATCAGTAACATCACAGGACCAAGGTGACGGCAAAATGCTGATACCACAGAAAGTAAGGAGCACTTCCATTCTACCTTCTTCTGAAGGAGTGAATGAGAGCTTGGTCGTATCATCAAAGTTTTCATTTTTCTGAAAGGCTGTAATGTTCCCATGCTCAAGCTTGGCAAATGCTTCAATGTATTCTTTGTCTCCAGCCTTCCTGGTGTCAACTGTGAAGGACAACTCCTCTCCCTTGTGGCCGACATAATCAGAACTGTTAGGTAAATCAATGATGATGACAGACTTGGGATCGTTGATATCTAAACTCAAAGGGGTATTGGGTATAACTTTCCCACTCCACTGCACATCAACTTCATACGTTCCCTGTGTTTTGAAATCAATCTTGATAGAGTGGATCTCCTTGCCAGCCTGTGATTTGTCCTCGGCACTAAAAACCGGGATATATTTCGAGTCCTTGCCCTTTGCTGTGACCGTAAGTTCACCTGTTCCAGCATTAGTAGAATCGACCTTGAACTCAACAGGCTTAACTGTGACTAGAGGAGAATGATCATCTATGGCAGGACCAAATATTTTGCATTTTTCAGCTTCTGGGGGTGGGAGGATTTCGACTGTGAAAGAACTTCCTGTTATATGTTCGTTGTCACTTGTGATGGAAAGGGAGTACTTTCCTGCTTTCGGCACTGAGTACTGCACCAGATAGGTGCCATTTCCTTTGTCGGTGGCAAGTACAAGTACTTGTTCACTCTTTGGGTCGAATTGTACTTCACTGATGACAGTGGTACTTTTTAGACCCATGCCGTTGATTGAGATCTTGAGTGTACCACTTGCCAAAAGACCAGATTCTGGTCCAATGATCATGAAATTAGAGGGACTCAGAGCAATGGCCTTTTTCAGACCATCTCCAGTCACTGTGAAGGTATTAGCAGCAGCAGCTTTGATGAAGTTGATGTGGTAAGGACTGTTTGGTATGGCCTCCCCAGACCAGGTGATCTCAATCTTGTGTTCCCCCAATTCAAATGATGTGAAGCCGACTTTAAATATTCCATCAAGATCCTCCTTGATCTCTGCAACATAGAGTGACTTGGGGCCTTTAGGAGTAACGCAAAGTTCTCCATTTCCTGCCCCTTTTACCTGCACCATGAACTCAAATACTTCCTTGACTTTTCCACTACCAGAGGTCAGTCCTGGGCTAAAGGCAATGCACTTGCTGGCATCACAGACAAATACTTTGTGTGGAGCATGAGGGATGGCAACTCCATTCCAAAACACATTAAACAATGCATCTCCAACTTGCTTTGGTGTCAAGTTGATGCTATAAGCCTTCTCTGAGGGTTTTTTCTGTGAGTTCACTGCAAAGATTCCAAACTCAGATGATTCCGTTCGAAGAGTTCCCTCACCTGCTCCACGGACTTCGAGACATACTGAATATGGTTTCCCAATATGGAGGTAATTAGTTAGGCTCTCTTGAAAGATGCACTTTGAAGGGTCAAAAACATCCAGGCTTATTGGTGAACCCTTGATGTTGTGACCAGCATAGGTAACCCTGATCTCGTGTTTGCCAACAAAAACAGGAGAAATCACACCCAAGGAAGAACAACTTCCATCGGAAGTAAGAAGGACTTCCTGTGTGCCTTTCGGTGTCGTAAGTTCAGCCGAAACTCCTTCCATGCCACCCTCAGTGGCTGAGATAATAAAAGTGGCCTTGTCATCGACAGGCAAAAAGTTACCCATTACTGGATCTTGGAGAGTTACACTCATTTTGTTGGTGTCAATAACTTTTATATGGAAAGGGCTACCTGGTATATCTATTCCAGCGATCTTTGCCATGACCTTATCAACCCCAACACAGCTTGGTGTATATGAGCATTCAGCAAATCCTTGTGAGATATAAACAACCTTAGTGCGTGTTCTTTGCATCGAAGAGAGTTCAACTGTAACCTCAACCTCAGATACTTTTGTGAAACCTTCCACGTCCATCTTGACAGTTTCACCAACCATCGCACACTCCCCACCTGTAATCTGCTTTGCAGATAGACTAAAGGTCATTGGATCAATCACATTGATGGAGTACGGACTTGAAGGGATTTCTATTCCACTCCACTTGATAGTTATCGTAATCAAACCATCAGATTCTGGAACATATTGCACTTTGAAGAGTGCGCTATCTTTAGGATTTTGCTTCAGGTCAATGTTAATAGGTTTTCCACTGCAGTCCATCACCACAGCAAGGTCTCCCATTCCTCCTCTAGAGGTGTCCACTTCAAATATTGCAGACTTTCTGATTATTGCTTTTGTCAGACCCTCTCCAGTGCAGGTGATCTCCTGTGGCTGTGGGAGTGGTTTTGCATTTTTGAACCTAGAAAGGTACGTGACAATGTTGAGTTCATCCACACTGGGGTCAGCCATTTGGCTAGGTGTTAAGATGGGATTGATTCCCAGTTGATCCTTGGCTATCTTCATCCCATGGGCGAGGTTGTCATGGGCATTCTGTGTGTCAAGCTGGCTCCATCCTGGAAATCCTCCGGGATTCACCGTCTCTATCAGGCAAGCCAGATTGATGCCATTGTTCCAGTCAGTACTGAAATTAGTTATATTTTGTTTTGGGATGATTGCTTGGACCCAGTGGAGGAGGTGAGCATTGGCTGGCTTGCAGAAATATGAGATGTAAGTCATAATGCTATTCTCATCAACATCTTTGTGACAAAGATCATCGGCATCCATGATAGGTGGGATGTCCAGCTTATCTTGAGCAATGCTCATTCCAAGAATGCAGTTTCCCTTCTTGTTGGAAGGGTTAAGTGTGGTGTGGTGAGGGACAAGGCCTGGGCGGATTTTATCCACAAGAGCGCAGAGTGCGACTCCATCATTCCAGTCGGTAGTGAAGTTCTTGATCATCTTGTCTGGAATCTGTGTATGTATCCAGGCCAACATGGAGGTCTTGGTGGAAAGTGCGCGTCCAGTGCTGCAGATCTGGTAACGTCGAATCAGAGTCCAGATTAGACCTAGGATGAGCTTGAGGTTTCCATTGTGAATGTCCTCAGGCCCTGTTCATGAGGTGTGAAGTAATGGGAAAAAGGATTTCATAAATAATTCATTGCAATGTCCCCAGGCCCTGTTCATGAGGTGTGAAATAAGGTGAAAAAGTAATTCATCATTGTGAATGTCTGTTCATGAGGTGTGAAGTAATTGAAAAAGGATAAATAATTCATTGCAATGTCCTCAGGCCCTGTTCATGAGGTGTGAATTGGCGTGAAAAGGGATGATTCATTGCATACATGCCCTTGGAGTGGAAAGAGGTTACAATAGTTGTATGATGTTATAAACCTCTGGTCTTCAATGGCAGTGGCACTCGTTGTAAATTTTGTTATGTTTGAATAGAGCAAGAAAGTGTCTAGCACTTGCTCATTCACCACTCACAAGATTGCACTAACCACAAAATAATAATAATTATAAATAAAAACTTAAAAGCACTTGACAAAATAAGCCTTATGTGGTAAAATTGCCAGTTTTGAAATAGCAATGCTTGTGGTGACCTAAAATGCATAGAGCTTAAATGGAGTTTATTATTAGAAGACTCATGAACTATAAGCTAGCATCACATGGGAGGATTCAAAGAGCCACTTGAAGTTCAAGCTTAAATGGAGTTTATTCTTAGAAGACGCGTGAACTATTAGCTAACATCACATGGGAGGATTCAAAGAGCCACTTGAAGTTCCATGACTACCATAATATACTCATTTATACACAAGACATATATCTGTTTTCCAGTACTATTACGGTCTGGTGTTCTCCTGAGCTTGGCCGCTGTTTAGAAAATGATAAGTGCTTGTGGGTGTGGCCAGTGCAAACTCAGTGCAAATTTAAGTAACAAATAATGTTTCAAGTTTTGTTCTATAAAATTTTTAATTATCTAATTTTTATTTTTTATAAAGGAAACATATTTATATAAAGGAGATATATATTTGCATATTTATATAAAGGAGATAAATATTTGCATATTTGCATATTTATATATATAAAGGAGATATATATTTGCATGCGATATATATGCGATATATATTTGCATATTTATATAAAGGAGAGCATATTTATATAAAGGAGATATATATTTGCGTATTTATATAAAGGAGATAAATATTTTCATATTTATATAAAGGATTGCATATTTATATAAAGGAGATAAATATTTGCATATTTGAATATTTGAATATTTATATAAAGGAGATATATATTTTCACATTTATATAAAGGATTTATATAAAGGATTTATAAAGGAGATATATATTTGAATATTTATATAAAGGAGATATATATTTGCATATTTATATAAAGGAGATATATATTTGCATGCCATAAGCACTAGATAACAAGCACCTACATATATACTGGACCTTACCTATGTTTACAAGTTTAATTTCTTTGTCATTCATGAACTTGAAGCTCACTCCAAGGTTCTCCAGCTTCTGTGGCTTTATCCTCAACTGGCTTCTCTCCTTTATATAGCAGAGCCTGTCCTTTGAGATATTCTCCAGCAGTTCCGCCAAGATGATGCCATCTTCCAGATCTTTCTCCAAACAAGTCACCCTGTTCTTGCAAGAGGTAAGGTGACCGTTCAGGCTGCTGTTCACCCATTTTGTGAAAGTGTTTTCTTGGATTTTCTTCCAGTTGTCCATCTTGCAGCATAAAAAAGATGCAGCCCCACCCTTCCAAAAAGTGGGAGGATCTCACCAAAATAGGGGCGTATTAAAGCATGCGCATTAAATAGATTACAACCTTTGTACTCGCCGAAGATGTCCGCTGAGAGGAAGCTGAATTGTGAAAAATTGTTGGGTTACTTGCAGAGTCTCCCTGCAGTCTTACTGGCAAGGCTTTACCAGCATTCAGCGTCGTGTTTAGCGGTGTTCAGGTGCGCTAACTCAATATTGCATTACCTAGATACCAGTGCAATGCCATATTTTGGAGTTGAATATCTGCAGTTGAAGAATTCCGAGGTGAAATATTCCCATATTGTTTAGCGTGTAGGGAAGCCAGCATCCTGCTCTTCTGCTCTCCCTAGTACCTACTGCAGATGAGAAAACTGTAAACATAAATATCCCTCTATGATACACAAATATCCCACATGAATAGACCAATGGGTATTCAATGCATTTTCCAAATTTTTGTAGTGGTCATTGCATTCTCATTCTTGTAAGCCTGGTTAGCATGCATAAATGAAGAGATGAAAAATAATGGAGAAGAAGTCTGATGCTTGAATGGTCACGGGAGAGAACTTGTGTAACAGGTGCTAGGTATCTTGTCATCTCCTTCTCTGCATCTATCATTAAAACTCAAGTCAAAGTCTACCAGACCTTTTTTCTTTATTTCTTAATCGGGCCTTGGTCGAGATGCTCACTTGTGCATCATCTCTTCTGGGAGTCATGGTTTTGGGCTTGTGGTATATTTTCTTGAAAATTGAAAATTGGCTTATGATATCAGGTTTTACCTACCCCCCCCCCCCCCCCCCCCTTGTTTGGGGGTTTGGGTCTGGCATGTGAAGCTAGTTAGGCTTGGGGGACCTAAGGTGAAGTCCATGCACTTGTGCCTTGAACACTTTTTTCTCTTGGCGATTAAAATGAGAGGTTGTCTAGTGGTGGCAGGACAATCCCCAGGGCTATTTATGGATGTCCAACATTACAAAGTTGTTTCCACCTAGCCCTAGCCCTGGTCCTAGCCCTGGTCCTAGCCCTAGTGCTAGCCCTGGTCCTAGCCCTGGTCCTAGCCCTGGTCCTAGCCCTAGTCCTAGCTCTAGCCCTGGCCCTAGCCCTAGCCCTAGCCCTAGCCCTAGTGCTAGCCTCAGTGTTAGGTGGGCAAGAACTTCTTTGAGCATCTGGAGTGGATGGTCCATTGCGTTGCTGAGCATATATAGAGCAACCGTAACCTTCTGAGCTTCGGGTGGGTTGGATTTTATTTTCATTCCCCTCCAACCCCCCACTCCCTGCCCCCTCCAAGATTGAAAGAAAAGATAAAAGTGAGAGGTCTTTTTATTGTTAACAGCCATCTTTTGAAGACAATAGTCACCCATCCTAAATGTGTGAGGTGTCTTCTTTCTACCCGCCCCTTCCCTCAACACTCATAACCCTAGCAACCGGTACCACTTAGCACCTACTTCACTGTTGGCTCTAGCCTCTATTTGTTAAGCACCTACTTCACTGTTGGTTCTAGCCTCTATTTGTTAAGCACCTACTTCACTGTTGGTTCTAGCCTCTATTTGTTAAGCACCTACTTCACTGTTGGTTCTAGCCTCTATTTGCCTACTTCACTGTTGTTTCTAACCTCTATTTGTTAAGCACCTACTTCACTGTTGGTTCTAGCCTCTATTTGTTAAGCACCTACTTCACTGTTGGCTCAAGCCTTTATTTGTTAAGCACTTACTTCACTGTTGGCTCTAGCCTCTATTTCTTAAGCACCTACTTCACTGTTGGCACTAGCCTCTATTTGTTAAGCACCTACTTCACTGTTGGTTCCGGCCTCTACTTGTCAAGCACCTACTTCACTGTTGGTACTAGCCTCTATTTGTTAAGCACCTACTTCACTGTTGGCTCAAGCCTTTATTTGTTAAGCACTTACTTCACTGTTGGCTCAAGCCTTTATTTGTTAAGCACCTACTTCACTGTTGGCTCTAGCCTCTATTTGTTAAGCACCTACTTCACTGTTGGCTCTAGCCTCTATTTGTTAAGCAGCTACTTAACTGTTGGTTCTAGCCTGTATTTGTTAAGCACCTACTTCACTGTTGGTTCTAGCCTCTACTTGTTAAGCACCTACTTCACTGTTGGTTCTGGCCTCAGCATTAATAATAATTCTGTTTTAGTACTTCTCAATTTAGTGCATGAAATATTTCAGACATAATTTAGGATTATCTTGGCGGTGAAAAATTCGCCATGTACGAGTTGTTAGTAAAAAGTTGTTCTTTTCCACGTACTGTCGGCTCATGCAGTACGATAAGAAGTCTCTTACCAGGTAGGTTTAGTCTAGAAAGAGACCCCTTATCAGGAAAGGTTGATCCTCGAAAAAAATACCCCATACCAGGTTAGCATGAGGCTCAAGCTAGAGACCCCTTACCATCCATTGGAATTTGGCAGCAAATGTTGGGAGGCATGTGCCTCTACTGAGTAAACGAGATGGCACTCAATCCTTTGCCATGTTTGTAATTCCTATCGCTGATCACTATGGTAACCAACACAGTTGTGGTTGTTGGCATTGTTGTGCCAATACTATTGTTGCTAACGGCACTCGTTAGAGACACCATTTATAACAATGCCATTGCGGTTGTTTGCGTGTTGACGGTGCTGTCGTAGTTGTTGACAGCACCGTTGAAAATGTTTTTTAATTTGTTGATAGCATTCGATAACCATTCTTGCAGTTAGCGACACGATTATTGTTGATGGACACTTGATTGCTTATATCAGTCGTTTTGTTGTTGTTGTTATTGACGACACAGAGAGCTGCCGGAGCTTTCTAAGCATTACATCATGCGGCTCCTTTTCCTTGACCAACCCCTCCCACTTTCTCTCCTCAATTCCTGGCCTCGAAGCAACCCTGCTAGTCTGGCGTGAGTTATTTCATAATTACTATCCAATTGAAGGAGGCATTCGTGCATGAAGGGGTTAAAGCATCTGTCTCACAAACATTGCGGTTGTTAAATGTAATCAAGTGACCTCTGACCTCACCAATTGTACCACTCTATGTATGTTGGCGATTGGATGGTTTCCTGTTTGGCTCCTCCCTAGACTTCAGCAAAGTCGGTGACTTGCAGCTGCTGCTTGATCACCCTGAGCTTCCATCTCTGCACCAGCACTAGCAGGGTTTCATTTAGGGGGGGAGCAGCTGCCCCCCCCTTGGAACCTATTTGCCCCCCCCCTTGGAAATTGTATTATTAAGATTCATTAGAAACTTTGTCACATCTTTAACCATCATGCCCCCCCCCTTAATATCCAGATTCCTCCAGTTGACCCCCCTTGGACAATTTTCTAAATGAAACCCTGAGCAGAAGCTGCACTCCACTCTCATCCATGGTGGCCTGTCTTAAAAGCAACAGGCAAACCACAGCTTTGCATATACTAATTGGGTCCAGAATCATTACTTTATGAATATCTTATGAATATCGTTACAGCACTTCATGTAGTATACTAGGCACTTCCTGTAGTATACTAGGAATTTCCTGTAGTATACTAGGCATTTCCTGTAGTATACTAGGCATTTCCTGTAGTATCCTACATCCTGTGCCCATCTTAAAAGCAACAGGCAAAACAAAACGAGCTTTGCACGTAATCCTAATTTGGTCTTGGTGTTTGTGAGGTTACCGAGGGAACCTCACCGGTGAGCTGGATGTGTACTGGATGTAGCAGTGGGTGGGAAACGTTGGGGATCAGCAGGTACTAAACACCAACCTTGCGGACATTTCCCCCCTTTAGTTGGTAAAGGGTTTACCTTATGATAGAGTGTTCCACTAGAGCCCACCATGGACGTATGTATAAGTACATCGTTCCTCAAACACAATCCGGCAGTGTTGCCATAATTTTTTTGGTAATTTCCAAATTACTCAGCCTGTGTTATCCAAAATTTTGGCAACAAAAAATCCAAACAAAATCCAAATAACAATTTCATGAGAAATAACATACTAAAGTGTGTTCATAGCATTTACACATGTCTTTAATAGTTCAGTGTTCGGTTTAAATTCATAGCATTTTTTAGGAACATTGAATTGCACTGTTAAAAGTGAATTTAAGTTCCTAGTCTGTTTCTGTGCTTCGTTTTGTTGAGACCAATGTGGCTGAATAAACGTTCGGTATCAGCATTGCCATGGGGTATAACTAGAATGGCATTTGCGAGTTTTGCCTTTCTAATGATGAAAAATCCAAACATTTATTGATAAAATCCAACACTATGGCAACACTGCAATCGTATGGTGGCATTTTCCTCGCTATGTCTGATGCAAAACTCGAATATCATATATACTGTATGTATATAATTACACAATGACCTTCTCAATATTCAACTTGAACTTTGAAACTCTTCCAGCAAGTTTAAGGATGAAGCCATTAAGACCAGGAAGGGTACAGAGAGAGCCAACAAAGTGTTCCTGTCGGAGAGAATTTGCTAGTCCTACAGAAGAAGTGGTGCCCTAATGGCTGAGCGAAGACCTGGAGGCCAAACTGGAAACAGCACTGGGAAGTGACTATCAGAGGATTCAAACCCTTCAGGGGGCAGCAGAGAAGACCTACAATAAATCCAAGCAGAACCATCAAAAGAAGCTGGAGACACTTTTGGAGAGAAGGAGATCGAGGGAAGTGGAGATTCACCCCAAGACATGAACAGGTGGCTGGGGAATCTGACAGAGAAGAATCTTTCTCCAACTCAGGAAGAAGTGCTTGCTTTGGGTCTTAACTTTGTCCCTGCTCTAAAGAATCTACCTTTGATGGACACTATAGCTGCAGTGGAAGAGCTGGTCAGGAAGCTGGAGGATAGCAAAGCACATGAGCTTCGAGGAAGAAGAGCAAGAAAACCAAAGGACAACTTGACGAAGGAACAGAGAAAGGCCTTTGGAGAACTGAGGAAGATGGAAGAGCTCATGATCTTACCAGCAGACAAAGAGAAGACAACAGTTCTGATGACATAGGACAGGTACATTTCAAAGCTGACGGGAATGGCTGGAAACCAAAACGTATGGAATACTGAAGAAGGATCCTACCAAGGCACAGGAAAGCAAGGTGAATCGTGTGTTAAAGAATATGGAGAAGATAGGAGAAATAACAACTGTAGAATTAGGACCACTGGAAGTAGACCACCACTGATTTATGGGCTCCCTAAGATACATAAACCTGAGGTTCCCCTTAGGCCTATTGTGTCTTGTAGACGTGCTCCATCATATAATCTTTCCAAGTTCATAGCATATTTGATATCACCTCTAGCTGGAAATACAAGTATGTACATATGTCAAGGATTCTGGGCAATTTATCAAGCATATTCAAGATGAATGTTCGGCACAGGATGAGTGTCTTGTCAGTTTTAATGTTTCCTCTCATTTTACCAATGCTACCATTTATGAGGCTATGGAAGTAATTTTTGTAATGTTGACGAAAGATGAGAGCTTGCAGGAGAGGACTACACTAGGTGCTGACAGGATTTCTGAACTGTTGGAGTTGTGCCTGAAATCCACCTACTTCAGGTATCAAGAAAAATACTACGAGCAGAAAGAGGGTGCAGCAATGGGCCCTCCAGTATCTGCAGTGGTAGCCAACCTTTATATGGAATTCTTTGAGAAATTGGCACTCACAACTGCCCCACTGAAGCCAAGGGTTTGGAAGAGATACGTTGATACCTTCTGCTTTGAAAGAAGGGACGTGAGCAGGAGTTGTTGGACCATCTGAACAACATCAGGCCATCCATAAAGTTTACCATGGAGCTTGAAGAGGATGGATCGTTGCCCTTTCTGGATTACCACCTACACAGGAAGGAAGATATGGAAGCAACCGTTTACAGAAAACCCTCACACACCAACGGGTATCATCCTATCCATGTCAGAAGAGGAGTGGTGAAGAGCTTGTATGATACAGCAGGAGAGTAGTCACTGAGAAGGAGGACCTTAGAAGGAAGAACATCATTTGAATATTGTCTTTATAGAGAATGGTTATCCACAAGCCTTCATCAACCTTTCATCTGTAGATGCATCTAAATGCAGAAAGGAAGGTAAGTAGTACACTGATACAGGCAATGAGGGGTCTAAAAAAAGGATCCTATGATAGTTATGCAGCAGGGATGAGTGAAGACATCAGGAGGGTCTGCAGGAAGTTCAACATCAATGTCATTTTCAGATCAGGAAGAACTTTGTGGACACAACTGAGCAGAGTGAAGGATGTTTTACCAGCTAATATGCACTCATGTGTTGTGTGCCGCATCCCTTGTAGCTGGGGGGAAATACTACATAGGGGACACCATCAGAAGACTGGAGACTAGAGTGGAAGAACATCAAGATGCCTGTAGAAAGTGTGCTAAAGAGAAATCTGCAATTGCTTAACATGCATGGAGCAATGAAACCCTGTTTTGTGGGAGGATGCCACTATCTTGACCAGGCCAGAAGACAGAAGGAACTGCTAGTGAAGGAGGCATTGCACATCGGCCTAGCACCAAAGTGTGAGTGGTTCAATCGAGACTGACTGAAATGGACTTGCCTGGCTGCTGGGGAGCTACTCTGAAGGGCCCGAACTTGAAACCATGATAACCTTAACTTTTTTTGTGTTCAGTTCTTTGTTGATACTTTAATATCAACAAAGTCTTTATTTATTTATTATTATTATTTTATTTATTATTATTATTAATTATTTTCGTTTATTTATTTATTTTTATACGATCCTCTCTAGGGCTTCTCTTTGTCCTGATAGTTTTTATATATATATAAATTTATTTTTTAAATTTAGTTTATTTATTTATTTATTATTACTACTATTATTATTATTTATTTGTTTATTTAACTATTATTATTTATTTATTTATTTATTTATTATTACTTTTATTATTTATTAATTTATTATTATTACTACTACTATTATTATTTATTTATTTATTATTACTACTATTATTATTTATTTATTTATTTATTATTACTACTATTATTATTTATTTACTACTATTATTATTTATTAATTTATTATTACTATTTATTTATTATTACTCACTATTATTTACTAACTATTATTTATTTATTAATTTATTATTACTATTATTATTATTTATTTATTTTTACTACTATTATTATTTATTCATTTATTTATTATTACTACTATTTATTTACTACTACTATTTATTTATTTATTATTACTATTTATTTATTATTACTACTATTATTATTTATTTTGGGTTTGGGGGGAATAGGGGAATATATAACTAATGAAATATAGAATACAAGGCAAGAACTACAGTATATTGGTTATCTAGTTATCGAAAAACAACCATCTGGACTGGCCCCCCACTGACCCCACCACAGATGCTGTGTTCCTTCTCTGTACAGCTACAGAAACACTCTGAAGAAGGTATGCTCTCTCCTTCGCCTCTCCAGCACATTGTCTCACTCTGTGGCCTAGCTCCTTAAAAAAGGCCAGTGTCCTCTTCCCAATGGCCCCCAAAGTCTCAATAGCCACAGGTATGAAGGAATAGCCAGGCCCTAAGGTGATCTACTTGGCTGACTTCCTCTCCTCAGCAAGGTCAGCCACTGCTCCAGCACTATTGGTGGCATAGCATCACTAGGACTGTGCAAAGGTGTCCGGGCAAGTCACATCCCATACTAGTGGCTTGCCATCCTTCCATGGGATCGTCACTGCCCCATCCAGTCACCTGCCGTCTGTGCGGTTCAGACCTAATGGTTCTAGCCTTGAAGGTGTGTGTGATGTGGTCAGAGCTCTGTGTATGATGTCATTGATGGCCCCATGACAATAATGGTGCCCTTCGCTCTTCCTACCGACCCCACGGGTGGCCAGGTGGTCCACCTCAGTCCCACAGTGATGGCACGTGTGGGGGAGACAGGAATGCCCCGCAGCAACTCACACTGAGGAAAGCTGCACATACATCAACACTGTACCTCACTCTTGACAAAGGCAGTGCTCCCGAAGGATTATCTTGCCATTAGTTTTGTTGTCGACACCACTCGACGTAGCGATGCATAGCTCTTGTTAGCGCCTCAGTGGAGCCAATTCCAAACTGCAGGTAGTTGTTATTACAATAGCCTTCTCAATAATCAGCCTTGAATTTTTGCTCTCTCGATATTTCGACTAGTTACTCGAGGGAATGTATTTTCGTTCCGTTAAATTTTTTTTTTAAATTAAAAAAAAAAGTATGTGTGATATAAAAAAGCACATGCCACGAATGAGGATGGTAGTCAGTTTGTAAAGGAGCTATCGGACAGTGTCTAGTATACTATTACAGTAAATGCTGCAGTGGCATTCATAAAGTGATAATCCACTAGAGCCACATTACATTCTTGGTGTGAGACGGGCCACCATGGAGCATGCTGGTCGGAGCCGAGCATGAAACCATGCAATCCAGTGGTCCAATTGGCAAGGTCAGACAGAGGTTCTTAATTTTAGTATCTACTTTTCAAGATTTGATTAATTAAGGGAGTGGGTTTGCCCTATCTGTAAGCAGGTAGAATTCGTGGGTGAGTGAGGCCTCACTGAAGAGTAAGAGTGAGAGAGTTGGATTTCCCTCCTGGTCGCCTCGAGGGGTGAGTGGAAGAAAGGAGAAGAGAAGATCATGAATGGCCTGATGAACAGAGTGACTGTGTCCATCATCCTTCCCTGTCAGCCATGCAGCCCGTCTCACCTGCTGTGCAGCAAATACTTATTATCATCTCTCAATGAACTCTCAGTGGACATAATAACATTAAAATCACATTCTCAATAATCAACTTCAAATTGTATTACAATTTCAAGTTGATTATTGAGAAGGTTTAACTTTGTTGTTGTTGTTGTTGTTGTTGCTGTTGTTGTTATTACTATTACTACTATTACTACTATTACTACTATTATTACTATTACTACTATTATTACTATTATTATTATTATTATTATTATTATTATTATTATTATTATTATTATTATTATTATTATTATTATTATTATTATTATTATTATTATTATTATTATTATTATTATTTTTATTATTATTTTTATTATTATATTATTTGGGGTGGGGGGGGGCGGGGGGCGGTTATAGGGGCCTATGGGGGAGGTGGCTTGCATGGGTTTATTAGGGTCTTGGTTTGTTGTTTGCTCTGTTTCGGGGTGGCTTTGCTATCTGGTAAGGGGTTGCATCAGCTATTAACCGTGCAGCCTGTTCTCACTTGCGCATCGCAACTAGGCCAATCTAGCCTAACATCTGCTGCTGGGTGTTCTCTCATCATTATCTTCACTATGACAACCATTCGTGGTTTACTTAATAAGGCGGCTGACCCATTCATATTTTTTTATGGGTGAGCGTACAGTGCATACATAGATACATTATATACATATATACATATATACATAGATACATACATACATATATACATATATATATACATATATACATAGATAGATACATCGATACATAGATGCTTAGATAGATACATAGATACATAGATGCTTAGATAGATACATAGATACATAGATACATAGATACATACATACATATATACATAGATACATACATACATAGATACATAGATACATAGATGCATAGATACATAGATACATAGAAGGGGCACAGAATTGGGGGGGGGGGGTGAGTATATTCTAGGTCTAGGGGTGTTCTAAGGCTAGGGGTCTATGAATATTCTAGGGCTAGGGGTATTCTAGGGCTAGGGTATCTAAGGCTAGGGTATTCTAGGGCTAGGGATATTCTAGGGCTAGGGGTATTATAGGACTATGGGATTCTAGGGCTAGGGCTATTCTAGGGCGAGGGGTATTCTAGGGCTAGGGATATTCTAGGGCTAGGGGTATTCTAGGACTATGGGATTCTAGGGCTAGGGCTATTCTAGTGCGAGGGGTATTCTGGGGTTAGGGGAATTCTACGGCTAGGATATTCTAGGGCTAGGGCTATTCTAGGGCGAGGGGATTTCTAGGATGAGTGTTCTAGGGCTAGGGTGTTCTAGGGCTAGGGCTGGTGTTCTAGGGATGAGTGTTGTAGGGCTAGGGCTGGGTACAGATTGTATTCAGCATAAGTCTAGAGACATCCTGGGTGGCAAACATGCTGAAAATACCAGGATATCTTAGGACAGGTCCTGGCTCCACAGCCCTGGCCCATCCTCTAGGACAGGTCCTGGCTCCACAGCCCTGGCCCATCCTCTAGGACAGGTCCCGGCTCCACAGTCCTGGCCCATCCTCTAGGACAGGTCCTGGCTCCACAGGCCTGGCCCATCCTCTAGGACAGGTCCTGGCTCCACAGGCCTGGCCCATCCTCTAGGACAGGTCCTGGCTCCACAGGCCTGGCCCATCCTCTAGGACAGGTCCTGGTTCCACAGGCCTGGCCCATCCTCTAGGACAGGTTCTGGCTCCACAGGCCTGGCCCATCCTCTAGGACAGGTCCTGGCTCAACAGGCCTGGACCATCCTCTAGGACATGTTCTGGCTCCACAGGCCTGGCCCATCCTCTAGGACAGGTCCTGGCTCCACAGGCCTGGCCCATTGTCTGGGACAGGTCCTGGCTCCACAGGCCTGGCCCATCCTCTGGGACAGGTCCTGGCTCCACAGACCTGGCCCATCCTCTAGGACAGGTCCTGGCTCCACAGGCCTGGCCCATCTCCTGGCTCCACAGGCCTGGCCCATCCTCTAGGACAGGTCCTGGCTCCACAGGCCTGGCCCATCCTCTAGGACAGGTCCTGGCTCCACAGGCTTGGCCCATCCTCTAGGACAGGTCCTGGCTCCACAGGCCTGGCCCATCCTCTAGGACAGGTCCTGGCTCCACAGGCCTGGCCCATCCTCTAGGACAGGTCCTGGACAGGTCCTGGCTCCACAGCCCTGGACCATCCTCTAGGACAGGTCCTGGGTCCACAGGCCTGGCCCATCCTCTAGGACAGGTTCTGGCTCCACAGGCCTGGCCCATCCTCTAGGACAGGTCCTGGCTCCACAGGCCTGGCCCATCCTCTAGGACAGGTCCTGGCTCCACAGGCCTGGCCCATCCTCTAGGACAGGTCCTGGCTCCACAGGCCTGGCCCATCCTCTAGGACAGGTCCTGGCTCCACAGGCCTGGCCCATCCTCTAGGACAGGTCCTGGCTCCACAGGCCTGGCCCATCCTCTAGGACAGGTCCTGGACAGGTCCTGGCTCCACAGCCCTGGCCCATCCTCTAGGACAGGTCCTGGCTCCACAGGCCTGGCCCATCCTCTAGGGCAGGTCCTAGCTCCACAGGCCTGGCCCATCCTGTAGGACAGGTTCTGGCTCCACAGGCCTGGCCCTGCCTCTAGGACAGGTCCTGGCTCCACAGGCCTGGACCATCCTCTAGGACAGGTTCTGGCTCCACAGGCCTGGCCCATCCTCTAGGACAGGTCCTGGCTCCACAGGCCTGGCCCATCCTCTGGGACAGGTCCTGGCTCCACAGGCCTGGCCCATCCTCTAGGACAGGTCCTGGCTCCACAGGCCTGGCCCATCCTCTAGGACAGGTCCTAGCTCCACAGGCCTGGCCCATCCTCTAGGACAGGTCCTGGCTCCACAGGCCTGGCCCATCCTCTAGGACAGGTCCTGGGTCCACAGGCCTGGCCCATCCTCTAGGACAGGTTCTGGCTCCACAGGCCTGGCCCATCCTCTAGGACAGGTCCTGGCTCCACAGGCCTGGCCCATCCTCTAGGACAGGTCCTGGCTGGCCCATCATCTCTCTCCATTCATCGTTTGTCATCAATTTATTTTGCATTATTCTCTGCTAGACTTCACCAGGAGAGTCTGGCCAGAATGGAGAACCTCCGCGTGTGTGAGCTCGTGCCAATAGCCGGGGGACAGCAAGGGGCACAGCTGAACAGCTGCTTCAAGTCCAACCTTCAAATGCTTCTCTGCGGAGGGTGTGTGTGTGTGTGTGTATGTGTGTGCATTTATAAGTGTGTGTATGTTTGTATGTATGGATGTGTGTGTATATATGTGTGTGCATGTGTGTATAGTTCGTGTGAGTGATGAGATGTGATACCAGTGTGTGTGTGTGTGTGGTGTGTGTGTGTGTGTGTGTGTGTGCGGTATGTGTATGTGTGTGTGTGTATGTGTGTGTGTGTATGTGTGTCTAGTGGTGAACCCTGGGCGGCAGTTGGTCACACAGGAGAAGACAAACATGCCAGAGATGTGGGCTATCTCGGCACCTACGCCGACAAGCAGTGGGAGGTAGCATACACACACACACACACACACACACACACACACATAGTTAGAATAATTAAAACAACACTATAAAGAAACCAGACCCGACCCATGTGGACCACGACTGATGACCCTTTACCGTTTAATAACCTTCCGCAATCAGTATAATTGGTGTTCATGGTGGTATAGGGTCATTAGACTGGTTGTGGTCCCCACGGGTATCGTCTGGAATAGGCAGTGCCACTAATACAGGGAGTCCCACTAATACAGGGAGCATCACTAATACAGGGAGTGCCACTAATACAGGGAGTGCCACTAATATAGGGAGCACCACTAATTCAGGGAGTGCCACTAATACAGGGAGCACCACTAATACAGGGAGTGCCACTAATACAGGGAGTGCCACTAATACAGGGAGTGCCACTAATACAGGGAGCACCACTAATACAGGGAGCACCACTAATACAGGGAGTGCCACTAATACAGGGAGTGCCACTAATACAGGGAGTGCCACTAATACAAGGAGTGCCACTAATACAGGGAGCACTACTAATACAGGGAGTGCCACTAATACAGGGAGTGCCACTAATACAGGGAGCACTACTAATACAGGGAGCACCACTAATACATGGAGTGCCACTAATACAGGGAGTGCCACTAATACAGGGAGTGCCACTAATACAGGGAGTGCCACTAATACAGGGAGTGCCACTAATACAGGGAGCACCAATAATACAGGGAGCACCAATAATACAGGGAGCACCAATAATACAGGGAGCGCTACTAATACATGGAGTGCCACTAATACAGGGAGTGCCACTAATACAGGGAGTGCCACTAATACAGGGAGTGCCACTAATACAGGGAGTGCCACTAATACAGGGAGTGCCACTAATACAGGGAGTGCCACTAATACAGGGAGCACCACTAATACAGGGAGCACTACTAATACAGGGAGCACTAGTGAGTGCCACTAATACAGGGAGCACCACTAATGGAGTGCCACTAATACAGGGAGTGCCACTAATACAGGGAGCACCACTAATACAGGGAGCACCACTAATACAGGGAGTGCCACTAATACAGGGAGTGCCACTAATACAGGGAGTGCCACTAATACAGGGAGTGCCACTAATACAGGGAGCATCACTAATACAGGGAGCACCACTAATACAGGGAGTGCCACTAATACAGGGAGTGCCACTAATACAGGGAGTGCCACTAATACAGGGAGTGCCACTAATACAGGGAGTGCCACTAATACAGGGAGTGCCACTAATACAGGGAGTGCCACTAATACAGGGAGTGCCACTAATACAGGGAGCATCACTAATACAGGGAGTGCCACTAATACAGGGAGTGCCACTAATACAGGGAGCACCACTAATACAGGGAGCGCCACTAATACAGGGAGTGCCACTAATACAGGGAGTGCCACTAATACAGGGAGTGCCACTAATACAGGGAGCACCACTAATACAGGGAGCGCCACTAATACAGGGAGTGCCACTAATACAGGGAGTGCCACTAATACAGGGAGTGCCACTAATACAGGGAGTGCCACTAATACAGGGAGTGCCACTAATACAGGGAGTGCCACTAATACAGGGAGTGCCACTAATACAGGGAGTGCCACTAATACAGGGAGTGCCACTAATACAGGGAGTGCCACTAATACAGGGAGTGCCACTAATACAGGGAGTGCCACTAATACAGGGAGTGCCACTAATACAGGGAGTGCCACTAATACAGGGAGCGCCACTAATACAGGGAGCACCACTAATACAGGGAGCACCACTAATACAGGGAGCACCACTAATACAGGGAGCACCACTAATACAGGGAGTGCCACTAATACAGGGAGTGCCACTAATACAGGGAGTGCCACTAATACAGGGAGTGCCACTAATACAGGGAGCACCACTAATACAGGGAGCACCACTAATACAGGGAGTGCCACTAATACAGGGAGTGCCACTAATACAGGGAGTGCCACTAATACAGGGAGTGCCACTAATACAGGGAGTGCCACTAATACAGGGAGCACTACTAATACAGGGAGCACCACTAATACAGGGAGTGCCACTAATACAGGGAGTGCCACTAATACAGGGAGCACCACTAATGGAGTGCCACTAATACAGGGAGTGCCACTAATACAGGGAGCACCACTAATACAGGGAGTGCCACTAATACAGGGAGTGCCACTAATACAGGGAGCACCACTAATACAGGGAGTGCCACTAATACAGGGAGCACCACTAATACAGGGAGTGCCACTAATACAGGGAGTGCCACTAATACAGGGAGCACCACTAATACAGCGAGTGCCACTAATACAGGGAGCACCACTAATACAGCGAGTGCCACTAATACAGGGAGTGCCACTAATACAGGGAGTGCCACTAATACAGGGAGTGCCACTAATACAGGGAGTGCCACTAATACAGGGAGTGCCACTAATACAGGGAGCACTACTAATACAGGGAGTGCCACTAATACAGGGAGCACTACTAATACAGGGAGCGCCACTAATACAGGGAGCACCACTAATACAGGGAGCACCACTAATACAGGGAGTGCCACTAATACAGGGAGTGCCACTAATACAGGGGTGCCACTAATACAGGGAGTCCCACTAATACAGGGAGTGCCACTAATACAAGGA
The DNA here is from genome assembly GCA_028752905.1 of Cladorhizidae sp. MBARI D1340-BT2. Taxonomy (NCBI): domain Eukaryota; kingdom Metazoa; phylum Porifera; class Demospongiae; order Poecilosclerida; family Cladorhizidae; species Cladorhizidae sp. MBARI D1340-BT2. Next base: position 18,862,854 of record JAQNBH010000010.1, read on the forward strand.
GCACTACTAATACAGGGAGTGCCACTAATATAGGGAGCACCACTAATACAGGGAGTGCCACTAATACAGGGAGCACCACTAATGGAGTGCCACTAATACAGGGAGTGCCACTAATACAGGGAGCACCACTAATACAGGGAGTGCCACTAATACAGGGAGTGCCACTAATACAGGGAGCACCACTAATACAGGGAGCACCACTAATACAGGGAGCACCACTAATACAGGGAGTGCCACTAATACAGGGAGTGCCACTAATACAGGGAGTGCCACTAATACAGGGAGTGCCACTAATACAGGGAGCACCACTAATACAGGGAGCACCACTAATACAGGGAGTGCCACTAATACAGGGAGCACCACTAATACAGGGAGTGCCACTAATACAGGGAGTGCCACTAATACAGGGAGTGCCACTAATACAGGGAGTGCCACTAATACAGGGAGTGCCACTAATACAGGGAGTGCCACTAATACAGGGAGTGCCACTAATACAGGGAGCACCACTAATACAGGGAGCACTACTAATACAGGGAGCATCACTAATACAGGGAGTGCCACTAATACAGGGAGTGCCACTAATACAGGGAGTGCCACTAATACAGGGAGTGCCACTAATACAGGGAGTGCCACTAATACAGGGAGTGCCACTAATACAGGGAGCACCACTAATACAGGGAGCACCACTAATACAGGGAGTGCCACTAATACAGGGAGTGCCACTAATACAGGGAGCACCACTAATACAGGGAGCACCACTAATACAGGGAGTGCCACTAATACAGGGAGCACCACTAATACAGGGAGCACCACTAATACAGGGAGTGCCACTAATACAGGGAGTGCCACTAATACAGGGAGTGCCACTAATACAGGGAGTGCCACTAATACAGGGAGCACCACTAATACAGGGAGCGCCACTAATACAGGGAGTGCCACTAATACAGGGAGTGCCACTAATACAGGGAGTGCCACTAATACAGGGAGCACTACTAATACAGGGAGCACCACTAATACAGGGAGCACCACTAATACAGGGAGTGCCACTAATACAGGGAGTGCCACTAATACAGGGAGCGCCACTAATACAGGGAGCGCCACTAATACAGGGAGTGCCACTAATACAGGGAGTGCCACTAATACAGGGAGTGCCACTAATACAGGGAGTGCCACTAATACAGGGAGCACCACTAATACAGGGAGCACCACTAATACAGGGAGTGCCACTAATACAGGGAGTGCCACTAATACAGGGAGTGCCACTAATACAGGGAGTGCCACTAATACAGGGAGCATCACTAATACAGGGAGCACCACTAATACAGGGAGTGCCACTAATACAGGGAGTGCCACTAATACAGGGAGTGCCACTAATACAGGGAGCATCACTAATACAGGGAGTGCCACTAATACAGGGAGTGCCACTAATACAGGGAGTGCCACTAATACAGGGAGCATCACTAATACAGGGAGCACTACTAATACAGGGAGTGCCACTAATACAGGGAGTGCCACTAATACAGGGAGTGCCACTAATACAGGGAGTGCCACTAATACAGGGAGCACCACTAATACAGGGAGTGCCACTAATACAGGGAGCACCACTAATACAGGGAGTGCCACTAATACAGGGAGTGCCACTAATACAGGGAGTGCCACTAATACAGGGAGTGCCACTAATACAGGGAGCACCACTAATACAGGGAGCGCCACTAATACAGGGAGTGCCACTAATACAGGGAGTGCCACTAATACAGGGAGTGCCACTAATACAGGGAGTGCCACTAATACAGGGAGTGCCACTAATACAGGGAGTGCCACTAATACAGGGAGTGCCACTAATACAGGGAGTGCCACTAATACAGGGAGTGCCACTAATACAGGGAGTGCCACTAATACAGGGAGTGCCACTAATACAGGGAGTGCCACTAATACAGGGAGTGCCACTAATACAGGGAGTGCCACTAATACAGGGAGTGCCACTAATACAGGGAGTGCCACTAATACAGGGAGTGCCACTAATACAGGGAGTGCCACTAATACAGGGAGTGCCACTAATACAGGGAGCACTACTAATACAGGGAGCACCACTAATACAGGGAGTGCCACTAATACAGGGAGTGCCACTAATACAGGGAGCACCACTAATACAGGGAGCACCACTAATACAGGGAGTGCCACTAATACAGGGAGTGCCACTAATACAGGGAGTGCCACTAATACAGGGAGTGCCACTAATACAGGGAGCACTACTAATACAGGGAGCACCACTAATACATGGAGTGCCACTAATACAGGGAGTGCCACTAATACAGGGAGCACCACTAATGGAGTGCCACTAATACAGGGAGTGCCACTAATACAGGGAGCACCACTAATACAGGGAGTGCCACTAATACAGGGAGTGCCACTAATACAGGGAGCACCACTAATACAGGGAGTGCCACTAATACAGGGGTGCCACTAATACAGGGAGTCCCACTAATACATGGAGTGCCACTAATACAAGGAGCACTACTAATACAGGGAGTGCCACTAATATAGGGAGCACCACTAATACAGGGAGCACCACTAATGGAGTGCCACTAATACAGGGAGTGCCACTAATACAGGGAGCACCACTAATACAGGGAGTGCCACTAATACAGGGAGTGCCACTAATACAGGGAGCACCACTAATACAGGGAGCACCACTAATACAGGGAGCACCACTAATACAGGGAGTGCCACTAATACAGGGAGTGCCACTAATACAGGGAGTGCCACTAATACAGGGAGCACCACTAATACAGGGAGCACCACTAATACAGGGAGCACCACTAATACATGGAGCATCACTAATACAGGGAGTGCCACTAATACAGGGAGCACCACTAATACAGGGAGCACTACTAATACAGGGAGCATCACTAATACAGGGAGTGCCACTAATACAGGGAGCACTACTAATACAGGGAGTGCCACTAATACAGGGAGCACCACTAATACAGGGAGTGCCACTAATACAGGGAGTGCCACTAATACAGGGAGTGCCACTAATACAGGGAGTGCCACTAATACAGGGAGTGCCACTAATACAGGGAGCACCACTAATACAGGGAGTGCCACTAATACAGGGAGTGCCACTAATACAGGGAGCACCACTAATACAGGGAGCACCACTAATACAGGGAGTGCCACTAATACAGGGAGCACCACTAATACAGGGAGCACCACTAATACAGGGAGTGCCACTAATACAGGGAGTGCCACTAATACAGGGAGTGCCACTAATACAGGGAGTGCCACTAATACAGGGAGCACTACTAATACAGGGAGTGCCACTAATACAGGGAGTGCCACTAATACAGGGAGTGCCACTAATACAGGGAGCACTACTAATACAGGGAGCACCACTAATACAGGGAGCACCACTAATACAGGGAGTGCCACTAATACAGGGAGTGCCACTAATACAGGGAGCACCACTAATACAGGGAGCACCACTAATACAGGGAGCACCACTAATACATGGAGCATCACTAATACAGGGAGTGCCACTAATACAGGGAGCACCACTAATACAGGGAGCACTACTAATACAGGGAGCATCACTAATACAGGGAGTGCCACTAATACAGGGAGCACTACTAATACAGGGAGTGCCACTAATACAGGGAGCACCACTAATACAGGGAGCGCCACTAATACAGGGAGTGCCACTAATACAGGGAGTGCCACTAATACAGGGAGTGCCACTAATACAGGGAGTGCCACTAATACAGGGAGTGCCACTAATACAGGGAGCACCACTAATACAGGGAGTGCCACTAATACAGGGAGTGCCACTAATACAGGGAGCACCACTAATACAGGGAGCACCACTAATACAGGGAGTGCCACTAATACAGGGAGCACCACTAATACAGGGAGCACCACTAATACAGGGAGTGCCACTAATACAGGGAGTGCCACTAATACAGGGAGTGCCACTAATACAGGGAGTGCCACTAATACAGGGAGCACTACTAATACAGGGAGTGCCACTAATACAGGGAGTGCCACTAATACAGGGAGTGCCACTAATACAGGGAGCACTACTAATACAGGGAGCACCACTAATACAGGGAGCACCACTAATACAGGGAGTGCCACTAATACAGGGAGCACCACTAATACAGGGAGTGCCACTAATACAGGGAGTGCCACTAATACAGGGAGCACCACTAATACAGGGAGCACCACTAATACAGGGAGTGCCACTAATACAGGGAGCACCACTAATACAGGGAGCACCACTAATACAGGGAGTGCCACTAATACAGGGAGTGCCACTAATACAGGGAGTGCCACTAATACAGGGAGTGCCACTAATACAGGGAGCACTACTAATACAGGGAGTGCCACTAATACAGGGAGTGCCACTAATACAGGGAGTGCCACTAATACAGGGAGCACTACTAATACAGGGAGCACCACTAATACAGGGAGTGCCACTAATACAGGGAGTGCCACTAATACAGGGAGCACCACTAATACAGGGAGCACCACTAATACAGGGAGTGCCACTAATACAGGGAGTGCCACTAATACAGGGAGTGCCACTAATACAGGGAGTGCCACTAATACAGGGAGTGCCACTAATACAGGGAGTGCCACTAATACAGGGAGCACCACTAATACAGGGAGTGCCACTAATACAGGGAGCACCACTAATACAGGGAGCACTACTAATACAGGGAGCACTACTAATACAGGGAGTGCCACTAATACAGGGAGTGCCACTAATACAGGGAGCACTACTAATACAGGGAGCACTACTAATACAGGGAGTGCCACTAATACAGGGAGTGCCACTAATACAGGGAGTGCCACTAATACAGGGAGCACTACTAATACAGGGAGTGCCACTAATACAGGGAGCACCACTAATACAGGGAGCGCCACTAATACAGGGAGCACCACTAATACAGGGAGTGCCACTAATACAGGGAGTGCCACTAATACAGGGAGTGCCACTAATACAGGGAGTGCCACTAATACAGGGAGCACCACTAATACAGGGAGTGCCACTAATACAGGGAGTGCCACTAATACAGGGAGCACTACTAATACAGGGAGTGCCACTAATACAGGGAGTGCCACTAATACAGGGAGTGCCACTAATACAGGGAGTGCCACTAATACAGGGAGCACCACTAATACAGGGAGTGCCACTAATACAGGGAGTGCCACTAATACAGGGAGTGCCACTAATACAGGGAGTGCCACTAATACAGGGAGCACTACTAATACAGGGAGCACTACTAATACAGGGAGTGCCACTAATACAGGGAGTGCCACTAATACAGGGAGTGCCACTAATACAGGGAGTGCCACTAATACAGGGAGTGCCACTAATACAGGGAGTGCCACTAATACAGGGAGCACCACTAATACAGGGAGTGCCACTAATACAGGGAGCACCACTAATACAGGGAGTGCCACTAATACAGGGAGTGCCACTAATACAGGGAGTGCCACTAATACAGGGAGTGCCACTAATACAGGGAGTGCCACTAATACAGGGAGTGCCACTAATACAGGGAGTGCCACTAATACAGGGAGTGCCACTAATACAGGGAGAACCACTAATACAGGGAGTGCCACTAATACAGGGAGTGCCACTAATACAGGGAGCACTACTAATACAGGGAGCACTACTAATACAGGGAGCACCACTAATACAGGGAGCACCACTAATACAGGGAGCACTACTAATACAGGGAGTGCCACTAATACAGGGAGTGCCACTAATACAGGGAGCACCACTAATACAGGGAGCACTACTAATACAGGGAGTGCCACTAATACAGGGAGTGCCACTAATACAGGGAGTGCCACTAATACAGGGAGTGCCACTAATACAGGGAGCACTACTAATACAGGGAGTGCCACTAATACAGAGAGCACCACTAATACAGGGAGTGCCACTAATACAGGGAGTGCCACTAATACAGGGAGTGCCACTAATACAGGGAGTGCCACTAATACAGGGAGCACCACTAATACAGGGAGTGCCACTAATACAGGGAGCACCACTAATACAGGGAGTGCCACTAATACAGGGAGTGCCACTAATACAGGGAGCACCACTAATACAGGGAGTGCCACTAATACAGGGAGTGCCACTAATACAGGGAGTGCCACTAATACAGGGAGTGCCACTAATACAGGGAGCACTACTAATACAGGGAGCACTACTAATACAGGGAGTGCCACTAATACAGGGAGTGCCACTAATACAGGGAGTGCCACTAATACAGGGAGTGCCACTAATACAGGGAGTGCCACTAATACAGGGAGTGCCACTAATACAGGGAGCACCACTAATACAGGGAGTGCCACTAATACAGGGAGCACCACTAATACAGGGAGTGCCACTAATACAGGGAGTGCCACTAATACAGGGAGTGCCACTAATACAGGGAGTGCCACTAATACAGGGAGTGCCACTAATACAGGGAGTGCCACTAATACAGGGAGTGCCACTAATACAGGGAGTGCCACTAATACAGGGAGAACCACTAATACAGGGAGTGCCACTAATACAGGGAGTGCCACTAATACAGGGAGCACTACTAATACAGGGAGCACTACTAATACAGGGAGCACCACTAATACAGGGAGCACCACTAATACAGGGAGCACTACTAATACAGGGAGTGCCACTAATACAGGGAGTGCCACTAATACAGGGAGCACCACTAATACAGGGAGCACTACTAATACAGGGAGTGCCACTAATACAGGGAGTGCCACTAATACAGGGAGTGCCACTAATACAGGGAGTGCCACTAATACAGGGAGCACTACTAATACAGGGAGTGCCACTAATACAGAGAGCACCACTAATACAGGGAGTGCCACTAATACAGGGAGTGCCACTAATACAGGGAGTGCCACTAATACAGGGAGTGCCACTAATACAGGGAGCACCACTAATACAGGGAGCATCACTAATACAGGGAGTGCCGCTAATACAGGGAGTGCCACTAATACAGGGAGTGCCACTAATACAGGGAGTGCCACTAATACAGGGAGTGCCACTAATACAGGGAGTGCCACTAATACAGGGAGTGCCACTAATACAGGGAGTGCCACTAATACAGGGAGTGCCACTAATACAGGGAGCACCACTAATACAGGGAGTGCCACTAATACAGGGAGCACTACTAATACAGGGAGCACTACTAATACAGGGAGTGCCACTAATACAGGGAGTGCCACTAATACAGGGAGTGCCACTAATACAGGGAGTGCCACTAATACAGGGAGTGCCACTAATACATGGAGTGCCACTAATACAGGGAGCACTACTAATACAGGGAGTGCCACTAATACAGGGAGTGCCACTAATACAGGGAGTGCCACTAATACAGGGAGCACTACTAATACAGGGAGTGCCACTAATACAGGGAGCACCACTAATACAGGGAGTGCCACTAATACAGGGAGTGCCACTAATACAGGGAGTGCCACTAATACAGGGAGTGCCACTAATACAGGGAGCACCACTAATACAGGGAGTGCCACTAATACAGGGAGTGCCACTAATACAGGGAGTGCCACTAATACAGGGAGTGCCACTAATACAGGGAGTGCCACTAATACAGGGAGTGCCACTAATACAGGGAGTGCCACTAATACAGGGAGTGCCACTAATACAGGGAGCACCACTAATACAGGGAGTGCCACTAATACAGGGAGTGCCACTAATACAGGGAGCACTACTAATACAGGGAGTGCCACTAATACAGGGAGCACCACTAATACAGGGAGCACCACTAATACAGGGAGCACTACTAATACAGGGAGTGCCACTAATACAGGGAGTGCCACTAATACAGGGAGTGCCACTAATACAGGGAGTGCCACTAATACAGGGAGCACTACTAATACAGGGAGTGCCACTAATACAGAGAGCACCACTAATACAGGGAGTGCCACTAATACAGGGAGTGCCACTAATACAGGGAGTGCCACTAATACAGGGAGTGCCACTAATACAGGGAGCACCACTAATACAGGGAGCATCACTAATACAGGGAGTGCCGCTAATACAGGGAGTGCCACTAATACAGGGAGTGCCACTAATACAGGGAGTGCTACTAATACAGGGAGTGCCACTAATACAGGGAGTGCCACTAATACAGGGAGTGCCACTAATACAGGGAGTGCCACTAATACAGGGAGTGCCACTAATACAGGGAGTGCCACTAATACAGGGAGCACCACTAATACAGGGAGCATCACTAATACAGGGAGTGCCGCTAATACAGGGAGTGCCACTAATACAGGGAGTGCCTCTAATACAGGGAGTGCCACTAATACAGGGAGTGCCACTAATACAGGGAGTGCCACTAATACAGGGAGCACTACTAATACAGGGAGTGCCACTAATACAGGGAGTGCCACTAATACAGGGAGCACCACTAATACAGGGAGTGCCACTAATACAGGGAGCACCACTAATACAGGGAGTGCCACTAATACAGCGAGTGCCACTAATACAGGGAGTGCCACTAATACAGGGAGTGCCACTAATACAGGGAGCATCACTAATACAGGGAGTGCCACTAATACAGGGAGTGCCACTAATACAGGGAGTGCCACTAATACAGGGAGTGCCACTAATACAGGGAGTGCCACTAATACAGGGAGTGCCACTAATACAGGGAGTGCCACTAATACAGGGAGTGCCACTAATACAGGGAGTGCCACTAATACAGGGAGTGCCACTAATACAGGGAGTGCCACTAATACAGGGAGTGCCACTAATACAGGGAGTGCCACTAATACAGGGAGTGCCACTAATACATGGAGTGCCACTAATACAGGGAGTGCCACTAATACAGGGAGCACCACTAATACAGGGAGTGCCACTAATACAGGGAGTGCCACTAATACAGGGAGCACCACTAATACAGGGAGTGCCACTAATACAGGGAGTGCCACTAATACAGGGAGTGCCACTAATACAGGGAGCACCACTAATACAGGGAGCACTACTAATACAGGGAGTGCCACTAATACAGGGAGTGCCACTAATACAGGGAGTGCCACTAATACAGGGAGCACCACTAATACAGGGAGTGCCACTAATACAGGGAGCACCACTAATACAGGGAGCACCACTAATACAGGGAGTGCCACTAATACAGGGAGTGCCACTAATACAGGGAGTGCCACTAATACAGGGAGCACTACTAATACAGGGAGCACTACTAATACAGGGAGTGCCACTAATACAGGGAGTGCCACTAATACAGGGAGTGCCACTAATACAGGGAGTGCCACTAATACAGGGAGCACCACTAATACAGGGAGTGCCACTAATACAGGGAGTGCCACTAATACAGGGAGTGCCACTAATACAGGGAGTGCCACTAATACAGGGAGCACTACTAATACAGGGAGTGCCACTAATACAGGGAGTGCCACTAATACAGGGAGTGCCACTAATACAGGGAGCATCACTAATACAGGCAGTGCCACTAATACAGGGAGTGCCACTAATACAGGGAGTGCCACTAATACAGGGAGTGCCACTAATACAGGGAGTGCCACTAATACAGGGAGCACTACTAATACAGGGAGCACTACTAATACAGGGAGTGCCACTAATACAGGGAGTGCCACTAATACAGGGAGCACTACTAATACAGGGAGTGCCACTAATACAGGGAGTGCCACTAATACAGGGAGTGCCACTAATACAGGGAGTGCCACTAATACAGGGAGTGCCACTAATACAGGGAGCACCACTAATACAGGGAGTGCCACTAATACAGGGAGTGCCACTAATACAGGGAGTGCCACTAATACAGGGAGTGCCACTAATACAGGGAGTGCCACTAATACAGGGAGTGCCACTAATACAGGGAGTGCCACTAATACAGGGAGTGCCACTAATACAGGGAGCACCACTAATACAGGGAGTGCCACTAATACAGGGAGCGCCACTAATACAGGGAGTGCCACTAATACAGGGAGTGCCACTAATACAGGGAGCACCACTAATACAGGGAGTGCCACTAATACAGGGAGTGCCACTAATACAGGGAGTGCCACTAATACAGCGAGTGCCACTAATACAGCGAGTGCCACTAATACAGGGAGTGCCACTAATACAGGGAGTGCCACTAATACAGGGAGTGCCACTAATACAGCGAGTGCCACTAATACAGCGAGTGCCACTAATACAGGGAGTGCCACTAATACAGGGAGCACCACTAATACAGGGAGTGCCGCTAATACAGGGAGTGCCACTAATACAGGGAGTGCCACTAATACAGGGAGTGCTACTAATACAGGGAGTGCCACTAATACAGGGAGTGCCACTAATACAGGGAGCACCACTAATACAGGGAGTGCCACTAATACAGGGAGTGCCACTAATACAGGGAGTGCCACTAATACAGCGAGTGCCACTAATACAGCGAGTGCCACTAATACAGGGAGTGCCACTAATACAGGGAGTGCCACTAATACAGGGAGCACTACTAATACAGGGAGCACTACTAATACAGGGAGTGCCACTAATACAGGGAGTGCCACTAATACAGGGAGTGCCACTAATACAGGGAGCACTACTAATACAGGGAGTGCCACTAATACAGGGAGTGCCACTAATACAGGGAGCACCACTAATACAGGGAGTGCCACTAATACAGGGAGAACCACTAATACAGGGAGTGCCACTAATACAGCGAGTGCCACTAATACAGGGAGTGCCACTAATACAGGGAGTGCCACTAATACAGGGAGCACCACTAATACATGGAGCATCACTAATACAGGGAGTGCCACTAATACAGGGAGTGCCACTAATACAGGGAGTGCCACTAATACAGGGAGTGCCACTAATACAGGGAGTGCCACTAATACAGGGAGTGCCACTAATACAGGGAGTGCCACTAATACAGGGAGTGCCACTAATACAGGGAGTGCCACTAATACAGGGAGTGCCACTAATACAGGGAGTGCCACTAATACAGGGAGTGCCACTAATACAGGGAGCACCACTAATACAGGGAGTGCCACTAATACAGGGAGTGCCACTAATACAGGGAGCACCACTAATACAGGGAGTGCCACTAATACAGGGAGCACCACTAATACAGGGAGTGCCACTAATACAGGGAGTGCCACTAATACAGGGAGCACCACTAATACAGGGAGTGCCACTAATACAGGGAGTGCCACTAATACAGGGAGCATCACTAATACAGGGAGTGCCACTAATACAGGGAGCACCACTAATACAGGGAGCACTACTAATACAGGGAATGCCACTAATACAGGGAGTGCCACTAATACAGGGAGTGCCACTAATACAGGGAGCACCACTAATACAGGGAGTGCCACTAATACAGGGAGTGCCACTAATACAGGGAGCACCACTAATACAGGGAGTGCCACTAATACAGGGAGTGCCACTAATACAGGGAGCATCACTAATACAGGGAGTGCCACTAATACAGGGAGCACCACTAATACAGGGAGCACTACTAATACAGGGAGTGCCACTAATACAGGGAGTGCCACTAATACAGGGAGTGCCACTAATACAGGGAGTGCCACTAATACAGGGAGCACCACTAATACAGGGAGCACTACTAATACAGGGAGTGCCACTAATACAGGGAGTGCCACTAATACAGGGAGTGCCACTAATACAGGGAGCATCACTAATACAGGGAGTGCCACTAATACAGGGAGTGCCACTAATACAGGGAGTGCCACTAATACAGGGAGCACTACTAATACAGGGAGTGCCACTAATACAGGGAGCACCACTAATACAGGGAGTGCCACTAATACAGGGAGTGCCACTAATACAGGGAGCACTACTAATACAGGGAGCACCACTAATACAGGGAGTGCCACTAATACAGGGAGTGCCACTAATACAGGGAGCACCACTAATGGAGTGCCACTAATAAAGGGAGTGCCACTAATACAGGGAGCACCACTAATACAGGGAGTGCCACTAATACAGGGAGTGCCACTAATACAGGGAGCACCACTAATACAGGGAGTGCCACTAATACAGGGAGCACCACTAATACAGGGAGCACCACTAATACAGGGAGTGCCACTAATACAGGGAGTGCCACTAATACAGGGAGCACCACTAATACAGGGAGTGCCACTAATACAGCGAGTGCCACTAATACAGGGAGCACCACTAATACAGGGAGTGCCACTAATACAGGGAGTGCCACTAATACAGGGAGTGCCACTAATACAGGGAGCACTACTAATACAGGGAGTGCCACTAATACAGCGAGTGCCACTAATACAGGGAGTGCCACTAATACAGGGAGTGCCACTAATACAGGGAGTGCCACTAATACAGGGAGTGCCACTAATACAGGGAGTGCCACTAATACAGGGAGTGCCACTAATACAGGGAGCACCACTAATACAGGGAGTGCCACTAATACAGGGAGCACCACTAATACAGGGAGTGCCACTAATACAGGGAGCACCATTAATACAGGGAGTGCCACTAATACAGGGAGTGCCACTAATACAGGGAGCACCACTAATACAGGGAGCACCACTAATACAGGGAGTGCCACTAATACAGGGAGTGCCACTAATACAGGGAGTGCCACTAATACAGGGAGCGCCACTAATACAGGGAGTGCAGGGAGTGCCACTAATACAGGGAGCATCACTAATACAGGGAGTGCCACTAATACAGGGAGTGCAGGGAGTGCCACTAATACAGGGAGCAACACTAATACAGGGAGCACCACTAATACAGGGAGTGCCACTAATACAGGGAGCACCACTAATACAGGGAGCACTACTAATACAGGGAGTGCCACTAATACAGGGAGTGCCACTAATACAGGGAGTGCCACTAATACAGGGAGTGCCACTAATACAGGGAGTGCCACTAATACAGGGAGTGCCACTAATACAGGGAGTGCCACTAATACAGGGAGTGCCACTAATACAGCGAGTGCCACTAATACAGGGAGTGCCACTAATACAGGGAGTGCCACTAATACAGGGAGTGCCACTAATACAGGGAGTGCCACTAATACAGGGAGTGCCACTAATACAGGGAGTGCCACTAATACAGGGAGCACCACTAATACAGGGAGTGCCACTAATACAGGGAGCACCACTAATACAGGGAGTGCCACTAATACAGGGAGTGCCACTAATACAGGGAGTGCCACTAATACAGGGAGTGCCACTAATACAGGGAGTGCCACTAATACAGGGAGTGCCACTAATACAGGGAGCACCACTAATACAGGGAGTGCCACTAATACAGGGAGTGCCACTAATACAGGGAGTGCCACTAATACAGGGAGCACCACTAATACAGGGAGCACCACTAATACAGGGAGCGCCACTAATACAGGGAGTGCAGGGAGTGCCACTAATACAGGGAGCAACACTAATACAGGGAGCACCACTAATACAGGGAGTGCCACTAATACAGGGAGCACCACTAATACAGGGAGCACCACTAATACAGGGAGTGCCACTAATACAGGGAGTGCCACTAATACAGGGAGTGCCACTAATACAGGGAGTGCCACTAATACAGGGAGTGCCACTAATACAGGGAGCACCACTAATACAGGGAGCACTACTAATACAGGGAGCATCACTAATATAGGGAGTGCCACTAATACAGGGAGCACCACTAATACAGGGAGTGCCACTAATACAGGGAGCACCACTAATACAGGGAGCACCACTAATACAGGGAGCGCCACTAATACAGGGAGTGCCACTAATACAGGGAGCACCACTAATACAGGGAGCACCACTAATACAGGGAGTGCCACTAATACAGGGAGCACCACTAATACAGGGAGCACCACTAATACAGGGAGTGCCACTAATACAGGGAGTGCCACTAATACAGGGAGCACCACTAATACAGGGAGTGCCACTAATACAGGGAGTGCCACTAATACAGGGAGCACCACTAATACAGGGAGCACCACTAATACAGGGAGTGCCACTAATACAGGGAGCACCACTAATACAGGGAGCACCACTAATACAGGGAGTGCCACTAATACAGGGAGCACTACTAATACAGGGAGCACTACTAATACAGGGAGTGCCACTAATACAGGGAGTGCCACTAATACAGGGAGTGCCACTAATACAGGGAGCACCACTAATACAGGGAGTGCCACTAATACAGGGAGCACTACTAATACAGGGAGCACTACTAATACAGGGAGTGCCACTAATACAGGGAGTGCCACTAATACAGGGAGTGCCACTAATACAGGGAGTGCCACTAATACAGGGAGTGCCACTAATACAGGGAGTGCCACTAATACAGGGAGTGCCACTAATACAGGGAGTGCCACTAATACAGGGAGTGCCACTAATACAGGGAGTGCCACTAATACAGGGAGCACCACTAATACAGGGAGTGCCACTAATACAGGGAGTGCCACTAATACAGGGAGCACCACTAATACAGGGAGCACCACTAATACAGGGAGTGCCAGTAATACAGGGAGCACTACTAATACAGGGAGTGCCACTAATACAGGGAGTGCCACTAATACAGGGAGTGCCACTAATACAGGGAGCACTACTAATACAGGGAGTGCCACTAATACAGGGAGTGCCACTAATACAGGGAGTGCCACTAATACAGGGAGTGCCACTAATACAGGGAGTGCCACTAATACAGGGAGCACCACTAATACAGGGAGTGCCACTAATACAGGGAGTGCCACTAATACAGGGAGCACTACTAATACAGGGAGCACTACTAATACAGGGAGTGCCACTAATACAGGGAGCACCACTAATACAGGGAGTGCCACTAATACAGGGAGTGCCACTAATACAGGGAGCACTACTAATACAGGGAGTGCCACTAATACAGAGAGCACCACTAATACAGGGAGTGCCACTAATACAGGGAGTGCCACTAATACAGGGAGTGCCACTAATACAGGGAGTGCCACTAATACAGGGAGCACCACTAATACAGGGAGCATCACTAATACAGGGAGTGCCGCTAATACAGGGAGTGCCACTAATACAGGGAGTGCCACTAATACAGGGAGTGCCACTAATACAGGGAGTGCCACTAATACAGGGAGTGCCACTAATACAGGGAGTGCCACTAATACAGGGAGTGCCACTAATACAGGGAGCACTACTAATACAGGGAGTGCCACTAATACAGGGAGTGCCACTAATACAGGGAGCACCACTAATACAGGGAGTGCCACTAATACAGGGAGTGCCACTAATACAGGGAGTGCCACTAATACAGGGAGTGCCACTAATACAGGGAGTGCCACTAATACAGGGAGCACCACTAATACAGGGAGTGCCACTAATACAGGGAGCACTACTAATACAGGGAGCACTACTAATACAGGGAGCACCACTAATACAGGGAGCACCACTAATACAGGGAGTGCCACTAATACAGGGAGTGCCACTAATACAGGGAGTGCCACTAATACAGGGAGTGCCACTAATACAGGGAGTGCCACTAATACAGGGAGCACCACTAATACAGGGAGCACCACTAATACAGGGAGTGCCACTAATACAGGGAGTGCCACTAATACAGGGAGTGCCACTAATACAGGGAGTGCCACTAATACAGGGAGTGCCACTAATACAGGGAGTGCCACTAATACAGGGAGCACCACTAATACAGGGAGCACTACTAATACAGGGAGTGCCACTAATACAGGGAGTGCCACTAATACAGGGAGTGCCACTAATACAGGGAGCACCACTAATACAGGGAGTGCCACTAATACAGGGAGCACTACTAATACAGGGAGCACTACTAATACAGGGAGTGCCACTAATACAGGGAGCACTACTAATACAGGGAGCACTACTAATACAGGGAGTGCCACTAATACAGGGAGTGCCACTAATACAGGGAGTGCCACTAATACAGGGAGTGCCACTAATACAGGGAGTGCCATTAATACAGGGAGTGCCACTAATACAGGGAGTGCCACTAATACAGGGAGCACCACTAATACAGGGAGCACTACTAATACAGGGAGTGCCACTAATACAGGGAGTGCCACTAATACAGGGAGTGCCACTAATACAGGGAGCACCACTAATACAGGGAGTGCCACTAATACAGGGAGCACTACTAATACAGGGAGCACTACTAATACAGGGAGTGCCACTAATACAGGGAGCACTACTAATACAGGGAGCACTACTAATACAGGGAGTGCCACTAATACAGGGAGTGCCACTAATACAGGGAGTGCCACTAATACAGGGAGTGCCACTAATACAGGGAGTGCCACTAATACAGGGAGTGCCACTAATACAGGGAGTGCCACTAATACAGGGAGCACTACTAATACAGGGAGTGCCACTAATACAGGGAGTGCCACTAATACAGGGAGTGCCACTAATACAGGGAGCACTACTAATACAGGGAGTGCCACTAATACAGGGAGCACCACTAATACAGGGAGTGCCACTAATACAGGGAGTGCCACTAATACAGGGAGTGCCACTAATACAGGGAGTGCCACTAATACAGGGAGTGCCACTAATACAGGGAGTGCCACTAATACAGGGAGCACCACTAATACAGGGAGCACTACTAATACAGGGAGCACCACTAATACAGGGAGTGCCACTAATACAGGGAGTGCCACTAATACAGGGAGTGCCACTAATACAGGGAGTGCCACTAATACAGGGAGTGCCACTAATACAGGGAGCACCACTAATACAGGGAGCACTACTAATACAGGGAGCACCACTAATACAGGGAGTGCCACTAATACAGGGAGTGCCACTAATACAGGGAGCACCACTAATACAGGGAGTGCCACTAATACAGGGAGTGCCACTAATACAGGGAGTGCCACTAATACAGGGAGTGCCACTAATACAGGGAGTGCCACTAATACAGGGAGTGCCACTAATACAGGGAGCACCACTAATACAGGGAGTGCCACTAATACAGGGAGCACCACTAATACAGGGAGTGCCACTAATACAGGGAGTGCCACTAATACAGGGAGTGCCACTAATACAGGGAGCACCACTAATACAGGGAGTGCCACTAATACAGGGAGCACCACTAATACAGGGAGTGCCACTAATACAGGGAGTGCCACTAATACAGGGAGTGCCACTAATACAGGGAGTGCCACTAATACAGGGAGTGCCACTAATACAGGGAGTGCCACTAATACAGGGAGTGCCACTAATACAGGGAGTGCCACTAATACAGGGAGTGCCACTAATACAGGGAGCACCACTAATACAGGGAGTGCCACTAATACAGGGAGTGCCACTAATACAGGGAGTGCCACTAATACAGGGAGCACCACTAATACAGGGAGCACTACTAATACAGGGAGCACCACTAATACAGGGAGTGCCACTAATACAGGGAGTGCCACTAATACAGGGAGTGCCACTAATACAGGGAGTGCCACTAATACAGGGAGTGCCACTAATACAGGGAGCACCACTAATACAGGGAGCACTACTAATACAGGGAGCACCACTAATACAGGGAGTGCCACTAATACAGGGAGTGCCACTAATACAGGGAGCACCACTAATACAGGGAGTGCCACTAATACAGGGAGTGCCACTAATACAGGGAGTGCCACTAATACAGGGAGTGCCACTAATACAGGGAGCACCACTAATACAGGGAGTGCCACTAATACAGGGAGTGCCACTAATACAGGGAGCACCACTAATACAGGGAGTGCCACTAATACAGGGAGTGCCACTAATACAGGGAGTGCCACTAATACAGGGAGTGCCACTAATACAGGGAGTGCCACTAATACAGGGAGTGCCACTAATACAGGGAGCACCACTAATACAGGGAGTGCCACTAATACAGGGAGTGCCACTAATACAGGGAGCACCACTAATACAGGGAGCACTACTAATACAGGGAGTGCCACTAATACAGGGAGTGCCACTAATACAGGGAGTGCCACTAATACAGGGAGTGCCACTAATACAGGGAGCACTACTAATACAGGGAGCACTACTAATACAGGGAGTGCCACTAATACAGGGAGTGCCACTAATACAGGGAGCACTACTAATACAGGGAGTGCCACTAATACAGGGAGCACTACTAATACAGGGAGTGCCACTAATACAGGGAGTGCCACTAATACAGGGAGTGCCACTAATACAGGGAGTGCCACTAATACAGGGAGCACCACTAATACAGGGAGTGCCACTAATACAGGGAGTGCCACTAATACAGGGAGTGCCACTAATACAGGGAGTGCCACTAATACAGGGAGTGCCACTAATACAGGGAGTGCCACTAATACAGGGAGTGCCACTAATACAGGGAGTGCCACTAATACAGGGAGTGCCACTAATACAGGGAGCACCACTAATACAAGGAGCACTACTAATACAGGGAGCACCACTAATACAGGGAGCACCACTAATACAGGGAGTGCCACTAATACAGGGAGTGCCACTAATACAGGGAGTGCCACTAATACAGGGAGTGCCACTAATACAGGGAGTGCCACTAATACAGGGAGCATCACTAATACAGGGAGTGCCACTAATACAGGGAGTGCCACTAATACAGGGAGTGCCACTAATACAGGGAGCACCACTAATACAGGGAGTGCCACTAATACAGGGAGTGCCACTAATACAGGGAGTGCCACTAATACAGGGAGCACCACTAATACAGGGAGTGCCACTAATACATGGAGCATCACTAATACAGGGAGTGCCACTAATACAGGGAGTGCCACTAATACAGGGAGCACTACTAATACAGGGAGTGCCACTAATACAGGGAGTGCCACTAATACAGGGAGCACTACTAATACAGGGAGTGCCACTAATACAGGGAGTGCCACTAATACAGGGAGTGCCACTAATACAGGGAGTGCCACTAATACAGGGAGCACCACTAATACAGGGAGTGCCACTAATACAGGGAGTGCCACTAATACAGGGAGCACTACTAATACAGGGAGCACCACTAATACAGGGAGTGCCACTAATACAGGGAGTGCCACTAATACAGGGAGCACTACTAATACAGGGAGTGCCACTAATACAGGGAGTGCCACTAATACAGGGAGCACCACTAATACAGGGAGTGCCACTAATACAGGGAGTGCCACTAATACAGGGAGTGCCACTAATACAGGGAGTGCCACTAATACAGGGAGCACCACTAATACAGGGAGCACCACTAATACAGGGAGCGCCACTAATACAGGGAGCACCACTAATACAGGGAGTGCCACTAATACAGGGAGTGCCACTAATACAGGGAGTGCCACTAATACAGGGAGTGCCACTAATACAGGGAGCACTACTAATACAGGGAGTGCCACTAATACAGGGAGTGCCACTAATACAGGGAGTGCCACTAATACAGGGAGCGCCACTAATACAGGGAGCACTACTAATACAGGGAGCACCACTAATACAGGGAGTGCCACTAATACAGGGAGTGCCACTAATACAGGGAGTGCCACTAATACAGGGAGTGCCACTAATACAGGGAGTGCCACTAATACAGGGAGTTCCACTAATACAGGGAGTGCCACTAATACAGGGAGTGCCACTAATACAGGGAGTGCCACTAATACAGGGAGTGCCACTAATACAGGGAGCATCACTAATACAGGGAGTGCCACTAATACAGGGAGTGCCACTAATACAGGGAGCACCACTAATACAGGGAGCGCCACTAATACAGGGAGTGCCACTAATACAGGGAGTGCCACTAATACAGGGAGTGCCACTAATACAGGGAGCACCACTAATACAGGGAGTGCCACTAATACAGGGAGTGCCACTAATACAGGGAGTGCCACTAATACAGGGAGTGCCACTAATACAGGGAGTGCCACTAATACAGGGAGTGCCACTAATACAGGGAGTGCCACTAATACAGGGAGTGCCACTAATACTGGGAGTGCCACTAATACAGGGAGTGCCACTAATACAGGGAGCACTACTAATACAGGGAGTGCCACTAATACAGGGAGCACTACTAATACAGGGAGTGCCACTAATACAGGGAGTGCCACTAATACAAGGAGTGCCACTAATACAGGGAGTGCCACTAATACAGGGAGTGCCACTAATACAGGGAGTGCCACTAATACAGGGAGTGCCAGTAATACAGGGAGTGCCACTAATACAGGGAGTGCCACTAATACAGGGAGCACCACTAATACAGGGAGCACTACTAATACAGGGAGTGCCACTAATACAGGGAGCACTACTAATACAGGGAGCACCACTAATACAGGGAGCACTACTAATACAGGGAGTGCCACTAATACAGGGAGTGCCACTAATACAGGGAGTGCCAGTAATACAGGGAGCACTACTAATACAGGGAGTGCCACTAATACAGGGAGCACCACTAATACAGGGAGCACCACTAATACAGGGAGCACTACTAATACAGGGAGTGCCACTAATACAGGGAGTGCCACTAATACAAGGAGTGCCACTAATACAGGGAGTGCCACTAATACAGGGAGTGCCACTAATACAGGGAGTGCCACTAATACAGGGAGCACCACTAATACAGGGAGCACTACTAATACAGGGAGTGCCACTAATACAGGGAGTGCCACTAATACAGGGAGTGTCACTAATACAGGGAGTGTCACTAATACAGGGAGTGCCACTAATACAGGGAGCACCACTAATACAGGGAGTGCCACTAATACAGGGAGTGCCACTAATACAGGGAGTGCCACTAATACAGGGAGCACTACTAATACAGGGAGCACTACTAATACAGGGAGTGCCACTAATACAGGGAGTGCCACTAATACAGGGAGTGCCACTAATACAGGGAGCACCACTAATACAGGGAGTGCCACTAATACAGGGAGTGCCACTAATACAGGGAGCACTACTAATACAGGGAGTGCCACTAATACAGGGAGCACCACTAATACTGGGAGTGCCACTAATACAGGGAGCACCACTAATACAGGGAGTGCCACTAATACAGGGAGTGCCACTAATACAGGGAGCACTACTAATACAGGGAGCACTACTAATACAGGGAGCACCACTAATACAGGGAGTGCCACTAATACAGGGAGTGCCACTAATACAGGGAGTGCCACTAATACAGGGAGTGCCACTAATACAGGGAGCACTACTAATACAGGGAGCACTACTAATACAGGGAGTGCCACTAATACAGGGAGCACCACTAATACAGGGAGCACCACTAATACAGGGAGTGCCACTAATACAGGGAGTGCCACTAATACAGGGAGCACTACTAATACAGGGAGCACTACTAATACTGGGAGTGCTACTAATACAGGGAGTGCCACTAATACAGGGAGTGCCACTAATACAGGGAGCATCACTAATACAGGGAGTGCCACTAATACAGGGAGCATCACTAATACAGGGAGTGCCACTAATACAGGGAGTGCCACTAATACAGGGAGTGCCACTAATACAGGGAGCACCACTAATACAGGGAGTGCCACTAATACAGGGAGTGCCACTAATACAGGGAGTGCCACTAATACAGGGAGCACCACTAATACAGGGAGTGCCACTAATACATGGAGCATCACTAATACAGGGAGTGCCACTAATACAGGGAGTGCCACTAATACAGGGAGCACTACTAATACAGGGAGTGCCACTAATACAGGGAGTGCCACTAATACAGGGAGCACTACTAATACAGGGAGTGCCACTAATACAGGGAGTGCCACTAATACAGGGAGTGCCACTAATACAGGGAGTGCCACTAATACAGGGAGTGCCACTAATACAGGGAGCACCACTAATACAGGGAGTGCCACTAATACAGGGAGTGCCACTAATACAGGGAGCACTACTAATACAGGGAGCACCACTAATACAGGGAGTGCCACTAATACAGGGAGTGCCACTAATACAGGGAGCACTACTAATACAGGGAGCACTACTAATACAGGGAGCACTACTAATACAGGGAGTGCCACTAATACAGGGAGTGCCACTAATACAGGGAGTGCCACTAATACAGGGAGCACCACTAATACAGGGAGTGCCACTAATACAGGGAGTGCCACTAATACAGGGAGTGCCACTAATACAGGGAGTGCCACTAATACAGGGAGCACCACTAATACAGGGAGCACCACTAATACAGGGAGCGCCACTAATACAGGGAGCACCACTAATACAGGGAGTGCCACTAATACAGGGAGTGCCACTAATACAGGGAGTGCCACTAATACAGGGAGCACCACTAATACAGGGAGTGCCACTAATACAGGGAGTGCCACTAATACAGGGAGCACCACTAATACAGGGAGTGCCACTAATACAGGGAGTGCCACTAATACAGGGAGTGCCACTAATACAGGGAGTGCCACTAATACAGGGAGCACCACTAATACAGGGAGCACCACTAATACAGGGAGCGCCACTAATACAGGGAGCACCACTAATACAGGGAGTGCCACTAATACAGGGAGTGCCACTAATACAGGGAGTGCCACTAATACAGGGAGTGCCACTAATACAGGGAGCACTACTAATACAGGGAGTGCCACTAATACAGGGAGTGCCACTAATACAGGGAGTGCCACTAATACAGGGAGCGCCACTAATACAGGGAGCACTACTAATACAGGGAGCACCACTAATACAGGGAGTGCCACTAATACAGGGAGTGCCACTAATACAGGGAGTGCCACTAATACAGGGAGTGCCACTAATACAGGGAGTGCCACTAATACAGGGAGTGCCACTAATACAGGGAGTGCCACTAATACAGGGAGTGCCACTAATACAGGGAGTGCCACTAATACAGGGAGTGCCACTAATACAGGGAGCACCACTAATACAGGGAGTGCCACTAATACAGGGAGCACCACTAATACAGGGAGTGCCACTAATACAGGGAGTGCCACTAATACAGGGAGCACTACTAATACAGGGAGTGCCACTAATACAGGGAGCACTACTAATACAGGGAGTGCCACTAATACAGGGAGTGCCACTAATACAAGGAGTGCCACTAATACAGGGAGTGCCACTAATACAGGGAGTGCCACTAATACAGGGAGTGCCACTAATACAGGGAGTGCCAGTAATACAGGGAGTGCCACTAATACAGGGAGTGCCACTAATACAGGGAGCACCACTAATACAGGGAGTGCCACTAATACAGGGAGTGCCACTAATACAGGGAGCACTACTAATACAGGGAGCACCACTAATACAGGGAGTGCCACTAATACAGGGAGTGCCACTAATACAGGGAGCACCACTAATACAGGGAGTGCCACTAATACAGGGAGCACTACTAATACAGGGAGCACCACTAATACAGGGAGCACTACTAATACAGGGAGTGCCACTAATACAGGGAGCACTACTAATACAGGGAGCACCACTAATACAGGGAGCACTACTAATACAGGGAGTGCCACTAATACAGGGAGTGCCACTAATACAGGGAGTGCCAGTAATACAGGGAGCACTACTAATACAGGGAGTGCCACTAATACAGGGAGCACCACTAATACAGGGAGCACCACTAATACAGGGAGCACTACTAATACAGGGAGTGCCACTAATACAGGGAGTGCCACTAATACAAGGAGTGCCACTAATACAGGGAGTGCCACTAATACAGGGAGTGCCACTAATACAGGGAGTGCCACTAATACAGGGAGCACCACTAATACAGGGAGCACTACTAATACAGGGAGCACTACTAATACAGGGAGCACCACTAATACAGGGAGTGCCACTAATACAGGGAGTGCCACTAATACAGGGAGTGTCACTAATACAGGGAGCGCCACTAATACAGGGAGTGCCACTAATACAGGGAGTGCCACTAATACAGGGAGCACCACTAATACAGGGAGTGCCACTAATACAGGGAGTGCCACTAATACAGGGAGTGCCACTAATACAGGGAGCACTACTAATACAGGGAGTGCCACTAATACAGGGAGCACCACTAATACTGGGAGTGCCACTAATACAGGGAGCACCACTAATACAGGGAGTGCCACTAATACAGGGAGTGCCACTAATACAGGGAGCACTACTAATACAGGGAGCACTACTAATACAGGGAGCACCACTAATACAGGGAGTGCCACTAATACAGGGAGTGCCACTAATACAGGGAGTGCCACTAATACAGGGAGTGCCACTAATACAGGGAGCACTACTAATACAGGGAGCACTACTAATACTGGGAGTGCCACTAATACAGGGAGTGCCACTAATACAGGGAGTGCCACTAATACAGGGAGTGCCACTAATACAGGGAGTGCCACTAATACAGGGAGTGCCACTAATACAGGGAGCACCACTAATACAGGGAGTGCCACTAATACAGGGAGCATCACTAATACAGGGAGCACTACTAATACAGGGAGTGCCACAAATACAGGGAGCACTACTAATACAGGGAGCACCACTAATACAGGGAGTGCCACTAATACAGGGAGTGCCACTAATACAGGGAGTGCCACTAATACAGGGAGTGCCACTAATACAGGGAGTGCCACTAATACAGGGAGCACCACTAATACAGGGAGCATCACTAATACAGGGAGCACCACTAATACAGGGAGCACCACTAATACAGGGAGTGCCAGTAATACTGGGAGCACCACTAATACAGGGAGTGCCACTAATACAGGGAGCACCACTAATACAGGGAGTGCCACTAATACAGGGAGCACCACTAATACAGGGAGCACCACTAATACAGGGAGTGCCACTAATACAGGGAGCACCACTAATACAGGGAGCATCACTAATACAGGGAGTGCCACTAATACAGGGAGTGCCACTAATACAGGGAGTGCCACTAATACAGGGAGTGCCACTAATACAGGGAGTGCCACTAATACAGGGAGCACCACTAATACAGGGAGCACTACTAATACAGGGAGTGCCACTAATACTGGGAGCACTACTAATACAGGGAGTGCCACTAATACAGGGAGCACCACTAATACAGGGAGTGCCACTAATACAGGGAGTGCCACTAATACAGGGAGTGCCACTAATACAGGGAGTGCCACTAATACAGGGAGCACCACTAATACAGGGAGTGCCACTAATACAGGGAGTGCCACTAATACAGGGAGTGCCACTAATACAGGGAGCACCACTAAAACAGGGAGCACCACTAATACAGGGAGTGCCACTAATACAGGGAGCACCACTAATACAGGGAGTGCCACTAATACAGGGAGCACCACTAATACAGGGAGTAAGGTATTGTTACAGTCCAGTAAGGTATGGTTACAGTCCAGTAAGGTATGGTTACAGTCCATGAAGACATGGTTACAGGCCAGTAAGGTATGGTTATGTTCAGTCACCATGCACATGCATGCACGCACATGCCCAACTAGAGTATCCTGAGGTACATGGTTGGTGAGGACATCGATGACATCTCCTGTGACACAGAGGAAGTCTTGATATCCGCCTCTCTCATGGCGAGGTGCGTTAGGGTAGGGCTACTGTAGGGCTATGGTAGGGCTAAGGTAGGGCTAGGGCTAGGGCTAGGGCTGGGGGTAGGGCTAGGGTAGGGCAGGGGCTGATAGGGCTAACCTGAAATGGAAATATTGATACAATTAGCATGATTGAAACAGGAGCCCCAAGAAGAAATGAAACATCCCCTCAATGTCGAGGGTTCCTTACCTTCTTCCCCGTATGTGACCTCAGTGTCAAAAGGTGGCCCTCTCCGAGTGCTTCAGAAACAGGTTAAATCATTGTGGGTTGGGCAGGAAGCTTCAGGAGCGCGGCTTGCTAAGGAGCTGAGAATTTGGGGGCACCAATTTTGCAAGAGGTCTGCCTGGTCAATGAAACCTTCAACTTGTGAGTGATGCAGCTGGCGAGATGACTTTGAAGTGTCAACTGTTTGGCCACTTTGTACCCATCAACACGTAGCAATGGCAACAGGTCATTAGTTAGTGAACCATTTATTGTCCCGATAGACCTCTTGCAAAATTGGTGCCCCCTTCCCCCCAAAAAAAACAACAACAACAAGCCAGCAATAATGAATCTTGAGCAAGCCATCGACCCCATAGCTACCTGCTAACTGAGTCTTGAGTCATCGACCCCATAGCTACCTGCTAACTGAGTCTTGAGTCATCGACCCCATAGCTACCTGCCAACTGAGTCTTGAGCCATCGACCCCATAGCTACCTGCTAACTGAGTCTTGAGCCATCGACCCCATAGCTACCTGCTAACTGAGTCTTGAGTCATCGACCCCATAGCTACCTGCTAACTGAGTCTTGAGCCATCGACCCCATAGCTACCTGCTAACTGCGTCTTGAGCCATCGACCCCATAGCTACCTGCTAACTGAGTCTTGAGTCATCGACCCCATAGCTACCTGCTAACTTAGTCTTGAGCCATCAACCCCATAGCTACCTGCCTAACCTCACAGTGTTTTTTATAAAGCACCTCGCTGAGACCAGCAGCATTGGGGGTATGCATGGAGCCACACTGAGACCACCACACCGGCATTGGGGGTATGCATGGAGCCACACTGAGACCAGCAGCATTGGGGGTATGCATGGAGCCACACTGAGACCACCAGCATTGGGGGTATGCATGGAGCCACACTGAGACCACCAGCATTGGGGGCATGCATGGAGCCACACTGAGACCACCAGCATTGGGGGTATGCATGGAGCCACACTGAGACCACCAGCATTGGGGGCATGCATGGAGCCACACTGAGACCACCAGCATTGGGGGTATGCATGCAGCCACACTGAGACCACCAGCATTGGGGGTATGCATGGAGCCACACTGAGACCACCAGCATTGGGGGTATGCATGGAGCCACACTGAGACCACCAGCATTGGGGGTATGCATGGAGCCACACTGAGACCACCAGCATTGGGGGTATGCATGGAGCCACACTGAGACCAGCAGCATTGGGGGTATGCATGGAGCCACACTGAGACCAGCAGCATTGGGGGTATGCATGGAGCCACACTGAGACCAGCAGCATTGGGGGTATGCATGGAGCCACACTGAGACCACCAGCATTGGGGGTATGCATGGAGCCACACTGAGACCACCGGCATTGGGGGTATGCATGGAGCCACACTGAGACCACCAGCATTGGGGGTATGCATGCAGGCCCTATTTCACTTCTATTCTCAGACTATTTGGTTTCACTTTTTAAAATTTATTTTCCCAAGCTAGTTCTAAGGTAGAGAGTCTCTACAGCTAATGCATATAATATATGCAGTCATCAGTTCATCTGTAAGTGAGTGAAGACTGGTTCGTTAAAGGATTGTCTTGAATTTGTGTGCTTGTTGGATTTGAAAATTAACTTGGTCTATTCCTGTCAAATTGTAGCCTCCAGTTATGGGTAGCTTCCAGCATAGGTAGCCTCTAGGGTGGCCTCCAGCGTGGGTAACCGCCAGCATTCTTTAGGGGTGGGAGGAGAATTCCCCCACTCACCCCCTATCTGTTCCCATTCCTTGGAAACGACGGAGATTCCTGCTCATTGTCCCCCCCCCCCCCCCCCCCCCCATAATTTCACAACCTCTGATTGACTCCCTTACTAACACCCCTAAAAGTAACACCGTCTTCACAGACAAACCACGCCTTCTATAATCATGTGATGTAATATTACACTCATGATGGATGTGCAACTAGTGTGCCTATGCAGTAGTAAGCCGACAGCTACAGCATACCTTGCCATTTTCCTTTCCTTCTTCGGTGCAGGTCCTCGTCCAGTTCCACCGGAAGCCGCTCTCACCCCGCCATAACGACGCTTGGCTTCCAGTTCCTCCTGCTTGACCGTCCCTCGCAAGTGTGGTATTTCCTTCTGCAGTACCTGTCTTCAGCCGAGGTCTTCATGTTGCTCCTTCTCTGCAGATATTGCAGGGTGGTGCTGAGGACAGCCTCAGGATATCTGTGCTTGTGCTTAGTTTAAAAATGTAGCCCACCTAACCCTAGCCCTAGCCCTAGCCCTAGCCATAACCCTAGCCCTAGCCCTAGCCAGCCATAGTCCTAGCCCTAGACCTAGCCATAGCCCTAGCCATAGATATATCTCTAGCCTTAGCTCTACTCTAACCTTATATCTCTAGCCTTAGCTCTACTCTAACCTTATATCTCTAGCCTTAGCTCTACTCTAACCTTATATCTCCAGCCTTAGCTCTACTCTAACCTTATATCTCCAGCCTTAGCTCTACTCTAACCTTATATCTCTAGCCTTAGCTCTACTCTAACCTTATATCTCCAGCCTTAGCTCTACTCTAACCTTATATCTCCAGCCTTAGCTCTACTCTAACCTTATATCTCCAGCCTTAGCTCTACTCTAACCTTATATCTCTAGCCTTAGCTCTACTCTAACCTTATATCTCTAGCCTTAGCTCTACTCTAACCTTATATCTCCAGCCTTAGCTCTCCTCTAACCTTATATCTCCAGCCTTAGCTCTCCTCTAACCTTATATCTCCAGCCTTAGCTCTACTCTAACCTTATATCTCCAGCCTTAGCTCTACTCTAACCTTATATCTCCAGCCTTAGCTCTACTCTAACCTTATATCTCCAGCCTTAGCTCTACTCTAACCTTATATCTCTAGCCTTAGCTCTACTCTAACCTTATATCTCTAGCCTTAGCTCTACTCTAACCTTATATCTCTAGCCTTAGCTCTACTCTAACCTTATATCTCCAGCCTTAGCTCTACTCTAACCTTATATCTCTAGCCTTAGCTCTACTCTAACCTTATATCTCTAGCCTTAGCTCTACTCTAACCTTATATCTCCAGCCTTAGCTCTACTCTAACCTTATATCTCCAGCCTTAGCTCTCCTCTAACCTTATATCTCTAGCCTTAGCTCTACTCTAACCTTATATCTCCAGCCTTAGCTCTACTCTAACCTTATATCTCCAGCCTTAGCTCTACTCTAACCTTATATCTCCAGCATTAGCTCTACTCTAACCTTATATCTCCAGCCTTAGCTCTACTCTAACCTTATATCTCCAGCCTTAGCTCTACTCTAACCTTATATCTCCAGCATTAGCTCTACTCTAACCTTATATCTCCAGCCTTAGCTCTACTCTAACCTTATATCTCCAGCCTTAGCTCTACTCTAACCTTATATCTCTAGCCTTAGCTCTACTCTAACCTTATCTCTAGCCTTAGCTCTACTCTAACCTTATATCTCTAGCCTTAGCTCTACTCTAACCTTATATCTCCAGCCTTAGCTCTACTCTAACCTTATATCTCTAGCCTTAGCTCTACTCTAACCTTATATCTCTAGCCTTAGCTCTACTCTAACCTTATATCTCCAGCCTTAGCTCTACTCTAACCTTATATCTCTAGCCTTAGCTCTACTCTAACCTTATATCTCCAGCCTTAGCTCTACTCTAACCTTATATCTCCAGCATTAGCTCTACTCTAACCTTATATCTCTAGCCTTAGCTCTACTCTAACCTTATATCTCCAGCCTTAGCTCTACTCTAACCTTATATCTCTAGCCTTAGCTCTACTCTAACCTTATATCTCTAGCCTTAGCTCTACTCTAACCTTATATCTCCAGCCTTAGCTCTACTCTAACCTTATATCTCCAGCCTTAGCTCTACTCTAACCTTATATCTCTAGCCTTAGCTCTACTCTAACCTTATATCTCCAGCCTTAGCTCTACTCTAACCTTATATCTCCAGCCTTAGCTCTACTCTAACCTTATATCTCCAGCCTTAGCTCTACTCTAACCTTATATCTCTAGCCTTAGCTCTACTCTAACCTTATATCTCCAGCCTTAGCTCTACTCTAACCTTATATCTCCAGCCTTAGCTCTACTCTAACCTTATATCTCTAGCCTTAGCTCTACTCTAACCTTATATCTCCAGCCTTAGCTCTACTCTAACCTTATATCTCCAGCCTTAGCTCTACTCTAACCTTATATCTCCAGCCTTAGCTCTACTCTAACCTTATATCTCCAGCCTTAGCTCTACTCTAACCTTATATCTCTAGCCTTAGCTCTACTCTAACCTTATATCTCCAGCCTTAGCTCTACTCTAACCTTATATCTCCAGCCTTAGCTCTACTCTAACCTTATATCTCCAGCCTTAGCTCTACTCTAACCTTATATCTCCAGCCAGCTAGCTCTTGCCCTAACCCTAGCTCTAAGTCTAGCTCTATATCTCCAACCTTTGCCCTACATATCTCTAGCCCTAGCCCTAGCATTAGTCCTATCTATCCACACTTGTCCTAGCTTTGGTCCTAGCCCTAGCCCTAGGCATGCCCTGTCCCTAGCATTAACTGTATCCCTAGCCCTAGCATTAGTCCTATCTATCCACACTTGTCCTAGCTTTGGTCCTAGCCCTAGCCCTAGGCATGCGCTGTCCCTAACATTAACTGTATCCCTAGCCCTATACCTCCAGCTTTAGCTAAAACACTAACCCTAGCCCTAGCTCTAGACCTACCCTTAGCCCTAATGCTAGTCGTATCCCTAGCCCTGTCCCTAGCCCTATTTCTCTAACCCTAGCTGTACCGGTATTTAGTGGGCAAGAGGCCATAGACATCCTCAGGATTATCCTCTCCCCTCGCTGTTTATGTCACTACGTACAGTCTAGAATGATGTCCTCATTGTGTGTATGTATACATGCATGTGTATTATGTGTACATGCATGTGTAGTATGTGTACATGCATGTGTATTATGTGTACATGCATGTGTATTATGTGTACATGCATGTGTATTATGTGTACATTCATGTGTATTATGTGTACATGCATGTGTATTATGTGTACATGCATGTGTATTATGTGTACATGCATGTGTATTATGTGTACATGCATGTGTATTATGTGTACATGCATGTGTATTATGTATACATGCATGTGTATATGTGTGTGCATGCATGCATGTGTGTATATGTGTGCTTATGCACCCTGGTTTGTTCTCTCCAGACTCGTGGTCTGGATCTTGTGGAGTGCTTGAATTTCATTTTTCAGCTGAGTTTTTTGGTTCTTGGTAAGGTAAGGTCATATGTAAAAGCTTTCTAGATGTAATGAAATGGCCAGTGAGATTTAAAACAAGCATCCTCACATTGTCGGTGTATTTTGTACAAACTTTGAAAACGCATTAAAAAAATTAAGTGGCCCCTCTCTGACCTTGTTAATTATACCACTCTATGTTGATGATCGCAAGGTTTCCTGCTCTGACAATTGCTGATACTGTATATATATCTAGCCAAAGATTGCAACTTTGTTAGCCCAAAACCAAAAAGCTTAGCAAGAGCTCAAACGGTGAAATCCAACCCTAGCAAGACTGCATCTCTACTAGAATAACACTGCAGGTGCTGGCAAGGCTGCAGCTAATCCTACTCCACTAGAATAACACTGCAGGTGCTGGCAAGGCTGCAGCTAATCCTACTCCACTAGAATAACACTGCAGGTGCTGGCAAGGCTGCAGCTAATCATACTCCACTAGAATAACACTGCAGGTGCTGGCAAGGCTGTAGCTAGCCCTACTCCACTAGAATAACACTGCAGGTGCTGGCAAGGCTGCAGCTAACCCTACTCCACTAGAATAACACTGCAGGTGCTGGCAAGGCTGCAGCTAACCCTACTCCACTAGAATAACACTGCAGGTGCTGGCAAGGCTGCAGCTAACCCTACTCCACTAGAATAACACTGCAGGTGCTGGCAAGGCTGCAGCTAGCCCTACTCCACTAGAATAACACTGCAGGTGCTGGCAAGGCTGCAGCTAGCCCTACTCCACTAGAATAACACTGCAGGTGCTGGCAAGGCTGCAGCTAACCCTACTCCACTAGAATAACACTGCAGGTGCTGGCAATGCTGCAGCTAGCCCTACTCCACTAGAATAACACTGCAGGTGCTGGCAATGCTGCAGCTAACCCTACTCCACTAGAATAACACTGCAGGTGCTGGCAAGGCTGCAGCTAATCCTACTCCACTAGAATAACACTGCAGGTGCTGGCAAGGCTGCAGCTAATCCTACTCCACTAGAATAACACTGCAGGTGCTGGCAATGCTGCAGCTAACCCTACTCCACTAGAATAACACTGCAGGTGCTGGCAAGGCTGCAGCTAATCCTACTCCACTAGAATAACACTGCAGGTGCTGGCAAGGCTGCAGCTAATCCTACTCCACTAGAATAACACTGCAGGTGCTGGCAAGGCTGCAGCTAACCCTACTCCACTAGAATAACACTGCAGGTGCTGGCAAGGCTGCAGCTAATCCTACTCCACTAGAATAACACTGCAGGTGCTGGCAAGGCTGCAGCTAATCCTACTCCACTAGAATAACACTGCAGGTGCTGGCAAGGCTGCAGCTAATGCTACTCCACTAGAATAACACTGCAGGTGCTGGCAAGGTTGTAGCTAATCCTACTCCACTAGAATAACACTGCAGGTGCTGGCAAGGCTGCAGCTAATCCTACTCCACTAGAATAACACTGCAGGTGCTGGCAAGGTTGTAGCTAATCCTACTGCACTAGAATAACACTGCAGGTGCTGGCAAGGCTGCAGCTAATCCTACTCCACTAGAATAACACTGCAGGTGCTGGCAAGGCTGCAGCTAATCCTACTCCACTAGAATAACACTGCAGGTGCTGGCAAGGCTGCAGCTAATCCTACTCCACTAGAATAACACTGCAGGTGCTGGCAAGGCTGCAGCTAATCCTACTCCACTAGAATAACACTGCAGGTGCTGGCAAGGCTGTAGCTAATCCTACTCCACTAGAATAACACTGCAGGTGCTGGCAAGGCTGCAGCTAATCCTACTCCACTAGAATAACACTGCAGGTGCTGGCAAGGCTGCAGCTAATCCTACTCCACTAGAATAACACTGCAGGTGCTGGCTGGCAATGCAGCAGCTAGCCCTACTCCACTAGAATAACACTGCAGGTGCTGGCAAGGCTGCAGCTAACCCTACTCCACTAGAATAACACTGCAGGTGCTGGCAAGGCTGCAGCTAGCCCTACTCCACTAGAATAACACTGCAGGTGCTGGCAAGGCTGCAGCTAAACCTACTCCACTAGAATAACACTGCAGGTGCTGGCTAGGCTGCAGCTAATCCTACTCCACTAGAATAACACTGCAGGTGCTGGCAAGGCTGCAGCTAGCCTACTCCACTAGAATAACATGCAGATGCTGGCAAGGCTGCAGCTAATCCTACTCCACTAGAATAACACTGCAGGTGCTGGCAAGGCTGCAGCTAATCCTACTCCACTAGAATAACACTGCAGGTGCTGGCAAGGTTGTAGCTAATCCTACTCCACTAGAATAACACTGCAGGTGCTGGCTGGCAAGGCTGCAGCTAATCCTACTCCACTAGAATAACACTGCAGGTGCTGGCAAGACTGCAGCTAACCCTACTCCACTAGAATAACACTGCAGGTGCTGGCAAGACTGCAGCTAACCCTACTCCACTAGAATAACACTGCAGGTGCTGGCAAGGCTGCAGCTAACCCTACTCCATTAGAGGTTGACTGAGGTAAGCGTGGTCGTCTTCGACAAAAAGAAAAAGGCTAAAATAACGTGAGTGCATGTAGGTATGCAGTATGTGGCTGTTCCTACTGTTGCTTAAGGCAGCACAGGCTGTTGAATGCGGAAGTGATCTGAGAGAAAATGGTTGCCTGCCACACTAAACTAGAAGACCGAAGGAGCAGCTAAGAGCTGCTATTGTCTTTTGCCTTAACGCTGTGCTAGAGAACAGAAAATGTTGTCTCTACTTTTCTTCCTACCGAGTCTCCAAACTGATCAATGACACTGATGTCATCATTAGGTGTTTTGTTTACTTTTATTGTTGCTAGGCTACTAGCACATCTCCAGTGCTTACCTGGTAGAGCCTTCCATCATGAAGAAGGCATCCTTGACTCTTGCTATTGGGCAATTCCATGCATAACATGTCCTGGGCAGGAAAAATTGAAGCTAATGTAGAATGCATTCAAGTAGGGTATTCAGGTGCTGGCAAGTATGAAGTTTCATGAACATTTTATTTTATGGCTCTAATCCAAATTTTATAGAAATCACAGCATTTTGAATATAAAGTAAAAATAAGTTGGAATGATGTCAGCAATTCAATGAATCCACCCCTCTTTATTATTGCCTTACCATTCTCTGGGATTGGAAGCAATAAATATAATCCCTGTTGTTGTACTTGACTGACTAGTATGTTGCTATACCAAAATA
Source organism: Cladorhizidae sp. MBARI D1340-BT2 (assembly GCA_028752905.1). NCBI lineage: Eukaryota > Metazoa > Porifera > Demospongiae > Poecilosclerida > Cladorhizidae > Cladorhizidae sp. MBARI D1340-BT2. The sequence continues at coordinate 18,897,056 of JAQNBH010000010.1, forward strand.
TAATTATGATTATGTTATTATTCGTTGATTTTATTACGTAATAATTATTACATAATAATAACATGAGGGCATTGTCACTCCGTGACTGAAATACAAGAATTTACTGTTTTCAATGATTTTCCAGTTGGAATAAAATTTTGTCACTTCTTGGGCTAAGTATTTGAGAAATATCTCCTAATGGTTTCATCGCCCTTAAAAGTCAAAGGTCGGTTAAATGGTGTCACTCCGTGACGTCACAGAGTGACAATGGCAAGGCATAATTAAAAAACAATACTCCTTTCAGGAAAGCACAAGGAGTCTACAGGTAAAAAATAGATGGATTAGATATTATGTGCAGTAAAGGCAAGGCTTTGTGCCATTCCTATACTGTATGTAGGTGGACTGGTGATATCCACCTACAAGGTCAGAGATGTCAATTATGTATCTCTCTGCTTGTTATTTCAGGAATATGAATACTGGTAGGCCTAAAATAAACCATGCAGAGCGTCAGAAACGCTACAGAGAGAAGCAAAAGCAAAAACTTGGGGAGGAAGCTTACAGGACAAAGGATGCCAAGAGGAAGAGATGGGCAAGGAACAAAAATTTGACAGAGAGCAGAGTAGAAAGATCGGGAAAGACAGCATAGGTGCAGGCTAAAAAAGAAACAAGAAACTGGCCCAACAACCCCAAGCACTGTTAGTCAGTCTCCTGCTTTCAAGTCCCAATCTAGTGAGAACAAAGCAATGAAGAGAGCTAGATTGGCACTGCCAAACTCACCTCGAAAAAAAGCAAAGGTAGTTAAGGCCTCATAGAAGAAACACAAGTTCATATTACTGATATCCAGCAATCAAAGGTGGCAGTGAACAGACTTCCCGATGAAGTGGGTGAGCAGGTGAAACAATTCTATCTTCGCAGCGATGTATCCTGGCCGGAAGGATTACACCATCATCCATGCTGAGGGTAAAAAGGAAAAGCTGCAGAAGCAATTCCTGATGATAACCATCAAAGAAGTGTATGGAATTTTCCAAGAGGAAAATCCCAACACAAAAGTGGGACTGTCAAAGTTTGCCGAGTTGAGACCACCAAATGTTTCTGTGTACAGCAAGTTCCCACACTCGGTGTGTCTCTGCCGTTACCATGAAAATGTCCGGCTATTATTGGTTGCCTTAAAGGCTGGCTTTCCTGATATTCCTCTTGAATTCAGGGCCTTTATTAGGACAGTAGTTTGCAACCAGGAAGAGGAAAAATGCATGACCAGTGAATGCCCAACATGCTTGAACAAGTTTGCCGTGTTGTACTCCACACCGGCTCATGTATTAGCAATGCAGATTGCATGGGAACAGTGGGACAGCAAAGCCGAAAAAGTGAAGAAAAAAGGAGTCCTGGCTGATGCTTTGCAATGTCTGAAACATCAGCTCCCAGCTTTCTTTGTACATAGCTTCATCAAAAGAAAGCAGAGTGCTTTTTTCGAGGAGCAAAGGGCTACCGTTGATGGATCAAAAATTGTAGTTCAAGTAGACTATGCTGAGAACTATGCAGCTGTTGAACAACTAGAAATCCCGAGTGCTCATTGGAGCCACAAACAGATTACACTTTTCACTGTATGTGCCTGGATTGATCCTAAGACTACAGCATCAATGGCAATCATCAGTGATGATCTGCAACATGGAAGATATGCGGTCAACACCTTTCTTCGAAGAATCCTCTCAAATCTGAAAGAAAAATACCCTGGTACTTCTGAAGTCTTGTTTTTTCCAGATGGTGCAGCATCACAATTTAAACAGAAGTACCTGTTTGCTAGTCTCACATTCCTCCAACATGAATTCCAAGTGAACATCAAGTGGTCGTTCTTTGCAACATCCCATGGGAAAGGAGCTGTAGATGGCATAGGTGGGGTAGTGAAGCGCAGAGTCTGGCTGGCAAACCTGGCAGGGGAGCCAGTCAGGGATGCAAAATCGATGGCAGCTGTGGCAGAAAAGAAATGTGGCAAGATCAACATTCTTCTTGTTTTAGCCAATGAGGTTGAGAAAGACAAGGCTAAGGCTGTCGTGTGTGGACGAATGTGCAAGCTCTACCTGGAACACTGTCAATCCATTCCATTCATGTCATCAAGGAGTATGTTGTGGAACATGCAAGATACAGCACAGACACTCATAGTGTGGCAAGTTTAAGTAAGTATGTATCTGCCTCAGCAACAAAGGAGCTGACCAGTGTGTCAACAACAAGCAGTCAACCAGTGAAGTAAAGTCCATCAAAGTCGGAGACTTTGTTGTCGTCCAATACATGATAGAGACTGGACCAAAGTCCTCCAAAAGGCAGTATGTTGCCCACATCATAGTAAAGGATGGGGATATTCTTGAAGTGTTGTTTCTACGTAAATGTGGAACCTCCAAAAAGTGCTTTTCTTTTCCCAGCATTGAGGACAGGAAGTGCGTTGACCAAAGCCAAGTTGTTGAAGTTCATGAGTTGCCACAGTTGAATCACCGTGAGCAATTCCTTTGCACATGTGAACTAACCTGTGAATAATTCCAACTACTGCTGCTACTACTACTCCTACTACTACTACTGATTGGACATATTGTCTCTTATGAATATGCTTATGATACTGGAGAAACACTTGAAAGAATGACTATTCTTCAGACATATCTGACCCTGTCACTCCGTGACGCCAGATATGTCACTCCATGACATTACTTATACATTTTTTTATTTGAAATGTGGTGCAAATTTTTGAGCGAAAATATTTTGTATCGTTCTTCAATATATATTCTCAAAAGAAAAAAGTTTTTTTTTTTAACTTCTCCATCATTTACGACAAAATTGACTGAAAAGTTATATACCCTGAAGATCAAGGAAATTTAGTGTCACTCCGTGACTTTTTCTTTAAATTGTGCCATGTCTTTCAATTTTGAAGTTTGGAAAGAGTTTGATGTTCTAAGTATTAAATACATTCATAGAGGGGGTCAAACAGCAAAAAAGTCATTTTATTTGTCAACATGCGACTAGTACAAATAATATGAACTTGGGTAAGTAGTCAGATGTCACTCCGTGACATGCATGGAATTGCCCTATTGCTACATCACATGACTTTAAATAATAGACAGGCACATACGCCTGTGTCCGTAGTTTTTATTTCCAGCCCTAAGGAGTTAATCTAGGTCACCCACTCTCACTGGTGCTGTTTTCAAGCATTGAAATAAATTTGCTATTTACATGCTTTGAATAGCCACCTCGGTGTTGATATGCAGTAGTTATCCACCCAAGATTTACACTCTGTTCTATGGAGGAAAGTCTGGGAAGCTATCCTAGGAAGCATGCTAGTTTTGACTTTCAATACATGTAGGTCAGTGTATGAAGCTTTGCTAGTTGCTATATCTAAAGTTGAACTAGTTATCTACATAGGCCTGCCCTAATCTAGTATACTACCTACCATGTAGTAATCTAACTGTGTAAAGGCTAGAGCTACTAAAAGCAGCTGTAGCAGCAGCTGGGCACCTCCTACAGAGCAAGACCACTGAAGACAACTTACCTGATTAGCAACTCATTTCGTGAGGAGCAACCTTGGAGCAGAGCTGCAGAGACGATAACCATTGGAAGAGAATCGAGAGTGAATATAATAATGCTCACACATTTATAACCTCACCACTTTACCATGGTTACAATGCTTTATTGGTGAATGCCAGAGCATCGTGTCCACTCACTTGCCGAGGGGAAGTTGCTTGCCACAAATTAAAGCCACCAGTAAAACGCTTGTGGATTAGCGGCGTGCAATTGGTCTGCGTAGTTGATTGCAAGTGTGTTAGCAGATGTCTTAGTGTCGAGATTTTCTTGACGTACATACGTTGTAGAAGACGTGATGGGGACAGTCGTCACATAAGTAGAGCCTCCGCTGCTTGTGTGCTTATTGACAACATGTTCCGTATGCATCATTGCTGCACATGTAAATACTTGCACCTTGAGCTGTTACTGTCAGCAATTCAGGATTATCACTTTTGTTGTTTCTAGTGATGTTAATGTTTCAACTGAAATGCTGCGGTCCTCGTCGGGGCACAGGACTGAAGTATTTCCGTGGAAATATTGGCACACACACACACATACAAAAAGCTGATTTTGAGGGAGTCCTTCAAGTGTTGCTCACTTTCTTCAGCTCTGGTAGGACCTGATGAATGACCTCCACTAGATCAGTTTTGTCAAAGGTTAGATGACCTTCGAGCGCTGAATCTTGAACTTTCCCCCCAAGTCCTCAGTGCGTTGTCCCCATTAGCAGTGATCAAGAGTGACTCCATGGCAAGTATAGACTGCGATTAAAATCCTTCTGCTCAAAGCTGTTCTGATAGCTCTCGGATACGATGGTCACCGACTTCAAAGTGCTTGCTGCCGAAAGTATTATTTTGGTTCGCTAAACTGGGTATGGCTCACTGCCCCCCAAAACTGCTATGGAGGTTTCCTACACTCTTGGCTGATCCACCTTCTTGGACGGATGTATCTCTTGCTTGCAATGCTTTCGATGTTTCCCTCATCAGCACCAAAGAGATGGTGACCAAACCAAAGAAGAAAGTCCGATCCTTCAAGAGCAGCAGGAACCTGGGATGCCTTCAGACGGTCTTCATCATGCATCGTAACAGTGAACTTCTCCCACGGTCTCCATGATTACTGTTCATTGCTTAGTCGTAATTTGTAATTCCAACGCGAGAGACAAAGGTGATGATGCCATATTTAGGACCCACACTCCACAACACTTTCTCCCGAAGACTAAATAAAATAGAGAAACTAAAACTTTTTTGTCACAACTTGAGAGCTCCATTGATTCTGCACACTTAAAAGATAGGTCTCTCTGTGTGCTCTCTTTTGGTGTTAAAAGAAGATGCCAAAGTTACTTGCAGCTAAAGTGGAGGCACCTCAAAATCCAAGTGCCTGAACTGGCTGCAAGTGGAAATGTGCTAAACAGCTGGAAATAAGTGTACATGTAGTTACAGGAAGCTGTCCTACGACAAGCATTTTATTCAGAGGAACAGGGTCAGCACTTGGCGGTAGTGGCCTTGATACCAAATTAGAGATGATCAGCACTTAGCAGGAGTGGCCTAGACTGATGGGAGTAGCCAATGGGAGCAGCCAATGGGAATGCTCTGGACAGCGTTCATATTGTAGGAAGGCATGAAAAGCTCTAAGACATCTTCACGGACCATGTTCTGACTGATGACCTGCCTAATGTACAGATTAATCTGCTTCTTGCAATTAATATGTCTGACCTCATCTGCAGTGCTAGCTAGCAACCGGCAGGGGTCAGCATTCTTGATTTGTGCCAAAAGCTATCTTATAACTTTCCCCCTCCCTTAAACAAATCCACTCATACATTACAGGGGTTTGTACAGGATTTGCAGTTTGGGGGGGAAAATCAAATGTTTGGCGTTTACGTGATGGCCGTGCGTAAGCAAGCCCTAAGTAGGGGTGTCTGGGGGCATGTCCCCCCAGATTTTTTTTGCAAAATCGATGCTCTCAGATTGATTCTGAGACATTTTGAGGGTACTTTCCTATAGTTAAAGTACTAGCACATGGAAAGAACATTCTAAATTATGACACAGTTGCATCTTGCCACAGAATCTAATGACACAGTTGTATCTTGCCTCAGAATCTACACTATTATAATTAGGAAAGCTAACCACAGAATAATAGCACATGGACAGAACATTCTAGATTATGACACAAGCATCTTGCCACAGAATAGTTTTGTGGCAAGATGCAATTGTGTCATAATCTAGAATGTTCTGTCCATGTGCTATTATTTTATTCTGTGGTTAGATTTCCTTGTAGATTATATCTACACTACAATTAGGAAAGCTAACCACAGAATAATAGCACATGGACAGAACATTCTAGAATAACACATGATTGAACTGTGACACAGAATATTCTAGATTTATCACAATTTTGTATATAAAGAGCAAATGCTTCAGCTAGTAGCATTCTGCAACTAAATACGACCCAGAGAAATACAAACCTACACAAATGGACCCCGGGAACTTTTTTTACCAGAAAGCGAGTGCGTGCTGGGTCTAGTAGAGATTCTGAGGACAACGAAGATGTAGTCCCAACTACGTCGACTAGTGATGCCTTGACTTCCACCAATTCCGAAGCATCAGTAGGTAAGATCAGTGTGTTCCAAAGCGCAGAAGAGGAAACTCTACAAAGCCAGGCTCAGCTACAAGAAGGAGTGGGAGCAGAAATATCCTTGGGTGTACTGCGATGATCCTAAGAAGGGCATGTTCTGCAAGCTCTGCCAGAAGCGAGGAAATGCACCTTCTACAGCCAGGGGTGCATGGACCACTCGGGTAATTCAGGATTGGAATCACGCTACTGAACAACTCAAGGAACACAGCCAGTCAAAATGGCACAGAGATGCTGTTATCCATGCTTGAATGGCAGAACAAGGAAAGGAGCAGAGTGTCCTACAACTGCAATGTTCAGCAGCTGCTAAGGAGGCTGAAGAAAGGAGAGCAAAGAACAGAAACATAGGGCTTAAGCTTTTGAGATCGATATATTTTCTTGCCAAAAATTGCCTGCCCCTTACAACCACATTCGATCCCCTGGTCCAGTTGCAAATTGCAAATGGAGATGAACTTCTCCAGCAACATGTCAAAGAGGGGCCACAAAATGCTCAGTACACATCCAAATTTTCTGCAGTGATGCTTTTAGAGGCCATCAATAGCTGGCTAGATAGGAAGCTAATTGAGAGCTTAAAATCAAGCCCATACTTCTCTGTGTTAGCTGATGAGTGTGTAGATTATTAGTACTACAGAAGAGCTGTCCATCTGTTGTCGTTGGATTGTAAATGGAAAACCAGAGGAGCACTTCCTTACAGTGCTCCACATATGTGCCCAAGATGCTGCTACCATTTCAGATGCAATCAGCTCCTTCCTTGAGTCGAAGAACCTGGACTATCGTAATAGGCCAAGGTTATGATGGAGCAGCCACCTTTGCCGGAGAACGCAATGGAGTTCAAAAAAGGATGTGAACTCTAACTGCACATTCATTTTACATCCACTGTGCCTCCCACAGGCTTCAACTAGCAAGCATGCAAGCTGCTAACAGTGTTCCAGAGATCAAGTAGATGTTTGGAACAATAGGAAATATATGGAAGCTCTTCTTCTACTCACCCAAGAAAGCAGAATCTCTCAAAGCAGTCCAGTCAGTCCTCAAGCTACCTGAGCTTAAGATGGCTCTCACACGAACGCTGTGTATGGGCTATTTACCGAGAGCTTCCTGCCCTTATCGTCACCCTACAACAGCTGAGACATCAGGTGATGCTGAAGCATACGGTATTGGTGCTCTCCTTGCTACTTACACTGGAGTTGCTAGTATCGTGTTCCTGTCGGATCAACTCGAGCATCTAAAGGACGAAAGAAATGAGTGGTTGGGTTTAGTCGAGTCTGAAATATCTCTGTTGAAGGAAAAACATGATATAACACTCGGCACACATGGATCTGCACTAAGCTGTTCGTCTTCTATCACAACCACAGCCGAGTATCGAACTCTAGTTGCAATTCCATACGTCGATTCCCTTCTTCTAAATATTAAGAGTCGATTTACTGATAAAGCCGTGAAGATTGTTACTGCCATGTCCATATTCAGTCCCTCCCTACTACCCGCTGAAGCATCCTTACAATCATACGGCAGCGAGCAAATCAAGATTCTTGCCGAGTTCTATGGAAAAGAAGCAGAGGTTGAGTATGCGGGGACGACTTACATCTCACCTCCATTGCTTGATGGCGATGAGCTTCTTTCAGAGTGGAAGATATTTAGACGGGCTTTGCTAGTAGAGAGAAAGGCAATAATGGAACGTAAAGAAGAGTCGGTATCTCCTAGCATGCAAGAAATCCTGGACGAGATGAACAAGTCACATATGTACGGAGGAATTTTCCCTGAGACGTGGAAGCTATTGAACATTACAATGGCACTTCCTGTTGGCACAGCAACAGTAGAGCGTTCCTTTAGTCAAATGAAGTTGATTAAACTCGCCTACGCAGTCGTCTATCTGACTCGAACCTAGAACATTTAATGAAAATTAGTATAGAGGGTCCTCCATTGACCGTGGACTTTAATGCAATTCTCGACATTTTTAAACAGAAAAAATAGACTCATTTTACTTTAATTTAGTACTACTGAACTAACTGTATTGTAATTTTCACCATACATTATTGTATATCTTCTCTTATATATTAATTTTGTTAATAAATTGTTCATGCATAATTATTATAATTTTATTACTGTTGATCATCTTTGAATTTGCTATTGCTTCTAGTTCTACGTTCCCTTCTCTGTACTGCTCTTTTTCCCCCACCATTACTGTAATGTATTACATAAGAAATTTTCATTAATATTGTGAAAATTCTTGGGGGGGAGAAATCGTGTGTGTATTTTTTTGGGGAGATATCCCAGGGCTCCCCCCCTCCCCCCACTGTATGAAACCCTGCATTATATCATGTGACTTGTACTTTGGATTCAGATTTTTCAGTGAATCAGATTTCTCATGATTTAGAGTTCTCATGGATTCAGAGTTCTCATGGATTCAGAGTTCCCATGATTCAGAGTTCTCATGGATTCAGAGTTCCCATGATTCAGAGTTCTCATGGAATCAGAGTTCCTATGGATTCAGAGTTCTCATGGATTCAGAGTTCCCAAGGATTCAGATTCTCATGGATTCAGAGTTCCCATGGATTCAGAGTTCCCATGGATTCAGAGTTCTCATGGATTCAGTATTCTCATGGATTCAGAGTTCCCATGATTCAGAGTTCTCATGGAATCAGAGTTCCCATGGATTCAGAGTTCTCATGGATTCAGAGTTCCCTAGGATTCATAGTTCTCATGGATTCAGAGTTCCCATGGATTCAGAGTTCCCATGGATTCAGAGTTCTGATGGATTCAGAGTTCCCATGATTCAGAGTTCTCATGGAATCAGAGTTCCCATGGATTCAGAGTTCTCATGGATTCAGAGTTCCCATGGATTCAGAGTTCCCATGGATTCAGATTTCTCATGGAATCAGATTTCTCATGGATTCAGATTTCTCATGGAATCAGATTTCTCATGATTTAGAGTTCTCATGGAATCAGAGTTCCCATGGATTCAGAGTTCTCATGGATTCAGAGTTCCCATGGATTCAGAGTTCCCATGGATTCAGATTTCTCATGGAATCAGATTTCTCATGGATTCAGATTTCTCATGGAATCAGATTTCTCATGATTTAGAGTTCCCATAGATTCAGAGTTCCCATGGATTTAGAGTTCTCATGGATTCAGAGTTCTCAATGATTCAGAGTTCCATGGATTCAGAGTTCCCATGGAATCAGAATTCCGATGGATTCATGAGTTCCCATGAATTAATTCCCATGGATTCAAAGTTCCCATGGATTTAGAGTTCTCATGGATTCAGAGTTCCATGGAATCAGAGTTCCCATGGATTTAGAGTTCTCATGGATTCAGAGTTCCATGGAATCAGATTTTTCATGATTTAGAGTTCTCATGGATTCAGAGTTCTCAATGATTCAGAGTTCCCATGGATTCAGAGTTCTCGAGTTCCCATGGATTCATAGTTCCCATGGATTCAGAGTTCCCATGGATTCAGAGTTCCCATGGATTCAGAGTTCCCATGGATTCAGAGTTCTCATGGATTCAGAGTTCCCATGGATTCAGAGTTCCCACGATTCAGAGTTCTCATGGAATCAGAGTTCCCATGGATTCAGAGTTCCCATGGATTCAGTGTTCTCATGGATTCAGAGTTCCCATGATTCAGATTTCTCATGGATTCAGATTTCTCATGGAATCAGATTTCTCATGGATTCAGAGTTCCCATGGATTCAGAGTTCCCATGAATTAATTCCCATGGATTCAGAGTTCCCATGGATTTAGAGTTCTCATGGATTCAGAGTTCCATGGAATCAGAGTTCCCATGGATTTAGAGTTCTCATGGATTCAGAGTTCCATGGAATCAGATTTTTCATGATTTAGAGTTCTCATGGATTCAGAGTTCCCATGGATTCAGAGTTCCCATGGATTCAGAGTTCCCATGGATTCAGAATTCCCATGGATTCAGAGTTCTCGAGTTCCCATGGATTCATAGTTCCCATGGATTCAGAGTTCCCATGGATTCAGAGTTCCCATGGATTCAGAGTTCCCATGGATTCAGAGTTCCCATGATTCAGAGTTTTCATGGATTCAGAGTTCCCATGGAATCAGATTTTTCATAATTTAGAGTACTCATGGATTCAGAGTTCCCATGATTCAGAGTTCTCATGGATTCAGAGTTGCCATGGATTCAGAGTTCCCATGGATTCAGAGTTCCATGGAGTCAGAGTTCTCATGGATTCAGAGTTATCATGGATTCAGAGTTCCCATGATTCAGAGTTCTCATGGATTCAGAGTTCCCATGGAATCAGATTTTTCATGATTTAGAGTTCTCATGGATTCAGAGTTCTCATGGAATCAGATTTTTCATGATTCAGAGTTCTCATGGATTCAGAGTTCCCATGGATTCAGAGTTCCCATGGATTCAGAGTTCTCATGGATTCAGAGTTCCCATGGATTCAGAGTTCTCATGGATTCAGAGTTCCCATGGATTCAGAGTTCCATGGATTCAGAGTTCTCATGGATTCAGAGTTCCCATGGATTCAGAGTTCCCATGGATTCAGAGTTCCCATGGATTCATAGTTCCCATGGATTCAGAGTTCTCGAGTTCCCATGGATTCATAGTTCCCATGGATTCAGAGTTCCCATGGATTCAGAGTTCCCATGGATTCAGAGTTCTCATGGATTCAGAGTTCCCATGGATTCAGAGTTCCCATGATTCAGAGTTTTCATGGATTCAGAGTTCCCATGGAATCAGATTTTTCATAATTTAGAGTACTCATGGATTCAGAGTTCCCATGATTCAGAGTTCTCATGGATTCAGAGTTCCCATGGATTCAGAGTTGCCATGGATTCAGAGTTCCATGGAGTCAGAGTTCTCATGGATTCAGAGTTATCATGGATTCAGAGTTCCCATGATTCAGAGTTCTCATGGATTCAGAGTTCCCATGGAATCAGATTTTTCATGATTTAGAGTTCTCATGGATTCAGAGTTCTCATGGAATCAGATTTTTCATGATTCAGAGTTCTCATGGATTCAGAGTTCCCATGGATTCAGAGTTCCCATGATTCAGAGTTCCCATGATTCAGAGTTCCCATGATTCAGAGTTCTCATGGATTCAGAGTTCCCATGGATTCAGAGTTCCCATGGATTCAGATTTCTCTGGAACCGTCGGGTCTCTTTCATTGACAGAAAACTGCCTGATGGGGTAACCATGGTTCCATGGAAAAATGGCAAGCAACTGGTGTGGGATGTGTCCTGTCCAGATTCGCTTACCCAGTCATATCAGATGCAGCAGTGAGTGGAGCTGTGGCTGCTATGGCTGAAGAGAAAAAAGTGGCCAAATATGCCAGTCTGGATCCTTGCCACTTTTTTGTGCCCGAGGCCATTGGATCTTTGGGGGTCATTGCGGCCAGGTCAATGGCTTTCCTGAAGGAGCTCAGCCTCAGGATGCGGCAAAGAACTGGGGAGGTGAATGCCCGTGCTCACCTCCTTGTCTCAGTGGCAGTCCAGAATAGGAATGCCTTATCTGTTTTGGGGAGTTGAACTTGTATTTATTTAGTTAGTTAGTTAGTTAGTTTAGTTAGTTATTAGTTACTTACTTACTTACTTACTTACTTACTTACTTACTTACTTACTTACTTACTTACTTACTTACTTAGTTAGTTAGTTATAGTTAGTTACTTACTTACTACTTACTTACTTACTTACTTAGTTAGTTACTTAGTTAGTTATAGTTAGTTTTACTTACTTACTTACTTACTTACATACTTACTTACATACTTACTTAATACTTACTTACTTACTACTTACTTACTTACTTACTTACTACTTACTTACTTACTTACTTACCTACTTACTACTTACTTACTACTTACTTACTTACTACTTACTTACGTACTACTTACTTACTTACTTACTTACTTACTTACTTAGTTAGTTATAGTTAGTTACTTACTTACTACTTACTTACTACTTACTTACTTAGTTAGTTACTTACTTACTTAGTTAGTTATAGTTAGTTACTTACTTAGTTGGTTTTAGCTTAGTTAGTTTAGTTAGTTAATTAGTTAGTTACTTAGTTTAGTTAGTTAGTTAGTTTAGTTAATTTAGTTAGTTAATTAGTTAATTAGTTAGTTACTTAGTTTTAGTTAGTTAGTTAGTTACTTACTCACTTAACTACTTAGTTTGTTAGTTAGTTTAGTTAGTTACTTAGTTGGTTACTTAGTTACTTGGTTAGTTACTTACTTGGTTAGTTATTAGTTTAGTTAGTTTAGTTAGTTAATTAGTTACTTAGTTAGTTTAGTTAGTTAGTTACTTAGTTAGTTACTTAGTTACTTACTTTGTTAGTTAGTTAGTTGCTTAGTTAGTTAGTTTAGTTAATTTAGTTAGTTAGTTAGTTAATTAGTTAATTACTTAGTTACTTAGTTTTAGTTAGTTAGTTAGTTACTTAGTTAGTTAGTTAGTTACTTAGTTAGTTATTAGTTAGTTACTAGTTAGTTAGTCACTTAGTTTAGTTAGTTAGTTACTTACTTAGTTAGTTAGTTAGTTAGTTACTTAGTTAGTTAATTAGTTAGTTAGTTGGTTAGTTACTAAGTTAGTTAGTTAGTTACTTAGTTACTTAGTTAGTTAGTTACTTAGTTACTTAGTTATTAGTTAGTTAGTTACTTAGTTAGTTTAGTTAGTTTAGTTAGTTAGTTACTTAGTTAGTTAGTTTAGTTAGTTACTTAGTTACTTAGTTAGTTAATTAGTTAGTTACTTAATTAGTTAGTTAGTTACTAGTTAGTTACTTAATTAGTTGGTTAGTTAATTAGTTAGCTACTTAGCGAGTTAATTAGTTAGTTAGATTCTAGTTATATATATATATTGTGAATTATATTTTATTTCTCAATGAACACTCAGTTGACATAATAACAATAAAATCACCTTCTAATAATCAACTTCAAATTATATTCACTCGACGTTTCGACTAGGTGCTCTAGCCCTCATCAGGAATGATGAAGACTAGAGCATCTAGTGGAAGCATCGAGTGAATACAATTTGAATTTGATTATTGAGAAAGTGATTTTAATATATTTTATTTATTTATTTTAATTATACATTTAATAAATATACCGGTAACTAAGGTATACCGGTAACTAAGGGTAACACTTCCCCAACAATGGATCCCGAAACTTATTTTTAAATGTCATTTATAGCTCTGATCTTGTTCTGTGATAGAGAACTTGAGGTTATTATTTTCCTTGCTTTCTCTATGATAATTCTGCAAGCAATGTCAGGAGAGAAAGATGTGACCTCTTGAGTTCTAATCAACATCTTGGCATTAACCAATTAACTTTCTTGCTGCCCAGGTCAGCATGCCCCACCTCCAGGGTTTGTGTGTGTGTGTATTTGTATGTATATATATATATATATATACTATTATATAATATTATATATGTATATGTATATTACATACATACATATATATATATAGTAATATATTATATACATATATAGGTATATATATATTATACACATTGCTCACAGGTGGATAATGGTAGCCAAGTGCAGCTGCTATAACTATAACTGTGGTTGGTAGCAATGGATTTCTCAGGGAGCTCAAGCTCTAAATCACTAAACACAAGAGTGGCTCCTCCAAACTTAGTAACTAAACAGATAGTTTTTCACCTGTGGACTTTCTAGATCAGCCCATCAGTTATATCTACAGCTGTGGTTTCTACCTATAGCCTTCTCCTTCCTATTATGCAACAGCTGATTTACTCCCAAGCACTAGAGGGGTATGCTAAGTGCTTTCACAAACCACAGACCCAATTAGAGCCCTTGTTGAGATAGTGCTGCCACAAAATAGGAGAGTTGAGTGGCCTAGATGGTGCTGGGTGTGTCTTCTAATTATAGAGCCAATTCAACATATCACTTGAAAACACGAAGAAGAGGCAACAAGTTATATCAAGGAGGGAGGGAAGAGGGAAAATGTTAGGGGTGATTGCAAATTTCTTGCAACTCTTTTGTGGTTTTTCATCAGTTCCCCCCCAATACAAATCACCTCTAATACACGAGCTCGAATAATTTTTTTTTTTAAATTAAATACACATGTGACGTGATAAGATTTAGTAAACCGAGTTATGATATTGCTGGCTTGATTATCAAGATATGATAGTGAGCAATGAGCAGCTCCTGTCAGACAGGGAGCCTTGTCCCTGGGAATGCTCTCTCACATGTAGTGCTGGGAAGAAAGAAAGGAAAAAAACGAACTGAGCCTGGGGGTGAGGTTGACGAGCTAACTTGCCCACCCTGTTACCCTCACCCTTCCCCCATATCTCATTTACCACATTTTTCAATTTTTCATTTGCTACCAGTCTTAAGTTATTGATATGGACCGTGCTACTAGTAATATAGACCGTGCTCAGGCTAACTAATGTGAGGATATTAATATAGACCGTGCTACTAGGCTAACTAATGTGAGGTTATTAATATATACAGACCGTGCCACTAGTCTAACTAATGTGAGGTTATTAATATAGACCGTGCTACTAGTCCAGCTAATGTGAGGCTATTAATATAGACCGTGCTACTAGTCCAGCTAATGTGAGGCTATTAATATAGACCGTAGTCCAGCTAATGTGAGGTTATTAATATATAACGTGCTACTAGCTATATAGACCGTGCCACTTGTCTAACTAATGTGAGGTTATTAATATAGACCATGCTACTAGTCCAGTTAATGTGAGGCTATTAATATAACTAGTCCAGCTAATGTGAGGTCCAGCTAATTGAGGTTATTAATGAGGTTATTAATATAGACCGTGCTACTAGTCCAGCTAATGTGAGGCTATTAATATAGACCGTGCTACTATTCTAGTTAATGTGTGGCTATTAATATAACTAGTCCAGCTAATGTGAGGTCCAGCTAATTGAGGTTATTAATGAGGTTATTAATATAGACCGTGCTACTAGTCCAGCTAATGTGAGGCTATTAATATAGACCGTGCTACTATTCTAGTTAATGTGAGGCTATTAATATAGACCGTGCTACTATTCTAGTTAATGTGTGGCTATTAATATAACTAGTCCAGCTAATGTGAGGTCCAGCTAATTGAGGTTATTAATGAGGTTATTAATATAGACCGTGCTACTAGTCCAGCTAATGTGAGGTTATTAATATAGACCGTGCTACTAATTGTGGTTATTGTCCCCACCCCCTATCATAGTTTGCTTGTCCATAGAGCTACTGCTCCATTGGGTTGCTATTGATTATATTATGTGATGTACAACTGTAATAGGATTATTCCACTGAGGGGCTGACGGAGTCGCAGTTGCTCTTCATCCAGCACCTCAGGCAGTTTGGGCTGACCTATCAACGGAAGGTACCACATGTGTGCAGAGAGAGGGGGGGGGGGGGGGGGGGGGGGATTTTAATGCAATTCATGTTTCCGTACGGGGTTTTATGATTTGTCAGGGGGTTAGGATTTGTGAGGGGTTTACGATTCACACATTTCACTGTTTGTTTGATCTATAACTAGAATCCATCTTGAGGACCAACACATACTTCGGGCAGTTGAGAAACACTTCCCCTTAGCCCCCTCCCCTCACTCCAAGAATTCTTTTGTCTCCATCTATGAATGACTAACAATGTGCAGTCTAAATCACTTTAAGGAGTTATGGCATGGGGATGCAGGATACTATAGGGAGTATATAGTATACTATAGGATGTGTCTAGTATAATACAGGAAGTGTCTAGTTTACAGGAAGTGTCTGGATGCTACAGGAAGTGTCTAGTATACTATAGGAAGTGTCTAGTATACTGCAGGAATTGTCTGTCTAGTATACTACAGGAAGTGTCTAGTATACTAAAGGAAGTACTGTTATGAGTTTCATCGAGTAATAATCCCTTAGATCTTGTATCCACTCATGTAACTCTATGTAACCCCTCACCCCTACATAACTGCATACAACATGTTCACCATAGTTACACTGCCAGAGGACTCCAATGTAGACAGCAAATAAAACTCATAAATACTCATTTAAAAATAAACACCCCAAAACAACAGTTTATTGGAGGTGTGGTTAAAGTGATTGGTTGATGATAAGACAAAAATGGTGGAACTGAAGGGAGTGATAACTTTTTTTTTGTTCATTTAAAAGCATTTTATCAACCACTTGTAAAAGCTTGTGAACTTTTGACCCCCTATATAATACAGGTCTCAGATTTTAAAGAAGCATGTCATGTAGATCTTTAATACCATAAACTCTGGTTGTTAAGGCTCTCGTTAAGCGCCCATTTAGTTGTCGTTAGAAACAGTCTTTGTGAGGCATTCTTTGTATTTTTCTGGGAAGTGCTGATATCAATGCACATGTATATTAGCTGCGCCGCCTCGGCAACGAATTTCAGCAAAACATCTAGGAAGATTGTACCAGTATGAGCGTGTCATTATTAGCCTTGTTTGTAATATCCCGACGAGCTTCTTGTTGCTTATTTTCAGGGGACTTCTAGTATTTTTCTAGCAGCACAGGTAACTCTTCCACTGGCTATGAAGTTCCAAAACTCCTCTCTGACATACCCAGCGATTGTGCTTCTTGCTTTTGGATGCCACTAGCGAGCCTGTTGCAAAATTGTTCTCTTCATTGGGAGCTTTTCGCCACATAAGATGTCCTGTAGCGAACTTGTTTCTGAGGAAAAAAGTAAAATGTTTGAATGGCCATCACCAGTTCCTTCTCGAGAGACTTGCTCCTTCGTGATCTGCATCGAGAGGCTGGGTCTTTCTTAGTTCAAGAAATTAGCTCCTTCTTCGATGAGCTCGCAAGATGAGGCCCTCAGTTCTCCATCAAAATATATAGGAAGTAATGATAGTGTACATTATTTAGCAATAGTGTTTTTGTGCTCCCGTTTGTGCTCCCGTTTTAATACAGTCCAGTTTTAATAGAGATTTTAATGAGGCAGTTCATTATAAAGTAAAAGGGTTGTGTAAGTTTCACAATGGCTCTGAACCTGAGCTTGTTGATGTCCGTGTGGGGAATTAGCTCAAATGGTAGAGCGCTCGCTTAGCATGCGAGAGGTACCGGGATCGATCCCCGGATTCTCCATATTTTTCTCCTTTTTTCCCCTCCCTTTTTTTCTCCTCCCCAGGATTTTTGTAAGGATATTATTGACAAGTCATCAGTAATAAACCAGATGGTCTGTGTATTTTTGATCTTGCATTCATTATTGTGTTTACAAGTTGCAGGAGGTACACTAGAGGACTGACTAGTGTGATAATATTATTGCATGTAAAACAGTACACGATTGACATAAATATTCTACAAATTATACTGAAGCTTATATTGTAATAGTGAATATAATTTTCTTGAAATATTTCATGAGTGAAGTAACTATTGTGTGCTGTTTACAATGATGACTGGAAGAAATGGTTCCACGAACACCAAGAGAGAAGGGCAAGAAAAGGGGACTATTTAAGCGGGAAGTGGGAGTGAGGGCTAAGCTACAATTTCTCGTAGGCACTGACCATTGCCCTGAATCCAAGTCAGCCTACTGTTATGCAGCACTTGCTCTTCACATACTTCACTAAGCTCTGTCTTGTTTGAGTCGTGCGAGGCAAGTTGGTCCATCCATTATTATGTTAACAGCCGAGGGAACATGCCACACCTTACCCATCCTCCAACTCCAACATCCAGGGAAAGTTCAACTGCCGTTGTTTATCAATGCCCGCCTTCCTGTGCTTGTTTGAGCTCCGCTAGGAACATTCTCATCTGGACTTCTATGCTTCAGTAAGTCTCACTCGCGAGACTAGAACTATTGTGGGGCTAGAACTAGAACTGCTGCAAAATCTTCACTGACCACACCCACAATACGTATAAATTTATTGCATCACCAATTTGACAAAAATGAACTTTAAACTGTAGTAGAGTAACACAATGGCAAGGCATATCAGCCGATACGCCTTCAATTTTGAAGGGATATCGGACGATACGCTTAAATGCTCTGGGGGAATACTGAGACACTACTTGCCTGGGCAAGAAAAATAGTGACTTTAGTTCTAATCACACAGTTACATTCCAAAAATGCCACATCCAATGTTCAAGAACCTCATATGAGAGGAGGTGAATCCTATTTACAAGGTGGGGGAAATGGCCTAAGATAAGCTATTGCCTCCATAAACAATTTGCTGTGCTCCCCATGAAGTAAGGACTAGGCATGAAGTGGGCTTGCCATGAGCAAGGCCTAGGCTCCCAGTAGCTGGGCTCCCCATGAAGTAAGGACTAGGCATGAGCTGGGCTTGCCATGAGCAAGGCCTAGGCTCCCAGTAGCTGGGCTCCCCATGAAGTAAGGACATGCTGGGCTTGCCATGAGCAAGGCCTAGGCTCCCAGTAGCTGGGCTCCCCATGAAGTAAGGACTAGGCATGAGCTGGGCTTGCCATGAGCAAGGCCTAGGCACCCAGTAGCTGGGCTCCCCATGAAGTAAGGACTAGGCATGAACTGGGCTTGCCATGAGCAAGGCCTAGGCTCCCAGTAGCTGGGCTCCCCATGAAGTAAGGACTAGGCATGAGCTGGGCTTGCCATGAGCAAGGCCTAGGCACCCAGTAGCTTGGCTCCCCATGAAGTAAGGACTAGGTATGAGCTGGGCTTGCCATGAGCAAGGCCTAGGCTCCCTGTAGCTGGGCTCCCCATGATTCTTTTCCTCTTGCTGCATGTAGCTTCTTCTGAGCTCCTCCCCAGCTCTGTTACTCTGTGGCTGTGCCATTAGTTATGGAGGATGATGGAGCACTGCACAGTTTTCATTTTGGGCACTTTGTGATTTATGAAAATCGCCCTAATTCTGACTATTTGTGGTCGCGTAGTTTGTTGATAATGCATCATGTTGCATTATGTGTGTGCTATCATTGGGAGCATGGTAACACATGCACAAGTGTTTCCATGGTAATACATGCACATGTGTTTCCATGGTAACACACACACATGTGTTTCCATGGTAACACAAGCACAGGTGTTTCCATGGTAACGCATGCACAGGTGTTTCCATAGATAAATGGCCATATGGGATCGCAAGTAGCATAGATTGGCTGCTTCCTCCATTTCAAAAGGTCAAAACCAAACTTTCCTTGGCTGGTTTATAAAGGCAACACAAAGTTTGGTCTGGATAGTTTTTTTTGAGGGCTCCTGAGAAATAACCAGTCTTACAAACAAACACATATATATAGATAGAGAGAGAGAGAGAGACAGACAGACAGACAGACAGATAGATAGATAGAAAGATAGATAGATAGATAAAGAGGTAGGTAGATAGATATCTAGATAGATAGACAGACAGGCAGGCAGATAGATAGATAAATAGATAGATACATAGATACTTTGCACCATGCATTTGTACTCTGTTCACCTTTGCCACCTCCCTAGCTTCAGTAGTGAATGGGTACAAGCTATCCTAGTCAAGCCTCCCAGCTCACAGAAATTTAGCTTGAAACCTTGCACATGCCTGTGACATCACGGTAACGATGGTGACCCTCTGACTTTCATAGGAAAACCTCTTCAAGCATTGGAATGCTCCGTGGTACAGCTGCAGTCTGGGATAAGAATCAGCTTCAATGGCATAAGCCAACAGAAGCTTTGAGCAGGAAAGTGTGTGCTATTTCTACTAAACTTACAATAGAGAACGCACATATTTCTCAGGAGGGAATGGATTCCGAGTGCTTCCCAGTAGCTTAAGTGACTGGGAAACTCTCCTACAAAGATGGGCTTCCATAAATAGCAGGAAAGGTGTGCAAGAGACTTCACAGTTGTGATTGTCAGTCTTAGTTTTTAAATATTTATCTAACAAACCCCATTGTTCAATTTTAATTAAGTTTTTATCAAACAAGCCCCAGGCTACTGATAGATGTTGCTTACAGATGCTCTTGCATATTTAAACTCTATGGGCCCAACCTGTTTGGACTAGCTAAACTTCCCCATATGTGGAGCAGTAGTACATAAAACTTGATGGTGGTCAAGAAATGATTGTAATGTCACCGTTCTAAGTGACAACAGCTCCAGTTGAAGGTAGCACACTGAAGGAAGGTTGCTTCTCACATTACAGTAGGTGTGTCCAATGGGTTTGAGGAGGGACTCAACTAGACACACACACACACATGGGGAAAAAATACTTGTGGTTAACATTTTAGAGCTCTGCATTCTTCGGTCTATTAACCTGATCTAAATGATAGGGCACTCTGTGTGCTCTCTTTTGATACTTAATTTTTTTTGATGGTATGCCGAAGTTACTGCAGCCATAAGTGGGGATACCTCGAAACTCGAGTGCCTGATTTTGCAACAGTTGTGCCTTCAGATTGTTAAGTGCTATATACTCACGCACTCATGGCATGAGGAAACTCAACTCAAGTGTGTTTTCATTAGACAGTATAAAAGTGAGTAAGTGGCCAAGTGGCACTTAAGTGCCAAGTTGTTGTTTTGCCCAGTTTAACCACTGACTCAGAGTTTTAGCTCCTAATCATTGCATGGGGGAGGGCCTACTCTTGCCACAGATAATAATTTCAAATGTCTAGCACTTTACAACTAACTGTTGCAAAATCTGGCACTCGGGTTTTGAGGCCTCCCCCCACACTAACTTTGGTATAGTTATACCTAATGCAACATTTGTTAGTACTAAAAGAGAAAGAGAGCACACAGAGAGAGAGAGCAGTCTTTTGCACTATATATGAAGTTCATACAGTGAAGTGTGCAGCATCTATGGAGCTCTAAAGTATGACCTCAAGTTTGTTTTTATTAGTTTCCTATTACTGTAGATATGTGAGGGTCTTCTGTGACTAATTTTAAGCTCTTAAGCTTAAGTCCCAGTACTTCAACACTCCAGGGTGTGGTATAATTCATGACAATAGATGACAATAGAATACCTGTCTCCGAACACGCAAGTCAAGCAAGCACACAAGAAGCTCCTCCCACAGGAATGCTGGCTACATTCAGTGTACTTTTCTTCTCGTTGGACGTGATGAATTCCTCTGCACGTTTGCACAATGAATAGGTACCTTTCGCTTAATGTGGAACCTCGTCCAGCAGTTTCTCTCAATTCTTCTTGTCCGTGTTGAAGCAGAAGGCGTGGCTAGACATATTTAAAAAAAGATAATTATATTTAACAGGTTTCATTTGACATAATACGAATTCCAAGGTGGGTGGGGGAAGGGGCGGAGCAAAAAGCTTCCAAGGGGTAAAGGGGGAGCGGCAGATGCCCCCCCCCCCCCACACACACACCCTACCTCTAAATGCTAAATGAAACCATACTCTTAATATTGATGAAGCTGATCTGCGATATTCTTAGGAATGGCAGAAGTGTGGCTACTGGCAGGAGAGTGGACTGTCCACACTGAAGTTCAGTTAGCTAAACATTTATTCTCCCAGGGACGTCAGCATCTCTAACTCTCAAGCACCCTGATTTCAAAAGAAATCCTTCTGATATCAAATGACACCCTCCTGATATCAAATGACACCTTCCTGACATCAAATGACACCTTCCTGCTTTCAAATGACACCCTCCTGCCTTTTCTTACATAATTTTCTCAATTTGTATCTCTGGTACAGTACTTGGATGCTTCAAACTTTGTCTTAGGGAATGCTGAGTTTTTTCTCAAATGTTGTCACCCTCTCAGACGACGTTGCCTGCTTCTATGGTGACGTGTGGACTAATTTGGAGAACTAACTCATTTCTAACCTGGCAAGCATCCACCCACGGGTCAAGTGTCTATCCACGTGTCAAACATCCACCCACGGGTCAAACATCCACCCACGTGGGTAGACACTTGACCTGTGGGTGGGCCTTGACCGATGGGTCAAGTGCCCACCACATTACACTTTTTGGGTGATTTTGAAACTAAGCACATGGGCATTTAGCATGAATCAACCTCGGTGATCATCTAGAAAAGGTGTGTAATCACAGTGACGACAGATGGCAATGGAAAGTGGTGAGGTCTGTCCTACCTTACTTTGATGAGAACGAAGGAGACAAATCAGAAACTAGCATATACCAAACTTTGTGATTTTTAACTTCAGCTTTGTGCACAAGCTAGTCGCTATGAACTGTGATTGGGAAAGGGGTGGAGCATCACTGCGCTGCAGCTGGAGAATGTGCAAGTGCATGTCTAGTCCAAGCCAGGCTCCCAGTCCAAGCCAGCCACTAGGAGGCTCCCAGTCCAAGCCAGCCACCAGGAGGCTCCCAGTCCAAACCTGCCACTAGGAGGCTCCCAGTCCAAACCTGCCACTAGGAGGCTCCCAGTCCAAGCCAGCCACTAGGAGGCTCCCAGTCCAAGCCAGCCACCAGGAGGCTCCCAGTCCAAGCCAGCCACTAGGAGGCTCCCAGTCCAAGCCAGCCACCAGGAGGCTCCCAGTCCAAACCTGCCACTAGGAGGCTCCCACTCCAAGCCAGCCAACTAGGAGGCTCCCAAGCCACCAGGAGGCTCCCAGTCCAAACCTGCCACTAGGAGGCTCCCAGTCCAAGCCAGCCACTAGGAGGCTCCCAGTCCAAGCCAGCCACTAGGAGGCTCCCAGTCCAAGCCAGCCACCAGGAGGCTCCCAGTCCAAGCCAGCCAACTAGGAGGCTCCCAAGCCACCAGGAGGCTCCCAGTCCAAACCTGCCACTAGGAGGCTCCCAGTCCAAGCCAGCCACTAGGAGGCTCCCAGTCCAAACCTGCCACTAGGAGGCTCCCAGTCCAAACCTGCCACTAGAGGCTCCCAGTCCAAGCCAGCCACCAGGAGGCTCCCAGTCCAAACCTGCCACTAGGAGGCTCCCAGTCCAAACCTGCCACTAGGAGGCTCCCAGTCCAAACCTGCCACTAGGAGGCTCCCAGTCCAAACCAGCCACTAGGAGGCTCCCAGTCCAAGCCAGCCACCAGGAGGCTCCCAGTCCAAACCAGCCACTAGGAGGCTCCCAGTCCAAACCTGCCACTAGGAGGCTCCCAGTCCAAACCTGCCACTAGGAGGCTCCCAGTCCAAACCTGCCACTAGGAAGCTCCCAGTCCAAGCTAGCCACTAGGAGGCTCCCAGTCCAAACCTGCCACTAGGAGGCTCCCAGTCCAAGCTAGCCACCAGGAGGCTCCCAGTCCAAACCTGCCACTAGGAGGCTCCCAGTCCAAACCTGCCACTAGGAGGCTCCCAGTCCAAGCCAGCCACCAGGAGGCTCCCAGTCCAAACCTGCCACTAGGAGGCTCCCAGTCCAAACCTGCCACTAGGAGGCTCCCAGTACAAGCCAGCCACTAGGAGGCTCCCAGTCCAAACCTGCCACTAGGAGGCAAGCCAGCCACCAGGAGGCTCCCAGTCCAAACCTGCCACTAGGAGGCTCCCAGTCCAAGCCAGCCAACTAGGAGGCTCCCAAGCCACTAGGAGGCTCCCAGTCCAAGCCAGCCACCAGGAGGCTCCCAGTCCAAACCTGCCACTAGGAGGCTCCCAGTCCAAGCCAGCCACTAGGAGGCTCCCAGTCCAAGCTAGCCACCAGGAGGCTCCCAGTCCAAGCCAGCCACTAGGAGGCTCCCAGTCCAAACCTGCCACTAGGAGGCTCCCAGTCCAAACCTGCCACTAGGAGGCTCCCAGTCCAAACCTGCCACTAGGAGGCTCCCAGTCCAAACCTGCCACTAGGAGGCAAGCCAGCCACTAGGAGGCTCCCCAGTCCAAACCTGCCACTAGGAGGCTCCCAGTCCAAGCCAGCCACTAGGAGGCTCCCAGTCCAAACCTGCCACTAGGAGGCTCCCAGTCCAAACCTGCCACTAGGAGGCTCCCAGTCCAAGCCAGCCACTAGGAGGCTCCCAGTCCAAGCCAGCCACTAGAAGGCTCCCAGTCCAAACCTGCCACTACGAGGCTCCCAGTCCAAACCTGCCACTAGGAGGCTCCCAGTCCAAGCCTGCCACTAGGAGGCTCCCAGTCCAAACCTGCCACCAGGAGGCTCCCAGTCCAGCCCATGCATAGTACCTCACTAATTACCATGCAGGGTTTGTACGATACATGGTCTACCTACCCAGTAACTGTCCGCCCAGTAACCCTCCGCCCAGTAACTGTCCACCCAGTAACTGTCCTCCCAGTAACTGTCCGCCCAGTAACTGTCCACCCAGTAACTGTCCACCCAGTAACTGTCCACCCAGTAACTGTCCACCCAGTAACTGTCCGCCAAGTAACTGTCCACCCAGTAACTGTCCACCCAGTAACTGTCCACCCAGTAACTGTCCACCCAGTAACTGTCCACCCAGTAACTGTCCACCCAGTAACTGTCCACCCAGTAACTGTCCGCCAAGTAACTGTCCACCCAGTAACTGTCCACCCAGTAACTGTCCACCCAGTAACTGTCCACCCAGTAACTGTCCACCCAGTAACTGTCCACCCAGTAACTGTCCGCCCAGTAACTGTCCGCCCAGTAACTGTCCGCCCAGTAACTGTCCACCCAGTAACTGTCCGCCCAGTAACTGTCCACCCAGTAACTGTCCACCCAGTAACTGTACCCAGTAACTGTCCACCCAGTAACTGTCCACCCAGTAACTGTCCTCCCAGTAACTGTCCGCCCAGTAACAGTCCACCCAGTAACTGTCCACCCAGTAACTGTCTACCAAGATGATAATATATATATATATATATATATATAATTATTTATATATTCCCAGCATTGTCTGGGAAAGGATAAAATATCTAGCAGAGGCCCCCCCACCCCCTCCCAAAGTGTTGAACCTCAAAGTTGACTCAGATGTTTCAGCTGGTCCTTCTTCTGCTGCTTCTACTTCATAGACTTCAATTTTATGTTCATGTTTCAAACAAGGACAAATTACATCATCATTAGTGGGTGTGACATGCTAATAAGTGATGTGGTCGAAAAATCGCGCATGCTAATTAAGGGCATGGTCGGAGGTTGCACCCTAATTAGGGGGCGTTCCTAATTAGGGTGTGTGTGCGAAAATTTGCGCCGTAAATGTCCCGGAATTAACTTATGAAAAGTTGGCATGTATGAGACAGGCACAGACTTTGTCTTATTTAGATAGCAGAGGTACCATATTTGATGGATAATAGGGGCTCTCCATTGATTAGTAGCTGCTTTCTAATAGTAGCCTACCCCCCTCCTCCTCAAGGCTGAAGTGTTTAGTAGATGTAGTACAGATACCAAGCACCAGAGGCACATATAGGTATGTATATGAGGACTCTCAAGACAACATAAGTATCTAAGATATACTCAATTATCTATCCACTAGAGACAGCTTGCCTTAGTTCAAAAACCTCATATACTTATACACTAGCCATTTTGAAAGGTAAAACTAACGTACTTAAGGTCATCTCAGATTTCCCTCCTCCCAGTACACTTGTAACACTTGTAGCATTACCATGGTGTTGGCTATTTCGGGATGGTAAACAGCGTCTCACAATTTATTTTTGTATTGAAAAAATAAAAAATAAATTTGAAACAGATTTCCACTGAAAGGTGAATCACCTAGGATACAGCTACCACATTCAAGTTGTTAGCAAGTGTGGGGAATTAGCTCAGATGGTAGAGCGCTCGCTTAGCATGCGAGAGGTACCGGGATCGATCCCCGGATTCTCCAATGTTTTTTCCAACTTTTTTCCTTCCCTCTCCCATTTTTTTGGCATAAATCACTTTTAATGGTCCTGATACTCCTGCAGCCAGCAAGAAGGCAGCTGCGTTGCTATGTCAAACACAGTCACTAAAATATATTGGAGCAGGTAGGGAATGCCTTGACCTCTCATAAATTTTTAACGCTTATGATTGAATGCTCTAAGGCTTCCTCTAGCCACTCATACCAATTTCAATTTTTTTGGCACTTAGCAATCTGGAGTTATTCTGGATGGGGACTTTGGGATGCAGGTTTTTGAGGGCCCTCCACTTTAGGGTCTAGTAACTTGCCTATAGTTATCCTATGAAACATATGTTAGTATCAAAAGAGAGACCTATCTTTTGAGCTATATATCAAGTCCATACCATGAAAGTTTACAGAATCTACAGAGCTCTAAAGTTGTAACCACAACTAAAATTAAAAAAGTTAAAAAATGCAGCTGTCTCCCCTTATGCCAGTGGGAAATGATTCCTGAAGATGCAGTGTGAGTGTGCTGCTGGTTTGCTAACCCCCTTAGCATAGCATGAGAGGCACGCACGCTGGAAGTGTTCGTGGAGCTAGTATCGGTTGACCTTTTAGGCAAGAAGTTGATGGTGTGACATTTAGCCGTTGGTATGACCTTTGAATTTTATGGCAGATACCATCCGCCATTTTAAAAGGTGGAGCAAACCAATACAGGGCGTGCTATTGCTTATGTACCTGTTCACATTTTCACATTTATATATGCACATGTATATATTTGTATGTATACACATGTATATGCACATGTGTATGTATACACATGTATATGTATACACATGTATATATTTGTATGTATACACATGTATATGTATACACATGTATATATTTGTATGTATACACATGTATATGTATACACATGTATATGCACATGTATATGTATACACATGTATATACATATACATGTGTATGTACTTTACACACATTAGTAGCATCCATGTTTTTGCTACCAGACTAAACTCTGTGTACCCCATGAAAACACCCCAGGAGCCATACATTTGGAATGGAGGGAGAAGCTCTTTCCTGCCATTTGGGATGGTCGACGGCCATTTTGTTCAGGGATATAACAGCGCATGCATTCTTCAGATTGCCAATGCCACATACAACACAACAAGGTGAGTAGCATTACCAACAACTAGAGCTTGAGGTCACCAACGCAACCAAACCAAAATTCCCTTCAAATCTACAGAAAGCTGCCGAAATTAAGCAAATGATTCTTCAATTTTCCTCCACTCACCAACACAACCTCAATTACTAATGTAGTGTTCTGTTACCCTCGACGACCAGCCAAGAGTGGAGATAGCAAACTAGAAGGGGCGCTCGGGAGAAGATGCCTGCAGTAAGAGAATAAGAAAAGAAGAGTCTCCTTCATCATGAGATCCTCGACAAGTAATGGCATAGCTGTGAAATACTAGAGCAGCAGCCTATGGTAGCCACCAGCAGAAGCCTGCACTCAGCTAGAGGAGGAGAAAAGAATTATTATTACTGTGCATCTTTGTAACGCTAGAGGAGGAGAAAAGAATTATTATTACTGTGCATCTTTGTAACACAGCTACTGTGTGGCTAGGCCCAGCTTCATGGGGAGAACAGCTACTGTGGACTAGGCCCAGCTTCATTGGGAGAACAGCTACTGTGTGGCTAGGCCCAGCTTCATGGGGAGAACAGCTACTGTGTGTCTAGGCCCAGCTTCATGGGGAGAACAGCTACTGTGTGGCTAGGCCCAGCTTCATGGGGAGAACAGCTACTGTGTGGCTAGGCCCAGCTTCATGGGGAGAACAGCTACTGTGTGGCTAGGCCCAGCTTCATGGGGAGAACAGCTACTGTGTGTCTAGGCCCAGCTTCATTGGGAGAACAGCTACTGTGTGGCTAGGCCCAGCTTCATGGGGAGAACAGCTACTGTGTGGCTAGGCCCAGCTTCATGGGGAGAACAGCTACTGTGTGGCTAGGCCCAGCTTCATGGGGAGAACAGCTACTGTGTGGCTAGGCCCAGCTTCATGGGGAGAACAGCTACTGTGTGGCTAGGCCCAGCTTCATTGGGAGAACAGCTACTGTGTGTCTAGGCCCAGCTTCATGGGGAGAACAGCTACTGTGTGGCTAGGCCCAGCTTCATGGGGAGAACAGCTACTCTGTGGACTAGGCCCAGCTTCATTGGGAGAACAGCTACTGTGTGTCTAGGCCCAGCTTCATGGGGAGAACAGCTACTCTGTGACTAGGCCCAGCTTCATGGGGAGAACAGCTACTGTGTGTCTAGGCCCAGCTTCATGGGGAGAACAGCTACTCTGTGACTAGGCCCAGCTTCATGGGGAGAACAGCTACTCTGTGACTAGGCCCAGCTTCATTGGGAGAACAGCTACTGTGTGACTAGGCCCAGCTTCATGGGAAGCAAATTTACTTGGCGCATAGGCCCTGATGTTTTATGACCCTTAACCCTCTCACCGCTGTAAGCGCCATATGGCGTAATGGACTTTAAAGATCGCTAATAAATAGATCGCTTAGTCAATAGTCATAATTTGCATACCACCGGAAAGAGTAACTCTTACTCTATACGTTGTCCAAAAATCACATCCGGAAGCGGCCAATTAGTTAGCGAAAAGTACGTGCAACTACCGACGGTTCGCTGTTTTGACGACCTAAAAATGGGTTGATTTTTAACGCTTGAAAAAGTACTTTCCCTGTTTTCTAGCGAGGATTTTGCTCTCTCTGAGGATGAGTCAGAAGAAGGTGAAGAAATATGTGGCTACCTTGGAAATGAAGGTTCTGATCGTGCAGCAGTGCATTCTTTAGCCGCTGTAGTCGACCCTACTTTAGACCCTCAGGATTCTTCCTTTTGCTATGACCAGCTCTCTAGTGATGATGAAATGGATCAGAAAGCCTTCTCAGGTTCTGTAAAGTATCTACATATTTGTATTTAAATGTTCTTTCTCAAATAGCTGAATTTCAATAAAACATAAATATTTATAGTAAACCATTGTATACTAGGCTATAGAATCATATGAGCAAATTTTGTCAAAAACCCACAGCTATATGCCTCAATTATTATGACTAATGTTTACTAATTGCTAACTAAATGTTAGTAAATATATTATAAACAATTTTTGTTGATTAAATGTTAGATATCGAAAGAGATTTTTCATAATGATATTCATAGTTTGTGGTTAATAATGTGTTTAGCTGATGAGACCACATTGTTTATAAATAATGGTACTATCACATGACAAAATTGCAAGTGATATAAATGGATTGCTGATTCTATAATGATTTTTTTTTTGTAGCTGGTATAGTTTAGAAACAAATGTCCAGGAAAGTCAGCGTAGAGAGGGTTAACAAGAGCATCTTCACCACCCTGTAAATATTTTCCACCTCATATCGGATGCCTTTACGGTTGGATTTTGAATTTAGGAACGCAACTGTGATCAATACTTGCGTCAATTCCCCCCCCCCCCCCCCCCCCCCCCCCCGGGTAACTCCCAGGTAAACCCCTGCTATTATGTTTTCCAGCCTGTGTGGTATCTAGCTTTAGTAACAGTGTAAGATCTGTGATCAATACTTGCATTATTCTCCCGGCAGTGCCGGGAATATAGACAAAACCGGTCTAGTATTTAAAGGACTTCCCAAAGGACTTTTCTTGATTTGTGTTTTTGGAAATGGCTCAAATTTGGACCTTTTTGCAGTATTTTGGCCATCCCGTAAATTGGATTTCTCTTCATGTTTCCCTGAATACACCTGACAGAAGGTAACGGGTTCCTTTACAGATACTTTGGCTTTTGGGAATGGAGGAAATGTTCATTGTATGTGTGTTTGTGTTATTATTGGCCACCATGTAAGATTGCCCCCATGTCATGGGCATTGATGACTGGATTTTGCATTGTATATAATCTACCGTGGCAATACTTACATCACTTCTCTGTTTCTGTCCGGGAAACACCCGGGAATCCCTGCTAGTAATATATGCATGATCACTTCTCTGTTTCTGTCCGGGCAACACCCGGGTATCCCTGCTAGTATATATGCATAATCACTTCTCTGTTTCTGTCTGGGAAACACCCAGGAATTCCTGCTAGTAATATATGCATGATCACTTCTCTATTTCTGTCCGGGCAACACCCGGGTATCCCTGCTAGTAATATATGCATAATCACTTCTCTGTTTCTGTCTGGGCAACACCCGCGTATACCTGCTAGTAATATATGCATAATCACTTCTCTGTTTCTGTCTGGGCAACACCCAGGAATTCCTGCTAGTAATATATGCATGATCACTTCTCTATTTCTGTCCGGGAAACACCCGCGTATCCCTGCTAGTAATATATGCATGATCACTTCTCTGTTTCTGTCCGGGCAACACCCGGGTATCCCTGCTAGTAATATATGCATAATCACTTCTCTGTTTCTGTCTGGGCAACACCCGGGTATCCCTGCTAGTAATATATACATAATCACTTCTCTGTTTCTGTCTGGGCAACACCCGGGTATCCCTGCTAGTAATATATGCATGATCACTTCTCTGTTTCTGTCCGGGAAACACCCGGGAATCCCTGCTAGTAATATATGCATGATCACTTCTCTGTTTCTGTCCGGGAAACACCCGGGTATCCCTGCTAGTAATATATGCATGATCACTTCTGTCCGGGCAACACCCGGGTATTCCTGCTAGTAATATATGCATGATCACTTCTCTGTTTCTGTCCGAGCAACACCCGGGTATCCCTGCTAGTAATATATGCATGATCACTTCTCTGTTTCTGTCCGGGCAACACCTGCTAGTAATATATGCATAATCACTTCTCTGTTTCTGTCTGGGCAACACCCGGGAATTCCTGCTAGTAATATATGCATGATCACTTCTCTATTTCTGTCCGGGCAACACCCGGGTATCCCTGCTAGTAATATATGCATGATCACTTCTCTGTTTCTGTCCGGGAAACACCCGGGTATCCCTGCTAGTAATATATGCATAATCACTTCTCTGTTTCTGTCTGGGCAACACCCAGGAATTCCTGCTAGTAATATATGCATGATCACTTCTCTATTTCTGTCCGGGCAACACCCGGGTATCCCTGCTAGTAATATATGCATAATCACTTCTCTGTTTCTGTCTGGGCAACACCCGGGTATCCCTGCTAGTTATATATGCATGGTTTCTGTCCGGGAAACACCCGCTAGTAATATATGCATGATCACTTCTCTGTTTCTGTCCGGGAAACACCCGGATAACCCTGCTAGTAATATATGCATGACACTTCTCTGTTTCTGTTCGGGCAACACCCAGGTATCCCTGCTAGTAATATATGCATGATCACTTCTCTGTTTCTGTCTGGGCAACACCTGCTAGTAATATATGCATGATCACTTCTCTGTTTCTGTCTGGGCAACACCCGGGTATACCTGCTAGTAATATATGCATGATCACTTCTCTGTTTCTGTCCGGGCAACACCCGGGTATCCCTGCTAGTAATATATGCATGATCACTTCTCTGTTTCTGTCTGGGCAACACCCAGGAATCCCTGCTAGTAATATATGCATGATCACTTCTCTGTTTCTGTTCGGGCAACACCTGCTAGTAATATATGCATGATCACTTCTCTGTTTCTGTCCGGGCAACACCCGGGAATCCCTGCTAGTAATATATGCATGATCACTTCTCTGTTTCTGTTCGGGCAACACCCGGGTATCCCTGCTAGCATGATCAATTCTCTGTTTCTGTCCGGGAAACACCCGGGAATCCCTGCTAGTAATATATGCATGATCACTTCTCTGTTTCTGTCCGGGAAACACCCGGGTATCCCTGCTAGTAATATATGCATGATCACTTCTCTGTTTCTGTTCGGGCAACACCCGCTAGTAATATATGCATGATCAGTTCTCTGTTTCTGTCTGGGAAACACCCGGGAATCCCTAAGTACTAGTAATATATGCATGTATACCGAGTTTCCTCGACTACACCATGGATGCGTATTTATTTGGACCGCCTAGAACATGCACGGACTATACAAGGGCAGGAACTGATCAAGGGTGCGGCCTATTTTACTGAGCATGGGCACCAGCTTAGCGACAAGAGCATGGACATCCTCGAGGACAAATTTGTTCTGATTGTGGCAGGTGCCAAGTGTGGGCTTTTAGCTTTTAGAGTGTGCCCTCAGTCAGAGTTGCCGGGACATTGAGCAGTGTAGCTTATTAGCAGTTGTTGGAACAAAACAGTGTGAAAAACACAGACACCCGAGCTAGTATTGTTGGCAAGTTTATTAAGTAGTTAGAACAGCTAGTAGTCCTCTATAACAGCTCCATCCTGTTGGAGATCCTCCTCAAACTCTCCCTCACTGACGCTGGCGAAGGGATCATCTCCACTGTCATCAGTATTGTTGAGGCCAATGGTCTCCGTGGTGATGGCCTCTGCATCATAGGATAGTTCCTTGCAGCTGCTGCTGTGATAGAAAGTTCCTCTGCCAAGGCTGAACTGGAACTGCACATGAGACGCAAGACTACATGCACAATATTTACTGTCGTTGCTTGTCTACTAATTGTCAAATCGGCAATCGGCTGTGATATAGAAGTGCATGAACAATTCTGGCACGAGCTAATTAACTGAAGATGGGAACTGGGAGTGAACTATTCGAGGGCAGCAAGTGACCGAGGTAATACAGAATGTTATATATATATATATAATTATAACAGTTTTATAAAACAATTTTTTTCATTGGGTTGACTCAGAACTCCAAATAAAGTACAAGAAAGCAGTATTGGTCTTCATTATATTAGTAGATAGGTAAAGGGTCCTGTACATGTTTGTGGTCTTCATAATAGGTAAAGGGTCCTGTACATGTTTGTGGTCTTCATAATAGGTAAAGGGTCCTATACATGTTTGTGATCTGAATAATAGGTATAGGTAAAGGGTCATGTACGTGTTCTGAATAAGAGGTAAAGGGTCCTGTGCATGTTTGTGGTCTGAATAATAGGTAAAGGATCTTGTGGACTTTGTGGTCTAAAATGGTCTGCATAATAGGTAAAGGTCCCTGTAAATGTGTGTGGTCTGCATTGGTTATATTAATAGGTAAAGGGTCCTGTAAATGTTTGTGGTCTGCATTGGTAATATTATATTAACAGGTAAAGGGTCCTGTAAATGTTGTGGTCTGCATTGGTTATATATATTATAATCAAGCAGCCACTTACACGATGTTACTCGGTGTAACACCAGAACAAATCAGTCGTATAGGTTTTGCTGTGGTTTATTACTAAAGGGGGGATGCCTGCATTTTTTAAATTATTATTATTTATTTATTTTGCAAAAAACTTGTGGTTACCACTTGATAATTCCATAGATTCTGCAAACTTCATGGTATGGACTTGATATATAGCTCAAAAGATAGGTCTCTCTTGTGTGCTCTCTTTTGATACTAAAATATTTTTCATGGGTATAACTATAGCCAAGTTACTGGAGTGGAGGGAACCTCAAAAGCTGAATGCCTGATTTTGTCACATAAATATCTCCAGATTGTCAAGTGCTAGAGAGTTGAAATTAGCACCAGTAGCTAGAGGAAGCCCTACTCTAGTGTTTTCATTACGCATTAAAACATAAGTATGTAGTCAGCACGTGGGTGGAAAATGAATTTCGTTAAAATTTCATAAAATTCATTTTCCACCCGCACGCTTGACCACGTACTTATGTTGTAGCGCCTAATGAAAACACTCATTGCATAGAGTAGGGCTTCCTCTAGCTACTGGTG
The DNA here is from genome assembly GCA_028752905.1 of Cladorhizidae sp. MBARI D1340-BT2. Lineage (NCBI taxonomy): Eukaryota > Metazoa > Porifera > Demospongiae > Poecilosclerida > Cladorhizidae > Cladorhizidae sp. MBARI D1340-BT2. The sequence goes on from JAQNBH010000010.1 coordinate 18,930,473, forward strand.
CTAATTTCAACTCTCGGAAATCCGAGATATTTATGCGAAAAAATATGCGGAAAAATCAGGCATTCAGGTTCAGAGGTTCCCTCCACTTGTAGCTGGCTCTAGTTTTATACCCATGAAAACAAAAGAGAGCACACAGAGATACTATCTTTTGAGCTATATATCAAGTCAATACCATGAAGGTTGCAGAATCTATGGAGTTATAAAGTGTTAACCACAAGTTTTTGTAAAAATAATATTTAAAAAATGCAAGCGACCCTTTAGTAATAAACTACAGAAAAACCTATACGACTGATTTGTTCTGGTGTTACACTGAGTAACACCGTGTAAGTGGCTGCTTGATTATAATACATAACCAATGCAGACCACAACATTTACAGGACCCTTTACCTATTAATATAACAATGCAGACCCCAAACATTTACAGGACCCTTTACCTATTAATATAACAATGCAGACCCCAAACATTTACAGGACCCTTTGGAGCTATAAGTGGTAACCACAAGTTTTTTTTGTAAAAAAAAATATGGCGGTGTCCCCCCCCCCCCAAAGTTGACACGTGCCTATGTATTGACATACTGGTCCGATATCCCTTCGAAATTGAAGGCATATCGACCGATACATCTTACCTTCTATTATTACAGTTCAAAGTTCATTTTCGTCAAATTAGTGATGCAATATATTACATATTGTGGGTGTGGTTGGTGGAAAATGCCAGCAGCTCTAGCTCCACGGTAGCTCACGTCTCGCGAGTGAGACTTACTGAAGCGTAAAAGTCCAGACGAGGGTGCTCCTAGCAGAGCTCAAACAAGCACAGGAAGGCGGGCATTGGAAGTTGAACTTTTCCTGGATGTGGACTTGGATGATGGGTAAGGTGTGGCGTGTTTGCTCTGCCGATAACACGAACATAGACCTAGGAAGGTTGCCATCGGCCGAGCGACATGGATCGACTTGCCTCGCACGACTCGAGCAAGGCGGAACTTAGTGAAACATGCGAAGAGTGAGTGCTACATCACGAGGTTTGGGGAGATGTGCAGTGCCTCTCTCCTCAACATTTCAACTTAAAGAGTCTCCTCTCTCTCTGTCGGTGTTGTAAACAGCACACAACAGTTACTTCAATCCCAATCCCAGAATATTTCAGTAAATAATATTCATTATTATGAGTATTCAGGCTTCAGTGTAATTTGTAGAATACGTATGCTGATCGTATTATGTACTGCTTGTTGCTTGTTGCATGATACCGTACTGATTCATAGCTCTTTTACAAGCAACAATATTGTGTCTAGTCCAGTGCAACTCGTGCAACTTGTCAACACAATAATGAATACAACACAGACCATCACGGTCGATTAGTCCGCTACTCCACCGATGACATGCCAGGATCCTGTACAAAAATGCTGGGGAGAACACTTCTACGTGTGTTCACTTGGACACTGCATCATGACACTGCATCATAAGTATTGACCTGGTTTTGTAGGGCTGTGCTGTTATCTAATTAGTGTGTTTATGATGTCGATGACCATGTACCGATTTCTGGGTGTTTGGCTATATAGAGAAGTGGATTAATTGCAATGCATTGGGCAGTGAGTTTGGAGTGCTGTTCTAGTAAAATTATGATGACGAATGGGATGACGAACGAGCATATTATACGCAAGTTGTGTGTGTGTGTGTGTGTGGGAGGGAGCAGATATAATACATAGCCACTAGAAGTAATGAATGCAAGGCATTGATTGGTAAGGTGTTTAAAAGCAAAGTTTGAAATCCTGGCCTTGTTAGATGCATTGCTCTAGCCATTGTCCTAGCCCTGCTGAGGCCTAATGCAGCACTGATGCCACCAGCATGGCGTAGTGCTGGGAGTCACGATGAGCCAAGAATTGTGCCAAGCTGATGCAAGGTTACGCAGACTGATAGCCTGCAACATTATGGGATGGCAAGTTCTGAATCGGAAATGTGCATGTGGGTGTAATGATGTGGGAGGAATTTTGCTAAGCGGACTTGGAAGCAGCTGGCCTTGATGTGGACACTCCACTACACCAAGAGTGTGTGGTCATGAAGCATCTCTCTGCAGGAATTCACAGAGTATTTAAGGGAAGATTGTGCAGAAGCTTACAAGAACTGGTTAAAGTGATAGTTTGCACTCTCTTTAGTGAGTTCCTAGAGCTCTCCACTAGCACATCTCTCCTCTATTAAATATATGCTGCAATAATCCTCCCTATATATGCCTCTCCTCTATTAAATATATGCAGCAGTAATGCTTCCTATATATGCCTCTCCTCTATTAAATATATGCAGTAGTAATCCTCCCTATATATGCCTCTCCTCTATTAAATATATGCAGCAGTAATCCTCCCTATATATGCCTCTCCTCTATTAAATATATGCAGCAGTAATGCTCCCTATATATGCCTCTCCTCTATTAAATATATGCAGCAGTAATGCTCCCTATATATCCCTCTCCTCTATTAAATATATGCAGCAGTAATCCTCCCTATATATGCCTCTCTATTAAATATATGCAGCAATAATGCTTCCTATATATGCCAACTCTGAGGCCAGTTCTCTCTGTCCATAGAGAGTGGCAGTGTGTGTTTACCTTACTGAGGTTAATAATAGTTTCTGCGTCTCATGACAAAGATGGTGTATCCTACAGTGGAGTGTTAAAGTCGGAATGAAACTCCACCCCTTCCCTTTCATCTGAACCACGCACCCCATTTTAATTAGCCCATGCTGCCAGTGTTTCTTTCTCCAGCTTGGAATCTGCTGCAATTGGCTCCATCGTTCTCTGCACTGATGACCAGGGGTGTATTTAGGGGGGGGCGGGGGGGGGCATTCGCCCCCCCTTGTATCATTCTCGCCCCCCCCTTGAAATTAGAGATATTTTTTTAAATAATGTCAAGAAAGGTGTAATACAAGAAAGGTGTAATAAGCTTATGATATCAGGTTCAAATGATAGGAATGTCAAACTGAGGTTCTTCTTGGTTTTCTCTGCCATACGTCCACAATCTCTTCAAGGTCGCTCTCAGAGAGTACTTCTGGTGCCTCTATAGCAATCCTCATAAGGTGAGAAAGGCTGCAGTCACTTAGAGAATTACGCAAACGAGTCTTGATCATCTTCATCTGTGAGAAGCTTCTCTCCACAGAAGCAGTAGAAACTGGAATCGATAAGCAGATGGAGGCAATCTTGTGCAAATTGGGAAACATGGCCTTGAGCATGTCGTTTGAAACAAGTTCTTTCAGCTGTGATGCAGTAGTATCCCGTGGTTGCTTGACTAACAGCTGGCGGAATGTTTTCCACTCTGTAAGTATTTCAGTGGAAATCATGGCTGTCTTCACTGCTTCTTCTCCATCCAATGTTTCTGCATCTCTATCTTCTCCGTAGTGAGCAATCAGTTTCTCAACAGACGTGTCTCCATAAGTGGGAAAAGATACTGAATCTGGTTTTGGAACTTTCCGTGGATCGAATATAGACAATGCTGATACAACAGCGTTGGATGAAGAAAATCGGCTTGTTATGTTGGCCTTTAAATCAGCAACAAAAGGCTTACCAACAACATTCTGGAACGAAAGTATTTTATCAGCGTCAATAGACACCTTTGTAGATGACTTCAAGTCTTCAACGTTTTCAAGAAGCTCCAACACCCAGTTCGCTCCAGGCAAAACTGCATCATCCAAGGATTTAACAGTAGCATCAACAAGGAATGATATCAACGAGAGGTCAAGCTGCTCTGCCTGAAGTGCTTTGCTGAGCTTGGCTACTTGTGGTAGAGTGAAATCAAGCAAATATATAGCTGCAATCGTAGACAATTTGCAGAGGGCACCATGGATTCCAAGAGCTTCTGGCTCATGGGACGTCTCGTAGATGTTCCCAATGGTGATTACAATTGCAGAATAACTTGCTTTGACAGCTTTGACACACCTTTCATGTGCCAGCCAGCGTGTGTCAGATGGCTTGATCACTTTCATTTCTGGAAGTTCAAGAACGTGCTGTACCTCCTTCAGACACTCTGCTCGCTTGGGGGAATTGCGAAAATGCTTCCAAAGAGTAGTCAATGTTCTGTAAACATGAGCAATTCCAGGAGTTTTATTGGCAGCTTGCACACAAGCCAACTGCAGTAAGTGACAGTGGCAGTGTATAAACAGAGCGTGAGGAGTATGTTTCTTGATACGTGCCTGAACCCCGGTCTTTCGTCCAGAAAAAGTTGCAGCTCCATCAAATCCCAATCCAACTATTCTTCCGACTTGTAGACCTTTCTTCTTTAAACAATCGATGAGATTAGAATAGATGGTCTCTGCATCAGCCTTCTTCAATGGAATAAGCTCCAGAAAGCACTCTACTGGTACACCATCTTCCTCCCAGCGGCAAAACACAGACAATTCTTCTACGTTGGTGACATCTGTGCACTCATCTGCCATGAGGCTGTACATAGGTGCCTTTTGAAGTCGCTTCAGAATCGACTCCTCCACCCATGTCCCCAATGATTCGATGAATTCAACCACAGCCACTCTTGATGTGTACACAGCATTTCTTGGTGCCGTTTCTAAGAATTGCTTCAAATGTTGGCTGCCACATCGAACCACCACGTCAACCAGCTTCTCAAATTTTGTCGAATGTGCAACTTGTTCTTTCGTAAGAAAATGAGTGAGTAGGATCAGGCACTTCACTGCAGCTCTGTTCTGAGCTCTTTTGCGAGCTAAAACATTCTGGAGTTGCTGTACAACTGTTCCACCTTTGGCTGCTCCTTTAGCTGCAAAAAGAGCTTGAGTTGCATGGATATGGAAGTCACTTCTCGCATGAGCTTTCATTTTTTCAACAGCTTTCTTCCAATTTCTGCAAGGTTGTGTGACCCACACTCCTCCAGTACGCTGCAGACCAGATTGCTTGCAAACCTTGCAAAAGGCACCATCGCTATCCTCGTCATAATAGAGCCAACTGAAATCTTTCTCCCAGCTCTTAGAGTATTTTCTCTTCGTGGATACAGAAGAGCGGTGTTTGTTTTGCTTGCTTTTCTTTGAAGGTGGAGGACTAAGGCTAGGACTAGATGCCTCGACATGCTCAGAGCTATCTGTTCTGCTATCTTCGCTATCGCTGCTATTAGCAAGAGAAGAGGCTTGAGAAGTACTTGCAAAGTATGAGCGAATATCCATATTAATATGAAGAGAAATCAGCTAGTAAGGTTTCTTTTATAGAGACTTTAAGACCATGACATAATGGACTGAGTTAAAAATACTGAGAGAGAGTGGGAAAGAAGGAGGGAACTGAAGAAGTGACAAACCTACAAAGGAGAACACGTGGTGGTGTGTGATGACTTTAAGACCATGACATAATGGACTGAGTTAAAAATACTGAGAGAGAGTGGGAAAGAAGGAGGGAACTGAAGAAGTGACAAACCTACAAAGGAGAACACGTGGTGGCGTGTGATGACATCATGTCTAAGATTAGACTTGAAGACCATGACATAATGGACTGAGTTAAAAATACTGAGAGAGAGGGAGTGGGAAAGAAGGAGAAACAAAAGAAGTGACAAACCTACAAAGGAGAGCACGTGGTGGTGTGTGATGTCATCGTGTCATGACACATGCTCTCCTTTTTCCAAGCAGCTACAATATCATGAGAAATATATACAGTCTAGCCATAGTTCGGTATAGCATAATGCCATTGGTAGTCAGTCAAAATAGCTATCCTCAGACATTGTAAAAGCAAAAAAAAATATGGGGGGATCTTCCCCCCAGACCCCCCTTTTACGACTTATGAACATGTTAAGAAAATATTAACAAAAATTAGGGCACCAAGTGACCAACCATTTCCACCCACCCACCCCTAGAGAACTAGAGAAAAATTGTGTATGAAACCTGTTGTCCATGATTTTGTAAGAAAATGCATGGAATGCAACATAATTCGATTTCACAAAAGCCCACCTCCATTATACGAGTGACAAGTGACTATATCTAATCTATATATGCTGATTGCCGTAGCATGCAACTTCAGCAAATATTTAAGATGGAATGTTGTACTAAAGATTTTAGAAAAAGTGCATGCCATCATAAGTAGCAGCTATATATACAGTTAGTACTGCAAAAATACCTGTGGGTAAAACACTTTCGTACTCCACGCGGAAGCCCAGGGTGCACGTCCCCTTTCCGCACCATCCAGGCTCTCCGTCCCCCCTTATTTTTCCATATCTCAAGTTCGCCCCCCCTTGGCAAAATTTCTGTATACAACCCTGGATGACCATTACCAGTTTACATGCATAGATATGCCATGTGCAGCAGCAATTACAAGGCCACCCATTCAACCCCTCCCCTCAGTTTCGAACGGTTCATGGGGCTTCCGGTTTACCGCCTTCACGAAGGATTCATGGCAGTTAGCTGAAACCACCATTTAGGATACTAAGAAGCTGTCAGAGTGAGTTTCAACCTAGTTACAGACTCTGTTGCTATTCTTCCCGCCATTTTTAAATGGGCCAAGCCCATTTAGGGTGTGTGGTTATACTTCTCTTCTCTTCGCTGTTTTGACAAATAAACGAAGCTTATCCCTCAGCTTAAGCTCACTTCGGTAGCTTGCTGATTTGGGCTCCAAAAAAATTCACAAGAACTTCAATTTTAGTTCCAAAACGACTCTAAACAACTTCAAGTTTAGTTTAAAAAAACAACTCAAAACAACTTCGATTTTAGTTCCAAAAAGACTCCAAACAACTTCAATTTTAGTTTAAAAAAACCCTCCAAACAACTTCAATTTTAGTTCAAAAAAGATTCCAAACAACTTCAATTTTAGTTCCAAAAAGACTCCAAACAACTTCAATTTTAGTTCCAAAAAAACTCCAAACAACTTCAATTTTAGTTCCAAAAAGACTCCAAACAACTTCAATACAAAACTCCAAGCAACTTCAATTTTAGCCCAAAAAGATTCCAAACAACTTCAATTTTAGTTCCAAATGCCTTCAATCGTTAGCTAATGCAGAAAACTGGCAGTATTACAAACTGGAACTCGCATTCATAATCTTGACTCGGTGTGTCCAGCTACTTCTTCCTCACATGTCACTTGCTTCACGGAAAGCTTTTGTGCTGGAAGACTCCAAATGCTCCAATGCACGTACATATGCTCTGCTTCTTGATCGCAGAATAAATGGGTTGGTAAAGGATCATCATTTGAGTAATTTTGCCGTTGCCACTCAAGCTACAGAAGAAGTGACCTGCACTCAGTTTTGCTGCTGTGTTGGTGGAGTGAAGTGCACAGGAGGCTCTAGCTGATCCTCGACCTAAACATCTGCTGTTTGGTTGGTGGAGTGCTCACTCCTGGGAATACCAAGTGCACAGCTGATCCTTGACCTAAACATCTGCTGTTTGGTTGGTGGAGTTCTCCTGTGCAACTGTTACCAATTCTCGAAGGAGGCTGTAGCTGACGTGCACGGGTACAGTCAACACTAGCAACAGTATTATTGGTGCATGAGGTGAGGTCTCAGGGGGAGTTGAGAGGTATTTCTATGCATGGCATACGCGTATGTATCTATCTATGCACCGAATAATATAAACTAGTGCAGTGCGCACCTAATGGTCGTCATAGTGAAGAGAAGATGGAGAATGGCAGCAGATTCTAAGCTAGAGGAGATATGTAAGAAAACTGGCTGCACAAGCAATAAGAATGGGCTGTGTGGTTAACAGCAGACAGGATCATGGAGCTCCATTCTGACGTAGCTTCATAATTCATCACATGCTATACTGTGGAGGTGGGACACACCATCTTTGTCATGACCAGAGACTATTACCAACCTTGGCATGGTACACACACACACTGCAGGTGTCTATGGACAGAGAGAACTGGCCTCAGAGTTGGCATATTATAGGAGGAAGGATAGCTAGTCGATGGAGGAGAGATGTGCTTATGAAGGAGAGCATATGCGCACACTGAACAGTGTCAAGAGTGTAAGCTACATGTACCACCTCTCATGGTCTTCCCTTTACTCTGAGGATTGCAGAAGACACTTCCTGATGAGCTCACTCTTACTGGAGTGTGCTGCCCATCTTCAAGGGAAGCTGCTTCCAAATGCTCTTAACAAAACTCCATCCTCGCATCCATCACTTCCACAAGCACATTTCTGTTCCAGAATTTTCCACCCCGTAATGTTGCAGGCCCTCAGGCTCTCCAACCAGCACCAGCTACGAATCTCAGAGGAATGTATGGACATACAAAACCAGAACATCAAATAATGCACAAGTTAAACAGGACAAATCCAATGTTGACTACAAAGAGTTTCTCTATCACTGGCACTATTGGGTTCCATTATGAGGCAGAATTCTCTATCACTGGCACTATTGGGTTCCATTATGAGGCAGAATTCTCTATCACTGGCACTATTGGGTTCCATTATGAGGAGCAGAATTCTCTATCACTGGCACTATTGGGTTCCATTATGATGAGCAGAATTCTCTATCACTGGCACTATTGGGTTCCATTATGATGAGCAGAATTCTCTATCACTGGCACTATTGGGTTCCATTATGAGGAGCAGAATTCTCTATCACTGGCACTATTGGGTTCCATTATGATGAGCAGAATTCTCCATCACTGGCACTATTGGGTTCCATTATGATGAACAGAATTCTCTATCACTGGCACTATTGGGTTCCATTATAATGAGCAGAATTCTCTATCACTGGCACTATTGGGTTTTATGATGAGCAGAATTCTCTATCACTGGCACTATTGGGTTCCATTATGACGAGTAGAATTCTCTATCACTGGCACTATTGGGTTCCATTATGAGGGAGCAGAATTCTCTAGCACTGGCACTATTGTGAGGAGCAGAATTCTCTATCACTGGTACTATTGGGTTCCATTATGAGGCAGAATTCTCTATCACTGGCACTATTGGGTTCCATTATGATGAGCAGAATTCTCTATCACTGGCACTATTGGGTTCCATTAGAGGAGCAGAATTCTATATCACTGGCACTATTGGGTTCCATTATGATGAGCAGAATTCTCTATCACTGGCACTATTGGGTTCCATTATGAGGCAGAATTCTCTATCACTGGCACTATTGGGTTCCATTATGATGAACAGAATTCTCCATCACTGGCACTATTGGGTTCCATTATGAGGAGCAGAATTCTCTATCACTGGCACTATTGGGTTCCATTATGAGGCAGAATTCTCTATCACTGGCATTATTGGGTTCCATTATGAGGAGCAGAAATCTCTATCACTGGCACTATTGGGTTCCATTATGAGGCAGAATTCTCTATCACTGGCACTATTGGGTTCCATTATGAGGCAGAATTCTCTATCACTGGCACTATTGGGTTCCATTATGAGGAGCAGAATTCTCTATCACTGGCACTATTGGGTTCCATTATGATGAGCAGAATTCTCTATCACTGGCACTATTGGGTTCCATTATGATGAGCAGAATTCTCTATCACTGGCACTATTGGGTTCCATTATGAGGAGCAGAATTCTCTATCACTGGCACTATTGGGTTCCATTATGATGAGCAGAATTCTCCATCACTGGCACTATTGGGTTCCATTATGATGAACAGAATTCTCTATCACTGGCACTATTGGGTTCCATTATAATGAGCAGAATTCTCTATCACTGGCACTATTGGGTTTTATGATGAGCAGAATTCTCTATCACTGGCACTATTGGGTTCCATTATGACGAGTAGAATTCTCTATCACTGGCACTATTGGGTTCCATTATGAGGGAGCAGAATTCTCTAGCACTGGCACTATTGTGAGGAGCAGAATTCTCTATCACTGGTACTATTGGGTTCCATTATGAGGCAGAATTCTCTATCACTGGCACTATTGGGTTCCATTATGATGAGCAGAATTCTCTATCACTGGCACTATTGGGTTCCATTAGAGGAGCAGAATTCTATATCACTGGCACTATTGGGTTCCATTATGATGAGCAGAATTCTCTATCACTGGCACTATTGGGTTCCATTATGAGGCAGAATTCTCTATCACTGGCACTATTGGGTTCCATTATGATGAACAGAATTCTCCATCACTGGCACTATTGGGTTCCATTATGAGGAGCAGAATTCTCTATCACTGGCACTATTGGGTTCCATTATGAGGCAGAATTCTCTATCACTGGCATTATTGGGTTCCATTATGAGGAGCAGAAATCTCTATCACTGGCACTATTGGGTTCCATTATGAGGCAGAATTCTCTATCACTGGTACTATTGGGTTCCATTATGAGGAGCTGAATTATCTATCACTGGCACTATTGGGTTCATTATGAGTAGCAGAATTCTCCATCACTGGCACTATTGGGTTCCATTATGTGGCATAATTCTCTATCACTGGCACTATTGGGTTCCATTATGAGGAGCAGAATTCTCTATCACTGGCACTATTGGGTTCCATTATGAGGCAGAATTCTCTATCAATGGCACTATTGGGTTCCATTATGAGGAGCAGAATTCTCCATCACTGGCACTATTGGGTTCCATTATGAGGCAGAATTCTCTATCACTGGCACTATTGGGTTCCATTATGATGAGCAGAATTCTCTATCACTGGCACTATTGGGTTCCATTATGAGGAGCCGAATTCTCTATCACTGACACTATTGGGTTCCATTATGAGGAGCAGAATTCTCTATCCATGGCACTATTGGGTTCCATTATGAGGCAGAATTCTCTATCACTGGTACTATTGGGTTCCATTATGAGGAGCTGAATTATCTATCACTGGCACTATTGGGTTCATTATGAGTAGCAGAATTCTCCATCACTGGCACTATTGGGTTCCATTATGAGGAGCAGAATTCTCTATCACTGGCACTATTGGGTTCCATTATGAGGAGCTGAATTCTCTATCACTGGCACTATTGGGTTCCATTATGAGGAGCTGAAGTCTCTATCACTGGCACTATTGGGTTCCATTATGAGGAGCAGAATTCTCTATCACTGGCACTATTGGGTTCCATTATGAGGCAGATTTCTCTATCACTGGCACTATTGGGTTCCATTATGAGGAGCTGAATTCTCTATCACTGGCACTATTGGGTTCCATTATGAAGCAGAATTCTCTATCACTGGCACTATTGGGTTTCATTATGAGGAGCAGAATTCTCCATCACTGGCACTATTGGGTTCCATTATGAGGCAGAATTCTCTATCACTGGTACTATTGGGTTCCATTATGAGGAGCAGAATTCTCCATCACTGGCACTATTGGGTTCCATTATGAGGCAGAATTCTCTATCACTGGCACTATTGGGTGTCATTATGAGGCAGAATTCACCATCACTGGTACTATTGGGTTCCATTATGAGGAGCAGAATTCTCTATCACTGGCACTATTGGGTACCATTATGATGCAGAATTCTCCATCACTGGTACTATTGGGTTCCATTATGAGGAGCAGAATTCTCTATCACTGGCACTATTGGGTTCCATTATGATGAGCAGAATTCTCTATCACTGGCACTATTGGGTTCCATTATGTGGCATAATTCTCTATCACTGGCACTATTGGGTTCCATTATGAGGAGCAGAATTCTCTATCACTGGCACTATTGGGTTCCATTATGAGGCAGAATTCTCTATCAATGGCACTATTGGGTTCCATTATGAGGAGCAGAATTCTCCATCACTGGCACTATAGTGTGTCATTATGAGGCAGAATTCTCTATCACTGGCACTATTGGGTTCCATTATGATGAGCAGAATTCTCTATCACTGGCACTATTGGGTTCCATTATGAGGAGCAGAATTCTCTATCACTGACACTATTGGGTTCCATTATGAGGAGCAGAATTCTCTATCCATGGCACTATTGGGTTCCATTATGAGGCAGAATTCTCTATCACTGGTACTATTGGGTTCCATTATGAGGAGCTGAATTATCTATCACTGGCACTATTGGGTTCATTATGAGTAGCAGAATTCTCCATCACTGGCACTATTGGGTTCCATTATGAGGAGCAGAATTCTCTATCACTGGCACTATTGGATTCCATTATGAGGAGCTGAATTCTCTATCACTGGCACTATTGGGTTCCATTATGAGGAGCTGAAGTCTCTATCACTGGCACTATTGGGTTCTATTATGAGGAGCTGAATTCTCTATCACTGGCACTATTGGGTTCCATTATGAGGCAGAATTCTCTATCACTGGCACTATTGGGTTCCATTATGAGGAGCAGAATTCTCTATCACTGGCACTATTGGGTTCCATTATGAGGAGCTGAATTCTCTATCACTGGCACTATTGGGTTCCATTATGAGGAGCAGAATTCTCTATCACTGGCACTATTGGGTTCCATTATGAGGAGCTGAATTCTCTATCACTGGCACTATTGGGTTCCATTATGAAGCAGAATTCTCTATCACTGGCACTATTGGGTTCCATTATGAGGCAGAATTCTCTATCACTGGCACTATTGGGTTCCATTATGAGGCAGATTTCTCTATCACTGGCACTATTGGGTTCCATTATGAGGAGCTGAATTCTCTATCACTGGCACTATTGGGTTCCATTATGAAGCAGAATTCTCTATCACTGGCACTATTGGGTTTCATTATGAGGAGCAGAATTCTCCATCACTGGCACTATTGGGTTCCATTATGAGGCAGAATTCTCTATCACTGGTACTATTGGGTTCCATTATGAGGAGCAGAATTCTCCATCACTGGCACTATTGGGTTCCATTATGAGGCAGAATTCTCTATCACTGGCACTATTGGGTTCCATTATGAGGCAGAATTCACCATCACTGGTACTATTGGGTTCCTTTATGAGGAGCAGAATTCTCTATCACTGGCACTATTGGGTACCATTATGATGCAGAATTCTCCATCACTGGTACTATTGGGTTCCATTATGAGGAGCAGAATTCTCTATCACTGGCACTATTGGGTTCCATTATGATGAGCAGAATTCTCTATCACTGGTACTATTAGGTTCCATTATGAGGCAGAATTCTCTATCACTGGCACTATTAGGTTCCATTATGAGGAGCAGAATTCTCTATCACTGGCACTATTGGGTTCCATTATGAGGAGCAGAATTCTCCATCACTGGCACTATTGGGTTCCATTATGATGAGCAGAATTCTCTATCACTGGCACTATTGGGTTCCATTATGAGGAGCAGAATTCTCTATCACTGGCACTATTGGGTTCCATTATGAGGCAGAATTCTCTATCACTGGCACTATTGGGTTCCATTATGAGGAGCAGAATTCTCTATCACTGGCACTATTGGGTTCCATTATGAGGAGCAGAATTCTCTATCACTGGCACTATTGGGTTCCATTATGAGGAGCAGAATTCTCTATGACTGGCACTATTGGGTTCCATTATGATGAGCAGAATTCTCTATCACTGGCACTATTGGGTTCCATTATGATGAGCAGAATTCTCTATCACTGGCACTATTGGGTTCCATTATGAGGCAGAATTCTCTATCACTGGCACTATTGGGTTCCATTATGAGGAGCAGAATTATCTATCACTGCCTGGCACTATTGGGTTCCATTATGAGGAGCAGAATTCTCTATGACTGGCACTATTGGGTTCCATTATGATGAGCAGAATTCTCTATCACTGGCACTATTGGGTTCCATTATGAGGAGCAGAATTCTCTATCACTGGCACTATTGGGTTCCATTATGAGGCAGAATTCTCTATCACTGGTACTATTGGGTTCCATTATGATGAGCAGAATTTTCTATCACTGGCACTATTGGGTTCCATTATGAGGAGCAGAATTCTCTATCACTGGCACTATTGGGTTCCATTATGAGGAGCAGAATTCTCTATCACTGGTACTATTGGGTTTCATTATGAGGAGCAGAATTCTCTATCGCTGGCACTATTGGGTTCCATTATGATGAGCTGAATTCTCTATCACTGGCACTATTGGGTTCCATTATGAGGCAGAATTCTCTATCACTGGCACTATTGGGTTCCATTATGAGGAGCAGAATTCTCCATCACTGGCACTATTGGATTCCATTATGAGGCAGAATTCTCTATCACTGGCACTATTGGGGTTCCATTATGAGGCAGAATTCTCTATCACTAGCACTATTGGGTTCCATTATGATGAGCAGAATTCTCTATCACTGGCACTATTGGGTTCTATTATGAGGAGCAGAATTCTCTATGACTGGCACTATTGGTTCCATTATGATGAGCAGAATTCTCTATCACTGGCACTATTGGGTTCCATTATGAGGAGCAGAATTCTCTATCACTGGTACTATTGGGTTCCATTATGAGGAGCAGAATTCTCTATCACTGGCACTATTGGGTTCCATTATGAGGAGCAGAATTCTCTATCACTGGCACTATTGGTTTCCATTATGATTAGCAGAATTCTCTATCACTGGCACTATTGGGTTCCATTATGAGGAGCAGAATTCTCTATCACTGACACTATTGAGTTCCATTATGAGGAGCAGAATTCTCTATCACTGGCACTATTGGGTTCCATTATGAGGCAGAATTCTCTATCACTGGTACTATTGGGTTCCATTATGAGGAGCTGAATTCTCTATCACTGGCTCTATTGGGTTCCATTATGAGGAGCAGAATTCTCCATCACTGGCACTATTGGGTTCCATTATGAGGAGCAGAATTCTCTATCACTGGCACTATTGGTTCCATTATGAGGAGCAGAATTCTCTATGACTGGCACTATTGGGTTCCATTATGAGGAGCTGAAGTCTCTATCACTGGTACTATTGGGTTCCATTATGAGGAGCTGAATTATCTATCACTGGCACTATTGGGTTCATTATGAGGAGCAGAATTCTCCATCACTGGCACTATTGGGGTTCCATTATGAGGCAGAATTCTCTATCACTGGCACTATTGGGTGACATTATGAGGAGCAGAATTCTCCATCACTAGCACTCATTATGAGGCAGAATTCTCTATCACTGGCACTATTGGGTTTCATTATGATGAGCAGAATTTTCTATCACTGGCACTATTGGGTTCCATTATGAGGAGCAGAATTCTCTATCACTGGCACTATTGGGTTCCATTATGAGGAGCAGAATTCTCTATCGCTGGCACTATTGGGTTCCATTATGATGAGCAGAATTCTCTATCACTGGCACTATTGGGTTCCATTATGTGGCATAATTCTCTATCACTGGCACTATTGGGTTCCATTATGAGGAGCAGAATTCTCTATCACTGGCACTATTGGGTTCCATTATGAGGCAGAATTCTCTATCATTGGCACTATTGGGTTCCATTATGAGGAGCAGAATTCTCCATCACTGGCACTATTGGGTTCCATTATGAGGCAGAATTCTCTATCACTGGCACTATTGGGTTCCATTATGATGAGCAGAATTCTCTATCACTGGCACTATTGGGTTCCATTATGAGGCAGAATTCTCTATCACTGGCACTATTGGGTTCCATTATGAGGAGCAGAATTCTCTATCACTGGCACTATTGGGTTCCATTATGAGGCAGATTTCTCTATCACTGGCACTATTGGGTTCCATTATGAGGAGCAGAATTCTCTATCACTGGCACTATTGGGTTCCATTATGAGGAGCAGAATTCTCTATCACTGGCACTATTGGTTTCCATTATGATTAGCAGAATTCTCTATCACTGGCACTATTGGGTTCCATTATGAGGAGCAGAATTCTCTATCACTGACACTATTGAGTTCCATTATGAGGAGCAGAATTCTCTATCACTGGCACTATTGGGTTCCATTATGAGGCAGAATTCTCTATCACTGGTACTATTGGGTTCCATTATGAGGAGCTGAATTCTCTATCACTGGCTCTATTGGGTTCCATTATGAGGAGCAGAATTCTCCATCACTGGCACTATTGGGTTCCATTATGAGGAGCAGAATTCTCTATCACTGGCACTATTGGGTTCCATTATGAGGAGCAGAATTCTCTATGACTGGCACTATTGGGTTCCATTATGAGGAGCTGAAGTCTCTATCACTGGTACTATTGGGTTCCATTATGAGGAGCTGAATTATCTATCACTGGCACTATTGGGTTCATTATGAGGAGCAGAATTCTCCATCACTGGCACTATTGGGGTTCCATTATGAGGCAGAATTCTCTATCACTGGCACTATTGGGTGACATTATGAGGAGCAGAATTCTCCATCACTAGCACTATTGGGGTGTCATTATGAGGCAGAATTCTCTATCACTGGCACTATTGGGTTTCATTATGATGAGCAGAATTTTCTATCACTGGCACTATTGGGTTCCATTATGAGGAGCAGAATTCTCTATCACTGGCACTATTGGGTTCCATTATGAGGAGCAGAATTCTCTATCGCTGGCACTATTGGGTTCCATTATGATGAGCAGAATTCTCTATCACTGGCACTATTGGGTTCCATTATGTGGCATAATTCTCTATCACTGGCACTATTGGGTTCCATTATGAGGAGCAGAATTCTCTATCACTGGCACTATTGGGTTCCATTATGAGGCAGAATTCTCTATCATTGGCACTATTGGGTTCCATTATGAGGAGCAGAATTCTCTATCACTGACACTATTGGGTTCCATTATGAGGAGCAGAATTCTCTATCCATGGCACTATTGGGTTCCATTATGAGGCAGAATTCTCTATCACTGGTACTATTGGGTTCCATTATGAGGAGCTGAATTATCTATCACTGGCACTATTGGGTTCATTATGAGTAGCAGAATTCTCCATCACTGGCACTATTGGGTTCCATTATGAGGAGCAGAATTCTCTATCACTGGCACTATTGGGTTCTATTATGAGGAGCTGAATTCTCTATCACTGGCACTATTGGGTTCCATTATGAGGCAGAATTCTCTATCACTGGCACTATTGGGTTCCATTATGAGGAGCAGAATTCTCTATCACTGGCACTATTGGGTTCCATTATGAGGCAGATTTCTCTATCACTGGCACTATTGGGTTCCATTATGAGGAGCTGAATTCTCTATCACTGGCACTATTGGGTTCCATTATGAAGCAGAATTCTCTATCACTGGCACTATTGGGTTTCATTATGAGGAGCAGAATTCTCCATCACTGGCACTATTGGGTTCCATTATGAGGAGCAGAATTCTCTATGACTGGCACTATTGGGTTCCATTATGATGAGCAGAATTCTCTATCACTGGCACTATTGGGTTCCATTATGAGGCAGAATTCTCTATCACTGGCACTATTGGGTTCCATTATGAGGAGCAGAATTATCTATCACTGCCTGGCACTATTGGGTTCCATTATGAGGAGCAGAATTCTCTATGACTGGCACTATTGGGTTCCATTATGATGAGCAGAATTCTCTATCACTGGCACTATTGGGTTCCATTATGAGGAGCAGAATTCTCTATCACTGGCACTATTGGGTTCCATTATGAGGCAGAATTCTCTATCACTGGTACTATTGGGTTTCATTATGAGGAGCAGAATTCTCTATCACTGGCATAATTTGGTTCCATTATGATGAGCAGAATTTTCTATCACTGGCACTATTGGGTCCCATTATGAGGAGCAGAATTCTCTATCACTGGCACTATTGGGTTCCATTATGAGGAGCAGAATTCTCTATCACTGGCACTATTGTTCCATTATGAGGAGCAGAATTCTCTATCACTGGTACTATTGGGTTTCATTATGAGGAGCAGAATTCTCTATCGCTGGCACTATTGGGTTCCATTATGATGAGCTGAATTCTCTATCACTGGCACTATTGGGTTCCATTATGAGGCAGAATTCTCTATCACTGGCACTATTGGGTTCCATTATGAGGAGCAGAATTCTCCATCACTGGCACTATTGGGTTCCATTATGAGCAGAATTCTCTATCACTGGCACTATTGGGGTTCTATTATGAGGCAGAATTCTTATCACTGGCACTATTGGGTTCCATTATGATGAGCAGAATTCTCTATCACTGGCACTATTGGGTTCCATTATGAGGAGCAGAATTCTCTATCACTGCCTAGCACTATTGGATCCATTATGAGGAGCAGAATTCTCTATCACTGGTACTATTGGGTTCCATTATGAGGAGCAGAATTCTCTATCACTGGCACTATTGGGTTCCATTATGAGGAGCAGAATTCTCTATGACTGGCACTATTGGTTTCCATTATGATTAGCAGAATTCTCTATCACTGGCACTATTGGGTTCCATTATGAGGAGCAGAATTCTCTATCACTGACACTATTGAGTTCCATTATGAGGAGCAGAATTCTCTATCACTGGCACTATTGGGTTCCATTATGAGGCAGAATTAACCATCACTGGTACTATTGGGTGCCATTATGAGGAGCAGAATTCTCTATCACTGGCACTATTGGGTACCATTATGAGGCAGAATTCTCCATCACTGGTACTATTGGGTTCCATTATGAGGAGCAGAATTCTCTATCACTGGCACTATTGGGTTCCATTATGATGAGCAGAATTCTCTATCACTGGCACTATTGGGTTCCATTATGAGGAGCAGAATTCTCTATCACTGGCACTATTGGGTTTCATTATGAGGAGCAGAATTCTCCATCACTGGCACTATTGGGTTCCATTATGATGAGCAGAATTCTCTATCACTGGCACTATTGGGTTCCATTATGAGGAGCAGAATTCTCTATCACTGGCACTATTGGGTTCCATTATGAGGCAGAATTCTCTATCACTGGCACTATTGGGTTCCATTATGATGAGCAGAATTCTCTATCACTGGCACTATTGGGTTCCATTATGAGGAGGAGAATTCTCTATCACTGGCACTATTGGGTTCCATTATGAGGAGCAGAATTCTCTATGACTGGCACTATTGGGTTCCATTATGATGAGCAGAATTCTCTATCACTGGCACTATTGGGTTCCATTATGATGAGCAGAATTCTCTATCACTGGCACTATTGGGTTCCATTATGAGGCAGAATTCTCTATCACTGGCACTATTGGGTTCCATTATGAGGAGCAGAATTATCTATCACTGCCTGGCACTATTGGGTTCCATTATGAGGAGCAGAATTCTCTATGACTGGCACTATTGGGTTCCATTATGATGAGCAGAATTCTCTATCACTGGCACTATTGGGTTACATTATGAGGAGCAGAATTCTCTATCACTGGCACTATTGGGTTCCATTATGAGGCAGAATTCTCTATCACTGGTACTATTGGGTTCCATTATGAGGAGCAGAATTCTCTATCACTGGCACTATTGGGTTCCATTATGATGAGCAGAATTCTCTATCACTGGCACTATTGGGTTCCATTATGTGGCATAATTCTCTATCACTGGCACTATTGGGTTCCATTATGAGGAGCAGAATTCTCTATCACTGGCACTATTGGGTTCCATTATGAGGCAGAATTCTCTATCAATGGCACTATTGTTTTCCATTATGAGGAGCAGAATTCTCCATCACTGGCACTATTGGGTTCCATTATGAGGCAGAATTCTCTATCACTGGCACTATTGGGTTCCATTATGATGAGCAGAATTCTCTATCACTGGCACTATTGGGTTCCATTATGAGGAGCAGAATTCTCTATCACTGACACTATTGGGTTCCATTATGAGGAGCAGAATTCTCTATCCATGGCACTATTGGGTTCCATTATGAGGCAGAATTCTCTATCACTGGTACTATTGGGTTCCATTATGAGGAGCTGAATTATCTATCACTGGCACTATTGGGTTCATTATGAGTAGCAGAATTCTCCATCACTGGCACTATTGGGTTCCATTATGAGGAGCAGAATTCTCTATCACTGGCACTATTGGGTTCCATTATGAGTAGCTGAATTCTCTATCACTGGCACTATTGGGTTCCATTATGAGGAGCTGAAGTCTCTATCACTGGCACTATTGGGTTCTATTATGAGGAGCTGAATTCTCTATCACTGGCACTATTGGGTTCCATTATGAGGCAGAATTCTCTATCACTGGCACTATTGGGTTCCATTATGAGGAGCAGAATTCTCTATCACTGGCACTATTGGGTTCCATTATGAGGAGCTGAATTCTCTATCACTGGCACTATTGGGTTCCATTATGAAGCAGAATTCTCTATCACTGGCACTATTGGGTTCCATTATGAGGCAGAATTCTCTATCACTGGCACTATTGGGTTCCATTATGAGGCAGATTTCTCTATCACTGGCACTATTGGGTTCCATTATGAGGAGCTGAATTCTCTATCACTGGCACTATTGGGTTCCATTATGAAGCAGAATTCTCTATCACTGGCACTATTGGGTTTCATTATGAGGAGCAGAATTCTCCATCACTGGCACTATTGGGTTCCATTATGAGGCAGAATTCTCTATCACTGGTACTATTGGGTTCCATTATGAGGAGCAGAATTCTCCATCACTGGCACTATTGGGTTCCATTATGAGGCAGAATTCTCTATCACTGGCACTATTGGGTTCCATTATGAGGCAGAATTCACCATCACTGGTACTATTGGGTTCCATTATGAGGAGCAGAATTCTCTATCACTGGCACTATTGGGTACCATTATGATGCAGAATTCTCCATCACTGGCACTATTGGGTTCCATTATGATGAGCAGAATTCTCTATCACTGGTACTATTAGGTTCCATTATGAGGCAGAATTCTCTATCACTGGCACTATTGGGTTCCATTATGAGGAGCAGAATTCTCTATCACTGGCACTATTGGGTTCCATTATGAGGAGCAGAATTCTCCATCACTGGCACTATTGGGTTCCATTATGATGAGCAGAATTCTCTATCACTGGCACTATTGGGTTCCATTATGAGGAGCAGAATTCTCTATCACTGGCACTATTGGGTTCCATTATGAGGCAGAATTCTCTATCACTGGCACTATTGGGTTCCATTATGAGGAGCAGAATTCTCTATCACTGGCACTATTGGGTTCCATTATGAGGAGCAGAATTCTCTATCACTGACACTATTGGGTTCCATTATGAGGAGCAGAATTCTCTATCACTGGCACTATTGGGTTCCATTATGAGGCAGAATTCTCTATCACTGGTACTATTGGGTTCCATTATGAGGAGCTGAATTATCTATCACTGGCACTATTGGGTTCATTATGAGTAGCAGAATTCTCCATCACTGGCACTATTGGGTTCCATTATGTGGCATAATTCTCTATCACTGGCACTATTGGGTTCCATTATGAGGAGCAGAATTCTCTATCACTGGCACTATTGGGTTCCATTATGAGGCAGAATTCTCTATCAATGGCACTATTGGGTTCCATTATGAGGAGCAGAATTCTCCATCACTGGCACTATTGGGTTCCATTATGAGGCAGAATTCTCTATCACTGGCACTATTGGGTTCCATTATGATGAGCAGAATTCTCTATCACTGGCACTATTGGGTTCCATTATGAGGAGCAGAATTCTCTATCCATGGCACTATTGGGTTCCATTATGAGGCAGAATTCTCTATCACTGGTACTATTGGGTTCCATTATGAGGAGCTGAATTATCTATCACTGGCACTATTGGGTTCATTATGAGTAGCAGAATTCTCCATCACTGGCACTATTGGGTTCCATTATGAGGAGCAGAATTCTCTATCACTGACACTATTGGGTTCCATTATGAGGAGCAGAATTCTCTATCACTGGCACTATTGGGTTCCATTATGAGGCAGAATTCTCTATCACTGGTACTATTGGGTTCCATTATGAGGAGCTGAATTATCTATCACTGGCACTATTGGGTTCATTATGAGTAGCAGAATTCTCCATCACTGGCACTATTGGGTTCCATTATGTGGCATAATTCTCTATCACTGGCACTATTGGGTTCCATTATGAGGAGCAGAATTCTCTATCACTGGCACTATTGGGTTCCATTATGAGGCAGAATTCTCTATCAATGGCACTATTGGGTTCCATTATGAGGAGCAGAATTCTCCATCACTGGCACTATTGGGTTCCATTATGAGGCAGAATTCTCTATCACTGGCACTATTGGGTTCCATTATGATGAGCAGAATTCTCTATCACTGGCACTATTGGGTTCCATTATGAGGCAGAATTCTCTATCACTGGCACTATTGGGTTCCATTATGATGAACAGAATTCTCCATCACTGGCACTATTGGGTTCCATTATGAGGAGCAGAATTCTCTATCACTGGCACTATTGGGTTCCATTATGAGGCAGAATTCTCTATCACTGGCATTATTGGGTTCCATTATGAGGAGCAGAAATCTCTATCACTGGCACTATTGGGTTCCATTATGAGGCAGAATTCTCTATCACTGGCACTATTGGGTTCCATTATGAGGCAGAATTCTCTATCACTGGCACTATTGGGTTCCATTATGAGGAGCAGAATTCTCTATCACTGGCACTATTGGGTTCCATTATGATGAGCAGAATTCTCTATCACTGGCACTATTGGGTTCCATTATGATGAGCAGAATTCTCTATCACTGGCACTATTGGGTTCCATTATGAGGAGCAGAATTCTCTATCACTGGCACTATTGGGTTCCATTATGATGAGCAGAATTCTCCATCACTGGCACTATTGGGTTCCATTATGATGAACAGAATTCTCTATCACTGGCACTATTGGGTTCCATTATAATGAGCAGAATTCTCTATCACTGGCACTATTGGGTTTTATGATGAGCAGAATTCTCTATCACTGGCACTATTGGGTTCCATTATGACGAGTAGAATTCTCTATCACTGGCACTATTGGGTTCCATTATGAGGGAGCAGAATTCTCTAGCACTGGCACTATTGTGAGGAGCAGAATTCTCTATCACTGGTACTATTGGGTTCCATTATGAGGCAGAATTCTCTATCACTGGCACTATTGGGTTCCATTATGATGAGCAGAATTCTCTATCACTGGCACTATTGGGTTCCATTAGAGGAGCAGAATTCTATATCACTGGCACTATTGGGTTCCATTATGATGAGCAGAATTCTCTATCACTGGCACTATTGGGTTCCATTATGAGGCAGAATTCTCTATCACTGGCACTATTGGGTTCCATTATGATGAACAGAATTCTCCATCACTGGCACTATTGGGTTCCATTATGAGGAGCAGAATTCTCTATCACTGGCACTATTGGGTTCCATTATGAGGCAGAATTCTCTATCACTGGCATTATTGGGTTCCATTATGAGGAGCAGAAATCTCTATCACTGGCACTATTGGGTTCCATTATGAGGCAGAATTCTCTATCACTGGTACTATTGGGTTCCATTATGAGGAGCTGAATTATCTATCACTGGCACTATTGGGTTCATTATGAGTAGCAGAATTCTCCATCACTGGCACTATTGGGTTCCATTATGTGGCATAATTCTCTATCACTGGCACTATTGGGTTCCATTATGAGGAGCAGAATTCTCTATCACTGGCACTATTGGGTTCCATTATGAGGCAGAATTCTCTATCAATGGCACTATTGGGTTCCATTATGAGGAGCAGAATTCTCCATCACTGGCACTATTGGGTTCCATTATGAGGCAGAATTCTCTATCACTGGCACTATTGGGTTCCATTATGATGAGCAGAATTCTCTATCACTGGCACTATTGGGTTCCATTATGAGGAGCCGAATTCTCTATCACTGACACTATTGGGTTCCATTATGAGGAGCAGAATTCTCTATCCATGGCACTATTGGGTTCCATTATGAGGCAGAATTCTCTATCACTGGTACTATTGGGTTCCATTATGAGGAGCTGAATTATCTATCACTGGCACTATTGGGTTCATTATGAGTAGCAGAATTCTCCATCACTGGCACTATTGGGTTCCATTATGAGGAGCAGAATTCTCTATCACTGGCACTATTGGGTTCCATTATGAGGAGCTGAATTCTCTATCACTGGCACTATTGGGTTCCATTATGAGGAGCTGAAGTCTCTATCACTGGCACTATTGGGTTCCATTATGAGGAGCAGAATTCTCTATCACTGGCACTATTGGGTTCCATTATGAGGCAGATTTCTCTATCACTGGCACTATTGGGTTCCATTATGAGGAGCTGAATTCTCTATCACTGGCACTATTGGGTTCCATTATGAAGCAGAATTCTCTATCACTGGCACTATTGGGTTTCATTATGAGGAGCAGAATTCTCCATCACTGGCACTATTGGGTTCCATTATGAGGCAGAATTCTCTATCACTGGTACTATTGGGTTCCATTATGAGGAGCAGAATTCTCCATCACTGGCACTATTGGGTTCCATTATGAGGCAGAATTCTCTATCACTGGCACTATTGGGTGTCATTATGAGGCAGAATTCACCATCACTGGTACTATTGGGTTCCATTATGAGGAGCAGAATTCTCTATCACTGGCACTATTGGGTACCATTATGATGCAGAATTCTCCATCACTGGTACTATTGGGTTCCATTATGAGGAGCAGAATTCTCTATCACTGGCACTATTGGGTTCCATTATGATGAGCAGAATTCTCTATCACTGGCACTATTGGGTTCCATTATGTGGCATAATTCTCTATCACTGGCACTATTGGGTTCCATTATGAGGAGCAGAATTCTCTATCACTGGCACTATTGGGTTCCATTATGAGGCAGAATTCTCTATCAATGGCACTATTGGGTTCCATTATGAGGAGCAGAATTCTCCATCACTGGCACTATAGTGTGTCATTATGAGGCAGAATTCTCTATCACTGGCACTATTGGGTTCCATTATGATGAGCAGAATTCTCTATCACTGGCACTATTGGGTTCCATTATGAGGAGCAGAATTCTCTATCACTGACACTATTGGGTTCCATTATGAGGAGCAGAATTCTCTATCCATGGCACTATTGGGTTCCATTATGAGGCAGAATTCTCTATCACTGGTACTATTGGGTTCCATTATGAGGAGCTGAATTATCTATCACTGGCACTATTGGGTTCATTATGAGTAGCAGAATTCTCCATCACTGGCACTATTGGGTTCCATTATGAGGAGCAGAATTCTCTATCACTGGCACTATTGGATTCCATTATGAGGAGCTGAATTCTCTATCACTGGCACTATTGGGTTCCATTATGAGGAGCTGAAGTCTCTATCACTGGCACTATTGGGTTCTATTATGAGGAGCTGAATTCTCTATCACTGGCACTATTGGGTTCCATTATGAGGCAGAATTCTCTATCACTGGCACTATTGGGTTCCATTATGAGGAGCAGAATTCTCTATCACTGGCACTATTGGGTTCCATTATGAGGAGCTGAATTCTCTATCACTGGCACTATTGGGTTCCATTATGAGGAGCAGAATTCTCTATCACTGGCACTATTGGGTTCCATTATGAGGAGCTGAATTCTCTATCACTGGCACTATTGGGTTCCATTATGAAGCAGAATTCTCTATCACTGGCACTATTGGGTTCCATTATGAGGCAGAATTCTCTATCACTGGCACTATTGGGTTCCATTATGAGGCAGATTTCTCTATCACTGGCACTATTGGGTTCCATTATGAGGAGCTGAATTCTCTATCACTGGCACTATTGGGTTCCATTATGAAGCAGAATTCTCTATCACTGGCACTATTGGGTTTCATTATGAGGAGCAGAATTCTCCATCACTGGCACTATTGGGTTCCATTATGAGGCAGAATTCTCTATCACTGGTACTATTGGGTTCCATTATGAGGAGCAGAATTCTCCATCACTGGCACTATTGGGTTCCATTATGAGGCAGAATTCTCTATCACTGGCACTATTGGGTTCCATTATGAGGCAGAATTCACCATCACTGGTACTATTGGGTTCCTTTATGAGGAGCAGAATTCTCTATCACTGGCACTATTGGGTACCATTATGATGCAGAATTCTCCATCACTGGTACTATTGGGTTCCATTATGAGGAGCAGAATTCTCTATCACTGGCACTATTGGGTTCCATTATGATGAGCAGAATTCTCTATCACTGGTACTATTAGGTTCCATTATGAGGCAGAATTCTCTATCACTGGCACTATTAGGTTCCATTATGAGGAGCAGAATTCTCTATCACTGGCACTATTGGGTTCCATTATGAGGAGCAGAATTCTCCATCACTGGCACTATTGGGTTCCATTATGATGAGCAGAATTCTCTATCACTGGCACTATTGGGTTCCATTATGAGGAGCAGAATTCTCTATCACTGGCACTATTGGGTTCCATTATGAGGCAGAATTCTCTATCACTGGCACTATTGGGTTCCATTATGAGGAGCAGAATTCTCTATCACTGGCACTATTGGGTTCCATTATGAGGAGCAGAATTCTCTATCACTGGCACTATTGGGTTCCATTATGAGGAGCAGAATTCTCTATGACTGGCACTATTGGGTTCCATTATGATGAGCAGAATTCTCTATCACTGGCACTATTGGGTTCCATTATGATGAGCAGAATTCTCTATCACTGGCACTATTGGGTTCCATTATGAGGCAGAATTCTCTATCACTGGCACTATTGGGTTCCATTATGAGGAGCAGAATTATCTATCACTGCCTGGCACTATTGGGTTCCATTATGAGGAGCAGAATTCTCTATGACTGGCACTATTGGGTTCCATTATGATGAGCAGAATTCTCTATCACTGGCACTATTGGGTTCCATTATGAGGAGCAGAATTCTCTATCACTGGCACTATTGGGTTCCATTATGAGGCAGAATTCTCTATCACTGGTACTATTGGGTTCCATTATGATGAGCAGAATTTTCTATCACTGGCACTATTGGGTTCCATTATGAGGAGCAGAATTCTCTATCACTGGCACTATTGGGTTCCATTATGAGGAGCAGAATTCTCTATCACTGGTACTATTGGGTTTCATTATGAGGAGCAGAATTCTCTATCGCTGGCACTATTGGGTTCCATTATGATGAGCTGAATTCTCTATCACTGGCACTATTGGGTTCCATTATGAGGCAGAATTCTCTATCACTGGCACTATTGGGTTCCATTATGAGGAGCAGAATTCTCCATCACTGGCACTATTGGATTCCATTATGAGGCAGAATTCTCTATCACTGGCACTATTGGGGTTCCATTATGAGGCAGAATTCTCTATCACTAGCACTATTGGGTTCCATTATGATGAGCAGAATTCTCTATCACTGGCACTATTGGGTTCTATTATGAGGAGCAGAATTCTCTATGACTGGCACTATTGGTTCCATTATGATGAGCAGAATTCTCTATCACTGGCACTATTGGGTTCCATTATGAGGAGCAGAATTCTCTATCACTGGTACTATTGGGTTCCATTATGAGGAGCAGAATTCTCTATCACTGGCACTATTGGGTTCCATTATGAGGAGCAGAATTCTCTATCACTGGCACTATTGGTTTCCATTATGATTAGCAGAATTCTCTATCACTGGCACTATTGGGTTCCATTATGAGGAGCAGAATTCTCTATCACTGACACTATTGAGTTCCATTATGAGGAGCAGAATTCTCTATCACTGGCACTATTGGGTTCCATTATGAGGCAGAATTCTCTATCACTGGTACTATTGGGTTCCATTATGAGGAGCTGAATTCTCTATCACTGGCTCTATTGGGTTCCATTATGAGGAGCAGAATTCTCCATCACTGGCACTATTGGGTTCCATTATGAGGAGCAGAATTCTCTATCACTGGCACTATTGGTTCCATTATGAGGAGCAGAATTCTCTATGACTGGCACTATTGGGTTCCATTATGAGGAGCTGAAGTCTCTATCACTGGTACTATTGGGTTCCATTATGAGGAGCTGAATTATCTATCACTGGCACTATTGGGTTCATTATGAGGAGCAGAATTCTCCATCACTGGCACTATTGGGGTTCCATTATGAGGCAGAATTCTCTATCACTGGCACTATTGGGTGACATTATGAGGAGCAGAATTCTCCATCACTAGCACTCATTATGAGGCAGAATTCTCTATCACTGGCACTATTGGGTTTCATTATGATGAGCAGAATTTTCTATCACTGGCACTATTGGGTTCCATTATGAGGAGCAGAATTCTCTATCACTGGCACTATTGGGTTCCATTATGAGGAGCAGAATTCTCTATCGCTGGCACTATTGGGTTCCATTATGATGAGCAGAATTCTCTATCACTGGCACTATTGGGTTCCATTATGTGGCATAATTCTCTATCACTGGCACTATTGGGTTCCATTATGAGGAGCAGAATTCTCTATCACTGGCACTATTGGGTTCCATTATGAGGCAGAATTCTCTATCATTGGCACTATTGGGTTCCATTATGAGGAGCAGAATTCTCCATCACTGGCACTATTGGGTTCCATTATGAGGCAGAATTCTCTATCACTGGCACTATTGGGTTCCATTATGATGAGCAGAATTCTCTATCACTGGCACTATTGGGTTCCATTATGAGGCAGAATTCTCTATCACTGGCACTATTGGGTTCCATTATGAGGAGCAGAATTCTCTATCACTGGCACTATTGGGTTCCATTATGAGGCAGATTTCTCTATCACTGGCACTATTGGGTTCCATTATGAGGAGCAGAATTCTCTATCACTGGCACTATTGGGTTCCATTATGAGGAGCAGAATTCTCTATCACTGGCACTATTGGTTTCCATTATGATTAGCAGAATTCTCTATCACTGGCACTATTGGGTTCCATTATGAGGAGCAGAATTCTCTATCACTGACACTATTGAGTTCCATTATGAGGAGCAGAATTCTCTATCACTGGCACTATTGGGTTCCATTATGAGGCAGAATTCTCTATCACTGGTACTATTGGGTTCCATTATGAGGAGCTGAATTCTCTATCACTGGCTCTATTGGGTTCCATTATGAGGAGCAGAATTCTCCATCACTGGCACTATTGGGTTCCATTATGAGGAGCAGAATTCTCTATCACTGGCACTATTGGGTTCCATTATGAGGAGCAGAATTCTCTATGACTGGCACTATTGGGTTCCATTATGAGGAGCTGAAGTCTCTATCACTGGTACTATTGGGTTCCATTATGAGGAGCTGAATTATCTATCACTGGCACTATTGGGTTCATTATGAGGAGCAGAATTCTCCATCACTGGCACTATTGGGGTTCCATTATGAGGCAGAATTCTCTATCACTGGCACTATTGGGTGACATTATGAGGAGCAGAATTCTCCATCACTAGCACTATTGGGGTGTCATTATGAGGCAGAATTCTCTATCACTGGCACTATTGGGTTTCATTATGATGAGCAGAATTTTCTATCACTGGCACTATTGGGTTCCATTATGAGGAGCAGAATTCTCTATCACTGGCACTATTGGGTTCCATTATGAGGAGCAGAATTCTCTATCGCTGGCACTATTGGGTTCCATTATGATGAGCAGAATTCTCTATCACTGGCACTATTGGGTTCCATTATGTGGCATAATTCTCTATCACTGGCACTATTGGGTTCCATTATGAGGAGCAGAATTCTCTATCACTGGCACTATTGGGTTCCATTATGAGGCAGAATTCTCTATCATTGGCACTATTGGGTTCCATTATGAGGAGCAGAATTCTCTATCACTGACACTATTGGGTTCCATTATGAGGAGCAGAATTCTCTATCCATGGCACTATTGGGTTCCATTATGAGGCAGAATTCTCTATCACTGGTACTATTGGGTTCCATTATGAGGAGCTGAATTATCTATCACTGGCACTATTGGGTTCATTATGAGTAGCAGAATTCTCCATCACTGGCACTATTGGGTTCCATTATGAGGAGCAGAATTCTCTATCACTGGCACTATTGGGTTCTATTATGAGGAGCTGAATTCTCTATCACTGGCACTATTGGGTTCCATTATGAGGCAGAATTCTCTATCACTGGCACTATTGGGTTCCATTATGAGGAGCAGAATTCTCTATCACTGGCACTATTGGGTTCCATTATGAGGCAGATTTCTCTATCACTGGCACTATTGGGTTCCATTATGAGGAGCTGAATTCTCTATCACTGGCACTATTGGGTTCCATTATGAAGCAGAATTCTCTATCACTGGCACTATTGGGTTTCATTATGAGGAGCAGAATTCTCCATCACTGGCACTATTGGGTTCCATTATGAGGAGCAGAATTCTCTATGACTGGCACTATTGGGTTCCATTATGATGAGCAGAATTCTCTATCACTGGCACTATTGGGTTCCATTATGAGGCAGAATTCTCTATCACTGGCACTATTGGGTTCCATTATGAGGAGCAGAATTATCTATCACTGCCTGGCACTATTGGGTTCCATTATGAGGAGCAGAATTCTCTATGACTGGCACTATTGGGTTCCATTATGATGAGCAGAATTCTCTATCACTGGCACTATTGGGTTCCATTATGAGGAGCAGAATTCTCTATCACTGGCACTATTGGGTTCCATTATGAGGCAGAATTCTCTATCACTGGTACTATTGGGTTTCATTATGAGGAGCAGAATTCTCTATCACTGGCATAATTTGGTTCCATTATGATGAGCAGAATTTTCTATCACTGGCACTATTGGGTCCCATTATGAGGAGCAGAATTCTCTATCACTGGCACTATTGGGTTCCATTATGAGGAGCAGAATTCTCTATCACTGGCACTATTGTTCCATTATGAGGAGCAGAATTCTCTATCACTGGTACTATTGGGTTTCATTATGAGGAGCAGAATTCTCTATCGCTGGCACTATTGGGTTCCATTATGATGAGCTGAATTCTCTATCACTGGCACTATTGGGTTCCATTATGAGGCAGAATTCTCTATCACTGGCACTATTGGGTTCCATTATGAGGAGCAGAATTCTCCATCACTGGCACTATTGGGTTCCATTATGAGCAGAATTCTCTATCACTGGCACTATTGGGGTTCTATTATGAGGCAGAATTCTTATCACTGGCACTATTGGGTTCCATTATGATGAGCAGAATTCTCTATCACTGGCACTATTGGGTTCCATTATGAGGAGCAGAATTCTCTATCACTGCCTAGCACTATTGGATCCATTATGAGGAGCAGAATTCTCTATCACTGGTACTATTGGGTTCCATTATGAGGAGCAGAATTCTCTATCACTGGCACTATTGGGTTCCATTATGAGGAGCAGAATTCTCTATGACTGGCACTATTGGTTTCCATTATGATTAGCAGAATTCTCTATCACTGGCACTATTGGGTTCCATTATGAGGAGCAGAATTCTCTATCACTGACACTATTGAGTTCCATTATGAGGAGCAGAATTCTCTATCACTGGCACTATTGGGTTCCATTATGAGGCAGAATTAACCATCACTGGTACTATTGGGTGCCATTATGAGGAGCAGAATTCTCTATCACTGGCACTATTGGGTACCATTATGAGGCAGAATTCTCCATCACTGGTACTATTGGGTTCCATTATGAGGAGCAGAATTCTCTATCACTGGCACTATTGGGTTCCATTATGATGAGCAGAATTCTCTATCACTGGCACTATTGGGTTCCATTATGAGGAGCAGAATTCTCTATCACTGGCACTATTGGGTTTCATTATGAGGAGCAGAATTCTCCATCACTGGCACTATTGGGTTCCATTATGATGAGCAGAATTCTCTATCACTGGCACTATTGGGTTCCATTATGAGGAGCAGAATTCTCTATCACTGGCACTATTGGGTTCCATTATGAGGCAGAATTCTCTATCACTGGCACTATTGGGTTCCATTATGATGAGCAGAATTCTCTATCACTGGCACTATTGGGTTCCATTATGAGGAGGAGAATTCTCTATCACTGGCACTATTGGGTTCCATTATGAGGAGCAGAATTCTCTATGACTGGCACTATTGGGTTCCATTATGATGAGCAGAATTCTCTATCACTGGCACTATTGGGTTCCATTATGATGAGCAGAATTCTCTATCACTGGCACTATTGGGTTCCATTATGAGGCAGAATTCTCTATCACTGGCACTATTGGGTTCCATTATGAGGAGCAGAATTATCTATCACTGCCTGGCACTATTGGGTTCCATTATGAGGAGCAGAATTCTCTATGACTGGCACTATTGGGTTCCATTATGATGAGCAGAATTCTCTATCACTGGCACTATTGGGTTACATTATGAGGAGCAGAATTCTCTATCACTGGCACTATTGGGTTCCATTATGAGGCAGAATTCTCTATCACTGGTACTATTGGGTTCCATTATGAGGAGCAGAATTCTCTATCACTGGCACTATTGGGTTCCATTATGATGAGCAGAATTCTCTATCACTGGCACTATTGGGTTCCATTATGTGGCATAATTCTCTATCACTGGCACTATTGGGTTCCATTATGAGGAGCAGAATTCTCTATCACTGGCACTATTGGGTTCCATTATGAGGCAGAATTCTCTATCAATGGCACTATTGTTTTCCATTATGAGGAGCAGAATTCTCCATCACTGGCACTATTGGGTTCCATTATGAGGCAGAATTCTCTATCACTGGCACTATTGGGTTCCATTATGATGAGCAGAATTCTCTATCACTGGCACTATTGGGTTCCATTATGAGGAGCAGAATTCTCTATCACTGACACTATTGGGTTCCATTATGAGGAGCAGAATTCTCTATCCATGGCACTATTGGGTTCCATTATGAGGCAGAATTCTCTATCACTGGTACTATTGGGTTCCATTATGAGGAGCTGAATTATCTATCACTGGCACTATTGGGTTCATTATGAGTAGCAGAATTCTCCATCACTGGCACTATTGGGTTCCATTATGAGGAGCAGAATTCTCTATCACTGGCACTATTGGGTTCCATTATGAGTAGCTGAATTCTCTATCACTGGCACTATTGGGTTCCATTATGAGGAGCTGAAGTCTCTATCACTGGCACTATTGGGTTCTATTATGAGGAGCTGAATTCTCTATCACTGGCACTATTGGGTTCCATTATGAGGCAGAATTCTCTATCACTGGCACTATTGGGTTCCATTATGAGGAGCAGAATTCTCTATCACTGGCACTATTGGGTTCCATTATGAGGAGCTGAATTCTCTATCACTGGCACTATTGGGTTCCATTATGAAGCAGAATTCTCTATCACTGGCACTATTGGGTTCCATTATGAGGCAGAATTCTCTATCACTGGCACTATTGGGTTCCATTATGAGGCAGATTTCTCTATCACTGGCACTATTGGGTTCCATTATGAGGAGCTGAATTCTCTATCACTGGCACTATTGGGTTCCATTATGAAGCAGAATTCTCTATCACTGGCACTATTGGGTTTCATTATGAGGAGCAGAATTCTCCATCACTGGCACTATTGGGTTCCATTATGAGGCAGAATTCTCTATCACTGGTACTATTGGGTTCCATTATGAGGAGCAGAATTCTCCATCACTGGCACTATTGGGTTCCATTATGAGGCAGAATTCTCTATCACTGGCACTATTGGGTTCCATTATGAGGCAGAATTCACCATCACTGGTACTATTGGGTTCCATTATGAGGAGCAGAATTCTCTATCACTGGCACTATTGGGTACCATTATGATGCAGAATTCTCCATCACTGGCACTATTGGGTTCCATTATGATGAGCAGAATTCTCTATCACTGGTACTATTAGGTTCCATTATGAGGCAGAATTCTCTATCACTGGCACTATTGGGTTCCATTATGAGGAGCAGAATTCTCTATCACTGGCACTATTGGGTTCCATTATGAGGAGCAGAATTCTCCATCACTGGCACTATTGGGTTCCATTATGATGAGCAGAATTCTCTATCACTGGCACTATTGGGTTCCATTATGAGGAGCAGAATTCTCTATCACTGGCACTATTGGGTTCCATTATGAGGCAGAATTCTCTATCACTGGCACTATTGGGTTCCATTATGAGGAGCAGAATTCTCTATCACTGGCACTATTGGGTTCCATTATGAGGAGCAGAATTCTCTATCACTGACACTATTGGGTTCCATTATGAGGAGCAGAATTCTCTATCACTGGCACTATTGGGTTCCATTATGAGGCAGAATTCTCTATCACTGGTACTATTGGGTTCCATTATGAGGAGCTGAATTATCTATCACTGGCACTATTGGGTTCATTATGAGTAGCAGAATTCTCCATCACTGGCACTATTGGGTTCCATTATGTGGCATAATTCTCTATCACTGGCACTATTGGGTTCCATTATGAGGAGCAGAATTCTCTATCACTGGCACTATTGGGTTCCATTATGAGGCAGAATTCTCTATCAATGGCACTATTGGGTTCCATTATGAGGAGCAGAATTCTCCATCACTGGCACTATTGGGTTCCATTATGAGGCAGAATTCTCTATCACTGGCACTATTGGGTTCCATTATGATGAGCAGAATTCTCTATCACTGGCACTATTGGGTTCCATTATGAGGAGCAGAATTCTCTATCCATGGCACTATTGGGTTCCATTATGAGGCAGAATTCTCTATCACTGGTACTATTGGGTTCCATTATGAGGAGCTGAATTATCTATCACTGGCACTATTGGGTTCATTATGAGTAGCAGAATTCTCCATCACTGGCACTATTGGGTTCCATTATGAGGAGCAGAATTCTCTATCACTGACACTATTGGGTTCCATTATGAGGAGCAGAATTCTCTATCACTGGCACTATTGGGTTCCATTATGAGGCAGAATTCTCTATCACTGGTACTATTGGGTTCCATTATGAGGAGCTGAATTATCTATCACTGGCACTATTGGGTTCATTATGAGTAGCAGAATTCTCCATCACTGGCACTATTGGGTTCCATTATGTGGCATAATTCTCTATCACTGGCACTATTGGGTTCCATTATGAGGAGCAGAATTCTCTATCACTGGCACTATTGGGTTCCATTATGAGGCAGAATTCTCTATCAATGGCACTATTGGGTTCCATTATGAGGAGCAGAATTCTCCATCACTGGCACTATTGGGTTCCATTATGAGGCAGAATTCTCTATCACTGGCACTATTGGGTTCCATTATGATGAGCAGAATTCTCTATCACTGGCACTATTGGGTTCCATTATGAGGAGCCGAATTCTCTATCACTGACACTATTGGGTTCCATTATGAGGAGCAGAATTCTCTATCCATGGCACTATTGGGTTCCATTATGAGGCAGAATTCTCTATCACTGGTACTATTGGGTTCCATTATGAGGAGCTGAATTATCTATCACTGGCACTATTGGGTTCATTATGAGTAGCAGAATTCTCCATCACTGGCACTATTGGGTTCCATTATGAGGAGCAGAATTCTCTATCACTGGCACTATTGGGTTCCATTATGAGGAGCTGAATTCTCTATCACTGGCACTATTGGGTTCCATTATGAGGAGCTGAATTCTCTATCACTGGCACTATTGGGTTCCATTATGAGGAGCTGAATTCTCTATCACTGGCACTATTGGGTTCCATTATGAGGCAGAATTCTCTATCACTGGCACTATTGGGTTCCATTATGAGGAGCAGAATTCTCTATCACTGGCACTATTGGGTTCCATTATGAGGCAGATTTCTCTATCACTGGCACTATTGGGTTCCATTATGAGGAGCTGAATTCTCTATCACTGGCACTATTGGGTTCCATTATGAAGCAGAATTCTCTATCACTGGCACTATTGGGTTTCATTATGAGGAGCAGAATTCTCCATCACTGGCACTATTGGGTTCCATTATGAGGCAGAATTCTCTATCACTGGTACTATTGGGTTCCATTATGAGGAGCAGAATTCTCCATCACTGGCACTATTGGGTTCCATTATGAGGCAGAATTCTCTATCACTGGCACTATTGGGTGTCATTATGAGGCAGAATTCACCATCACTGGTACTATTGGGTTCCATTATGAGGAGCAGAATTCTCTATCACTGGCACTATTGGGTTCCATTATGATGAGCAGAATTCTCTATCACTGGCACTATTGGGTTCCATTATGTGGCATAATTCTCTATCACTGGCACTATTGGGTTCCATTATGAGGAGCAGAATTCTCTATCACTGGCACTATTGGGTTCCATTATGAGGCAGAATTCTCTATCAATGGCACTATTGGGTTCCATTATGAGGAGCAGAATTCTCCATCACTGGCACTATTGGGTTCCATTATGAGGCAGAATTCTCTATCACTGGCACTATTGGGTTCCATTATGATGAGCAGAATTCTCTATCACTGGCACTATTGGGTTCCATTATGAGGAGCAGAATTCTCTATCACTGACACTATTGGGTTCCATTATGAGGAGCAGAATTCTCTATCCATGGCACTATTGGGTTCCATTATGAGGCAGAATTCTCTATCACTGGTACTATTGGGTTCCATTATGAGGAGCTGAATTATCTATCACTGGCACTATTGGGTTCATTATGAGTAGCAGAATTCTCCATCACTGGCACTATTGGGTTCCATTATGAGGAGCAGAATTCTCTATCACTGGCACTATTGGGTTCCATTATGAGGAGCTGAATTCTCTATCACTGGCACTATTGGGTTCCATTATGAGGAGCTGAAGTCTCTATCACTGGCACTATTGGGTTCTATTATGAGGAGCTGAATTCTCTATCACTGGCACTATTGGGTTCCATTATGAGGCAGAATTCTCTATCACTGGCACTATTGGGTTCCATTATGAGGAGCAGAATTCTCTATCACTGGCACTATTGGGTTCCATTATGAGGAGCTGAATTCTCTATCACTGGCACTATTGGGTTCCATTATGAGGAGCAGAATTCTCTATCACTGGCACTATTGGGTTCCATTATGAGGAGCTGAATTCTCTATCACTGGCACTATTGGGTTCCATTATGAAGCAGAATTCTCTATCACAGGCACTATTGGGTTCCATTATGAGGCAGAATTCTCTATCACTGGCACTATTGGGTTCCATTATGAGGCATATTTCTCTATCACTGGCACTATTGGGTTCCATTATGAGGAGCTGAATTCTCTATCACTGGCACTATTGGGTTCCATTATGAAGCAGAATTCTCTATCACTGGCACTATTGGGTTTCATTATGAGGAGCAGAATTCTCCATCACTGGCACTATTGGGTTCCATTATGAGGCAGAATTCTCTATCACTGGTACTATTGGTTCCATTATGAGGAGCAGAATTCTCCATCACTGGCACTATTGGGTTCCATTATGAGGCAGAATTCTCTATCACTGGCACTATTGGGTTCCATTATGAGGCAGAATTCACCATCACTGGTACTATTGGGTTCCATTATGAGGAGGAGAATTCTCTATCACTGGCACTATTGGGTACCATTATGATGCAGAATTCTCCATCACTGGTACTATTGGGTTCCATTATGAGGAGCAGAATTCTCTATCACTTGCACTATTGGGTTCCATTATGATGAGCAGAATTCTCTATCACTGGTACTATTAGGTTCCATTATGAGGCAGAATTCTCTATCACTGGCACTATTGGGTTCCATTATGAGGAGCAGAATTCTCTATCACTGGCACTATTGGGTTCCATTATGAGGAGCAGAATTCTCCATCACTGGCACTATTGGGTTCCATTATGATGAGCAGAATTCTCTATCACTGGCACTATTGGGTTCCATTATGAGGAGCAGAATTCTCTATCACTGGCACTATTGGGTTCCATTATGAGGCAGAATTCTCTATCACTGGCACTATTGGGTTCCATTATGAGGAGCAGAATTCTCTATCACTGGCACTATTGGGTTCCATTATGAGGAGCAGAATTCTCTATCACTGGCACTATTGGGTTCCATTATGAGGAGCAGAATTCTCTATGACTGGCACTATTGGGTTCCATTATGATGAGCAGAATTCTCTATCACTGGCACTATTGGGTTCCATTATGATGAGCAGAATTCTCTATCACTGGCACTATTGGGTTCCATTATGAGGCAGAATTCTCTATCACTGGCACTATTGGGTTCCATTATGAGGAGCAGAATTATCTATCACTGCCTGGCACTATTGGGTTCCATTATGAGGAGCAGAATTCTCTATGACTGGCACTATTGGGTTCCATTATGATGAGCAGAATTCTCTATCACTGGCACTATTGGTTCCATTATGAGGAGCAGAATTCTCTATCACTGGCACTATTGGGTTCCATTATGAGGCAGAATTCTCTATCACTGGCACTATTGGGTTCCATTATGAGGAGCAGAATTCTCTATCACTGGTACTATTGGGTTTCATTATGAGGAGCAGAATTCTCTATCGCTGGCACTATTGGGTTCCATTATGATGAGCTGAATTCTCTATCACTGGCACTATTGGGTTCCATTATGAGGCAGAATTCTCTATCACTGGCACTATTGGGTTCCATTATGAGGAGCAGAATTCTCCATCACTGGCACTATTGGATTCCATTATGAGGCAGAATTCTCTATCACTGGCACTATTGGGGTTCCATTATGAGGCAGAATTCTCTATCACTGGCACTATTGGGTTCCATTATGATGAGCAGAATTCTCTATCACTGGCACTATTGGGTTCCATTATGAGGAGCAGAATTCTCTATGACTGGCACTATTGGGTTCCATTATGATGAGCAGAATTCTCTATCACTGGCACTATTGGGTTCCATTATGAGGAGCAGAATTCTCTATCACTGCCTAGCACTATTGGATCCATTATGAGGAGCAGAATTCTCTATCACTGGTACTATTGGGTTCCATTATGAGGAGCAGAATTCTCTATCACTGGCACTATTGGGTTCCATTATGAGGATCAGAATTCTCTATCACTGGCACTATTGGTTTCCATTATGATTAGCAGAATTCTCTATCACTGGCACTATTGGGTTCCATTATGAGGAGCAGAATTCTCTATCACTGACACTATTGAGTTCCATTATGAGGAGCAGAATTCTCTATCACTGGCACTATTGGGTTCCATTATGAGGCAGAATTCTCTATCACTGGTACTATTGGTTCCATTATGAGGAGCTGAATTCTCTATCACTGGCTCTATTGGGCATTATGAGGAGCAGAATTCTCCATCACTGGCACTATTGGGTTCCATTATGAGGAGCAGAATTCTCTATCACTGGCACTATTGGGTTCCATTATGAGGAGCAGAATTCTCTATGACTGGCACTATTGGGTTCCATTATGAGGAGCTGAAGTCTCTATCACTGGTACTATTGGGTTCCATTATGAGGAGCTGAATTATCTATCACTGGCACTATTGGGTTCATTATGAGGAGCAGAATTCTCCATCACTGGCACTATTGGGGTTCCATTATGAGCAAATTCTCTATCACTGGCACTATTGGGTGACATTATGAGGAGCAGAATTCTCCATCACTAGCACTATTGGGGTGTCATTATGAGGCAGAATTCTCTATCACTGGCACTATTGGGTTTCATTATGATGAGCAGAATTTTCTATCACTGGCACTATTGGGTTCCATTATGAGGAGCAGAATTCTCTATCACTGGCACTATTGGGTTCCATTATGAGGAGCAGAATTCTCTATCGCTGGCACTATTGGGTTCCATTATGATGAGCAGAATTCTCTATCACTGGCACTATTGGGTTCCATTATGTGGCATAATTCTCTATCACTGGCACTATTGGGTTCCATTATGAGGAGCAGAATTCTCTATCACTGGCACTATTGGGTTCCATTATGAGGCAGAATTCTCTATCATTGGCACTATTGGGTTCCATTATGAGGAGCAGAATTCTCCATCACTGGCACTATTGGGTTCCATTATGAGGCAGAATTCTCTATCACTGGCACTATTGGGTTCCATTATGATGAGCAGAATTCTCTATCACTGGCACTATTGGGTTCCATTATGAGGAGCAGAATTCTCTATCACTGACACTATTGGGTTCCATTATGAGCAGAATTCTCTATCACTGGTACTATTGGGTTCCATTATGAGGAGCTTAATTATCTATCACTGGCACTATTGGGTTCATTATGAGTAGCAGAATTCTCCATCACTGGCACTATTGGGTTCCATTATGTGGCATAATTCTCTATCACTGGCACTATTGGGTTCCATTATGAGGAGCAGAATTCTCTATCACTGGCACTATTGGGTTCCATTATGAGGCAGAATTCTCTATCAATGGCACTATTGGGTTCCATTATGAGGAGCAGAATTCTCCATCACTGGCACTATTGAGTTCCATTATGAGGCAGAATTCTCTATCACTGGCACTATTGGGTTCCATTATGAGGAGCAGAATTCTCTATCACTGACACTATTGGGTTCCATTATGAGGAGCAGAATTCTCTATCCATGGCACTATTGGGTTCCATTATGAGGCAGAATTCTCTATCACTGGTACTATTGGGTTCCATTATGAGGAGCTGAATTATCTATCACTGGCACTATTGGGTTCATTATGAGTAGCAGAATTCTCCATCACTGGCACTATTGGGTTCCATTATGAGGAGCAGAATTCTCTATCACTGGCACTATTGGGTTCTATTATGAGGAGCTGAATTCTCTATCACTGGCACTATTGGGTTCCATTATGAGGCAGAATTCTCTATCACTGGCACTATTGGGTTCCATTATGAGGAGCAGAATTCTCTATCACTGACACTATTGGGTTCCATTATGAGGAGCAGAATTCTCTATCCATGGCACTATTGGGTTCCATTATGAGGCAGAATTCTCTATCACTGGTACTATTGGGTTCCATTATGAGGAGCTGAATTATCTATCACTGGCACTATTGGGTTCATTATGAGTAGCAGAATTCTCCATCACTGGCACTATTGGGTTCCATTATGAGGAGCAGAATTCTCTATCACTGGCACTATTGGGTTCTATTATGAGGAGCTGAATTCTCTATCACTGGCACTATTGGGTTCCATTATGAGGCAGAATTCTCTATCACTGGCACTATTGGGTTCCATTATGAGGAGCTGAATTCTCTATCACTGGCACTATTGGGTTCCATTATGAAGCAGAATTCTCTATCACTGGCACTATTGGGTTTCATTATGAGGAGCAGAATTCTCCATCACTGGCACTATTGGGTTCCATTATGAGGCAGAATTCTCTATCACTGGTACTATTGGGTTCCATTATGAGGAGCAGAATTCTCTATCACTGGCACTATTGGGTTCCATTATGAGGCAGAATTCTCTATCACTGGCACTATTGGGTTCCATTATGAGGAGCAGAATTCTCTATCACTGGCACTATTGGGTTCCATTATGAGGAGCAGAATTCTCTATGACTGGCACTATTGGGTTCCATTATGATGAGCAGAATTCTCTATCACTGGCACTATTGGGTTCCATTATGATGAGCAGAATTCTCTATCACTGGCACTATTGGGTTCCATTATGAGGCAGAATTCTCTATCACTGGCACTATTGGTTCCATTATGAGGAGCAGAATTATCTATCACTGCCTGGCACTATTGGGTTCCATTATGAGGAGCAGAATTCTCTATGACTGGCACTATTGGGTTCCATTATGATGAGCAGAATTCTCTATCACTGGCACTATTGGGTTCCATTATGAGGAGCAGAATTCTCTATCACTGGCACTATTGGGTTCCATTATGAGGCAGAATTCTCTATCACTGGTACTATTGGGTTCCATTATGAGGAGCAGAATTCTCTATCACTGGCATAATTTGGTTCCATTATGATGAGCAGAATTTTCTATCACTGGCACTATTGGGTTCCATTATGAGGAGCAGAATTCTCTATCACTGGCACTATTGGGTTCCATTATGAGGAGCAGAATTCTCTATCACTGGCACTATTGGGTTCCATTATGAGGAGCAGAATTCTCTATCACTGGTACTATTGGGTTTCATTATGAGGAGCAGAATTCTCTATCGCTGGCACTATTGGGTTCCATTATGATGAGCTGAATTCTCTATCACTGGCACTATTGGGTTCCATTATGAGGCAGAATTCTCTATCACTGGCACTATTGGGTTCCATTATGAGGAGCAGAATTCTCCATCACTGGCACTATTGGGTTCCATTATGAGGCAGAATTCTCTATCACTGGCACTATTGGGGTTCCATTATGAGGCAGAATTCTCTATCACTGGCACTATTGGGTTCCATTATGATGAGCAGAATTCTCTATCACTGGCACTATTGGGTTCCATTATGAGGAGCAGAATTCTCTATGACTGGCACTATTGGGTTCCATTATGAGGAGCAGAATTCTCTATGACTGGCACTATTGGTTTCCATTATGATTAGCAGAATTCTCTATCACTGGCACTATTGGGTTCCATTATGAGGAGCAGAATTCTCTATCACTGACACTATTGAGTTCCATTATGAGGAGCAGAATTCTCTATCACTGGCACTATTGGGTTCCATTATGAGGCAGAATTAACCATCACTGGTACTATTGGGTTCCATTATGAGGAGCAGAATTCTCTATCACTGGCACTATTGGGTTCCATTATGATGAGCAGAATTCTCTATCACTGGCACTATTGGGTTTCATTATGAGGAGCAGAATTCTCTATCACTGGCACTATTGGGTTTCATTATGAGGAGCAGAATTCTCCATCACTGGCACTATTGGGTTCCATTATGATGAGCAGAATTCTCTATCACTGGCACTATTGGGTTCCATTATGAGGAGCAGAATTCTCTATCACTGGCACTATTGGGTTCCATTATGAGGCAGAATTCTCTATCACTGGCACTATTGGGTTCCATTATGATGAGCAGAATTCTCTATCACTGGCACTATTGGGTTCCATTATGAGGAGGAGAATTCTCTATCACTGGCACTATTGGGTTCCATTATGAGGAGCAGAATTCTCTATGACTGGCACTATTTGGTTCCATTATGATGAGCAGAATTCTCTATCACTGGCACTATTGGGTTCCATTATGATGAGCAGAATTCTCTATCACTGGCACTATTGGGTTCCATTATGAGGCAGAATTCTCTATCACTGGCACTATTGGGTTCCATTATGAGGAGCAGAATTATCTATCACTGCCTGGCACTATTGGGTTCCATTATGAGGAGCAGAATTCTCTATGACTGGCACTATTGGGTTCCATTATGATGAGCAGAATTCTCTATCACTGGCACTATTGGGTTACATTATGAGGAGCAGAATTCTCTATCACTGGCACTATTGGGTTCCAT
The DNA here is from genome assembly GCA_028752905.1 of Cladorhizidae sp. MBARI D1340-BT2. Taxonomy (NCBI): domain Eukaryota; kingdom Metazoa; phylum Porifera; class Demospongiae; order Poecilosclerida; family Cladorhizidae; species Cladorhizidae sp. MBARI D1340-BT2. The sequence goes on from JAQNBH010000010.1 coordinate 18,973,569, forward strand.
TATGAGGCAGAATTCTCTATCACTGGTACTATTGGGTTCCATTATGAGGAGCAGAATTCTCTATCACTGGCACTATTGGGTTCCATTATGATGAGCAGAATTCTCTATCACTGGCACTATTGGGTTCCATTATGTGGCATAATTCTCTATCACTGGCACTATTGGGTTCCATTATGAGGAGCAGAATTCTCTATCACTGGCACTATTGGGTACCATTATGAGGCAGAATTCTCTATCAATGGCACTATTGGGTTCCATTATGAGGAGCAGATTTCTCCATCACTGGCACTATTGGGTTCCATTATGAGGCAGAATTCTCTATCACTGGCACTATTGGGTTCCATTATGATGAGCAGAATTCTCTATCACTGGCACTATTGGGTTCCATTATGAGGAGCAGAATTCTCTATCACTGACACTATTGGGTTCCATTATGAGGAGCAGAATTCTCTATCCATGGCACTATTGGGTTCCATTATGAGCAGAATTCTCTATCACTGGTACTATTGGGTTCCATTATGAGGAGCTGAATTATCTATCACTGGCACTATTGGGTTCATTATGAGTAGCAGAATTCTCCATCACTGGCACTATTGGGTTCCATTATGAGGAGCAGAATTCTCTATCACTGGCACTATTGGGTTCCATTATGAGGAGCTGAATTCTCTATCACTGGCACTATTGGGTTCCATTATGAGGAGCTGAAGTCTCTATCACTGGCACTATTGGGTTCTATTATGAGGAGCTGAATTCTCTATCACTGGCACTATTGGGTTCCATTATGAGGCAGAATTCTCTATCACTGGCACTATTGGGTTCCATTATGAGGAGCAGAATTCTCTATCACTGGCACTATTGGGTTCCATTATGAGGAGCTGAATTCTCTATCACTGGCACTATTGGGTTCCATTATGAAGCAGAATTCTCTATCACTGGCACTATTGGGTTCCATTATGAGGCAGAATTCTCTATCACTGGCACTATTGGGTTCCATTATGAGGCAGATTTCTCTATCACTGGCACTATTGGGTTCCATTATGAGGAGCTGAATTCTCTATCACTGGCACTATTGGGTTCCATTATGAAGCAGAATTCTCTATCACTGGCACTATTGGGTTTCATTATGAGGAGCAGAATTCTCCATCACTGGCACTATTGGGTTCCATTATGAGGCAGAATTCTCTATCACTGGTACTATTGGGTTCCATTATGAGGAGCAGAATTCTCCATCACTGGCACTATTGGGTTCCATTATGAGGCAGAATTCTCTATCACTGGCACTATTGGGTTCCATTATGAGGAGCAGAATTCTCTATCACTGCCTGGCACTATTGGGTTCCATTATGAGGAGCAGAATTCTCTATGACTGGCACTATTGGGTTCCATTATGATGAGCAGAATTCTCTATCACTGGCACTATTGGGTTCCATTATGAGGAGCAGAATTCTCTATCACTGGCACTATTGGGTTCCATTATGAGGCAGAATTCTCTATCACTGGTACTATTGGGTTCCATTATGAGGAGCAGAATTCTCTATCACTGGCATAATTTGGTTCCATTATGATGAGCAGAATTTTCTATCACTGGCACTATTGGGTTCCATTATGAGGAGCAGAATTCTCTATCACTGGCACTATTGGGTTCCATTATGAGGAGCAGAATTCTCTATCACTGGCACTATTGGGTTCCATTATGAGGAGCAGAATTCTCTATCACTGGTACTATTGGGTTTCATTATGAGGAGCAGAATTCTCTATCGCTGGCACTATTGGGTTCCATTATGATGAGCTGAATTCTCTATCACTGGCACTATTGGGTTCCATTATGAGGCAGAATTCTCTATCACTGGCACTATTGGGTTCCATTATGAGGAGCAGAATTCTCCATCACTGGCACTATTGGGTTCCATTATGAGGCAGAATTCTCTATCACTGGCACTATTGGGGTTCCATTATGAGGCAGAATTCTCTATCACTGGCACTATTGGGTTCCATTATGATGAGCAGAATTCTCTATCACTGGCACTATTGGGTTCCATTATGAGGAGCAGAATTCTCTATGACTGGCACTATTGGTTTCCATTATGATTAGCAGAATTCTCTATCACTGGCACTATTGGGTTCCATTATGAGGAGCAGAATTCTCTATCACTGACACTATTGAGTTCCATTATGAGGAGCAGAATTCTCTATCACTGGCACTATTGGGTTCCATTATGAGGCAGAATTAACCATCACTGGTACTATTGGGTGCCATTATGAGGAGCAGAATTCTCTATCACTGGCACTATTGGGTACCATTATGAGGCAGAATTCTCCATCACTGGTACTATTGGGTTCCATTATGAGGAGCAGAATTCTCTATCACTGGCACTATTGGGTTCATTATGAGTAGCAGAATTCTCCATCACTGGCACTATTGGGTTCAATTATGAGGAGCAGAATTCTCTATCACTGGCACTATTGGGTTCTATTATGAGGAGCTGAATTCTCTATCACTGGCACTATTGGGTTCCATTATGAGGCAGAATTCTCTATCACTGGCACTATTGGGTTCCATTATGAGGAGCTGAATTCTCTATCACTGGCACTATTGGGTTCCATTATGAAGCAGAATTCTCTATCACTGGCACTATTGGGTTTCATTATGAGGAGCAGAATTCTCCATCACTGGCACTATTGGGTTCCATTATGAGGCAGAATTCTCTATCACTGGTACTATTGGGTTCCATTATGAGGAGCAGAATTCTCTATCACTGGCACTATTGGGTTCCATTATGAGGCAGAATTCTCTATCACTGGCACTATTGGGTTCCATTATGAGGAGCAGAATTCTCTATCACTGGCACTATTGGGTTCCATTATGAGGAGCAGAATTCTCTATGACTGGCACTATTGGGTTCCATTATGATGAGCAGAATTCTCTATCACTGGCACTATTGGGTTCCATTATGATGAGCAGAATTCTCTATCACTGGCACTATTGGGTTCCATTATGAGGCAGAATTCTCTATCACTGGCACTATTGGTTCCATTATGAGGAGCAGAATTATCTATCACTGCCTGGCACTATTGGGTTCCATTATGAGGAGCAGAATTCTCTATGACTGGCACTATTGGGTTCCATTATGATGAGCAGAATTCTCTATCACTGGCACTATTGGGTTCCATTATGAGGAGCAGAATTCTCTATCACTGGCACTATTGGGTTCCATTATGAGGCAGAATTCTCTATCACTGGTACTATTGGGTTCCATTATGAGGAGCAGAATTCTCTATCACTGGCATAATTTGGTTCCATTATGATGAGCAGAATTTTCTATCACTGGCACTATTGGGTTCCATTATGAGGAGCAGAATTCTCTATCACTGGCACTATTGGGTTCCATTATGAGGAGCAGAATTCTCTATCACTGGCACTATTGGGTTCCATTATGAGGAGCAGAATTCTCTATCACTGGTACTATTGGGTTTCATTATGAGGAGCAGAATTCTCTATCGCTGGCACTATTGGGTTCCATTATGATGAGCTGAATTCTCTATCACTGGCACTATTGGGTTCCATTATGAGGCAGAATTCTCTATCACTGGCACTATTGGGTTCCATTATGAGGAGCAGAATTCTCCATCACTGGCACTATTGGGTTCCATTATGAGGCAGAATTCTCTATCACTGGCACTATTGGGGTTCCATTATGAGGCAGAATTCTCTATCACTGGCACTATTGGGTTCCATTATGATGAGCAGAATTCTCTATCACTGGCACTATTGGGTTCCATTATGAGGAGCAGAATTCTCTATGACTGGCACTATTGGGTTCCATTATGAGGAGCAGAATTCTCTATGACTGGCACTATTGGTTTCCATTATGATTAGCAGAATTCTCTATCACTGGCACTATTGGGTTCCATTATGAGGAGCAGAATTCTCTATCACTGACACTATTGAGTTCCATTATGAGGAGCAGAATTCTCTATCACTGGCACTATTGGGTTCCATTATGAGGCAGAATTAACCATCACTGGTACTATTGGGTTCCATTATGAGGAGCAGAATTCTCTATCACTGGCACTATTGGGTTCCATTATGATGAGCAGAATTCTCTATCACTGGCACTATTGGGTTCCATTATGAGGAGCAGAATTCTCTATCACTGGCACTATTGGGTTTCATTATGAGGAGCAGAATTCTCCATCACTGGCACTATTGGGTTCCATTATGATGAGCAGAATTCTCTATCACTGGCACTATTGGGTTCCATTATGAGGAGCAGAATTCTCTATCACTGGCACTATTGGGTTCCATTATGAGGCAGAATTCTCTATCACTGGCACTATTGGGTTCCATTATGATGAGCAGAATTCTCTATCACTGGCACTATTGGGTTCCATTATGAGGAGGAGAATTCTCTATCACTGGCACTATTGGGTTCCATTATGAGGAGCAGAATTCTCTATGACTGGCACTATTTGGTTCCATTATGATGAGCAGAATTCTCTATCACTGGCACTATTGGGTTCCATTATGATGAGCAGAATTCTCTATCACTGGCACTATTGGGTTCCATTATGAGGCAGAATTCTCTATCACTGGCACTATTGGGTTCCATTATGAGGAGCAGAATTATCTATCACTGCCTGGCACTATTGGGTTCCATTATGAGGAGCAGAATTCTCTATGACTGGCACTATTGGGTTCCATTATGATGAGCAGAATTCTCTATCACTGGCACTATTGGGTTCCATTATGAGGAGCAGAATTCTCTATCACTGGCACTATTGGGTTCCATTATGAGGCAGAATTCTCTATCACTGGTACTATTGGGTTCCATTATGAGGAGCAGAATTCTCTATCACTGGCACTATTGGGTTCCATTATGATGAGCAGAATTCTCTATCACTGGCACTATTGGGTTCCATTATGTGGCATAATTCTCTATCACTGGCACTATTGGGTTCCATTATGAGGAGCAGAATTCTCTATCACTGGCACTATTGGGTACCATTATGAGGCAGAATTCTCTATCAATGGCACTATTGGGTTCCATTATGAGGAGCAGAATTCTCCATCACTGGCACTATTGGGTTCCATTATGAGGCAGAATTCTCTATCACTGGCACTATTGGGTTCCATTATGATGAGCAGAATTCTCTATCACTGGCACTATTGGGTTCCATTATGAGGAGCAGAATTCTCTATCACTGACACTATTGGGTTCCATTATGAGGAGCAGAATTCTCTATCCATGGCACTATTGGGTTCCATTATGAGCAGAATTCTCTATCACTGGTACTATTGGGTTCCATTATGAGGAGCTGAATTATCTATCACTGGCACTATTGGGTTCATTATGAGTAGCAGAATTCTCCATCACTGGCACTATTGGGTTCCATTATGAGGAGCAGAATTCTCTATCACTGGCACTATTGGGTTCCATTATGAGGAGCTGAATTCTCTATCACTGGCACTATTGGGTTCCATTATGAGGAGCTGAAGTCTCTATCACTGGCACTATTGGGTTCTATTATGAGGAGCTGAATTCTCTATCACTGGCACTATTGGGTTCCATTATGAGGCAGAATTCTCTATCACTGGCACTATTGGGTTCCATTATGAGGAGCAGAATTATCTATCACTGGCACTATTGGGTTCATTATGAGTAGCAGAATTCTCCATCACTGGCACTATTGGGTTCCATTATGAGGAGCAGAATTCTCTATCACTGGCACTATTGGGTTCTATTATGAGGAGCTGAATTCTCTATCACTGGCACTATTGGGTTCCATTATGAGGCAGAATTCTCTATCACTGGCACTATTGGGTTCCATTATGAGGAGCTGAATTCTCTATTACTGGCACTATTGGGTTCCATTATGAAGCAGAATTCTCTATCACTGGCACTATTGGGTTTCATTATGAGGAGCAGAATTCTCCATCACTGGCACTATTGGGTTCCATTATGAGGCAGAATTCTCTATCACTGGTACTATTGGGTTCCATTATGAGGAGCAGAATTCTCTATCACTGGCACTATTGGGTTCCATTATGAGGCAGAATTCTCTATCACTGGCACTATTGGGTTCCATTATGAGGAGCAGAATTCTCTATCACTGGCACTATTGGGTTCCATTATGAGGAGCAGAATTCTCTATGACTGGCACTATTGGGTTCCATTATGATGAGCAGAATTCTCTATCACTGGCACTATTGGGTTCCATTATGATGAGCAGAATTCTCTATCACTGGCACTATTGGGTTCCATTATGAGGCAGAATTCTCTATCACTGGCACTATTGGTTCCATTATGAGGAGCAGAATTATCTATCACTGCCTGGCACTATTGGGTTCCATTATGAGGAGCAGAATTCTCTATGACTGGCACTATTGGGTTCCATTATGATGAGCAGAATTCTCTATCACTGGCACTATTGGGTTCCATTATGAGGAGCAGAATTCTCTATCACTGGCACTATTGGGTTCCATTATGAGGCAGAATTCTCTATCACTGGTACTATTGGGTTCCATTATGAGGAGCAGAATTCTCTATCACTGGCATAATTTGGTTCCATTATGATGAGCAGAATTTTCTATCACTGGCACTATTGGGTTCCATTATGAGGAGCAGAATTCTCTATCACTGGCACTATTGGGTTCCATTATGAGGAGCAGAATTCTCTATCACTGGCACTATTGGGTTCCATTATGAGGAGCAGAATTCTCTATCACTGGTACTATTGGGTTTCATTATGAGGAGCAGAATTCTCTATCGCTGGCACTATTGGGTTCCATTATGATGAGCTGAATTCTCTATCACTGGCACTATTGGGTTCCATTATGAGGCAGAATTCTCTATCACTGGCACTATTGGGTTCCATTATGAGGAGCAGAATTCTCCATCACTGGCACTATTGGGTTCCATTATGAGGCAGAATTCTCTATCACTGGCACTATTGGGGTTCCATTATGAGGCAGAATTCTCTATCACTGGCACTATTGGGTTCCATTATGATGAGCAGAATTCTCTATCACTGGCACTATTGGGTTCCATTATGAGGAGCAGAATTCTCTATGACTGGCACTATTGGGTTCCATTATGAGGAGCAGAATTCTCTATGACTGGCACTATTGGTTTCCATTATGATTAGCAGAATTCTCTATCACTGGCACTATTGGGTTCCATTATGAGGAGCAGAATTCTCTATCACTGACACTATTGAGTTCCATTATGAGGAGCAGAATTCTCTATCACTGGCACTATTGGGTTCCATTATGAGGCAGAATTAACCATCACTGGTACTATTGGGTTCCATTATGAGGAGCAGAATTCTCTATCACTGGCACTATTGGGTTCCATTATGATGAGCAGAATTCTCTATCACTGGCACTATTGGGTTCCATTATGAGGAGCAGAATTCTCTATCACTGGCACTATTGGGTTTCATTATGAGGAGCAGAATTCTCCATCACTGGCACTATTGGGTTCCATTATGATGAGCAGAATTCTCTATCACTGGCACTATTGGGTTCCATTATGAGGAGCAGAATTCTCTATCACTGGCACTATTGGGTTCCATTATGAGGCAGAATTCTCTATCACTGGCACTATTGGGTTCCATTATGATGAGCAGAATTCTCTATCACTGGCACTATTGGGTTCCATTATGAGGAGGAGAATTCTCTATCACTGGCACTATTGGGTTCCATTATGAGGAGCAGAATTCTCTATGACTGGCACTATTTGGTTCCATTATGATGAGCAGAATTCTCTATCACTGGCACTATTGGGTTCCATTATGATGAGCAGAATTCTCTATCACTGGCACTATTGGGTTCCATTATGAGGCAGAATTCTCTATCACTGGCACTATTGGGTTCCATTATGAGGAGCAGAATTATCTATCACTGCCTGGCACTATTGGGTTCCATTATGAGGAGCAGAATTCTCTATGACTGGCACTATTGGGTTCCATTATGATGAGCAGAATTCTCTATCACTGGCACTATTGGGTTACATTATGAGGAGCAGAATTCTCTATCACTGGCACTATTGGGTTCCATTATGAGGCAGAATTCTCTATCACTGGTACTATTGGGTTCCATTATGAGGAGCAGAATTCTCTATCACTGGCACTATTGGGTTCCATTATGATGAGCAGAATTCTCTATCACTGGCACTATTGGGTTCCATTATGAGGCAGAATTCACCATCACTGGTACTATTGGGTTCCATTATGAGGAGCAGAATTCTCTATCACTGGCATAATTTGGTTCCATTATGATGAGCAGAATTTTCTATCACTGGCACTATTGGGTTCCATTATGAGGAGCAGAATTCTCTATCACTGGCACTATTGGGTTCCATTATGAGGAGCAGAATTCTCTATCACTGGCACTATTGGGTTCCATTATGAGGAGCAGAATTCTCTATCACTGGTACTATTGGGTTTCATTATGAGGAGCAGAATTCTCTATCGCTGGCACTATTGGGTTCCATTATGATGAGCTGAATTCTCTATCACTGGCACTATTGGGTTCCATTATGAGGCAGAATTCTCTATCACTGGCACTATTGGGTTCCATTATGAGGAGCAGAATTCTCCATCACTGGCACTATTGGGTTCCATTATGAGGCAGAATTCTCTATCACTGGCACTATTGGGGTTCCATTATGAGGCAGAATTCTCTATCACTGGCACTATTGGGTTCCATTATGATGAGCAGAATTCTCTATCACTGGCACTATTGGGTTCCATTATGAGGAGCAGAATTCTCTATGACTGGCACTATTGGTTTCCATTATGATTAGCAGAATTCTCTATCACTGGCACTATTGGGTTCCATTATGAGGAGCAGAATTCTCTATCACTGACACTATTGAGTTCCATTATGAGGAGCAGAATTCTCTATCACTGGCACTATTGGGTTCCATTATGAGGCAGAATTAACCATCACTGGTACTATTGGGTGCCATTATGAGGAGCAGAATTCTCTATCACTGGCACTATTGAGTACCATTATGAGGCAGAATTCTCCATCACTGGTACTATTGGGTTCCATTATGAGGAGCAGAATTCTCTATCACTGGCACTATTGGGTTCCATTATGAGGCAGAATTCTCTATCACTGGTACTATTGGGTTCCATTATGAGGAGCAGAATTCTCTATCACTGGCACTATTGGGAGGCAGAATTCTCTATCACTGGCACTATTGGGTTCCATTATGAGGAGCAGAATTCTCTATCACTGGCACTATTGGGTTCCATTATGAGGAGCAGAATTCTCTATGACTGGCACTATTGGGTTCCATTATGATGAGCAGAATTCTCTATCACTGGCACTATTGGGTTCCATTATGATGAGCAGAATTCTCTATCACTGGCACTATTGGGTTCCATTATGAGGCAGAATTCTCTATCACTGGCACTATTGGTTCCATTATGAGGAGCAGAATTATCTATCACTGCCAGGCACTATTGGGTTCCATTATGAGGAGCAGAATTCTCTATGACTGGCACTATTGGTTCCATTATGATGAGCAGAATTCTCTATCACTGGCACTATTGGGTTCCATTATGAGGAGCAGAATTCTCTATCACTGGCACTATTGGGTTCCATTATGAGGCAGAATTCTCTATCACTGGTACTATTGGGTTCCATTATGAGGAGCAGAATTCTCTATCACTGGCATAATTTGGTTCCATTATGATGAGCAGAATTTTCTATCACTGGCACTATTGGGTTCCATTATGAGGAGCAGAATTCTCTATCACTGGCACTATTGGGTTCCATTATGAGGAGCAGAATTCTCTATCACTGGCACTATTGGGTTCCATTATGAGGAGCAGAATTCTCTATCACTGGTACTATTGGGTTTCATTATGAGGAGCAGAATTCTCTATCGCTGGCACTATTGGGTTCCATTATGATGAGCTGAATTCTCTATCACTGGCACTATTGGGTTCCATTATGAGGCAGAATTCTCTATCACTGGCACTATTGGGTTCCATTATGAGGAGCAGAATTCTCCATCACTGGCACTATTGGGTTCCATTATGAGGCAGAATTCTCTATCACTGGCACTATTGGGGTTCCATTATGAGGCAGAATTCTCTATCACTGGCACTATTGGGTTCCATTATGATGAGCAGAATTCTCTATCACTGGCACTATTGGGTTCCATTATGAGGAGCAGAATTCTCTATGACTGGCACTATTGGGTTCCATTATGAGGAGCAGAATTCTCTATGACTGGCACTATTGGTTTCCATTATGATTAGCAGAATTCTCTATCACTGGCACTATTGGGTTCCATTATGAGGAGCAGAATTCTCTATCACTGACACTATTGAGTTCCATTATGAGGAGCAGAATTCTCTATCACTGGCACTATTGGGTTCCATTATGAGGCAGAATTAACCATCACTGGTACTATTGGGTTCCATTATGAGGAGCAGAATTCTCTATCACTGGCACTATTGGGTTCCATTATGATGAGCAGAATTCTCTATCACTGGCACTATTGGGTTCCATTATGAGGAGCAGAATTCTCTATCACTGGCACTATTGGTTTCATTATGAGGAGCAGAATTCTCCATCACTGGCACTATTGGGTTCCATTATGATGAGCAGAATTCTCTATCACTGGCACTATTGAGTTCCATTATGAGGAGCAGAATTCTCTATCACTGGCACTATTGGGTTCCATTATGAGGCAGAATTCTCTATCACTGGCACTATTGGGTTCCATTATGATGAGCAGAATTCTCTATCACTGGCACTATTGGGTTCCATTATGAGGAGGAGAATTCTCTATCACTGGCACTATTGGGTTCCATTATGAGGAGCAGAATTCTCTATGACTGGCACTATTTGGTTCCATTATGATGAGCAGAATTCTCTATCACTGGCACTATTGGGTTCCATTATGATGAGCAGAATTCTCTATCACTGGCACTATTGGGTTCCATTATGAGGCAGAATTCTCTATCACTGGCACTATTGGGTTCCATTATGAGGAGCAGAATTATCTATCACTGCCTGGCACTATTGGGTTCCATTATGAGGAGCAGAATTCTCTATCACTGGCACTATTGGGTTCCATTATGAGGCAGAATTCTCTATCACTGGCACTATTGGGTTCCATTATGAGGCAGAATTCTCCATCACTGGCACTATTGGGTTCCATTATGAGGCAGAATTCTCTATCACTGGCACTATTGGGTTCCATTATGAGGAGCAGAATTCTCTATCACTGCCTGGCACTATTGGGTTCCATTATGAGGAGCAGAATTCTCTATGACTGGCACTATTGGGTTCCATTATGATGAGCAGAATTCTCTATCACTGGCACTATTGGGTTCCATTATGAGGAGCAGAATTCTCTATCACTGGCACTATTGGGTTCCATTATGAGGCAGAATTCTCTATCACTGGTACTATTGGGTTCCATTATGAGGAGCAGAATTCTCTATCACTGGCATAATTTGGTTCCATTATGATGAGCAGAATTTTCTATCACTGGCACTATTGGGTTCCATTATGAGGAGCAGAATTCTCTATCACTGGCACTATTGGGTTCCATTATGAGGAGCAGAATTCTCTATCACTGGCACTATTGGGTTCCATTATGAGGAGCAGAATTCTCTATCACTGGTACTATTGGGTTTCATTATGAGGAGCAGAATTCTCTATCGCTGGCACTATTGGGTTCCATTATGATGAGCTGAATTCTCTATCACTGGCACTATTGGGTTCCATTATGAGGCAGAATTCTCTATCACTGGCACTATTGGGTTCCATTATGAGGAGCAGAATTCTCCATCACTGGCACTATTGGGTTCCATTATGAGCAGAATTCTCTATCACTGGCACTATTGGGGTTCCATTATGAGGCAGAATTCTCTATCACTGGCACTATTGGGTTCCATTATGATGAGCAGAATTCTCTATCACTGGCACTATTGGGTTCCATTATGAGGAGCAGAATTCTCTATGACTGGCACTATTGGTTTCCATTATGATTAGCAGAATTCTCTATCACTGGCACTATTGGGTTCCATTATGAGGAGCAGAATTCTCTATCACTGACACTATTGAGTTCCATTATGAGGAGCAGAATTCTCTATCACTGGCACTATTGGGTTCCATTATGAGGCAGAATTAACCATCACTGGTACTATTGGGTGCCATTATGAGGAGCAGAATTCTCTATCACTGGCACTATTGAGTACCATTATGAGGCAGAATTCTCCATCACTGGTACTATTGGGTTACATTATGAGGAGCAGAATTCTCTATCACTGGCACTATTGGGTTCCATTATGAGGCAGAATTCTCTATCACTGGTACTATTGGGTTCCATTATGAGGAGCAGAATTCTCTATCACTGGCACTATTGGGTTCCATTATGATGAGCAGAATTCTCTATCACTGGCACTATTGGGTTCCATTATGTGGCATAATTCTCTATCACTGGCACTATTGGGTTCCATTATGAGGAGCAGAATTCTCTATCACTGGCACTATTGGGTACCATTATGAGGCAGAATTCTCTATCAATGGCACTATTGGGTTCCATTATGAGGAGCAGAATTCTCCATCACTGGCACTATTGGGTTCCATTATGAGGCAGAATTCTCTATCACTGGCACTATTGGGTTCCATTATGATGAGCAGAATTCTCTATCACTGGCACTATTGGGTTCCATTATGAGGAGCAGAATTCTCTATCACTGACACTATTGGGTTCCATTATGAGGAGCAGAATTCTCTATCCATGGCACTATTGGGTTCCATTATGAGCAGAATTCTGTATCACTGGTACTATTGGGTTCCATTATGAGGAGCTGAATTATCTATCACTGGCACTATTGGGTTCATTATGAGTAGCAGAATTCTCCATCACTGGCACTATTGGGTTCCATTATGAGGAGCAGAATTCTCTATCACTGGCACTATTGGGTTCCATTATGAGGAGCTGAATTCTCTATCACTGGCACTATTGGGTTCCATTATGAGGAGCTGAAGTCTCTATCACTGGCACTTATTGGGTTCTATTATGAGGAGCTGAATTCTCTATCACTGGCACTATTGGGTTCCATTATGAGGAGCAGAATTCTCTATCACTGGCACTATTGGGTTCCATTATGAGGCAGAATTCTCTATCACTGGCACTATTGGGTTCCATTATGAGGAGCAGAATTCTCTATCACTGGCACTATTGGGTTCCATTATGAGGAGCTGAATTCTCTATCACTGGCACTATTGGGTTCATTATGAAGCAGAATTCTCTATCACTGGCACTATTGGGTTCCATTATGAGGCAGAATTCTCTATCACTGGCACTATTGGTAACCATTATGAGGCAGATTTCTCTATCACTGGCACTATTGGGTTCCATTATGAGGAGCTGAATTCTCTATCACTGGCACTATTGGGTTCCATTATGAAGCAGAATTCTCTATCACTGGCACTATTGGGTTTCATTATGAGGAGCAGAATTCTCCATCACTGGCACTATTGGGTTCCATTATGAGGCAGAATTCTCTATCACTGGTACTATTGGGTTCCATTATGAGGAGCAGAATTCTCCATCACTGGCACTATTGGGTTCCATTATGAGGCAGAATTCTCTATCACTGGCACTATTGGGTTCCATTATGAGGAGCAGAATTCTCTATCACTGCCTGGCACTATTGGGTTCCATTATGAGGAGCAGAATTCTCTATGACTGGCACTATTGGGTTCCATTATGATGAGCAGAATTCTCTATCACTGGCACTATTGGGTTCCATTATGAGGAGCAGAATTCTCTATCACTGGCACTATTGGGTTCCATTATGAGGCAGAATTCTCTATCACTGGTACTATTGGGTTCCATTATGAGGAGCAGAATTCTCTATCACTGGCATAATTTGGTTCCATTATGATGAGCAGAATTTTCTATCACTGGCACTATTGGGTTCCATTATGAGGAGCAGAATTCTCTATCACTGGCACTATTGGGTTCCATTATGAGGAGCAGAATTCTCTATCACTGGCACTATTGGGTTCCATTATGAGGAGCAGAATTCTCTATCACTGGTACTATTGGGTTTCATTATGAGGAGCAGAATTCTCTATCGCTGGCACTATTGGGTTCCATTATGATGAGCTGAATTCTCTATCACTGGCACTATTGGGTTCCATTATGAGGCAGAATTCTCTATCACTGGCACTATTGGGTTCCATTATGAGGAGCAGAATTCTCCATCACTGGCACTATTGGGTTCCATTATGAGGCAGAATTCTCTATCACTGGCACTATTGGGGTTCCATTATGAGGCAGAATTCTCTATCACTGGCACTATTGGGTTCCATTATGATGAGCAGAATTCTCTATCACTGGCACTATTGGGTTCCATTATGAGGAGCAGAATTCTCTATGACTGGCACTATTGGTTTCCATTATGATTAGCAGAATTCTCTATCACTGGCACTATTGGGTTCCATTATGAGGAGCAGAATTCTCTATCACTGACACTATTGAGTTCCATTATGAGGAGCAGAATTCTCTATCACTGGCACTATTGGGTTCCATTATGAGGCAGAATTAACCATCACTGGTACTATTGGGTGCCATTATGAGGAGCAGAATTCTCTATCACTGGCACTATTGAGTACCATTATGAGGCAGAATTCTCCATCACTGGTACTATTGGGTTCCATTATGAGGAGCAGAATTCTCTATCACTGGCACTATTGGGTTCCATTATGATGAGCAGAATTCTCTATCACTGGCACTATTGGGTTCCATTATGAGGAGCAGAATTCTCTATCACTGGCACTATTGGGTTTCATTATGAGGAGCAGAATTCTCCATCACTGGCACTATTGGGTTCCATTATGATGAGCAGAATTCTCTATCACTGGCACTATTGGGTTCCATTATGAGGAGCAGAATTCTCTATCACTGGCACTATTGGGTTCCATTATGAGGCAGAATTCTCTATCACTGGCACTATTGGGTTCCATTATGATGAGCAGAATTCTCTATCACTGGCACTATTGGGTTCCATTATGAGGAGGAGAATTCTCTATCACTGGCACTATTGGGTTCCATTATGAGGAGCAGAATTCTCTATGACTGGCACTATTGGGTTCCATTATGATGAGCAGAATTCTCTATCACTGGCACTATTGGGTTCCATTATGATGAGCAGAATTCTCTATCACTGGCACTATTGGGTTCCATTATGAGGCAGAATTCTCTATCACTGGCACTATTGGTTCCATTATGAGGAGCAGAATTATCTATCACTGCCTGGCACTATTGGGTTCCATTATGAGGAGCAGAATTCTCTATGACTGGCACTATTGGGTTCCATTATGATGAGCAGAATTCTCTATCACTGGCACTATTGGGTTACATTATGAGGAGCAGAATTCTCTATCACTGGCACTATTGGGTTCCATTATGATGAGCAGAATTCTCTATCACTGGCACTATTGGGTTCCATTATGTGGCATAATTCTCTATCACTGGCACTATTGGGTTCCATTATGAGGAGCAGAATTCTCTATCACTGGCACTATTGGGTTCCATTATGAGGCAGAATTCTCTATCAATGGCACTATTGGATTCCATTATGAGGAGCAGAATTCTCCATCACTGGCACTATTGGGTTCCATTATGAGGCAGAATTCTCTATCACTGGCACTATTGGGTTCCATTATGATGAGCAGAATTCTCTATCACTGGCACTATTGGGTTCCATTATGAGGAGCAGAATTCTCTATCACTGACACTATTGGGTTCCATTATGAGGAGCAGAATTCTCTATCCATGGCACTATTGGGTTCCATTATGAGGCAGAATTCTCTATCACTGGTACTATTGGGTTCCATTATGAGGAGCTGAATTATCTATCACTGGCACTATTGGGTTCATTATGAGTAGCAGAATTCTCCATCACTGGCACTATTGGGTTCCATTATGAGGAGCTGAAGTCTCTATCACTGGCACTATTGGGTTCTATTATGAGGAGCTGAATTCTCCATCACTGGCACTATTGGGTTCCATTATGAGGCAGAATTCTCTATCACTGGCACTATTGGGTTCCATTATGAGGAGCAGAATTCTCTATCACTGGCACTATTGGGTTCCATTATGAGGAGCTGAATTTTCTATCACTGGCACTATTGGGTTCCATTATGAAGCAGAATTCTCTATCACTGGCACTATTGGG
The DNA here is from genome assembly GCA_028752905.1 of Cladorhizidae sp. MBARI D1340-BT2. Classification (NCBI taxonomy): domain Eukaryota; kingdom Metazoa; phylum Porifera; class Demospongiae; order Poecilosclerida; family Cladorhizidae; species Cladorhizidae sp. MBARI D1340-BT2. Next base: position 18,989,796 of record JAQNBH010000010.1, read on the forward strand.
TTCCATTATGAGGCAGAATTCTCTATCACTGGCACTATTGGGTTCCATTATGAGGCAGATTTCTCTATCACTGGCACTATTGGGTTTCATTATGAGGAGCAGAATTCTCCATCACTGGCACTATTGGGTTCCATTATGAGGCAGAATTCTCTATCACTGGTACTATTGGGTTCCATTATGAGGAGCAGAATTCTCCATCACTGGCACTATTGGGTTCCATTATGAGGCAGAATTCTCTATCACTGGCACTATTGGGTTCCATTATGAGGCAGAATTCACCATCACTGGTACTATTGGGTTCCATTATGAGGAGCAGAATTCTCTATCACTGGCACTATTGGGTACCATTATGATGCAGAATTCTCCATCACTGGCACTATTGGGTTCCATTATGATGAGCAGAATTCTCTATCACTGGTACTATTAGGTTCCATTATGAGGCAGAATTCTCTATCACTGGCACTATTGGGTTCCATTATGAGGAGCAGAATTCTCTATCACTGGCACTATTGGGTTCCATTATGAGGAGCAGAATTCTCCATCACTGGCACTATTGGGTTCCATTATGATGAGCAGAATTCTCTATCACTGGCACTATTGGGTTCCATTATGAGGAGCAGAATTCTCTATCACTGGCACTATTGGGTTCCATTATGAGCAGAATTCTCTATCACTGGCACTATTGGGTTCCATTATGAGGAGCAGAATTCTCTATCACTGGCACTATTGGGTTCCATTATGAGGAGCAGAATTCTCTATCACTGGCACTATTGGGTTCCATTATGAGGAGCAGAATTCTCTATGACTGGCACTATTGGGTTCCATTATGATGAGCAGAATTCTCTATCACTGGCACTATTGGGTTCCATTATGATGAGCAGAATTCTCTATCACTGGCACTATTGGGTTCCATTATGAGGCAGAATTCTCTATCACTGGCACTATTGGGTTCCATTATGAGGAGCAGAATTATCTATCACTGCCTGGCACTATTGGGTTCCATTATGAGGAGCAGAATTCTCTATGACTGGCACTATTGGGTTCCATTATGATGAGCAGAATTCTCTATCACTGGCACTATTGGGTTCCATTATGAGGCAGAATTCTCTATCACTGGTACTATTGGGTTCCATTATGATGAGCAGAATTTTCTATCACTGGCACTATTGGGTTCCACTATGAGGAGCAGAATTCTCTATCACTGGCACTATTGGGTTCCATTATGAGGAGCAGAATTCTCTATCACTGGTACTATTGGGTTTCATTATGAGGAGCAGAATTCTCTATCGCTGGCACTATTGGGTTCCATTATGATGAGCTGAATTCTCTATCACTGGCACTATTGGGTCCCATTATGAGGCAGAATTCTCTATCACTGGCACTATTGGGTTCCATTATGAGGAGCAGAATTCTCCATCACTGGCACTATTGGATTCCATTATGACAGAATTCTCTATCACTGGCACTATTGGGGTTCCATTATGAGGCAGAATTCTCTATCACTGGCACTATTGGGTTCCATTATGATGAGCAGAATTCTCTATCACTGGCACTATTGGGTTCCATTATGAGGAGCAGAATTCTCTATGACTGGCACTATTGGGTTCCATTATGATGAGCAGAATTCTCTATCACTGGCACTATTGGGTTCCATTATGAGGAGCAGAATTCTCTATCACTGCCTAGCACTATTGGATCCATTATGAGGAGCAGAATTCTCTATCACTGGTACTATTGGTTTCCATTATGATTAGCAGAATTCTCTATCACTGGCACTATTGGGTTCCATTATGAGGAGCAGAATTCTCTATCACTGGCACTATTGGGTTCCATTATGAGGAGCAGAATTCTCTATCACTGGCACTATTGGTTTCCATTATGATTAGCAGAATTCTCTATCACTGGCACTATTGGGTTCCATTATGAGGAGCAGAATTCTCTATCACTGACACTATTGAGTTCCATTATGAGGAGCAGAATTCTCTATCACTGGCACTATTGGGTTCCATTATGAGGCAGAATTCTCTATCACTGGTACTATTGGGTTCCATTATGAGGAGCTGAATTCTCTATCACTGGCTCTATTGGGTTCCATTATGAGGAGCAGAATTCTCCATCACTGGCACTATTGGGTTCCATTATGAGGAGCAGAATTCTCTATCACTGGCACTATTGGGTTCCATTATGAGGAGCAGAATTCTCTATGACTGGCACTATTGGGTTCCATTATGAGGAGCTGAAGTCTCTATCACTGGTACTATTGGGTTCCATTATGAGGAGCTGAATTATCTATCACTGGCACTATTGGGTTCCATTATGAGGAGCAGAATTCTCCATCACTAGCACTATTGGGGTTCCATTATGAGGCAGAATTCTCTATCACTGGCACTATTGGGTTCCATTATGATGAGCAGAATTTTCTATCCCTGGCACTATTGGGTTCCATTATGAGGAGAAGAATTCTCTATCACTGGCACTATTGGGTTCCATTATGAGGAGCAGAATTCTCTATCGCTGGCACTATTGGGTTCCATTATGATGAGCAGAATTCTCTATCACTGGCACTATTGGGTTCCATTATGTGGCATAATTCTCTATCACTGGCACTATTGGGTTCCATTATGAGGAGCAGAATTCTCTATCACTGGCACTATTGGGTTCCATTATGAGGCAGAATTCTCTATCACTGGCACTATTGGGTTCCATTATGATGAGCAGAATTCTCTATCACTGGCACTATTGGGTTCCATTATGAGGAGCAGAATTCTCTATCACTGACACTATTGGGTTCCATTATGAGGCAGAATTCTCTATCACTGGTACTATTGGGTTCCATTATGAGGAGCTTAATTATCTATCACTGGCACTATTGGGTTCATTATGAGTAGCAGAATTCTCCATCACTGGCACTATTGGGTTCCATTATGTGGCATAATTCTCTATCACTGGCACTATTGGGTTCCATTATGAGGAGCAGAATTCTCTATCATTCCATTATGAGGCAGAATTCTCTATCAATGGCACTATTGGGTTCCATTATGAGGAGCAGAATTCTCCATCACTGGCACTATTGAGTTCCATTATGAGGCAGAATTCTCTATCACTGGCACTATTGGGTTCCATTATGAGGCAGAATTCACCATCACTGGTACTATTGGGTTCCATTATGAGGAGCAGAATTCTCTATCACTGGCACTATTGGGTACCATTATGATGCAGAATTCTCCATCACTGGCACTATTGGGTTCCATTATGATGAGCAGAATTCTCTATCACTGGTACTATTAGGTTCCATTATGAGGCAGAATTCTCTATCACTGGCACTATTGGGTTCCATTATGAGGAGCAGAATTCTCTATCACTGGCACTATTGGGTTCCATTATGAGGAGCAGAATTCTCCATCACTGGCACTATTGGGTTCCATTATGATGAGCAGAATTCTCTATCACTGGCACTATTGGGTTCCATTATGAGGAGCAGAATTCTCTATCACTGGCACTATTGGGTTCCATTATGAGCAGAATTCTCTATCACTGGCACTATTGGGTTCCATTATGAGGAGCAGAATTCTCTATCACTGGCACTATTGGGTTCCATTATGAGGAGCAGAATTCTCTATCACTGGCACTATTGGGTTCCATTATGAGGAGCAGAATTCTCTATGACTGGCACTATTGGGTTCCATTATGATGAGCAGAATTCTCTATCACTGGCACTATTGGGTTCCATTATGATGAGCAGAATTCTCTATCACTGGCACTATTGGGTTCCATTATGAGGCAGAATTCTCTATCACTGGCACTATTGGGTTCCATTATGAGGAGCAGAATTATCTATCACTGCCTGGCACTATTGGGTTCCATTATGAGGAGCAGAATTCTCTATGACTGGCACTATTGGGTTCCATTATGATGAGCAGAATTCTCTATCACTGGCACTATTGGGTTCCATTATGAGGAGCAGAATTCTCTATCACTGGCACTATTGGGTTCCATTATGAGGCAGAATTCTCTATCACTGGTACTATTGGGTTCCATTATGATGAGCAGAATTTTCTATCGCTGGCACTATTGGGTTCCATTATGAGGAGCAGAATTCTCTATCACTGGCACTATTGGGTTCCATTATGAGGAGCAGAATTCTCTATCACTGGTACTATTGGGTTTCATTATGAGGAGCAGAATTCTCTATCGCTGGCACTATTGGGTTCCATTATGATGAGCTGAATTCTCTATCACTGGCACTATTGGGTTCCATTATGAGGCAGAATTCTCTATCACTGGCACTATTGGGTTCCATTATGAGGAGCAGAATTCTCCATCACTGGCACTATTGGATTCCATTATGACAGAATTCTCTATCACTGGCACTATTGGGGTTCCATTATGAGGCAGAATTCTCTATCACTGGCACTATTGGGTTCCATTATGATGAGCAGAATTCTCTATCACTGGCACTATTGGGTTCCATTATGAGGAGCAGAATTCTCTATGACTGGCACTATTGGGTTCCATTATGATGAGCAGAATTCTCTATCACTGGCACTATTGGGTTCCATTATGAGGAGCAGAATTCTCTATCACTGCCTAGCACTATTGGATCCATTATGAGGAGCAGAATTCTCTATCACTGGTACTATTGGTTTCCATTATGATTAGCAGAATTCTCTATCACTGGCACTATTGGGTTCCATTATGAGGAGCAGAATTCTCTATCACTGGCACTATTGGGTTCCATTATGAGGAGCAGAATTCTCTATCACTGGCACTATTGGTTTCCATTATGATTAGCAGAATTCTCTATCACTGGCACTATTGGGTTCCATTATGAGGAGCAGAATTCTCTATTACTGACACTATTGAGTTCCATTATGAGGAGCAGAATTCTCTATCACTGGCACTATTGGGTTCCATTATGAGCAGAATTCTCTATCACTGGTACTATTGGGTTCCATTATGAGGAGCTGAATTCTCTATCACTGGCTCTATTGGGTTCCATTATGAGGAGCAGAATTCTCCATCACTGGCACTATTGGGTTCCATTATGAGGAGCAGAATTCTCTATCACTGGCACTATTGGGTTCCATTATGAGGAGCAGAATTCTCTATGACTGGCACTATTGGGTTCCATTATGAGGAGCTGAAGTCTCTATCACTGGTACTATTGGATTCCATTATGAGGAGCTGAATTATCTATCACTGGCACTATTGGGTTCCATTATGAGGAGCAGAATTCTCCATCACTAGCACTATTGGGGTTCCATTATGAGGCAGAATTCTCTATCACTGGCACTATTGGGTTCCATTATGATGAGCAGAATTTTCTATCCCTGGCACTATTGGGTTCCATTATGAGGAGCAGAATTCTCTATCGCTGGCACTATTGGGTTCCATTATGATGAGCAGAATTCTCTATCACTGGCACTATTGGGTTCCATTATGTGGCATAATTCTCTATCACTGGCACTATTGGGTTCCATTATGAGGAGCAGAATTCTCTATCACTGGCACTATTGGGTTCCATTATGAGGCAGAATTCTCTATCACTGGCACTATTGGGTTCCATTATGATGAGCAGAATTCTCTATCACTGGCACTATTGGGTTCCATTATAAGGAGCAGAATTCTCTATCACTGACACTATTGGGTTCCATTATGAGGCAGAATTCTCTATCACTGGTACTATTGGGTTCCATTATGAGGAGCTTAATTATCTATCACTGGCACTATTGGGTTCATTATGAGTAGCAGAATTCTCCATCACTGGCACTATTGGGTTCCATTATGTGGCATAATTCTCTATCACTGGCACTATTGGGTTCCATTATGAGGAGCAGAATTCTCTATCATTCCATTATGAGGCAGAATTCTCTATCAATGGCACTATTGGGTTCCATTATGAGGAGCAGAATTCTCCATCACTGGCACTATTGAGTTCCATTATGAGGCAGAATTCTCTATCACTGGCACTATTGGGTTCCATTATGATGAGCAGAATTCTCTATCACTGGCACTATTGGGTTCCATTATGAGGAGCAGAATTCTCTATCACTGACACTATTGGGTTCCATTATGAGGAGCAGAATTCTCTATCCATGGCACTATTGGGTTCCATTATGAGGCAGAATTCTCTATCACTGGTACTATTGGGTTCCATTATGAGGAGCTGAATTATCTATCACTGGCACTATTGGGTTCATTATGAGTAGCAGAATTCTCCATCACTGGCACTATTGGGTTCCATTATGAGGAGCAGAATTCTCTATCACTGGCACTATTGGGTTCTATTATGAGGAGCTGAATTCTCTATCACTGGCACTATTGGGTTCCATTATGAGGCAGAATTCTCTATCACTGGCACTATTGGGTTCCATTATGAGGAGCAGAATTCTCTATCACTGGCACTATTGGGTTCCATTATGAGGCAGATTTCTCTATCACTGGCACTATTGGGTTCCATTATGAGGAGCTGAATTCTCTATCACTGGCACTATTGGGTTCCATTATGAAGCAGAATTCTCTATCACTGGCACTATTGGGTTTCATTATGAGGAGCAGAATTCTCCATCACTGGAACTATTGGGTTCCATTATGAGGCAGAATTCTCTATCACTGGTACTATTGGGTTCCATTATGAGGAGCAGAATTCTCCATCACTGGCACTATTGGGTTCCATTATGAGGCAGAATTCTCTATCACTGGCACTATTGGGTTCCATTATGAGGAGCAGAATTCTCTATCACTGGCACTATTGGGTTCCATTATGAGGAGCAGAATTCTCTATGACTGGCACTATTGGGTTCCATTATGATGAGCAGAATTCTCTATCACTGGCACTATTGGGTTCCATTATGATGAGCAGAATTCTCTATCACTGGCACTATTGGGTTCCATTATGAGGCAGAATTCTCTATCACTGGCACTATTGGGTTCCATTATGAGGAGCAGAATTATCTATCACTGCCTGGCACTATTGGGTTCTATTATGAGGAGCAGAATTCTCTATGACTGGCACTATTGGGTTCCATTATGATGAGCAGAATTCTCTATCACTGGCACTATTGGGTTCCATTATGAGGAGCAGAATTCTCTATCACTGGCACTATTGGGTTCCATTATGAGGCAGAATTCTTTATCACTGGTACTATTGGGTTCCATTATGAGGAGCAGAATTCTCTATCACTGGCATAATTTGGTTCCATTATGATGAGCAGAATTTTCTATCACTGGCACTATTGGGTTCCATTATGAGGAGCAGAATTCTCTATCACTGGCACTATTGGGTTCCATTATGAGGAGCAGAATTCTCTATCACTGGCACTATTGGGTACCATTATGAGGAGCAGAATTCTCTATCACTGGTACTATTGGGTTTCATTATGAGGAGCAGAATTCTCTATCGCTGGCACTATTGGGTTCCATTATGATGAGCTGAATTCTCTATCACTGGCACTATTGGGTTCCATTATGAGGCAGAATTCTCTATCACTGGCACTATTGGGTTCCATTATGAGGAGCAGAATTCTCCATCACTGGCACTATTGGGTTCCATTATGAGGCAGAATTCTCTATCACTGGCACTATTGGGGTTCCATTATGATGCAGAATTCTCTATCACTGGCACTATTGGGTTCCATTATGATGAGCAGAATTCTCTATCACTGGCACTATTGGGTTCCATTATGAGGAGCAGAATTCTCTATGACTGGCACTATTGGGTTCCATTATGATGAGCAGAATTCTCTATCACTGGCACTATTGGGTTCCATTATGAGGAGCAGAATTCTCTATCACTGCCTAGCACTATTGGATCCATTATGAGGAGCAGAATTCTCTATCACTGGTACTATTGGGTTCCATTATGAGGAGCAGAATTCTCTATCACTGGCACTATTGGGTTCCATTATGAGGAGCAGAATTCTCTATCACTGGCACTATTGGTTTCCATTATGATTAGCAGAATTCTCTATCACTGGCACTATTGGGTTCCATTATGAGGAGCAGAATTCTCTATCACTGACACTATTGAGTTCCATTATGAGGAGCAGAATTCTCTATCACTGGCACTATTGGGTTCCATTATGAGGCAGAATTCTCTATCACTGGCACTATTGGGTTCCATTATGATGAGCAGAATTCTCTATCACTGGCACTATTGGGTTCCATTATGAGGAGCAGAATTCTCTATGACTGGCACTATTGGGTTCCATTATGATGAGCAGAATTCTCTATCACTGGCACTATTGGGTTCCATTATGAGGAGCAGAATTCTCTATCACTGCCTAGCACTATTGGATCCATTATGAGGAGCAGAATTCTCTATCACTGGTACTATTGGGTTCCATTATGAGGAGCAGAATTCTCTATCACTGGCACTATTGGGTTCCATTATGAGGAGCAGAATTCTCTATCACTGGCACTATTGGTTTCCATTATGATTAGCAGAATTCTCTATCACTGGCACTATTGGGTTCCATTATGAGGAGCAGAATTCTCTATCACTGACACTATTGAGTTCCATTATGAGGAGCAGAATTCTCTATCACTGGCACTATTGGGTTCCATTATGAGGCAGAATTCTCTATCACTGGTACTATTGGGTTCCATTATGAGGAGCTGAATTCTCTATCACTGGCTCTATTGGGTTCCATTATGAGGAGCAGAATTCTCCATCACTGGCACTATTGGGTTCCATTATGAGGAGCAGAATTCTCTATCACTGGCACTATTGGGTTCCATTATGAGGAGCAGAATTCTCTATGACTGGCACTATTGGGTTCATTATGAGTAGCAGAATTCTCCATCACTGGCACTATTGGGTTCCATTATGTGGCATAATTCTCTATCACTGGCACTATTGGGTTCCATTATGAGGAGCAGAATTCTCTATCATTCCATTATGAGGCAGAATTCTCTATCAATGGCACTATTGGGTTCCATTATGAGGAGCAGAATTCTCCATCACTGGCACTATTGAGTTCCATTATGAGGCAGAATTCTCTATCACTGGCACTATTGGGTTCCATTATGAGGCAGAATTCACCATCACTGGTACTATTGGGTTCCATTATGAGGAGCAGAATTCTCTATCACTGGCACTATTGGGTACCATTATGATGCAGAATTCTCCATCACTGGCACTATTGGGTTCCATTATGATGAGCAGAATTCTCTATCACTGGTACTATTAGGTTCCATTATGAGGCAGAATTCTCTATCACTGGCACTATTGGGTTCCATTATGAGGAGCAGAATTCTCTATCACTGGCACTATTGGGTTCCATTATGAGGAGGAGAATTCTCTATCACTGGCACTATTGGGTTCCATTATGAGGAGCAGAATTCTCTATGACTGGCACTATTGGGTTCCATTATGAGGCAGAATTCTCTATCACTGGTACTATTGGGTTCTATTATGAGGAGCTTAATTATCTATCACTGGCACTATTGGGTTCATTATGAGTAGCAGAATTCTCCATCACTGGCACTATTGGGTTCCATTATGTGGCATAATTCTCTATCACTGGCACTATTGGGTTCCATTATGAGGAGCAGAATTCTCTATCATTCCATTATGAGGCAGAATTCTCTATCAATGGCACTATTGGGTTCCATTATGAGGAGCAGAATTCTCCATCACTGGCACTATTGAGTTCCATTATGAGGCAGAATTCTCTATCACTGGCACTATTGGGTTCCATTATGAGGCAGAATTCACCATCACTGGTACTATTGGGTTCCATTATGAGGAGCAGAATTCTCTATCACTGGCACTATTGGGTACCATTATGATGCAGAATTCTCCATCACTGGCACTATTGGGTTCCATTATGATGAGCAGAATTCTCTATCACTGGTACTATTAGGTTCCATTATGAGGCAGAATTCTCTATCACTGGCACTATTGGGTTCCATTATGAGGAGCAGAATTCTCTATCACTGGCACTATTGGGTTCCATTATGAGGAGCAGAATTCTCCATCACTGGCACTATTGGGTTCCATTATGATGAGCAGAATTCTCTATCACTGGCACTATTGGGTTCCATTATGAGGAGCAGAATTCTCTATCACTGGCACTATTGGGTTCCATTATGAGCAGAATTCTCTATCACTGGCACTATTGGGTTCCATTATGAGGAGCAGAATTCTCTATCACTGGCACTATTGGGTTCCATTATGAGGAGCAGAATTCTCTATCACTGGCACTATTGGGTTCCATTATGAGGAGCAGAATTCTCTATGACTGGCACTATTGGGTTCCATTATGATGAGCAGAATTCTCTATCACTGGCACTATTGGGTTCCATTATGATGAGCAGAATTCTCTATCACTGGCACTATTGGGTTCCATTATGAGGCAGAATTCTCTATCACTGGCACTCATTATGAGGAGCAGAATTATCTATCACTGCCTGGCACTATTGGGTTCCATTATGAGGAGCAGAATTCTCTATGACTGGCACTATTGGGTACCATTATGATGAGCAGAATTCTCTATCACTGGCACTATTGGGTTCCATTATGAGGAGCAGAATTCTCTATCACTGGCACTATTGGGTTCCATTATGAGGCAGAATTCTCTATCACTGGTACTATTGGGTTCCATTATGATGAGCAGAATTTTCTATCACTGGCACTATTGGGTTCCATTATGAGGAGCAGAATTCTCTATCACTGGCACTATTGGGTTCCATTATGAGGAGCAGAATTCTCCATCACTGGCACTATTGAGTTCCATTATGAGGCAGAATTCTCTATCACTGGCACTATTGGGTTCCATTATGAGGCAGAATTCACCATCACTGGTACTATTGGGTTCCATTATGAGGAGCAGAATTCTCTATCACTAACACTATTGGGTACCATTATGATGCAGAATTCTCCATCACTGGCACTATTGGGTTCCATTATGATGAGCAGAATTCTCTATCACTGGTACTATTAGGTTCCATTATGAGGCAGAATTCTCTATCACTGGCACTATTGGGTTCCATTATGAGGAGCAGAATTCTCTATCACTGGCACTATTGGGTTCCATTATGAGGAGCAGAATTCTCCATCACTGGCACTATTGGGTTCCATTATGATGAGCAGAATTCTCTATCACTGGCACTATTGGGTTCCATTATGAGGAGCAGAATTCTCTATCACTGGCACTATTGGGTTCCATTATGAGCAGAATTCTCTATCACTGGCACTATTGGGTTCCATTATGAGGAGCAGAATTCTCTATCACTGGCACTATTGGGTTCCATTATGAGGAGCAGAATTCTCTATCACTGGCACTATTGGGTTCCATTATGAGGAGCAGAATTCTCTATGACTGGCACTATTGGGTTCCATTATGAGGAGCAGAATTCTCTATCACTGCCACTATTGGGTTCCATTATGATGAGCAGAATTCTCTATCACTGGCACTATTGGGTTCCATTATGAGGCAGAATTCTCTATCACTGGCACTATTGGGTTCCATTATGAGGAGCAGAATTATCTATCACTGCCTGGCACTATTGGGTTCCATTATGAGGAGCAGAATTCTCTATGACTGGCACTATTGGGTTCCATTATGATGAGCAGAATTCTCTATCACTGGCACTATTGGGTTCCATTATGAGGAGCAGAATTCTCTATCACTGGCACTATTGGGTTCCATTATGATGAGCAGAATTCTCCATCACTAGCACTATTGGGGTTCCATTATGAGGCAGAATTCTCTATCACTGGCACTATTGGGTTCCATTATGAGGAGCAGAATTCTCTATCACTGCCTAGCACTATTGGATCCATTATGAGGAGCAGAATTCTCTATCACTGGTACTATTGGTTTCCATTATGATTAGCAGAATTCTCTATCACTGGCACTATTGGGTTCCATTATGAGGAGCAGAATTCTCTATCACTGGCACTATTGGGTTCCATTATGAGGAGCAGAATTCTCTATCACTGGCACTATTGGTTTCCATTATGATTAGCAGAATTCTCTATCACTGGCACTATTGGGTTCCATTATGAGGAGCAGAATTCTCTATGACTGGCACTATTGGGTTCCATTATGAGGAGCTGAAGTCTCTATCACTGGTACTATTGGGTTCCATTATGAGGAGCTGAATTATCTATCACTGGCACTATTGGGTTCCATTATGAGGAGCAGAATTCTCCATCACTAGCACTATTGGGGTGTCATTATGAGGCAGAATTCTCTATCACTGGCACTATTGGGTTCCATTATGATGAGCAGAATTTTCTATCCCTGGCACTATTGGGTTCCATTATGAGGAGCAGAATTCTCTATCACTGGCACTATTGGGTTCCATTATGAGGAGCAGAATTCTCTATCGCTGGCACTATTGGGTTCCATTATGATGAGCAGAATTCTCTATCACTGGCACTATTGGGTTCCATTATGTGGCATAATTCTCTATCACTGGCACTATTGGGTTCCATTATGAGGAGCAGAATTCTCTATCACTGGCACTATTGGGTTCCATTATGAGGCAGAATTCTCTATCACTGGCACTATTGGGTTCCATTATGATGAGCAGAATTCTCTATCACTGGCACTATTGGGTTCCATTATAAGGAGCAGAATTCTCTATCACTGACACTATTGGGTTCCATTATAAGGCAGAATTCTCTATCACTGGTACTATTGGGTTCCATTATGAGGAGCTTAATTATCTATCACTGGCACTATTGGGTTCATTATGAGTAGCAGAATTCTCCATCACTGGCACTATTGGGTTCCATTATGTGGCATAATTCTCTATCACTGGCACTATTGGGTTCCATTATGAGGAGCAGAATTCTCTATCATTCCATTATGAGGCAGAATTCTCTATCAATGGCACTATTGGGTTCCATTATGAGGAGCAGAATTCTCCATCACTGGCACTATTGAGTTCCATTATGAGGCAGAATTCTCTATCACTGGCACTATTGGGTTCCATTATGATGAGCAGAATTCTCTATCACTGGCACTATTGGGTTCCATTATGAGGAGCAGAATTCTCTATCACTGACACTATTGGGTTCCATTATGAGGAGCAGAATTCTCTATCCATGGCACTATTGGGTTCCATTATGAGGCAGAATTCTCTATCACTGGTACTATTGGGTTCCATTATGAGGAGCTGAATTATCTATCACTGGCACTATTGGGTTCATTATGAGTAGCAGAATTCTCCATCACTGGCACTATTGGGTTCCATTATGAGGAGCAGAATTCTCTATCACTGGCACTATTGGGTTCTATTATGAGGAGCTGAATTCTCTATCACTGGCACTATTGGGTTCCATTATGAGGCAGAATTCTCTATCACTGGCACTATTGGGTTCCATTATGAGGAGCAGAATTCTCTATCACTGGCACTATTGGGTTCCATTATGAGGCAGATTTCTCTATCACTGGCACTATTGGGTTCCATTATGAGGAGCTGAATTCTCTATCACTGGCACTATTGGGTTCCATTATGAAGCAGAATTCTCTATCACTGGCACTATTGGGTTTCATTATGAGGAGCAGAATTCTCCATCACTGGCACTATTGGGTTCCATTATGAGGCAGAATTCTCTATCACTGGTACTATTGGGTTCCATTATGAGGAGCAGAATTCTCCATCACTGGCACTATTGGGTTCCATTATGAGGCAGAATTCTCTATCACTGGCACTATTGGGTTCCATTATGAGGAGCAGAATTCTCTATCACTGGCACTATTGGGTTCCATTATGAGGAGCAGAATTCTCTATGACTGGCACTATTGGGTTCCATTATGATGAGCAGAATTCTCTATCACTGGCACTATTGGGTTCCATTATGATGAGCAGAATTCTCTATCACTGGCACTATTGGGTTCCATTATGAGGCAGAATTCTCTATCACTGGCACTATTGGGTTCCATTATGAGGAGCAGAATTATCTATCACTGCCTGGCACTATTGGGTTCCATTATGAGGAGCAGAATTCTCTATGACTGGCACTATTGGGTTCCATTATGATGAGCAGAATTCTCTATCACTGGCACTATTGGGTTCCATTATGAGGAGCAGAATTCTCTATCACTGGCACTATTGGGTTCCATTATGAGGCAGAATTCTTTATCACTGGTACTATTGGGTTCCATTATGAGGAGCAGAATTCTCTATCACTGGCATAATTTGGTTCCATTATGATGAGCAGAATTTTCTATCACTGGCACTATTGGGTTCCATTATGAGGAGCAGAATTCTCTATCACTGGCACTATTGGGTTCCATTATGAGGAGCAGAATTCTCTATCACTGGCACTATTGGGTACCATTATGAGGAGCAGAATTCTCTATCACTGGTACTATTGGGTTTCATTATGAGGAGCAGAATTCTCTATCGCTGGCACTATTGGGTTCCATTATGATGAGCTGAATTCTCTATCACTGGCACTATTGGGTTCCATTATGAGGCAGAATTCTCTATCACTGGCACTATTGGGTTCCATTATGAGGAGCAGAATTCTCCATCACTGGCACTATTGGGTTCCATTATGAGGCAGAATTCTCTATCACTGGCACTATTGGGGTTCCATTATGAGGCAGAATTCTCTATCACTGGCACTATTGGGTTCCATTATGATGAGCAGAATTCTCTATCACTGGCACTATTGGGTTCCATTATGAGGAGCAGAATTCTCTATGACTGGCACTATTGGGTTCCATTATGATGAGCAGAATTCTCTATCACTGGCACTATTGGTTCCATTATGAGGAGCAGAATTCTCTATCACTGCCTAGCACTATTGGATCCATTATGAGGAGCAGAATTCTCTATGACTGGCACTATTGGGTTCCATTATGAGGCAGAATTCTCTATCACTGGCACTATTGGGTTCCATTATGAGGAGCAGAATTCTCCATCACTGGCACTATTGGGTTCCATTATGAGGCAGAATTCTCTATCACTGGCACTATTGGGGTTCCATTATGAGGCAGAATTCTCTATCACTGGCACTATTGGATTCCATTATGATGAGCAGAATTCTCTATCACTGGCACTATTGGGTTCCATTATGAGGAGCAGAATTCTCTATGACTGGCACTATTGGGTTCCATTATGATGAGCAGAATTCTCTATCACTGGCACTATTGGGTTCCATTATGAGGAGCAGAATTCTCTATCACTGGTACTATTGGGTTCCATTATGAGGAGCAGAATTCTCTATCACTGGCACTATTGGGTTCCATTATGAGGAGCAGAATTCTCTATCACTGGCACTATTGGTTTCCATTATGATTAGCAGAATTCTCTATCACTGGCACTATTGGGTTCCATTATGAGGAGCAGAATTCTCTATCACTGACACTATTGAGTTCCATTATGAGGAGCAGAATTCTCTATCACTGGCACTATTGGGTTCCATTATGAGGCAGAATTAACCATCACTGGTACTATTGGGTGCCATTATGAGGAGCAGAATTCTCTATCACTGGCACTATTGGGTACCATTATGAGGCAGAATTCTCCATCACTGGTACTATTGGGTTCCATTATGAGGAGCAGAATTCTCTATCACTGGCACTATTGGGTTCCATTATGATGAGCAGAATTCTCTATCACTGGCACTATTGGGTTCCATTATGAGGAGCAGAATTCTCTATCACTGGCACTATTGGGTTTCATTATGAGGAGCAGAATTCTCCATCACTGGCACTATTGGGTTCCATTATGATGAGCAGAATTCTCTATCACTGGCACTATTGGGTTCCATTATGAGGAGCAGAATTCTCTATCACTGGCACTATTGGGTTCCATTATGAAGCAGAATTCTCTATCACTGGCACTATTGGGTTCCATTATGATGAGCAGAATTCTCTATCACTGGCACTATTGGGTTCCATTATGAGGAGGAGAATTCTCTATCACTGGCACTATTGGGTTCCATTATGAGGAGCAGAATTCTCTATGACTGGCACTATTGGGTTCCATTATGATGAGCAGAATTCTCTATCACTGGCACTATTGGGTTCCATTATGATGAGCAGAATTCTCTATCACTGGCACTATTGGGTTCCATTATGAGGCAGAATTCTCTATCACTGGCACTATTGGGTTCCATTATGAGGAGCAGAATTATCTATCACTGCCTGGCACTATTAGGTTCCATTATGAGGAGCAGAATTCTCTATGACTGGCACTATTGGGTTCCATTATGATGAGCAGAATTCTCTATCACTGGCACTATTGGGTTACATTATGAGGAGCAGAATTCTCCATCACTGGCACTATTGGGTACCATTATGAGCAGAATTATCTATCACTGGCACTATTGGGGTTCCATTATGAGGCAGAATTCTCTATCACTGGCACTATTGGGTGACATTATGAGGAGCAGAATTCTCTATCACTGGCATAATTGGGTTTCATTATGATGAGCAGAATTTTCTATCACTGGCACTATTGGGTTCCATTATGAGGAGCAGAATTCTCTATCGCTGGCACTATTGGGTTCCATTATGTGGCATAATTCTCTATCACTGGCACTATTGGGTTCCATTATGAGGCAGAATTCTCTATCAATGGCACTATTGGGTTCCATTATGAGGAGCAGAATTCTCCATCACTGGCACTATTGGGTTCCATTATGAGGCAGAATTCTCTATCACTGGCACTATTGGGTTCCATTATGAGGAGCAGAATTCTCTATGACTGGCACTATTGGGTTCCATTATGATGAGCAGAATTCTCTATCACTGGCACTATTGGGTTCCATTATGATGAGCAGAATTCTCTATCACTGGCACTATTGGGTTCCATTATGAGGCAGAATTCTCTATCACTGGCACTATTGGGTTCCATTATGAGGAGCAGAATTATCTATCACTGCCTGGCACTATTGGGTTCCATTATGAGGAGCAGAATTCTCTATGACTGGCACTATTGGGTTCCATTATGATGAGCAGAATTCTCTATCACTGGCACTATTGGGTTCCATTATGAGGAGCAGAATTCTCTATCACTGGCACTATTGGGTTCCATTATGAGGCAGAATTCTTTATCACTGGTACTATTGGGTTCCATTATGAGGAGCAGAATTCTCTATCACTGGCATAATTTGGTTCCATTATGATGAGCAGAATTTTCTATCACTGGCACTATTGGGTTCCATTATGAGGAGCAGAATTCTCTATCACTGGCACTATTGGGTTCCATTATGAGGAGCAGAATTCTCTATCACTGGCACTATTGGGTTCCATTATGAGGAGCAGAATTCTCTATCACTGGTACTATTGGGTTTCATTATGAGGAGCAGAATTCTCTATCGCTGGCACTATTGGGTTCCATTATGATGAGCTGAATTCTCTATCACTGGCACTATTGGGTTCCATTATGAGGCAGAATTCTCTATCACTGGCACTATTGGGTTCCATTATGAGGAGCAGAATTCTCCATCACTGGCACTATTGGGTTCCATTATGAGGCAGAATTCTCTATCACTGGCACTATTGGGGTTCCATTATGAGGCAGAATTCTCTATCACTGGCACTATTGGGTTCCATTATGATGAGCAGAATTCTCTATCACTGGCACTATTGGGTTCCATTATGAGGAGCAGAATTCTCTATGACTGGCACTATTGGGTTCCATTATGAGGAGCAGAATTCTCTATCACTGGCACTATTGGGTTCCATTATGATGAGCAGAATTCTCTATCACTGGCACTATTGGGTTCCATTATGAGGAGCAGAATTCTCTATCACTGGCACTATTGGTTTCCATTATGATTAGCAGAATTCTCTATCACTGGCACTATTGGGTTCCATTATGAGGAGCAGAATTCTCTATCACTGACACTATTGAGTTCCATTATGAGGAGCAGAATTCTCTATCACTGGCACTATTGGGTTCCATTATGAGGAGCAGAATTCTCTATCACTGGCACTATTGGGTTCCATTATGAGGCAGAATTAACCATCACTGGTACTATTGGGTGCCATTATGAGGAGCAGAATTCTCTATCACTGGCACTATTGGGTACCATTATGAGGCAGAATTCTCCATCACTGGTACTATTGGGTTCCATTATGAGGAGCAGAATTCTCTATCACTGGCACTATTGGGTTCCATTATGATGAGCAGAATTCTCTATCACTGGCACTATTGGGTTCCATTATGAGGAGCAGAATTCTCTATCACTGGCACTATTGGGTTTCATTATGAGGAGCAGAATTCTCCATCACTGGCACTATTGGGTTCCATTATGATGAGCAGAATTCTCTATCACTGGCACTATTGGGTTCCATTATGAGGAGCAGAATTATCTATCACTGCCTGGCACTATTGGGTTCCATTATGAGGAGCAGAATTCTCTATGACTGGCACTATTGGGTTCCATTATGATGAGCAGAATTCTCTATCACTGGCACTATTGGGTTACATTATGAGGAGCAGAATTCTCTATCACTGGCACTATTGGGTTCCATTATGAGGCAGAATTCTCTATCACTGGTACTATTGGGTTCCATTATGAGGAGCAGAATTCTCTATCACTGGCATAATTTGGTTCCATTATGATGAGCAGAATTTTCTATCACTGGCACTATTGGGTTCCATTATGAGGAGCAGAATTCTCTATTACTGGCACTATTGGGTTCCATTATGAGGAGCAGAATTCTCTATCACTGGCACTATTGGGTTCCATTATGAGGAGCAGAATTCTCTATCACTGGTACTATTGGGTTTCATTATGAGGAGCAGAATTCTCTATCGCTGGCACTATTGTGTTCCATTATGATGAGCTGAATTCTCTATCACTGGCACTATTGGGTTCCATTATGAGGCAGAATTCTCTATCACTGGCACTATTGGGTTTCATTATGAGGAGCAGAATTCTCCATCACTGGCACTATTGGGTACCATTATGAGGCAGAATTATCTATCATTGGCACTATTGGGGTTCCATTATGAGGCAGAATTCTCTATCACTGGCACTATTGGGTGACATTATGAGGAGCAGAATTCTCTATCACTGGCATAATTGGGTTTCATTATGATGAGCAGAATTTTCTATCACTGGCACTATTGGGTTCCATTATGAGGAGCAGAATTCTCTATCACTGGCACTATTGGGTTCCATTATGAGGAGCAGAATTCTCTATCGCTGGCACTATTGGGTCCCATTATGATGAGCAGAATTCTCTATCACTGGCACTATTGGGTTCCATTATGTGGCATAATTCTCTATCACTGGCACTATTGGGTTCCATTATGAGGAGCAGAATTCTCTATCACTGGCACTATTGGGTTCCATTATGAGGCAGAATTCTCTATCAATGGCACTATTGGGTTCCATTATGAGGAGCAGAATTCTCCATCACTGGCACTATTGGGTTCCATTATGAGGCAGAATTCTCTATCACTGGCACTATTGGGTTCCATTATGATGAGCACAATTCTCTATCACTGGCACTATTGGGTTCCATTATGAGGAGCAGAATTCTCTATCACTGACACTATTGGGTTCCATTATGAGGAGCAGAATTCTCTATCCATGGCACTATTGGGTTCCATTATGAGGCAGAATTCTCTATCACTGGTACTATTGGGTTCCATTATGAGGAGTTGAATTATCTATCACTGGTACTATTGGGTTCATTATGAGTAGCAGAATTCTCCATCACTGGCACTATTGGGTTCCATTATGAGGAGCAGAATTCTCTATCACTGGCACTATTGGGTTCCATTATGAGGAGCTGAATTCTCTATCACTGGCACTATTGGGTTCCATTATGAGGAGCTGAAGTCTCTATCACTGGCACTATTGGGTTCCATTATGAGGAGCAGAATTCTCTATCACTGGCACTATTGGGTTCCATTATGATGAGCAGAATTCTTCATCACTGGCACTATTGGGTTCCATTATGATGAGCAGAATTCTCTATCACTTGCACTATTGGGTTCCATTATGATGAGCAGAATTCTCTATCACTGCCTGGCACTATTGGGTTCCATTATGATGAGCAGAATTCTCTATCACTGGCACTATTGGGTTCCATTATCACGAGCAGAATTCTCTATCACTGGCACTATTGGGTTCCATTATGAGGTGCAGATATCACTGGCACTATTGGGTTCCATTATGATGAGCAGAATTCTCTATCACTGCCTGGCACTATTGGGTTCCATTATGATGAGCAGAATTCTCCATCACTGGCACTATTGGGTTCCATTATGATGCAGAATTCTCTATCACTGGCACTATTGGGTTCCATTATGATGAGCAGAATTCTCCATCACTGGCACTATTGGGTTCCATTATGAGGCAGAATTCTCTATCACTGCCTGGCACTATTGGGTTCCATTATGATGAGCAGAATTCTCTATCACTGGCACTATTGGGTTCCATTATGAGGCAGAATTCTCTATCACTGGTACTATTGGGTTCCATTATGATGAGCAGAATTCTCTATCACTGGCACTATTGGGTTCCATTATGAGGCAGAATTCTCTATCACTGCCTGGCACTATTGGGTTCCATTATGATGAGCAGAATTCTCTATCACTGGCACTATTGGGTTCCATTATGAGGCAGAATTCTCTATCACTGGTACTATTGGGTTCCATTATGATGAGCAGAATTCTCTATCACTGGCACTATTGGGTTCCATTATGAGGCAGAATTCTCTATCACTGGCACTATTGGGTTCCATTATGATGAGCAGAATTCTCTATCACTGGCACTATTGGGTTCCATTATGAGGCAGAATTCTCTATCACTGGCACTATTGGGTTCCATTATGATGAGCAGAATTCTCCATCACTGGCACTATTGGGTTCCATTATGAGGAGCAGAATTATCTATCACTGCCTGGCACTATTGGGTTCCATTATGAGGAGCAGAATTCTCTATGACTGGCACTATTGGGTTCCATTATGAGGAGCAGAATTCTCTATCACTGACACTATTGGGTTCCATTATGAGGAGAAGAATTGTCTATCACTGGCACTATTGGGTTCCATTATGATGAGCAGAATTCTCTATCACTGGTACTATTGGGTTCCATTATGAGGAGCAGAATTCTCTATCACTGCACTATTGGGTTCCATTATGAGGAGCAGAATTCTCTATCACTGGCACTATTGGGTTCCATTATGATGAGCAGAATTCTCTATCACTGGCACTATTGGGTTCCATTATGAGGAGCAGAATTCTCTATCACTGACACTATTGGGTTCCATTATGAGGAGAAGAATTATCACTGGCACTATTGGGTTCCATTATGATGAGCAGAATTCTCTATCACTGGTACTATTGGGTTCCATTATGAGGAGCAGAATTCTCTATCACTGGCACTATTGAGTTCCATTATGAGGAGCAGAATTCTCTATCACTGGCACTATTGGGTTCCATTATGAGGCAGAATTCTCTATCACTGGCACTATTGGGTTCCATTATGATGAGCAGAATTCTCTATCACTGGCACTATTGGGTTCCATTATGAGGAGCAGAATTCTCTATGACTGGCACTATTGGGTTCCATTATGATGAGCAGAATTCTCTATCACTGGCACTATTGGGTTCCATTATGAGGAGCAGAATTCTCTATCACTGCCTAGCACTATTGGATCCATTATGAGGAGCAGAATTCTCTATCACTGGTACTATTGGGTTCCATTATGAGGAGCAGAATTCTCTATCACTGGCACTATTGGGTTCCATTATGAGGAGCAGAATTCTCTATCACTGGCACTATTGGTTTCCATTATGATTAGCAGAATTCTCTATCACTGGCACTATTGGGTTCCATTATGAGGAGCAGAATTCTCTATCACTGACACTATTGAGTTCCATTATGAGGAGCAGAATTCTCTATCACTGGCACTATTGGGTTCCATTATGAGGCAGAATTCTCTATCACTGGTACTATTGGGTTCCATTATGAGGAGCTGAATTCTCTATCACTGGCTCTATTGGGTTCCATTATGAGGAGCAGAATTCTCCATCACTGGCACTATTGGGTTCCATTATGAGGAGCAGAATTCTCTATCACTGGCACTATTGGGTTCCATTATGAGGAGCAGAATTCTCTATGACTGGCACTATTGGGTTCATTATGAGTAGCAGAATTCTCCATCACTGGCACTATTGGGTTCCATTATGTGGCATAATTCTCTATCACTGGCACTATTGGGTTCCATTATGAGGAGCAGAATTCTCTATCATTCCATTATGAGGCAGAATTCTCTATCAATGGCACTATTGGGTTCCATTATGAGGAGCAGAATTCTCCATCACTGGCACTATTGAGTTCCATTATGAGGCAGAATTCTCTATCACTGGCACTATTGGGTTCCATTATGAGGCAGAATTCACCATCACTGGTACTATTGGGTTCCATTATGAGGAGCAGAATTCTCTATCACTGGCACTATTGGGTACCATTATGATGCAGAATTCTCCATCACTGGCACTATTGGGTTCCATTATGATGAGCAGAATTCTCTATCACTGGTACTATTAGGTTCCATTATGAGGCAGAATTCTCTATCACTGGCACTATTGGGTTCCATTATGAGGAGCAGAATTCTCTATCACTGGCACTATTGGGTTCCATTATGAGGAGGAGAATTCTCTATCACTGGCACTATTGGGTTCCATTATGAGGAGCAGAATTCTCTATGACTGGCACTATTGGGTTCCATTATGAGGCAGAATTCTCTATCACTGGTACTATTGGGTTCTATTATGAGGAGCTTAATTATCTATCACTGGCACTATTGGGTTCATTATGAGTAGCAGAATTCTCCATCACTGGCACTATTGGGTTCCATTATGTGGCATAATTCTCTATCACTGGCACTATTGGGTTCCATTATGAGGAGCAGAATTCTCTATCATTCCATTATGAGGCAGAATTCTCTATCAATGGCACTATTGGGTTCCATTATGAGGAGCAGAATTCTCCATCACTGGCACTATTGAGTTCCATTATGAGGCAGAATTCTCTATCACTGGCACTATTGGGTTCCATTATGAGGCAGAATTCACCATCACTGGTACTATTGGGTTCCATTATGAGGAGCAGAATTCTCTATCACTGGCACTATTGGGTACCATTATGATGCAGAATTCTCCATCACTGGCACTATTGGGTTCCATTATGATGAGCAGAATTCTCTATCACTGGTACTATTAGGTTCCATTATGAGGCAGAATTCTCTATCACTGGCACTATTGGGTTCCATTATGAGGAGCAGAATTCTCTATCACTGGCACTATTGGGTTCCATTATGAGGAGCAGAATTCTCCATCACTGGCACTATTGGGTTCCATTATGATGAGCAGAATTCTCTATCACTGGCACTATTGGGTTCCATTATGAGGAGCAGAATTCTCTATCACTGGCACTATTGGGTTCCATTATGAGCAGAATTCTCTATCACTGGCACTATTGGGTTCCATTATGAGGAGCAGAATTCTCTATCACTGGCACTATTGGGTTCCATTATGAGGAGCAGAATTCTCTATCACTGGCACTATTGGGTTCCATTATGAGGAGCAGAATTCTCTATGACTGGCACTATTGGGTTCCATTATGATGAGCAGAATTCTCTATCACTGGCACTATTGGGTTCCATTATGATGAGCAGAATTCTCTATCACTGGCACTATTGGGTTCCATTATGAGGCAGAATTCTCTATCACTGGCACTCATTATGAGGAGCAGAATTATCTATCACTGCCTGGCACTATTGGGTTCCATTATGAGGAGCAGAATTCTCTATGACTGGCACTATTGGGTACCATTATGATGAGCAGAATTCTCTATCACTGGCACTATTGGGTTCCATTATGAGGAGCAGAATTCTCTATCACTGGCACTATTGGGTTCCATTATGAGGCAGAATTCTCTATCACTGGTACTATTGGGTTCCATTATGATGAGCAGAATTTTCTATCACTGGCACTATTGGGTTCCATTATGAGGAGCAGAATTCTCTATCACTGGCACTATTGGGTTCCATTATGAGGAGCAGAATTCTCCATCACTGGCACTATTGAGTTCCATTATGAGGCAGAATTCTCTATCACTGGCACTATTGGGTTCCATTATGAGGCAGAATTCACCATCACTGGTACTATTGGGTTCCATTATGAGGAGCAGAATTCTCTATCACTAACACTATTGGGTACCATTATGATGCAGAATTCTCCATCACTGGCACTATTGGGTTCCATTATGATGAGCAGAATTCTCTATCACTGGTACTATTAGGTTCCATTATGAGGCAGAATTCTCTATCACTGGCACTATTGGGTTCCATTATGAGGAGCAGAATTCTCTATCACTGGCACTATTGGGTTCCATTATGAGGAGCAGAATTCTCCATCACTGGCACTATTGGGTTCCATTATGATGAGTAGAATTCTCTATCACTGGCACTATTGGGTTCCATTATGAGGAGCAGAATTCTCTATCACTGGCACTATTGGGTTCCATTATGAGCAGAATTCTCTATCACTGGCACTATTGGGTTCCATTATGAGGAGCAGAATTCTCTATCACTGGCACTATTGGGTTCCATTATGAGGAGCAGAATTCTCTATCACTGGCACTATTGGGTTCCATTATGAGGAGCAGAATTCTCTATGACTGGCACTATTGGGTTCCATTATGAGGAGCAGAATTCTCTATCACTGCCACTATTGGGTTCCATTATGATGAGCAGAATTCTCTATCACTGGCACTATTGGGTTCCATTATGAGGCAGAATTCTCTATCACTGGCACTATTGGGTTCCATTATGAGGAGCAGAATTATCTATCACTGCCTGGCACTATTGGGTTCCATTATGAGGAGCAGAATTCTCTATGACTGGCACTATTGGGTTCCATTATGATGAGCAGAATTCTCTATCACTGGCACTATTGGGTTCCATTATGAGGAGCAGAATTCTCTATCACTGGCACTATTGGGTTCCATTATGATGAGCAGAATTCTCCATCACTAGCACTATTGGGGTTCCATTATGAGGCAGAATTCTCTATCACTGGCACTATTGGGTTCCATTATGAGGAGCAGAATTCTCTATCACTGCCTAGCACTATTGGATCCATTATGAGGAGCAGAATTCTCTATCACTGGTACTATTGGTTTCCATTATGATTAGCAGAATTCTCTATCACTGGCACTATTGGGTTCCATTATGAGGAGCAGAATTCTCTATCACTGGCACTATTGGGTTCCATTATGAGGAGCAGAATTCTCTATCACTGGCACTATTGGTTTCCATTATGATTAGCAGAATTCTCTATCACTGGCACTATTGGGTTCCATTATGAGGAGCAGAATTCTCTATGACTGGCACTATTGGGTTCCATTATGAGGAGCTGAAGTCTCTATCACTGGTACTATTGGGTTCCATTATGAGGAGCTGAATTATCTATCACTGGCACTATTGGGTTCCATTATGAGGAGCAGAATTCTCCATCACTAGCACTATTGGGGTGTCATTATGAGGCAGAATTCTCTATCACTGGCACTATTGGGTTCCATTATGATGAGCAGAATTTTCTATCCCTGGCACTATTGGGTTCCATTATGAGGAGCAGAATTCTCTATCACTGGCACTATTGGGTTCCATTATGAGGAGCAGAATTCTCTATCGCTGGCACTATTGGGTTCCATTATGATGAGCAGAATTCTCTATCACTGGCACTATTGGGTTCCATTATGTGGCATAATTCTCTATCACTGGCACTATTGGGTTCCATTATGAGGAGCAGAATTCTCTATCACTGGCACTATTGGGTTCCATTATGAGGCAGAATTCTCTATCACTGGCACTATTGGGTTCCATTATGATGAGCAGAATTCTCTATCACTGGCACTATTGGGTTCCATTATAAGGAGCAGAATTCTCTATCACTGACACTATTGGGTTCCATTATAAGGCAGAATTCTCTATCACTGGTACTATTGGGTTCCATTATGAGGAGCTTAATTATCTATCACTGGCACTATTGGGTTCATTATGAGTAGCAGAATTCTCCATCACTGGCACTATTGGGTTCCATTATGTGGCATAATTCTCTATCACTGGCACTATTGGGTTCCATTATGAGGAGCAGAATTCTCTATCATTCCATTATGAGGCAGAATTCTCTATCAATGGCACTATTGGGTTCCATTATGAGGAGCAGAATTCTCCATCACTGGCACTATTGAGTTCCATTATGAGGCAGAATTCTCTATCACTGGCACTATTGGGTTCCATTATGATGAGCAGAATTCTCTATCACTGGCACTATTGGGTTCCATTATGAGGAGCAGAATTCTCTATCACTGACACTATTGGGTTCCATTATGAGGAGCAGAATTCTCTATCCATGGCACTATTGGGTTCCATTATGAGGCAGAATTCTCTATCACTGGTACTATTGGGTTCCATTATGAGGAGCTGAATTATCTATCACTGGCACTATTGGGTTCATTATGAGTAGCAGAATTCTCCATCACTGGCACTATTGGGTTCCATTATGAGGAGCAGAATTCTCTATCACTGGCACTATTGGGTTCTATTATGAGGAGCTGAATTCTCTATCACTGGCACTATTGGGTTCCATTATGAGGCAGAATTCTCTATCACTGGCACTATTGGGTTCCATTATGAGGAGCAGAATTCTCTATCACTGGCACTATTGGGTTCCATTATGAGGCAGATTTCTCTATCACTGGCACTATTGGGTTCCATTATGAGGAGCTGAATTCTCTATCACTGGCACTATTGGGTTCCATTATGAAGCAGAATTCTCTATCACTGGCACTATTGGGTTTCATTATGAGGAGCAGAATTCTCCATCACTGGCACTATTGGGTTCCATTATGAGGCAGAATTCTCTATCACTGGTACTATTGGGTTCCATTATGAGGAGCAGAATTCTCCATCACTGGCACTATTGGGTTCCATTATGAGGCAGAATTCTCTATCACTGGCACTATTGGGTTCCATTATGAGGAGCAGAATTCTCTATCACTGGCACTATTGGGTTCCATTATGAGGAGCAGAATTCTCTATGACTGGCACTATTGGGTTCCATTATGATGAGCAGAATTCTCTATCACTGGCACTATTGGGTTCCATTATGATGAGCAGAATTCTCTATCACTGGCACTATTGGGTTCCATTATGAGGCAGAATTCTCTATCACTGGCACTATTGGGTTCCATTATGAGGAGCAGAATTATCTATCACTGCCTGGCACTATTGGGTTCCATTATGAGGAGCAGAATTCTCTATGACTGGCACTATTGGGTTCCATTATGATGAGCAGAATTCTCTATCACTGGCACTATTGGGTTCCATTATGAGGAGCAGAATTCTCTATCACTGGCACTATTGGGTTCCATTATGAGGCAGAATTCTTTATCACTGGTACTATTGGGTTCCATTATG
The DNA here is from genome assembly GCA_028752905.1 of Cladorhizidae sp. MBARI D1340-BT2. Taxonomy (NCBI): domain Eukaryota; kingdom Metazoa; phylum Porifera; class Demospongiae; order Poecilosclerida; family Cladorhizidae; species Cladorhizidae sp. MBARI D1340-BT2. The sequence continues at coordinate 19,017,222 of JAQNBH010000010.1, forward strand.
AGGAGCAGAATTCTCTATCACTGGCATAATTTGGTTCCATTATGATGAGCAGAATTTTCTATCACTGGCACTATTGGGTTCCATTATGAGGAGCAGAATTCTCTATCACTGGCACTATTGGGTTCCATTATGAGGAGCAGAATTCTCTATCACTGGCACTATTGGGTACCATTATGAGGAGCAGAATTCTCTATCACTGGTACTATTGGGTTTCATTATGAGGAGCAGAATTCTCTATCGCTGGCACTATTGGGTTCCATTATGATGAGCTGAATTCTCTATCACTGGCACTATTGGGTTCCATTATGAGGCAGAATTCTCTATCACTGGCACTATTGGGTTCCATTATGAGGAGCAGAATTCTCCATCACTGGCACTATTGGGTTCCATTATGAGGCAGAATTCTCTATCACTGGCACTATTGGGGTTCCATTATGAGGCAGAATTCTCTATCACTGGCACTATTGGGTTCCATTATGATGAGCAGAATTCTCTATCACTGGCACTATTGGGTTCCATTATGAGGAGCAGAATTCTCTATGACTGGCACTATTGGGTTCCATTATGATGAGCAGAATTCTCTATCACTGGCACTATTGGTTCCATTATGAGGAGCAGAATTCTCTATCACTGCCTAGCACTATTGGATCCATTATGAGGAGCAGAATTCTCTATGACTGGCACTATTGGGTTCCATTATGAGGCAGAATTCTCTATCACTGGCACTATTGGGTTCCATTATGAGGAGCAGAATTCTCCATCACTGGCACTATTGGGTTCCATTATGAGGCAGAATTCTCTATCACTGGCACTATTGGGGTTCCATTATGAGGCAGAATTCTCTATCACTGGCACTATTGGATTCCATTATGATGAGCAGAATTCTCTATCACTGGCACTATTGGGTTCCATTATGAGGAGCAGAATTCTCTATGACTGGCACTATTGGGTTCCATTATGATGAGCAGAATTCTCTATCACTGGCACTATTGGGTTCCATTATGAGGAGCAGAATTCTCTATCACTGGTACTATTGGGTTCCATTATGAGGAGCAGAATTCTCTATCACTGGCACTATTGGGTTCCATTATGAGGAGCAGAATTCTCTATCACTGGCACTATTGGTTTCCATTATGATTAGCAGAATTCTCTATCACTGGCACTATTGGGTTCCATTATGAGGAGCAGAATTCTCTATCACTGACACTATTGAGTTCCATTATGAGGAGCAGAATTCTCTATCACTGGCACTATTGGGTTCCATTATGAGGCAGAATTAACCATCACTGGTACTATTGGGTGCCATTATGAGGAGCAGAATTCTCTATCACTGGCACTATTGGGTACCATTATGAGGCAGAATTCTCCATCACTGGTACTATTGGGTTCCATTATGAGGAGCAGAATTCTCTATCACTGGCACTATTGGGTTCCATTATGATGAGCAGAATTCTCTATCACTGGCACTATTGGGTTCCATTATGAGGAGCAGAATTCTCTATCACTGGCACTATTGGGTTTCATTATGAGGAGCAGAATTCTCCATCACTGGCACTATTGGGTTCCATTATGATGAGCAGAATTCTCTATCACTGGCACTATTGGGTTCCATTATGAGGAGCAGAATTCTCTATCACTGGCACTATTGGGTTCCATTATGAAGCAGAATTCTCTATCACTGGCACTATTGGGTTCCATTATGATGAGCAGAATTCTCTATCACTGGCACTATTGGGTTCCATTATGAGGAGGAGAATTCTCTATCACTGGCACTATTGGGTTCCATTATGAGGAGCAGAATTCTCTATGACTGGCACTATTGGGTTCCATTATGATGAGCAGAATTCTCTATCACTGGCACTATTGGGTTCCATTATGATGAGCAGAATTCTCTATCACTGGCACTATTGGGTTCCATTATGAGGCAGAATTCTCTATCACTGGCACTATTGGGTTCCATTATGAGGAGCAGAATTATCTATCACTGCCTGGCACTATTAGGTTCCATTATGAGGAGCAGAATTCTCTATGACTGGCACTATTGGGTTCCATTATGATGAGCAGAATTCTCTATCACTGGCACTATTGGGTTACATTATGAGGAGCAGAATTCTCCATCACTGGCACTATTGGGTACCATTATGAGCAGAATTATCTATCACTGGCACTATTGGGGTTCCATTATGAGGCAGAATTCTCTATCACTGGCACTATTGGGTGACATTATGAGGAGCAGAATTCTCTATCACTGGCATAATTGGGTTTCATTATGATGAGCAGAATTTTCTATCACTGGCACTATTGGGTTCCATTATGAGGAGCAGAATTCTCTATCGCTGGCACTATTGGGTTCCATTATGTGGCATAATTCTCTATCACTGGCACTATTGGGTTCCATTATGAGGCAGAATTCTCTATCAATGGCACTATTGGGTTCCATTATGAGGAGCAGAATTCTCCATCACTGGCACTATTGGGTTCCATTATGAGGCAGAATTCTCTATCACTGGCACTATTGGGTTCCATTATGAGGAGCAGAATTCTCTATGACTGGCACTATTGGGTTCCATTATGATGAGCAGAATTCTCTATCACTGGCACTATTGGGTTCCATTATGATGAGCAGAATTCTCTATCACTGGCACTATTGGGTTCCATTATGAGGCAGAATTCTCTATCACTGGCACTATTGGGTTCCATTATGAGGAGCAGAATTATCTATCACTGCCTGGCACTATTGGGTTCCATTATGAGGAGCAGAATTCTCTATGACTGGCACTATTGGGTTCCATTATGATGAGCAGAATTCTCTATCACTGGCACTATTGGGTTCCATTATGAGGAGCAGAATTCTCTATCACTGGCACTATTGGGTTCCATTATGAGGCAGAATTCTTTATCACTGGTACTATTGGGTTCCATTATGAGGAGCAGAATTCTCTATCACTGGCATAATTTGGTTCCATTATGATGAGCAGAATTTTCTATCACTGGCACTATTGGGTTCCATTATGAGGAGCAGAATTCTCTATCACTGGCACTATTGGGTTCCATTATGAGGAGCAGAATTCTCTATCACTGGCACTATTGGGTTCCATTATGAGGAGCAGAATTCTCTATCACTGGTACTATTGGGTTTCATTATGAGGAGCAGAATTCTCTATCGCTGGCACTATTGGGTTCCATTATGATGAGCTGAATTCTCTATCACTGGCACTATTGGGTTCCATTATGAGGCAGAATTCTCTATCACTGGCACTATTGGGTTCCATTATGAGGAGCAGAATTCTCCATCACTGGCACTATTGGGTTCCATTATGAGGCAGAATTCTCTATCACTGGCACTATTGGGGTTCCATTATGAGGCAGAATTCTCTATCACTGGCACTATTGGGTTCCATTATGATGAGCAGAATTCTCTATCACTGGCACTATTGGGTTCCATTATGAGGAGCAGAATTCTCTATGACTGGCACTATTGGGTTCCATTATGAGGAGCAGAATTCTCTATCACTGGCACTATTGGGTTCCATTATGATGAGCAGAATTCTCTATCACTGGCACTATTGGGTTCCATTATGAGGAGCAGAATTCTCTATCACTGGCACTATTGGTTTCCATTATGATTAGCAGAATTCTCTATCACTGGCACTATTGGGTTCCATTATGAGGAGCAGAATTCTCTATCACTGACACTATTGAGTTCCATTATGAGGAGCAGAATTCTCTATCACTGGCACTATTGGGTTCCATTATGAGGAGCAGAATTCTCTATCACTGGCACTATTGGGTTCCATTATGAGGCAGAATTAACCATCACTGGTACTATTGGGTGCCATTATGAGGAGCAGAATTCTCTATCACTGGCACTATTGGGTACCATTATGAGGCAGAATTCTCCATCACTGGTACTATTGGGTTCCATTATGAGGAGCAGAATTCTCTATCACTGGCACTATTGGGTTCCATTATGATGAGCAGAATTCTCTATCACTGGCACTATTGGGTTCCATTATGAGGAGCAGAATTCTCTATCACTGGCACTATTGGGTTTCATTATGAGGAGCAGAATTCTCCATCACTGGCACTATTGGGTTCCATTATGATGAGCAGAATTCTCTATCACTGGCACTATTGGGTTCCATTATGAGGAGCAGAATTATCTATCACTGCCTGGCACTATTGGGTTCCATTATGAGGAGCAGAATTCTCTATGACTGGCACTATTGGGTTCCATTATGATGAGCAGAATTCTCTATCACTGGCACTATTGGGTTACATTATGAGGAGCAGAATTCTCTATCACTGGCACTATTGGGTTCCATTATGAGGCAGAATTCTCTATCACTGGTACTATTGGGTTCCATTATGAGGAGCAGAATTCTCTATCACTGGCATAATTTGGTTCCATTATGATGAGCAGAATTTTCTATCACTGGCACTATTGGGTTCCATTATGAGGAGCAGAATTCTCTATTACTGGCACTATTGGGTTCCATTATGAGGAGCAGAATTCTCTATCACTGGCACTATTGGGTTCCATTATGAGGAGCAGAATTCTCTATCACTGGTACTATTGGGTTTCATTATGAGGAGCAGAATTCTCTATCGCTGGCACTATTGTGTTCCATTATGATGAGCTGAATTCTCTATCACTGGCACTATTGGGTTCCATTATGAGGCAGAATTCTCTATCACTGGCACTATTGGGTTTCATTATGAGGAGCAGAATTCTCCATCACTGGCACTATTGGGTACCATTATGAGGCAGAATTATCTATCATTGGCACTATTGGGGTTCCATTATGAGGCAGAATTCTCTATCACTGGCACTATTGGGTGACATTATGAGGAGCAGAATTCTCTATCACTGGCATAATTGGGTTTCATTATGATGAGCAGAATTTTCTATCACTGGCACTATTGGGTTCCATTATGAGGAGCAGAATTCTCTATCACTGGCACTATTGGGTTCCATTATGAGGAGCAGAATTCTCTATCGCTGGCACTATTGGGTCCCATTATGATGAGCAGAATTCTCTATCACTGGCACTATTGGGTTCCATTATGTGGCATAATTCTCTATCACTGGCACTATTGGGTTCCATTATGAGGAGCAGAATTCTCTATCACTGGCACTATTGGGTTCCATTATGAGGCAGAATTCTCTATCAATGGCACTATTGGGTTCCATTATGAGGAGCAGAATTCTCCATCACTGGCACTATTGGGTTCCATTATGAGGCAGAATTCTCTATCACTGGCACTATTGGGTTCCATTATGATGAGCACAATTCTCTATCACTGGCACTATTGGGTTCCATTATGAGGAGCAGAATTCTCTATCACTGACACTATTGGGTTCCATTATGAGGAGCAGAATTCTCTATCCATGGCACTATTGGGTTCCATTATGAGGCAGAATTCTCTATCACTGGTACTATTGGGTTCCATTATGAGGAGTTGAATTATCTATCACTGGTACTATTGGGTTCATTATGAGTAGCAGAATTCTCCATCACTGGCACTATTGGGTTCCATTATGAGGAGCAGAATTCTCTATCACTGGCACTATTGGGTTCCATTATGAGGAGCTGAATTCTCTATCACTGGCACTATTGGGTTCCATTATGAGGAGCTGAAGTCTCTATCACTGGCACTATTGGGTTCCATTATGAGGAGCAGAATTCTCTATCACTGGCACTATTGGGTTCCATTATGATGAGCAGAATTCTTCATCACTGGCACTATTGGGTTCCATTATGATGAGCAGAATTCTCTATCACTTGCACTATTGGGTTCCATTATGATGAGCAGAATTCTCTATCACTGCCTGGCACTATTGGGTTCCATTATGATGAGCAGAATTCTCTATCACTGGCACTATTGGGTTCCATTATCACGAGCAGAATTCTCTATCACTGGCACTATTGGGTTCCATTATGAGGTGCAGATATCACTGGCACTATTGGGTTCCATTATGATGAGCAGAATTCTCTATCACTGCCTGGCACTATTGGGTTCCATTATGATGAGCAGAATTCTCCATCACTGGCACTATTGGGTTCCATTATGATGCAGAATTCTCTATCACTGGCACTATTGGGTTCCATTATGATGAGCAGAATTCTCCATCACTGGCACTATTGGGTTCCATTATGAGGCAGAATTCTCTATCACTGCCTGGCACTATTGGGTTCCATTATGATGAGCAGAATTCTCTATCACTGGCACTATTGGGTTCCATTATGAGGCAGAATTCTCTATCACTGGTACTATTGGGTTCCATTATGATGAGCAGAATTCTCTATCACTGGCACTATTGGGTTCCATTATGAGGCAGAATTCTCTATCACTGCCTGGCACTATTGGGTTCCATTATGATGAGCAGAATTCTCTATCACTGGCACTATTGGGTTCCATTATGAGGCAGAATTCTCTATCACTGGTACTATTGGGTTCCATTATGATGAGCAGAATTCTCTATCACTGGCACTATTGGGTTCCATTATGAGGCAGAATTCTCTATCACTGGCACTATTGGGTTCCATTATGATGAGCAGAATTCTCTATCACTGGCACTATTGGGTTCCATTATGAGGCAGAATTCTCTATCACTGGCACTATTGGGTTCCATTATGATGAGCAGAATTCTCCATCACTGGCACTATTGGGTTCCATTATGAGGAGCAGAATTATCTATCACTGCCTGGCACTATTGGGTTCCATTATGAGGAGCAGAATTCTCTATGACTGGCACTATTGGGTTCCATTATGAGGAGCAGAATTCTCTATCACTGACACTATTGGGTTCCATTATGAGGAGAAGAATTGTCTATCACTGGCACTATTGGGTTCCATTATGATGAGCAGAATTCTCTATCACTGGTACTATTGGGTTCCATTATGAGGAGCAGAATTCTCTATCACTGCACTATTGGGTTCCATTATGAGGAGCAGAATTCTCTATCACTGGCACTATTGGGTTCCATTATGATGAGCAGAATTCTCTATCACTGGCACTATTGGGTTCCATTATGAGGAGCAGAATTCTCTATCACTGACACTATTGGGTTCCATTATGAGGAGAAGAATTATCACTGGCACTATTGGGTTCCATTATGATGAGCAGAATTCTCTATCACTGGTACTATTGGGTTCCATTATGAGGAGCAGAATTCTCTATCACTGGCACTATTGGGTTCCATTATGAGGAGCAGAATTCTCTATCACTGGCACTATTGGGTTCCATTATGATGAGCAGAATTCTCTATCACTGGTACTATTGGGTTCCATTATGATGAGCAGAATTCTCTATCACTGGCACTATTGGGTTCCATTATGAGGCAGAATTCTCTATCACTGCCTGGCACTATTGGGTTCCATTATGATGAGCAGAATTCTCTATCACTGGCACTATTGGGTTCCATTATGAGGCAGAATTCTCTATCACTGGTACTATTGGGTTCCATTATGATGAGCAGAATTCTCTATCACTGGCACTATTGGGTTCCATTATGAGGCAGAATTCTCTATCACTGGCACTATTGGGTTCCATTATGATGAGCAGAATTCTCTATCACTGGCACTATTGGGTTCCATTATGAGGCAGAATTCTCTATCACTGGCACTATTGGGTTCCATTATGATGAGCAGAATTCTCCATCACTGGCACTATTGGGTTCCATTATGATGAGCAGAATTCTCCATCACTGGCACTATTTGGTTCCATTATGAGGCAGAATTCTCCATCACTGGCACTATTGGGTTTCATTATGATGAGCAGAATTCTCCATCACTGGCACTATTGGGTACCATTATGAGGCAGAATTCTCTATCACTGGCACTATTGGGTTCCATTATGATGAGCAGAATTCTCTATCACTGGCACTATTGGGTTCCATTATGAGGCAGAATTCTCTATGACTGGCACTATTGGGTTCCATTATGACGAGCAGAATTCTCCATCACTGGCACTATTGGGTTCCATTATGAGCAGAATTCTCTATCACTGGCACTATTGGGTTCCATTATGATGAGCAGAATTCTCCATCACTGGCACTATTGGGTTCCATTATGAGGCAGAATTCTCTATCACTGGCACTATTGGGTTCCATTATGATGAGCAGAATTCTCTATCACTGCCTGGCACTATTGGATTCCATTATGAGGAGCAGAATTCTCTATCACTGGCACTATTGGGTTCCATTATGATGAGCAGAATTCTCCATCACTGGCACTATTGGGTATCATTATGAGGCAGAATTCTCTATCACTGGTACTATTGGGTTCCATTATCACGAGCAGAATTCTCTATCACTGGCACTATTGGGTTCCATTATGAGGCAGAATTCTCTATTACTGGCACTATTGGGTTCCATTATGATGAGCAGAACTCTCCATCACTGGCACTATTGGGTTCCATTATGATGAGCAGAATTCTTCATCACTGGCACTATTGGGTTCCATTATGATGAGCAGAATTCTCTATCACTTGCACTATTGGGTTCCATTATGATGAGCAGAATTCTCTATCACTGCCTGGCACTATTGGGTTCCATTATGATGAGCAGAATTCTCTATCACTGGCACTATTGGGTTCCATTATCACGAGCAGAATTCTCTATCACTGGCACTATTGGGTTCCATTATGAGGTGCAGAATTCTCTATCACTGGCACTATTGGGTTCCATTATGATGAGCAGAATTCTCTATCACTGCCTGGCACTATTGGGTTACATTATGATGAGCAGAATTCTCCATCACTGGCACTATTGGGTTCCATTATGATGCAGAATTCTCTATCACTGGCACTATTGGGTTCCATTATGATGAGCAGAATTCTCCATCACTGGCACTATTGGGTTCCATTATGAGGCAGAATTCTCTATCACTGGCACTATTGGGTTCCATTATGATGAGCAGAATTCTCTATCACTGCCTGGCACTATTGGATTCCATTATGACGAGCAGAATTCTCTATCACTGGCACTATTGGGTTCCATTATGTGGCAGAATTCTCTATCACTGGCACTATTGGGTTCCATTATGAGGAGCAGAATTCTCCATCACTGGCACTATTGGGTTCCATTATCACGAGCAGAATTCTCTATCACTGGCACTATTGGGTTCCATTATGAGGAGCAGAATTCTCTATCACTGGCACTATTGGGTTCCATTATGAGGAGCAGAATTCTCTATCACTGGCACTATTGGGTTCCATTATGATGAGCAGAATTCTCCATCACTGGCACTATTGGGTTCCATTATGAGGCAGAATTCTCTATCACTGGCACTATTGGGTTCCATTATGAGGAGCTGAAGTCTCTATCACTGGCACTATTGGGTTCTATTATGAGGAGCTGAATTCTCTATCACTGGCACTATTGGGTTCAATTATGATGAGCAGAATTCTCCATCACTGGCACTATTGGGTTCCATTATGATGAGCAGAATTCTTCATCACTGGCACTATTGGGTTCCATTATGATGAGCAGAATTCTCTATCACTTGCACTATTGGGTTCCATTATGATGAGCAGAATTCTCTATCACTGCCTGGCACTATTGGGTTCCATTATGATGAGCAGAATTCTCTATCACTGGCACTATTGGGTTCCATTATCACGAGCAGAATTCTCTATCACTGGCACTATTGGGTTCCATTATGATGAGCAGAATTCTCTATCACTGCCTGGCACTATTGGGTTCCATTATGATGAGCAGAATTCTCCATCACTGGCACTATTGGGTTCCATTATGAGGCAGAATTCTCTATCACTGGCACTATTGGGTTCCATTATGAGGAGCAGAATTCTCTCTATCACTGGTACTATTGGGTTCCATTATGAGGCAGAATTCTCTATCACTGGCACTATTGGGTTCCATTATGAGGCAGAATTCTCTATCACTGGCACTATTGGGTTCCATTATGAGGCAGAATTCTCTATCACTGCCTGGCACTATTGGGTTCCATTATGATGAGCAGAATTCTCTATCACCGGCACTATTGGGTTCCATTATGATGAGCAGAATTCTCTATCACTGGCACTATTGGGTTCCATTATGACGAGCAGAATTCTCTATCACTGGCACTATTGGGTTCCATTATGACGAACAAGAGCTTGCTGGAGATGAGTTGTGTGCAAGTCACTTCAAGTCTAGTGTCTATTAGGCCTTCAGCTCAGCTGGGGTCAGGCCAATGGCTCAACTCGACTGCTAACATTTCATGCTAGAATATCTGAAGGTCTTTTTCCTTGTTTCTTCCCTTCCTTTGCCGCTGCATTCCCTACGTTTGTTACTGGTGAATGCTGACGCTTATGTAGTGGACAACTTGGTATCCATGGTTACGTACAGTCGACAACAGCAACAAGATGAGGCATGTATTGATATGTGCAGTATGCAGCAATGAGCAATGTCTCTGGACACTAGGCTTTAATTAGCTCCCCAGGTGTTTATGCCAGATGCTCCGAGTTATTCCTGATGAAGGCCAGAGTGTCGGGATGACGGGTCAAGTGCGACAAAGTCATTATCTTGTATGTCAACTGAGAGTTTATTTCACAATAAAAGAAGTGATAAGATGTGTTTGTCAGCCCTGGAAGTCTGAGGCTCACACTAGTATACTCCTCCTCCGCTCAGCTAAAGTATTAATAAACTGGTTGCTTATTGCGCCATTTCTCCCCCCTCCTCCCAAACTGCAAGAAAACGAGTGTTAACTGAGAAGAGGAGCTTAGTAAACGCTTTTGCTAAATAACTCACAAATGGTGCTAAAGATTGAGGTTTAACCGATTGAGTGCAGATTTTATTTGTAGTCTCTTGTAATAATTATATTGTTAGTTATAACTTATAAACTTATCAAAGTTTCATGTCATTGGAATGGAAATACAAATAAGTTGCAGTTTGGTACTGGAATCAGTTCCGTTGAGGCAAGCAAACAAAAGCTGTGCAGCTGTATTGGAATACATACGTTACTCAAACACAGACCACAAGTATAGTCTGCGCTCAATCAGTTAAGCCTCTCAATCTTTAGCCCATTTGTGAGTTACTTAGCAAAAGTGTTTACTAAGCTCCTCTTCTCAGTTAAGCGGCCATTTTCTTGCAGGTTGGGGGGGAAGAAAGAGCGACCAGAGTTTTACGTCGCTGTATGTCTACATCAAACTTAAGCAAAGAAATCCACCCAGGAGAGCAAAGGCATTCAGAGTGATTCCTGGTAAGCAGAGGTACCTGTACAGCTATCCGCTGAAGAACTTCTGGAAACAGAGCAAAAACCAGTAAGAGACTGTTCACAAAGGCAGTTGCGATAGACACCATTAAAAGATCTTCTTTAATCTTGCCTGTGCCCTAGCTGTCCACTGGAAGTAATGTTTGATACCTGTTTCTAAGCAGTAGAGAAGTCTATTAGGCATGTGCATACGGGTGATATTCCTCCTTACAAAAACACCAAGAACAAGATAAGTTTGGGCACTCTTAATTCCCTCTCCCCACCAAAAGTTGTGTAGAACCTTCTGGCACGGCCTCTTCTGTTGTGAAATGTTTCTAATTATCCACTTCAGCTGTCATAAGCCCCTCCCCCTCCCAAAACAACAACTACAAACAAACAGGAAAATAAATAAATCTTGATCAGTAGCCAACTATTGTACGCAGAACAGGCACAACTTAGTGCTCCAAGTGTTGCCATGGGAAACTCTGGACCATCCTGCTGCTCACGCCGTAGCTAGTTTTAGGTGGGCAAGAACTTTGAACTTAGAACAGCCATGATGACTCCAGGGTTGTCGGTGGCAACACAGCCATCCTGTTATTTGTAAATTTGAGCAATGAAGACTTGGAAATTGGACGGAGAAGAATGTGTTGTTTTGTCACTAGGTTTAATACCCACATACACACATACACACACTTCAAATATGATAAGATTATTAGAGATATTCATAATGCAGGATCTCGATAAGTCACATGACTACATACATGTATACGTATGCTTTCAACATCTTGTGGGGTCTTGTAAGACTACCCTTTTTTGATTTACGATCTTGGAAAGTTGTATTAATACATATGTGACAGGTGAGAACCTGTTCATATTTAGGACGGGTGAGGACCTGTTCATATTTAGGACGGGTGAGGACCTGTTCATATTTAGGACGGGTGAGGACCTGTTCATATTTAGGACGGGTGAGGACCTGTTCATATTTAGGACGGGTGAGGACCTGTTCATATTTAGGACGGGTGAGGACCTGTTCATATTTAGGACGGGTGAGGACCTGTTCATATTTAGGACGGGTGAGGACCTGTTCATATTTAGGACGGGTGAGGACCTGTTATATTTAGGACGGGTGAGGACCTGTTCATATTTAGAACCGGCGAGGACCTGTTTATATTTAGGACGGGTGAGGACCTGTTCATATTTAGAACCGGTGAGGACCTGTTCATATTTAGGACGGGTGAGGACCTGTTCATATTTAGGACGGGTGAGGACCTGTTCATATTTAGGACGGGTGAGGACCTGTTCATATTTAGGACGGGTGAGGACCTGTTCATATTTAGAACCGGTGAGGACCTGTTCATATTTAGGACGGGTGAGGACCTGTTCATATTTAGGACGGGTGAGGACCTGTTCATATTTAGGACGGGTGAGGACCTGTTCATATTTAGGACGGGTGAGGACCTGTTCATATTTAGGACGGGTGAGGACCTGTTCATATTTAGGACGGGTGAGGACCTGTTCATATTTAGGACGGGTAAGGACCTGTTTATATTTAGGACACAGATGAAGACTTGTTCATACTATATGTACATTAGGACAGTAATTTTCACCCATATTCACGCAGTGGCTGCCATATTGCCATCTGTGTAGTATAACAAGAGGCTTCTACATTATAGAGCTGTATCTATATAGATGACTCAGCTCTGATGCAGAGCCACCAAACTTTCCCCCTATAACCTTTTTGCTCGATAGAGAGTTCTTCTGTGCTATACTGGCAGCCAGCTAGGAATGAAACTGTCCACTGTAGGTATATAGCTGTGAAATTGTCCACTGTAGGTATATGTAGGTGTGAAATTGTCCACTGCTGTTAGGCGGCTATCTATGTGTGAAGTTGTCCACTGTTGCTATGCAGCTATCTAGAGTGTGAAGTTGTCCACTGTTGCTATGCAGCTATCTAGTGTGTGAAGTTGTCCACTGTTGCTATGTGGCTATCTAGAGTGTGAAGTTGTCCACTGTTGCTATGTGGCTATCTAGAGTGTGAAGTTGTCCACTGTTGCTATGCAGCTATCTAGTGTGTGAAGTTGTCCACTGTTGCTATGTGGCTATCTAGTGTGTGAAGTTGTCCACTGTTGCTATGCAGCTATCTAGAGTGTGAAGTTGTCCACTGTTGCTATGGAGGTGTGAGGATGTCTGCTGTTGCTATGTGGCTATAAACTGCAGGTTGAGGCTGCCCATTGGTGCTATCACATATACACCATCTATTATTGCAGGCCTTGTAAGATGAAATAATGGAGCATGTCCTCCAATAAGTGTGGCTGGTAATTTGGCAGTTTATGAAATGGCTAATCTAAATGTATGGCATCATGTCTAGACACTGTGTGTATAGTCAAGAACTTAGCTGGCAACCCATGAAATTATTACTGGTATGTGTATGGATTACTTCTCACCAATTAGCAGCTAGGACCGAGATAATTAGGCTCTGCTCCTACTCCCAACCCTTTACCAATTTATTTTAAAAAAATTAAATTAAAATGCCTGTTTTGCTTAAAACAAACAACAGCAATAGAATTGAAATAAATCAGCATTCAGTGAAAGTTGTGCTGCAACATTATGGAGGCTCCTACGTAGACCTCTAAACAGCTTTGCTGTCGGCCATTGAAAGAATTGTTACGGAGTGCAAGTGCTCTTTCAGAGACTGCTGAAGGTGGCTGAGTTGGTAGCACTATAAGCAGAAGAGCAATGGGGTATCTCACCTACACATCCATGCCACCACTTTGAGAAGATCCTAGGTGATGAGTCTCAGATGGGACCTGGGATGGTTTAGCTTGCTCAGTGTTGAAACTCAAGAAGTTGTTTTTGTTCCGATTCATTAAACCCCCAAAAAGATTATTAGGCCAGGAGAATAACTATGCTGCATAGGACATTCAGCTGGTCTCCATGGGGAGTGATTAATCAAGTTTGTGAGTATTATTGGAATTAGGACACCTCTGAACACATTGAGGTCAGGTTAGCCGGCTGATGTTGTAATCCACCCCACATAGATACCACACACACACAACACACACATATACCACACACACATGTACCACACATGCACACACACACACCACATACATGCACATATACGTCACATATATGCACATAGACACACACACACACCACATACATCCACAAATACACACACACACACACACATGCATGTTCACACAAATCACACTCAAACACCACATGCACACAAAACACCTCCTTCCATAGCATTCCAAGACTAGCTGTAGCTATGAGGTGTTCATGCACATATATACATGCAGTGAGGCTTATGTAAGTATGCTCTGGAATGCAGAGAATGGGCAGCATTTGAATGTGTGACATAGCAACTATTAGCACATGCTATACACTAGTAGCACGTACTATACACTAGTATCACGTGCTATACACTAGTAGCATGTGCTATACACTAGTAGCACGTACTATACACTAGTATCACGTGCTATACACTAGTGGCACGTGCTATACACTAGTATCACGTGCTATACACTAGTAGCATGTGCTATACACTAGTAGCACGTGCTATACACTAGTAGCACGTGCTATACACTAGTGGCACATGCTATACACTAGTAGCACATACTATACACTAGTATCACGTGCTATACACTAGTAGCACGTGCTATACACTAGTATCACATGCTATACACAAGTGGCACATGCTATATACTAGTAGCATGTGCTATACACTAGTAGCACGTGCTATACACTAGTAGCACGTGCTATACACTAGTAGCACATGCTATACACTAGTAGCACGTGCTATACACTAGTAGCACATGCTATACACTAGTAGCACGTGCTATACACTAGTGGCACATGCTATACACTAGTAGCACATGCTATATACTAGTAGCACACGCCATGCACTTAATTAGGCAGGAATTTTTGGTAGGAGAGGGAGGGGGAGGGGAGAATGTTTGGTGTGCTTGGGGGGAGAGGGGTGCTTGGTGTGATGGGGGAGTGGGTGTTTGGTGTGCCTGGGGGAAGAGAGGTGTGATGTGGGAGGGTGGCGATATGTTAGTAGCCTAGCAACAATTAGGGGGAGGGAAATTAAACCTTTTTTACGTACCCTAAATTGATTTTAGTACCAGAAGATAGCTTGTTTCAAGAGCTTTCCATGTTGCTTGTAAGTCTGCACTATATACTCCCTTAAGAACTGTCCTAATCACCTTTTTTTTTTTAATCACAGAATACCTGTAACCACCTCGCATCCACAGGTTGTGCGACAGACCCACGTAACCATGCCGATGAGTAACCACGCTGATGAGCGGGAAGTTTTTTGTTGGATAAAAAGTTACACAGCCATCCATTTCACCTCATGTGGTAATCTGAGGGGGGAACCCCTCACTGGCCTACCGTGGTTGGGAAGTGGTTATGTAAGGTTTGGTTCTCTTCACCACTTTTCTTTTGTGCTTCTGGGGATATCCGTCCACATCTCCAACACCTTCCTACAGACACAGCAAATATCCCTCACTAACTCTCACACACACATAGAGCAGTAAATAGCAGTGAGCTGGCCTTGGTCTTCCAAGCTCTAGCATGGCCAGACAATAATCTTCTCCATAGCATTTCCACATTATCATTTTCTGCATTCAGCTGTAGAGCTTGCAATTAGTTACTGCAGCTATTCACTTGTGTTTTTTTGCCTTTTGTTTTTTGTCGGAGACTTGCAACTGTAAACTTCACTTGAGCACCTGCAGTGTTATTCTAGTGGAGTAGGATTAGCTGCAGCCTTGCCAGCACCTGCAGTGTTATTCTAGTGGAGTAGGGTTAGCTGCAGCCTTGCCAGCACCTGCAGTGTTATTCTAGTGGAGTAGGGTTAGCTGCAGCCTTGCCAGCACCTGCAGTGTTATTCTAGTGGAGTAGGGTTAGCTGCAGCCTTGCCAGCACCTGCAGTGTTATTCTAGTGGAGTAGGGTAGCTGCAGCCTTGCCAGCACCTGCAGTGTTATTCTAGTGGAGTAGGATTAGCTACAGCCTTGCCAGCACCTGCAGTGTTATTCTAGTGGAGTAGGGTTAGCTGCAGCCCTGCCAGCACCTGCAGTGTTATTCTAGTGGAGTAGGATTAGCTACAGCCTTGCCAGCACCTGCAGTGTTATTCTAGTGGAGTAGGATTAGCTGCAGCCTTGCCAGCACCTGCAGTGTTATTCTAGTGGAGTAGGATTAGCTACAGCCTTGCCAGCACCTGCAGTGTTATTCTAGTGGAGTAGGATTAGCTACAGCCTTGCCAGCACCTGCAGTGTTATTCTAGTGGAGTAGGATTAGCTGCAGCCTTGCCAGCACCTGCAGTGTTATTCTAGTGGAGTAGGGTTAGCTGCAGCCTTGCCAGCACCTGCAGTGTTATTCTAGTGGAGTAGCATTAGCTGCAGCCTTGCCAGCACCTGCAGTGTTATTCTAGTGGAGTAGGGCTAGCTGCAGCCTTGCCAGCACCTGCAGTGTTATTCTAGTGGAGTAGGGTTAGCTGCAGCCTTGCCAGCACCTGCAGTGTTATTCTAGTGGAGTAGGATTAGCTGCAGCCTTGCCAGCACCTGCAGTGTTATTCTAGTGGAGTAGGGTTAGCTGCAGCCTTGCCAGCACCTGCAGTGTTATTCTAGTGGAGTAGGGCTAGCTGCAGCCTTGCCAGCACCTGCAGTGTTATTCTAGTGGAGTAGGGTTAGCTGCAGCCTTGCCAGCACCTGCAGTGTTATTCTAGTGGAGTAGGATTAGCTGCAGCCTTGCCAGCACCTGCAGTGTTATTCTAGTGGAGTAGGGTTAGCTGCCGCCTTGCTAGTCAATGGCTTTGGTTGGATTTCACCTTGCGAGCTCTAGCTAAGCTTTTTGGTCAAGGCTACCAATTTGCGATCTTTCGCTAGATATACAGTATCAGCGATTGTCGGGACATGAAAGCCTGCATGATCAGATACATCCGCTATAACATGACCATCTAATAATTTTTCTGTGGTGGGGGGGGGGGGGGGGGGGGGTTAATGATGGTTTGAAATACGTTGTTACTATACTAGAGCTCTGTCTTGCACTGGGGCCTAGGGGGATAGTCACCGGTGGGGATGCTCGTTCATTCAAGGAGACATGTATTTGTTCTTGCTGTTGTTGTGCGAGTTGTCACACCTTTAGCTTGTGTGTGCCTACTATTCCATTGCTATGGCAATAAGCAGGTGTGGAAGTTTATACAACCTAAGAGGTGAGAAAAACCGTCATCTCATTTTTAACGGCTCAAACACAAGACTACTCACAGAAATGGACTCATAATCCATCTTTTATTAAAAAAATATGTGAAAACCTGAAGGCAGTATACTACAGGGAAGTGTCTAGTATACTAAGGAAGTGCTGTAATGATATTCATAGAATAATAACCCCCACAGACTCTGGACCCAATTAGTACATATATGCAAAGCTGTAAGACATAACACAGAGCATGCTGGTGGGAGTGGAGTGCAGCTTTCTGTTGGTGCAGAGATGGAAGCTTATGGTGATCAAGCAGCAGCTGCAAGTCACCAGTTTTGCTGCAAGTGTAGGGAGGAGCCGAGCAGGTGACCGGGCGATCACCAACATAGATGGTACGATTTAGAAAGGTCAGACAGAGGTCACTTGGTTTTTAAAAACTCTTTTTCAAGTTTCAACCAAGTATACAGACAGTGTTTGGCAGCTAGTGTGTTTCAACCAAGTATACAGACAGTGTTTGGTAGCTAGTGTGTTTCAACCAAGTATACAGACAGTGTTTGGCAGCTAGTGTGTTTCAACCAAGTATACAGACAGTGTTTGGCAGCTAGTGTGTTTCAACCAAGTATACAGACAGTGTTTGGTAGCTAGTGTGTTTCAACCAAGTATACAGACAGTGTTTGGCAGCTAGTGTGTTTCGACCAAGTATACAGACAGTGTTTGGCAGCTAGTGTGTTTCAACCAAGTATACAGACAGTGTTTGGTAGCTAGTGTGTTTCAACCAAGTATACAGACAGTGTTTGGTAGCTAGTGTGTTTCAACCAAGTATACAGACAGTGTTTGGTAGCTAGTGTGTTTCAACCAAGTATACAGACAGTGTTTGGCAGCTAGTGTGTTTCAACCAAGTATACAGACAGTGTTTGGTAGCTAGTGTGTTTCGACCAAGTACATAATTATACAGACTATTAGTAGATGCTGTGAGAAGTAACAATTGATGCTTATTTATGGACTAGACACTTTCTGTACAGTTGTCCACTTGTACTCTGACCCTGGCATATACCTGGAATAGAATATCAATACTCTTACTCTTATGACTAAGTGGGAGTGGTTAAGGGAGGAGTTTAGTGTGAGTGAGAGAGAGCATGTGAGGGATATGTGGTGTGTCTGTAGGTTATGATAGAGTAGATAAGGAGCAGACTATAGCAACAACACAAACACACACACACACACACACACACACACACACACACACACACACACCAGAACAGATAAAACTGAACTCAAAACTCTCACTCTACAACTCGGAGTCCATGTTCATTGGTTGGTCACTAAAGATAAGTCAAGTGAGTACCAGGAGCACCCAGTTCAGCATAGGAAGTGGAAATGGAATGTGTGTAGGGTGTATGTGATGATACATATATGTGCTTGTTGAGCTATGTGTGTGTGTGGGAGTGAAGGAGGGAGGTGTGTGACTATGCTGAGCTACATGTGTGTGTGTGTGGAGAGTGAAGGAGGGAGGTGTGTGACTATGCTGAGCTACATGTGTGTGTGTGTGTGTGTGTGGGAGTGAAGGAGGGAGGTGTGTGACTACGCTGAGCTACATGTGTGTGTGTGTGTGGGGGAGTGAAGGAGGGAGGTGTGTGACTACGCTGAGCTACATGTGTGTGTGTGTGGGAGTGAAGGAGGGCGGTGTGTGACTACGCTGAGGCCATATCCCATCGGTCTAGTCTCCATTTCCATGAGCTTAACGTGGCTATTCCTTGCATCATTGCACTGTCTAGAATCCCAGTGAGGCAACTTGGATTATTCCTGTTTGCTTGGTCCTATTTGTCTTACAAAACATTCAAATTTGTAGGCATGGCAACGCTGCATTAGCACAGCTGTACACTGCTACTGGTCCTAAGAAACTGTTGGAGAGTGAATGTTAATAGGAGCTTTTTGTAAATAATATTGTATACATTCATGCATCTATACATTATAGCAAAATTGTGTTTCCGGTAATCTTTCCTCCTAATTAAAGCACTTATCGCACACTGTCGGTATACTTAGGCAAAATCTGGAAAAAAATTGCTCAAAATAAAGTGACCTCGGTCTGACCTTGCCAATTGTACTGCCATGTTGGCACAGGGTTTCTGCTCGGCTCCTCCCTAGAGTTGCAGCAAAATTGGTGGCTTGCAGCTGCTTCTTGATCACCATAAGCTGCACCAGCAGAAAGCTGCACTCCACTCTCACCAGCATGCTCCATAAGTGGCCTGTCTCAAAAGTAATAAGGCAGGCCATAAACTTTGCCTAGAGTTTGTGTGATTATTACTCTGTGAACCTCACTACAGCACTTCCTGTAGTATACTAGATACATACTTCCTATAGTATACTAGATACTTCTGTAATGTACTATACTAGATACTTTCAGTAGTATACTAGATACTTCCTGTAGTATACTAGATACTTCCTGTAGTATACTAGATATTTTTCCATTAGTTTACTAGACAGCCATGCCATAGCTGCCAGCCAATACCATAATGATGACTATTGATAACAAACATCTAAATATCTTGTTATTAATTGTTATTTTTGTTGTTGTTATTATTATTACTGCTATTACTATTGTTGTTATAACAACTTTCTTGATGACGGACTTGAATTTTCGTCTCGCTGTTTTGGCTGGATCCTCTCAGTATTCCCGATGAAGGCTAGAACATCTAGCCAAAACTGGGAGAAGAAAATTCAAAGTTTGTTGAAAGCATTATTATTATCATCATCAGCATCAACATCATCATACCACCATCATAAGCATCATCATACCACCATCACCATCATACCACCATCATAAGCATCATCATACCACCATCATAAGCATCATCATACCACCATCACCATCATACCACCATCATCATCATAAGCAGCATCATCATCATCATACCCATCATCATCATACCATCATAAGCATCATCATCATCATACCCATCATTATAAGCATCATCATCATACCCACCATCATCATCACATAAGTATCATCATACACCATCATCATCATGAACATCGTAATGCTATTCCTGTTGTGATCCACTACAAGGTACAATAGCTCTAGTAATAAAAAAATTTACCAAGTGGTCCCAAAACCCTTGAAGTGATGTTTCCCTGTTTGTCTATTAGCTTTGTTTGGTAGTCAAGGTTACCAGTTCATCCTGAGGGTACATAACCATTCATTTCCCCCTCCCTTTCAATTTTTTGGTTTTAATTCCTATCAACATGACACACTTTTCCCCTGGTTCCCACCAGCAGTTTCTGAGTGTACAGTGAACAGACAGAATAGTCCATCCAGGATCAAACTGGGGGCCTTGAGTAGCACAGCAAACTGCATATTTTATAGTAATAATAATAATCTTTCAATGAACTCTCAGTTGACATACTTGTAATAACATTACAATAACCTTCTACTTCAAATTATATTGTCTCTCTCTCTTGGATGCCATACCATTGCAGGTATCTCAGCTACTGTCTTGTATTTTTGTGGAAACAAACTCAACTTTTTTTAAATTTTTTTTTGCTGATGCGACTGACATGAGACACACAGTTGAATCTGAAGTGGAACCAGCAAAGGGGGTGGGAGGGGGGGGACAAGATAGCTAGGCCATGCCATGCTATGTAAGAAGCTGTTATGTTTATAGAGCTATGAGAAGCAGCAGTTGAAGAATGACTGGATTGTGAATGACGCCCTGCTAACCTAAGAGATTGGGTGTGTAAAAGGGGGGGATGGTGTCATTCTAGGACATTCTAGGACATGCATGCACAAGAAAAGTGTCAAAGCCATGTTCTCTTATGTGATGTTGGCTATAATGACTACACCTTACCTGTTTTATGATTTGTAAAAACATTTCTCCCACCTTAGTGCTTGGCAGTGTCACCTGACGAAAGCATTGCCACCATGGCTTCTTTGGGGTGTGGGAGAAAGCTGGTATTCTCCCCCCATTGGATCTATTTTATCCCTCTTCCCTTGACAACGACTTAAAGGATAAATTTCCACACAAATGCCAGGCCCCTTCCTAATTTCCACACACATAAATACATCATCTCCCCCATACCTCCCCCATGTCCTATAACTTCCACACACCTCCTCCCATGTCCTATAACTTCCACACACCTCCTCCCATGTCCTATAACTTCCACATACCTCCCTCATGTCCTATAACTTCCACATACTTGCCCCCATGTCCTATAACTTCCACACACCTCCTCCCATGTCCTATAACTTCCACACACCTCCCCCATGCCCTATAACTTCCACACACCTCCTCCCATGTCCTATAATTTCCACACACCTCCCATGTCCTATAACTTCCACACACCTCCCATGTCCTATAACTTCCACACACCTCCCATGTCCTATAACTTCCACATACTTGCCCCCATGTCCTATAACTTCCACACACCTCCTCCCATGTCCTATAACTTCCACACTCCTCCCCACATGCCCTATAACTTCCACACACCTCCCCCATGCCCTATAACCAACACACCTCCCTTCATGTCCTATAACTTCCACACTCCTCCCCACATGCCCTATAACTTCCACACACCTCCCCACATGCCCTATAACTTCTACACACCTCCCTCATGCCATTCCACACACCTCCTTTACCCACCACTATAAATTGTATTTCCCTTCCCAATACAAGATCATCAAGGAAGCACTGCATGAGTTTAGCCATCTGCCACTGACATTATAGGGGATGAGCTTGTGGGTAGGCAGGTGAGTACAAAAGGACCTCACATATGGCTAGCTATTTTTGTAGTAGGATTAATATTTTTCCATTTTCACGAGGGCTGAAATTCCATCCAGGAATAGATCGGACAAAATAACAGAGTGTGTGGGGAATAGCTTCCACTCTACGCTTAATTAATCCTTGGGTAGTCCCCCACCACCACCAATTCCCAGGTGGCCACCATTGGTGTGAATACTGGTATGTAATTACAGTATTGAAGGGGGGGGCCTTATATAC
Source organism: Cladorhizidae sp. MBARI D1340-BT2 (assembly GCA_028752905.1). Classification (NCBI taxonomy): domain Eukaryota; kingdom Metazoa; phylum Porifera; class Demospongiae; order Poecilosclerida; family Cladorhizidae; species Cladorhizidae sp. MBARI D1340-BT2. The sequence goes on from JAQNBH010000010.1 coordinate 19,039,620, forward strand.
TACTGGGTTTGAGAAGGTGAGGCAGCTCATCAGCAATGAACGTTTCAGTGACTCATTGGAAATGCGTAACTAGACTTTTTATCTCATATCGTCTTAAAAATGGAATTTTAAAAGCTTAAGTTTCAACAACTTGCTTTGATCACTCCGAGAGGCTGGAGGATGTTGTTGAGCTGGTATGAGAGGAGGTGAGATTTGGTGTCATATCAGGTGATAATTGCCTTGCATTAAAAGTATTTTCATGAGGAGGGGTGGAGCCAACATTCTGTGATGCCAGTGGAACTTGGCATATCCAGCCTGGGGTACCAGGAAATCAAGAGACCCCCATTAACTAGAGACAGCCTTGACCCAGGGGGCTCACTATTAACTAGAGTCAGCCTGTGGTACCAGAGGACCCAGGGGGCCCACTATTAACTAGAGTCAGCCTGTGGTACCAGAGGACCCAGGGGGCCCACTATTAATAGAGTCAGCCTGTGGTACCAGAGGACCCAGGGGCCCCACTATTAACTAGAGTCAGCCTGTGGTACCAGAGGATCCAGGGGGCCCACTATTAACTAGAGTCAGCCTGTGGTACCAGAGGATCCAGGGGGCCCACTATTAACTAGAGACAGCATGTGGTACCAGAGGACCCAGGGTCCCCACTATTAACTAGAGTCAGCCTGTGGTATCAGAGGACCCAGGGGGCCCACTATTAACTAGAGTCAGCCTGTGGTACCAGAGGACCCAGGGGGCCCACTATTAACTAGAGACAACCTGTGGTACCAGAGGATCCAGGGGGCCCACTATTAACTAGAGACAGCCTGTGGTACCAGAGGACCCAGGGAGCCCACTAGTCAGCCTGTCAGAGGACCCAGGGGACTAACTAGAGACAGCCCAAGACCCAACATTAACTAGAGACAACCCTAGTCTTGCAGGCCAGGCATTTAATCATATGCAGCCAGGTTCTCATGTGCCAGTGGAATATTGTCCATGTCTCAAGTGTACACATGCCTATGCTTGGCCAAGTTCAATACCTGCCAAGAAAGTGGAGTGATTATTCACTATTGTTTTAGCTGGTAATGGTGCTTGATAACATTGACCAATAGGATGGTGTCAACATTCCGTTCCTTGCACACAGAAAATAAGTGTCTATAATCACCAGACGTATATTCAACCAGGATACGTCTGGTCCACGATACTAAGACAAACAGTAATGCCAGGGGACCCAGCATACCAAGTGCAACCAGTAAACACAGCATTTTCTCTTCATATTTGGTGTGGCTGTTCCCCTGCTTAGTCAGCAGCTTGTCTCTAGTGAATGGTAGATAGCTAGGTTCCCATTGGTGCACATAGTTCATTAATCTAGTCAGCCACAGCTAGATAACACAGAAATGCGGATATCCACTGCATTATTCTTAGAGTGGCTTTTGGTGGTTTTCCAGAGCTTCCTGTACCAATTTAGTGCTAATCAACCACCCTGAAGATGGCCTGAGCTGTTGGTTCTAATAGGCTGCAAAGTCAGTAGAGTTAAGAGAACTGGTTGCATAGTCGGTAGAGGAGAGAGAAACAGTCAGTAGAAGAGAGAGAACTGACTCTAGGAGAGAGAACTGGCTGCATAGTTAGAAGAGGAGAGAGAACTGGTTGCATAGTCAGTAGAGGAGAGAGAAACAGTCAGTAGAAGAGAGAGACTCTATAGTCAGTAGAGGAGAGAGAACTGGTTGCATAGTCAGTAGAGGAGAGAGAAACAGTCAGTAGAAGAGAGAGAACTGACTCTATAGTCAGTAGAGGAGAGAGAACTGGCTGCATGGTTATTAGAGGAGAGAGAACTGGTTGCATTATCATCAGTAGAGGAGAGAGAAACAGTCAGTAGAGGAGAGAGAACTGACTCTATAGTCAGTAGAGGAGAAAGAAATGGCTGGATGGTTATTAGAGGAGAGAGAACTGGCTGCATAGTTAGAAGAGGAGAGAGAACTGGTTGCATAGTCAGTAGAGGAGAGAGAAACAGTCAGTAGAAGAGAGAGACTCTATAGTCAGTAGAGGAGAGAGAACTGGTTGCATAGTCAGTAGAGGAGAGAGAAACAGTCAGTAGAGGAGAGAGAACTGGCTGCATGGTTATTAGAGGAGAGAGAACTGGTTGCATTATCAGTAGAGGAGAGAGAAACAGTCAGTAGAGGAGAGAGAACTGACTCTATAGTCAGTAGAGGAGAGAGAACTGGCTGCATAGTTAGAAGAGGAGAGAGAACTAGCTGCATAATCAGTAGAGAAAAGAGAACTGGTTGCATAGTCAGTAGAGGAGAGAGAATTGGTTGCTTAGTCCGTAGAAGAGAGATAACTGGCTGCATAGTGCATAGTCGGTAGTGAAGAGAGAACTGGTTGCATAGTTAGAAGAGGAGAGAGAACTGGCTGCATAGTTAGAAGAGGAGAGAGAACTGGTTGCATAGTCAGTAGAGGAGAGAGAACTGGCTGCATGGTTATTAGAGGAGAGAGAACTGGCTGCATAGTTAGAAGAGGAGAGAGAACTGGTTGCATAGTGAGTAGAGGAGAGAGAACTGGCTGCATGGTTATTAGAGGAGAGAGAAATGGCTGCATAGTTAGAAGAGGAGAGAGAACTGGCTGCATAGTCGGAAGTGAAGAGAGAACTGGTTGCATAATCAATAGAAGGAGAACTGGTTGCATAGTCGGTAGAGAGAAGTTTATCAGAAACAATTTTTCCTTATCTTGTCATCAGCTGATAATAATCATCATAAAAAGGTTTCCCATAAGTGCATGTGGCTATCTAATTGTCCAGCAAGATTTTAATCATGTCATCTTTGCTCCTCCCTTCCCCCTTTGTTTGTATTCAGAGAAGTTCCAAGAGGTATTTCCCGACCAAGTTGGCCATAAATTTAGTGTCAGGTGAATTACATAGTATGAGCTATCTACACAACAATTATTTTGCTTATAGATGATATAGATGATATATAATTAAACATACTTAAGATAATAGAGATAATATAATATATTTAATATATATAGCATATAACATATAGTAATTATTATAGTATCTACACAACAATTATTTTGCTTATGTATGATATATTATGTATGATATATAATTAATGTAATGCAACATACATAAGATAATAGAGATAATATATATGTACTTAATACATATAGCATATAATATATAATAATTATTGTATTTTACATATGATATCTATATAAATATCTGTCTGTATGCATGTGTGTCTACCAACGGTTGAACAGAAGGTCGGATCCGGTCGAAACTTCACCTCTATACCAAATAGATGAGTGGATGTTTTTTTAATTTTTAAGTTTGGTCCAGATCTGGACGTGGGGCCTCATTTTTGGAAGCCACCATCGCCGAAAATGGCAAACTACTTGGCCTTGTCAGCCATTTTGTGCGCATGTGTACCTCACATTCCTGACGATCGCTCACAAAGATGCAGCATGGCAGCATTATCAACACACTGTACTAGCTAGGTTAGGGCTCGTGGGACTCAAGCTATTTGCTAGCGAGGCTGCTTCTAGCCCTACTCTATTACTTTAATTACTAAATTTTCAGAGGGCAGCTATCATCATCGTTGATGGCACTAATTAGCAGTTTTTCTGTAATTGAGAATATGAAAATAGTGCAAAACCAAAGATAGCACAATAAAAAAAGCCAGAAAGGTCCACATGCCAAACAGAAAGTGAAGGAACTTAGCCAGGAGTCCAGTGACCAGCATGACTAGTGAATCCAAGCCACCCAGGAGAGAAGTACTGCAAAAAAATATAATAATAATATTTACTAATATGTTCTCCTCTTCTAGATATTTTGTCCTTTCTCGGGCAATGCCGGGTACCTCTGCTAGTATATATGTATATAATAAATCACTCTTGCTTTATGCTGTTAGTGTTTGTATGTGACACAGAGCTTCTCCATGTAGTGTAGTGCACAATAAGTATAATATTGTAGTATACTTGGAACTTATGGGCTTATGGGCTTAAAAATATGCGTCAAGAACTAGATTCTATTCAAGTGATACGATGTGATGTGGCAAGCTTGTGTTCACAATACCAGATACACAGGAAGTTTCTAGTATGCTACAGGAAGTATCTAGTAAAACTATAGGAAGTATTACAAATGGTGGCTAGTATACTACAGGAAGTGTATGGCATACAGGAAATGCTATAATGATATTCACAAAAGCACCAACTTGACTCCCAATTGGTAGATGCATAAAGTTTGTAGTTTGCCTGTTGCTTTTGAGACAGCATGGAGTGTGCTTGTGAGAGTGGACTGCAGCTTTCTGTTGGCGCAGAGATGGAAGCTTATGATAATCAAGCAGCAGCTGCAAGTCACCAAGTCTGCTATACATCTAGGTAGGAGCCAAGCGGGAAAACCTGCCATCGCCAACTTAGAGTGATACATTAGCCAGGTCAGACAGAGGTCACTTGATTTTTGGCAACTTTTTTTCCAAGATTCGACTCTACAGACAGTGTGCGATAATTTTTCACATAATCGAATCTGCATATAGTAAAGGGTGTGGCCAATCCATGAATATCTCCCACACAGGTTCTTCTGTCAGTCGCCACCTGCGAAGTTCAACAGTCAGAAATATCCCGTTATATGCACTAATGCTTAGTTTGGGAAGGAAATGATTGTCAGAAGTTGATTACAGAAGTTGATTACATTAGAGGAGATATGGCACACTGTGCGTGGAGTTAATCTTGAAAAGCAGTGGCTAGAAATCAAGTGACCCCTGTCTGACCTTGCCAATTGTACAATCTATGTTGGTGATCGCAGGGTTTCCTGCTCGGCTCCTCCTTAGACTTGCAGAAAAATTGGTGACTTGCAGCTGCTGCTTGATCGCCATGAGCCTCCGTCTCTGCACCAGCAGGGAGCTGCACTCCACTCCCACCAGCAGGGAGCTGCACTCCACTCCCACCAGCAGGGAGCTGCACTCCACTCCCACCAGCAGGGAGCTGCACTCCACTCCCACCAGCAGGGAGCTGCACTCCACTCCCACCAGCAGGGAGCTGCACTCCACTCCCACCAGCATGCTCTGTGCTCTATCTTAAAAACAATGGGCAAACACTACAAACTTGGTGTCTAGAGTTTGTGGGATTATTACTCTATGAATCCATACAGCACTTCCTGCATGTGTGCTAGACATTTCCTGTGGCATTTTAGAGACCTGTAACATTTAATTTGTTCCCCCCTTATTGAAAGTTTTGTTCCCACCCTAGCCCTAGCCCTAGCCCTTTATTTTTCAAGAGGGAACTTTTTTTTCAAGTAAAACGTTCCAGGGGGAACATCTTTTTTAAAGAGAAAGTTCCAGGGGGAACCAAATATGGGAAGACCAAATTTGTCATGACAGACCCATGCCTACTCCTTTGGAAGTTATTGTCTGAGCACTGAAATGACAAGAAAGAGTTTTGGAAATGTCAACATATTTTGATCTCTGGTCAAAATCATTGTCCATGCTCAAACAGTTCTGTATTCTGGACCACATTCACTTTGCACTCAAGCAACAATCATTGTCCATTGCTCATTACGAGAGAAGTATGACTTCTGACTATGAAGGAGGAGAAGCTTGTTTTAGCTTCTTACAGGAACTGGCACAAAACAGTCCAAATATGCAGAGAAATGCAAAGAAAGGCAGTGAGAGAACCCGGACAAGTGAGGAGAGGGAGAGGAAAGGTTGAGAGCGAGGTGTGATCAGTACCACTCAAGACAGCAACATAATCCAGCCCAGCATGACATGGGAGTGGGCGTTCCAGAAGACAGCAGGAAAGTGTTGAACAGTGCCAACAAAGTCTAGACAATCTTAGACAAAACCGACGTGCTAGGGTGCAGCAGGAAAGACATGAACAGTGACAATGGAGTCCTGCTAGGGTGCAGTAGGAAAGCCATGACAGTGATGATGGAGTCCTGCTAGGGTGCAGTAGGAAAGCCATGACAGTGATGATGGAGTCCTGCTAGGGTGCAGCAGTATAGCCATGACAGTGATGATGGAGTCCTGCTAGGGTGCAGCAGGAAAGCCATGACTGTGATGATGGAGTCCTGCTAGGGTGCAGTAGGAAAGCCATGACAGTGATGATGGAGTCCTGCTAGGGTGCAGTAGGAAAGCCATGACAGTGATGATGGAGTCCTGCTAGGGTGCAGCAGTAAAGCCATGACAGTGATGATGGAGTCCTGCTAGGGTGCAGCAGGAAAGCCATGACTGTGATGATGGAGTCCTGCTAGGGTGCAGTAGGAAAGCCATGACAGTGATGATGGAGTCCTGCTAGGGTGCAGCAGGAAAGCCATGACAGTGATGATGGAGTCCTGCTAGGGTGCAGTAGGAAAGCCATGAGCAGTAACGATGGAGTCCTGCCAGGATGTATAACACTGATGAGCTGGATCTTGTACAGATCAGATGTAAAGAAAATGTCTCTTTACTAGATTAACTTCAGGCAGACTTGCTTGTGTAACCACTTGTTTGCCATGAGGGCCCATGACGTATGAGCTCGTAAAAAATTGCCAACTAGTTCATGCACTCCAGGACTATATTCTGGCAGTGAGGTAAGTGTTTTCACGGCGGACAATAGTCGTTTTTCTGGGAATGAGAGAAGGAAGATATCACAAAGAGGACTTCAAATGGTTGGTTTACACGGGCATGTTCCAACCTATACAAGGCCTTCAACTTGAATTTACTCCACTCAACATTTGGGCTAGAGGCTCCAACCTTCATCAGGAGATTATTCCTGATGGAGAATAGAGCATCTAGCTGAAACGTCGAATGATCAAATTCAAGTTAAGTCATTGTAAATACATTATGTCAGCTGCGATTTCATTGAGCGATCTTTCAGCCTGCTTCAATAATAATCCACCTGTTGAGGTTGGTTAGCAACTAACCGGGTTGGTTTTTATAATCCGTTGACCCAAACCCGGTTTAGAATCCAGGTTAAAGGCCCCATATAAACAAGGTTCCTCCACCAAGAAGTATGTATGTGTTGTCCATGGCTCCTGAGAAGCATAAATAGAGAATTATTCTGAAGCTGCATAATTGAGTTGTGTGTCTAAGGCTACCAAGATGTGCATGAGCTATACTTCTAGTTCGCTCTATTTGTCGAAAACAAAGGAGATTTGAGTACAGAGCATTGTTCTGCTCAGCTGCAAGTAGCTTCTTTTGAGTCCAGCAATCTAACAACAGCCTGTGTGTGATGGAATTTTAAATAGATCTTACGGTATCAGGGTTGCGGCTTATACGCAGGAGACCATCAATATACTGCAATGTTGAGCAGATTTGGGACTACCACTTGTACCCAGGGGCAAACTTGTAGCCCCGTAAAAAAAAAATTCATCCCCTCTACATTATTTATGGTATTTAAATTTCACTACAAGTAATGCTACAAGTAATGCTATTACATATTCAACTAATATTTGATGTCTATAAGAAACAGTCTTTTTAATGGTAACTCTTTGTCATATTCCTGATGAAGAGCATCTATTTGAAAAGTCGAGAGAATACAATTTCAAGTTGATTAGTAAATATTTTGTATTATCATAGGGTTAAAAAAATGCAGTGCTTGAGAACTCTCTTCTCAATAACTCTGCTTGCTGGTGTGTAGATGTTATTTGTGTCCACCATGAAGGTCAATCAATAAGTTTCAAAATTGAATTTCCATTCGAGCATGCTTAGTGTGGTTTGAGCACATGGGTTAAATTTCGTGTATTAGAAAACATCCACGAAGACAACAAAAAATATGGAAGCCCTCGAAAATTTCAGCCTTTGTGATGGTACCATTCTGAGAGTATGAACTGTGAAGTACGAAGTAAAATGTAGTCCACTTTCATTTAACAAGTGGCCGCTGTTAGGAAGAGTATATTTATCAAGCACCCAGTATATAGATTCTGTCGAAAGTCAAAGTGGCCGATGAGAATGATAGTGATTACAGTCCATTTGCTGACTTGGACGGAGGTGAAGTTGAAGGTTTGAGAGAATCTGTGGATCAATGGCTAAAGCAGAGGCAGCAGCTGGATGTTAAAACAGCAAGTCCTAGAGCCTGCTCACTTCATTCCGAATGATCACATGAGTATGCGAGTATGAACATCGTGTGTGTGTGTGTGTGTCACTTAGAATAAATGGTGACAGTCTCATGATGCAATTCTCCACAACACATAGCAAGCACCCATCCATCTGATTTTGAAGGTGAAAGGTCAAGTGTCCATAGGCACTGACGACGTAACAGGAAAAACTTTCTGTGTTATTTTTTGTCGCAGATCCCCGGCACACTTGGCATGCACAAGGAATGTTTGTAATCCAGCAGTAAAATCTCATGGCTATATATAAAAACATGACACTCAAAGCTCACTGCTGAGCAGCTGATGAATTAGATCAAGCTTAAAGCAAGCAGCCATTTCATAACACAATACTTTGCCCTGTAACATGAGGGGAGCAACATGAACTATGGAAGATCAGTAGAACAAAATCAGCATTTATGAAATTGTGGGGGGGGGGGGGGGGGGGGGGAGGGGATCGGGTTTTATGAAATTCTAGAGCCGGGGAGCCGGGGAGCAGATGTATAGGAATTTATCTTGATTTAAGAAAATGCCAATATAAATTATGAATAGTGAAATCTCTAACCTGTAAAAGTTCTGTTGTACCATGTGTACTACCCTTGGATGTCGTTTCCTAGTTCTGGTCATAGCCCTAGCTCTGGTCATAGCCCTAGCTCTGGTCATAGCCCTTAGCTCTGGTGATAGCCCTAGCTCTGGTCATAGCCCTAGCTCTGGTCACAGCCCTAGCTCTGGTCACAGCCCTAGCTCTGGTCATAGCCCTAGCTCTGGTCATAGCCCTTAGCTCTGGTGATAGCCCTGGCTCTGGTCATAGCCCTGGTCATAGCCCTAGAGCTAGTCATAGCTCTAGCTCTGGTCATAGCCCTTAGCTCTGGTGATAGCCCTGGCTCTGGTCATAGCCCTAGCTCTGGTCATAGCCCTGGTCATAGCCCTGGTCATAGCCCTAGAGCTAGTCATAGCTCTAGCTCTGGTCATAACCCTAGCTCTGGTGATAGCCCTAGCTCTGGTCATAGCCCTAGCTCTGGTCATAGCCCTGGTCATATCTCCAGCTCTGGTCATAACCCTAGCTCTGGTCATAGCCCTAGCTCTGATCATAGCCCTAACTCAGGTCATAGCCCTAGCTTAGGTCATAGCCCTGGTCATAGTCATAGCCCTGGTCTAGCCATATATCCCTAGCTGCGCCCTTATCCCTAACCAGTGTTAGGTAGGCAAGAAGTTTTAAGTATTCAAGAATTCACTGGATGTAAGCACTCACCAGCTTTCAATTGCTGTGTGCATAAAGGCAAGGAAATCATTTTTCCCATGGGGTTGTGTCAGGTCAACATGAAATGTGCTTATAATGTACACTGTGCTAAGCCACTAATGTTAGCTGTGTGCAGTACTCCTCCTGTGCTAAGGATCACGTGGTGTAGTAGACCTTCAAAATGTTGAGGGTAGGAATAGGGAGAGAGGAGGGGAGGGGGGGGGGTGAAAGGATGGGATAGTTAGGGAGAGTAAGAATATGGGAGTGGAGGTGGGAAGAGGGGGAGGAGAAGTGTTGGGAGGGTCGAGGGAATTGGAGGTGATTGGGAAGGTGTGAAGGGAGGGGAGGGGGTGAAAATATGGAAGAGGAGGGATGAACGAGGGAGGAGTAACAGGATGAGAGAGGAGGGGAAGAGAGGAATGGGGGGAGTATGAGGATAGGAGGGGAGGGGAGAAATGGGGTGGTGTGGGGCGATGGGAGGGGAGGAATGCGGGGGGTACAAGAGAGAATAGAGGAATGGAGGGGACGGGAGAGAGGATGTGAGGAGGTGGGAAGAGGAGGAGGGTGGGTGGGGGTGGGTGGCGAGGGGAAAGTAAGCAAAAACTCACACTAAAACTCACTAGTGTTTACTTGACCAACATCCGGCCAGAAGTGCTGGCTACATCCTCCTGAAGACCGCACACATGTTGATATGCTGTATAGTGGGATGATGTAATGACAGCATAATACCCAGCCATAACACCTGCACGGTGGTATTTATTTTATTGTTATTTAATTTCTCTATATCAGCTTAGAAACAAATTGTTTAGGCCAACATCCTTTGGGCTTTTCCATGGTAATAGTGAATTGATATGATAACACTAAATTAGCTAACAAAAAAAAAAGGTCACGAGTTGCACATGATCCATGAGGTGCCTGATTTCTTCTGTGTAAAAACACTGCACCAGATCAGACCGATGATGGGCCTAGTTTCATGTGGACAGTTTTGAGGGTGGAGACCCAGCAACTAACTAGCTCCAGCCCTACATCTCTGTTAAGGCACTGATCCTCAGATGTAAGATGGGATATGCAGTGCTTCCTTCACAAGCAGTTTCCTCCATCTAATGATTTGATCACCGAGGTCTCTTCCCATACGATTAGGTTGTGGTGATTGCATGCATGTTCGGCAAAGGCAGACTTCATCATCAACTCCCCTTTCTTGCAAGTGTCCTTATGTTCTTTCATCCTGGTCTCCAACCAACTCCTTGTGTACACCTTCCCACAGCTGTTAGGAATATAATATATGGCAGATGAATCCATACTAGATGGTAACCTATCGTTGGAGTGTGTCCTTACCCTGAGAATTGCACTCGTAGAGTCGTGCCTAACTTGAGAAGGACACTTGGGATGTTTTATTCACTTACTAAACTTCTATTTATCTGACAATACGACTTTGGAAATGGTATGACTGCTGGAATGTTAAAAATTCTAGTGTGCATGACAGAAAACTTACAATCGTTTGCTTTCCTATAAAAGCATCCCTTCTCAATTAGATTAAGGATTCTCCTTTGGGAGCTTCTAGGATATTACTTTTTGCTTTGAAATGTTCAGAATGTTTGTTTTGGTAAGTAAAGTCGAGTTTCTGGGACTAGTTTTGTTGCTGCTGCCTTTGAGGAGCGATTGGAAATGACAAGTGTACATAACAGCTTTAATTAAGCAGGTAATGATGAAACAACCAACAGAGTAAGTCATGTGACATTGAGGCTGCTTACAATTGACCTTAGGAGGAAGGGTTGGTGGATGTGGAAACCCCCTATGTGAGCCTACTTACATAGCAACTTGTAGTAGCTGGATAATTGTCGCTAGATTAAATTCCTGAAATCATTGGTATTGACTTTGAAGGTGACATCGACTTCCATTTTGTTGTTGCTATAAGGTCTGGTGTTAAATGACTGCTAAATGAACTCTCAGGAGTACATTCGAATGTTACATATAAGGTGGAGTGTGGAGCCTCGCTTCCATCCACTAAGGTAGGCTTTCCACGGATCTGTAGAGAAATGGCCACAAGGACCTACTGAACAAATCCTATCTACAGTTAACTATCTCCATAACTTTGCTCAGGGAAGCTTTGCTTTTGAGAGATGGCTACAATTCATTGTCACACCAAAGCTCAGTAAAACAATTATGTAACATGCATTGTAACATGCATATATGATAGCTATATGTAATGTAAATATAGCCAATAGTGCAGCAAAATTAATACCCTTGGATACTGAAATTAAAACTGCAGCTAAACTGACTAGCTGCAGTAATAATTATTAGACTTAATATTTAGCAGGACCTACCATTAGTAACGCATTTTCCCAGCAGATTAATAATAGCAGGGATGGAGCCCGATGTGGAGAACTTCGGAACAAATACCTGTAGACCGAACCTGTTTGGCAGGACCCAGAGGGACAAAAAAGAGCTAAAGATGATTCACCACCTTTCCATCCTTCTCGCCCCTCCGGTGGGAGGATTGGCCAACAAGGGCCTGCCGAACAAGCCCAATCTACAGTTATCTACTCCGGTAACCATAGCTCCGGAGAAACCTTGTCTTTGCGACATAGAATTCTTTGTCGAGCAGCTCCTCTGGATATCAACGAAGGCTAGCACTCTCTTCCTCTTTGCAAATTCGCAGCGTTATAAGAGCGTTTGGAACATCTTTTGTTGAGTCTTGCAAGCAAATCCAAAATGACGCTAGTGAGTGTTGATGTCTGACTTCGCCGTCGCGTGAGTGTGATTTTATAGACGGGTAGTTCTAAAAATAGAAAAATATTACGTCAACTCTAAGACAGTTTTTGTTGCAGGAAAAAACGGGCACAAAACTGGGATCTGATGACCTCGCGTGGGCATCATAACAAACAATTCTAGGCCTACCTCCTAGCAACCTCAAGCACACCTGTCTCAACTCTTGATTTCTGATACCCAGATGGGATGTAAATGAATTTAGGCACTACACTACACCCAACAAGAGGATTGCTGGCCTTGCTAGAGCTACTCCTCTAGTTTTAACTTGCTAATTATCTGTTTGTTTGCTATCTGTGATGCTGTTTGTTATCTGTGATGTGATGTTACTAGGGCTGCCTTGGATGTATGGGTGTATAAATCTTTTTAGTAGGAGAGGGGAGGGAGGATGAAGGCACTTTAGCTCACTTTGTTGACCAACATGTCGCATTAACCTTGACCTAGGCCAGACCAAGTAAAATGGGTGGATGGTTCCATGCATATACATACACAAAGAACTGAAGTGCTGTAATGATCCTAAATGCTTGTTTTTTAAAATGTTTTTTTCTTTTCTGATAAGAAATGTTGGTGTTGTGGAGGCTCTTCCCTCAATTGTGTAGAGTGAATAAGACTGCATCAAGTGCTAGGAGGTTAGGCTTGGTGATAAGAGTTAGGGCTAGGATATAGGGTACAGATATAGCTATGCCATATTAGCCTTAGACCTATCCCTAGGCCAACCTAGAGCTTATAGCTACACTAGCTAACCCCAGCCCTTTGGTCCGGTCCTTATTTTAGTTCGATCCTATATACACCCTAAATGTTGATATGCCTTGACTTGTACGTTACTTATCCAAGGATTTGTGTGTGTGTTGTGTGTGTATGTGTGTGTGGCAAGAGGGGGAGGGGGAGAGCAAGCTATGCTAGCCAGTCTCTACTAAGCTCACATATAGCTACATATATACACAAAGCAGCTGCATATTCTGGTAGGGCAATGTACATAGCTAGCTATAGCTAGTATACACTCCAGTACATGACTCATGAATTAGAGCATAGCCCTCCCTGTTTGCCAAATATGTAGTGGCAGCTGCCCTTGGCACTACAGCCTTCAATGTTAGTGTATTTGTGGTCTGGGCTGTTCTATAAGGCTGCTATTGTGAGCCGGATATGTTGAATGTATGTGCTGACACCACAAATCGGTAACCTTATTAAATGTGCCTGCAGTTGAGGCCTGACATCTTGCAAGTACAATCGTCATAGCCACCCAAGTTTTAAATGTAGACATGCATGTCTGTACAAAGCAGCTGCTCAAGTCACCTGCCATTTTGGAATTTTTTTTGTTTTGTTTTGGCTTTTTATTATTAAGTTTGGTCAATTGAATGTGTGAATTGTGTTGAATGTGCCTTTTGTGGGGGGAGGGCAGGGCAGGGGGGTTGGGAGTTATGCATGGGCTGGATTGTGGAAATATGCATAGTCAGTACTGGAGCTTAGACTTGGCTTGGCTAAAGCTATGGGTAGGACTAGAGCTAGGCCTTAGGTTGTTGCTGTGGTTAGGGAAAGGCGGTATGGCTGGGACTAGCACAGCTTTATCTGTAGCTGGCCCTGGTCCTAATCATAGCCATGGTCCTAGACCTAGCCCTATGCCATGGCCCTAGCTCTGGCCCTAACCTAAGCTCAAGCACTAGCCATGGCCCTAACCCAAAGCCATGACCGTAACCCAAGCTGTAGCACTAGCCATGTGGATTGTCCCTTACCCAAGCTGTAGCAGTAGCCATGGCCCTAACCCAAGCTGTAGCACTAGCCATGGTCCTAACCCAAGCTGTAGCCATGGCCTAACCCAAGCTTAACCATGGCCCTGACCCAAGCTTAACCATGGCCCTAACCCAAGCTGTAACACTAGCCATGTGGATTGCCCCTAACCCAAGCTGTAACACTAGCCATGGTCCTAACCAAAGCTGTGGCACTAGCCATGGCACCAACCCAAGCTGTAGCATTAGCCATGGCCCTAACCCAAGCTAGCCACTAGCCATGCGGATTGCCCCTAACCCAAGCTGTAGCACTAGCCATGGCCCTAACCCAAGCTGTAGCCATGGCCTAACCCAAGCTTAACCATGGCCCTGACCCAAACTTAACCATGGCCCTAACCCAAGCTTAACCATGGCCCTAACCCAAGATGTAGCACTAGCCATGTGGATTGCCCCTAACCCAAGCTGTAACACTCACTAGCCATGGTCCTAACCAAAGCTGTGGCACTAGTCATGGCACCAACCCAAGCTGTAGCACTAGCCATGGCCCTAACCCAAGCTAGCCACTAGCCATGCGGATTGCCCCTAACCCAAGCTGTAGCACTAGCCATGGCCCTAACCCAAGCTGTAGCCATGGCCTAACCCAAGCTGTAGCACTAGCCATGGCCCTAACCCAAGCTGTAGCCATGGCCTAACCCAAGCCTAACCATGGCCCTGACCCAAGCTTAACCATGGCCCTAACCCAAGCTTAACCATGGCCCTAACCCAAGCTGAGCACTAGCCATGGGACTACCTCTAGCCTTAGCCCTGGAACTATTTCTGACAATGTCGATTTTGTCCTTCACATTTTGACCACACCCATCAAATGTAGCTTCAGTAATATACGAATAATTGTGCAGACTGGACTCCATTTATAGTGCATTTATAGCGCATTTATAGCGCATGCACACACAAAAAGGACAATCTGGTCAAATTCCATGCAATGGTTTGTTCTGGTGTGTCACAATCTTCATGGAATTCTGTTGCACAAATAGCTAAAGAATGTGAAATTTGATCAGAGATCATGTGCCAGAGGCATTGCCTTGCTTCTGTCCATAAATAGAACAAAATGTTGTGTGCATTTCTCAGCTTACTGCTTCCTTGTGTCATGATCCTGGCATTACATCATCATGATGTCATACCTGGCATTACATCATCATGTTGTCATACCTCAGCTGGGGTTAGGACCAGAGTGTGAGGGTCAGGGCGGTAGCTAGGGTTAAGGCTAGAGCAGTGGTGAAGGGCTAGGGCAGTGGCTAGGTTTAGGGCTAGAATAATGGCTGGGTTAGGGCTATGGCTGGAGATTTTGAGCTATAGGTAACTAGCTATAGCTATAGTAGTATAGTTATAGGTAGGAGGTGAAGGAACGGAAAGATGCTGGAGATTTTGAGCTATAGGTAACTAGCTATAGCTATAGTAGTATAGTTATAGGTAGGAGGTGAAGGAACGGAAAGATGCTGGAGATTTTGAGCTATAGGTAACTAGCTCTAGCTAACACTAGTTATGATAGTAATTATAGCTGGGGTGTTATTACCCAACATGCAAACGGCTTCCAGGCATTTTCCTTTGCTCTTACATCCTTATACGTTTTCGAAAACTTGATGTAAACAAGAGAAGCTTCTCGCCAATTCAATCAACTTCTCATCAATCACCACTTCCTAGCTAAACTGCTGATGGTGAACCCATGTACTAGATTCTAGTATTCTGAGTAGAACTTTTTTCTAATTGAGCTTGCTGCGTTCCATTGCATTTTCTTGTGTTATCCGGTTCAGAACAGCCTGAACGCAACACTTGCTTACCGTTATGTGTTGTGAAGCAAACTTTACCCTATTGTACCATGTGTGTGCACATGTGAGGGAGTCTGACCTTCTTTTACCATGTATGTGCACATGTGAGGGAGTCTGACCCTCTTTTACCATGTGTGTGCACATGTGAGGGAGTCTGACCCTCTTTTACCATGTGTGTGCACATGTGAGGGAGTCTGACCCTCTTTTACCATGTGTGTGCACATGTGAGGAAGTCTGACCCTCTTTTACCATGTGTGTGCACATGTGAGGGAGTCTGACCCTCTTTTACCATGTGTGTGCACATGTGAGGGAGTCTGACCCTCTTTTACCATGTGTGTGCACATGTGAGGGAGTCTGACCCTCTTTTACCATGTGTGTGCACATGTGAGGGAGTCTGACCCTCTTTTACCATGTGTGTGCACATGTGAGGGAGTCTGACCCTCTTTTACCATGTGTGTGCACATGTGAGGGAGTCTGACCCTCTTTTACCATGTGTGTGCACATGTGAGGGAATCCAACTAGCGTGAGAATGCTGTCCGTACATGCTTCATGTCTTCCGTGTGATTTCCTCCTCCCAGTACTTAAGCTTAGAATAACTGGTCCTTGCTTCACCTCTCTGTTTGGTAAGTGAGTAAGTATGTTTCCCATGGCTTCCACAAACTTTCATTAGAACATCACAGGATTCCTGGGGATACCTGGGACTCTCCCAGGATATCCCTAGGGTGACTGACTTACTAGCCAGCATGGATCCTAGAATCAGTGCTGTAGTAAGGGAGAGGACCAATCCAGGACTAGGGTTCATTATATGGCTAGGACTAAGGATTAGGGACATCCTGGGATAGTGCCAAGTTTTCCTTGAGTTAGGGAAGGGTATTATAGGATTAGGGACATCCCGGGATAGTGCCAAGTTTTCCTAGAGTTAGGGAAGGGTATTATAGGATTAGGGACATCCCGGGATAGTGCCAAGTTTTCCTAGAGTTAGGGAAGGGTATTATAGGATTAGGGACATCCTGGGATAGTGCCAAGAGTTAGGGAAAGGGTTAGGGACATCCTGGGATAGTGCCAAGTTTTCCTTGAGTTAGGGAAGGGTATTATAGGATTAGGGACATCCCGGGATAGTGCCAAGTTTTCCTAGAGTTAGGGTAGGGTATTATAGGATTAGGGACATCCCAGGATAGTGCCAAGTTTTCCTAGAGTTAGGGAAGGGTATGATAGGATTAGGGACATCCTGGGATAGTGCCAAGTTTTCCTTGAGTTAGGGAAGGGTATTATAGGATTAGGGACATCCCGGGATAGTGCCAAGTTTTCCTAGAGTTAGGGAAGGGTATTATAGGATTAGGGACATCCCGGGATAGTGCCAAGTTTTCCTAGAGTTAGGGAAGGGTATTATAGGATTAGGGACATCCTGGGATAGTGCCAAGTTTTCCTAGAGTTAGGGAAAGGGTTAGGGACATCCTGGGATAGTGCCATGTTTTCCTTGAGTTAGGGAAGGGTATTATAGGATTAGGGACATCCCGGGATAGTGCCAAGTTTTCCTAGAGTTAGGGTAGGGTATTATAGATTAGGGACATCCCGGGATAGTGCCAAGTTTTCCTAGAGTTAGGGAAGGGTATGATAGGATTAGGGACATCCTGGGATAGTGCCAAGTTTTCCTAGAGTTAGGGAAAGGATTAGAGACATCATGGGATAGTGCTAAGTTTTCCTAGAGTTAGAGTAGGGTATGATAGGATTAGGGACATCCTGGGATAGTGCCAAGTTTTCCTAGAGTTAGGGAAAGGATTAGGGACATCCTGGGATAGTGCTAAGTTTTCCTAGAGTTAGAGTAGGGTATTATAGGATTAGGGACATCCCGGAATAGTGCCAAGTTTTCCTAGAGTTAGGGTAGGGTATTATAGGATTAGAGACATCCTGGGATAGTCCCAAGTTTTCCTAGAGTTAGGGTAGGGTATTATAGGATTAGAGACATCCTGGGATAGTGCCAAGTTTTCCTAGAGTTAGAGTAGGGTATTATAGGAATAGGGACATCCTAGGATAGTGTCAAGTTTTCCTAGAGTTAGGGTAGGGTATTATAGGATTAGAGACATCCTGAGATAGTGCCAAGTTTTCCTAGAGTTATTATAGGATTAGAGACATCCTGGGATAGTGTCAAGTTTTCCTAGAGTTACGGTATTATATCCTGGGATAGTTCCAAATGTTCCTAGGGCTATGGCTAAGGGACTCTAGGGCTAAGGATATTCTAGGGCTAGGGCTAGGGACATCCTGGGATGGTCCCACGTGTTCCGAGGTCTCGGCATTTCCTAGGAAAGATTGTGGCAGAACTTGGAATTTCTTGCGGTGTAAGGAAGCGAGTGCTTGATTAAAGAGAGGAGGTGTGAGGTATTTAGAGTGCTGACGTGTAGTAATGTGCGACAGTTGAGCATGCATACATGAGGAGAACGTCTCTCTCCCATGCTAAACTGATGGTGCCTGCCGGACGTCATGATTCCCATTCCCCATCTTGGCAAGGTCATATCTAGAGTTAGAGCAAACTCTCGCATATCTCTTATGTACACTCCCCATGTTGGTCAAGACCTTATTTCGAAATGGCAGATTCCTAAAGTATATATAAGAACAACAACAAACAACAAAAGCCGTGGCTCGGCTTAAACTTGCTAAATATATACATACACACATCATATTCAGTAGCGCCTTTTTTCGTGAAGCTGCAGTTTCGAGGTTGACGCAGACTTGATCCTGGATGTGGAAATTATGCCCTTCAATTATTTGGTGGGTCCAGTAAGAGTTGCGATATATATCCTTGAAAATAATTCTGTGAAATAATTCAGTTTCAGCAACCCTCGAAACTTTGGCTCCGAAAAAAAAGCCCGCCATAGTAATGTCATAAGAAGTGTGTGTGTTGGGGGGAAGGGGCTGCTAGGTAGCACCTTGTTCCTCACATGCGCAGTAATAAACCTGTTTTAACATGCTGCCAAGATTTTGCAAGTTTTGCAGTAATCTTAAGTGTTAATTATGAACTGCGCTTAGCTTAAGTTGTAAAATTGGCTGACTGCGATATTTGGTCCACTAAAATTACATTTAGCTCAGAGTGCACCGGAATTGATCTCAGAGCCATTGAAAATAAAACTAAAGATCCCCTGAGGAGCATGCACCTGGATGGATGCCCCTAAGCTAGGAGGGCAAGCTAAATGCCTCCTGCTCACCTTTAAGTCAGCCCCTCCATCTGGAAATCGTCTTCTTACACCCTTGTATAGGGTGTTACTATCTCAAACATTCTTGCTAAAGAAGGCTGGATGACATTCCAGTACAGAGATAGCCTTCTGGCTTAAGAGAGCTGGAGGACCTTCCAGTACAGAGATAGCCTGCTTGCTTGGATGATCTTCCACTACAGAGATAGCCTGCTGGCTTGCATAAAAGCATCCCAGGTGTCTTCAGTGTTGAGATGACACGTTTGAGAAAGGAAAAGGGACCAAAGCCTCAGAAAAATGTTTTGACTCTCACAAAATGTGCTAGAAGCATCAATTTTTCCTTCTCTGTTGTTGGTGTTTTCCCCCATGGCCGCCAAAATTGCTGCTTGAGCAAAGTGGGGATTCTCAATGAACTCTTAGCTGACATAATGAAATTACAGTGACCTTTGAACTTGAATGTTAATCGCTGAACGTTTCGACTAGCCATCAGAAATAATGGAGATTTCATGAATTCTTCTTTTCCTTGCTGTACATGTTTGTAGTGTGGTGTAGGGGTGGGTGTTGACTAACCAGCCTGCTGCTCAACTTGAACTGAGCTTCCCTTGAAGCTTTGAAGGTATGGCCTGTTCCTTAACTTGAATTGAGCCTCCCTTAAAGCTTTTAAGAGACAGCCTGTTCTTTAACTTGAATTGAGTTCCCTTGAGGCTTTGATGAAACGGCATTTTCCTTAATTTGAATTGTGCCCCCTTGAAGCTTTGATGAGATGGCCTGTTCATCAACTTGAATTGAGCCTCCCTTGAGGCTTTGATGAGAGGGCGTGTTCATCAACTTGAATTGAGCCTCCCTTGAGGCTTTGCAGAGATGGCCTGTTCATCAACTTGAGCCTCCCTTGAGGCTTTGATGAGAGGGCCTGTTCATCAACTTGAATTGAGCCTCACTTGAGGCTTTGAAGAGATGGCCTGTTCATCAACTTGAATTGAGCTTCCCTTGAAGCTTTGAAGATAGTAGACGCTCTCTATTTGCCTGCTGCTTCAAGAATCTACTTTCCTCCTAGCCTTGCATGTATATCTTCATGATGACATCATGAGCATTGTGCATTGCTATATGGTTGTCACTCAAGCAACTGCCCTAGATCTGACCATTACTGGTGGCCTACTCCTAACCTTAGCCATTGCCCTGTCCCTAACTATAGCCAATATCCTGGCCCTAACGCTAGCCATAGCCCTTATCCTAGCCATTACCCTGACCTTTAACCCTATCCACTACCCCAGCCCTAACCCTAGCCACTGCCCCAGCCCTAACCCTAGCCACTGCCCCAGCCCTAACCCTAGCCACTGCCCCAGCCCTAACCCTAGCCACTGCCCCAGCCCTAACCCTAGCCACTGCCCCAGCCCTAACCCTAGCCACTGCCCCAGCCCTAACCCTAGCCACTGCCCCAGCCCTAACCCTAGCCACTGCCCCAGCCCTAACCCTAGCCACTGCCCCAGCCCTAACCCTAGCCACTGCCCCAGCCCTAACCCTAGCCACTGTCCTAACCTAGTCTGGAATGGCCACACCTTTTGTACCTGGTGAAATGTGTGTAAAGGGTCTGCAACAATAATGAACAAGTGTTTCAAATCGAGAAATGAACTTGACCACACTCAAAAAAAATTTGGGGCATGAGGACGTCTCCTGCAATCTGCTCTGCATATAAGCCCACACACAATTGCAGACCTCCCAACCGTCCAGGGCTGCCCTGGACTGTCCAGGGATTTAGCCTTTTCAAGATTCTGTCCAGGGGTCCAGGGATTTGCTACATTTGTCCAGGGATTATCACCCCGTAATGATCAAGGTCCAATATACACATTTCCTTTGTGTGGTAAAAATTAGCCCCATATTAATGATCAAGGTCTTCTTTCTGCTGGACTGCAACTTGCAGAAGTTTAAGAAAAACTACCACGCAGTCTCAGTCAGAATAATTTGAGTCTGGCAGTGACTTGCATTTTTCATTAGCTAGTAAGTATATAGTAGCTAGCTAGTATTGTTGGTTTTCAAATTTTGTGTAAATCTTTTGCTCAGTAGCTATAATATACAGTACACTGTTTGTGGGTGGGGGGTGTCCAGGGAAATGACTCATTGTCCAGGGAAAATTGGTCATATGTCCAGGGATTTAATCTGCCAAGGTTGGGAGGTCTGTTCAATGTAGCAATAAACAGGAAATTATGTTGGTAAGTGAAGCCAGAGCAACGAACTTCCTCTTACATACTTCCCCTTGTGAGTGTGGTCTACTTCATGTCATGTAGTTTGGCGCTGGTTCAAAGTGCAGAGGTGGTGTAGCAGTTGGGAAGAAGCAGGAATCTTGTGAAGAGGTGAGCTTCCTAGCTGTTGTTGGCACCTCAGCACTGAGTCTTGTGAAGAGGTGAGCTTCCTAGCCACCTCAGCACTGAGCCTTGTGAAGAGATGAGCTTCCTAGCTGTTGTTGGCGCCTCAGCACTGAGTCTTGTGAAGAGATGAGCTTCCTAGCTGTTGTTGGCACCTCAGCACTGAGTCTTGTGAAGAGATGAGAATCCTAGCTGTTGTTGGCGCCTCGGCACTGAGTCTTGTGAAGAGGTGAGCTTCCTAGCTGTTGTTGGCACCTCAGCACTGAGTCTTGTGAAGAGATGAGCATCCTAGCTGTTGTTGGCGCCTCGGCACTGAGTCTTGTGAAGAGGTGAGCTTCCTAGCTGTTGTTGGCACCTCAGCACTGAGTCTTGTGAAGAGATGAGCATCCTAGCTGTTGTTGGCGCCTCAGCACTGAGTCTTGTGAAGAGATGAGCTTCCTAGCTGTTGTTGGCACCTCAGAACTGAGTCTTGTGAAGAGATGAGCTTCCTAGCTGTTGTTGGCGCCTCAGCACTGAGTCTTGTGAAGAGGTGAGCTTCCTAGCTGTTGTTGGCAACTCAGCACTGAGTCTTGTGAAGAGGTGCACTGAGTCTTGTGAAGAGGTGAGCTTCCTAGCTGTTGTTGACACCTCAGCACTGAGTCTTGTGAAGAGGTGAGCTTCCTAGCTGTTGTGTTGGCACCTCAGCACTGAGTCTTGTGAAGAGATGAGCTTCCTAGCTGTTGTTGGCACCTCAGCACTGAGTCTTGTGAAGAGGTGAGCTTCCTAGCTGTTGTTGACACCTCAGCACTGAGTCTTGTGAAGAGGTGAGCTTCCTAGCTGTTGTTGGCACCTCAGCACTGAGTCTTGTGAAGAGGTGTGCTTCCTAGCTATTGTTGGCACCTCGGCACTGAATCTTATGAAGAGGTGAGCTTCCTAGCTGTTGTTGGCACCTGAGCACTGAGTCTTGTGAAGAGGTGAGCTTCCTAGCTGTTGTTGGCACCTCAGCACTGAGTCTTGTGAAGAGATGAGCTTCCTAGCTGTTGTTGGCACCTCAGCACTGAGTCTTGTGAAGAGATGAGCTTCCTAGCTGTTGTTGGCACCTCAGCACTGAATCTTGTGAAGAGGTGAGCTTCCTAGCTGTTGTTGGCACCTCAGCACTGAGTCTTGTGAAGAGGTGAGCTTCCAAGCTGTTGTTGGCACCTCAGCACTGAGTCTTGTGAAGAGGTGAGCTTCCTAGCTGTTGTTGGCACCTCAGCACTGAGTCTTGTGAAGAGGTGAGCTTCCTAGCTGTTGTTGGCACCTCAGCACTGAGTCTTGTGAAGAGATGAGCTTCCTAGCTGTTGTTGGCACCTCAGCACTGAGTCTTGTGAAGAGGTGAGCTGTTGTTGGCACCTCAGCACTGAGTCTTGTGAAGAGATGAGCTTCCTAGCTGTGGTTGGCACCTCAGCACTGAGTCTTGTGAAGAGATGAGCTTCCTAGCTGTTGTTGGCACCTCAGCACTGAGTCTTGTGAAGAGGTGAGCTTCCTAGCTGTTGTTGGCACCTCAGCACTGAGTCTTGTGAAGAGGTGAGCTTCCTAGCTGTTGTTGGCACCTCAGCACTGAGGCTTGTGAAGAGATGAGCTTCCTAGCTGTTGTTGGCACCTCAGCACTGAGTCTTGTGAAGAGGTGAGCTTCCTAGCTGTTGTTGGCACCTCAGCACTGAGTCTTGTGAAGAGGTGAGCTTCCTAGCTGTTGTTGGCACCTCAGCACTGAGTCTTGTGAAGAGATGAGCTTCCTAGCTGTTGTTGGAACCTCAGCACTGAGTCTTGTGAAGAGATGAGCTTCCTAGCTGTTGTTGGCTCCTCAGCACTGAGTCTTGTGAAGAGGTGAGCTTCTTAGCTGTTGTTGGCACCTCAGCACTGAGTCTTGTGAAGAGGTGAGCTTCCTAGCTGTTGTTGGCACCTCAGCACTGAGTTTTGTGAAGAGGTGCACTGAGTCTTGTGAAGAGGTGAGCTTCCTATCTGTTGTTGGCACCTCAGCACTGAGTCTTGTGAGGAGGTGAGCTTCCTAGCTGTTGTTGGCACCTCAGCACTGAGTCTTGTGAAGAGGTGAGCTTCCTAGCTGTTGTTGGAACCTCAGCACTGAGTCTTGTGAAGAGGTGAGCTTCCTAGCTGTTGTTGGCACCTCAGCACTGAGTCTTGTGAAGAGGTGAGCTTCCTAGCTGTTGTTGGCACCTCAGCACTGAGTCTTGTGAAGAGGTGAGCTTCCTAGCTGTTGTTGGCACCTCAGCACTGAGTCTTGTGAAGAGGTGAGCTTACTAGCTGTTGTTGGCACCTCAGCACTGAGTCTTGTGAAGAGATGAGCTTCCTAGCTGTTGTTGGCACCTCAGCACTGAGTCTTGTGAAGAGGTGAGCTGTTGTTGGCACCTCAGCACTGAGTCTTGTGAAGAGATGAGCTTCCTAGCTGTTGTTGGCACCTCAGCACTGAGTCTTGTGAAGAGATGAGCTTCCTAGCTGTTGTTGGCACCTCAGCACTGAGTCTTGTGAAGAGGTGAGCTTCCTAGCTGTTGTTGGCACCTCAGCACTGAGTCTTGTGAAGAGGTGAGCTTCCTAGCTGTTGTTGGCACCTCAGCACTGAGTCTTGTGAAGAGGTGAGCTTCCTAGCTGTTGTTGGCACCTCAGCACTGAGTCTTGTGAAGAGATGAGCTTCCTAGCTGTTGTTGGAACCTCAGCACTGAGTCTTGTGAAGAGATGAGCTTCCTAGCTGTTGTTGGCTCCTCAGCACTGAGTCTTGTGAAGAGGTGAGCTTCCTAGCTGTTGTTGGCACCTCAGCACTGAGTCTTGTGATGAGGTGAGCTTCCTAGCTGTTGTTGGCACCTCAGCACTGAGTTTTGTGAAGAGGTGCACTGAGTCTTGTGAAGAGGTGAGCTTCCTATCTGTTGTTGGCACCTCAGCACTGAGTCTTGTGAGGAGGTGAGTTTCCTAGCTGTTGTTGGCACCTCAGCACTGAGTCTTGTGAAGAGGTGAGCTTCCTAGCTGTTGTTGGCACCTCAGCACTGAGTCTTGTGAAGAGGTGAGCTTCCAAGCTGTTGTTGGCACCTCAGCACTGAGTCTTGTGAAGAGATGAGCTTCCTAGCTGTTGTTGGCACCTCAGCACTGAGTCTTGTGAAGAGATGAGCTTCCTAGCTGTTGTTGGCACCTCAGCACTGAGTCTTGTGAAGAGGTGAGCTTCCTAGCTGTTGTTGGCACCGCAGCACTGAGTCTTGTGAAGAGGTGCACTGAGTCTTGTGAAGAGGTGAGCTTCCTAGCTGTTGTTGGCACCTCAGCACTGAGTCTTGTGAAGAGTTGAGCTTCCTAGCTGTTGTTGGCACCTCAGCACTGAGTCTTGTGAAGAGGTGAGCTTCCTAGCTGTTGTTGGCACCTCAGCACTGAGTCTTGTGAAGAGGTGAGCTTCCTAGCTGTTGTTGGCACCTCAGCACTGAGTCTTGTGAAGAGGTGAGCTTCCTAGCTGTTGTTGGCACCTCAGCACTGAGTCTTGTGAAGAGATGAGCTTCCTAGCTGTTGTTGGCACCTCAGCACTGAGTCTTGTGAAGAGGTGAGCTTCCTAGCTGTTGTTGGCACCTCAGCACTGAGTCTTGTGAAGAGGTGAGCTTCCTAGCTGTTGTTGGCACCTCAGCACTGAGTCTTGTGAAGAGATGAGCTTCCTAGCTGTTGTTGGAACCTCAGCACTGAGTCTTGTGTAGAGATGAGCTTCCTAGCTGTTGTTGGCTCCTCAGCACTGAGTCTTGTGAAGAGGTGAGCTTCCTAGCTGTTGTTGGCACCTCAGCACTGAGTCTTGTGAAGAGGTGAGCTTCCTAGCTGTTGTTGGCACCTCAGCACTGAGTCTTGTGAAGAGGTGCACTGAGTGTTGTGAAGAGGTGAGCTTCCTATCTGTTGTTGGCACCTCAGCACTGAGTCTTGTGAAGAGGTGATCTTCCTAGCTGTTGTTGGCACCTCAGCACTGAGTCCTGTGAAGAGGTGCACTGAGTCTTGTGAAGAGGTGAGCTTCCTATCTGTTGTTGGCACCTCAGCACTGAGTCTTGTGAAGAGATGAGCTTCCTAGCTGTTGTTGGCACCTCAGCACTGAGTCCTGTGAAGAGATGCACTGAGTCTTGTGAAGAGGTGCACTGAGTCTTGTGAAGAGGTGAGCTTCCTAGCTGTTGTTGACACCTCAGCACTGAGTCTTGTGAAGAGGTGAGCTTCCTAGCTGTTGTTGGCACCTCAGCACTGAGTCTTGTGAAGAGATGAGCTTCCTAGCTGTTGTTGGCACCTCAGCACTGAGTCTTGTGAAGAGGTGAGCTTCCTAGCTGTTGTTGACACCTCAGCACTGAATCTTGTGAAGAGGTGAGCTTCCTAGCCACCTCAGCACTGAGTATTGTGAAGAGGTGAGCTTCCTAGCACCTCAGCACTGAGTCTTGTGAAGAGGTGTGCTTCCTAGCTATTGTTGGCACCTCGGCACTGAATCTTATGAAGAGGTGAGCTTCCTAGCTGTTGTTGGCACCTGAGCACTGAGTCTTGTGAAGAGGTGAGCTTCCTAGTTGTTGTTGGCACCTCAGCACTGAGTCTTGTGAAGAGATGAGCTTCCTAGCTGTTGTTGGCACCTCAGCACTGAGTCGTGTGAAGAGATGAGCTTCCTAGCTGTTGTTGGCACCTCAGCACTGAGTCTTGTGAAGAGGTGAGCTTCCTAGCTGTTGTTGGCACCTCAGCACTCAACATCCACTAAATGAAGTAGTGAAGCACATGCCAATTCAATGATGCTTCTGGAACATCTCTTAGACAACCCAACTGGAAATCAGGACCACATTATCACTGAAGCAATCTGGTGGAACTGCGCCCTATTTTTGTAAAACATACATGAGCTGATTAAACATACATGTGCTACCAGGATTAAACATACATGTGCTAGTAGGATTAAACATACATGTGGTAGTAGGATTAAACATACATGTGCTAGTATAATTAAACATACATGTGCTAGTAGGATTAAACGTACATGTACTAGTAGGATTAAACATACATGTGCTAGTAGGATTAAACATACATGTGCTAGTAGGATTAAACATACATGTGCTAGTGGGATTAAACATACATGTGCTAATAGGATTAAACATACATGTGCTAGTGGGATTAAACATACATGTGCTAGTAGGATTAAACATACATGTGTGGATTAAACATACATTTGCTAGTGGATTATACATACATGTGCTAGTGGATTAAACATGCATGTGCTAGTAGACATGTGCTAGTAGGATTAAACATACATGCGTAGTAGGATTAAACATACATGTGCTAATAGGATTAAACATACATGTGCTAGTGGGATTAAACATACATGTGCTAGTAGGATTAAACATACATGTGCTAATAGGATTAAACATACATGTGCTAGTAGGATTAAACATACATGTGCTAGTGCATTAAACATACATGTGCTAGTAGGATTAAACATACATGTGCTAGTGGGATTAAACATACATGTGCTAATAGGATTAAACATACATGTGCTAGTAGGATTAAACATACATGTGCTAGTAGGAGTAAACATACATGTGCTAGTAGGATTAAACATACATGTGCTAGTAGGATTAAACATACATGTGCTAGTAGGATTAAACATACATGTGCTAGTAGGATTAAACATACATGTGCTAGTAGGATTAAACATACATGTGCTAGTAGGATTAAACATACATGTGCTAGTAGGATTAAACATACATGTGCTAGTAGGATTAAACATACATGTGCTAGTAGGATTAAACATACATGTGCTAGTAGGATTAAACATACATCTGCTAGTAGGATTAAACATACATGTGCTAGTAGGATTAAACATACATGTGCTTGTAGGATTAAACATACATGTGCTAGTAGGATTAAACATACATGTGCTAGTAGGATTAAACATACATGTGCTAGTAGGATTAAACATACATGTGCTAGTAGGATTAAACATACATGTGCTAGTAGGATTAAACATACATGTGCTAGTAGGATTAAACATACATGTGCTAGTAGGATTAAACATACATGTGCTAGTAGGATTAAACATACATGTGCTTGTAGGATTAAACATACATGTGCTAGTAGGATTAAACATACATGTGCTAGTAGGATTAAACATACATGTGCTAGTAGGATTAAACATACATGTGCTAGTAGGATTAAACATACATGTGCTTGTAGGATTAAACATACATGTGCTAGTAGGATTAAACATACATGTGCTAGTAGGATTAAACATACATGTGCTAGTAGGATTAAACATACATGTGCTAGTAGGATTAAACATACATGTGCTAGTAGGATTAAACATACATGTGCTAGTAGGATTAAACATACCAGTGCTAATAGAATCTAAGCAGCACGATCCCTTGATGATAACATTTCCACACACTTTCCCACTAGGTTCAAAAGGGTGTGGCTATGCCAGGCTGGCCCCTCACCCTAGCTAACTCCTAATCCAGTGCTCATCTAATTCATCATGATGTAATGTTAGGCTTATGACGTTGCTAGGCTTGTGACATTGCTAGGCTTGTGACATTGCTGGGCTAGTTGATGTTGCTAGTTTGTGACATTGCTAGGCTTGTGACATTGCTAGGTGCGACATTGCTAGGTTTGTTCGCTAGGCTTGTGACGTTGCTACGTGCGACATTGCTAGGCTTGTGACATTGCTAGGCTTGTGATGTTGCTAGGCTTGTGATGTTGCTAGGCTTATGACGTTGCTAGGCTTGTGACATTGCTAGGCTTGTGACGTTGCTAGGCTTGTGACGTTGCTAGGCTTGTGACGTTGCTAGGCTTGTGATGTTGCTAGGCTTGTGACGTTGCTAGGCTTGTGATGTTGCTAGGCTTGTGACATTGCTAGGCTTGTGACGTTGCTAGGCTTGTGACATTGCTAGGCTTGTGATGTTGCTAGGCTTGTGACGTTGCTAGGCTTCTTGATGTTGCTAGGCTTGTGACGTTGCTAGGCTTGTGACATTGCTAGGCTTGTGACGTTGCTAGGCTTGTGACATTGCTAGGCTTGTTGATGTTGCTAGGCGTGTGACATTGCTAGGCTTGTGATGTTGCTAGGCTTGTGTCGTTGCTAGGCTTGTGACATTGCTAGGCTTGTGACGTTGCTAGGCATGTGACATTGCTAGGCTTGTGATGTTGCTAGTTTGTGACATTGCTAGGCTTGTGACGTTGCTAGGCTTGTGATGTTGCTAGTTTGTGACATTGCTAGGCTTGTGACTTTGCTAGGCTTGTGACATTGCTAGGCTTGTGATGTTGCTAGTTTGTGACTTGTGACGTTGCTAGGCTTGTGATGTTGCTAGTTTGTTACATTTCTAGGTTTGTGACGTTGCTAGGCTTGTGACATTGCTAGGCTTTTGCTAATTTGTGACATTGCTAGGCTTGTGACATTGCTAGGCTTGTGACGTTGCTAGGCTTGTGATGTTGCTAGGCTTGTGATGTGGGGGAGTGTGTGTATATATTTTACACTTGGAGTTGCACTTCTACAAAGACACTCTACCTGTGCAGGTGCCCATGTGCACCGTAGGCAATGCGAGTGACCAAAGCACACTTTCATCCCACCCAATCCACACAGAGTAGGCCAAAGAGAAGTTGTATTGCTTGTTTGTTTAATCATATCCAAGCTGAATTGACATTGCCTAGGCTTTTGGCATGTCCTATCAGTTCTTGCCTCCCCCACTGAGACTGACGAGAACTCGTTAGGACTGACGAGAACTGAGAGGTCATCTCCAAAACCTCTACAAGGTCAATCCATGCTAGGGTGGGATTAAACAACAAACTCTTCATATGTTTGAACTCCATCCTTTTGAAACTTGCTGTGTGTATATACTAGCCAGCATTGGCCAAAGGATCACCTTTTGACTATCACCTGCACAGGGCTTTTACACAAGTCCTCTGCAGGCATTACCCTTGTCCCCTGTGATTCTACCCTCCCTGGGTCCCCTGTTATATCACCCTCCCTGGGTCCCCTGTGATTCCACCCTCCCTGGGTCCCCTGTGATTCCACCCTCCCTGGGTCCCCTGTGATTCCACCCTCCCTGGGTCCCCTGTGATCCCACCCTCCCTAGGACCTCTACGATCCAACCCTCCCTAGGTCCTCTATGAGATGCCCATTGAGGATACCCGACAGACAGAAAAGGTCAAGATAGCCAGTGGAAGTGGCCTATTGGCCCAAAACCCTGCCATGTCCACCCCCTGCCTACCTGATCATATCTCCCCTAGTTTGGCCCTTAGTAAATTTTGCCGGAACAGCCAGGGGGCATGTCCTACGGACTTATAACCCTGTCCATGTTCTTTCCCTTATTGAGTTACCTCTGTTCCCCCGGCCCCACCCTCCCTGGGGGTGTGAGAGGCCATTGAGGACAAAGAATCACACAGACAGACAGAAAGAGGAGCTCGTAAAGATACGTATGTGTTTGTCAATCAAGATAATCATGACATATCACCCTTTACCTCTTATTGAGAGCAATATCTTTTAAGTCTTTGTGGAATTCAGCAGATGTCAGAGGAACCAAAATGCAAACCAGGTCTGTAAAAAAAAAGTCGTTCTACTTTAGGCTATTAAAGCTCCACCTACTTCAGGTATATGTGGTTCGTGCTCATGCTGACTCTGCAAAAACCTGTTTTAACCACCACACCTCTGGGACAGTAACTTGTTTTATAAGGTCCCGAACTGCGGGGGTAGAAGTTTTAGCCTCCTAGGGAGTCACGTTTCACCAGCGTGTATCTCTTCTGTTAGCAGGTGACTAACACACGATGAATTTTCACGAAATTCTAAGAACAAGTTGTTATGTGCAAGGACTAATCCATAAATTTTTTGTGGCAGTCTCCTGGTTTTAACATCGCTAGAAGCTGCCATGGCATTCTGGCGTTGTCGGCCATTTTATTTAGTGTTGGATTGACTTCTAGCATTGTGTAGTTGTTTATGTGTGAGTGTAATGTGTGTAGCTAGAGCTGTGGTTTGTGGGCAGGCTTATCAACAGCCTGCAGGATCTTGCACAAAACTTGCACAAACCTGCTTGATCCTGCTGCTGCAAGATTAATCCTGCACCCTTTGATGTGTGTTTGTGGTTGTGCAGGATTCTGCAAGAACATTGCTGTGTGTTACTGTGTCTATAAAATGGCTATTACAGCTACTGTCTCTTGCTGTTCTCTGCATATCCTTAGTTAGTTCTTAGTGCTCTGAGTCTAGGTGAGTCTGTCCAACTGAGTTGTGTTCTGTCTTCATTGCTATATTGCTATAGTATGTAATAATAATTTGACTACATCATTGGAGAGATTCATTGCGCTACCTTAGAAACCTTGGCGACGACCCATCGCAGTTATACCTTCATGTATGCAATGATTGCTCATAAATTATGCACTTCATATTTCCATCGATATCTCCTTCAATTTGTTGTTGTTGGGGGAGTGGCAGAGGTTGCACTCTCTTCTCTTTTCATTTAATTTTTTTTTAATTATTATTATGACTATTTTATTATTGTTTTATTATTGTTTGTTTGTAATTTATTATTACCAAAAAAAACACACCCAAATATAAAGATATAAATGAGACTAATTAATTAACTAATTATATATTCATTATATCTGTACAATAAGTGGCCTAATTAATGTTTTCATCATTGCTGTTGGTATGTCATATGGTATGTCATATAGCCACTTGCTTAGTGCCAAAAAAAATTCTTTATTTATTTTCTGGGACTATTATTAGCGATTCAATACTAATGCGCATGTTTATGGAGCCCCTCCCCCCTTCCACCCCTCCCCGAGGTGAGTACTCGGAACTGCTAAAAGCTGGCTGTTATGTGGTATCTACATTTAGTGCCTACTTTTTGGCTCCTATTTTTTGTTAAGCTCCTACTTTTTGTTAAGCACCTACTTTTTGTTAAGCTTCTACTTTTTGTTAAGCTCCTACTTTTTGTTAAGCTCCTACTTTTTGTTAAGCTCCTACTTTTTGTTAAGCACCTACTTTTTGTTAAGCTCCTACTTTTTGTTAAGCTCCTACTTTTTGTTAAGCTTCTACTTTTTATTAAGCTCCTACTTTTTGTTCCTACTTTTTGTTAAGCACCTAGTTTGCTGTTGGCTCCAGCCTCCATTTGTTAAGTGTGCTGTTGGCTCCAGCCTCCATTTGTTAAATGTTGGTCGTGACTGTGTCCTCTCTTGCTTGGGAGTCGGTGTTGCTTCCATTAATGGAGGAGACTAGACAAAATTTATAGATGGGATGTCCATGCTTGGCACTCTCCGGGCTCTGCTCTGTAGCAGTTGACCATCTTTCGTCCCTTCTAGCTAGTCTGTGCATACTTTCAGAAACCAATATATATATATGAAGAAATTGATTGTTTCTATGCATGGGCATTTGTTGTTAAGCAGCTGGTGTTGCAACGTGCCATGCTTAGCAACCAGCTCTTATGGCAAGCTGCATTGTTACCTCTTACGTGGACATTAGTGATGGGATACGTCAGAGTTCAAAGTTGTGGAGAAATGAACTCTGGGTTCGCATTATATGTTACCTTCCATATTAGGTCATAGCAGGGGTGCGGACGAAGGTGGTGAGTCTATGTCAAGAATTATCCTTCTGGAGACAAATTTCAGGATAACAGCATATACAGGTATTGTATACTTCAAGATTACACATATACATGAATAGTATACTTCAAGATTACAGTATTATGATAAGAGGATACACACGTCTTGTATACTTTAAGATAACACCAAATACGTGTATGATATACTCCAAGATAACGGGTATTGTGTCTTCAAGATTACAGGATAAACAGGTATTTTATACTTCAAGATTGTAGCAAATTCATGTATGGTATACTCAAGATTACAGTATTGTTGGTATGCTTCAAGACTACAGGATATACAGGTATTGTAGATTGTACCACTCCAAACATATACAGGTATCTCTTGTATATACTAACCATATACCTCCCATCTCAAGAATTTATGATCAGATTTTGACTTCCACTCTGTCATTCTCTGCTCAGCCTTGTGGTCTAATTTATGCCTCTTTACTTCGACATTTTTCAAAATCAGAATCACTTTCAGCAGGAGTGATAAACTGTCTAGCTATTTGTGTATTTCTGGGGACGATCCCCTGAATGTTTCCAGGTGGCAACAGTCTTGTATACTTCAAGATTACAGCATATACAGGTATTGTATACTTCAAGATTACAGGATATAGATACTTCACGATTGCACCATATACTATGGTATACTCAAGATTACAGTATTATATACTTCGAGATTGCAGGAAATAGATATATTGTATACTTCACAATTACGGGAATTCGAACTTCAAAATTACAGCATGCTTTTGTCAGTTGATCTGATAGTGTTGTTAGGTACCTCTGTTGCTCTTAGTCCTAACCATCTTTGTTATCTGCATAACAGAGGCACTGTTAATGGAGTTATTGCACACTCTCCTTGCCCCTAGCCCTAGCCCTAGCCCTAGCTCAGATCTTGAAAAGCAGTTGCTAGAAATCAAGTGACCCCTGACCCCTGTCTGACCTTGCCAATTGTACTACTTTGTATAGGTGATCACAAGGTTTCCTGCTCAACTTCCTAGACTTATGGTAAAATTTATGGTAAAATGTGATCAAGCAGCTGCTGCTTGCACAGTTATAAGGTTCTCTCTTTGCACCAGCAGAAAGCTGCACTCCACTCTCACCAGCATGCTCCATGGTGGCTCGTCTCAAGAGTAGGTAGCCTACAAACATTACATGTATACTATGATAGACAACATTGGATCTAGAATTTGTGGCATTATTACTCCATGGATCTTATTACAGCAATTTCTCTAGTATACTAGACACTTCCTGTAGTATACTAGACACTCCCTGCATGTCATACACACCGTTAATCTATCCCTGAACCAGCAAACACGAAACATTTGCTCAATTAGTTCACTGGATTTTCATCATTACCAAGAAGTTCAGGAAGGAAACGAATGTCTGAGGAAGCCTCTATGTGTGCTGAGCATTGATCAACCCCCCCCCCCCCCCCTACCCCCTTCATTATGAAATAAAAAGCTAACGCTTGAATGTGACTTTGCATTGTTTCCCCATGGCATAACCCTGGCATTACATCATCATGATGTCATCACTAATTGGGTTAAGGTTTCAAGGGCCAGGGTAGTGGCTAGGGTTAGGAGCAAGGCAATGGCTGTGGTAAGGGTCTGTGCAAAGGTTAGAGCTGGTGCAGTAGCCAGGGTTAGGGACATAGTAGCTTGAGCTAGGGCTAGAGCAATGTTCTTTAACAGAGCTCGCAATGTCATCTTATGAGAGGATATTTTTGTTACATTCCTATGTTATGGGGGAAGCAGCCTAACCTAATGAAGATGAGGACTCCACTGCAGAGTTGACAGGAGTGAGGAACAGTAATGGGTGATGATGATGGGACTAGCCAAGTCTTGCTTATGAGTGGCTCATTTGCATCACGTGCTGTGTGGACTACCTCAACTTCTGGCTGCCCATAGCACAGGAATGTAACAAGAATCCTCATTGCGATGATGTCATGAACAGTTTGATTGGATTGCTTTAGCCCTCGCCCTAATCCTAGCCATTGCTCTGGCCCTAATCCTAGCCATTGCCCTGGCCCTATCCTAGCCATTGCCCTGGCCCTAATCCTAGCCATTGCCCTGACCTTTATTGCCTGGCCCTAATCCTAGCCATTGCCCTGGCCCTATTCTAGCCATTGCTCTGGCCCTAATCCTAGCCATTGCCCTGGCCCTATCCTAGCCATTGCTCTGGCTCTATCCTAGCCATTGCTCTGGCCCTAATCCTAGCCATTGCTCTGGCCCTAATCCTAGCCATTGCCCTGACCTTTATTGCCTGGCCCTAATCCTAGCCATTGCTCTGGCCCCATTGCTCTGGCCCTATCCTAGCCATTGCTCTGGCCCTAACCCTGGCCATTGCCCTGACCCTTATTGCCTGGCCCTAATCCTAGCCATTGCCCTGGCCCTATTCTAGCCATTGCTCTGGCCCTAATCCTAGCTATTGCTCTGGCCCTAATCCTAGCCATTGCTCTGGCCCTATCCTAGCCATTGCTCTGGCCCTAACCCTAGCCATTGCCCTGGCCCTAACCCTAGCCATTGCCCTGGCCCTAACCCTAGCCATTGCCCTGACCCTTATTGCCTGGCCCTAATCCTAACCATTGCTCTGGCCCTATTCTAGCCATTGCTCTGGCCCTAATCCTAGCCATTGCTCTGGCCCTAATCCTAGCCATTGCTCTGACCATTGCTCTGGCCCTATCCTAGCCATTGCTCTGGCCCTAACCCTAGCCATTGCCCTGACCCTTATTGCCTGGCCCTAATCCTGCCATTGCCCAGACCCTTATTGCCTGGCCCTAATCCTAGCCATTGCTCTGGCCCTATCCTAGCCATTGCTCTGGCCCTATCCTAGCCATTGCTCTGGCCCTAACCCTAGCCATTGCCCTGACCCTTATTGCCTGGCCCTAATCCTAGCCATTGCCCTGGCCCTAATCCTAGCCATTGCCCTGTCCCTATCCTAGCCATTGCTCTGGCCCTAATCCTAGCCATTGCTCTGGCCCTAATCCTAGCCATTGCTCTGGCTCTATCCTAGCCATTGCTCTGGCCCTAATCCTAGCCATTGCTCTGGCCATATCCTAGCCATTGCTCTGGCCCTATCCT
Source organism: Cladorhizidae sp. MBARI D1340-BT2 (assembly GCA_028752905.1). Classification (NCBI taxonomy): domain Eukaryota; kingdom Metazoa; phylum Porifera; class Demospongiae; order Poecilosclerida; family Cladorhizidae; species Cladorhizidae sp. MBARI D1340-BT2. The sequence goes on from JAQNBH010000010.1 coordinate 19,074,404, forward strand.
AGCCATTGCCCTGGCCCTAATCCTAGCCATTGCCCTGGCCCTATCCTAGCCATTGCTCTGGCCCTAATCCTAGCCATTGCTCTGGCTCTATCCTAGCCATTGCTCTGGCGCTAATCCTAGCCATTGCTCTGGCCCTATCCTAGCCATTGCTCTGGCCCTAATCCTAGCCATTGTCCTGGCCCTATCCTAGCCATTGCCCTGGCCCTATCCTAGCCATTGCCCTGGCCCTATCCTAGCCATTGCTCTGGCCCTAATCCTAGCCATTGCCCTGGCCCTAACCCTAGCCATTGCCCTGACCCTTATTGCCTGGCCCTAATCCTAACCATTGCTCTGGCCCTATCCTAGCCATTGCTCTGGCCCTAACCCTAGCCATTGCCCTGACCCTTATTGCCTGGCCCTAATCCTAGCCATTGCCCTGGCCCTAATCCTAGCCATTGCCCTGGCCCTAATCCGAGCCATTGCTCTGGCCCTATCCTAGCCATTGCTCTGACCCTAATCCTAGCCATTGCCCTGACCTTTATTGCCTGGCCCTAATCCTAGCCATTGCCCTGGCCCTATTCTAGCCATTGCTCTGGCCCTAAATCCTAGCCAGTGCTCTGGCCCTAACCCTAGCCATTGCCCTGACCCTTATTGCCTGGCCCTAATCCTAACCATTGCTCTGGCCCTATCCTAGCCATTGCTCTGGCCCTATCCTAGCCATTGCTCTGGCCCTAACCCTAGCCATTGCCCTGACCCTTATTGCCTGGCCCTAATCCTAGCCATTGCTCTGGCCCTATCCTAGCCATTGCCCTGGCCCTAATCCTAGCCATTGCCCTGGCCCTAATCCTAGCCATTGCCCTGGCCCTATCCTAGCCATTGCCCTGGCCCTATCCTAGCCATTGCCCTTGCCCTATCCTAGCTATTGCCCTGGCCCTATCCTAGCCATAGCTCTGGCCCTATCCCTAGCTGAAGCATTAATCCAGTACTGGTTCAGATTGATGATGTCATCATGATGATGTAATACGACACCAGGATTGTTCTATTGGGAAGGAGCTATGGCCCAATTTTAAATAAAAAGAAGGCATGAAATGAATTTTGTAGACATATCATGTGACAGTCTCTTGATAGTGTGCTAAGCCACACTTTGACAGCTGAGTGTTCGTGCTTTAACTCAGATTGTGCTCTATACTAGTTTATCTTCTTAGTCAGCCTTGTCTCTTGAGAAGAAATAATCGTCAGTCTCTCCCACTTCTTCTCTGTGGAGTCCGGGCGATATTTCCTGCAGCACTTTCTTCTACTTGCCCGGGCTTTAAACAGTAAATGTCGTCTTGACGGATTACTAGGCTTTCTCTGCCCACTCTTGTCTTTGAGGTATTTTGCTCCTGCCATTTCGTCTCTCAGTCAAATCTGTAAAAACTAGTTCTTAGCTCTGCCCACCTCAGGAGCGTATGTGCACAGCCATCTGCACGAACAGAACAGCTGTAGTCTCCGCCAGTTAGGTCTTTGTCAAGACAGTTCATCAAAGACTCGTCAGCCTTCCTTTACTCCTGCCTATTCCAGCCCACGTGCGTCCATGTAATCCTGACTGGGGCCCACCTATTGACGTGGGGCTAGCTAACTGGGTTAGTTTTCAATCACGATTTACACCAGCGATTATACTTTGTTTTCTTTCCCTGCCTAAAAATGGACGACTCTAATACTTTCCTGCCGTTTCATGGAAAGAAGCCGGGGGAAATATATTTCCCAATTTCCAGATGGTTTCTATTTGCAGCTTTCTATTTGCAGCTGCCCCTGCTGGATGTAATTTACATTTAAGGAAGTCACAGTTCTGGCAATCCATATGTCAGCCCTTACACTTGGGACTGTTTATCCATGACATAATCCAAGCATTATTACATCATCGTGATGACACGTTATTACATCATTATAATGACATTATAAAAGATCAGTACTGGGTTAGGGACAGTTAAGGTTACAACCAGGGCAGATTTGGACCGGGTCAGTGACTAGGGTTAGGACCAGGGAAACGGCTAGAGTTAGGACAGGACAATGGCTAAGGTTAGGGTTAGGTCAGCCATGGCTGTGGCTAGGGTTAGGGCCAGGGCAGTGGCTAAGGTTATAGCCAGAGCAATGGCTAGGGCAGTGGCTGGTGTTAGGCCCTAAGGCGATGGGGAGCCAACCATGTGGTTCATAATTACTTCAACTTGCGATTACTATTTCAGTTAATTCTGTTCTTCATGCTCTAGGGGAGGCAAACCTTCAGTGTTCAGCTCTCAGTGACTACACCCACGACGACTTACTCTTCCTCCATCTCGGGAAGCCCTCATTTTCATCCACCCCCTCCTGCTTTGGGAGTAGCTCCTTTTGTCGGTCCTTCTGTATCATCCAATTTCACACCTGCTTCTGTCCAGCCCCAAACTCTCTGCCGCACTTTTTTATTGCTGTTCAGCTCTGCAAATTGAAGTCCTTGAAGCTTGAAAGGTGAAGTGAGCTCCTCTCATCGACTGCTGCGCTGGATCTTGGTTGTGATATTATAACACTCGGCCCTTAACCTCACTAATAATACGTGGACCAATGTGTTAATTAATAGAGGGGTGTGGCATATCACATGCTTCCAAGGTTACAACTGGAGGGTGATTCCTAATCAAGGATATAGAGTAGGAGTTCAAATTGGTAAAGGGTTGATTGTGGAATGACTCGTATTCCAAGCAAGCATGGGGAGTGCATTGTAGTGTGTATTTAGTATTATGCACTACAGACCTTTGTAACTGCACAAATTGATCGTACATTAGTAACATACCATGAGAGCTGGTTGCTAAGCACAGTGCTTGTAGCATCGGTCAGCAATAAAATGGCCACTTAGCAACCCGAGCAGCTGCTTAACAAGCATGCCCCCATGCACAGACTAATCAATTTCTTGGTATGTACAGATTGGTGGGAGTGTGTAATTGGGTCCAGGGAGTTGATCAGCTGATCTCTAATTACATATGACAGAGCATGAAGATCATCAGACATCATGAGATCACACCTGCACGTCTCTCTGGTCTCCAGCAGTGGAGGAAGCATGGTCATGACTGACACTTAACAAGTGGAGGCTAGAACCAACAGTGAAGTAGGGAGCATAACAAATAGAGGCTAGAACCAACAGTGAAGTAGGTGCTTAACAAATAGAGGCTAGAACCAACAGTGAAGTAGGTGCTTAACATATAGAGGCTAGAACCAACATTGAAGTAGGTGCTTAACAAATAGAGGCTAGAACCAACAGTGAAGTAGATGCTTAACAAATAGAGGCTAGAACCAACAGTGAAGTAGGTGCTTAACAAATAGAGGCTAGAACCAACAGTGAAGTAGATGCTTAACAAATAGAGGCTAGAACTAACAGTGAAGTAGGTGCTTAACAAATAGAGGCTAGAACCAACAGTGAAGTAGGTGCTTAACAAATAGAGGCTAGAACCAACAGTGAAGTAGGTGCTTAACAAATAGAGGCTAGAACCAACAGTGAAGTAGGTGCTTAACAAATAGAGGCTAGAACTAACAGTGAAGTAGGTGCTTAACAAATAGAGGCTAGAACCAACAGTTAAGTAGGTGCTTAACAAATAGAGGCTAGAACCAACAGTGAAGTAGGTGCTTAACAAATAGAGGCTAGAACCAACAGTGAATTGGGCTGTTAACAAAATGTAGGTGCTTAATATAGATACCTGATCAACAGCTAATTATATTTGACCAACCACATGTGAGGTCGCTCAATTCTACAGCTCATGCAGCATGAGGTTGGCAGTGGTGATTCTAAATGATGCACACCAGCATTATTTCCACTCACATGAGCATTAGCAATGAAGTTAGCAACTCTAGGCGAGTATTTGCTGGTTACTATATCGTCCAAATAATGCACCTGCATTAGTATTGCAAAGACTTGGTTGATATTACATATTAATGACTTTCACATCGATCAACTTGAAACTTTCTTCTCGAAGTTTCGGCTAGATGCTCTAGCCTTCACCTCTTTTCTGATGAAGGCTGGAGCATCTAGTAAATTTAAGAGTTGATTGTTGAGGAAGTCAATTATAATTGTTGTTCTTGAGGCTTCTGCTCCATCCAAGTCTGCAAGTGGAATGTCATCAAGTATCACATTTGCATATAATTCCAATAAAATCATGGAATTCAAAATTACTAGATCATTCGTGATGTCTATTAGACGGGGGTGTATTCAATCCCGATGTCCAGCAGCTTTGATTAGATGGGGGCATATTCAATCCCGATGTCCAGCAGCTTTGATTAGATGGGGGCATATTATTCAATCCCGGAGTCCAGCAGCTTTGATTAGATGGGGGCATATTATTCAATCCCGGAGTCCAGCAGCTTTGATTAGATGGGGGCGTATTTAAGCCAAGTATCCAGCATCTTTGATTACATGGGGGCGTATTCACATGGGGGCGTATTCAACCCCGGTGTCCATCTGCTTTGATTAGACGGGGGTGTATTCAAACCCGGTGTCCAGCAGCTTTGATTAGATGGGGGTGTATTCAATCCCGGTGTCCAGCATTTGATTTCACGGGGGCGTATTCAACCCCGGTTGTATTTAATCCGGATTGTAAACCACCTATCGACGTTGGTTAGCTAACTCGGTTCTTGATGCACATAGAGTGCATTTACACACAACTAAAACCAGGTTAACCCTCAGGCCTGGCTAAAGGACCTGCACACACGCAGCTCTGAATTGCTGAAAAGTATACATATTACATGCTTAATAGGTGAGTGTTGCTCCCTATACACTTGCTGGCTTATTAGTCTGCTTGAGCAGATTCCTTCCTCTAATGGTGCTCCTGTTTTTTAAACAGTTCTAAACATGGAGTGCAAAGTACACATCTGTTATCTCATTTCCTATGCCCAACACACTGTCATGAAAGTCTGGCTGCTTGTAGTCCCTGCAGACTGTTATTATCTCTCCTATGCCCAACACACTGTCATGAAAGTCTGGCTGCTTGTAGTCCCTGCAGACTGTTATTATCTCTCCTATGCCCAACACACTGTCATGAAAGTCTGGCTGCTTGTAGTCCCTGCAGACTGTTATTATCTCTCCTATGCCCAACACACTGTCATCATGAAAGTCTGGCTGCTTGTAGTCCCTGCAGACTGTTATTATCTCCACTGCCTGCCTGATAAAGACTACTTCTGTGGTTCCCCCATCTGAGTATAGAACTTGGAATACTTGTAGATGTGCACTGTAAGGTGAGGGGTACTGGGAGCCGGAAAGGTAGAGCTGCCTACCTCTGCCAGTACAACAGGTCTGTGTGGTGTGTGTGCCATCTGATAAGCCATGAGGTGTGGGAACTATCCAGAGAGGGAGGGAAGGGGAGGGGAGAGAACGTGTTTTGTTTTGGCAGAGCAAAACAACAGGAAGTCTGTGGGGGAAGCTGAAGTGTGTTGTGAGTACACACTAGAGTCCGCACCTCTATCACAACTTGTTATTGCCTGAACTCATAGCCCTGGGGCCTGATGATGAACATCTGGCAAGTGAAGAAGGGAAGAGGCTCTTTTCTTTGCTGCCAGCGCACTGTTCTCTATTGCATCTACTGCATATTATACTTGCAGAAATACCTTCAGGACTGGTAATTTCCCCCCCCCCCCCCCAATAAAATAAACTGAACACTTCACTTCAGTGGCACTGACCGTTAGGGCTGTTTTAGAGATTTTGGGACAGTGACCAGGGGCATGACTTCCCCCCCCCCCCCCCCCCCCCCCCCCCCCCAACTGGGGTCCAAAACCTTATGATTTCTGACATATGGGTAGGCCAAAGGTTAAAGGTGGAAGCCACACACACATGCACACACACACACACACATGCACACATGCACAAAACCAACAGACAGAGAGACAGGCACTCTTACTGATATCTATATAGATATACCAGCACATATGGATATGGATATAGATGTATGTATGTATGTAATAGATATACAAGCACATATGGATATGGATATATGTATGTATGTATGTAATAGATATACAAGCACATAATTATGGATATGGATATATGTATGTATGTATGTATGTAATAGATATACAAGCACATATGGATATGGATATAGATGTATGTATATATATATATATACAAGTACATTTGTATATGGATATAGATGTATGTATGTATATATACAAGCACATATGGATGTGTATAGATGTATGTATATATATATAAGTACATATGTATATATCGTACTAGCAGAGGTGTAGAATGAGGGGTGTAGTTCCCCTTCCTCCTCTTCCTCTGTTACTCTTCTAAACTGCTTTTATGCTAGCTAGGTATAAATATACTTACTAAAAAAAATTTAACGTCTGGTCCAAGACCATGTTGTCCTGTAAATCTTGCCATGTCAGCAACCATGGTGTGTTTATAATAGAGTAAGGCTAGTAGAGTAAGGCTAGAAGCAGCCTCGCTAGCAAACTGTTTGCTCTAACACAACTAACATAATTTTTAGGTAATATTGTCAAGTTGTGTTGCTTGAGGTGAGATCTAACACAGCTAGCGTAGTTTGTTGGTGTTGTTGTCATGTTGCATTGTGTTGCTATGTAGTTTGTTGGTGTTGTTGTCATGTTGTGTTGTGTTGCTATGTAGTTTGTTGGTGTTGTTGTCATGTTGTGTTGTGTTGCTATGTAGTTTGTTGGTGTTGTTGTCATGTTGCATTGTGTTGCTATTGTTGCAAACGAAAAATGCAAGTGCATGTATATGTACACGTATTCCTAATCAAAATGGCCGACTGCCCCACAATGCCAAGTGCCGTGCTGCATGATGGTGGCCTCATGTCCGAATCCTGACCAAATGTTTGACAAAAACCATGCAACCGTCCAGTTCCATAGGTGGAGTTTGGTGCGGATCGGTCCTTCCATTCAGCAATGCACAGCGGACATAGACACAGACGGACAGTCCTAAATTATATATTGTATTATATACGTACATTGTTATCTATTTTTTTATAAGGCCAGAAGCAGGAAATTGCGCAACAGGACATGGCATTATTTAAGGCTGAAAATATTAACCATTAGCAAGAAATATCGACCAGAATAAATAAGGAATCGCCGGCGTGTAAGTTTTTATGCTCATTAATTTTTTCGTGTAAAGAAATATCTCCATACAGAACTAATTGTGATAGTTTTTGCCTTTGCTGACCTAGGGATATCTCCATGCGTTTCTATGCCAATTGCTTGTGGTTTGGTCTAGTGTTTAAAATAACAATGTTCATTAGTGTTAGTAGCTGGATAGCCACTGCCGATGTACGGGTGCGCAAGGGGAATGTTTATTTTCCTTGTCCCTCATGATCCCGCAAACCTAGATCCTTCAACCAAGGTGGTTGCAGGTCCAGACACTGCTGAGTTCCATGGCTACCGGTTGGAAGGCATGAGATTTGTCACAAGTTCTCGTACTTGACGTGCTCCCTCGCCTCTGCCAAAGCAGCAGCAGCAACACAACCTCTTCTTCACTGGGTGGAAGGAACTTGAGTAGTAGGGCAGTCTCCAGCCAACCTTCCATCCACAAAACTTACGTAATGTCAACATCGTTCTGTGCTGCTGTTTGTAAGCATCCTTTAGGTCGCTACTCTTCCTAGTGCCCACCTACATGGACTAGTAATGAATACTAGGCATTGGCGAGCGAAGAAAAAGAAAAAAGCTAGAGCATCTCTATGAAATGACTAACTAGGTATGTCCATCTCTTCCTTTCCTGTCAGCCATGCATCCCATCCTCACCTCCTGTGGAGCAAATTTAACTTCTTCTCTTGTATGAGGGCCATGGGGAGGTGATTTTGGAGGCTGGGGGTTATTAGGGAGAGTTTATTAGGGGGAGGGGTTATTAGGGTCTTATTGTCCTATTTCAGGCTGGCTTGTTCTACTATCTGGTAAGGGATGGCATCAGCTATTAAACCATGCAGTCTGTTCTCACTTGTGCAATGCAGTCAGGACAGTCTAGCTTTGTCTCTGCTGCTGGGTGTTCTTTCGATCATTCTCTTTACTATGACGACCATTCTTGGTTTACGTAAGCCCGCATTATTTAAGGTGGGTGACCCATTCGTATTTTTTTTATGGGTAAACATAAGGTAAGGTGCATACGGAGATACAATACGTATGCCATGCATGGCAATACCATTTTTATCCAACCCCCACTGGGGGTTTGCTTCGCTCACCAAATAACGGGCTGTAAAACATTGTACTTGATTTTATTAATGACTTGCTCAGGTTAAAACTTTCCTCAAGCACAAAGTAACTTTGATATCTTATTGACCTAGAGTTCCCCCCAAACACTCCCTCTAATACCCCACTCCCACTCCAAATTTCTTTCTTTTCCGTTCGTAAAGTGAACCTAGTTGCTAGTCCTACAGCGGTCGATGTCATGTGACATAAGGTATTTCAGCCCACGTGAGTTTGCCGACTCTCATTCTAGTTCCCACCACTGCTGATAAAGACATCTGCAGGTGTGGAATGCACTACAAGAGTAGCTGAATATGTCTCTTGGAGTGGCTGGATCAACACTGGTTTTATCACTATCAGTTCAGTTCATGACCACTACTTCTGCAATCTTTTTAAACAATTTGCCAGCTGCACAGCTCTCAGTTGCAGCTAGCTATAGGGCCACAATTTAAAAAAAATGCTTGTTGAGCAGGTATCGATATTAAGCACCTACTTTTTGCCTACTTTTTGTTAGGCGCTCACTTCGCTGTTGGTATTAGTCTCTCTTTGTTGAGTCTCAGTGGTGACTACAGTATGTCTCTTCCCCCCCTACTCGAGAGTCCATATTTTTTCCACTGCTAGCGATCAGAGAAATAGAGAAATGTGTATGTAGATGTGATATCCATTGTACGACACTCTCCAGGCTCTGTTCTTCAGCAGTTCAACAGCCCTTCACCCCTTCTAGCTAGTCCGCTACAGCAATCCGTACTTATGAGAAATTGACTACACCTGTCTGCACATGAGCATTACTTGTTAAGCAGGTGCTTGGATCTTATCATGCAGACAAAATGGCTGCACTCTAGAGCGCCACAAAAAATGGACACTTGAAGTTAGGATACTTCTAGGATATCATTAGAAAGCACATGTGGCAAGAGGTACATTTTAGTACCAAATATCAACTCTCTAGGGAATGGCATTCTGGAGTTATAAGCTGTGCAGTACGGCCACTTCACAATCTGCAGTGGCATTCCCTTACCTCTGAGCAGCTGCTTAATGACCAGTGCCCATTGTGCAGGCATTGGATCACCGAGTGTATGTGTGCCAGGCTAGCTAGAAGGGAGATGGAGGGGATGGTTGAACTACTGCAGAGCAGAGGCTAGAGAGTGTCATACGTGGACATCCCATCTACAAATTTCTCTGGTCACTAGCAGTGGAAGCAACACCGACTCTCAAGCAGCAGAGGATGAGACACAGTCATGACTGACACTTAACAAATGGAGGCTGGAACCAACAGCAAAGTAGGTGCTTAACAAAAAGCAGGTGCTTAATATATATCAATGCCTGCTCAACGAGTAGTCTTTATTGTGCCTGTATAGCTAGCTAGCTGCTAACTGAGAACTATGCAGCTGGCAAACCAATCCTAATTTAAAATGATCATAAGATTGCAGAAGTAGTGGTCATGAATAGTGACAAAACCAGTGTTGATCCAGCCACTCCAAGAGACCTATTCAGCTACTCTTGTAGTGCATTCCACACCTGCAGATATCTTTATCAGCAGTGGTGGGAACTAGAATGACAGCTGTCATACTCGTGTGAGCTTAAACGCCTGATGTCACCATGACATCGACCGCTGTGGGACTAGAAACTGTCCACTGTAGGTTCACTTTACGAATGGAAAGGGTGGAGGTGGGAGTAATGGGAGCATAGCAAGCAGTTTTAGGAAGTCACGCCAGGCAATGGGTGCAGTTTAGGTGTGGAAATCGTGATGTCATAACAATAATGAGACTATTAGCTCTTGTTGAACACATTTAATATAACTGTATTGATACATCAACTTCCATGTCTGTGAGGACATGCAACGCCAACCACACATGCTGCATAGCAGTGTTCCCTGTTGCTATAGAGCTACAGTTATAATTTCTTGATAGAGACTACAGTTATAATGTGTTGCTATAGAGCTACAGTTATAATTTCTTGATAGAGACTACAGTTATAATGTGTTGCTATAGAGCTACAGTTATAATGTGTTGCTATAGAGCTACAGTTATAATTTCTTGATAGAGACTACAGTTATAATGTGTTGCTATAGAGCTACAGTTATAATGTGTTGCTATAGAGCTACAGTTATAATTTCTTGATAGAGACTACAGTTATAATGTGTTGCTATAGAGCTACAGTTATAATTTCTTGATAGAGACTACAGTTATAATGTGTTGCTATAGAGCTACAGTTATAATGTGTTGCTATAGAGCTACAGTTATAATTTCTTGATAGAGACTACAGTTATAATGTGTTGCTATAGAGCTACAGTTATAATGTGTTGCTATAGAGCTACAGTTATAATTTCATGATAGAGACTACAGTTATAATTTGTTGCTATAGAGCTAGTTATAATGTTTTTCTATAGAGCTGCAGTTATAATTTGTTGCTATAGAGCTGCAGTTATAATTTGTTGCTATAGAGCTACAGTTATAATGTGTTGCTATAGAGCTGCAGTTACAATTTGTTGATAGAGACTACAGTTATAATTTGTTGCTATAGAGGTACAGTTATAATGTGTTGCTATAGAGCTACAGTTATAATTTGTTGATAGAGACTACAGTTATAATTTGTTGCTATAGAGCTATAGTTATAATTTGTTGCTATGGAGCTATAGTTGCTATAGAGCTGCAGTTATAATTTGTTGCTATAGAGCTATAGTTATAATTTGTTGCTATAGAGCTTATAATTTGTTGCTATAGTTATAATCTTTTGCTATAGAGCTACAGATAGAGCTACAGTTATAATTTGTTGCTATAGAGCTGCAGTTATAATTTGTTGCTATAGACTCAGAGCTATAGTTATAATTTGTTGCTATAGAGCTACAGTTATAATGTGTTGCTATAGAGCTACAGTTATAATGTGTTGCTATAGAGCTATAGTTATAATTTGTTGCTATAGAGCTGCAGTTATAATTTGTTGCTATAGACTCAGAGCTATAGTTATAATTTGTTGCTATAGAGCTACAGTTATAATTTGTTCCTATGGAGCTATAGTTATAATGTGTTGCTATAGAGCTATAGTTATAATTTATTGCTATAGAGCTACAGTTATAATTTGTTGCTATAGAGCTACAGTTATAATTTGTTGCTATAGAGCTACAGTTATAATTTGTTGCTATAGACTATAGAGCTAGTTATAATTTGTTACTACAGAGCTACAGTTATAACTACAGAGCTACAGTTATAATTTGTTGCTATAGAGCTACAGTTATAATTTGTTACTACAGAGCTATAGTTATAATTTGTTGCTACAGAGCTATAGTTATAATGTGTTGCTATAGAGCTATAGTTATAATTTGTTGCTATAAAGCTACAGTTATAATTTGTTGCTATAGAGCTACAGTTATAATTTGTTGCTATAGAGCTACAGTTATAATTTGTTGCTATAGAGCTACAGTTATAATTTGTTGCTATAGAGCTATAGTTATAATTTGTTGCTATAGAGCTACAGTTATAATTTGTTGCTATAGAGCTACAGTTATAATTTGTTGCTACAGAGCTGCAGTTATAATTTGTTGCTATAGAGCTACAGTTATAATGTGTTGCTATAGAGCTACTGTTATAATTTGTTGCTATAGAGCTACAGTTATAATGTGTTGCTATAGAGCTACTGTTATAATTTGTTGCTATAGAGCTACAGTTATAATTTGTTGCTATAGAGCTACAGTTACTATAGAGCTACAGTTATAATTTGTTGCTATAGAGCTACAGTTATAATGTGTTGCTATAGAGCTACTGTTATAATTTGTTGCTATAGAGCTATAGTTATAATTTACTGGAATGTATAAGTGTGGAGCTACTGCCTTGCTTACCACCATGGCAATCGGTGTTGTAGCATAGCTATGTGGATATTACTAAATATGGTCTACATTATTACTGTCATGAGCTTGGAACTGTCATGAGCTTGGAAGAAAAAATGGGGGAATATTAGTTAACTGATGATGATCAACAAGTCTAGCATGTGACCCACCAAGGCAGGATCAGCATTGTTGGCTTTCATTCTCCTTTGTTTAAAAGCCATCCAACAGTTGTGGCAATAGATTGGTCTCGTCATGAATGAAGGACCATTTTTAAAAAACAGCCGTACTGGAAGTATCACCAGGGTTTCATTTAGGGGGGGGGGGCAGGGGGGCAGCTGCCCCCCTTGGAATATTTTTGCCCCCCTTGGAAATTGTATTATTAAAATTCATTAGAAACTTTGTCACATCTTTAACCATCATGCCCCCTTAAAATCCAGATTCCTCCAGTTGGAATTGTCCAGTGGTCCTTGGACAATTTTCTAAATGAAACCCTGATCACAAACGATAGACTTCTTGCCACAGCCTCTCTCTGGACATTAGAAGATCAGTGAGTTTTAACAGGACTTGCTTTTCCTTCCGGAGCTGAAGTAGCCATGGATTCAGTCAGTCGTTCCTTGAGCAGCCCAGCTACCCAAGTGAATGGTATGTTCCTAAAAACATTGGCAGTTAGGAAGATGAACTCAGTTATGCCAGTGTGCATGATCACAGGGGGCCACACCCACTTTTAATTAAGTTGATTTGGAGCATAAACATAAAACTGGTCGAGCTAAAGCTGAACCAGCTGGACCACTTGTTATGCCTGCTTATTAGTGGAAGTGGTTTGGGTAATTCTAGGTCGGTGAGATATCAAAGATTCTCAAGGTCTTAAAGCTAGAGCTGGAGTCCATCACTCTTATGCTAAAATCAGTACTAATATTACCATATCTGCCTGATGTAAGCACGCCCCTTTCCCCTCCCTTTGGAAGGCTGTTCTTCCCTGATGACAACTTGTGTGTAATGCCTGCTGCTGTGCAGGTGTTCACCAGCAACAGTGTTCTTACTCACATTGGGAGTAGATGAGAAGTTTGAATACTAGCAAGTCATTTAAAATAAACACTGGATTTGTCTTGGGAGAATACTGATCATCTGAGTGGCTCGATGCTATGCTATTATGAAGAACGTGTTCATATAGCACACGTACCAAAGAGCTATGGTATCCTGTTGTGGCAAAGAAGTGACTGACGTTGACTGTAACTGCATTTGATCTCATTATTCCTGATGAAGGCTGGAGCATCTATAGCCAAAACTTTGAGTAACACACTTTTAAGTTCCCAACTCTCAACGAACTCTCAGTTGACATAACCAAGTTACAATGACTTGCTTCACAAGCATTATAATTATTCTACTACATATATGTCACGTGAGAGTTCGTTGAGTTGCTGCTGCCTATAATTAGAGGAAACCAACCAGCTTTAAAGATCTATCGTGCTAGACTGAGAGGGTTACGTGACTTTATCTGTGCTGTGATGGCAGTGAAATGCCTGGGGTGTATTTACGGTGATACACGACTCAATAGAAGTGACATGAGTCACCTATAAAAAGACTTTTTTTGTAAACAGAGCCCATATGGGCCAAACAATAATGGGGGAAAAGAGAAAAAGAAAGAAAAAAGATCTTTTAGGACAATCAATGCTTAATCTCAGTGGATCGTAGCAGCAACGTTACTCAACCACTTATAATACCACGTCCTATTCAAGTCATCTGCAAGGGATCTAGTCCCAGAAATCGCCAAGTTGGCAGTGTGTGTGGCTATTATATATACATGCTCTCTCCTGTTTTGTCTCGGCCATCTCAATGATGTTGACGCTGCTAGAGCAACTATACTAGTAGTGGTGAATGCAAGCCATTGAGTGGCGAGTGAATGTGCTGGAGAAAGAGGGAGAAAAAACAAGAAATCCGGTTATTTGTATTGCCCTAGCCATTGTCCTAACCTTAGCCTAGCTGAAGTCCTAGTTGAGTACACTGATCTGTGCATTTTTGATGGCATCATTTTGGATTTTGTTAAGTGAAGTAGCTAGGAATTAAACATTCCTACAGGTTCTGAACTTGTGTGAGGCCGAGATGAAAGCCTGCTCAGATACTCTCCAGATTCTCTGAGATGATGATTTCCAGTTCAGCAAACTTTTTTTAATTTAAGAATGAAGCTCTATCATCCTTCCTGTCAGCTATTAAACATGCAGGCCATTCTCACTTGTCTGTGCAGCCAATTTTCTTTGCTCTAGCTTTGGATAAGCTGCCCTTCGCTCGACCTTTCTCTTTACATTGATGTTGAGAGTCTTATGATTTCTGCTAACATCCACTTTGTCTCAGTCTGTCCCAGTGATGTTGAGAGTCTTATGATCTCTGCTAACATCGCGCTTTGTCTCAGTCTGTCCCAGTGATGTTAGAGTCTTATGATCTCTGCTAACACCACTTTGTCTCAATCTGTCCCAGTGATGTTAGAGTCTTATGATCTCTGCTAACATCCGCTTTGTCTCAGTCTGTCCCAGTGATGTTAGAGTCTTATGATCTCTGCTAACACCACTTTGTCTCAATCTGTCCCAGTGATGTTAGAGTCTTATGATCTCTGCTAACATCCGCTTTGTCTCAGTCTGTCCCAGTGATGTTAGAGTCTTATGATCTGTGCTAACATCCACTTTGTCTCACTCTGTCCCAATGATGTTGGAGTCTTATGATCTCTGCTAACATCCACTTTGTCCCAGTCTGTCCCAGTGATGTTGAGAGTCTTATGATCTCTGCTAACATCCGCTTTGTCTCAGTCTGTCCCAGTGATGTTAGAGTCTGATTATGATCTCTGCTAACATCCACTTTGTCCCAGTCTGTCCCAGTGATGTTGAGAGTCTTATGATCTCTGCTAACATCCACTTTGTCTCACTCTGTCCCAGTGATGTTAGAGTCTTATGATCTCTGCTAACATCCACTTTGTCTCAGTCTGTCCCAGTGATGTTGAGAGTCTTATGATCTCTGCTAACATCCACTTTGTCTCAGTTTGTCCCAGTGATGTTGGAGTCTTATGATCTCTGCTAACATCCACTTTGTCTCACTCTGTCCCAGTGATGTTGAGAGATGATCTCTGCTAACATCCACTTTATCTCACTCTGTCCCAGTGATGTTGAGAGTCTTATGATCTCTGCTAACATCCACTTTGTCTCAGTCTGTCCCAGTGGATGTTGAGAGTCTTATGATTTCTGCTAACATCCACTTTGTCTCAGTCTGTCCCAGTGATGTTGAGAGTCTTATGATCTCTGCTAACATCCACTTTGTCTCAGTCTGTCCCAGTGATGTTGGAGTCCTATGATCTCTGCTAACATCCACTTTATCTCACTCTGTCCCAGTGATGTTGAGAGTCTTATGATCTCTGCTAACATCCACTTTGTCTCAGTCTGTCCCAGTGGATGTTGAGAGTCTTATGATCTCTGCTAACATCCACTTTGTCTCAGTCTGTCCCAGTGATGTTGAGAGTCTTATGATCTCTGCTAACATCCACTTTGTCTCAGTCTGTCCCAGTGGATGTTGAGAGTCTTATGATCTCTGCTAACATCCACTTTGTCTCAGTCTGTCCCAGTGGATGTTGAGAGTCTTATGATCTCTGCTAACATCCACTTTGTCTCAGTCTGTCCCAGTGATGTTGAGAGTCTTATGATCTCTGCTAACATCCACTTTATCTCACTCTGTCCCAGTGATGTTGGAGTCCTATGATCTCTGCTAACATCCACTTTGTCCCAGTCTGTCCCAGTGATGTTGGAGTCTTATGATCTCTGCTAACATCCACTTTGTTCCAGTCTGTTCCAGTGATGTTGAGAGTCTTATGATCTCTGCTAACATCCACTTTGTCTCAGTCTGTCCCAGTGATGCTGAGAGCAACTGGCTTAACATTTATATTTTCTCTGCTGACGTCCATTTCCTCTTGGCACATGTCGATGTCTTTGCTTCTGCTCAGAGATT
Source organism: Cladorhizidae sp. MBARI D1340-BT2 (assembly GCA_028752905.1). NCBI lineage: Eukaryota > Metazoa > Porifera > Demospongiae > Poecilosclerida > Cladorhizidae > Cladorhizidae sp. MBARI D1340-BT2. The sequence goes on from JAQNBH010000010.1 coordinate 19,090,368, forward strand.
CATGCGTGTTCATTGCGTAAATATTCGTTGTGCACTTGTTACAACCTTCATCTCTGCATGCTCTGTGTTCATGGTTCATCCTACCTACCAAAGTTTTTATGCCGATCTAGATGGTCCTTTTGTCATTCTCTTATCACTTACTCCTATCGGTCTTTGCCACCTCCACAATCTGCTTCTCACTTTTCCCATAAGGCTCTGGGGGCTGTTCTGGCAGGATTCTGGTAGGCTCTGGGGGCTGTTCTGGTAGGCTCTGGGGGCTGTTCTGTGCAGGATTCTGGTAGGCTCTGGGGGCTGTTCTGGCAGGATTCTGGTAGCTGTTCTGTGCAGGATTCTGGTACTGTTCTGTGCAGGATTCTGGTAGGCTCTGGGGGCTGTTCTGTGAAGGATCCTCACGGCTCTGGTGGCTGTTCTGTGCAAGATCCTGCAAGGCTCTGGTGGCTGTTCTGTACAGGATTCTGGTAGGTTCTGGTGGCTGTTCTGTGCAGGATCCTGCATGGCTTTGGTGGCTGTTCTGTGCAGGTTCTCGTGAGGCTCCTGTTTTTCTGTTTTGACAGAAAAACAACAGAATTCAAGTTTCAAACTGGAATTAGCAAAAAGCAATACACTTATTTACTCTATTAGCAATTACTAATTGTTTTAGTGCAATCTGCAAGTGTTTAGGTCACTAATGGAAGGTTACTAATAGTAGAGTGATTAACACTGCAAAGTGGTTTTAGTAGTGGTTAGTGTTGTGTAAGAGCATTTCAACTACATGTATGTAGGCTGAGCTACCAGCAAAGGTTGCTATGATTTGAGGGAGTGTTCTTATTATAGGAATTCTAAATTACATGCATTCAAAAACCACTGAATTTGACTGTCCTCCAAGTAGGAAAAAGCCTAGAAGAAGTGTCCCATTACCTAAAATAACTCATGAAGCAAGAGCTAAACAGTTCAAAGAGGATTTGTAAGCTGATCAGATAGTAAATGGGATGTTCCATTAACAGTTATAATAGTAAAAGGGACAGATGGGCTAGGGCTAGGGCTAGTTTTGCGACCATTTATTCCTGATGAAGGCTAGAGCATCTAGTCCAAACGTCGAGTGAATACAATTTGAATATTGAGAAGGTGATTTTAATTTTAATACTACTACATGTATCAAGGATCATCTCCAGTCCAAGAAGCATCTTTCCAGAAAGGAAGCCAGATAAAGCATCCTGCATGCAATTCCTAGAAAGCTGTTCATATTTGTGACCCTCGCCAGTTACCTATCGTTAGACATGACATCAGTGACTATGATGATGACATCAAAGCCCTGCACACCCCTCCACAGGAAATCCCCACCCCTTTAGATCTCCTTAAATTCTGGCATGGTATGAGAGATCGATTTCCACTACTTGCTGCTGAAGCTTTAGATGCTATAATCCGAATATCTGCCAGTTATGCTGATGTGGCGAGCAGTTTCTATCAACAATATACATGATTCATTCTCTGTATATGAAAATGGGAAAAAGTTTAAAATTGGTTGACAAAATGGAATTTGTGTTTTCATGGAACGGAAAAGAAAAGAAGGGTAGATTTTGGAATGGAAAAAAAGATGGTCTACTGACGGTTGATCTGTGCAGGGTCCGGTAAGATTCTTGTTGTTGTTCTTGTGCAGGTCCTGTAAGGTTCTTGTTGCTGTTCTTGTGCAGGGTCCTGTAAGGTTCTTGTTACTGTTCTTTTCAGGGTCCTGTAAGGTTCTTGTTGCTCTTCTTTGGAGGGTCCTGTAAGGTTCTTGTTGCTGTTCTTTGCAGGGTCCTGTAAGGTTCTTGTTGCTGTTCTTTGCAGGGTCCTGTAAGGTTCTTGTTGCTCTTCTTTGCAGGGTCCTGTAAGGTTCTTGTTGCTGTTCTTGTGCAGGGTCCTGTAAGGTTCTTGTTGCTGTTCTTTGCAGGGTCCTGTAAGGTTCTTGTTGCTCTTCTTTGGAGGGTCCTGTAAGGTTCTTGTTGCTGTTCTTTGCAGGGTCCTGTAAGGTTCTTGTTGCTGTTCTTTGCAGGGTCCTGTAAAGTTCTTGTTGCTGTTCTTTGCAGGGTCATGTAAGGTTCTTGTTGCTGTTCTTTGCAGGGTCCTGTAAGGTTCTTGTTACTGTTCTTGTGCAGGTCCTGTAAGGTTCTTGTTGCTGTTCTTTGCAGGGTCCTGTAAGGTTCTTGTTGCTGTTCTTTGCAGGGTCCTGTAAGGTTCTTGTTGCTGTTCTTTGCAGGGTCCTGTAAGGTTCTTGTTGCTGTTATTGTGCAGGGTCCTGTAAGGTTCTTGTTGCTGTTCTTGTGCAGGTCCTGTAAGGTTCTTGTTGCTGTTCTTGTGCAGGTCCTGTAAGGTTCTTGTTGCTCTTCTTTGGAGGGTCCTGTAAGGTTCTTGTTGCTGCTCTTTGCAGGGTCCTGTAAGGTTCTTGTTGCTGTTCTTTGCAGGGTCCTGTAAGGTTCTTGTTGCTGCTCTTTGCAGGGTCCTGTAAGGTTCTTGTTGCTGTTCTTGTGCAGGGTCTTGTAAGGTTCTTGTTGCTGTTCTTTGGAGGGTCCTGTAAGGTTCTTGTTGCTGTTCTTGTGCAGGGTCCTGTAAGGTTCTTGTTGCTCTTCTTTGCAGGGTCCTGTAAGGTTCTTGTTGCTGTTCTTTGCAGGGTCCTGTAAGGTTCTTGTTGCTGTTCTTCTGCAGGTCCTGTAAGGTTCTTGTTGCTGTTCTTTGCAGGGTCCTGTAAGGTTCTTGTTGCTCTTCTTTGGAGGGTCCTGTAAGGTTCTTGTTGCTCTTCTTTGCAGGGTCCTGTAAGGTTCTTGTTGCTGTTCTTTGCAGGGTCATGTAAGGTTCTTGTTGCTGTTCTTTGCAGGGTCCTGTAAGGTTCTTGTTGCTGTTCTTGTGCAGGTCCTGTAAGGTTCTTGTTGCTGTTCTTTGCAGGGTCCTGTAAGGTTCTTGTTGCTGTTCTTTGCAGGTCCTGTAAGGTTCTTGTTGCTGTTCTTTGCAGGGTCCTGTTTGCAGGGTTCTGGTGCCTGTCCTATGCAGGATCCCATGAGCCTCTGGTGGCTCCTCCAATCCTGAACTTCTCATTAGATGGTATTGTGGACAGCATGTTGCCGCGTGCATTGTGGGGAGAACAGTTTTGATTTACCCCACCATTGTTGGCACATTCAGGACGTAGGATGACCAACAGTATGTGTCCGCAGAGCCCACGGACGTTAATAATTTCTAACTACTGTTTTCTGTGATGCAAGTTTGGCTGGGTACATGTAGCTATCACTTGGTATATGAAACTCCTACACAAGGCCAACGGGAAGGATAGCAATGGAGATGTAGATTTCGATGGAGCTGAAGTCGATGGATTTGGATGTTTTAGAGAACCCGAGGATGAAGAACTGCAATAGCTATGGCAGTGGCAGAAGCTGGACATAGAATTCTCACCTCGAATAGCTGGAGTGTGTTCAACTAACATGGATGTGCACCATTTAGAGTCGTTAGTACCAGTTTCATAATCCAAGCACCCTTCCCATATGTACACCTCTCTGATCCTTAAGGTGAAAGGTGAAGTGCCCTTTGGCACTGACAACATAATCTATAAATCTATAGAGAGGGGGATAGATAGATAGATTAGATAGATAGTAGATAGATAGTAGATAGCTAGACAGAGATAGATAGATAGGTAGGTAGATAGATGATAGATGGATGGGTAGACATTTCCAACACCATGTCTCAAAAGTTGATGATTCACCATGCTGTCAGGGTGATAGGTGGGGTTTGGGGGGGGGGGGGGGGGGGGGGGGGGGGGTTGTGTTTCTGTTAGGGGTTATATGTGACCAGGCTATGTATTTCCTATTTTGGTATATATTCCTCCACCACCCCAAGCCAGATAGCTAAACTCTTATGGGAGTTCAATCTCCATGGCAAAGATTGACTCAACCCACAGTTCAGTTTACACATGGAGTTTTTATCTGAAAGATTTGTTGTATATTTTTATTTATATTTATTTGTACATTTTAATTAATTTATTTATTATTATATTTTTATTTACTTATTTAAATAGTTACATTTTATTCATTTATTAATTTATTATTATATATTTTTTAATTTGTTTATTTAACTATTTATCATTATATATATTTTAATTAATTTATTTAATTATTATATTTTATTTATTTATTATATATATATTATTATTTTTATTTAATTATTTATTATTTTTTAATTTATTTATTTTTATTATTATTATATTTTTATTTAATTTGTCATTATATTTTTATTATTAGTATAATTATATTTTAATTTATTTGTTGTTATATTTTTATTTGTTTTGTTTATTATTTGTTGTTATATTATTATATTTATATTTGTTTGTTTGTTATTATATTTTTATTTGTATTATTTATTTAATATTCATTATTCATGTGCTTACTTTTTTTTACAATAAAATAAAGATTTTTAATAGTACAAAATAAAATTAAAAAAATTAATAGACAGATAAATAGAATAGACAGATAAATAGATCGTTTTAACTCCTCACGGCTGGATTTAGGAGAGAATGATTTAGGAGAGAATTATTAAAAAATTGACGAAATTGACGCACATGAACCAAAAAAATTATATTAATTCACAGGATCACCGAACTCCATAGCAACCATATACCATATTCTTGTACTGGGTTAGACGCACATCTTGATAATGATTAGTTGTCATAGAAACTAACCGCAATGTTATTGTAACTAACCAAACTGACCGTTGTATTAATGATAGAAATTCATACCATTACGACTATGAACCATGATTATTATATTGTTCTACCCCTTTTAGCCTAGCTAAAGTTTTGGGAACCATACCAGAGACAACCATGTACATATTTGACTTTGTGATAAATCATAATCATGAACATTGATGATGTTACAGCAAGATAAGTTATACTACAAGACAGACACACAACCAACACATTCTAAGAGATAGTTCAGTTTCAAAGACCTAGGAAGTGTAATCAACCAGTGTATGATATGAATAAAAACAATGTCTTTCCTCTGTAACACAGAGAAATACTTTACAATGCCTACAATGTATTTTTGTCTCATGCCGATTGGTAATTCCATGCTTCCTACCAATTGCTGAGCACACCACACACCTCCTGGAGTTGACTGCATGCTGTGGCCAGTGTCCCAGAGAAGTGTTCAGTCTGTCCAGCCGATTATATTCAGCAGAGCATGGACGACCAGCACGCTGCCTGGAGCAAAAAGTTCCGACTAACTCTCTGGCTAACTCCAACCTGAAAGCAAGGTAATCCCTCTTCCTTGATCCTGCACTCTGGACATGAAAGTACAGCACGTAGCTGTTCAGAATGCAGCACTCTGTGATGTAAGGCTTCCACCACTTTCGACTACGTCTGCCAATATTGTAGTAGCCAGAAAGTTGGTCCCCAGCATCCACTCCATTCATATATTCCTGGTAGTCTACCAGAGGAGGAGGACATGGGACATCTTCATACGACCCATCAAATCGATGCCTTTTGACTGTGGGGAGAGGCTCAGCTGGGTGACAAGAGGATAAAAGATAGAGGGCCCTTTTATCCACCCATACTGTAGCCAATAGTAGGCCGTTAGAGTGGTAGTCATAGTAACCAACATTATGATGGTTGCTTAGTGATTAGCTCCTTTGGAAACGAGTGTCGATTGTAGTGAGCTGTACCAGTTGCATGTATATCCAACAAGTTGTAAAGGGTGAGAAAATGGGTTGGGCTTGTATAATAGTTATCAAAGTTTTTGTTCTGGCTGATGGTACGAATGGTTATGTGGCCCAAATCCAAATATATACTGGAAAGGCTGTGGATAGTGGTGGTGTTGCTGGAGTAGGATTGTGCACAAAAGTTGTTTTAGATCTCGTAAGGTTTTGAACATTGTGGACATAAGCTATTTGTTGATACCAAACTTTATTGGCTTGTCCTTCATATATTGACGGAGCCATAGCCTCATCTATCGATAGATGGCAGTGAAGGCTGTATTCTTGTACAAACTTAGGTATTACTAAGTCTAACAGAGCCCAAACTTTGAAAAGGTGGTCCCGCTTAGGTTGGCCAGGAGAGGAAGGTAGGCTAGAAGAATTGGCAATATGAAAAAAACGAAAGATTTGTTGGAAACGAACACGGGACATAACACTTGACATACCAGGTGTGTGGATGTGATCATCTTGCAATGGCCAGTATAGTTCCAGACGAGGTAGTTTGAGAATCCCCATGTAAATCAAGAGGCCAAGGAAGGCTTTCATCTCTGTTACAGTGACTTTGACCCAGGGACGTGCATGTGGTGTTTGGACGCGAGTCTCCTCAGCATAACGATTTGTCTCTGTCACAAGCAACTCCCAAACATTCTGAGTTACCTGGATTTGTTCTTCCAACTATTAGCACTCAGACCTACTCTATTGTCAACTCCGCCGCCGCTTCTCTCTCTAGCTCCATGGTTCCTGTAACTTCATCTGTTGGTACCCTTCACCGTCTTCCTCCATATTGCCATCATATCCTTCATTGTTCTCTCCATGGGTAAGTAGCCATGTTTCCTGTGATGTGCTTACCCCTTTACGACCTGCATCTCAGCGCAGTCACAGCAGAACTAGAAGGGTGGATGGTGGAACATCTGGTAGTGTGCAATGGGCTAGTGCTAGGAAAAGGCATAGTGATGAGCGAGGTAATATTAGTAGTAGATTATGTAGTAGAATGCATAGTGATGAGCAAGGGCATGATGGTGTACGTGGGAGTAGTTTTGGCCGAGGAGGTTCGGGTGGCTCTTAACTTAGACCTACTTCCACTAGTTCATTGCCCACTCCTTCTGGTCCTTCCATGCCTGCAGGCCATTCAACTGGTTCTTCACATAGTCCTTCTGCTGGCCATTCCACACCTGATCACACAGCTTCCACATCTGGTCCTTCTGCAGGCACTTCAATTAGTGGCACTTCTCAGTCTAACATGTTTTACATGAAGTGGTAGGAAGTTGGGAAAAGGAGAACCCGTTTACTCTCTTTCCATACACAAAGGTTGGCCCTACATCTGCAGATGTGAACGTCAGTTGTTCAGCATATGATTTGTTTTCGAGGTTCTTCACACCAAACTAACAGGAGTGGTAGTTACTCGAGGAGGGAGTTCAAAAGCTTCTCCACTGTCCATAGTCTCCAGTCTCAAGCCTGCAAAACCAACAAAACCATTCTGTAATTCCTGCAGAGCTGGTTTGCCCACCAACTACCCTGGAAAACATTATACACTGACTGCCAACCTGGGATAGTCTATACTCCACTAACTTTTTTTATCCCTAACCTGTTCTCTACCTAGAATTACACTTACTGTCAGAGCTTTCTTCCTCGCTGGTATCCTCCTCATCAGCCTTAAACTCAGAGAGAATAGGAAGATTGGCTTCGCTAGAATGTTGGTCGGGCGCTACCACTTTCCCCATTGACAGTACTGTATTTTGTTGTTCACTGCTGTGTACAAGGTATGAACAGATGCCTTCTCCTTCTTCGTCGCTAGTTTCTTCCTCAGACAGGCCGAAATTGTCGTCTAAAACTCAGGAAAGAACATCATCTAAACTTAGTCTAGCCGACATCGCATACGGATCGCACTCTGAGTGAACGGTCTGAATTAGTAGGCTTGGCTAGCTTGGTTACCGGAATTCAAACTATCCAATTCTTTGTACATGCATAGAGGAAGGATCGAGCTTTCTTAATATGTGTGTAGTTTGTTATATAACTCAACGATCGATTTGTTATGAATATTGAAAGTACGTGGACGTCTATAGACGCTTACGGCCATTAAAGAGTTAAAGAGCTTGTTGAACGAATGCCTCTGCCATCTTGTTCACGTACAACTCAGTGCCAAGAGCTTTGATAACCTCTTTAGGTGAGGAAGTAAATGTCGTCCCATGTAGCAGATTGGTTCGTGCGTGCTCAGAAGACCACCGAATAATATGTGAAGTAGGCATGGCTAATTGTCAATAAATAGAGGAACTATTTTTTTAGATCTCCTGCTGCACTGAGAATGTCAAATGATTTCTCAGCTATTACAGCAGCGACGAAACGATATCAAAACTCACCATCATCATCCTTCTTGTGTTGCAACAACTGAATAGACTGCAACAGTTCTGTACTGTTTGTACCCAACGACACCATCCTGAATACCCAGCAGAAAACAGGACAATTTCCTGTCATTACCTAGTGCATCAGCAGCACATGTATCTATCTTTCTACCTATCTAGCCATCCATCTATCTATCCATCCATCTTTATGTTGGTCCGACCAACAGGAGCCTGAATTTGTCCGGGCCTCTATCTCACCACAAAGGCAACTGGGAGGTCTTTGTGGAAATTAGCAGACACCACCTGAAAGGTTTTGGCCGCCTCAAGCCAGCAGGCTGGGCCTGTGAAAAGAGGTCGCTCTAATTATAGCAATTATAGCCCCGCCTACTCCACATACATACAGTTTGTGCCCATGCTGACTCAGCAATCACCTGGGACTGTAACTAGGGGGGCATGCGGTCACTAAGCATGGGGCCAGGGGGCTCTACGAGTGTGTTCTTGTTTATCACGTATGCATGAAGTTCACACTTAATTAGAACAACCTGGGGAAGGTGCCCTGGAGGGTTTACGTCAGAACTGTGGGAATTATTTTGAATATTTTGATCTGTGCAGAAGTGTGACTATCAACTGTAACTAGGGCGCGCAGCTAACCAGCTCTGGCTAGACTCTGTGACTGGATGGACAACTAGTTACTTGCAAGCTAATTGGTGCTCGAATGCAGTGCTGTGTGTGGTGCACTTTTATGTTGCGGTTGATATGTAGGACTTTATGTGTGTGTGGTGTGTGGTGTGTGTGTGTGTGTGTGTTTGTGTAATGTGTGTATGGTGGTGTAGTGTTGTGGTCTGTGCGTTGCTTGTTTGCATTGTGTTGTCTGTGTATGTGTAGTGTGTGTGTCATGCTTGTGTGTTGTGTGTGTTGTGTACATTGTGTATGGTGTGAGTAGTGTTGTGTGTGTGTTGTGTACATTGTAGTGTGTGTGTGTGTGGTGTATGTAGTGTTGCATGTGTGCTTGTGTACATTGTAGTGTGTGTGTGCTTGTGTACATTGTAGTGTGTGTGTGCTTGTGTAGTGTTGTGTGTGTGCTTGTGTACATTGTAGTGTGTGTGTGTGTGGTGTATGTAGTGTTGCATGTGTGCTTGTGTACATTGTAGTGTGTGTGTGCTTGTGTAGTGTTGTGTGTGTGCTTGTGTACATTGTAGTGTGGGTGTGTGGTGTGTGTAGTGTTGTGTGTGTGCTTGTGTAGTGGTGTGTGTGTTTACATATATTTGAGTGTGTGCATAATAAATGAAGTGTGGTACCTCTTGTTAGTTCTCATTTTTGTCAGGCCCGTCCGTGTCTTGGGGTAACTAGACCCTCTTCCCCCCGAGCCAATGACAGCCTCTGATTTCATATCAGAGGGGGTTGTTTCTTCCCTTGCATTTCTATTGTGAGCATAGAGCGAGTAGCCAGGAGCAGTTAAGGTGGAAAATGCGCCGTGTTCTCCTGGTAAACTATAAAAATTTCTTCAGCATAGCCAAATTTTGCTTCGCTGGATTAGTTGCCAGGATAGCACAACCAATGGGACCCTCATGATTTATAAACCTCCACGCCCCTGGTACTGCCCCTTGCTACTCTTGAGTGACTATAGTTCAGAACCACCAGATTTATAAACTTCCACGCCCCTGGTACTGCCCCTTGCTACTCTTGAGTGACTATAGTTCAGAACCATCAGGTTTATAAACCTCCATGCCCCTGGTACTGCCCCTTGCTACTCGTGGTTGACTATAGCCCAGAACCATCAGATTTATAAATCTCCCTGGTACTGTCCCTTGCTACTCTTGAATAATAGCCAAGAACTATCAGGTGTATAAACACAGAAGGTTCCTTTGCTTTGGTATGTAGCCTGTCGTAAAAGCTGGCTGCTTATACCCATCATGACAGTTCGTGCATTTGGCCCCACCAGCATAGCCCGGGGGATAATGAATACAAGATATTTCAGGTGTCCTAACAGACTGAACACTTAACAAGAAATGACACAAGCTAGTATCTAACTAATGCGGTTTTGATTTGACCCACAAAATGCACTCAAAATGCTCCTTTTTATGCTTCCTTTGTGGATGCAAAAATGGCCACTTTAGCTCCTAGAAACGACCATCTGTATGAGAAAAATGTATGAGAAAAATGGTTCAGTTGGGACTAGTCATGTGCTTGCCCACTAAGTCAGCTGCTGGCACTTTTCTCTTTCTCCCAGTCGCAGTTGTACCTCGTGCCCAATGGACACAAGCACAGCAAAGAATGAAGTGAAGACAGTCACTGGTGCCCTAACAGAATGAAGCTTGTCAGTTCTCGTCTGGTTAGTGTTTGTTGGTTTCCAATTCTTCCTCTTCATCATGAGCAAGGTCAGTGAAAGTTTGCTGGAATACTCTGAACTTGCTCGCTCGGAGGGTAAGCAACGCCATATCTGGTGCTGCTTCAGCTTCCACCTCTCCCTGCTTTAGAGTGTGAATGTTGCCATGGTCACTGCCACCCGTTGCCACTGACAACGCTAAGATCTTGAATGCTAGTAACCATTCCTAGGCATGCAAGGTGTGAACACATGCTGCAAACACAACCAGAGGGAGAACATGATTGAAAGCAACTAACAGAGGGTGTGGCAGTTACTTTAATTTATTCATTGACCGGCACAAAGTTAAGTTAATTAAATTAACTAGCTTTTGAAAATTCAGGTCTCCTCAACTACACCGAGAACTTACCAAGTGTATCAGTTAGCTTTAGTAACCTTCAATCGTCATTCAGGTCAACTCAACTACACTGACAAGTGTATCAGTAACCTTCAATCGTCATTCAGGTCAACTCAACTACACTGAGAACTTACCAAGTGTATCAGTTAGCTTTTAGTAACCTTCAATCGTCATTCAGGTCAACTCAACTACACTGAGAACTTACCAAGTGTATCAGTTAGCTTTAGTAACCTTCAATCGTCATTCAGGTCAACTCAACTACACTGACAAGTGTATCAGTTAGCTTTAGTAACCTTCAATCGTCATTCAGGTCAACTCAACTACACTGAGAACTTACCAAGTGTATCAGTTAGCTTTAGTAACCTTCAATCGTCATTCAGGTCAACTCAACTACACTGAGAACTTACCAAGTGTATCAGTTAGCTTTTAGTAACCTTCAATCGTCATTCAGGTCAACTCAACTACATCGATAACTTACCAAGTTTATCGGCTAGCTTTAGTAACCTTGTCTTATATTTGTAAATGGCTTGTTGAGGATGTCAACTTTATTGGAGGACTGATAATTAACTTAACCTGAGCTAGAGAAAGAGCTGTTTCTGGTTTATGGTGCCATAAAAAATATGTGCTTGCAGAGGGCAGAGGGGTCAAATTAATCATCTAATTAGATTCGTATATTTAAAAAATTCTACGTGTGTGTGAATAAAGGAGGAAGTATTCACTCCATTCCCCCCTCCCTCTCCCCCACTCCCTCCCTCTCTCTTTCTTACATAAAGAAACACACCCAATATTTTCGGGTGCCTACATGTAATTCTTATTGTCAACTTGCCTTAGGTCCAACAAGCCTATAAATGTGGCCCAGGAGTATGGACAAGGTTGTTTTTTTAATGAATATGGAAGGAAGCTGGGAATACCTCACCCTTACTGCTTATTGTAGCAACTTCACTTTCGTGTTGCTCTAATGCATTGCCATGGCAACAAGTATAGGGATTGCTCACACTATTGTCCAGCTTCTCCAGTAGTACTCCGGCTAGAATCCTCACCAAATAAAGAGTAGAGAGCATTCAGTGTTGGTAAACAAAACTTGATTAAGTCAATAGTAAATTCGAAATTGTGCAACTTCCTTGCCACAGTCACAGCAGTTAATATGATTATGCATCGTCAAGGTGACGTGTGTGGGTGTTTTTTTGTACCCCGTAAGTGAAGTACACTCTCTACTCCGCTTAATGGTTGTGCACATGCATGTGGACATAATGAGGTCTGCCAATAAGTGTTGGTACGTCTAGTCTGTCTTCACTAGTAGGTCAAAATGGAGAAATTTTGATTGGTCTGTTTCACTTGGCATAGGGTTACACCTTGGGTACTTACAAAACCTGTGGTTTTATTTGGTTTTATTTGGATATCTGGGATTTAATAGTAGGTGGTCTGTTACGGTTTTGACTTTTATGAGACACCTGTGTGCAGTTGCTATGATTATAGTCTAAACAAGTTTGGGTAGATGTCTTGACCCCTCAGAAACTTTGTGTTGTCTTGACTGTGCTTGGGTCCTGATAGTTACTTCTAAGTACTGGTGTACCTCAGTCTAGTGGGTGTGGCTACTTCAACCATGTGCAATCGGCTTCGTCTAACTTGGTTTAGGTGTAGCTGTAGACAGAATTCTCTGTTTGGTTTGACTTGCATTTCGGAATGGCAGACAAAATCACACACACACACACAAATACATACACACACATATACACACACATATGCACACACAGATGCACACACTTACACACACAGCTTATATCTCAACTGAAACTTACTTGGCAGCTTGTTAACAGCCTCCAGCCATTATTAGCTTCAGAAAGCACTTCAAGCATTGAGGAGTTATTTGCCAAGATGGTAAACCAGCAGACCTAAAGAATGGCAGAAACTGTGAAATGCATCTTCAAAGATCCATCTGCTCACCCATCTTTCTGTCTATCCTCTATGTTCTCTTCACCCCCTCCACATAACTTGCATAGAGTGGGTCCAATTGTAAGAGTTGTAGTAGCTACTGAAGACTCCAGTGCCTTGCCACACCATAAGCTTAAGATGGCACTCGTGTGTCATGGCTGTTCCCCTTAGCAGCTGCTTGCAGCAAAGGGACCGGTCAGGTGGTTTTCTGAGGAGGGTTCAGAGTTGTTTCTTGAGGAGGAATTCTCAAGGAAACTTGTGTAAAGCTTTACAGCTGAATGATCCAATGCCGTCGGCTGCAGGGAAGCATCGGTGCAAGATTCCATGCTTTGGCAGTTGCAGTACGGAGAGGGGGGAGGGGGAGGGGAGGCGCCAGGATGGGAGAGGACGACCAACAACAACGGGAACAAATACCATTTGTTTATCATTTCATTTCAATCCCACAGAATTGGACAATCCTGTGGGATTGTGTTGTCAATGGAGAAAGGAAACAAAACTCTGCCTGTGTAGACCACACCTAACTAGACCAGTGTTCACCATTTAGAATCATGGACTACTGATTTAAATGGTAATGGGTCATCAAACTGGGTGTGGTTTACTCTTTTTTACTTCTTCCTGTTTGCTTTGGTTCGTGTGCATAGCTATGCCAATATTGGCCTAGGAGGTGTCCATATCAAGCAACTATTTTTTTATGGCACCAGTTTCATGAAATGGATTATAACATCCGTAACTTTGTTGTCCTTTGGTTGTTAAAGAAAGTTTTAGTGCCAGAAGGAGCTTATTTCAAGAGCTTTCCATTGATATGTTTTTGTTGGATTTCCATCATCTTCACTAGTGTAGCAGTCAATACTCTAGTGACCAGGCGCAGATCACAAGGGAAAACCATGACTGTAAGTGTGCACTTGAAATCACTTCCCATGGAGGAACTAAGGTGAGACCAAGGTGTGCAATGACTGCAGGGTTCCCACCATGAGGAACTAAGGTATGCAATGACTGCAGCATCACCAAAAATCATCACAGAAGCAAAATGGCAAACTTCGCAGGAGCAAAATGGCAGAGTAACTTATTTAGTTACTCTGCCATTTTGCTTCTGTGAAGAGAGGACTAAAAAAATGTCTTCCTAACTTGTGGTTACGACTTTGGAGCTCCATAGATTCTTTCGACTTTACTCAGTGAACTTGATATATAGCTCAGAATATAGCTCCTTCTCTGTGCTCTCTTGATACTACACATGTTGCATAGATACAGCCATGCCAAAGTTACTTGCAACTAAAGTGTGCATAGATACAGCCATGCCAAAGTTACCTGTGTGCATAGATACAGCCATACCAAAGTTACTTGCAACTAAAGTGTGCATAGATACAGCCATACCAAAGTTACCTGCAACTAAAGTGTGCATAGATACAGCCATGCCAAAGTTACCTTCAACTAAAGTGTGCATAGATACAGCCATACCAAAGTTACTTGCAACTAAAGTGTGCATAGATACAGCCATGCCAAAGTTACCTTCAACTAAAGTGTGCATAGATACAGCCATACCAAAGTTACCTTCAACTAAAGTGTGCATAGATACAGCCATACCAAAGTTACCTGCAACTAAAGTGTGCATAGATACAGCCATACCAAAGTTACTTGCAACTAAAGTGTGCATAGATACAGCCATACCAAAGTTACTTGCAACTAAAGTGTGCATAGATACAGCCATACCAAAGTTACTTGCAACTAAAGTGTGCATAGATACAGCCATACCAAAGTTACCTTCAACTAAAGTGTGCATAGATACAGCCATACCAAAGTTACTTGCAACTAAAGTGTGCATAGATACAGCATTGCCAAAGTTACTTGCAACTAAAGTGTGCATAGATACAGCCATACCAAAGTTACCTTCAACTAAACTGTGCATAGATACAGCCATGCCAAAGTTACCTTCAACTAAAGTGTGCATAGATACAGCCATACCAAAGTTACCTTCAACTAAAGTGTGCATAGATACAGCCATGCCAAAGTTACCTGCAACTAAAGTGGATGTACCTCAAAATCCGAGTCCCTGAACTGGCTGCAAGTGTGTCTCCCTGTGGGAATGGTGGATGTGGTTTCAGGAAGCTGTACTCTAATGTATAGAGAGTTTACTTTAGCCTGTAGTGGCCTCGTGAAATCAAATTTTTCCCTTCACAACCCATCGACATTTTCAGTGTCCAAGTTTTACCACCTAGCCACTTTTTAGCTTTGTAGAGTAAGGCTTCTTCTTGCCACAGAGAGTGAGTTCAGTTGATCAGCACTTTCTAATTAGGAGCGGCGTCCAGTTCAGACACTCAGATTTTTAGGTACCCCACTTTAGCTGCTGGTAACTAGGGCATGGTTGTAGCTATGCTACTTAAAAGAGAGTGGCACTTAAAAGAGAGTGGCACAAAGAGATCTGTCTTTTGATCTACAGGGCCACTTCTGAAGTTTGGTGCTGAGTGGACCAGGCTGTTCAGCAGAGTATCCAGTGCAACAATATTGCAGCCTGTGTTTCAATGAATGTTTCAACCCCTCTGCTTTGGTCTGAGTGGATGTGTCCCAGGACCAATTCTCTTTGTCTCCTCCTTCCCCCTCAATCTGTGGATACTCGTGTGACTCAAGCATAGCATGGAGCGTGGTGAAGATATACTCATACAGAGCATGGAGTGTTTCTAAGCAATCATCAGTCTATCTAGTCTTATAGAGACCTTTGAGATTGGAAACTCAGCTTTCAGGAGCACACACACATAGGACAAGCTCAAGAAAGCGCTATCTCAAGTTCATGTCACTCAGTGATGATGTTGACCGTTTATGAGGGCTGGAACTGAGCATGACTTCCCAATTGCCAGACTTAGAACACGAGAACGATCGTGTGTATATATTGCAAGGTTGTTTTACTCCTATCAGTGTCTGGGCTCCTCTTTTCTCACCAGCCATTGCTGGAGCACCATCAAATGACAGTCCTCGCACGTGCTGCCATGTTTGGCGAGAAGCTCCAGGATAGGACTGGCCACATATTGTCCAGTAGCCCTCTCTAGATGGAGGAAGTCAGCGAAGGCTTCTGATATGAGGCTCTGCGCCAGTCATGTCAATAGACCTCAAACAGAGGCCAGTACCTCCTGGTTTCCATGGCTCTGTAATTTCATCAGCCATGATACTGTAGTAGTGTACCTTTTTCAGAGGTTCCAGGATTTGCTCACGCACATTGTGGGCAATGGTGCCAATAAGCTCATTCTGAGTCGTTTGTGACTTGTAACAGTGGTTCTTCTTACCCTGTTCCAAATGTTCACGCAAGATAGTCACTCTTGGCAGTATGTTCAATGATGCAATGAAATTGCCCCTGTCAGTTCCACAGTCAACTGCCCCATCTCCGGGCCCCTTAAAGATCACCCCTGCATTCCACACAGCTTCATTGTGTCTGCTAGGATTGACAGGATGTGTTTGTGTATACTTGACAGTTCCTGTTGCTGTCTCTGTGTAAGGCTTTCATCGACCCTGGTTTCAGGTTGGGTAGAGGTTTTCAATAACTGATTTTCCACTCATCAAGTATCATGGTTGAGCTCAAAACATCATTGGTGGTAAGATATCCATCCTCGCTTTTATTTTAGCCCTGTTGAAGTTCGGAAAGGTGTTTCAACTAGATACCCAAAACAACCTTTTCTTCCACTTGGCTTAGCAAACAGTACCCAAACAGTACCCAGTAGCCACCACCCTGGGAGGGTGAGTAAGACAGCCATTCCAATTCTTTCAACCAAGGACCTGGAAAGGGGTAAGTGGGATTCGTTTTACTTTCTTTGTCACTTCATAAGTAGCAAAGTCAGTTCCGTGGTCTTCCTGTGAGAGGTAGTTATACTTGTCTGAGTCTGTCATAGAATTGCCTTACCTGCCCTGAAGCAAGAACCTCGATGTCATATATCAAAGAAGACAATTGGGCACAGCATCAGCACAAGAGAGTTCAGTCGTGGTGAGTGAAGCTTGGCAAGCACTAACTGATGAAGTCCCTCACCAAGGAGTTCTGGGCTGCTAGGAGTGCTTGCAGAAGTGTTATCTGGAAAACCATCACCAGAAGCTCACCCAACCCTGCAAATGCAATTTCAATTAATTATAAAATGCACCTGAACCAGTTCAGGTCCTGAGCTAAATGTGAACGATAGCCAGATGTATCTAGCTTGCTGACAGGTGGAGTCTAACATATACTATAATATTATACAATGTCTTAGTTACTGTGTCTGGCTGTGGCATATGTAACTGAAGAAATCTGCAGTGGATTACTGGTTCACTCTCTTTTGTGGTGGCTCCATGCACAGCAAAGTCTTGAGACTGAGAAAATAGGTTGAAGTGATGGCTGTAGGACATCATACTATAGCACTGTAGGTCAAGTAGGTTGAAGTGAGGCTGTAGGACATCATACTATAGCACTGTAGGTCAAGTAGGTTGGTGATGGCTGTAGGACATCATACTATAGCACTGTAGGTCAAGTAGGTTGAAGTGATGGCTGTAGGACATCATACTATAGCATTGTAGGTCAAGTAGGTTGAAGTGATGGCTGTAGGACATCATACTATAGCACTGTAGGTCAAGTAGGTTGAAGTGAGGCTGTAGGACATCATACTATAGCACTGTAGGTCAAGTAGGTTGAAGTGAGGCTGTAGGACATCATACTATAGCACTGTAGGTCAAGTAGGTTGAAGTGAGGCTGTAGGACATCATACTATAGCACTGTAGGTCAAGTAGGTTGAAGTGAGGCTGTAGGACATCATACTATAGCACTGTAGGTCAAGTAGGTTGAAGTGATGGCTGTAGGACATCATACTATAGCACTGTAGGTCAAGTAGGTTGAAGTGAGGCTGTAGGACATCATACTATAGCACTGTAGGTCAAGTAAGTTGAAGTGATGGCTGTAGGACATCATACTATAGCACTGTAGGTCAAGTAGGTTGAAGTGATGGCTGTAGGACATCATACTATAGCACTGTAGGTCAAGTAGGTTGAAGTGAGGCTGTAGGACATCATACTATAGCACTGTAGGTCAAGTAGGTTGAAGTGAGGCTGTAGGACATCATACTATAGCACTGTAGGTCAAGTAGGTTGATGTGAGGCTGTAGGACATCATACTATAGCACTGTAGGTCAAGTAGGTTGAAGTGAGGCTGTAGGACATCATACTATAGCACTGTAGGTCAAGTAGGTTGATGTGAGGCTGTAGGACATCATACTATAGCACTGTAGGTCAAGTAGGTTGATGTGAGGCTGTAGGACATCATACTATAGCACTGTAGGTCAAGTAGGTTGAAGTGATGGCTGTAGGACATCATACTATAGCACTGTAGGTCAAGTAGGTTGAAGTGAGGCTGTAGGACATCATACTATAGCACTGTAGGTCAAGTAAGTTGATGTGAGGCTGTAGGACATCATACTATAGCACTGTAGGTCAAGTAGGTTGAAGTGAGGCTGTAGGACATCATACTATAGCACTGTAGGTCAAGTAGGTTGAAGTGAGGCTGTAGGACATCATACTATAGCACTGTAGGTCAAGTAGGTTGATGTGAGGCTGTAGGACATCATACTATAGCATTGTAGGTCAAGTAGGTTGAAGTGATGGCTGTAGGACATCATACTATAGCACTGTAGGTCAAGTAGGTTGAAGTGATGGCTGTAGGACATCATACTATAGCACTGTAGGTCAAGTAGGTTGAAGTGATGGCTGTAGGACATCAGACTATAGCACTGTAGGTCAAGTAGGTTGATGTGAGGCTGTAGGACATCATACTATAGCACTGTAGGTCAAGTAGGTTGAAGTGATGGCTGTAGGACATCATACTATAGCACTGTAGGTCAAGTAGGTTGAAGTGAGGCTGTAGGACATCATACTATAGCACTGTAGGTCAAGTAGGTTGATGTGAGGCTGTAGGACATCATACTATAGCATTGTAGTTCTTTATAACACCAAACATGCTAGAAGAAAGAAGCAGCCTTCAGTTTTGCCAGTCACAGAAAAATAGAGCTCACCACATGTGCAGTTCTGTAGAGATCAGGAGCCTCACTAATCCATGCCTCTATCTATGGCGTGAATTTCTTCAGATTACTGAAAGTGATAATTTGTCAGTATATTGCTAGCAATACACCACAAGTAGATGTATATACATGTACCAATATTTAGGTCAGGGGTCCTAATGCTCTATTACATGGTTTGTACATGCTAGTCAAAAGAGCCTAAGAGGTCCGTAATAAACAAATAATTAGCCACTGGCTGGCAACTGGGAGCACTTGGCAATTATGACAAAAGTTGTAATAACTAATCTCTTCAACCACAAAGAGCTTTTTTCCTGGTGTAGGTCCCCCAGAAGTTTGTTTGTGGTGAACCCTGACCCCTGCATATTGTGGCGGCTGCTTGAGTATACCTCCACCAATGGGAAGTGATTTCTCAAGTGCACACTTTCAGGCAGGAATGCATTCTGTGGCGTAGATTTGCTTACTATGGTAACTGATTTGTATGGGAGGTCAAAGGACAACAAATTATAGACATTACATACACTTCATATTATGAAAGTTCTATAATTGCCCGAGTGTAAGTTTGCATAGCTCCCATGCTACCAGCATGGTGGGAGTAAGCTCTGGCTGACCTGGTAGCATGGTGGGAGTAAGCTCTGGCTGACCTGGTAGCATGGCAGGAGTAAGCTCTGGCTGACCTGGTAGCATGGCAGGAGTAAGCTCTGGCTGACCTGGTAGCATGGTGGGAGTAAGCTCTGGCTGACCTGGTAGCATGGCAGGAGTAAGCTCTGGCTGACCTGGTAGCATGGTGGGTGTAAACTCTGGCTGACCTGGTAGCATGGCAGGAGTAAGCTCTGGCTGACCTGGTAGCATGGTGGGAGTAAGCTCTGGCTGACCTGGTAGCATGGTGGGAGTAAGCTCTGGCTGACCTGGTAGCATGGTGGGAGTAAGCTCTGGCTGACCTGGTAGCATGGTGGGAGTAAGCTCTGGCTGACCTGGTAGCATGGCAGGAGTAAGCTCTGGCTGACCTGGTAGCATGGTGGGAGTAAGCTCTGGCTGACCTGGTAGCATGGTGGGAGTAAGCTCTGGCTGACCTGGTAGCATGGTGGGAGTAAGCTCTGGCTGACCTGGTAGCATGGTGGGAGTAAGCTCTGGCTGACCTGGTAGCATGGTGGGAGTAAGCTCTGGCTGACCTGGTAGCATGGCAGGAGTAAGCTCTGGCTGACCTGGTAGCATGGTGGGAGTAAGCTCTGGCTGACCTGGTAGCATGGCAGGAGTAAGCTCTGGCTGACCTGGTAGCATGGTGGGAGTAAGCTCTGGCTGACCTGGTAGCATGGCAGGAGTAAGCTCTGGCTGACCTGGTAGCATGGTGGGAGTAAGCTCTGGCTGACCTGGTAGCATGGCAGGAGTAAGCTCTGGCTGACCTGGTAGCATGGTGGGTGTAAACTCTGGCTGACCTGGTAGCATGGCAGGAGTAAGCTCTGGCTGACCTGGTAGCATGGTGGGAGTAAGCTCTGGCTGACCTGGTAGCATGGCAGGAGTAAGCTCTGGCTGACCTGGTAGCATGGTGGGAGTAAGCTCTGGCTGACCTGGTAGCATGGTGGGAGTAAACTCTGGCTGACCTGGTAGCATGGCAGGAGTAAGCTCTGGCTGACCTGGTAGCATGGTGGGAGTAAGCTCTGGATGACCTGGTAGCATGGTGGGAGTAAGCTCTGGCTGACCTGGTAGCATGGTGGGAGTAAGCTCTGCTGGTAGCATGGCAGGAGTAAGCTCTGGCTGACCTGGTAGCATGGTGGGAGTAAGCTCTGGCTGACCTGGTAGCATGGCAGGAGTAAGCTCTGGCTGACCTGGTAGCATGGTGGGTGTAAACTCTGGCTGACCTGGTAGCATGGCAGGAGTAAGCTCTGGCTGACCTGGTAGCATGGTGGGAGTAAGCTCTGGCTGACCTGGTAGCATGGTGGGAGTAAGCTCTGGCTGACCTGGTAGCATGGTGGGAGTAAGCTCTGGCTGACCTGGTAGCATGGCATGAGTAAGCTCTGGCTGACCTGGTAGCATGGTGGGAGTAAGCTCTGGCTGACCTGGTAGCATGGCAGGAGTAAGCTCTGGCTGACCTGGTAGCATGGTGGGAGTAAGCTCTGGCTGACCTGGTAGCATGGTGGGAGTAAGCTCTGGCTGACCTGGTAGCATGGTGGGAGTAAGCTCTGGCTGACCTGGTAGCATGGTGGGAGTAAGCTCTGGCTGACCTGGTAGCATGGTGGGAGTAAGCTCTGGCTGACCTGGTAGCATGGCAGGAGTAAGCTCTGGCTGACCTGGTAGCATGGTGGGAGTAAGCTCTGGCTGACCTGGTAGCATGGCAGGAGTAAGCTCTGGCTGACCTGGTAGCATGGTGGGAGTAAGCTCTGGCTGACCTGGTAGCATGGCAGGAGTAAGCTCTGGCTGACCTGGTAGCATGGTGGGAGTAAGCTCTGGCTGACCTGGTAGCATGGCAGGAGTAAGCTCTGGCTGACCTGGTAGCATGGTGGGTGTAAACTCTGGCTGACCTGGTAGCATGGCAGGAGTAAGCTCTGGCTGACCTGGTAGCATGGTGGGAGTAAGCTCTGGCTGACCTGGTAGCATGGCAGGAGTAAGCTCTGGCTGACCTGGTAGCATGGTGGGAGTAAGCTCTGGCTGACCTGGTAGCATGGTGGGAGTAAACTCTGGCTGACCTGGTAGCATGGCAGGAGTAAGCTCTGGCTGACCTGGTAGCATGGTGGGAGTAAGCTCTGGATGACCTGGTAGCATGGTGGGAGTAAGCTCTGGCTGACCTGGTAGCATGGTGGGAGTAAGCTCTGGCTGACCTGGTAGCATGGCAGGAGTAAGCTCTGGCTGACCTGGTAGCATGGTGGGAGTAAGCTCTGGCTGACCTGGTAGCATGGCAGGAGTAAGCTCTGGCTGACCTGGTAGCATGGTGGGTGTAAACTCTGGCTGACCTGGTAGCATGGCAGGAGTAAGCTCTGGCTGACCTGGTAGCATGGTGGGAGTAAGCTCTGGCTGACCTGGTAGCATGGCAGGAGTAAGCTCTGGCTGACCTGGTAGCATGGTGGGAGTAAGCTCTGGCTGACCTGGTAGCATGGTGGGAGTAAGCTCTGGCTGACCTGGTAGCATGGTGGGAGTAAGCTCTGGCTGACCTGGTAGCATGGTGGGAGTAAGCTCTGGCTGACCTGGTAGCATGGTGGGAGTAAACTCTGGCTGACCTGGTAGCATGGCAGGAGTAAGCTCTGGCTGACCTGGTAGCATGGTGGGAGTAAGCTCTGGCTGACCTGGTAGCATGGTGGGAGTAAGCTCTGGCTGACCTGGTAGCATGGTGGGAGTAAGCTCTGGCTGACCTGGTAGCATGGCAGGAGTAAGCTCTGGCTGACCTGGTAGCATGGTGGGAGTAAGCTCTGGCTGACCTGGTAGCATGGCAGGAGTAAGCTCTGGCTGACCTGGTAGCATGGTGGGTGTAAACTCTGGCTGACCTGGTAGCATGGCAGGAGTAAGCTCTGGCTGACCTGGTAGCATGGTGGGAGTAAGCTCTGGCTGACCTGGTAGCATGGTGGGTGTAAACTCTGGCTGACCTGGTAGCATGGTGGGAGTAAGCTCTGGCTGACCTGGTAGCATGGTGGGAATAAGCTCTGGCTGACCTGGTAGCACGGTGGGAGTAAGCTCTGGCTGACCTGGTAGCACGGTGGGAGTAAGCTCTGGCTGACCTGGTAGCACGGTGGGAGTAAGCTCTGGCTGACCTGGTAGCACGGTGGGAGTAAGCTCTGGCTGACCTGGTAGCATGGCAGGAGTAAGCTCTGGCTGACCTGGTAGCACGGTGGGAGTAAGCTCTGGCTGACCTGGTAGCATGGCAGGAGTAAGCTCTGGCTGACCTGGTAGCAAGCTCTGGCTGACCTGGTAGCATGGTGGGAGTAAGCTCTGGCTGACCTGGTAGCATGGCAGGAGTAAACTCTGGCTGACCTGGTAGCATGGTGGGAATAAGCTCTGGCTGACCTGGTAGCACGTTGGTAGTAAGCTCTGGCTGACCTGGTAGCATGGTGGGAGTAAGCTCTGGCTGACTTGGTAGCATGGTGGGAGTAAACTCTGGCTGACCTGGTAGCATGGCAGGAGTAAGCTCTGGCTGACCTGGTAGCATGGTAGGAGTAAGCTCTGGCTGACCTGGTAGCATGGTAGGAGTAAGCTCTGGCTGACCTGGTAGCATGGTGGGAGTAAGTTCTGGCTGACCTGGTAGCATGGCAGGAGTAAGCTCTGGCTGACCTGGTAGCATGGTGGGAGTAAGCTCTGGCTGACCTGGTAGCATGGCAGGAGTAAGCTCTGGCTGACCTGGTAGCATGGTGGGTGTAAACTCTGGCTGACCTGGTAGCATGGTGGGAGTAAGCTCTGGCTGACCTGGTAGCATGGTGGGAGTAAACTCTGGCTGACCTGGTAGCATGGCAGGAGTAAGCTCTGGCTGACCTGGTAGCATGGTAGGAGTAAGCTCTGGCTGACCTGGTAGCATGGTAGGAGTAAGCTCTGGCTGACCTGGTAGCATGGTGGGAGTAAGCTCTGGCTGACCTGGTAGCATGGCAGGAGTAAGCTCTGGCTGACCTGGTAGCATGGTGGGAGTAAGCTCTGGCTGACCTGGTAGCATGGCAGGAGTAAGCTCTGGCTGACCTGGTAGCATGGTGGGTGTAAACTCTGGCTGACCTGGGAGCATGGTGGGAGTAAGCTCTGGCTGACCTGGTAGCATGGTGGGAATAAGCTCTGGCTGACCTGGTAGCACGGTGGGAGTAAGCTCTGGCTGACCTGGTAGCACGGTGGGAGTAAGCTCTGGCTGACCTGGTAGCACGGTGGGAGTAAGCTCTGGCTGACCTGGTAGCATGGTGGGAGTAAGCTCTGGCTGACCTGGTAGCATGGCAGGAGTAAGCTCTGGCTGACCTGGTAGCACGGTGGGAGTAAGCTCTGGCTGACCTGGTAGCATGGCAGGAGTAAGCTCTGGCTGACCTGGTAGCAAGCTCTGGCTGACCTGGTAGCATGGTGGGAGTAAGCTCTGGCTGACCTGGTAGCATGGCAGGAGTAAACTCTGGCTGACCTGGTAGCATGGTGGGAATAAGCTCTGGCTGACCTGGTAGCACGGTGGGAGTAAGCTCTGGCTGACCTGGTAGCACGGTGGGAGTAAGCTCTGGCTGACCTGGTAGCATGGCAGGAGTAAACTCTGGCTGACCTGGTAGCATGGTGGGAGTAAGCTCTGGCTGACCTGGTAGCAAGGTGGGAGTAAGCTCTGGCTGACCTGGTAGCATGGTGGGAGTAAGCTCTGGCTGACCTGGTAGCATGGCAGGAGTGGTAGCATGGTGGGAGTAAGCTCTGGCTGACCTAGTAGCATGGCAGGAGTAAGCTCTGGCTGACCTGGACATGGCAGGAGTAAGTTCTGGCTGACCTGGTAGCATGGCAGGAGTAGGCTCTGGCTGACCTGGTAGCACGGTGGGAGTAAGCTCTGGCTGACCTGGTAGCATGGCAGGAGTAAGCTCTGGCTGACCTGGTAGCATGGTGGGAGTAAGCTCTGGCTGACCTGGTAGCATGGCAGGAGTAAGCTCTGGCTGACCTGGTAGCACGGTGGGAGTAAGCTCTGGCTGACCTGGTGGCATGGCAGGAGTAAGCTCTGGCTGACCTGGACATGGCAGGAGTAAGCTCTGGCTGACCTGGTAGCATGGTGGGAGTAAGCTCTGGCTGACCTGGTAGCATGGTGGGAGTAAGCTCTGGCTGACCTGGTAGCATGGCAGGAGTAAGCTCTGGCTGACCTGGTAGCATGGTGGGAGTAAGCTCTGGCTGACCTGGTAGCATGGTGGGAGTAAGCTCTGGCTGACCTGGTAGCATGGTGGGAGTAAGCTCTGGCTGACCTGGTACTGGTAGCATGGTGGGAGTAAGCTCTGGCTGACCTGGTAGCATGGTGGGAGTAAGCTCTGGCTGACCTGGTAGCATGAGCTCTGGCTGACCTGGACATAGCAGGAGTAAGCTCTGGCTGACCTGGTAGCATGGCAGGAGTAAGCTCTGGCTGACCTGGTACTGGTAGCATGGTGGGAGTAAGCTCTGGCTGACCTGGTAGCATGGTGGGAGTAAGCTCTGGCTGACCTGGACATAGCAGGAGTAAGCTCTGGCTGACCTGGTAGCACGGTGGGAGTAAGCTCTGGCTGACCTGGTAGCATGGTGGGAGTAAGCTCTGGCTGACCTGGTAGCATGGCAGGAGTAAGCTCTGGCTGACCTGGTAGCATGGTGGGAGTAAGCTCTGGCTGACCTGGTAGCATGGTGGGAGTAAGCTCTGGCTGACCTGGTAGCATGGTGGGAGTAAGCTCTGGCTGACCTGGTAGCATGGCAGGAGTAAGTTCTGGCTGACCTGGTAGTATGGTGGGAGTAAGCTCTGGCTGACCTGGTAGCATGGTGGGAGTAAGCTCTGGCTGACCTGGTAGCTTGGCAGGAGTAAGCTATGGCTGACCTGGTAGCATGGTGGGAGTAAGCTCTGGCTGACCTGGTAGCATGGTGGGAGTAAGCTCTGGCTGACCTGGTAGCATGGCAGGAGTAAGTTCTGGCTGACCTGGTAGTATGGTGGGAGTAAGCTCTGGCTGACCTGGTAGCATGGTGGCAGTAAGCTCTGGCTGACCTGGTAGCATGGTGGGAGTAAGCTCTGGCTGACCTGGTAGCATGGTGGGAGTAAGCTCTGGTGTGTTGTGGCTCCACTGACGACTCAATTTTCTTCCTTCTCCAGACTTGCCAGGTTCTCCACTTACTTCCTCTCAGCCCAAAGATTTCTCTGGAAATTCAAGAACTTAAAAACTTAAAAGCTGCAGAAAAGCTCATGCAGTTATTTTACACATTCAAATTTTTATCGAGAGTATTGCAGCCACATAGCTGCAGTAGGAGGTCAGTTAATTAAGTGGGTACCAAACAAAGATATCAATGACCCTTTACCAAACTGGTAGGCTTAGCATGAACCGGGAACCATTTGGAAAAGTCAACATCACAAATTGCTCAATGATGCTTAACCAAGTTTGTACCCAAAGTACAATCCATTGCATTTTGAAAGCTCAAATGTCACAAATGGAATGATGATCCTTTACCGAATGTTTTAGTCTGTACCATTTTTTTGGAACAATTTGAAAGTTAATGAGAAAAGTCTTTTGCAATATGTGGTAAGGATGATTTCATGGTGCTATTTATATGCGGACATTACCACCTACTTTTGTGGCTGCATCAAAGCAGATGTGCTTATGTTTGTTGTGCTTGCTGTCTCAAGTTGGGTATATAGCATATTAGGAGCCGCTTCTTCATGTCACAATCCCAGCATTATGTCATCATGATGTCATCAATACTGGACAGGTGGTTACATTTGGTTATGGCCAGGGCAGTGGCTAGGGTGAGGGCCAGGGTGGTAACTAGGGTGATGCTTGTGCCATATTCACTGTATCCTTGTGATGTGCCATATTAACTCTAGCTAGTGCATAAGCACTGTATCCTTGTGATGTGTGTGCCATATTCACTCTAGCTGGTGCATAAGCACTGTATCCTTGTGATGCTTGTGAAATATTCACTCTAGCTGGTGCATAAGCACTGTATCCTTGTGATGCTTGTGACATATTCACTCTAGCTGGTGCATAAGCACTGTATCCTTGTGATTTGTGTGCCATATTCACTCTAGCTGATGCATAAGCACTGTATCCTTGTGATGCTTGTGTCATATTCACTCTAGCTGGTGCATAAGCACTGTATCCTTGTGATGCCTGTGTCATATTCACTCTAGCTGGTGCATAAGTACTGTATCCTTGTGATGCCCGTGTCAAATTCACTTGATATTGACCAAAGGCAGATGCCCTATTAAACATGTATAAATAATTAATGGGTACAGAGCTAAACTCCCGACCTATTCAGTGCTGGTCTAAGGTCTGGTTCAAAATATGATGGAAGGCAATGTATTGCTTGCATGCCACTTTTAACCCAGTACAAGGTTCACAATATAATGGCAATCTTGAATTTTGACCTAAATTCAGTTGGGGAACATTCCTGCACAAGCTGGGGAACATACCTACACAAGCTGGGGACATACCTACACAAGCTGGGGAACATACCTGCACAAGCTGGGGAACATACCTACACAAGCTGGGGAACATACCTACACAAGCTGGGGAACATACCTACACAAGCTGGGGGACATACCTACACAAGCTGGGAACATACCCACACAAGCTGGGGAATATACCTACACAAGCTGGGGACATACCTACACAAGCTGGGGAACATACCTACACAGGCTGGGGAACATACCTACACAAGCTGGGGGACATACCTACACAAGCTGGGAACATACTTACACAAGCTGGGGACATACCTACACAAGCTGGGGAACATACCTGCACAAGCTGGGGAACATACCTACACAAGCTGGGGAACATACCTACACAAGCTGGAACATACCTACACAAGCTGGGACATACCTACACAAGCCGCGGAACACATCTACACATTATTGTGTTTGTAGATGAGATATTGGCTTGGCTACAGCTAGCTGGGCAACTGTTGCTATGAGCCATCTAGAGAACACTTTTTAACCCACCACTGAACAGGCATTTTCCTTCATCCTAGTACAGTACTTGTATGGTTTAGCACCAGTAGAATGTCCTCACCTCCTTGAAGTTCCAAATGAAATTCTCCCCATCTGCAAATGCCGAAATGCTTACTAGTAGCTAAATATCTGATGGCACAAGTTTATCACATGCTGGATGCTAGCATTTTGTAGATCCAATGCAGAGGAATGGGATGCAAGAGTTGAATAAGACCATACCTACTCTTGTGTTTCATGTTTGTTGCATAAGCTGCAGTCTGTTGGCTTTGCAATATCACCACAATGGATTGCAGTGGCATGCTGTGAATTGCTTTGCATCATGCAGCTTCAGATTCCACTAACTAACTATCCTTCATAGTCAAGGCTAAAATATGACTACACAGACCAACTAAGGCTATTGCTAGCGCTGGGTACTTGATCCATGTGGTTCCATCTGGTCAGAGTTGTCATCTGACCACTAACCTTAGCCTGGCTCCAGCCAAAGACTGGCCCGGATCAACTCCTGGCTCTAGCACTAACCTTAGCCTGGCTCCAGCCAGATACTGGCCCGGATCAACCCCTGGCTCTAGCACTAACCTTAGCCCGGCTCCAGCCAGATACTGGCCCGGATCAACCCTGGCTCTAGCACTAACCTTAGCCCGGCTCCAGCCAGATACTGGCCCGGATCAACCCCTGGCTCTAGCACTAACCTTAGCCCGGCTCCAGCCAAAGACTGGCCCGGATCAACCCTGGCTCTAGCACTAACCTTAGCCCGGCTCCAGCCAGAGACTGGCCCGGATCAACCCCTGGCTCTAGCACTAACCTTAGCCCGGCTCCAGCCAGATACTAGCCCGGATCAACCCCTGGCTCTAGCACTAACCTTAGCCCGGCTCCAGCCAGAAACTGGCCCGGATCAACCCCTGGCTCTAGCACTAACCTTCTGGCTCCAGCCAGAGACTGGCCCGAATCAACCCCTGGCTCTAGCACTAACCTTAGCCCGGCTCCAGCCAGAGACTGGCCCGAATCAACCCCTGGCTCTAGCACTAACCTTAGCCCGGATCCAGCCAAAGACTGGCCCGGATCACCCCCTGGCTCTAGCACTAACCTTAGCCCGGCTCCAGCCAAAGACTGGCCCGGATCAACCCCTGGCTCTAGCACTAACCTTAGCCTGGCTCCAGCCAGAGACTGGCCCGAATCAACCCCTGGCTCTAGCACTAACCTTAGCCCGGCTCCAGCTAAAGACTGGCCCGGATCAATCCCAGACTTTAGCACTAACCTTAGCCCGGATCCAGCCAAAGACTGGCCTGGATCAATCCCAGACTTTAGCACACAGCCCTGCCCTAGCCCCTGGGCCATGCGGTACAGTTTGGTCCTTGTTTTCTGAACTAGTGTGAGAATAGATGTGCTGAATTGCGGAATCATATTGTGGAGAGAACCCTTTACCAAAGCAGCTATTGGTACTTGTGTTTACTGAATCTCCAGTACCACACATAGTGAAATCAAACTGATCTCTTGAACTGACTTAAAATAATCCATCATTGTGTTTCCAAACCACACAAGACATATCCTGCCCTACTCTGGTTAGATGTGCATTATATAGGATGGTGGATTATAGTGTACTTCATGCATGTTGCATTGTTCCAAACATTGTTGATTTGTATACAACAGCTCGATGTGGCTAGCTGTCTGTCGGAACGAAGGCTTTCCTTGTTTCCCTGGCTGCATAGTCAGTGGAGGAGAGAAGATTAGCTAGTCAATAGAGGAGAGAGAACTGGCTGCACAGTCAGTAGAGGAGAGAGAACTGGCTGCACAGTCAGTAGAGGAGAGAGAACTGGCTGCATAGTCAGTAGAGGAGAGAAGATTAGCTAGTCAATAGAGGAGAGAGAACTGGCTGCACACTCAGTAGAGGAGAGAAGATTAGCTAGTCAATAGAGGAGAGAGAACTGGCTGCACAGTCAGTAGAGGAGAGAGAACTGGCTGCATAGTCAGTAGAAGAGAGAAGATTAGCTAGTCAATAGAGGAGAGAGAACTGGCTGCACAGTCAGTAGAGGAGAGAGAACTGGCTGCATAGTCAGTAGAAGAGAAGATTAGCTAGTCAATAGAGGAGAGAGAACTGGCTAAGTCAGTAGAGGAGAGAGTACTGGCTGCATAGTCAGTAGAGGAGAGAAGATTAGCTAGTCAATAGAGGAGAGAGAACTGGCTGCACAGTCAGTAGAGGAGAGAGAACTGGCTGCACAGTCAGTAGAGGAGAGAGAACTGGCTGCATAGTCAGTAGAGGAGAGAGAACTGGCTGCACAGTCAGTAGAGGAGAGAGAACTGGCTGCACAGTCAGTAGAGGAGAGAGAACTGGCTGCATAGTCAGTAGAGGAGAGAGAACTGGCTGCATAGTCAGTAGAGGAGAGAGAACTGGCTGCATAGTCAGTAGAGGAGAGAGAACTGGCTGCACAGTCAGCGGAGGAAGAAAAATGGCTGAGGAGTCAGTAGAACTAGATACTTAGTCAGTAGATAAACTGGCCGCTTAGGTGAACTAGCTATACATAGTTGGTGGAGGAGGGAACTGGCCTACCATGCATGGTTAATCCTTGGCATGAGAGCATTTTTAAGTGTATACTTTGCCTCACATCAAACAGTATCAACAGTTACTTTCAGTTTTTATGAGTGCTTGATATGTTCTGGTGTTTCTGTTTTCTCTCTGTAATTGGCTATTGACTATGCAGCCAGTTCTCTCTCCTCTACTGACTGTGCAGCCAGTTCTCTCTCCTCTACTGACTATGCAGCCAGTTCTCTCCCCTCTACTGACTGTGCAGCCAGTTCTCTCCCCTCTACTGACTGTGCAGCCAGTTCTCTCTCCTCTACTCACTATGCAGCCAGTTCTCTCCCCTGTACTGACTATGCAGCCAGTTCTCTCCCCTCTACTGACTGTGCAGCCAGTTCTCTCTCCTCTACTGACTGTGCAGCCAGTTCTCTCCCCTGTACTGACTATGCAGCCAGTTCTCTCCCCTCTACTGACTGTGCAGCCAGTTCTCTCTCCTCTACCGACTGTGCAGCCAGTTCTCTCTCCTCTACTGACTGTGCAGCCAGTTCTCTCTCCTCTACTGACTATGCAGCCAGTTCTCTCCCCTCTACTGACTGTGCAGCCAGTTCTCTCTCCTCTACTGACTGTGCGGCCAGTTCTCTCCCCTCTACTGACTGTGCAGCCAGTTCTTCTCTCCTCTACCGACTATGCAGCCAGTTCTCTCCCCTCTACTGACTATGCAGCCAGTTCTCTCTCCTCTACTGACTATGCAGTCAGTTCTCTCTCCTCTACTGACTGTGCAGCCAGTTCTCTCCCCTCTACTGACTATGCAGCCAGTTCTCTCTCCTCTACTGACTGTGCAGCCAGTTCTCTCTCCTCTACTGACTGTGCATCCAGTTCTCTCTCCTCTACTGATTATGCAGCCAGTTCTCTCCCCTGTACTGACTGTGCAGCCAGTTCTCTCCCCTCTATTGACTGTGCATCCAGTTCTCTCTCCTCTACTGACTGTGCAGCCAGTTCTCTCTCCTCTACTGACTGTGCAGCCAGTTCTCTCTCCTCTACTGACTGTGCAGCCAGTTCTCACCCCTCTACTGACTGTGCAGCCAGTTCTCTCTCCTCTACTGACTGTGCAACCAGTTCTCTCCCCTCTACCGACTATGCAGCCAGTTCTCTCTCCTCTACTGACTGTGCAGTCAGTTCTCTCTCCTCTACTTACTTTGCAGCCAGTTCTCTCTCCTCTACTGACTGTGCAGCCAGTTCTCTCTCCTCTACCGACTGTGCAGCCAGTTCTCTCTCCTCTACTGACTATGTAGCCAGTTCTCTCTCCTCTACTGACTGTGCAACCAGTTCTCTCTCCTCTACCGACTGTGCAGCCAGTTCTCTCTCCTCTACTGACTATGTAGCCAGTTCTCTCTCCTCTACTGACTGTGCAGCCAATTCTCTCCCCTCTACTGACTGTGCAGCCAGTTCTCTACCCTCTACTGACTGTGCAGCCAATTCTCTCTCCTCTACTGACTATGCAGCCAGTTCCCTCTCCTCTACTGACTATGCAGCCAATTCTCTCTCCTCTACTGACTGTGCAGCCAGTTCTCTCCCCTCTAATGACTGTGCAGCCAGTTCTCTCCCCTCTACTGACTGTGCAGCCAGTTCTCTCCCCTCTACTGACTGTGCAGCCAGTTCTCTCTCCTCTACTGACTGTGCAGCCAGTTCTCTCTCCTCTACTTACTTTGCAGCCAGTTCTCTCTCCTCTACTGACTATGCAGCCAGTTCTCTCTCCTCTACTGACTGTGCAGCCAATTCTCTCTCCTCTACTGACTGTGCAGCCAGTTCTCTCCCCTCTAATGACTGTGCAGCCAGTTCTCTCCCCTCTACTGACTGTGCAGCCAGTTCTCTCCCCTCTACTGACTGTGCAGCCAGTTCTCTCTCCTCTACTGACTGTGCAGCCAGTTCTCTCTCCTCTACTGACTTTGCAGCCAGTTCTCTCCCCTCTACTGACTATCCATTCATTTTTTCATGGCTGGATGCATAAAATGCATAAAAGACACTCCCAAGCAATAATGTTATCCAGATAGACTTCTTGCAAAATTGGTGCAGAATAATTTCATCTCTTTTGCTGTCAATGACCCCTTACCTACAACCCGACCCACAATATTTTTTTAATGTACTATGGTTTGTTTGCAGTTTATTCTAATTTATTTTTATGTTTTTATGTTTGTTTACTAATTAGTTATGGTTTTTTTACTGTTAATATTTTGTTGAGTGTTTGTGTTCACATTTGTTGTTTATAGTGTGTTTGTGGTCTGTTTTTGTATCCTTGGTTACGGCTCTGTTTAATTGTTGTTGCTTTCAGATTCCAAACTTCAGATATCCATACTGGATCTGTTCTGCCAGCTGCAATACAGGTAACCACGGACACTTATAGCTGCATGTGCTTATTAACACTCTCCTGTTGCAATCCAATTATCAATTACTAATTAGTATAATTATTGATGAGGCATTATCGCCTGCATGGAAAAACATTAATCAGATCAATTCGAACTCTATTTAGCCACCAAATTTATATACCGTATCTACCCCGGAGCTAAGAAAAGTGATATTGAATTCACAAACCATTCAACCCAGCTTTGCCAATGTTGAGCATCCAATGGCAACTAACCCTGGAAATGAAGCTTTCTCAAGCAACAGGTGATATATTTCACCTCTATGAAGGAAGGTAACCATGGTGTAGATGAGACCATTACCTACCCAGGCCAGACTTGGAGCTGTGGAGCTTCTTGTTTCTCCCCTTTATTTCTCATGACTACCGATGGTTGGACAAGCCACAAGGTGAGAGGTAAAGTGGATGTGATGACCAGCTCTCCTTCTTCATGTCAGGTTGCTGAATGGATCCTGCTGCAGTTGTTTTTGTCCAAGATGGTTACTTCATGGGTATAAGGAGGTTAAAAAAAAAGGCTTGTAGTTGATGCACGTTTCCTTCCAAGAAATCCATTACCAGCGACTACCCATCAATAACAGTTGCTAGGCAACAGCAATGAATCATACACACTAATAGATTAACAAACAGAACCAGCAAAAGCCACTGGCGGTCAATACTAATAGACAAAACCAATTCCACTCAACCTCTCTTTCACTTGTTAGCACAAAACACTTCTGTGTGGCCATCTGTCCAGAGAAAGAGGGAAGGGAGTTAGTAACCACCCACCATCTCTCTCCAAGAAAAGACCCTCTACACTGGATCTCTAAATATCTGTCTTTGGCCTCCTTGGGCTGCACCCATCCTGAAGTAATGATTGTTCGAGTTATTGCATGAGTAGGTGGCTGGTCCTGGTGATCTGTGCTGGTATAGCAGTGACATGCATAGCACAACTACTCAGTACAAGCTAACTTTCAGATGATGTGTGTAGCTGCTCACTTGGAATTCTACTGTAGCAGCAATGCTGAGCTAGTCCATCCTCCCATTGTCCTGATTGCCAAGTGCCGCGTGGCTCCTCCTATCCTACAGTTGTGCTTGCAAGGTTCTGATATGGTAAGCACAGATCTATGGCCTACCTTATTCCTAGCATGAATGGGCCTTTAGGGAAGGTACCTGGTTGGTTACCCTAATGGTCATCTTGACTAATACCACAACCACAGAGCAGAGCTAGCAGCCTCTTCCTGAGGTGAACATCTACTCCTGCCTAGCACTTTCAATAAGGAACTCCACCTTCAGCCAGTCAGGCTCTCATACCCACCTTAGCTGCAGGTAACTCTCTCTGGCTTTTAGCTTTGCAACACCTGTGTAATCACTATCACAAAAATTATGGTTCAGTCCCCCTGTCATTAGCAGACTTTATGGGTAAGTCACCCTGTCATTAGCAGACTTTATGGTTCAGTCTCCCTGTCATTAGCAAACTTTATGGTTCAGTCACCCTGTCATTAGCAGACTTTATGGTTCAGTCACCCTGTCATTAGCAGACTTTATGGGTAAGTCACCCTGTCATTAGCAGACTTTATGGTTCAGTCCCCCTGTCATTAGCAGACTTTATGGTTCAGTCACCCTGTCATTAGCAGACTTTATGGTTCAGTCACCCTGTCATTAGCAGACTTTATGGTTCAGTCTCCCTGTCATTAGCAGACTTTATGGTTCAGTCACCCTGTCATTAGCAGACTTAATGGTTCAGTCACCCTGTCATTAGCAGACTTTATGGTTCAGTCACCCTGTCATTAGCAGACTTTATGGTTCAGTCACCCTGTCATTAGCAGACTTTATGGATCAGTCACCCTGTCATTAGCAGACTTTATGGTTCAGTCATCCTGTCATTAGCAGACTTTATGATTCAGTCTCCCTGTCATTAGCAGACTTTATGGTTCAGTCACCCTGTCATTAGCAGACTTTATGCTTCAGTCACCCTGTCATTAGCAGACTTTATGGTTCAGTCTCCCTGTCATTAGCAGACTTTATGATTCAGTCTCCCTGTCATTAGCAGACTTTATGGTTCAGTCACCCTGTCATTAGCAGACTTTATGGTTCAGTCTCCCTGTCATTAGCAGACTTTATGGTTCAGTCATCCTGTCATTAGCAGACTTTATTCTTCAGTCACCCTGTCATTAGCAGACTTTATGGTTCAGTCTCCCTGTCATTAGCAGACTTTATGGTTCAGTCATCCTGTCATTAGCAGACTTTATGATTCAGTCTCCCTGTCATTAGCAGACTTTATGGTTCAGTCACCCTGTCATTAGCAGACTTTATGCTTCAGTCACCCTGTCATTAGCAGACTTTATGGTTCAGTCTCCCTGTCATTAGCAGACTTTATGATTCAGTCTCCCTGTCATTAGCAGACTTTATGGTTCAGTCACCCTGTCATTAGCAGACTTTATGGTTCAGTCACCCTGTCATTAGCAGACTTTATGATTCAGTCCCCCTGTCATTAGCAGACTTTATGGTTCAGTCACCCTGTCATTAGCAGACTTTATGGTTCAGTCACCCTGTCATTAGCAGACTTTATGCTTCAGTCACCCTGTCATTAGCATACTTAATGGTTCAGTCTCCCTGTCATTAGCAAACTTTATGGTTCAGTCACCTGTTATTAGCAGACTTTATGGTTCAGTCACCCTGTCATTAGCAGACTTTATTGTTCAGTCACCCTGTCATTAGCAGACTTTATGGTTCAGTCACCCTGTCATTAGCAGACTTTATGGTTCAGTCTCCCTGTCATTAGCAGACTTTATGGTTCAGTCACCCTGTCATTAGCAGACTTTATGGTACAGTCACCCTGTCATTAGCATACTTTATGGTTCAGTCACCCTGTCATTAGCAGACTTTATGGTACAGTCACCCTGTCATTAGCAGACTTTATGGTTCAGTCTCCCTGTCATTAGCAGCCTTTATGGTTCAGTCACCCTGTCATTAGCAGACTTTATGGTTCAGTCGCCCTGTCATTAGCAGACTTTATGGTTCAGTCACCCTGTCATTAGCAGACTTTATGGTTCAGTCTCCCTGTCATTAGCAGACTTTATGGTTCAGTCACCCTGTCATTAGCAGACTTTATGGTTCAGTCACCCTGTCATTAGCAGACTTTATGCTTCAGTCACCCTGTCATTAGCAGACTTTATGGTTCAGTCACCCTGTCATTAGCAGACTTTATGCTTCAGTCATGTCATTAGCAGACTTTATGGTTCAGTCTCCCTGTCATTAGCAGACTTTAATGTCCACCTTCGTAGCCACAGCTGTATCCCTCATAATGTGATGGCCGCTCTTGTGACTTATCCTCCATCGTTACTGCCTCATTGTACAGAGTGTCTTCAGTGCAGGACAGGTGTGTTCATCGCAGTCTTTTCCTGTTTATCTTCCTGATGGGTCTTTCTTGGTATTGCTCCAAAGTGATTGCCATGGCTCCAGGGGGGAGATGAGGAAAATGTCCCAGTGTGTTTCCCATGCCATATCTAGAGGACATGGTGCTAGGGAAGTCGGGAGTGTTTTACCCACCAGATTTTTCCCCTTCCATCATCCAGTACATATGGGACTTTGTAAGATCTGATGTGATGCATCAGCACGAAGGTGTCCTAATGTCCAGGCAGAGTCCCCCCAAGCTAGACCATTTACCATCACCGCGAATTTGGTGGAGAGTCTAGATGCGAAACTTATTCCCTGACAGCGAAGGATAGTATGCGGGTAAATTGCAGACTCTTGAACTCTGAAGGGACACGTGGTCAGCATTGGACCTTTGGAAGGAAGTTAGACATCAAGTTAGACATTAGCCTCTACCAGTCCATCCAAGATGACAGAGTGGGTGGCTTCCCTGATCTCACGGTAATTATGGACAATTTAGCAACATAGTCAGGGTTTCATTTAGGGTGGGGCGGCTGCCCCCCCTTGGAACCTCCCCCCCCCCTTGGAAATTATATTATTAAAATTCATTAGAAACTTTGTCACATCTTTAACCATCATGCCCCCCCTTAAATCATGCCCCCCCTTAAAATCTGGATTCCTCCAGTGGCCCCACCCCCCTTGGACAATTTTCAAAACGAAACCCTGGTAGTGGTATTTTTATCATTGAGCAAATAACTAAAGCTTATTAAAATTAGCTACTGAAGGTTAAGCAGTTTTTGTTGTCGTATTTTTTGTTGCCGCTGATTTTAGCTGATGAAGACCGAAGCATTTGGCTGAAGTATTGGCCAAAAAATCCCAAAAGCTTATAGACTAGAGCAGAGACTGCAAACCTCTGCCACTCGCAACAATTTTTGTTTCGTGACCATTCTGAACAAAACTATATCGGATTGCAAAACAAGTGGCTCCGCACAGCCTCGCTAGCAACCTGCTTGCACTCCACGTAGCTAGTTGTGGTTTGTTGTGGCCATATTGCGCATGTGAAACACGCATGCGCGGGTCTATCCAAACAAATTGCCCTACAACACCGGGTCCATGCTGGTTCTGGCAGGGGTGGCTTCTAGAAAACCCAAATCATCACCAAAATTTGATGGATTGGTACTGGGCCTGTATCTAGCTTGTCCATAAAATGTCAAGAAAATCCATCCCGTAATTCTGCTGACAGACATACATAACTAACAAGCCAGTGTTAAAAGATAACCTCCTTGGCTGAGCTAATATTATTACTAAAGCTATACATTTGCCTTGAATATGTGCTGACTGTCTGTAGCCAATATATTTTATGAACGACAGAGTTAGGTATCATCATTATCGTCATCATATCCCTAATCGTGTATGTGCTCAATGTACTTTCCCACAATGTTTATCAGCAACATTGACCAATTGGCACATGGTTGCTAGGGGCTTTGAGTGATTACATTCCTCCTGCTTTAATATTGGTGGTTTGCTGTAGCCATTTTATAAATATATATAGTTCTATGCAATATGATGATGAGAGAGTTAATATGCGAATTTACTGCTAATGAAGGATAGAGCATCTAGTCGAAATGTTGAGCAAATACAATTTCAAGTTGATTTGGTTATTATAATGTAATTATGGCAACTGAGAGTTCATTGGAAGTCATGAAGTGCAGGGTGGGAGCTCTATAAACACTCGTTGCTGTTGTCTATTTCTCTCCTTCCTGCAGATTTTCCAACCTTGTAATTGGGACGATTACCAGAGAAAGTGTTCTCAAGGTATTCCTTAGTTAGTTCTATTTATGGGTCACCTTGAAGCAGAACTATCAGCCTATTCACCCTCCACTCCCTCCTCCCCATCCCCACACACACCCTCCACTCCCTCCTCCCCATCCCCACACACACCCTCCACTCCCTCCTCCTCATCCCCACACACATCCTCCACTCCCTCCTCCCCATCCCCACACACATCCTCCACTCCTTCCTCCCCATCCCCACACACATCATCCACTCCCTCCTCCTCATCCCCACACACATCCTCCACTCCCTCCTCCCCATCCCCACACACATCCTCCACTCCTTCCTCCCCATCCCCACACACATCATCCACTCCCTCCTCCTCATCCCCACACACATCCTCCACTCCCTCCTCCCCTTCCCCACACACACCCTTCACTCCCCCCCCTGTAATCAAGGTATATCAATTTTGCCGAAATGGAAGAGTGTGCTCTAAAATGTATCTAGGTTTCCAAGTGATGTTTATTTTTATCCCGCCTTCCCTTCCCTTACTACTAGAGTATAATTTGAGACAACATGTCAGCTTTTCCCATTTGGCTCCTCCCTGAACTTGCAGCAAAGTTGGTGACTAGTAGCCGCTGCTTGATCATCATAGGCTTCCCTCTCTGCACCAGCAGAAAGCTGCACTCCACTCCCACCAGCATGCTCCATGGTGGCTCTCTCAAATGCTCTAGGCAAACTATGACATGGCATTCATTATTGGATCTATCGGGTTTGGGATCATTTACCATTAAAGCCTTCCTGTAGTATACTAGGTACTTGCTGTAGTCCTAGACACTTCCTCTAGTATACTAGACACTTCCTCTAGTATACTAGATTCTTCATATAGTATACTAAACATTTCCTGTGACATACTAGAGACTTCCTCTAGTATACTAGATACTATATATAGTATACTAAACAATTCCTGTAATATACTAGACACTTCCTCTAGTATACTAGATACTTCATATAGTATACTAAACATTTCCTGTAGTATACTTAGCACATGTGACCACTCCTTCAAGCTAGCTGATAATCCTGCAAACATGCCCACGTGATAATGGAGGTGTAACATGATTATTCTGATGGTTGCCATAGGCACTGAAGAGAGGTCTGACTGCCAATCAGATTCTGTCATTCGTCCGCCTACACGCCCACTCACAAATGCTCGCTAACGTGAGTTCTTGTTATTTGTATACGTGCTTGCCATGGACTAAATATGGTATGCCAACATGCATCTGTAACTATGGATACCAGAATATGTCTGGTGATATATATTCTGAGCCAAGCTTGCATGAAATACTAGGAACCTGTACTCTTCAATAGTAAGTACTCTTCAATAGTAACCATGGTTATTAGTCCCACCTACCTGCCACTCCTATTGGAAGGTGTGGTCACTGTCACGCAAATTCCAATACTACAATTATTTTGAAGAAAAATGGCCGACTAGCGAATATCTTTGAATGTGCCTTGAATGTTGAATCCTTCGTCAAGTTAGTAAACCTACAAGAAGCTGTAAAGCCCTTTAAAATCATTGTCAAGGATATATACCTCCCCCGCACGTAACTTGCGTACAATAGCTCCAATCATAAAAACTTGCATACCAGAAGACTCCGAAAGTTCATACATTCTCATCTCATGCCCTAGCCCTAGCCCTGCATGGAGCTTGCCTTCTCATGCCCTGCATGTAGCTTGCCTTCTATGCCCTAGCCCTAGCCCTGCATGGAGCTTCTCCACTCTCTCATCTCTTTTCCACTCACAAGGTTCAATAGTCTTCCTCACACCCAACATCATGTGTAATTATTAGTAATAGTAATAATAATAGTCAACAATAATAATAATGATATAATAAATGATAATAATAACAACGATAATGATAGTAATAATAATGATAATAATAATAATAATAATAATAATAATAATAATAATAATAATAATAATAATAATAATAATAATAATAATAATAATAATAATAATAATAATAATAATAATAATAATAATAATAATAATAATAATAATAATAATAATAATAATAATAATAATAATAATAATAATAATAATAATAATAATAATAATAATAATAATAATAATAATAATAATAATAATAATAATAATAATAATAATAATAATAATAATAATAATAATAATAATAATATAATAATGATTATGATGATGATAATAATAATAACCACTACTTATAAATTTGTAGAAGCAACTGCCTTGATAAACCTCATCTTGTGTGCCCCACCTCCCTCTATCCATATTGGCCTTCATCTTTCAGATTCCAGTGATTCCTCCCACTGTCAGTGACCAGATAAGGTTGTGGGAGATGGAGAGAGACAGACTTGAAATATCTGAAGGTGAAGTAGCAGTAGAGAGTGCAGCTGCTCTATGGTTGCCTGGCATTGTAGGGGTCATCCAAAGGTCACGTGTAAAAAAACCTTTTTTATTTTATTAAATAAATAATAATAATAACAATAAAAAATAATTTAAAATTTTTTAAAAAACGGGGGGAAACGGGGGGAAACGGGGGGAAACGAGCAAGAAGTCCAAAAAGAAAAAATTTTGGACTAGACCACACACATGTACAGGACCCTTTACCTATTAATATAACCAATGCAGACCACACACATGTACATGACCCTTTACCTATTAATATAACCGATGCATTAATATAACCGATGCAGACCACAAACATGTACAGGACCCTTTACCTAGACCACAAACATTTACAGGACCCTTTACCACACACAGTACAGGACCCTTTATATAACCAATGCAGACCACACACATGTACAGGACCCTTTACCTATTGCAGACCACACACATGTACATGACCCTTTACCTACTAATATAATCCACTAATATAATCAATGCAATGTAATCAATGCAGACCACACATATGTACATGACCCTTTACCTACTAATATAACCAAAACCAATGAACCAAAACCAATGCAGACCACAATCATTTACAGGACCCTTTACCTACAATTAATATAACCCACAAACATTTACAGGACCCTTTACCTACTAATACAATTAAGGCCAATATGTTTCTTATTGTATCTGTATTATATTTGGAGTTCATTTATTTGGAGTTCATTAATAGAGGGAACTTTGTTGTCTGCAGTGGTACTTTTTGTTTCATTTAAATCTTATATTTATGCAATGTGTGTTTTAGTAGGTCTGTATGTATGTATATGCGTGTGTATGTATGTATACACACACAGGTGTGCTATATTCAGACTTCCTGTCCACTGGTGACTTTGAGATTGTCAGGAAATACGCTGATGTAAGTGACACGTTACATCATCACCTCCTCGTGTGTGCAGGTCACAATTACAAACAAGGTTGAAGCAGTGGGAGTGTGAGGGAATGGCTTGGAAGTGTGTGAAGGAGTGGCTTGGGAGTGTGTGAAGGAGTGGCTTGGGAGTGTGTGAAGGAGTGGCTTGGGAGTGTGTGAAGGAGGGGCTTGGGAGTGTGTGAAGGAGTGGCTTGGGAGTGCGTGAAGGAGTGGCTTGGGAGTGTGTGAAGGAGTGGCTTGGGAGTGTGTGAAGGAGTGGCTTGGGAGTGTGTGAAGGAGGGGCTTGGGAGTGTGTGAAGGAGTGGCTGTCAGCTCCGCTGAGGTCCAATAGAGAAGCTAAATTAATTATTAGAGGAGACGGGACTGGGAGCATGTCAATGGATTCAGCTGGAGAAGCCCAAACAGACTCTCACACAACAGCAGTGACCACACTATTTTTATACCAACACAAATTATTTTATGCAGCAAAAGTCTGACCTTGCAGCTACTGGCTCCTGCAGGCTTGAGCAAGCATGGTCTGAGCTTGCAGCCACTGGCTCCTGCAGGCTTGAGCAAGCATGGTCTGAGCTTGCTCCTGCAGGCTCGAGCAAGCATGGTCTGAGCTTGCAGCCACTGGCTCCTGCAGGCTTGAGCAAGCATGGTCTGAGCTTGTAGCCACTGGTTCCTGCAGGCTTGAGCAAGCATGGTCTGAGCTTGCAGCCATGGGCTCCTGCAGGCTTGAGCAAGCATGGTCTGAGCTTGCAGCCATGGGCTCCTGCAGGCTTGAGCAAGCATGGTCTGAGCTTGCAGCCATGGGCTCCTGCAGGCTCGAGCAAGCATGGTCTGAGCTTGCAGCCACTGGCTCCTGTAGGCTTGAGCAAGCATGGTCTGAGCTTGCAGCCACTGGCTCCTGCAGGCTGGAGCAAGTATGGTCTGAGCTTGCAGCCACTGGCTCCTGCAGGCTCGAGCAAGCATGGTCTAAGCTTGCAGCGACTGGCTCCTGCAGGCTTGAGCAAGCATGGTCTGAGCTTGCAGCCACTGGCTCCTGCAGGCTTGAGCAAGCATGGTCTGAGCTTGCAGCCACTGGCTCCTGCAAGCTCGAGCAAGCATGGTCTGAGCTTGCACTCCTGCAGGCTTGAGCAAGCATGGCAAACTTCCTTGAAAGACACTCACTATAGATGTTCTTTTGTACTGAACCAGAAACCTGTATATATATATATATATATATGGAACTGCTCAATATATCTCTACACCTTTTTAAAGTATGAAATGATCCTGTCCGTGCAGTTATTATAACATCGTTCACAAGGTTAAAATATTATGTATATATTAATTTTTTTAGGACTTAGGAGTGTTGATGTGGAGTAGCACGGGCAAGCGATGCATGATAGTGACAAGTGGAGGTCACAACGAGGTCAAACGATTCTGGAGACGACAATCCAAGAAGTAGCGTTATAAAGTCACTACCATCAACCTCACTCACTTCTAAACAACTACAATACTATTGTATATTCCACCTATATCTCAAACAGTGACATGTATATTGCCTCTATATTATGATTATGCACTATTCAGGGGGGGGAAGCCCTGGGATATCCCCCCCCCCCCCCCCTAAACAATTTCTCCACACCCAAGAATTTCACAATAAAAATTTATATTAATGAATTTTCTTATGACGGGGAAAAAAGAGAGCAGTACAGAGAAGGGAACTACAGAGAAGGGAACTTAGAAGCAGTAATAAAATTATAATGAACAATTTTTAAATATATATAAGCGAAGATAAACAATAATGTATGGTGAAAATTACAATACAGTGAGTTCGGTACTACTAAATTAAAGTCTATTCTTCTGTTTAAAAATGTCGAGAATTGCATTAAAGTCCACATCGGTCAATGGAGGACCCTCTATACTAAAATGTTCTAGGTTCGAGTCAGATAGACGACTGCGTAGGCGAGTTTTAATCAACTTCATTTGACTATAAAGCTGTGCCAACAGGAAGTGCCATTGTAATAATGTTGGTGAACCTGATACAAGAAGCGTGCGTGGTATGTTCTAAGGATGAAGAATCCTCGGAGGAAGGCTCAAGGTGGATTGGCTGTGAAGGATCTTGTGGGGGGTGGTTTCACCAAAGATGTGTTGGCATGTCTGAGTAGGATATTAAGAGTTTAGGTGAGAAAAAATGGGCTTGTAGTCAATGTTGTGGGAGTTTGGATGGAGCAAGTGTGGGGAAGGGAGAAGTTCATGCTGAAGGTAAAGGAAAAGAAGTGCTGGTTATGAAGTGTGTTGATACGAAGAACTGGAAAGAGGCACGAGAAAGAGTAATGAATAGTGTAGTAAGTTGCTTCAGCGAAAAGGTTATGATATATGATAAGGAAGCAGGAGATAATAGAAGGAGGAGTATCGGGACGAGAGAGATGGTGGTGGGTTAGTAGATACCAATGCCACCAACACTGTTCATATATTGATGAGGGAGGTGTTACAGAAGTTGGAACATAGAGAGAGTGGTGATGTGTGGATTAATATGAAATTGATGGAAAATCTTCAAATGGGTGATGTGCTGGCTAATGTTCTGTTGAGGGTGGAAGAACTAGAAAAGCAGGTAGAGCATAAACAGAGAAGAATTGAAGTCTTAGGAGGGAGGAAGTTAGAGCAGGTGATGGCGGAAGAAGGAGGGAACAGGAAGCAGGCCAAGGGGGTGGTAGAGGAAGTGGGTAAGAAAGATAAAACTGAGAAGGTGGCAAAGGAAATAGGACAAGCAAAGTTGGTGAAGGATGGAGGAATATAGATCAGGATATTACGAAGAGGGACGAAGAAAATTTTCAGGAGGTCTTGAGCAAACTGGTGGGGAGGCCATTTATCATGAGAAAGACAGGAAGATACAAGAGGAGGAAAGAGAGTCTGGGGGAAATGGAGTATATATGGCGCAAGGGGTGAATCAGCAGTGGCATATGAAGAATCGCCAGCAAGTGAAACAACAGGAGAAGGCATGCGTGGAAAGAAGTCGGAATGCAAAAGGGTGGTGGAGAGAGGGGGGAGAGTGGATGGAGGCCAGGAGGAAAAGTCAAGGGGAACGTATCTATTGGGATTTGGTACATGTGGGCTGTCAGGGGGAGAATCGCTGGTGGACAACAACACAGAGAGGGATGGAGAGAGGCAAGAACCATCAGGTGGGGGAGCACTGGGAGGGGATTCATCCAGGGAAGGAGCACCTGCTGGCCAAAGCAAAGATGTCAATGAGCATG
Organism: Cladorhizidae sp. MBARI D1340-BT2; assembly: GCA_028752905.1. Lineage (NCBI taxonomy): Eukaryota > Metazoa > Porifera > Demospongiae > Poecilosclerida > Cladorhizidae > Cladorhizidae sp. MBARI D1340-BT2. Next base: position 19,134,273 of record JAQNBH010000010.1, read on the forward strand.
AACAAACCCAAGCAAAAAGTATGTTGAGGAGGGTGGGGGGAGTGGGACCAAAGATAGGGAAACTGGGCGGTTGAGAGTGGCGTTTGTTAATTGTAGAGGATGGTGGTCAAGGGAGGTGGAATTGAAGGTAGTGTTGGGAACGAAGAAGTTTGATGTGCTGGGATTAGCGGAGACATTTTTGCAGAAGGAGGATGAGGTGAGTGTGGCTGGTATGGCAGGAATAGAGAGGGTGGCAGGCGGGCGAGTGGAGGTGTGGGAGTTCTGGTGCATGAGAGTTTGGAATCTAGGGTGAGGAAGTCAAGAGAAGGTTTGCTGTGGGTGGAGTTAGCGGAGCAGGGAGAAGAAAAACCATGGTAGGGGTAGTGTATGTGAACCCAGAAGGAGTGAGAGTGAGTGAGACGGAGGTATTGTTTGAGGTATTGCAGGAGGATGTGGTGAAGTATGAAGAGGAAGGTTTCGATGTTGTTATGATGGGGGACTTCAATGCAAAGATTGGATTAGGAGTGGAGGACAACCCAAACAGTAATGGAAGGCGGTTGTTGGAGTTGGTTAGGGTTGGAGGTCTGGTTGTGGGGAATGAGTTGCAGTGCTGTGAGGGTAGGTGGACGTGGGAATGTGGGGAGAGAAAGTCAGTCATAGACTATATGTTGTTTAGTGAGGACATGGATGTAGCTAGGGTGGTAGTTGAGGACTCAGGCAAGCTGGATGTGGGGTCGGACCATAACATTATCTGGGAGAAATTACGTGGGGTAGGAGAGAGGTACAAATGAGAAGAGAGCGACATAAATGGAGAGTTGACAATAGGCTAGACTGGATGGAGTATCAGGAGGCAGTGGAGGAAATGTTCATGGGGTGGGAAGACGAGGTGAGAGAGCTTGAGCAAGAGTTGGGAGGAAACATAGTTGAAGAGGTGTGGGGTAGGTGGAAGGAGAAAGTTTTGGCTGCAGCAGAGAAAGGAATTGGAAGGAAGAAGATTACAGACAGGTCAGAGGGATGGTGGTCAGAGGATGTGGAGTGGTGAATTGGTATCAGGAAGGAGAAATGTAAGAGGCTAAGGGAAGCCAGGAAGAGAGGGGAGACAGAGGCTACATTAAGACAACTATGGGATGACTATAGAGAAGCAAGAAAGGAAGTGAAAAAGACTATTAGGATAGAGAAGAAGGAATTGAAGAACTATAAAGAAGATTAGAGAGCAGGGTGGGACTAGTTGTAAGCTGTTTTGGAATGATTTAAGAGCAAAGAGGAAGGAGAGAAGGATAAAAGGAGTGAAAGATGATGAGGGAAGGATGGTAGAGGAGGAAGTCGAGGTGTTGGAGGTGATGGGAAGAGCTGGGGAGGAAAAAAGAGGATGCCACAGTACAAGAATTAGAGATGGGAGAAGTGGATGGACATGAGCTGGGTATGTTTGAAGAAGTAAGTTGGGAAGAAGTAGTAGAGGTATTAAAGTGTTTGAAGAGAGGAAAGGCTCCAGGCCTTGATGGAATGTTGAATGAGATGCTGATGTATGGAGGTAGAAGGTTGGTGGAAGTGATGGTGCAGGTGATGAATGTGGTGATGAGGATTGAGTGCTGCCCAGTGGACTGGAAGAGGAGTTTACTTGTACCTCTCCACAAGGATGGTGACGAGGATGAAGTATGGGAATTTCTTGTGTTGTAATGTGGTGAAGGTGTTTGCGAGAGTGTTGGCAAGGAGGTTGGGAGTGTTCGCTGAGGATAGGATTTTGACGGAAGCACAAGGAGGATTTAGGAGACAGAGGAGATGTTCAGACCAGTGGTTGGTGTTAAGAGGAGTTTGTGAAGTGAGGAAGAGCGAGAAAAAAGCTTCATATCTGGCTTTCCTGGATATAAGTGAGGCATATGACAGTGTGTGGAGGGAGGGACTGTGGCAGAAGTTGAGGCAGTATGGAGTAGAAAAGAAACTTGTGAGGACATGTGAAGAATTGTATAGTGGGGTGGAGACGACGGTTGTATTGAATGGAAGGAGGTCAAGGTGGTTCACTGTGGAGAATGGACTTAGGCAGGGATGTCCTTTGTCTCCACTTCTTTTCAATATATATTTGATGGGAATGGCAGAGGAATTGGAGAGAGCTGAGCTAGGAGTCAAAGTGGAAGGCTGCTGGTGTGGGGCACTCATGTATGCAGATGATGTTGTTCTTCTGGCTGACTCAGGGGTGGAACTGCAAGCTATGTTGGATGTGGTACAGGCATATATATGTGTTGAGGTGGAAGATGAAATTTAATAGCGAGAAGAGCAAGGTCATGGTAGTAGGGAAGAAGGAATCAGAAGTGCATTGGAGGATTGGTGAGGAGATATTGGAAGAGGTCAAAGAATTCAAGTACTTAGGAATATGGTTTGATAGGAAGCTAAGGGGTAATGTTCAGTTAGAGAAGATGGCAAAGAAGGCAGAAGAGTGGGTTGGAAAGGTAATATGGATGAGTAGAGTGAATGGGCAGGTGGAAGTAGACAGAGGAAGAATGGTGTGGGAGCTTCTAGCGAGACCCAGTATGGAGCATGCAGCCGAAGTGTGGTGGACAGGAGGACGGAATGCTCGCAAGAAGTTGGAGTCAGCTCAGATGAGAGTGGGTAGGAGACTATTGGGGGCAAGTGATACAGTAGCAGGAGTGGCAATACGGGGAGATATGGGGTGGAGGAAGCTAGAGGAGAGGAGGGAAGAGATGAAGGTTTTGTTTGGCAAGAGATTAGAGGTGTTGGAACAGAACAGATTGGTAAAAGTTGTTGTAAATAAACTAAGAGAGGATGGAGGAATTGGATGGTGGGAAGAATATGAGATCTTGAGGAGAAAGTATGAGATAAACAACGAGGTTGGGTCAGTGCGCAAGTGGAAGGGGAAAGTGAAGGTGAGAAATGAGAAGGACTGGGAGGAGGAAGTAGACGGAAAAAGTACGCTAAATTATTATAAATCGGCAAAGAATGGTGCAGGGGTGGAGAGGTATGTGAGGTCCATGCATGGTCAGGAAGGTGTGTGGCTGCAATTTAGACTGAGGACTGCAGACTGCATCAGCTGGGTGTTATAGGATAAGAAGAGATGTGGGATAGTTAGGGATGAGAGGTGTATAATGTGTGATAGTGGAGCAGGGGAGGATGTGGAACATTTCTTGGTGACATGCGGGGAATTTGAGAGGGATCGGCTGGTTCTGATAGATGAGGTATGCAGAATTGCAGGGACAAGACAGTGGCTGGATGAATTAAGAAGAGTGAGTAAGGATGGAAAGGTGGCATTGCTTTTGGGGAAAGATGTGGAGGGAGTAAGTGATGCAGTGATGGAGGAGGTGGGCGAGTGTGCTATGTATTGTGTAGGGAAGTGGTGGCAGAGGAGAAAGGAACTGTTGTATGGTGAGCTGAGGAATGATCTTTGGTCCACTCCTGTCCCCCCCTTCCTGAGCAGCGGGACACTCGTAACTTAATATTGTGGTTAATTTTATTAATTAAGTACTGTTGACTTCTTTTTCAAATATAGATTGTTATTAGGTTAGTTACTAAATAGTTTCACACTGTGCTGTATTATATAATTATGTGATGGCCTTAACAAGCTCAGCAATAGCAACATTAAAGCATAATGTTCAATAGCTTCCACGTCTCAGGGAAAATTCCTCCGTACGTATGTGACTTGTTCATCTCATCCAGGATTTCTTGCATGCTAGGAGATACTGACTCTTCTTTAGTACGTTCCATTATTGCCTTTTTCTCCACTAGCAAAGCCCGTCTAAATATCTTCCACTCTGAAAGAAGCTCATCGCCATCAAGCAATGGAGGTGAGGTGTAAGTCGTCCCCGCATACTTCAACCTCTGCTTCTTTTCCATAGAACTCGGCAATTTGCTCGCTGCCGTATGATGGTAAGGAATGGATGCTTCAGCGGGTGGAGGGACTGAATATGGACATGGCAGTAACAATTTTCACGGCTTTATCAGTAAATCGACTCCTAATATTTAGAAGAAGAGAATTGACGTATGGAATTGCAACTAGAGTTCGATACTCGGCTGTGGTTGCGATAGAAGACCAACGGCTTCATGCAGATCCATGTGTGCCGAGTGTTATATCGTGTTTTTCGAGATATTTCAGACTCGACTGAACCCAACCACTCACTACTTTCGTCCTTTAGGTTCCCATAGTTCCAAACATCTTCTTGATCTCTGGAACACTGTTAGCAGCTTGCATGATTGCTAGTTGAAGCCTGTGGCAGACACAGTGGGTGTAAAAGGAATGTGCAGCTAGAGTTCGCATCCTTTTTTGAACTCCATTGCGTTCTCCGGCAAAGGTGGCTGCTCCATCATAACCTTGGCCTATTAGTTTACGATAGTCCAGGTTCTTCGACTTAAGGAAGGAGCTGATTGCATCTGAAATGGTAGCAGCATCTTGGGCACATATGTGGAGCTCTGTAAGGAAGTGCTCCTCTGGTTTTACCATTTACAATCCACCGACAACAGATGGACAGCTCTTCTGTAGTATTATCTACACACTCATCAGCTAACACAGAGAAGTATGGGCTTGATTTTAAGCTCTCAATTAGCTTCCTATCTAGCCAGCTATTGATGGCCTCTAAAATTGCAGAAAATTTGGATGTGTACTGAGCATTTTGTGGCCCCTCTTTGGGATGTTGCTGGAGAAGTTCATCTCCATTTGCAACTGGACCAGGGGATCGAATGTGGTTGTAAGGGGCAGGTGATTTTTGGCAAGAAAATATATCGATCTCAAAAGCTCAAGCACTATGTTTCTGTTCTTTGCTCTCCTTTCTTCAGCCTCCTTAGCAGCTGTTGAACATTGCAACACTCTCCTTTCCTTGTTCTGCCATTCGAGCATGGAGGATAACAGCATCTCTGTGCCATTTTGACTGGCTGTGTTCCTCGAGTTGTTCAGTATATAGTGTGATTCCAATCCTGAACAAACTGATCTACCTACTGATGCTTCGGAATTGGTGGATGTCAAGGCATCACTAGTCGACGTAGTTGAGACGACATCTTCGTCGTCCTCAGAGAATCTCTACTAGACCCAGCACGCATTCGCTTTCTGGTAAAAAAGTTCCTGAGGTCCATTTGTATTTCTCTGGGTCGTATTTAGTTGCAGAATGCTACTAGCTGAAGCATTTGCTCTTTATATTATACAAAATTGTGAAATATTCTGCGTCACGTGTTAATCTAGAATGTTCTGTCCATGTGCTATTATTCTGTGGTTAGCTTTCCTAATTGTAGTGACAGAATAATAGCACATTGACAGAACATTCTAGATCGACACAATTGCATCTTGCCACAAAACTATTCTGTGGCAAGATGCAATTGTGTCATAATCTAGAATGTTCTGTCCATGTGCTAGTACTTTAACTATAGGAAAGTACCCTCAAAATCTCAGAATCAATGAGAGCATCGATTTTACCAAAAAAATTCTGGGGGGCATGCCCCCTGACAGGTGATGCAGCTCATGAACTTTGCTACACTGGAAACATTAGCTTAAAGCTCTTACCTGGACACATGGCAGCTAGTCCTGGCTTGGACAAGTCATACAAGAATCTTGGTCTAATGAAAGCTTTATCTTGTACTAAAATGGATAACTTACTTCAAATGTATAGAAACTTTATACCATCAGATTTGTGGTTGGAAATCATAAAACCATAGAATACTGAAAAGCAGACGTTCATTTTGTGAACCGTTTGACCTTTTTCTATGAAATTTTGAGAGAATACAATTAGAACACTGAACTACAATATGGCATCAAAACATGTATATATTAGGGGTTATGTGCCTAATATTGCGTTTTTACTTGATGCATTCACATATACTATTGTATTGAATATATATTATATAATGAATATATAAGTATTGCATGTATAATAATATATAACTCGCATAGCTACATACAAATCACCTCAATAATCGACTTCAAATTATATTCACTCAATGTTTCGACATGCTATATAGCCTTCATCAGGAATAAATGTATACACTATTGCATGTGTATATTATATACATACCACTTACACACTATTGCAACTAGCATGTGTTAATACATTATTGCAGATATTGCATGCATGTACCATAATAGCAATATACATGGGAACACTGCAGCTATGCTCGGTACCAGTTGGTCGGCTAGTGATGCCTGAGGGTATTCTTATTTACAAATGACAGTTCTTTATTGTTTGTGGTTTCGTTTCCCCTTTTCTTAATTTGCAATTAAAAAAAAATTAGTATGTGTTAATTAGGTGTTAATGAACTCTGCATATTAGATATTATTGTTGTAATGATAGTAACAGTAATAATAATAGCATAATAATAATAGCAATAGTAGTGTATGGGCCAGGGAAAATGTGATGGGATCTGGGGGGGAAAAAGTGGTCAATTTATACCATAATCAGTTATTGTTCCATCAGGTTAAGGGGGGACTATACGTCAAAACTACAAAATGATTGTACCTATTTCTAATTGCCATCACTTTTTTTCTCTTTCATTTACACAAGTATTTATGGTAGCAAAGTCTTTATTATTCTGTGTTTGTTTTTATAAAGTGTTAAATATCTCTATATACAAATTTTCTCAGAAGATATATGCAGAAACATTGAGGTGACTCCAAGATATTTGTGACAGACCTAGCTGCCTAACGATTTGAAGTCATTTACTCATAATTGGTGTGTGGCTTGCTAAGGAGTGTCTTAGTGATATCCATGGACCAAAGTTACCATATGTTGTCATGTTGATTAGTTACACACTACAGAGTCTAAAAAACTAATAAAAACTAGAGGCCACCTCTTCTAACCACCATCTCTTGGCAATTCTTGCAGTAAACGAAAATCTGATTCATGGATATCACAGAGTACTAAAAGAGCTCTCAAATGACATACATAGCCCAAAAAATGAGCAAACGGTTTTAAAGTTATTCTCGCCACAAGAAATATTTCCATTAATTGTGGGAATAAGCATTCCAAGTTTGGAAAACTAAATGTTTGAGTTATAATTATAGCACTTGAAAAATATGTTCTTTTACAAGTTTCAGCAATTCCTTCATCTGTTTTTTTTTACTTCCGTGACTCTTGAGTTTTTCTGTGCCTATATCTACATGTAACAAAGAAAAATATGATGAAAATTGTTAGATGTATATGTGGAATTTTCTTTTACAGCTGAATTTTTGTGCATGTCAAAGAAATGTATGATGAAGTAGATCCACCATAACTTTGAAAAGAAGCATCCTATGTCTCTGAAACTTTGGAAATAGCAAGTAGATAGATGCAATAACAGTTTGAACTTAAAATATAATAATCATAAAATAAAATAAAATTTCATGTGTAGTCGCCCGGGGTGTGTGTGGGGGGGCGGGGGGGGGCGAAGACTGACTGTACGTCAGCACCACCAAAGTATTATTAATCGCCATAACTTTTGTTGTATATGCAGGTCATTTTATTCCCTATTTCCTTATGCTTTGTTCCTAATGATATGTTGAATGTCTCTGTAGACATATTTTCTCGGAAGATACATCAATAAGTTGATCTATCTTGCAGTACAATTCATAACTGCCCTAATTATCAAGAGCAAAGTCCCACATTTGGTCAGCTGATAGAGAAGGCCCCAATCTGCAATATGTCAACAGATTATCAATAAATGTAGTGGTTTTTGTGTGGCAGGCCACCGCTTTGTCAACTGGAAAACACCAGGAAAAATCCCAAACCTCACCACTTCAAATCACCATAACTTGCTAATACTTAGAGTACTTAAAATTTTGGCACATACAATAGACAGATAATTAGAAGGGCTATCCAGTGATATAAAAATTATCATTTTATAGTTAAGTGTAGAAAAGTTATGAGCTTTACGGCCAAAAAAACAAGATTTTTGGGGGAAAATGAGAAAAATATAGAACAAGTTAGGGCAAATATCATGTTCTTTTTGTAGTTTCTTGGGGAAAAAATGTTTGCAAGAAGAAGAGAAAAAAAGGGAAAAAAAAAGAAATCTCTAATTATCCAGTGATATAAAAATTATCATTTTATAGTTAAGTGTAGAAAAGTTATGAGCTTTACGGCCAAAAAAACAAGATTTTTGGGGAAAATGAGAAAAATATAGAACAAGTTAGGGCAAATATCATGTTCTTTTTGTAGTTTCTTGGGAAAAAAATGTTTGCAAGAAGAAGAGAAAAAAAGGAAAAAAAAGAAATCTCTAATTTTTTTACGCAACCCCCCCCTTTTAAGGGGGTCATTATGTCAAAAAGCACAAAAAATTATGATTTTTATTTAGTTGATAATAAATTATGATGCATTATTATATATGTGAAGAATGTGTATTTCAACTTACAATGTAATTGAAAGTCTTATTCTGAAGTTATAGCTAATTATGTGCATGCATTGCAGCACTATTGTCAATCAAAATCTTTAATACGAATGAAGGAGAACTGCGCTGTTTTGTAGACTATCTCATAACTTCGCTACAAATGTTCAGCTTAGACCAAACTGTAGCTTATTATATTGAGCATATGAGGGGGGCACGCGCATTCAAAGAGTACACGCGGTTGAGTGACGTGCCAGCTTGACTTGTGTTGCGTTCTCTGCTTCTCTATATCTGCCAAAATGCCTCCAAAAACTTACTATAAGAGGAGTTCTAAGCGTAAAAGCAGAAGAGCAACAGCTGGGAAGACCTCCATTCCTAACAAGCCGCTCCATAGTGCTACCTCGGTAAGTTTTAAAACTTCGATGTTTGGCTAGCTAGCTATGTTTAGCTATTAGCTAGTTGACTATGTCATGTAGCAAGTATGCCTTCCATGAATGGTTTAGCCAGATAGCTACACATTGTGAACCATTTACTTTGTGTAGGTTGTTTCTACACCTGGACCATCTACTTCTGGACTCCCTGGTTCTGGTCCCACACCAGGAGAACACCCTGTTGCCATTGAGACAGCTTCTAGGAAGTTTGCACTCTCGTCCTCCTCTGCCACAGCCACTGCCAGCTCTGCTAGCCTTTCAGACTCCTATGCCCCTGGTACTGGTCAGTCCATTGCTGGGAACCCTGGTTCTGGTCCCACACCAGGAGAACACCGTTGCCATTGAGACAGCTTCTGGGAAGAAGTTTGCACTCTCGTCCTCCTCTGCCACAGCCACTGCCAGCTCTGCCTTTCAGATTCCTATGCCCCTGGTACTGGTCAATCCATTGCTGGGAAAGAGAAGGTGGGGTATCGTGTATTGAACCTTGAATTATTAGATGCTGCCTTCAGGAACTGGCTAGATGCAACAGTTTTAAATTTCTTTGTAGGAGAGAAATGACGATTGGTACGAGTTGTATTTGTGGTTTTAACTTCCATCAATATTAATTTTTGAGTTCTAATTTTACGTTTTTCTCTTGACTACTTTAGTTGTATAATAACATTTTCATATCAATTGAAAGCTTATTAACTATATATTATCACCTTGTTTAGCTTTTTCAGGTATTTCATTGCATTTCAGAGTTCATATTGTAAATGTACAAGTGTCTTGTGGTCATATATATTTGTTATGGTAATATTTTGAGTAAAATACAGATATTCAGAAAAACTCAACAAGGGGTATTTTTAAAAGTAATAAGTGTATGCACTGTTCAAATTTTGGCTTCTGAATAGCTTGAGAAATATGTTTAATAAGGGTCAAATTTAAGAACTTTCTCAACTTTTTTGTTTCCAAAAAAAGAAAGCTATGCCAGGATTTATTGTGCTGAACAGAAAGCCTATCTTCTGAGCTACATTTTGACACCAAAATAAAGATCATACATCTAGGGGGGTTGGAGTTATTACCATAATGATATTAGCTATAAATTATTCATGAGCACCACAAAATGCCCCGCTTAAAGAAGACAAAAATTACCCACAGAATGGAACTGGAGTTTGCTTATAAACCCACCCCAAACAGAACCGGAACTGAAGGCAGAACCAGTGACATAATTTTTAATTTTCCACCGGCCATTACAGGGTTTTTTTCCTGCCCAATAATTGTGTGAGTTCACTGGGGACAAAGAGTTCACCAATAATGGTGCAGCACAGCAAGAGACTTACTGACGTCAGATTTGAGCTGATCAAGACACTGGCTCGATTTTATGAGGTCAACTAAAAGTCATCAAAATCACCATTCTAGATTGTTTGACCTTTGCACTAAACATGGGTTGAATGTGTCTCCATGTATGCATCAAAACACAACCGACAGGAAGAAGAAGTGGCAGTATAGAATAATAAGTAGATACTAATATTGCAGGACTGTCTCCTCTTGGCTTGTTCCGATGAAGAAGAGGCTGCTAATGAGATCTTCATCTCTGCTGACGAGTTTTGGGGCTGAAAATTCTTTCCGGACATGACTCGAGTTGGTCGAGTGCGAACGAAACCTTGCTGGAGACTCTCCAGATCTTCTCTCGATGTCACTCGATGAGGAGCCGCGCTGAAGCTCAGAATACGTGTCCTGAAACAGTCTCATTTTATTTGGAGCGAGTATTATTGCACCATCTAGATGTTGGTTGAGGGATATTACCAGATCTTCTTCCCCAACGGGTGAGGAAGTGTCCCGAAAATATCTTGCTTGGGAAGTGCCGAGTGCTCTCTCATCTTCTGAAAGACCTCCTTGGTTGAGTGAGAAGGCGAGATCCAGAGATGAGCTCAACCTGCATTCATGTGCAAGATACAGGTGTGTAGTTAACCACAGAAAGGTTGTTACAATAGCAACGAGATGATGATACCAACATCATGTCCTTGTATTAATTGCGAGCCCAAAAATCGACTGTAATGTTGGCAGCATAAAATTGCTAACAGGAGCCATTAGAAGCAACTGCTAGCAGGAGCCATTAGAAGCAACTGCTAGCAGAACCATTAGAAGGAACTGCTAACAGGAGCCATTAGAATCAACTGCTAACAGGAGCCATTAGAAGCAACTGCTAGCAGAACCATTAGAAGCAACTGCTAGCAGAACCATTAGAAGCAACTGCTAACAGGAGCCATTAGAAGCAACTGCTAACAGGAGCCATTAGAAGCAACTGCTAACAGGAGCCATTAGAAGCAACTGCTAACAGGAGCCATTAGAAGCAACTGCTAGCAGAACCATTAGAAGCAACTGCTAACAGGAGCCATTAGAAGCAACTGCTAACAGGAGCCATTAGAAGCAACTGCTAACAGGAGCCATTAGAAGCAACTGCTAGCAGAACCATTAGAAGCAACTGCTAACAGGAGCCATTAGAAGCAACTGCTAACAGGAGCCATTAGAAGTAAATGCTAGAAGAGCCATTAGAAGCAACTGCTAGCAGAACCATTAGAAGCAACTGCTAACAGGAGCCATTAGAAGCAACTGCTAACAGGAGCCATTAGAAGCAACTGCTAACAGGAGCCATTAGAAGCAACTGCTAGCAGAACCATTAGAAGCAACTGCTAACAGGAGCCATTAGAAGCAACTGCTAACAGGAGCCATTAGAAGCAACTGCTAGCAGAACCATTAGAAGGAACTGCTAACAGGAGCCATTAGAAGCAACTGCTAACAGGAGCCATTAGAAGCAACTGCTAGCAGAACCATTAGAAGCAACTGCTAGCAGAACCATTAGAAGGAACTGCTAACAGGAGCCATTAGAAGCAACTGCTAACAGGATCCATTAGAAGTAAATGCTAGAAGAGCCATTAGAAGCAACTGCTAGCAGAACCATTAGAAGGAACTGCTAACAGGAGCCATTAGAAGCAACTGCTAGCAGAACCATTAGAAGGAACTGCTAACAAGAGCCATTAGAAGCAACTGCTAACAGGAGCCATTAGAAGCAACTGCTAGCAGAACCATTAGAAGCAACTGCTAGCAGAACCATTAGAAGCAACTGCTAGCAGGGCCATTAGAAGGAACTGCTAACAGGAGCCATTAGAAGCAACTGCTAACAGGAGCCATTAGAAGTAAATGCTAGAAGAGCCATTAGAAGCAACTGCTAGCAGAACCATTAGAAGCAACTGCTAGCAGAACCATTAGAAGGAACTGCTAACAGGAGCCATTAGAAGCAACTGCTAACAGGAGCCATTAGAAGCAACTGCTAGAAGAACCATTAGAAGCAACTGCTAACAGGAGCCATTAGAAGTAAATGCTAGCAGAGCCATTAGAAGCAACTGCTAGCAGAACCATTAGAAGCAACTGTAACAGGAGCCATTAGAAGCAATTGCTAACAGAAGCCATTAGAAGCAACTGCTAACAGGAGCCATTAGGAGCAAAATGCTACAAATAGAGCAGATCATGAAATGGGAATAGCAAACAACATCACTGGATCTAGCGGCCGCACACAAACTCATCCTGTGCATCAATACCGGTTACCAGGTGAGCACTATTATATTATATTCACGGAGCCTAATGCCAGCGTAATAGGGTTTGGGTTATAAACTTCCTTCAGGGATGAGCAACAGAGATGCTATGCAGAGGCCTAAACTAAAGGTCTGGAAATATCTTTCCTATGTTCCGCCCCCACACATCCTATGTTCCTCCCCCACACATACCTGCCATGCTGGTGATACTTAGTGCCTCAAGCAACCTCTGTGTGGGTGCTTTATTGATATTGTGTTTGGCAGATATTGGGTCAGTGGTATGTATGTGAAACAGTGGAAGTTCCTCATATTGGACACGACTCTCTTTCCCCCTGTCTCGCTATTAAGGTTCTAGTGTGAGTGAGCTCTCTTGGAAGAGCTCTTCTGCCCACCCTCTTGACTAATGCTATTAAGGTTCTGTGTGAGTGAGCTCTCTTGGAGGAGCTGTGGCACCACTAAGCCTCGCACTAAGCCTCCTCACTAAGCCTACTTGTCAAAGCAAGCCAAAATTCCCTTCACAAAGTTGGAACTTTTTTTTGTTGCCAGGATACAAAGCTCGAGCACTAAACAAGAGGTGTGGGCACCTGAGCTCTCATCCACTTATGATAATTGGTGGCTGGCCTCCGAGACCTGTTGATTACCCACACAATACCTAGCGACACAATGTAGTAGACCCTCCCTTATATGGAACCCCTAACAACCAAGTACTTTCTCTGGCCATCGATGTATGCTCAGTCACATCCACTCTAAGGGATCAATAATTCTATGCCACATAGAAACGTATTGTCATCCACGAGTATATACTTCCCCTGCATCATACAGTACATATATATGCACCACTAGTTAGCAAAGCTCCAAAACTTGCTACGATCCAATACATTTTTCATGCTTATTCCAGTGATGGTCAAGGAAATATGGTCGGAATGTGGAAGTGAGAATGTTATTAGTACCAAACCCTCTCATCGGTTTGCCGCTCAGAGATCACATTGCCAGGCTACGGGTGAATGGGCATGCCCAGTCTACTCCATGTAGTGGAGTTCGAGCGAGCGATTGGTTGAAGTGACAGCTGGAGAGAACGAATTTTACTTCTCCCCCGATGTTTCGACTAAATGCTCTCTAGCCTTCACCAGGAATAATTTGTGAGCTTTTGCTTTTCACCCCTGTAATATTAGAACCCCCCATGAAAAGATGTCCAAAGTCCTGTGAACAGTTTCCACAAATTTTTCTGTGCCTCGTGAGACCTAAAGAACACATCTGTAGCTGCATCAGCACCTCCCATGCTAATATCATGGCTTCCAAAAAGTACACACTGTCACTGTTGCTCTTCATTCCTTTACTTTGCTAAGCACTCATCATTGACAAGACTATTTATATTTTTTAATGCAACCTTGATTTGGTTCGTGTATACTGCCTAATGCAGAAGAAATGCTGGGGGATTCATTGACAATCATCAATAGCAAGACGCTCCATGAGGCATAGAATTGATGGCGGTATGGCTGAACACACTTGCCAGATAATGAGCGTTTACAAATATATCCACCCAACGAGTTGTTGAACTTTGTGTTTCCAAGACGATCTCACTGTGCAATACAAACCTCTGGTGTTCCACAAGCCAATGGCCCAATTAAACTAAAATATCATGATAGCATTTATTCGTACGAGAGATCTATATATCTCTTGGCGCTACATGGGGAGTATGAGGGAAAGGTAAAAGACCCCCACAGGGGGAGTATGGATGAAAAATAAATGACCCCCCACGCGGGGAGTACAGAGTAAAAGTAAACAACCCCCACATGGGGAGTACGGAGGAAAAGTAAGCGACCCCCACTTGGGGAGTATGGAGGAAAAGTAAGCAACCCCCACATGGGGAGTATGGAGGAAAAGTAAGCAACCCCCACATGGGGAGTATGGAGGAAAAGTAAACGACCCCCACATGGGGAGTACAGAGGAGAAGTAAACGCCCCCCCCCCCCCCCCAAAAAAAAGAAAAATTACCAGACCTTGAAGTCCCCTTTAGAAAGTGGTTCTATTGCAGCATTCTATACAGAGCACTTCCAGTCGAGTTGCTCGTGTTGTAAATACTGACCTGGTCTCATTGTCTCCACATCCATCAAGACGGTCCAAGTCGGTGCCATCATATTCTCCCTGTCTGTGATGGAATCTCACACATGACTCTTCAAGTACCGAGGAGGCTTCAAGTGTAAAGTTATCTGCATTCAGCAAACTGGAAGCAAATAAAGTGTCCGACCCAATGGAGGCAGTCTCAGCGACGAGAGGTATCTTGGTTGGGTGTGTGTGACTACACTTTGCTTCACCTCCCATTGAGTAGTTGTCTCTGCCGGGGACAACCGCTGACGATAAACGATCCAGCAATGGAAGTGGGTAGTCCCTCGACACTTCCCTTGTTGGCACGTCACCGTGGGTGACTTCGAGATCCATCCCATCTCCTCCTCCATGATCTACACCACCTCCTCCACTCCCTCCCACACCTCCACAAGCACCAGCAGCAAGTGCACAAGGCCCGGAAGCTTCGATCTGCTGACATTTTCCGCAAGTCTCACAGACTCTGAACTCTCCCCCGCACACTTCAGATACCAACACCTCACCTTCCGTCTGTATGGCCTTTGATTCTACGCTGAATGTTTGAGTGCACGAATCTACAAACACCGAAGCCTTGCGGGTTACCTCCACAGGAGCTACATGTAGCTCAGGATCTTTGGGTTCTTCCTCCTCCAACAAGAGTGAATTATCCATTATACATCTTGCCAAAGGTTCCCATGCGGTGGTTGAAGATGATATTTGACATAATCTTTCCTTGTGGTTCCATTGGCTCGGAGAGCTCCCTCCAGAGTTTGTTGATGGTCGTACTTGTGAGTTCATCTTGGAATACTGCTCTTTGCTAACTTTCGGACTGACAGTATCTCCATCTCCAGAAGTGCTCTCTCCTTGTGGGTTCATCTTGGAATACTGCTCTTTGCTAACTTTCAGACTGACCGTATCTCCATCTCCAGAAGTGCTCTCTCCTTGTGGGTTCATCTTGGAATACTGCTCTTTGCTATCTTTCAGACTGACCCTATCTTCATCTCCAGAAGGTGAGGTATCAGCAGTCAAGTAAATGGACGAAGGTGTTTGCTCGATAGTATTTGAATCGCTGCTGATAGAAGTGCTTCTAGAGGTTGCAAACAAAACCCTAGCCCTAGCCCTAGGCTGAAATGGGTTGCCTTGGTGAGTTGTTTGTTGATGAGTCGAGCTAAAGTTGCCAGCAATGTTGCTATTGCTAGTGGCAGCTCTGTTGGGGTGACATGCTGTAATACAAGGATAAAGAGAGTTAAACTTGGGCAGATCAATGGCAGTCCTAGGGGGTGGACTTTTTACTTGGAAAATGTCCTCATCATTGATGGGTTTGCTGGGAGAGAGTTGCACGTTCATAGAATTCCTTGAAGAATGGTGCGATGGTCTTCTCTTCTCTGTGCTAGATAAAAGTGAGTGTTGAGTCAGCAAGCTTGTCGTCTGACTAGTCAGCGGATCCTCATGTGACGTACGATGTACGTTGTTTATAAAACACTGCTGTGGTGGTTGTCTTGGCAATGCAGTCATGTGATTTATCACATGATGCTCACATGATCGGCTTGGCAGGTAACTAGTCACGTGGTGCTCGTGTGATGGAGAATGCATGTTGTTTGCATAGTTCCATTGCGGTGGTTGCCTTGGCACTGCGGTCATGTGGTCACTCACATGATTATCACACGATTGGGACTGAGCTGGTAGGCTGGTCACATGATGTGGAAGTGAGACTGGAGGGACTGTCAAGCTGGTCACAAGAGCATCATGTGATGGAGGAGGTCCGCACTTGCCCAGAGAGTGCAGCTGTAACACTGATGGGTGGAGCTGTGAAAGGTGGAGAATAGCAGCTCAGGGTCAAGGATGCTCACACACATGCTGCCATGGTAAAATAAGGGTATTTGGAAAGGGGAGATGCATGTATCGGGAACATGAGGGGACTGGGACAAGGGAGGGATGAAATGTGGCAGAATTAGGAAGGGGGCGGGGGGAGATGTTTCCATCCCATCTCCTAGCAGATACATAAGCCTCAATAATAAAAAGAACAATAATAATAATAGCAATATTCTACAACAACAACAACTACTACTACTACTACTACTACTATAACAACAATAACAATAACAACAATAAAAATGGTGGAAGAGAGAGAAGGAAGCAGTGAAGTTTGCAGAGCTGACACTGTTGAGGACAAACCCAACAGAGAAGAAACAAAAATTAAGAAGTCAATTATATGCATAGAGATTAACTAATGGTGGCTTCATGCTGCCTTGTCAAGCTCATTGATGCACACACACACACACACACACACACACACACACACAGTAGCTTACTTGGCTGTGAACCTGCACAAGTTATTGGCAAGTCCCTTTAAAGACACAAGAGCAAGTAAGAGGAGAGAGAGAGAGATGGGGAGGAAGGAAGGGGAGCAAGAGGAAGGAAGAGGGAATGGGGTCGAGAGGGTTACGGGAAAGGAAGAGAGAGCCTAAGAGGGTTGGAAGGAGGAGAGAGAGGAGGGTGAAGCAAAGAGAAATGGTGGTGAGAGGAAAGGTCCAGACAGTGGTCCACAACACTGCTACCAACTACAGATGTCTAAAGTTAAAAAGTTCTATACCTGGTTAGCAAAGTGATTGGGATTGCCAAACACAATTATCCACCCAAACCCATTGCCTACCTAATGATCTGGTGATACGTGTACAACCAGTCACTACATGTGGCAGGAGAGGGTTAATTAAGCTGTAGCAGAGGACAACCACTCTGGATTTACAAGTTAGGGGCAACCTCGGAGTCATGAGCACCCCTCCCCCCCCTTCCCCTGGTTCCTTGCTGGATAAAGGAGTCTTTAGGACAAGAGCTATGGCTAGGATTAGGTGAGCCACAACTCTTGACTTAACAATTGATTCTCCACACCGGCTAGATGCTCTAACCTTCATCAGGAAGAATCCTGGTGAAGGTTAGAGCATCTAGCAAAACATCGAGAAGCTGATTGCTGAGGAAGTTGTGAGAGTTCATTGAAACTTTGGACTGTTCATACAGTAGATGCATCAGGGTTGTTTACAGGCACCATTGGACCCCCCCCCCCCCAAAACAACCAAGAAGGTGGGCGTGTGAATGTGCTCGTCCTACACAGTAACCTCCGGCAGCTACTAATCAAGGATATCTCTCTTCTCTCCCGCCACGAGATCCCGAGTCTTCAGATTTTCCAACAGCCCCTGGCACACATCTCTTTCTTTCAAGACCTCTCCTTCCAGCCTCTCGTTCTCGCTGCCAAGACGAGCAACCTGTTTGACGAGGTCTCTCACTCGGCGCTTGTCTTCGGGACAAAGGTCTTTGATGGACGGCTCTATTTGGATTGAGTTAATGACAGACATACTATTAAATTGTGTCATGTGATTTGAGAATGAGGTCAACAACAACAAGCAAACAACAACAAACAAACAACAAGAAACAAACTACAAACAACAAGCAACAACAAGCAAACAACAACAAACAAGCAAACAACAACAGACAACAAGCAAACAAACAACAACAAACAAACAAAAACAACAAGCAAACAAAAACAAACAAAACAAGCAAACAACAAACAAGCAAACAAAAACAAAACAAGCAAACAACAAGCAAACAACAAGCAAACAACAAGCAAACAACAACAAACAAGCAAACAACAACAAACAAACAACAAGCAAACAAACAAGCTAATTATGTGGCCTCATAATACAGAGACTAGTAGTAGTTAAATGCTACACTACGTGGACACTGCACATCCTACAGTAGGCACCATGGTAACCTTCATTCTACTCAAGCACGGGGAACAATTTCTCGTGCACTTCCTGGTACTCACAAGTGGACGAGACTTGAGGCCAGTTCACAATATGTTGCAATGCCTCTGTGTGCCTCTTGTGTGCTGCTGGTCGCATCTCTTTGCACTGTTCGCTATATCCTCCTGGTTACGTTACATTGCTTTGCTTCGAACTATTGACTTTCATCCCGAACTACCAAATTAATTAATGAACTCAATCTCTAAATCACTTGTTGAACACAGCCATATACTCTAGGAAAGTTCTCAGTGCCTCTATCAATCCTTCTCGGTGCCTCTATCAATCCTTCTCGGTGCCTCTATCAATCCTTCTTGGTGCCTCTATCAATCCTTCTCGGTGCCTCTATCAATCCTTCTCGGTGCCTCTATCAATCCTTCTCAGTCCTCTATCAATCCTTCTCAGTGCCTCTATCAATCCTTCTCAGTGCCTCTATCAATCCTTCTCAGTGCCTCTATCAATCCTTCTCAGTGCCTCTATCAATCCTTCTCAGTGCCTCTATCAATCCTTCTCAGTGCCTCTATCAATCCTTCTCAGTGCCTCTATCAACCTCTCCTCATTCTTGAGAAGATTTTTTGTGGAAACACTTCAAATAAAGCACACGTGTCTCGACCAGGAACTACAAGTCTATTCTAGCAAGAGTGGCATATAGTGAACTGACCTTTACACTTTACAGATGAGAGCAGCATAATTATAGTGAATGGGCCTTTACTTCTGTATACACTTTACAGAAGTAACTGGAGATTGAGAGATACATTGCTTTATAGGAGGTGGTGCCACTAGGCAACCTGTCCCTGAGTTATCTTATTCGTCCTCAGAATCACAAACAGGAGTTGGCGGCCCTGGGTTACAAGAACTCTTGAGTAAAATATCCATGGATATCCATGGAAGTTATAGCCAGTCAAAAAGACAAGTTTGAACATTTAGCCTTCCACCCTTTGGCTCTATACTCTATATACAGAGTTGATCTTAGTGATGTCGTCTATAATTCCTATTTTTAGATTTGCCAAGTCATGCAGAGTGAGCTGTTCATTGCATAGAAAGTCATTTAGCACCAACTTGAAAAGGGTGACTCACCTTTTTCTAGTCAGTGGGTGTTTAATCACTGACTAGGTCAGCTTCCTGCTATCTAAGAAGACCTAACCCACAAAAATGTCCTGGGAAGGGTAGGGGGGGGGGAGGGTCCCATAAAGGGGGCCATGCAGGTAGGCGCTTGAAGTCCTGCCCCCCCCCCCCAACGCAAATTATGGATATTCTCAATGAGCTCTCAGTTGACATCTCAGTTGACATAACAAATGCATTACAATAACCTTCTCAATAATCAACTTCAAATTGTATTCTCTTGACGTTTTGACCAGATACTCTAGCCTTCATGTACTACTCATTATTCCTGATAAAGGTTAGAGCATCTAGTCGAAATATGGAGAGAATACAATTTGAAGTTGATTATTGAGAAGGTTATTGTGATATATAGATATTTCTTTTAATCAAAACACTTTTATCTCAATTCTGCGTTTGTTATAGGCAAGCAGCCACTTACAAGTGTTACACTGAACTAACCCATCATACCATTTTATTAATCAAGCATTCAGAATGTGTCTAGAAGTATTCATATACACACGTAGATCCTCGGACCACAAGGATTACCAGCTTTGTTGAAGTCCCAGGAAGCACCACAGGAGCAAACTTCTGAGGAAACAAATTGAAAACTTGTTTTAGGGAAAATGTGCTGTTTGCTGACTCAAAGCAATTTGATATTGTATATACCTTGATATTGTATATACCACAGGCATGTTTATTTCATCGATGATCCTTTACCTGTTTTTCTGGATTGCATTGGGCAATTTCTGGTGGTAGTAAGCAATACAGATCCTTGATGACTGAATTTCATGCTTTTTGGGTGGGGGGGGGGGGGGGGGGGGGGGGGGGTACAGATCCTTGATGACTGAATTTCATGCTTTTTGGGTGGGGGGGGGGGGGGGGGGGGGGACGGGGGAACAAGACAAAACTGACCCAAACCACCATTTAGGACAAGAAACTGCCTAAGTAAGTTTTAGCCGTTATAAACTCTTTTTTGTCTGCCATTTTAAAGTATTGGCCATTTTAAAGTATGGGTCAAGTAAATATAGGGAGTGCTACCAAGTACATACATACACACAAACACTGACAAAAATTAATTTATCAAATGTGGACAACATTGACATAGGACCCTTTACCCTTTAAACATACCAAACCACTTAAAAAACCCTATGGGGAAGCACCTTGTGGAGGAGACAAAGCAATTATAATTTTTCGTCGCCAAATGAGCGCCAAATGAGCAACAAATTGATTGATCTTATTTATGAGTCACAGTGACTTACTAGGTATTGTCATCCGCTTCTTCACGCGGTGTTTGGAGCACTTCGGATTTTCTGCAGATTCATTTCTATCCCTTCTACGGCTTCCTGGTGTTTTCCAAGAGAGAGCTAAAACACTGACCTTGTCACCCTTCGTTGAAGCAACATCTTTCGCGTTGAACCTTCTCGTCATCTAAATAATTATAAACCACCCTTACTCGCCGCCACGAGAATTCAAAGTATGCTGATTCAGCAATGTAATTAACGAGGCGTGGTTTGTAACGCGTGGCTACCAAAGGACCAATGCAGGCGCCTGTTGAAGACCACAACCTCCAGGGTTCGCTGGAAGAAAGGGAGCATTTCAAGAAAGTTGTGAATGCATTTCTATACTACAGGTTATCATTGCATAGTGAAGTCGTAAAGGCTAGAGCATTTTTGATAATTGTAGGGGTCATGAGAGAGATGTGTATAGGTAATGTATGACAGTGACATTAGCAAGCAACACCCCTATAAATACTTATGGGTCATTGCTGCATAGCTAGGCTCTCTGCAGGGACTAAAATTAAAGAAACCAGTCGCCTATACTTAGCCATATGGGAGGGAGGAGTTGCTAGAGATCAAGTGACCTCTGTCTGACCTTGCTAATTGTGCCACTTCATGAAGGTGACCACAAGGTTTCCTGCTTGCCTCCTCCCTAGACTTGCAGCAAAATTGGTGACTTTCAGCAGCATGATGATCACCATGAGCTTCCATCTCTGCACCAGCAGAAAGCTGCACTCGACTCTCACCAGCACATGGCGGCCTGTCTCAAAAGCAACCAGTGCATGTCTTAGTTTATTGAGTTTGTGGGACTATTACTTTATGAATCATTACAGAACTTCCTGCAGTGCACTAGACACTTTCGGTAGTGTACTAGACACTTCCCACACTTTCTGCACTTTACTAGACACTTCCTGCACTTTACTAGACACTTTTACTAGACACTTCCTGCACTTGACTAGACACTTCCTGCACTTGACTAGACACTTCCTGCACTTTACTAGACACTTTTACTAGACACTTCCTGCACTTTACTAGACACTTCCTGCACTTTACTAGACACTTTCTGCACTTTACTAGACACTTTCTGCACTTTACTAGACACTTTCTGCACTTTACTAGACACTTCCTGCACTTTACTAGACACTTCCTGCACTTTACTAGACACTTCCTGCACTTTAATAGACACCTGCACTTTACTAGACACTTTCTGCACTTTACTAGACACTTCCTGCACTTTACTAGACACCTCCTGCACTTTACTAGACACTTTCTACACTTTACTAGACACTTCCTGCACTTTACTAGACACTTCCTGCACTTTACTAGACACTTTCTGCACTTTACTAGACACTTCCTGCACTTTACTAGACACTTCCTGCACTTTACTAGACACTTTCTGCACTTTACTAGACACTTTCTGCACTTTACTAGACACTTCCTGTACTTTACTAGACACTTTCTGCACTTTACTAGACACTTCCTGCACTTTACTAGACACTTCCTGCACTTTACTAGACACTTTCTGCACTTTACTAGACACTTCCTGCACTTTACTAGACACTTCCTGCACTTTACTAGACACTTCCTGCACTTTACTAGACACTTCCTGCACTTTACTAGACACTTCCTGCACTTTACTAGACACTTCCTGCACTTTACTAGACACTTCCTGCACTTTACTAGACACTTCCTGCACTTTACTAGACACTTTCTGCACTTACTAGACACTTTCTGCACTTTACTAGACACTTCCTGCACTTTACTAGACACTTCCTGCACTTTACTAGACACTTCCTGCACTTTACTAGACACTTCCTGCACTTTACTAGACACTTCCTGCACTTTACTAGACACTTCCTGCACTTTACTAGACACTTTCTGCACTTCACTAGACACTTCCTGCACTTTACTAGACACTTCCTACACTTTACTAGACACTTCCTACACTTTACTAGACACTTTCTGCACTTTACTAGACACTTCCTGCACTTTACTAGACACTTTCTGCACTTTACTAGACACTTCCTTTGGTATAATAGACACTTCCTGCAATGTATTAAACACTTCATGCAGTGTACTAGACACTTCCTGCAGTGCACTTGACAAGATAGATAGAAATGTGTGGTGACATTATGCTATTTTTCTTTCATCTGGAGGGCTATTGGCATTACATAATGGCAGTGTATCATACCATATATCCGTGATCTGAGGTAAGGGGTTAATTTCATCTGTGATCTGAGATAGGGTTTAATTACATCCGTGATCCGAGATAAGTGGTTAATTACATCTGTGATCTGAGATGAGGGGTTAATTACATCTGTGATCTGAGAAGAGGTTTTAGTTACATCTTGATCTGAGATAAGGGGTTAATTACATCTATGATCTGAGATAAGGGGTTAATTACATGTAATCTGAGATAATAGGTTAATTACTGTGAACTACTGTGAACGAAATATGACTTGCTAGTTGTATATTTCTATGCCTCGAGACATTTATTTG
Organism: Cladorhizidae sp. MBARI D1340-BT2; assembly: GCA_028752905.1. Lineage (NCBI taxonomy): Eukaryota > Metazoa > Porifera > Demospongiae > Poecilosclerida > Cladorhizidae > Cladorhizidae sp. MBARI D1340-BT2. Next base: position 19,157,293 of record JAQNBH010000010.1, read on the forward strand.
GGATGGATTTACGAGCTGGTTCAAATTCGCAATTCGATGCCAATAACTCAAATTTAATGAATAGATTCTTTTTCGAGGTCTCTTATCACAAACTTATCACAAACTTGTTGTTGTTGTTGTTGTTATTTGCCCTTTTTACCATGTGTATAAAAGGTGTTTTACAGAGCAGCGTCTGAAGCAAGTGAAGGAAAGATATGGGAAGCTTCCTGCATGCCATCGTCAAATGCTCTCCAGTTACCCCCAGCACTGCCAAGAGCTTGCCCGAGCCATTGACGTCAACGACAATTTCGTCAAATTGATTGTGACGAATGGCGTTGAAATGTTTGAGAATTCTTCGGTGTCTAGTTTCGTAAGTTGTAAGTTTTAGATTTTGGTATTTTATCTTTGATTAAGAGAAGAGTCCAGCACTTATTCTCCGATGGGAGATGTCCAGTGTTGCCACAACCAGGGTGTACCCGAGGTGGGACTCTCCCTGGATGTCCCTGGTACTGGGACTCTCCCAGGATGCCTCTGGTTCTTGGGACTCTCCCAGGGATACCTCTGGTTCTTGGGACTCTCCCAGGGATACCTCTGGTTCTTGGGACTCTCCCAGGGATACCTCTGGAACTTGGGAATCTCCCAGGATGTCCTCGTACTTGGGAATCTCCCAGTATGTCCTGGTACTTGGGAATCTCCCAGGATACCTCTGGTACTTGGGACTCTCCCAGGATGTCTCTGGTACTTGGGACTCTCCCAGGATACCTCTGGTACTTGGGACTCTCCCAGGATGTCCTGGTATTTGGGACTCTCCCAGGATGTCCTGGTACTTGGGACTCTCTCAGGATGTCTCTGGTACTTGGGACTCTCAGGATGTCTCTGGTACTTGGGACTCTCCCAGGAAGTCCCTATACTTAACCTGACACTCCTAACTCCAACCATAGCTCTAGAATACCCTAGCCTTAGTCCTAATTCTAGCCCTAGACCTAATTCTGGAATAACCTATCATATTCCAAGCCCTAGCTCTAGAATTGTCCTAGCCCCCCCCGGCTCCGAGATGTGTAGTAGGGGGTGAGGCTACCGAACACGCTCGTCAACCGGATGTTTGCTACAAGAAGTCTGGAAATGCTTGGTACATTCAGTGTACTTCTTTTTCCCATATGGGGGGGGGGGGGGGTTCCTTTGCACATGTGCGCAAAGAACATATCCTTTTCCTGACGCCGAATCTCATCCAGCAGTTTCTTTCGGTTCTTCTTGCTCCGTTCGTGTAAAGCTAGAGTGCATGGCTGAACCTCTTCAAAAGACAAAAATAAGGAGTTGGCCTTCATGCCGATGCAAGCTGAAGGTTGTGAGGAAGGAGATGGTTGGCTAGAGTAGAGGTGAATGTCATGTTAGAAAGTGGACCCTCCACACTGAAGTTCAGTTTTCTAAACATTTCAGTGATCTGAACACCCTCCGACTCCAACATGTTCGTGACTAGTAATGAATGCTAGGCACTGAGTGGCCAGCAAAGCATGAAAGCTAGAGCATGTTGATGAACTGAGTAGCTATGCCCATCATCCTTTCCTGTTGGCAAATTTATTTATATGGGGGTCTATGGGGGAGGTGGTTTTGTAGGGTTGGCGGGGGTTGCTGCCTGGGGCTATTGGGTCTTGTTTGTTGGTCCTGTTTCGGGCTAGCTTGTTCTATCTGGTAAGGGGTCATATCAGCTATAAACCGTGCAGCCAGGGCATTGTCCCGACCTTTCACTTCACCATGACGATCATTCCTGATTTACACAAGACTGCATTATTTAACGCCGGTGACCCGCTCAAATACATAGAGAGATAGATAGATGATAGATAAATAGCAATACCAAGTTAGCCACCCAACTCCTCTGTGAGGCTCGCCAACACGTGGCCTCTGGCCGGGCAGCCAGTCACTCGGGAGAAGGGGGGGGGGGGGGGGGGGGGCAGAATGTCTCTGCTGTGTTTTTATTCACTTGTTGTGCTATTGTATTACAATGAAAACAATTCCTGATGAAGGCTAGAGCATCGTGTCGAAACATCGAGAGAGTAAAATTCAAGTTGATTATTGAGAAGGTCATTGTTATTTCATTATGTCAACTGAGAGTTCGCAGACATATAATATATATAATTATGTGTTTGTGTGTTGTGGTGGCAGGTCACAGTTCTTTCAAAAAGACCTTTTTATACATAACCCACCATTGTGCTGTAGTCTATGCATACTCCACCATTGTGCTGTAGTCTATGCATACTCCACCATTGTGCTGTAGTCTATACACACTCCACCATTGTGCTGTAGTCTATACATACTCCACCATTGTGCTGTAGTCTATGCATACTCCACCATTGTGCTGTAGTCTATGCATACTCCACCATTGTGCTGTAGTCTATACATACTCCACCATTGTGCTGTAGTCTATGCATACTCCACCATTGTGCTGTAGTCTGTGCACACTCCACCATTGTGCTGTAGTGTATACACACTCCACCATTGTGCTGTAGTCTATGCATACTCCACCATTGTGCTGTAGTCTATGCACACTCCACCATTGTGCTGTAGTCTATACATACTCCACCATTGTGCTGTAGTCTATGCATACTCCACCATTGTGCTGTAGTCTATACATACTCCACCATTGTGCTGTAGTCTATGCATACTCCACCATTGTGCTGTAGTCTATACATACTCCACCATTGTGCTGTAGTCTATGCATACTCCACCATTGTGCTGTAGTCTATACATACTCCACCATTGTGCTGTAGTCTATGCATACTCCACCATTGTGCTGTAGTCTGTGCACACTCCACCATTGTGCTGTAGTCTATGCATACTCCACCATTGTGCTGTAGTCTATGCACACTCCACCATTGTGCTGTAGTCTATGCATACTCCACCATTGTGCTGTAGTCTATACATACTCCACCATTGTGCTGTAGTCTATGCATACTCCACCATTGTGCTGTAGTCTATGCACACTCCACCATTGTGCTGTAGTCTATGCATACTCCACCATTGTGCTGTAGTCTATGCATACTCCACCATTGTGCTGTAGTCTATGCATACTCCACCATTGTGCTGTAGTCTATGCATACTCCACCATTGTGCTGTAGTCTATACACACTCCACCATTGTGCTGTAGTGTATACACACTCCACCATTGTGCTGTAGTCTATGCACACTCCACCATTGTGCTGTAGTCTATGCATACTCCACCATTGTGCTGTAGTCTATACATACTCCACCATTGTGCTGTAGTCTATGCATACTCCACCATTGTGCTGTAGTCTATACATACTCCACCATTGTGCTGTAGTCTATGCATACTCCACCATTGTGCTGTAGTCTGTGCACACTCCACCATTGTGCTGTAGTCTATGCATACTCCACCATTGTGCTGTAGTCTATGCACACTCCACCATTGTGCTGTAGTCTATGCATACTCCACCATTGTGCTGTAGTCTATACATACTCCACCATTGTGCTGTAGTCTATGCATACTCCACCATTGTGCTGTAGTCTATGCACACTCCACCATTGTGCTGTAGTCTATGCATACTCCACCATTGTGCTGTAGTCTATGCATACTCCACCATTGTGCTGTAGTCTATACATACTCCACCATTGTGCTGTAGTCTATACATACTCCACCATTGTGCTGTAGTCTATGCATACTCCACCATTGTGCTGTAGTCTATGCACACTCCACCATTGTGCTGTAGTCTATGCACACTCCACCATTGTGCTGTAGTCTATGCATACTCCACCATTGTGCTGTAGTCTATGCATACTCCACCATTGTGCTGTAGTCTATGCATACTCCACCATTGTGCTGTAGTCTATGCATACTCCACCATTGTGCTGTAGTCTATGCACACTCCACCATTGTGCTGTAGTCTATGCATACTCCACCATTGTGCTGTAGTCTATGCATACTCCACCATTGTGCTGTAGTCTATACACACTCCACCATTGTGCTGTAGTCTATACATAGTCCACCATTGTGCTGTAGTCTATACACACTCCACCATTGTGCTGTAGTCTATGCATACTCCACCATTGTGCTGTAGTCTATGCATACTCCACCATTGTGCTGTAGTCTATACACACTCCACCATTGTGCTGTAGTCTATACATACTCCACCATTGTGCTGTAGTCTATGCATACTCCACCATTGTGCTGTAGTCTATGCATACTCCACCATTGTGCTGTAGTCTATGCATACTCCACCATTGTGCTGTAGTCTATGCATACTCCACCATTGTGCTGTAGTCTATGCATACTCCACCATTGTGCTGTAGTCTATACACACTCCACCATTGTGCTGTAGTCTATACATACTCCACCATTGTGCTGTAGTCTATGCATACTCCACCATTGTGCTGTAGTCTATGCACACTCCACCATTGTGCTGTAGTCTATACACACTCCACCATTGTGCTGTAGTCTATACATAGTCCACCATTGTGCTGTAGTCTATGCATACTCCACCATTGTGCTGTAGTCTATACACACTCCACCATTGTGCTGTAGTCTATGCATACTCCACCATTGTGCTGTAGTCTATGCATACTCCACCATTGTGCTGTAGTCTATACACACTCCACCATTGTGCTGTAGTCTATACATACTCCACCATTGTGCTGTAGTCTATGCACACTCCACCATTGTGCTGTAGTCTATGCATACTCCACCATTGTGCTGTAGTCTATGCACACTCCACCATTGTGCTGTAGTCTATGCACACTCCACCATTGTGCTGTAGTCTATGCACACTCCACCATTGTGCTGTAGTCTATGCATACTCCACCATTGTGCTGTAGTCTATACACACTCCACCATTGTGCTGTAGTCTATACATACTCCACCATTGTGCTGTAGTCTATACATAGTCCACCATTGTGCTGTAGTCTATACACACTCCACCATTGTGCTGTAGTCTATGCATACTCCACCATTGTGCTGTAGTCTATGCATACTCCACCATTGTGCTGTAGTCTATGCATACTCCACCATTGTGCTGTAGTCTATGCACACTCCACCATTGTGCTGTAGTCTATGCATACTCCACCATTGTGCTGTAGTCTATGCACACTCCACCATTGTGCTGTAGTCTATACATACTCCACCATTGTGCTGTAGTCTATGCATACTCCACCATTGTGCTGTAGTCTATGCACACTCCACCATTGTGCTGTAGTCTATGCACACTCCACCATTGTGCTGTAGTCTATGCACACTCCACCATTGTGCTGTAGTCTATGCACACTCCACCATTGTGCTGTAGTCTATGCACACTCCACCATTGTGCTGTAGTCTATGCACACTCCACCATTGTGCTGTAGTCTATACACACTCCACCATTGTGCTGTAGTCTATGCATACTCCACCATTGTGCTGTAGTCTATGCATACTCCACCATTGTGCTGTAGTCTATGCATACTCCACCATTGTGCTGTAGTCTATGCATACTCCACCATTGTGCTGTAGTCTATGCATACTCCACCATTGTGCTGTAGTCTATGCATACTCCACCATTGTGCTGTAGTCTATGCATACTCCACCATTGTGCTGTAGTCTATGCATACTCCACCATTGTGCTGTAGTCTATGCATACTCCACCATTGTGCTGTAGTCTATACACACTCCACCATTGTGCTGTAGTCTATACATAGTCCACCATTGTGCTGTAGTCTATGCATACTCCACCATTGTGCTGTAGTCTATGCACACTCCACCATTGTGCTGTAGTCTATACATACTCCACCATTGTGCTGTAGTCTATACACACTCCACCATTGTGCTGTAGTCTATGCATACTCCACCATTGTGCTGTAGTCTATGCATACTCCACCATTGTGCTGTAGTCTATACATACTCCACCATTGTGCTGTAGTCTATACATACTCCACCATTGTGCTGTAGTCTATACATACTCCACCATTGTGCTGTAGTCTATGCATACTCCACCATTGTGCTGTAGTCTATGCACACTCCACCATTGTGCTGTAGTCTATGCATACTCCACCATTGTGCTGTAGTCTATGCATACTCCACCATTGTGCTGTAGTCTATGCATACTCCACCATTGTGCTGTAGTCTATGCACACTCCACCATTGTGCTGTAGTCTATGCATACTCCACCATTGTGCTGTAGTCTATACATACTCCACCATTGTGCTGTAGTCTATGCATACTCCACCATTGTGCTGTAGTCTATGCACACTCCACCATTGTGCTGTAGTCTATGCATACTCCACCATTGTGCTGTAGTCTATGCATACTCCACCATTGTGCTGTAGTCTATGCATACTCCACCATTGTGCTGTAGTCTATACATACTCCACCATTGTGCTGTAGTCTATGCATACTCCACCATTGTGCTGTAGTCTATGCATACTCCACCATTGTGCTGTAGTCTATACACACTCCACCATTGTGCTGTAGTCTATGCACACTCCACCATTGTGCTGTAGTCTATGCATACTCCACCATTGTGCTGTAGTCTATGCATACTCCACCATTGTGCTGTAGTCTATTATTTGTTGCTTGTGAATTTATTTAGGACCATAATTACAATACGTCCAGAAAATGGTAAAGTAGGTATTAGTACTTCATGAGAATAATGTTTTTGGTGACAGTTATTCCTCGCCTGACCCCTTCATGCCGAGTGCAGCCCTCAGTCCTCTCCTGTTTGCTGCTCTCTCCTCATCCCTTGCACCCACTGGAATTTCTGCTCTGTGGAGTGTCACTTGCCTCTGAAGGGTCCTCAGTTTCTCTGTTGCTATCATCTCTACACTTCCTTTGTCTTTCCCTGTCAACTTTTCTTGCCGAGTCTGGCCCCACTTGCTGCATCCCTTCTCCCTCTCAGTCTCACCTGCTCTCCTGCTTTCTCTTACATGCTGTCTAGTTGGTGTTCAGCGCTGAGCAACTGGCGGAGTAGCCATTCAGCAGGCACCTCCTTCAGGACTCCGTATTGGTGGGCATGCTTACAATCGTGACACAATTTTTTTTCCAGGATTTCCCGTAGTCATGACGAAGGAATACATTTTTGATCAGCGTTGGCATAGTAAGTGTGACACACTAACAGCTGACAGACAAGGAGGATTATTATATAATTATTGTTGTTTCTGTTAATATTGTTGTTGGATTATGCGTAGAAGACTCCTCTTGAAAGAACTGATCTGCCAACACTTTATAATCCTAATCACTTAATAGACGATGAGATAAGAAATAAACACCTTTCAACCACAACACCAAACATTTATACACCTGCAGAGTTTCTGTGAGTACTTGCTACTTATTACATTATTATTATTATTATTATTATTATTATTATTATTATTATTATGATTATGATTATGATTATGATTATGATTATGATTATGATTATGATTATGATTATGATGATGATGATGATGATGATGATGATGATGATTATAATCATAATTATTATTATGTTTTCCCTCCAGGACTACTGCTCTGCTCTGGTGAACGTCAAGCCCGCCAGTATCTTGCACATGGACAAGGTGTTGACCACCATCAAGCAGTTCTACCGCGACTGGAGCAGCGAGGGAGAGCAGGAGCGCCGCATGTGTTATGCACCCATCCTCGACGAAATTTTAACCCTGTTCCCTCCCAATTTGTGGTAGGTTGGCAGTGTTTTGTGGTGATGACTGTGGCCTTGCGACCTGCAGCCGTTTAGCTTCAAGTTTAAATAATTTATTAAGGACATCAAGAGACTGTCCCTCGCTGTCTTGTTGCATCCGGAGATCTCTGTGGTGCCACAGTTACCAAGGGAACACGACACACTCACCACCTGCCTAAATATAGCTGGGTTCTGTTGTTGTGTCGGCCATGGCTGGCTGGCTGACTGGTGTGTCTGCCATGGCTGACTGGCTGACTGGTGTGTCTGCCATGGCTGACTGGCTGACTGGTGTGTCTGCCATGGCTGACTGGCTGACTGGTGTGTCTGCCATAGCTGGCTGGCTGACTGGTGTGTCTGCCATGGCTGACTGACTGGTGTGTCTGCCATGGCTGACTGACTGACTGGTGTGTCTGCCATAGCTGGCTGGCTGACTGGTGTGCCTGCCATGGCTGGCTGACTGACTGGTGTGTCTGCCATAGCTGGCTGGCTGACTGGTGTGTCTGCCATAGCTGGCTGGCTGACTGGTGTGTCTGCCATGGCTGACTGACTGGTGTGTCTGCCATGGCTGACTGACTGACTGGTGTGTCTGCCATAGCTGGCTGGCTGACTGGTGTGCCTGCCATGGCTGGCTGACTGACTGGTGTGTCTGCCATGGCTGACTGACTGACTGGTGTGTCTGCCATGGCTGGCTGACTGACTGGTGTGTCTGCCATGGCTGGCTGACTGACTGGTGTGTCTGCCATGGCTGACTGACTGACTGGTGTGTCTGCCATGGCTGACTGACTGACTGGTGTGTCTGCCATAGCTGGCTGGCTGACTGGTGTGCCTGCCATGGCTGGCTGACTGACTGGTGTGTCTGCCATAGCTGGCTGGCTGACTGGTGTGTCTGCCATAGCTGGCTGGCTGACTGGTGTGTCTGCCATGGCTGACTGACTGGTGTGTCTGCCATGGCTGACTGACTGACTGGTGTGTCTGCCATAGCTGGCTGGCTGACTGGTGTGCCTGCCATGGCTGGCTGACTGACTGGTGTGTCTGCCATGGCTGACTGACTGACTGGTGTGTCTGCCATGGCTGGCTGACTGACTGGTGTGTCTGCCATGGCTGGCTGACTGACTGGCTGACTGGTGTGTCTGCCATAGCTGGCTGGCTGACTGGTGTGCCTGCCATGGCTGACTGACTGACTGGTGTGTCTGCCATGGCTGGCTGACTGACTGGTGTGTCTGCCATGACTGGCTGGCTGACTGGTGTGTCTGCCATGGGGCTGGCTGACTGGTGTGTCTGCCATGACTGACTGACTGACTGACTGGTGTGTCTGCCATGGCTGGCTGGCTGACTGGTGTGTCTGCCATGGCTGACTGGCTGACTGGCTGACTGGTGTGTCTGCCATAGCTGGCTGGCTGACTGGTGTGCCTGCCATGGCTGACTGACTGACTGGTGTGTCTGCCATGGCTGGCTGACTGACTGGTGTGTCTGCCATGGCTAGCTGACTGGTGTGTCTGCCATGGCTGACTGACTGACTGGTGTGTCTGCCATGGCTGACTGACTGACTGGTGTGTCTGCCATGGCTAGCTGACTGGTGTGTCTGCCATGGCTGACTGACTGACTGGTGTGTCTGCCATGGCTGACTGACTGACTGGTGTGTCTGCCATGGCTGACTGACTGACTGGTGTGTCTGCCATTGCTGACTGACTGACTGGTGTGTCGGCCATGGCTGGCTGGTGTGTCGGTCGTGGCTGACTTATTTCTGTTTCAGCTAGAGAATAGAGTGCCTGAGGCATGAGGGACATCCCTTGCGTGTGGGAGGTGTCTAACATGCTTGGAGGAACTTGTGACAATCCCCCTGTTGTTTCTTGGGGTAAAAAAGTTCAAGCACTCACTCCCATGCAGCTCCTCCTCCTGACCTAGCTAATGACAGGAGCTGCTGCTCCTCCTCACCTAGCTAAGGACAGGAGCTGCTCCTCCTCACCTAGCTAAGGACAGGAGCTGCTCTTCCTCCTACTCACCTAGCTAAGGACAGGAGCTGCTCCTCCTCCTCACCTAGCTAAGGACAGGAGCTGCTCTTCCTCCTCACGTAGCTAAGGACAGGAACTGCTCCTCCTCACCTAGCTAAGGACAGGAGCAGCTCCTCACCTAGCTAAGGACAGGAGCTGCTCCTCCTCACCTAGCTAAGGCCCGGAACTGCTCCTCCTCCTCACCTAGCTAAGGACAGGAGCTGCTCCTCCTCACCTAGCTAAGGACAGGTGCTCCTCACCTAGCTAAGGACAGGAGCTGCTCCTCCTCCTCACCTAGCTAAGGACAGGAGCTGCTCCTCTTCCTCACCTAGCTAAGGACAGGAGCTGCTCTTCCTCCTACTCACCTGTAGCTAAGGACAGGAGCTGCTCTTCCTCCTACTCACCTAGCTAAGGACAGGAGCTGCTCCTCCTCACCTAGCTAAGGACAGGAGCTGCTCTTCCTCCTCCTCACCTAGCTAAGGACAGGAGCTCCTCCTCCTCACCTAGCTAAGGACAGGAGCTCCTCCTCCTCACCTAGCTAAGGACAGGAGCTCCTCCTCCTCACCTAGCTAAGGACAGGAGCTGCTCCTCCTCCTCACCTAGCTAAGGACAGGAGCTGCTCTTCCTCACCTAGCTAAGGACAGGAGCTCCTCCTCCTCACCTAGCTAAGGACAGGAGCTGCTCCTCCTCCTCACCTAGCTAAGGACAGGAGCTGCTCCTCCTCCTCCTCCTTACCTAGCAAAGTCACTGGAGTAGCGCCCGCCATTTTGACTGTCCACTGCCTTATAGAGCGCCTGGTTTGGATTGAGTTTGACCTTCGTAGTTAAATGGGTGGAGTTTGTAAATAAATGGGAGGGGTTCATACTTTCAGGCGTTGAATGCGAATGTCCGCACGTGAATTGTGAACAGCTCAAACTGACACGATGTCAGACTTGCAACATTTTTTGGGGGTCATCCTTAGCCAATTGACTGCCAATTTTGTTTTTATTGGTAATTATATTCATAGTTATAAAAATATTGTCAGGGATTGTCAGGGAAGGAAACTTCTCAAACTTCTAATTAGAACATTGTCTGTAACTGGTAAAGAATAAGCTCCATTGAGGCAAGTAAGTGAAGGTCCACAGCTCTACGCCGGCTGCCATGTCCACAGCAAAACTTACAGCAGAGAAATTCGTCTAGTAGCACCTGTTTTCTCAAAGGCAAAGAGAGTCAGAGTGATTCCCGGTAAGTGTAGAGGAGTCTGTGCAGCTCCTCCAATGAACCAAAGAATGGCTTCCAGAAACATCTGTAAATGTCAGGAGGAGACTGTTCATGATGGCAGTTGTGAACATCAGTCCTCCCCCCCCCTTTTGCTAGCTCACCCCTCAAGCAGAAAGTAAGTTTGGATATTTTATATCGACAAGCGTCTACATCTACTTGGCATGTGCGGGTAAAAAAACAGCCCAATGTTTAGCATGATAGTTTGATGTGAACGAATGGTGCCCGAGTTCTTGCCTGTGGGCACTTGTGAGGTTTTAATTGGTTCCCTGTTCTTCTGTATCTACTCACGTGTGCCTGCTTCTTGTTGTCCTAGCAATGCCAGCGAGGTGACGGTGCTGGTGCCCGGAGCCGGCCTGGGGAGGCTGGCCTTTGAGGTGGCCACACTGGGCTATTCCTGCCAGGGCAACGAGTTCAGCCTGTTCATGCTCCTAGGCTCCAACTTCATCCTCAACCAGTCAGTTTGTGTGTGTGTGTGTGTGTATGTATGGACGGTGTATGTGTGTTGTGCTTGCTGTGTGTGTGAGAGAGTGTTTGGTGAGTGTCTCTGTGTGTACCTTAGCAATGTTTCATACTGAAGGGGGGGGAGGGGGGGGTGGGTGGTACTCCACCCCCTCACCTACCCACTGCAAAGAATTTTGAAGTACTGAAATTGCCATGATTTTTTTTTGAATATCTGGTGTTCTGGATGGAGTATGAATTACAAGCTACAACACTTGGTGGAGTGTATAGAGTACTCCAGTTACAGAGCTATCACCTAGTCATGAGTTTGAAGGAAGAGTTCTCCCCGAGCATTTAAGTGTAGAGGTGCGCTGGTCCTCCATAACTCGGGCACGGCAGCTGCTATGCCTTGCCGTACTATAACAGTTCAAAGTTCGTTTTTATCAAATTGATGATGCAACGCAATTTACGTATTGTGGGTGAAGAATTTGCAGCAGGTCTGGCTCTACAGTAGCTCCCCTAGCAGCCGAGATATGTCGAAGTGTGGCTGTCCATTCTAAGTGTTCGTATAGCTCAAACAAGCACAGGAAGGTTGGCATTAAAATAAACAGAAGTTAGACTCTCCGTGGATGTTAGAGTTGGAGGATGGGTAAGGTGTGGCATGTTCTCCCAGCGGAAAACTTCATGGCAGGATTATTGAAGGTTTGCATCGGCCAATCCACTGGACCAACTTGCCTCGTACGACTGTAACAAGGCACACCTTAGTGAAGCACGCTAAGAGAGTGCCACACCATGGCTGACTGGGACTCCTCCCACCATGGCTGACTGGGGCTCCTCCTGACTGGGGCTCCTCCCACCATGCCCGACTGGGACTCCTCCCACCATGGCTGACTGGGACTCCTCCCACCAAGGGGGACTGGGGCTCCTCCCCCCACCATGGCTGACTGGGGCTCCTCCCACCATGGCTGACTGGGGCTCCTCCCACCACGCCTGACTGGGGCTCCTCCCACCATGGCTGGCTGGGGCTCCTCCTCCCACCATGGCTGACTGGGGCTCCTCCCACCATGGCTGACTGGGGCTCCTCCCACCATGGCTGACTGGGGCTCCTCCCACCATGGCTGACTGGGGCTCCTCCCACCATGGCTGACTGGGGCTCCTCCCACCATGGATGACTGGGACTCCTCCCACCATGGATGACTTGGGCTCCTCCAAATGTGATGGTGCAAAGAAATGTGATGATGCAAAGACTCAGCAAAAAGTTGCTTCTTCCAAGAGGAAGTCATTTCTAGGAGCGCCAGGGGCATGTACTTCCTGGAGAGAGAGTGCACATACTACCAATTCCGTATGCTATGCACGTCAGACGTTACCTAGGTGGACGTCAGGCGTGAACCTATGTGAACGTCATACATGACCCTAGACAGACGTCAGATGCGACCCTGGGCAGACGTCAGACGTGACCCTGGGTTCATTTTGCATTGGATAGTTCTGGATCTTCTGGTAGTAAAATTATGATGAATGGATGCTACAGTAACCTTCTCAATAATCAACTTCAAAGTGTATTCTCTCGATGTTTCCACTAGCTACTCTAGCCTTCATCACTAGATGCTCTAGCATTCATCACTAGATGCTCTAGCCTTCATCACTAGATAAGATACTCTAGCCTTCACCACTAGCTGCTCTAGCCTTCACCACTAGCTGCTCTAGCCTTCACCACTAGCTACTCTAGCCTTCATCACTAGATGCTCTAGCATTCATCACTAGCTGCTCTAGCCTTCATCACTAGATAAGATACTCTAGCCTTCACCACTAGCTACTCTAGCCTTCACCACTAGCTGCTCTAGCCTTCACCACTAGCTGCTCTAGCCTTCATCACTAGCTGCTCTAGCCTTCATCACTAGCTACTCTAGCCTTCACCACTAGCTGCTCTAGCCTTCATCACTAGATGCTCTAATCTTCATCACTAGCTGCTCTAGTCTTCATCACTAGATGCTCTAGCCTTCATCACTAGCTGCTCTAGCCTTCATCACTAGCTGCTCTAGTCTTCATCACTAGCTGCTCTAGCCTTCATCACTAGCTGCTCTAGCCTTCATCACTAGATGCTCTAGCCTTCATCACTAGCTGCTCTAGTCTTCATCACTAGATGCTCTAGCCTTCATCACTAGCTGCTCTAGCCTTCATCACTAGCTGCTCTAGTCTTCATCACTAGCTGCTCTAGCCTTCATCACTAGCTGCTCTAGCCTTCATCACTAGATGCTCTAGCCTTCATCACTAGCTGCTCTAGCCTTCATCACTAGATGCTCTAGTCTTCATCACTAGCTGCTCTAGTCTTCATCACTAGCTGCTCTAGCCTTCATCACTAGATGCTCTAGTCTTCATCACTAGCTGCTCTAGCCTTCATCACTAGATGCTCTAGTCTTCATCACTAGATGCTCTAGCCTTCATCACTACATGCTCTAGCCTTCATCACTAGCTGCTCTAGTCTTCAGCACTAGCTGCTCTAGTCTTCATCACTAGATGCTCTAGTCTTCATCACTAGCTGCTCTAGCCTTCATCAGGCTAGAGCTAGTGGAAACGTCCAGAGGGTACACTTTGAAGTTGATTATTGAGAAGGTTATTGTAATGTTATTATGGCAACTGAGAGAGAGTTCATTGAGTGAACATGTTGTATGTGCAGGAACATGTAGAGATCTGGTGCTGAATTAAGAGTTGCATTGGGTAGTTTGGAATCTTCTGCTTTGCTCACCCTTTACCCAATAGACATTCACATTTGCGCAGGTGCTAGAGCTTATTCCTCACTCTCTTCCGATATTATATTTCCCTTAATTAGTTCTGCGTAATCATTTCCTTCAATTAGGTGCAAGAGTGCAGGTAGTCATAGCATCTGTCCGTGGGCACACGAATATTCCAACCTCCTCTCGTACGAGCATCAGACAGCGCGAGTGTCTGTGCCAGACATTTGTCCGAGCAACATCTCCTCTCTCAGCGACTTCTCCATGTCTGCCGGAGACTTCCTTCAAGTCTACACCAATCCAGGTATGGGCGGACACTGATGGCCGTACTGTGTGTGTGTGTGTGGATGTGCATGTGTGTCCATGAATGAAGTGATAATTATATGCACTGCATGAGGACCTGATAACTGTTACTAATCTAGCTTTCATTTATAACTAACGAGCTGCAGGAGCTTCTGCAGCTAGTGCCTGCCGCGAGCCCCCAGCTTCCCCCGCCCACCTCAGGTTTTGCGCTATTTGTGAGTACCCTTGAGGACATGGGCAAAAAAAGGTCAAGAGAAGTGTTGCAGTGCCACCCTGTACCTGGTGTGGTGGGTGTGGCTTTTAGTTGCTTTGGGGTGTGACATGGCTAGTGGGTGTGGCATACAAGACACTGTCTATGTTCTTCTCCTGGTCGAGTACCCCCTAGACCCCCCTGGGCAGGTAGTCCCTAGACCCCCTGATCAAGTAGCCCCTAGACCCCCTGGTCGAGTAATCCCTGGCCCCCCTGGGAGAGTAACCCCTAGACCCCCTGGTCGAATAACCCCTAGCCCCCTGGTCGAGTAACCCCTAGACCCCCTGGTCGAGTAATCCCTAGACCCCCTGATTGAGTAACCCCTAGACCCCCTGGTCGAGTAATCCCTAGACCCCCTGATTGAGTAATCCCTAGACCCCCTGGTCGAATAACCCCTAGACCCCCTGGTCGAGTAACCCCTAGACCCCCTGGTCGAGTAATCCCTAGACCCCCTGATTGAGTAATCCCTAGACCCCCTGGTCGAATAACCCCTAGACCCCCTGGGCGTGTAACCCTTAGACCCCCCCCCCCCTGGTCCCACCTCCCTGGATCCTCTGGTGGGCAGCTATTGAGGACAAAGAAAAGAAACACACACGCACACACATACATACACACAGAGGGAGGCCAGGCGAGATATTAGCGTAGGAGATTAGATATATCCTCGATTGGTAACCACCCCTCCAAATATTCCCACGTAACTTGCTAATTGCATCGCCAATAGCGACCACCAGTCCAGCACAGGTTCAGTGCTAGAGTAAGACATCGTCGGCCATTTTAAAGTGCAAACATGACCTTGAACAACTTGGTTGGAGAAACTTCACTGAAGGAACCTAAAGCACTTGTAAGCTATGTCAGACTAGGTCTGCGACAAAGCTTACAGCACAGATATCATAGTGTATGCGTCCCAGAGCTCCTATCTCAAAGGTGAAGGGATTCAGAGTGTCCCCTGGCACCCTTCCCTCCCTCTCTACTCCATCTTCCTCCCTCTCCACTCCATCTTCCCTCCCTCTCTACTCCATCTTCCTCCCTCTCCACTCCATCTTCCTTCCCTCTCTACTCCATCTTCCTTCCCTCTCCACTCCATCTTCCTCCCTCTCCACTCCATCTTCCTTCCCTCTCCACTCCATCTTCCTCCCTCTCCACTCGCATCTTCCCTCCCTCTCTACTCCATCTTCCCTCCCTCTCTACTCCATCTTCCTCCCTCTCCACTCCATCTTCCTTCCCTCTCTACTCCATCTTCCTTCCCTCTCTACTCCATCTTCCTCCCTCTCCACTCCATCTTCCTTCCCTCTCTACTCCATCTTCCTTCCCTCTCCACTCCATCTTCCTTCCCTCTCTACTCCATCTTCCTTCCCTCTCCACTCCATCTTCCTCCCTCTCCACTCCATCTTCCTCCCTCTCCACTCGCATCTTCCCTCCCTCTCTACTCCATCTTCCTTCCCTCTCCACTCCATCTTCCTCCCTCTCCACTCGCATCTTCCCTCCCTCTCCACTCCATCTTCCTTCCCTCTCCACTCCATCTTCCTTCCCTCTCCACTCCATCTTCCTCCCTCTCTACTCCATCTTCCTTCCCTCTCCACTCCATCTTCCTTCCTCTCTCCACTCCATCTTCCCTCCCTCTCCACTCCATCTTCCTTCCTCTCTCCACTCCATCTTCCCTCCCTCTCCACTCCATCTTCCTCCCTCTCCACTCCATCTTCCTCCCTCTCCACTCCATCTTCCCTCCCTCTCTACTCCATCTTCCCTCCCTCTCTACTCCATCTTCCTTCCCTCTCCACTCCATCTTCCTCCCTCTCTACTCCATCTTCCTCCCTCTCCACTCCATCTTCCTCCCTCTCTACTCCATCTTCCTCCCTCTCTACTCCATCTTCCTCCCTCTCCACTCCATCTTCCTTCCCTCTCCACTCCATCTTCCTCCCTCTCCACTCCATCTTCCCTCCCTCTCTACTCCATCTTCCTCCCTCTCCACTCCATCTTCCTCCCTCTCCACTCCATCTTCCCTCCCTCTCTACTCCATCTTCCTCCCTCTCCACTCCATCTTCCTCCCTCTCCACTCCATCTTCCCTCCCTCTCTACTCCATCTTCCTTCCCGCTCCACTCCATCTTCCTTCCCTCTCCACTCCATCTTCCTCCCTCTCTACTCCATCTTCCCTCCCTCTCCACTCCATCTTCCTTCCTCTCTTCACTCCATCTTCCCTCCCTCTCTACTCCATCTTCCTCCCTCTCCACTCCATCTTCCTTCCTCTCCACTCCATCTTCCCTCCCTCTCTACTCCATCTTCCTTCCTCTCTTCACTCCATCTTCCCTCCCTCTCCACTCGCATCTTTCTTCCCTCTCCACTCGCATCTTCCCTCCCTCTCCACTCCATCTTCCTACCTCTCCACTCCATCTTCCTCCCTCTCCACTCCATCTTCCTTCCCTCTCTACTCCATCTTCCCTCCTCTCCACTCCATCTTCCTTCCCTCTCCACTCCATCTTCCCTCCTCTCCACTCCATCTTCCTTCCCTCTTTACTCCATCTTCCCTCCTCTCCACTCCATCTTCCTCCCTCTCCACTCCATCTTCCTTCCCTCTCCACTCCATCTTCCCTCCCTCTCTACTTCATCTTCCTTCCCTCTCCACTCCATCTTCCTCTCTCTCCACTCCATCTTCCCTCTCTCTCCACTCCATCTTCCTTCCCTCTCCACTCCATCTTCCTTCCCGCTCCACTCCATCTTCCCTCCCTCTCTACTCCATCTTCATTCCCTCTCCACTCCATCTTCCTTCCCTCTCCACTCCATCTTCCTCCCTCTCCACTCCATCTTCCTTCCCTCTCCACTCCATCTTCCTTCCCTCTCCACTCCATCTTCCTTCCCTCTCCACTCCATCTTCCTTCCCTCTCTACTCCATCTTCCTTCCCTCTCCACTCCATCTTCCTCCCTCTCCACTCCATCTTCCTTCCCTCTCCACTCCATCTTCCTTCCCTCTCCACTCCATCTTCCTCCCTCTCCACTCCATCTTCCTTCCCTCTCCACTCCATCTTCCTTCCCTCTCCACTCCATCTTCCTCCCTCTCCACTCCATCTTCCTTCTCTCTCCACTCCATCTTCCTTCCCTCTCCACTCCATCTTCCTTCCCTCTCCACTCCATCTTCCCTCCCTCTCCACTCCATCTTCCCTCTCTCTCCACTCCATCTTCCTTCCCTCTCCACTCCATCTTCCTCCCTCTCTACTCCATCTTCCTTCCCTCTCCACTCCATCTTCCTTCCCTCTCCACTCCATCTTCCTTCCTCTCTCCACTCCATCTTCCTTCCCTCTCCACTCCATCTTCCTTCCTCTCTCCACTCCATCTTCCTACCCTCTCCACTCCATCTTCCCTCCTCTCCACTCCATCTTCCTTCCCTAGCATAATAATACTAATAAATAATTATTTTTAGTCGTTATTTATTAATCACGTTTATCATCATCATTAAATAATTATTTAATATTAAATACTGCTATACAAGAACTACTAACTACTACTACTACTACTGCTGCTCTAATTATAATAATAATTATTATTATCGTAATAGTAATATCATATAGTTCTTGTACATGTATGTGTATGGATGTTCTCAAAATCACATCCAAGCCGCCGAGAAGGGTAGCTATGACAATCCATTTGCAGACTTGGATGGGGAGCTGGACCACTCAGATGTTATAGAGAACCCGAGGACCGGGAACAGTACTAGTGGCTGGATGAGAGACAGTAGCCAGACACAAGCACCCTCACCCAGAGGCAGCAGCCATTGAACAGCCAGTAGCACCCTCAGAGCTCACTAGCTCTGACTTGCTAAACGTCATTGCAAGTGACCATGCAAACGAGAGTGGTGTGGATGTGCATCATTTAGAAGCACACGTGCCAGTTCCGTGATGCCTGTGCACATCGTGTGACTTTGGAGATGAAATGTCTTGTACCCGTTGGCATGGAGATGTGCGTGTACTACTTTACTTGTGGTGTCTAGAAAACTGAATTCTCATTTAGCCATACCTCAATATGCTCTGGTAGGGGGTTCCATGTGGTAAAGGGTGGACACTGGTGCAGGGAAGTAGACGTCCTATGTATGTTTGTGGATGCATCCACTTACTGCGGTGATTGTGGGCGTGGTCTTCACATTTTGCTTGAGGTTCATTCAAAATAGGAACCGGGTTGGATTGTTAGCAGGCGCGCGTGCGAGGAGGTGAGTGCTGGGCGGGCTCATGGCGGGCTCATGTGGGCTCATGGCGGGCTCATGTGGACTCATGGTGGGCTCATGGCGGGCTCATGGCGGGCTCATGTGGGCTCATGGTGGGCTCATGGTGGGCTCATGGTGGGCTCGTGGTAGGCTCATGGCGGGCTCATGGTGGGCTCATGTGGGCTCATGGTGGGCTCATGGCGGGCTCATGGTGGGCTCATGGAGGGCTCATGGTGGGCTCATGGCGGGCTCATGGTGGGCTCATGGTGGGCTCATGGCGGGCTCATGTGGGCTCATGGCGGTGTGTGTTGTTTGTGCAGATGAGTGGAACTGTGTGGCCTGTTGCTTCTTCATCGACACTGCCCACAATGTCATCCAATACTTGGAGAAGATCTACCACATCCTTAAGCCCGGCGGATACTGGATCAACTTTGGTGTGTACAATTATAGCCATTCATGCACACATGCACACACATACGCACACACACATACACACACACACGCACCTGTGGGTACATACATGTAAGGTGTTAGTTGGACCAGCAGCTGTTGGTACTCTTACTGTATGTACTTGTGCATTATAGTATATACTGACCCAGTTTCATGGTTCTAGAAAAGTTAGCAATAACTAGAGATGGTGTGAAATGAAGGTTCTTGGTCTTGCCTCACCAACCTCTCCTCATCCTCACCATCTCCTGCCTCTCCTCATCCTCACCATCTTCTCTTCAAACACCTCCATTACCTGCCTCTCCTCATCCTCACCATCTTCTCTTCAAACACCTCCTCCATTACCTGCCTCTCCTCATCCTCACCATCTTCTCTTCAAACACCTCCTCCATTACCTGCCTCTCCTCATCCTCACCATCTCCTCTTCAAACACCTCCTCCATTACCTGCCTCTCCTCATCCTCACCATCTTCTCTTCAAACACCTCCTCCATTACCTGCCTCTCCTCATCCTCACCATCTTGTCTTCAAACACCTCCTCCATTACTTGCCTCTCCTCATCCTCACCATCTTCTCTTCAAACACCTCCTCCATTACCTGCCTCTCCTCATCCTCACCATCTTCTCTTCAAACACCTCCTCCATTACCTGCCTCTCCTCATCCTCACCATCTCCTCTTCAAACACCTCCTCCATTACCTACCTCTCCTCATCCTCACCATCTTCTCTTCAAACACCTCCTCCATTACCTGCCTCTCCTCATCCTCACCATCTCCTCTTCAAACACCTCCTCCATTACCTGCCTCTCCTCATCCTCACCATCTTCTCTTCAAACACCTCCTCCATTACCTGCCTCTCCTCATCCTCACCGTCTTCTCTTCAAACACCTCCTCCATTACCTCCTCATCCTCACCATCTCCTCTTCAAACACCTCCTCCATTACCTGCCTCTCCTCATCCTCACCGTCTTCTCTTCAAACACCTCCTCCATTACCTGCCTCTCCTCATCCTCACCATCTTCTCTTCAAACACCTCCTCCATTACCTCCTCATCCTCACCATCTCCTCTTCAAACACCTCCTCCATTACCTGCCTCTCCTCATCCTCACCGTCTTCTCTTCAAACACCTCCTCCATTACCTCCTCATCCTCACCATCTCCTCTTCAAACACCTCCTCCATTACCTGCCTCTCCTCATCCTCACCATCTCCTCTTCAAACACCTCCTCCATTACCTGCCTCTCCTCATCCTCACCATCTTCTCTTCAAACACCTCCTCCATTACCTCCTCATCCTCACCATCTCCTCTTCAAACACCTCCTCCATTACCTGCCTCTCCTCCACCGTCTCCTCTTCTTCATTCTTCCATTTAGAGAGTTTGAAAATGAAGGTCGATGTTGTCAGGAAGGGGCATGTGGTTTGTTGTTGTCAGGGAAGTGAGAGTACTGTAAGTAAAGATTTATATGGTGGGGGAAACATCGTAAGCTGAACAAGGTGTGCCGACCATTCAGAGCACACCTTTGACCACCCTTTACCTGTTTTAGCTATTTGAAGGTCCAGTCTCTTCATAGTACGTATATATATACATACCAGCAAGAAGTTGGGATTCCACCTACTCTGGCATGCTGTAGCTGACCCTTTACCACCATCACTATCACCACCATCATTATCACCACCTTCACTATCACCACCATCACTACCATCACCACTATCACCACCATCACTATCACCATCACTATCACCACCATCACTATCACCATCACTATACTATCAGCAGCACCATCACTATCACCATTATCACCACCATCATTAGCCCACCACCATCATTATCATCACCTCTAGCATAGCCGACCCTTTACCGATATTATGGGTGTTTGGGAGCACCAGTCTACTGGTTGAGTTTTTCTTGGCCATATATAGTGGCAGTGCTTATGGCCCGTGCAGATGCGCGGCCTTCATGGTGTGCTTCATGAGTCGGAGCTCAGTTCCCTTCTTCCCCTCGGCCTGGAGGAGAACATGCAGAATGCTTCTCTTGTCTGTTTATGACATCAACCACTTGGCCCCTCCCACATGGACATCAGTTCCATTTGTTAATAGCAACTCCAGCCAATCACAGCAGCTGGAAATCACGTTCCGCCAGAACAAATTTAGAGTGCTAAGTGCTGCCAGACCCTTTGCTGAAAGGACTCCATCTATACAGTGTTCCTTTCATTTAAGTGTAGTGGGCTGTGTGTGTGTGTGTGTGTGTTCATATGAGTGTATGTGTGTGTGTGTATTGCCCATGGTGCTACTGGTATAGGAGGTGTCTTATACAATATTTGCTAACAAGGTTGGAGTGCAAGGAGAGAGAGCTTGCAAGTTCAGTTCTTGCTAGGCTGTGATATTATGGCAGTGGGCACCCGCAAACTCCACCTCAGAAATCTCTCCAAAAAAAACAGCATCAAGAGCAATAATACAAAATGACTGCTTTGAATTAAAGGTGGGAGGAGCTTAGAGTGGGTGGAGTTTGATTTCCGCCCTTCCATGGTGCAGGTCCTCTACTTTACCACTTTTCGGACGTGCCTAGCGAGTTCTCCATCGAGCTCAGTTGGGAGGACATACGGAGGATAGCCGAGGACAATATCGGATTTGAGATAATCGTAAGTAACCCGTTGGCAGGGGGAGGTCTGTTATGACAGGTGGGTGTGGGTGACAGGTCTCTTAATGAGAGGTGGGTGAGGGTGACGACGTCTGTTATGACAGGTGGGTGAGGGATGACATGGTCTCCTATGGGAGGTGGCGGGGCAAGGCAGCAATGGCCATACTAGAGGTGGAGGGAGCAATATCCTCCTTAGCTGAACTCCCTTCCCCCTAAACATGTCACCCAAGATAATTTCAGGTACACCCCCTCCCCTACCCCCCCCCCATCCAAAAATCCTGGACACCACCCGGAGAGGGGCCTGTTGTTACCTACCACATGATTGGCCAGGGGCAATGAAGAGGTGTGAGGACAGGTTGTGCAGACTCGTTTACAAGTGCACTAGTACATGCATGTACGTACATTAGTACATGCATGTACGTACATATGATGCACTTTTTCCTGCAATGTTAGCATGCTAGAGTTACTACTTTTTCAACTAGTCTTAAAAATAGTGATGACTGAGTTCCAAAAATAGTAACTCAGATAGTTACATCATACTTACACCGGCTGACTATATAAAGGGCTCACGAGTTTAATTTGCCAAAGTCCATTTTTTTCAAAGACCAATGTCTTATATATATCAGTGCCACTATTATATCACTGCTGCCACATCAACTCATATTAGTAGTAGTGGAGATGAGTTGCAGGTTGGGAATTAGAACCTACATTAGTCGACCCAAGAAGCACTGCACCAGTAAAGGTATATCTGCAAAGAAGCCTGTGAGTCCCACGGGCTGCAGGAGATACTCTAGGAAGTGGGAAGGAGACTTTATTTGGCTGGCATATGAAATATGATGAGGATTGTGAGGGTGCATTTTGCAGGGTCTGCAGAAAATCTGTGATTTAAATAATGCTCAACACTCGTGGCTTGGTGGAAATTTTTCCATTACTTCCCAAAGAGAACAGAATCTCTTAAACGTGATCCAGCGATTATGTGATATGTCAGAATTAAGGATTATGAAGCTTCTGACATGCAATTGTTGGCACATTATTGACAGTAAAGTAATCTATTCTGCGATCATTACAGCTCTAGATGATACTCGTGATTGCACACATGAGCCAGAAGCATTGGGACTCAGCAAAACTCTGTAAGCGGACAACAATGGCAGCGATGTTATTGCTTGACTACACACTTCCACAAGTAGCCTAACTCAGTAACACACTCCAGACAGAGCATTTGGACTTGTCCATCACATGCAGTCTTGTTGATGCAACCCTTCACGTGTGATGATGCAGTTGTATCAGCAGCAAATTTTGCAATTGTGCTTTTGGATGCCAATGAGAACCTGGCAGGAGCAACTGGAATAAGAATTACTCGGGCAGACATCAAGTCCTTCCAGGAAAAAGCAGCAAAAGCATTAATCAGTCATCTGAAAAAATCATTTGGACCGTTTTGCTTCATCTAGAGCTGTTTTGTCAGCACTAGGCAGACATCACAGGCTGAGGAAACAGTACAAGAAGCAATCGTATCCCCTGACATTAGTGCAGAGTGGAAAACCTTCGCCAGTTCATGGCCAAGCAGACTAAAGACAACATGAGGTGTCAGTTAAAAGAGCTGGTTTCAAATGAAATGTTGAAAAGTATGTTCCAAAACTTGAACACGCTTGCAGCCATCAGTCTGGCCATACCTGTTGCTACTGCCTCCGTAGAGAGAAGCTTGTCTTAGATGAAATTAATAAAAACTCGTCTACAAATCAGCTTAAGTGACTCACACCTCATCGAGAGTCTGGAAACAGTGATCTCAGAACATCGTAGATACATGGAACAGAATGGGCTGTTGAAATTGACCACAACATTTGTTGTTCTCTTGACCTATGAATATCGTTGTCAAGTATAAAATTTTATTACCTACATGTATGTCTAAGGCCCTCCTAAATGAGGCACTACTAGGGCTCGGGCTATTCTAGGGCTAGGGGTATTCTAGGGCTCGGGCTATTCTAGGGCTAGGGGTATTCTATGGCTTGGGGTATTCTAGGGCTAGGGGTATTCTAGGGCTCGGGCTATTCTAAGGCTCGGGGTATTCTAGGGCTAGGGGCTAGGGGTATTCTAGGGCTAGGGATATTTTAGGGCTAGGGGTATTCTAGGGCTAGGGATATTTTAGGGCTAGGGGTATTCTAGGGCTAGGGCTATTCTAGGGCTAGAGGTATTCTAGGGCTAGGGGTATTCTAGGATTTGAGGTATTCTAGGGCTAGGGGCATTCTAGGACTTGAGGTATTCTTGGTCAACAGGTATTCTAGGGTAAGAGTGCGGGGTAGGGACATAAGATGCAAGTATTCCAGGATCCATGCTGTATAATCAGCCATCCTCACTAGGGATTACTAGTCCCAGGAATCAACCAGAATATTCCCCAGGTGTCCTAGGAAAGTTGTAGCAGTTGCTGGGCACCAGTCGCTATGTTGTTGCCGTGCAAGAAGGTAGTGTAGGCAGGCTCACCCGCCATCTTCCTCGTCGTCGGGTCTAGAACATATAAGGTACACTACATGCACACGAGGATGCCACGACAAGTCCTGTGTATATACAACCCGGCGAATAGTGCTTAATCGGCATTGTTTAGCTATAAGTAGATTCACATTGTTCAGCACCATCTAGAGTGCATTCACAGAGAGAGAGGTGGCAAGACAAGTTCCTGTTCATCATCGTCTCCATGCCGATGGGTTCTATTTTGCCAGCCCCTGGACAAAATCGTGAGCAAGTTTTAGTTCTCTCTTCACTTTTATTTAAAAAGAATCTGTTTAAATATAAGCAACTATTTCCCAATATTGCAACACGACCCAAAAGCTGCAACACAGAACAGGAGAACACAGACTGGCTGTTTGTTGGACTTCTTCCCCATACTCCCTAACCTCACACTCCCCTAGTTACAGTCCCAGGTGATTGCTGAGTCAGCATGAGCACAAAATGGAGTATGTGAGGCTATAATTAGAGTGACCTCTTTTCACAGGCCCAGCCTGCTGGCTTGAGGCGGCCAAAACCTTTCAGGTGGTATCTGCTAATTCCCACAAAGACCTCCCAGTTGCCTTTGTGGTGAGATAGAGGCCCGGACAAATTCAGGCTCCTGTTGGTCGGACCAGCATAAAGATGGATGGATGGTTAGATAGATCCTTATATTTGTCGCCCGACCATTTCAAAGTGGAGGTCAAATATAGTGAGCTCCAAATGTACAACTTCCTCAATAATCAACTTAAATGTATTCACTTGATGTTTCGGCAGCTAGATGCTGTAGCCTTTGTGGTCGCATTGTTATATTAATAGGTAAAGGGTCCCGTAGATGTTGGTGGTCTGCATTGGTTATATTAATAGGTAAAGGGTCCCGTAGATGTTGGTGGTCTGCATTGGTTATATTAATAGGTAAAGGGTCCTGGTTTGTGGTCTGCATTGGTTATTAATAGGTAAAGGGTTTAATAGGTAAAGGGTCCTGTAAATTTTCATGTGTTTGTATAGACACGCATCGTTTTGTGTGGCTGTGCTGGTAGCGACTTGTAAAAGTAAAAGGTTTTATGACTGTGACAAATGATGATAATAATAATAATAAATCTGCATATATACACACTGGCAATTGATGTTGGTATATATGCACGTGCCTATTAGATTGCTCTATTGCTTTAGAATAGTTCACTTTGTGTTGGACAGAGCGAGCAACATTAACATAAAATAAAGATTTTATTGGCTGACGATCGCAACTGCCTTCGTGAACGGTCTCTTACTGGCTTTTGCTGTCATTTCTGGAAGTTCTTCTTCAGTGGATGGCTGCAGAGGCCTTACCAGAAACCACTCTCTATTTCTTCACTCTTTAACAAGGAGTCTCTCCTGTGGATGTGTTGCTTTGCTGCGAAGCTTTTGTTTTCTTACCTCAACGGAGCAGATCTGCAGCTTATTGGGTTTACTTTCTAATGTGTGAAGATTCTGAGAAGTTTATCCTCGAGGAGGGAGGGGGGGGGGGGGGGGGGGGGGTGCCTGCCTCAACAATGTGGCCATTGGCTAGGTAAGGGGTGACCAGCAAGTGGCGTATTGTGTCGGGCATAGAGGCCGCATCCACATAATTGATGGTCCACAGATGTGTTGCTGAAGACGCTCCACAGATGTGTTGCTGAAGATGCTCCACAGATGTGTTGCTGAAGATGGTCCACAGATGTGTTGCTGAAGATGCTCCACAGATGTGTTGTTGAAGGTGGTCCACAGATGTGTTGTTGAAGATGGTCCACAGATGTGTTGCTGAAGGTGGTCCACAGATGCTCCACAGATGTGTTGCTGAAGATGCTCCACAGATGTGTAGCTGAAGATGCTCCACAGATGTGTTGCTGAAGATGCTCCACAGATGTGTTGCTGAAGATGCTCCACAGATGTGTTGCTGAAGACGCTCCACAGATGTGTAGCTGAAGATGGTCCACAGATGTGTTGCTGAAGATGGTCCACAGATGTGTAGCTGAAGATGGTCCACAGATGTGTTCTTGAAGATGGTCCACAGATGTGTTGCTGAAGATGGTCCACAGATGTGTTGCTGAAGATGCTCCACAGATGTGTTGCTGAAGATGGTCCACAGATGTGTTGTTGAAGATGCTCCACAGATGTGTTGTTGAAGAAGCTCCACAGATGTGTTGCTGAAGACGCTCCACAGATGTGTTGTTGAAGATGCTCCACAGATGTGTTGCTGAAGGTGCTCCACAGATGTGTTGCTGAAGATGCTCCACAGATGTGTTGCTGAAGATGCTCCACAGATGTGTTGCTGAAGATGGTCCACAGATGTGTTGCTGAAGGTGCTCCACAGATGTGTTGCTGAAGACGCTCCACAGATGTGTTGTTGAAGACGGTCCACAGATGTGTTGCTGAAGATGGTCCACAGATGTATTGCTGAAGATGCTCCACAGATGTGTTGCTGAAGATGCTCCACAGATGTGTTGCTGAAGACGCTCCACAGATGTGTTGTTGGAAGACGGTCCACAGATGTGTTGCTGAAGACGCTCCACAGATGTGTTGCTGAAGATGCTCCACAGATGTGTTGCTGAAGATGCTCCACAGATGTGTTGCTGAAGATGCTCCACAGATGTGTTGCTGAAGATGCTCCACAGATGTGTTGTTGAAGATGCTCCACAGATGTGTTGCTGAAGATGGTCCACAGATGTGTTGCTGAAGATGGTCCACAGATGTGTTGCTGAAGATGCTCCACAGATGTGTTGCTGAAGATGGTCCACAGATGTGCTGCTGAAGGTGGTCCACAGTATTTGTTGCTGAAGGTGGTCCACAGATGTGTTGTTGAAGGTGGTCCACAGATGTGTTGTTGAAGATGGTCCACAGATGTGTTGCTGAAGACTTGGTAACTTATATTCTATGAAGATTTTTTAGGAATTGACAAGTTTTTGGATTATTGGGAGCAGAGGGTGCCGGGAAGGGGGGGGTGTGTTTGGGGAGGTGAAATTATTTTCATTTTCTAATTTATATTGTATTTGCTAATATAATCACCTGGTCTGGGAGGGAGCAGGAAATTATGTCTGATTCCTAAACCAAATGAAAACACGATTCCTCACATTCTCCCTCACTATATCCCTCATCACATGTTCCCATCACATGTTCTCGTCATCCCATGGTCATCCCATGCTAACTCTCAACAAATGTTCTCCCTCATCACATGTTCTCCCTCATCACATGTTCTCCCTCATCACATGCTCTCCCTCATCACATGCTCTCCCTCATCACATGCTCTCTCTCATCACATGCTCTCCCTCATCACATGCTCTCTCTCATCACATGCTCTCTCTCATCACATGTTCTCCCTCATCACATGCTCTCTCTCATCACATGCTCTCATCACATGCTCTCCCTCATCACATGCTCTCCCTCATCACATGCTCTCCCTCATCACATGCTCTCCCTCATCACATGCTCTCCCTCATCACATGCTCTCTCTCATCACATGCTCTCTCACATCACATGATCTCCCTCATCACATGCTCTCTCTCATCACATGCTCTCTCTCATCACATGCTCTCTCATCACATGCTCTCCCTCATCACATGCTATCCCTCATCACATGCTCTCCCTCATCACATGCTCTCTCTCATCACATGCTCTCCCTCATCACATGCTCTCTCACATCACATGCTCTCTCACATCACATGCTCTCCCTCATCACATGCTCTCTCTCATCACATGCTCTCTCTCATCACATGCTCTCTCATCACATGCTCTCCCTCATCACATGCTATCCCTCATCACATGCTCTCCCTCATCACATGCTCTCTCTCATCACATGCTCTCCCTCATCACATGCTCTCTCACATCACATGCTCTCCCTCATCACATGCTCTCCCTCATCACATGCTCTCCCTCATCACATGCTCTCCCTCATCACATGCTCTCCCTCATCACATGTTCTCTCTCATCACATGCTCTCCCTCATCACATGCTCTCCCTCATCACATGCTCTCCCTCATCACATGCTCTCCCTCATCACATGCTCTCCCTCATCACATGCTCTCCCTCATCACATGTTCGCCCTCATCACATGCTCGCCATATAATACCCGTTCCTCATGCTTGATATTCTCAAACAGAAGGAAGAGCGTGACCTCCCATCCTTCTACATTCAAAACCCCAACTCCATGATGGAACTACGTTACAAGTGCGTGTTCCTAGTTGCCAGGAAACCTCTCGCCCGCCCACACACAGGAGCCAAGTTTACCTCGCCAGCTTCACCTTCAGGACACCCCCCTGCAACACAGACTTTCCACCACCACACAACTGATAGCAATAGTTGATTGATACTTTCCTCTTATTCTCAGCTCTCTCCTGCGCTCAATAGTGTTCTATATGGAGCTCCCCTTGACCCTCTATAGTATTCTATATGGAGCTCCCCTTGACCCTCAATCGTGTTTTATATGGTATATATACATAATATTTTTATGATGGTTACTTCTATGCCTGGAGGGGGGAGGCTAGTGGCTCTTTAATGTTGGTTACTATCTTGACCAAGCTGGACTCGCATGTGGCTACCCTATGTATTACTAGTATAAATTGCTACACTGGTTGCAATCAGTAAAGGGTCCTTCTGAAGACACGCTAGAGTTGACTGTCATTTTTTTGGTGTGTCTAGCTCTAAAATTCGGTGTGGGATCTAGTTCAGCTGGTTGATGGCCAATTAAATTCTGCTATTGTAGCGCGTGTAATTTGGTAGGCAGGGTGTGCTAACTTTCTAACGTAAGAATACTATGGCACTGTTAAATCATTCTGCAACAAGAGGGCAGCTTCCTATATACAAGGATTACATCATTGTAGGACGAAGAACAAGCACCAGATATCTGCGAGGCACATGGTCGACACGCATTAAACTGGTAAGCATAAGGCAGCACTAAGTTAGTCTCTGCCAATATTGTACTTTTTTTCACCACAGCATACCAGCACATGCCCAACGGCAAGTCTCAAACAATTTAGCTAACCGGTGAGAAAAAATGGGTAAAGATTGTCAACAGAATAGCCACACTTGTGTGCATGCAATATTGAACAGCTAACTCTTGTGAGGCGGAAGAAGGAAAGAAAAAATAAGAGTATGTTTATAATTTAAAGAGTATGTTTATAATGACCTACTTTCAACATGTATTATCATAATTGTTGACTTGTAACCATGGCCATGTATATACGAGATGAGAAGAGATAACGGCATGTACGTACATGCATAATCTTAATCATAGAGTAAGATATCTGTGTAGTGTGGTGTGTGTGTGCTTAACATCCACTTCTTTTTGGCTTAGTTCTGCCCAGGGTTATCCTTTGAAACTTACAAAGTTGATCCTATGTTGTACAGACACCCTAGCCACCATGGGCTAACTGGAGTAGCAATACAGCAGGAACAGGGACTGAAGGTGCACTGGCTTAAAGTACAGTGCCAGGATTGTAGAAGCATATTAGGTGACTGGAGTCACAGAATTTCATACTTTAGAGATTGATGGCAGACTGACTGGTATAATTCTTGACATTTGAACTTCTGGACATGGAGTCTAGTCATCAACTTAACTAACTTGCCTCAATCCTGAGCTACTGTCCAGTGTATGTCCCCATAGAGCTATTGTCAACCTGCCTAAACCCAGTGTGGTGTTGGTCCAGTGTATGTCCCCATAGAGCTATTGTCAACCTGCCTAAACCCAGTGTGGTGTTGGTCCAGTGTGTGTCCCCATAGAGCTATTGTCAACCTGCTTCAACCCAGTGTGATGTTGGTCCGTGTGTGTCCCCATAGAGCTATTGTCAACCTGCTTCAACCCAGTGTGGTGTTGGTCCAGTGTGTGTCCCCATAGACTATTGTCAACCTGCTTCAACCCAGTGTGGTGTTGGTCCAGTGTGTGTCCTCATAGAGCTATTGTCAGCCTACTTCAACCCAGTGTGATGTTGGTCCAGTGTGTATCCCCATAGAGCTATTGTCAACCTGCTTCAACCCAGTGTGATGTTGGTCCAGTGTGTGTCCCCATAGAGCTATTGTCAACCTGCTTCAACCCAGTGTGGTGTTGGTCCAGTGTGTGTCCCCATAGACTATTGTCAACCTGCTTCAACCCAGTGTGGTGTTGGTCCAGTGTGTGTCCCCATAGAGCTATTGTCAGCCTACTTCAACCCAGTGTGATGTTGGTCCCCATAGAGGTATTGTCAACCTACTTCAATCCAGTGTGGTGTTGGTCCAGTGTGTGTCCCCATAGAGCTATTGTCAACCTACTTCAACCTGCCTCAACCCAGTGTGGTGTTGGTCCAGTGTGTGTCCTATTGTCAACCTACTTCAACCTGAGTGTGGTGTTGGTCCAGTGTGTGTCCCCATAGAACTATTCTCAACCTACTTCAACCTGCCTCAACCCAGTGTGGTATTGGTCCAGTGTGTGTCGTCCCCATAGAGCTATTGTCAACCTGCTTCAACCCAGTGTGGTGTTGGTCCAGTGTGTGTCCCCATAGAGCTATTCTCAACCTACTTCAACCTGCCTCAACCCAGTGTGGTGTTGGTCCAGTGTGTGTCCTATTGTCAACCTACTTCAACCTGCCTCAACCCAGTGTGGTGTTGGTCCAGTGTGTGTCCTATTGTCAACCTACTTCAACCTGAGTGTGGTGTTGGTCCAGTGTGTGTCCCCATAGAACTATTCTCAACCTACTTCAACCTGCCTCAACCCAGTGTGGTATTGGTCCAGTGTGTGTCCCCATAGAGCTATTGTCAACCTGCTTCAACCCAGTGTGGTGTTGGTCCAGTGTGTGTCCCCATAGAGCTATTCTCAACCTACTTCAACCTGCCTCCACCCAGTGTGGTGTTGGTCCAGTGTGTGTCCCCATAGAGCTATTCTCAACCTACTTCAACCTGCCTCCACCCAGTGTGGTGTTGGTCCAGTGTGTGTCCCCATAGAGCTATTCTCAACCTACTTCAACCTGCCTCCACCCAGTGTGGTGTTGGTCCAGTGTGTGTCCCCATAGAGCTATTGTCAACCTACTTCAACCTGCCTCAACCCAGTGTGGTGTTGGTCCAGTGTGTGTCCTCATAGAGCTATTGTCAGCCTACTTCAACCCAGTGTGATGTTGGTCCAGTGTGTGTCCCCATAGAGCTATTGTCAACCTGCTTCAACCCAGTGTGATGTTGGTCCAGTGTGTGTCCCCATAGAGCTATTGTCAACCTGCTTCAACCCAGTGTGGTGTTGGTCCAGTGTGTGTCCCCATAGACTATTGTCAACATGCTTCAACCCAGTGTGGTGTTGGTCCAGTGTGTGTCCCCATAGAGCTATTGTCAGCCTACTTCAACCCAGTGTGATGTTGGTCCCCATAGAGGTATTGTCAACCTACTTCAATCCAGTGTGGTGTTGGTCCAGTGTGTGTCCCCATAGAGCTATTGTCAACCTACTTCAACCTGCCTCAACCCAGTGTGGTGTTGGTCCAGTGTGTGTCCTATTGTCAACCTACTTCAACCTGAGTGTGGTGTTGGTCCAGTGTGTGTCCCCATAGAACTATTCTCAACCTGCTTCAACCCAGTGTGGTGTTGGTCCAGTGTGTGTCCCCATAGAGCTCTTTTCAACCTACTTCAACCTGCCTCAACCCAGTGTGGTGTTGGTCCAGTGTGTGTCCTATTGTCAACCTACTTCAACCTGAGTGTGGTGTTGGAGCTATTGTCAACCTACTTCAACCTGCCTCAACCCAGTGTGGTGTTGGTCCAGTGTGTGTCCTATTGTCAACCTACTTCAACCTGAGTGTGGTGTTGGTCCAGTGTGTGTCCCCATAGAACTATTCTCAACCTACTTCAACCTGCCTCAACCCAGTGTGGTATTGGTCCAGTGTGTGTCCCCATAGAGCTATTGTCAACCTGCTTCAACCCAGTGTGGTATTGGTCCAGTGTGTGTCCCCATAGAGCTATTGTCGACCTACTTTAACCTGCCTCCACCCAGTGTGTTGTTGGTCCAGTGTGTGTCCCCATAGAGCTATTTTCAACCTACTTCAACCTGCCTCAACCCAGTGTGGCGTTGGTCCAGTGTGTGTCATCATAGAGCTATTGTCAACCTACTTCAACCTGCCTCAACCCAGTGTGGTGTTGGTCCAGTGTGTGTCCCCATAGAGCTATTGTCAACCTGCTTCAACCCAGTGTGGTGTTGGTCCAGTGTGTGTCCCCATAGATCTATTGTCAGCTACCTCAACCTGCCTCAACCCATTTGAATCCATCTAGCGCATGACGACATTGTTGCAACTTGTAAATATAATAGTGCTTCTCTCAGCAGTTGCCTTTGAAGACTTTGCTAGCAGCAGCCAGGAGCTTCCCACTTTCATATTTAGCACTCCTGAGAGTGAATTATAGAGGACACAACTACAGATAACTTTTAGTCCTCATGAATATCCAGTCTAAAAAAACATCTGAACTTCTATTCAGCGTTACTTCCAGTGTTCTCTTGGCAATGATTGCTATAGCAACATGATAAAATTAATGTTTATTGTAGAGTCATTATAGATTAGCATAATAAAAAGGCATTTTTTTAATTGGTCAGTCTCCACTCGTTAATGCCAACAAACCTCTTTTCTGTTTCATCATGTCCAACTGAAAATGACGAGATTCTTTTAAAATGTGAACTTCCAATAAGGAAAACAACTGTTTAAGAAGCAGAGCTTCCCTGAAAGTCATCCATCAAGTTCTGTGGTTGATATATCACCCTGGAGAAGTAGGTCGTCGACCTTGCTCTCACCAAAACTACTATTGACTATATACCATCTTTCAACTAATTTCACCTACTCTGGTATCATTTATTTTAGGTGAGGGGGGGGAAGGGGAATATCAAATATCAAAATGTTAGGAACATTTCAATTTACTATAACTTTCCCCTGCAAAGGTAATTTTGATGCATTGAAGATATCTATAGGCACATTTTCTTAGACGTTAGTCAGCAACATCAAGAACTGCACCTAATAGTGATAGTCATCAGTGTGGTGGGCTCATTGTTTTGTGGCTCCTAGCTATGATATGAGTGGAATGGAATTGGTTAAACCGTGGTAACCCCCCTGTGCAAAACCAATTAAGATGCAAAGGTCAATGCTTGCAGTAAAAAATAAACTCTGACCTGCTAATATCACTGAGCACTATAAGAACTCTCAACTACGGCAAAGTTATGACCGTTATAGAAAATTGAAAACGAATTTCCATGAATTGTGGAAACTTAAATTTTAGCGCCTAATGAAACCATTCATTGCAAACCACCACTGGTGCTAATTTCAACTCTGACAAGCAATCTGGAGATATTTATGTGGCAAAATCTGGCAATCAGGTTTTGAGGTACCCACTTTAACACCATGCAAACTCAACACCATACAAACTCAAACACTGTGTCCAAACTTAAAGAAGTTGTATGTGGTCGAGCGGGCGGTTGGAAAAAGAATTTAAACGAAATTCATTTTCCAACCATGCGCTTGACCACGTTCTTAAAGTTTTAGCGCCTAATGAAACAGTCGTTGCATAGAGGAGAGCTTCCTCTAGCCACAGTTGCTAATTTCAAATCTCTAGCAGTCTAGAACATAGCAATCTGGAGATATCTATGCAGCAAAATCAGGTTTTGAGGTACACCTCCTATAACTTGGGTCTAGTTGTAGCTATGAAAAATATTTTAGTATCAAAAGAGAGCACACAGAGAGACCTATCTTTTGAGCTATATATCAAGTCCACACCATGAAGTTTGTAGAATCTATGGCGCTATAAATTGGTAACCACAAGTTTTTAAACACTACAACAAAAATGGTTTCGTTCCCCCCTCGTAGGTTACCATAACTTGAAGTGGAGCATCCAATACCTTTAGAACTTCAGAAATAACTAGTAGCTAACTACTAAAAAACAACCTTTTATAGTCCTTCCTTAATTTTTATTTTTATTTTATATTTTAAATTTTAAAGTGGCAGTCTCTTGGATACTGCCTGGCTACTGTCCTGTCTACCATACACAAGCTGTGCAGCAAGTTGAAGTCAGAACTGAATATCTTTTATGGATCGGATCAGGGGGGGGGGGGAGGAAGGGTTGATGTAATCTTGGAATTGAAAAGGAAGCAAATGCCCTTGGGCTCCAACTCAACCGAGGAACTGAGCATATCTGCATAGACACTACAACCAGCTAGGAACTTGTTCCTGCTCCTCCAGACACTCACACCCTTAAGACTGACTGCCACTCTCTTGGGGGTTCCTCTTGGTGAAGCCACACATCAATTGAAAGGTGCATCAGTGAGGAGATTGAATCCTTGAAGTTAATGGTGAGGGGGGCTAGGGTGGTACTTGCATGTCCATGATGGCACTTACTGTGCTTAGTCACTCACTATATAGCAATCCCCCAAGCAGACTTAGCTTGACTCCATGCCACTCACCAAGCGAGTATGACGAGGTGCTGACATCATCTATGCTCCACCAATACCAAATGACATCCTGGATGCAAGCCACAACACCTGTAAAAGTGGTTAGAATTTGAGTCCAAAGTGCAGTTCACCTTGCCCCTTTTGGCTTCCATCAGGAGTACCTCAGACCTTAGGGATGACTCCAGCTTTGTCTCCATACTATCACTGGCACATCTACTTCAGCAGGAAGGTCATGATAAGTAGTCCACCTCTTCTCGCCATCAGAAGCCATGAGGCTTCCCAAGAGTGAAGGCAAGGGGTGCACTGCACTTCAGTGCAACCGCTTCACAGACACAAGCTCGTTTAATATAGCAGCATCCAGTCCGGTGCCAGGCATAATGCCCTTCTAATTTCTTCCGTTGGTCTACGCATAAGCGACGATGTTATCTGTGGTTGGTCGCAGATAGGATCACCAATTTGTGATTCCCACAGATGTGCTCATTATGCATTATGGAGCAGAAGTTGACCACCTAGGCACTCGTGGCTTGAGCTTTCTTCCGTTGGTCTACGCATAAGCGACGATGTTATCTGTGGTTGGTCGCAGATAGGATCACCAATTTGTGATTCCGACAGATGTGCTCATTATGGAGCAGAAGTTGACCACCTAGGCACTCGTGGCTTGAGCTACAGGTAGTCAAGGATTCAAGACATGGAGCTCTAAATCATACCATCCTTCATTCCTTAGTTTCTGCTAGTTGAGACCCTGAACTGCCACCTCATAATTAATGGACTAGAGAGACCCCTGAACGGCCACCTGATAATTAATGGACTAGAGAGACCCCTGACTGCCACCTGATAATTAATGGACTAGAGAGACCCCTGACTGCCACCTCATAATTAATGGCTAGAGAGACCCCTGAACTGCCACCTGATAATTAATGGACTATATAGAGAGACCCCTGAACTGCCACCTGATAATTAATGGACTAGAGAGACCCCTGAACTGCCACCTGATAATTAATGGCTAGAGAGACCCCTGAACTTCCACCTGATAATTAATGGACTAGAGAGACCCCTGGAATGCCACCTGATAATTAATGGCTAGAGAGACCCCTGAACTGCCACCTCATAATTAATGGACTATATAGAGAGACCACTGAAATGCCACCTGATAATTAATGGACTATATAGAGAGACCCCTGAACTGCCACCTCATAATTAATGGGCTAAGAGACCCCTGAACTGCCACCTGATAATGAATGGGCTAAGAGACCTCTGAACTGCCACCTGATAATTAATGGGCTAGAGAGACCCCTGAACTGCCACCTGATAATTAATGAGCTAAGAGACCCCTGAACTGCCACCTGATAATTAATGGCTAGAGAGACCCCTGAACTGCCACCTGATAATTAATGAGCTAAGAGACCCCTGAACTGCCACCTGATAATTAATGGGCTAAGAGACCCCTGAACTGCCACCTAATAATTAATGGGCTAGAGAGACCCCTGAACTGCCACCTAATAATTAATGGGCTAGAGAGACCCCTGAACTGCCACCTAATAATTAATGGGCTAGAGAGACCCCTGAACTGCCACCTCAGAGTCCCTCTGGACTGCCAGTGAGATCCAGTGAGATCTCTTATAAGGAGATATGCCTGAAGTGTTCTCTCGCGCAGCATGAAACACGTTTCTCCCCAATTCCTTCACAAATAGCCGCACCCCTCAGGTCCCACCCCCTTCCAAGTCAGCTGCCACAGGAATGTGATTGGTCAACCTCCAGGTGTGATTATTACTTACAAGAAAACCAAAGAAAAACTAAAATTACTTGATTAACACCTGCAACCCAGGACTACCGCATATCATTATAATTATAGCTTGTCAATTTCCAATTCCAATTCACGGTGCAGATATGATACACAACAGTTTCAGATCCAAATGTCGGAGGTGCAGTCTCCCCCTGGATACCTGATCTCATGTGCGAGACTAGGTCCATCTGGTTCCTTGCCGAAGTCCACGTAGAAGTTCTTGTTCAGAGTGAGACCTCCTTTGACTGTGTCCACATCTATAAGCAGAAGGAATGAACCAGACCTGGCGTGTGCAATGAGGAGAGATGTAGAGAGAGTGGCGATAGAAAATTGAAGAAGGGGTTAATTTGAAGGGGTTAATTTAATATTTATATCATGTTTACAGGCATCATTTTTACTTAGCTAAATTATGTCAGGCTGGGTATACGTAGCAAGCACCCACCTCTCCTGATCCTTCATCTAGGATTAGGCTGGGTACACTAGCAAGCACCCACCTCTCCTAATCCTTCATCTAGGATTAGGCTGGGTACACGTAGCAAGCACCCACCCCACCTAATCCCTCATCTAGGATTAGGCTGGGCACACTAGCAAGCACCTACCTCTCCTAATCCTTCATCTAGGATTAGGCTGGGTACACTAGCAAGCACCCACCTCTCCGAATCCTTCATCTAGGATTAGGCTGGGTACACGTAGCAAGCACCCACCTCTCCTAATCCTTCATCTAGGATTAGGCTGGGTACACATAGCAAGCACCCACCCCACCTAATCCCTCATCTAGGATTAGGCTGGGCACACTAGCAAGCACCCACCTCTCCTGATCCTTCATCTAGGATTAGGCTGGGTACACTAGCAAGCACCCACCCCTCGTAATCCCTCATCTAGGATTAGGCTGGGTACACCAGCAAGCACCCACCTCTCCTAATCCTTCATCTAGGATTAGGCTGGTACACTAGCAAGCACCCACCCCGCCTAATCCCTCATCTAGGATTAGGCTGGGTACACATAGCAAGCACCCACCTCTCCTGATCCTTCATCTAGGATTAGGCTGGGTACACGTAGCAAGCACCCACCCCACCTAATCCTTCATCTAGGATTAGGCTGGGTACACTAGCAAGCACCCACCCCTCTTGATCCTTCATCTAGGATTAGGCTGGGTACACCAGCAAGCACCCACCTCTCCTAATCCTTCATCTAGGATTAGGCTGGTACACTAGCAAGCACCCACCCCGTAATCCCTCATCTAGGATTAGGCTGGGTACACTAGCAAGCACCCACCTCTCTTAATCCTTCATCTAGGTTTAGGCTGGGTACACATAGCAAGCACCCACCTCTCCTAATCCTTCATCTAGGATTAGGCTGGGTACACGTAGCAAGCACCCACCCCTCTTGATCCCTCATCTAGGATTAGGCTGGGTATACTAGCAAGCACCCACCCCACCTAATCCCTCATCTAGAATGGGCACAGTTGTGCTCTCGGACTAGTTTCTGCTAATTTCTCTGGTTGACCTACTTGACCATATTGGGATAGAACTGCTTGTCCCAGCTGCTGAAGAGAGAAGTGGTGCAGTAGAGCCTCTTCCCATCCAGTGAGAGCTGCAGCATCTGTGGTCCTCCCTCCAATCGCTTCCCCCCCAGGAAGACGGGGTCGGGTTGCTTGCTGAGCTCCTGGTCTTCCACAACCTTCACAGGGCCATCTTTGCAGATGGACCCACCCAGGAAGATCTGCGAATATAATCAAAATTTAACTCTCATCCATATTATACATAGCAAGCACCCACTATGCTCTTCTCAGTGGTCTAGGATTAGGCTGGGCACATGTAGCAAGCACCCACTATGCTCCTCTCAGTGGTCTAGGATTAGGCTGGGCACATGTAGCAAGTGCCCACTATGCTCCTCTCAGTGGTCTAGGATTAGGCTGGGCACACTTAGCACGTGCCCACTATGCTCCTCTCAGATTAGGCTGGGCACATGTAGCAAGTGCCCACTATGCTCTTCTCAGTGGTCTAGGATTAGGCTGGGCACATGTAGCAAGCACCCACTATGCTCTTCTCAGTGGTCTAGGATTAGGCTGGGCACACATAGCAAGTGTAGGAATCATATGCCAGGGGGAGGACAGTGATGACGACCATTTGCAGACATGGCGAGGACTTGGATGTTGTAGAGAACCTCTGCACCTACAACAGCAACGGCCAGAGCCGAGGAAGGAAAACCCAGAAAATCCTCGCCTCAAGGCAGGAGGCCATAACTTCATATGCAATGACCATGTGAATGGGAATGATGTGGGCGAGTATTACTACTTAGTGCAGGGTTCATGATGCAAGCACCCACTGCATGTAGCAAGCACCACCCATCCTAAGGGTCAAACACCCTTGGGTGCTGACTACATATTTCAAGGCTAGATTAAGTGTATATTCAAGTGTATATTCACCACTTCAAAGACCAACACAGTACATTCCCAACCACTCCAGGAACAAAATAAATTATAATATAATAAATCAATAAATCAATAAATCAATAATAACAATGATAAGGTTGTCATACTGGTTCGTACTGGTTAGGGGGGCTCTCCCATCTCCCACTGCTAGCTACTTCCAAAGGTAGCCTTAGAGGCACCGGTAGACAAACCGAGATAACCAACAAGTCCAAAGTTCCTATTATTGCCCACCCAATCCTAGCCCTGTATCCTTAACCACTCCCCGTAGCAAGCATCAGACGTGAAAACATCCGAGCAATTCTTAAAACGACCACTCAAAATGAACCACAATCATAGCAACATGGCATAACATAGCAACACATGTTCACAGAAATCTTATGCTTGTTGGCTGTGCCTGATCTCCTCCGGTTCCCCCTGGAAGTACCTCTCACTCTTGCCTCATCAGTGCCGTGGACATTCCCTGGCAGAGTCATCCACAACTGTCCAAAAGCTGTCCCCCATTATACTGGCTAGAGACCTCTATCTACCTTGATGGTATATTTACATGGACAGTCTCTCATGCAGTGTCTTTGGAAGGGGGGACCCTTCATAGAGCCTCCCGAATTAACAAGTTCACCTCGACTACACATCCCTACACACAGAATGTTGATTATGGCATTGAGATGAAGTTTCAGGTGCTTGGTAAGCAGCACGAACATGCTCGTAGAGAACCCTCCCTGGAGTAGTGTTTGATGGCTGCTTAACAATGAGACTGTTATGGTAGTGATATCTGAGCTTCACTCAGCAAGATGGGTGTCTAACAAACAGGAGAGAGAGCTCCACACAGCAAGATGGGTGCCTAACAAACAGGACAGAGAGCTCCACATAGCAAGATGGGTGCCTAACAAACAGGAGAGCTCCACACAGCAAGATGGGTGTCTAACAAACAGGAGAGAGAGCTCCACACAGCAAGATGGGTGTCTAACAAACAGGAGAGCTCCATGGCGTCTAACAAACAGGACAGAGAGCTCCACACAGCAAGATGGGTGCCTAACAAACAGGAGAGAGAGCTCCACACAGCAAGATGGTGCCTAACAAACAGGAGAGCTCCACACAGCAAGATGGGTGTCTAACAAACAGGAGAGAGAGCTCCACACAGCAAGATGGGTGTCTAACAAACAGGAGAGAGAGCTCCACACAGCAAGATGGGTGCCTAACAAACAGGAGAGAGAGCTCCACACAGCAAGATGGGTGCCTAACAAACAGGAGAGAGCTCCACACAGCAAGATGGGTGCCTAACAAACAGGAGAGCTCCACACAGCAAGATGGGTGCCTAACAAACAGGAGAGAGAGCTCCACACAGCAAGATGGGTGTCTAACAAACAGGAGAGAGAGCTCCACACAGCAAGATGGGTGCCTAACAAACAGGAGAGAGAGCTCCACACAGCAAGATGGGTGTCTAACAAACAGGAGAGAGAGCTCCACACAGCAAGATGGGTGTCTAACAAACAGGAGAGAGAGCTCCACACAGCAAGATGTGCCTAACAAACAGGAGAGAGAGCTCCACACAGCAAGATGGGTGTCTAACAAACAGGAGAGAGAGCTCCACACAGCAAGATGGTGCCTAACAAACAGGAGAGCTCCACACAGCAAGATGGGTGTCTAACAAACAGGAGAGAGAGCTCCACACAGCAAGATGGGTGTCTAACAAACAGGAGAGAGAGCTCCACACAGCAAGATGGGTGCCTAACAAACAGGAGAGAGAGCTCCACACAGCAAGATGGGTGCCTAACAAACAGGAGAGAGAGCTCCACACAGCAAGATGGGTGCCTAACAAACAGGAGAGCTCCACACAGCAAGATGGGTGCCTAACAAACAGGAGAGAGAGCTCCACACAGCAAGATGGGTGTCTAATTACAAACAGGAGAGAGAGCTCCACACAGCAAGATGGGTGCCTAACAAACAGGATAGAGAGCTCCACACAGCAAGATGGGTGCCTAACAAACAGGAGAGAGAGCTCCACACAGCAAGATGGGTGCCTAACAAACAGGAGAGAGAGCTCCACACAGCAAGATGGGTGTCTAACAAACAGGAGAGCTCCACACAGCAAGATGGGTGCCTAACAAACAGGAGAGAGAGCTCCACACAGCAAGATGGGTGCCTAACAAACAGGAGAGAGAGCTCCACACAGCAAGATGGGTGTCTAACAAACAGGAGAGAGAGCTCCACACAGCAAGATGGGTGTCTAACAAACAGGAGAGCTCCACACAGCAAGATGGGTGCCTAACAAACAGGACAGAGAGCTCCACACAGCAAGATGGGTATCTAACAAACAGGAGAGAGAGCTCCACACAGCAAGATGGATGTCTAACAAACAGGAGAGAGAGCTCCACACAGCAAGATGGGTGTCTAACAAACAGGAGAGCTCCACACAGCAAGATGGGTGTCTAACAAACAGGAGAGAGAGCTCCACACAGCAAGATGGGTGCCTAACAAACAGGAGAGAGAGCTCCACACAGCAAGATGGGTGTCTAATAAACAGGAGAGAAAGCTCCACACAGCAAGATGGGTGTCTAACAAACAGGAGAGAGAGCTCCACACAGCAAGATGGGTGTCTAACAAACAGGAGAGAGAGCTCCACACAGCAAGATGGGTGCCTAACAAACAGGAGAGAGAGCTCCACACAGCAAGATGGGTGTCTAATAAACAGGAGAGCTCCACACAGCAAGATGGATGTCTAACAAACAGGAGAGAGAGCTCCACACAGCAAGATGGGTGCCTAACAAACAGGAGAGAGAGCTCCACACAGCAAGATGGGTGTCTAACAAATAGGACAGAGAGCTCCACACAGCAAGATGGGTGTCTAACAAACAGGAGAGAGAGCTCCACACAGCAAGATGGGTGCCTAACAAACAGGAGAGAGAGCTCCACACAGCAAGATGGGTGCCTAACAAACAGGAGAGAGAGCTCCACACAGCAAGATGGGTGCCTAACAAACAGGAGAGAGAGCTCCACACAGCAAGATGGGTGCCTAACAAACAGGAGAGAGAGCTCCACACAGCAAGATGGGTGCCTAACAAACAGGAGAGAGAGCTCCACACAGCAAGATGGGTGTCTAACAAACAGGAGAGAGAGCTCCACACAGCAAGATGGGTGCCTAACAAACAGGAGAGCTCCACACAGCAAGATGGGTGCCTAACAAACAGGACAGAGAGCTCCACACAGCAAGATGGGTGCCTAACAAACAGGACAGAGAGCTCCACACAGCAAGATGGGTGTCTAACAAACAGGAGAGAGAGCTTCACACAGCAAGATGGGTGCCTAACAAACAGGAGAGCTCCACACAGCAAGATGGGTGCCTAACAAACAGGAGAGAGAGCTCCACACAGCAAGATGGTGTCTAACAAACAGGAGAGAGAGCTCCACACAGCAAGATGGGTGTCTAACAAACAGGAGAGCTCCACACAGCAAGATGGTGTCTAACAAACAGGAGAGAGAGCTCCACACAGCAAGATGGGTGTCTAACAAACAGGAGAGCTCCACACAGCAAGATGGGTGTCTAACAAACAGGAGAGAGAGCTCCACACAGCAAGATGGGTGTCTAACAAACAGGAGAGAGAGCTCCACACAGCAAGATTGGTGCCTAACAAACAGGAGAGAGAGCTCCACACAGCAAGATGGGTGCCTAACAAACAGGGGAGAGAGCTCCACACAGCAAGATGGGTGTCTAACAAACAGGAGAGAGAGCTCCACACAGCAACATGGGTGCCTAACAAACAGGAGAGAGAGCTCCACACAGCAAGATGGGTGTCTAACAAACAGGAGAGAGAGCTCCACACAGCAAGATGGGTGTCTAACAAACAGGAGAGAGAGCTCCACACAGCAAGATGGGTGTCTAACAAACAGGACAGAGAGCTCCACACAGCAAGATGGGTGTCTAACAAACAGGAGAGAGAGCTCCACACAGCAAGATGGGTGCCTAACAAACAGGAGAGCTCCACACAGCAAGATGGGTGCCTAACAAATAGGAGAGAGAGCTCCACACAGCAAGATGGGTGTCTAACAAACAGGAGAGCTCCACACAGCAAGATGGGTGTCTAACAAACAGGAGAGAGAGATCCACACAGCAAGATGGGTGTCTAACAAACAGGAGAGAGAGCTCCACACAGCAAGATGGGTGTCTAACAAACAGGAGAGAGAGCTCCACACAGCAAGATGGGTGTCGGGGAGAGAGCTCCACACAGCAAGATGGGTGTCTAACAAACAGGAGAGCTCCACACAGCAAGATGGGTGTCTAACAAACAGGAGAGAGAGCTCCACACAGCAAGATGGGTGCCTAACAAACAGGAGAGAGAGCTCCACACAGCAAGATGGGTGTCTAACAAACAGGAGAGAGAGCTCCACACAGCAAGATGGGTGTCTAACAAACAGGAGAGAGAGCTCCACACAGCAAGATGGGTGCCTAACAAACAGGAGAGAGAGCTCAACACAGCAAGATGGGTGTCTAACAAACAGGAGAGAGAGCTCCACACAGCAAGATGGGTGTCTAACAAACAGGAGAGAGAGCTCCACACAGCAAGATGGGTGCCTAACAAACAGGAGAGAGAGCTCCACACAGCAAGATGGGTGTCTAACAAACAGGAGAGAGAGATCCACACAGCAAGATGGGTGCCTAACAAACAGGAGAGAGAGCTCCACACAGCAAGATGGGTGCCTAACAAACAGGAGAGAGAGCTCCACACAGCAAGATGGGTGCCTAACAAACAGGAGAGAGAGCTCCACACAGCAAGATGGGTGTCTAACAAACAGGAGAGAGAGCTCCACACAGCAAGATGGGTGCCTAACAAACAGGAGAGAGAGCTCCACACAGCAAGATGGGTGTCTAACAAACAGGAGAGCTCCACACAGCAAGATGGGTGTCTAACAAACAGGAGAGAGAGCTCCACACAGCAAGATGGGTGTCTAACAAACAGGAGAGAGAGCTCCACACAGCAAGATGGGTGTCTAACAAACAGGAGAGAGAGCTCCACACAGCAAGATGGGTGTCTAACAAACAGGAGAG
Source organism: Cladorhizidae sp. MBARI D1340-BT2 (assembly GCA_028752905.1). NCBI lineage: Eukaryota > Metazoa > Porifera > Demospongiae > Poecilosclerida > Cladorhizidae > Cladorhizidae sp. MBARI D1340-BT2. The sequence goes on from JAQNBH010000010.1 coordinate 19,201,276, forward strand.
AGCTCCACACAGCAAGATGGGTGTCTAACAAACAGGAGAGAGAGCTCCACACAGCAAGATGGGTGCCTAACAAACAGGACAGAGAGCTCCACACAGCAAGATGGGTGTCTAACAAACAGGAGAGAGAGCTCCACACAGCAAGATGGGTGCCTAACAAACAGGAGAGCTCCACACAGCAAGATGGGTGTCTAACAAACAGGAGAGAGAGCTCCACACAGCAAGATGGGTGCCTAACAAACAGGAGAGAGAGCTCCACACAGCAAGATGGGTGTCTAACAAACAGGAGAGAGAGCTCCACACAGCAAGATGGGTGCCTAACAAACAGGACAGAGAGCTCCACACAGCAAGATGGGTGTCTAACAAACAGGAGAGAGAGCTCCACACAGCAAGATGGGTGCCTAACAAACAGGAGAGCTCCACACAGCAAGATGGGTGTCTAACAAACAGGAGAGAGAGCTCCACACAGCAAGATGGGTGTCTAACAAACAGGAGAGAGAGCTCCACACAGCAAGATGGGTGCCTAACAAACAGGAGAGCTCCACACAGCAAGATGGGTGTCTAACAAACAGGAGAGAGAGCTCCACACAGCAAGATGGGTGTCTAACAAACAGGAGAGAGAGCTCCACACAGCAAGATGGGTGCCTAACAAACAGCTCCACACAGCAAGATGGGTGTCTAACAAACAGGACAGAGAGCTCCACACAGCAAGATGGGTGCCTAACAAACAGGACAGAGAGCTCCACACAGCAAGATGGGTGTCTAACAAACAGGACAGAGAGCTCCACACAGCAAGATGGGTGCCTAACAAACAGGAGAGAGAACTCCACACAGCAAGATGGGTGCCTAACAAACAGGAGAGAGAGCTTCACACAGCAAGATGGGTGTCTAACAAACAGGAGAGAGAGCTCCACACAGCAAGATGGGTGCCTAACAAACAGGAGAGAGAGCTCCACACAGCAAGATGGGTGTCTAACAAACAGGAGAGCTCCACAGAGCAAGATGGGTGTCTAACAAACAGGAGAGAGAGCTCCACACAGCAAGATGGGTGCCTAACAAACAGGAGAGAGAGCTCCACACAGCAAGATGGGTGCCTAACAAACAGGAGAGAGAGCTCCACACAGCAAGATGGGTGTCTAACAAACAGGAGAGAGAGCTCCACACAGCAAGATGGGTGTCTAACAAACAGGAGAGCTCCACACAGCAAGATGGGTGTCTAACAAACAGGAGAGAGAGCTCCACACAGCAAGATGGGTGCCTAACAAACAGGACAGAGAGCTCCACACAGCAAGATGGGTGTCTAACAAACAGGAGAGAGAGCTCCACACAGCAAGATGGGTGTCTAACAAACAGGAGAGAGAGCTCCACACATCAAGATGGGTGTCTAACAAACAGGAGAGAGAGCTCCACACAGCAAGATGGGTGCCTAACAAACAGGAGAGAGAGCTCCACACAGCAAGATGGGTGTCTAACAAACAGGAGAGAGAGCTCCACACAGCAAGATGGGTGCCTACCAAACAGGAGAGCTCCACACAGCAAGATGGGTGTCTAACAAACAGGAGAGAGAGCTCCACACAGCAAGATGGGTGCCTAACAAACAGGACAGAGAGCTCCACACAGCAAGATGGTGTTTAACAAACAGGACAGAGAGCTCCACACAGCAAGATGGTGTTTAACAAACAGGAGAGAGAGCTCCACACAGCAAGATGGGTGCCTAACAAACAGGAGAGACAGCTCCACACAGCAAGATGGATGTCTAACAAACAGGACAGAGAGCTCCACACAGCAAGATGGGTGTCTAACAAACAGGAGAGAGAGCTCCACACAGCAAGATGGGTGGCTAACAAACAGGACAGAGAGCTCCACACAGCACGATGGGTGTCTAACAAACAGGAGAGAGAGCTCCACACAGCAAGATGGGTGTCTAACAAACAGGAGAGAGAGCTCCACACAGCAAGATAGGTGCCTAACAAACAGGAGAGCTCCACACAGCAAGATGGGTGCCTAACAAACAGGAGAGATAGCTCCACACAGCAAGATGGGTGTCTAACAAACAGGAGAGAGAGCTCCACACAGCAAGATGGGTGTCTAACAAACAGGAGAGAGAGCTCCACACAGAAAGATGGATGTCTAACAAACAGGAGAGAGAGCTCCACACAGCAAGATGGGTGTCTAACAAACAGGAGAGAGAGCTCCACACAGCAAGATGGGTGCCTAACAAACAGGAGAGAGAGCTCCACACAGCAAGATGGGTGCCTAACAAACAGGAGAGAGAGCTCCACACAGCAAGATGGGTGTCTAACAAACAGGAGAGCTCCACACAGCAAGATGGGTGTCTAACAAACAGGAGAGAGAGCTCCACACAGCAAGATGGGTGTCTAACAAACAGGACAGAGAGCTCCACACAGCAAGATGGGTGTCTAACAAACAGGAGAGAGAGCTCCACACAGCAAGATGGGTGTCTAACAAACAGGAGAGAGAGCTCCACACAGCAAGATGGGTGTCTAACAAACAGGAGAGAGAGCTCCACACAGCAAGATGGGTGCCTAACAAACAGGAGAGCTCCACACAGCAAGATGGGTGCCTAACAAACAGGAGAGAGAGCAAGATGGGTGTCTAACAAACAGGAGAGAGAGCTCCACACAGCAAGATGGGTGCCTAACAAAGAGAGAGCTCCACACAGCAAGATGGGTGTCTAACAAACAGGAGAGAGAGCTCCACACAGCAAGATGGTGTCTAACAAACAGGAGAGAGAGCTCCACACAGCAAGATGGGTGCCTAACAAACAGGACAGAGAGCTCCACACAGCAAGATGGTGTTTAACAAACAGGACAGAGAGCTCCACACAGCAAGATGGTGTTTAACAAACAGGAGAGAGAGCTCCACACAGCAAGATGGGTGCCTAACAAACAGGAGAGACAGCTCCACACAGCAAGATGGATGTCTAACAAACAGGACAGAGAGCTCCACACAGCAAGATGGGTGTCTAACAAACAGGAGAGAGAGCTCCACACAGCAAGATGGGTGGCTAACAAACAGGACAGAGAGCTCCACACAGCACGATGGGTGTCTAACAAACAGGAGAGAGAGCTCCACACAGCAAGATGGGTGTCTAACAAACAGGAGAGAGAGCTCCACACAGCAAGATAGGTGCCTAACAAACAGGAGAGCTCCACACAGCAAGATGGGTGCCTAACAAACAGGAGAGAGAGCTCCACACAGCAAGATGGGTGTCTAACAAACAGGAGAGAGAGCTCCACACAGCAAGATGGGTGTCTAACAAACAGGAGAGAGAGCTCCACACAGAAAGATGGATGTCTAACAAACAGGAGAGAGAGCTCCACACAGCAAGATGGGTGTCTAACAAACAGGAGAGAGAGCTCCACACAGCAAGATGGGTGCCTAACAAACAGGAGAGAGAGCTCCACACAGCAAGATGGGTGTCTAACAAACAGGAGAGAGAGCTCCACACAGCAAGATGGGTGTCTAACAAACAGGACAGAGAGCTCCACACAGCAAGATGGGTGTCTAACAAACAGGAGAGAGAGCTCCACACAGCAAGATGGGTGTCTAACAAACAGGAGAGAGAGCTCCACACAGCAAGATGGGTGTCTAACAAACAGGAGAGAGAGCTCCACACAGCAAGATGGGTGCCTAACAAACAGGAGAGCTCCACACAGCAAGATGGGTGCCTAACAAACAGGAGAGAGAGCAAGATGGGTGTCTAACAAACAGGAGAGAGAGCTCCACACAGCAAGATGGGTGCCTAACAAAGAGAGAGCTCCACACAGCAAGATGGGTGTCTAACAAACAGGAGAGAGAGCTCCACACAGCAAGATGGTGTCTAACAAACAGGAGAGAGAGCTCCACACAGCAAGATGGGTGTCTAACAAACAGGAGAGCTCCACACAGCAAGATGGGTGTCTAACAAACAGGAGAGAGAGCTCCACACAGCAAGATGGGTGCCTAACAAACAGGAGAGAGAGCTCCACACAGCAAGATGGGTGTCTAACAAACAGGAGAGAGAGCTCCACACAGCAAGATGGGTGTCTAACAAACAGGAGAGAGAGCTCCACACAGCAAGATGGGTGCCTAACAAACAGGAGAGAGAGCTCCACACAGCAAGATGGGTGTCTAACGAACAGGAGAGAGAGCTCCACACAGTAAGATGGTGTTAACAAACAGGAGAGCTCCACACAGCAAGATGGGTGCCTAACAAACAGGAGAGAGAGCTCCACACAGCAAGATGGGTGTCTAACAAACAGGACAGAGAGCTCCACACAGCAAGATGGGTGTCTAACAAACAGGAGAGAAAGCTCCACACAGCAAGATGGGTGTCTAACAAACAGGAGAGAGAGCTCCACACAGCAAGATGGGTGTCTAACAAACAGGACAGAGAGCTCCACACAGCAAGATGGGTGTCTAACAAACAGGAGAGAGAGCTCCACACAGCAAGATGGGTGCCTAACAAACAGGACAGAGAGCTCCACACAGCAAGATGGGTGTCTAACAAACAGGAGAGAGAGCTCCACACAGCAAGATGGGTGCCTAACAAACAGGAGAGCTCCACACAGCAAGATGGGTGTCTAACAAACAGGAGAGAGAGCTCCACACAGCTAGATGGGTGCCTAACAAACAGGAGAGAGAGCTCCACACAGCAAGATGGGTGTCTAACAAACAGGAGAGAGAGCTCCACACAGCAAGATGGGTGCCTATCATACAGGACAGAGAGCTCCACACAGCAAGATGGGTGTCTAACAAACAGGAGAGAGAGCTCCACACAGCAAGATGGGTGCCTAACAAACAGGAGAGCTCCACACAGCAAGATGGGTGTCTAACAAACAGGAGAGAGAGCTCCACACAGCAAGATGGGTGTCTAACAAACAGGAGAGAGAGCTCCACACAGCAAGATGGGTGTCTAACAAACAGGAGAGAGAGCTCCACACAGCAAGATGGGTGCCTAACAAACAGCTCCACACAGCAAGATGGGTGTCTAACAAACAGGACAGATAGCTCCATACAGCAAGATGGGTGCCTAACAAACAGGACAGAGAGCTCCACACAGCAAGATGGGTGTCTAACAAACAGGACAGAGAGCTCCACACAGCAAGATGGGTGCCTAACAAACAGGAGAGAGAACTCCACACAGCAAGATGGGTGCCTAACAAACAGGAGAGAGAGCTCCACACAGCAAGATAGGTGTCTAACAAACAGGAGAGAGAGCTCCACACAGCAAGATGGGTGCCTAACAAACAGGAGAGAGAGCTCCACACAGCAAGATGGGTGTCTAACAAACAGGAGAGCTCCACACAGCAAGATGTGTGTCTAACAAACAGGAGAGAGAGCTCCACACAGCAAGATGGGTGCCTAACAAACAGGAGAGAGAGCTCCACACAGCAAGATGGGTGCCTAACAAACAGGAGAGAGAGCTCCACACAGCAAGATGGGTGTCTAACAAACAGGAGAGAGAGCTCCACACAGCAAGATGGGTGTCTAACAAACAGGAGAGCTCCACACAGCAAGATGGGTGTCTAACAAACAGGACAGAGAGCTCCACACAGCAAGATGGGTGTCTAACAAACAGGAGAGAGAGCTCCACACAGCAAGATGGGTGCCTAACAAACAGGACAGAGAGCTCCACACAGCAAGATGGGTGTCTAACAAACAGGAGAGAGAGCTCCACACAGCAAGATGGGTGTCTAACAAACAGGAGAGAGAGCTCCACACAGCAAGATGGGTGTCTAACAAACAGGAGAGAGAGCTCCACACAGCAAGATGGGTGCCTAACAAACAGGAGAGAGAGCTCCACACAGCAAGATGGGTGTCTAACAAACAGGAGAGAGAGCTCCACACAGCAAGATGGGTGCCTACCAAACAGGAGAGCTCCACACAGCAAGATGGGTGTCTAACAAACAGGAGAGAGAGCTCCACACAGCAAGATGGGTGCCTAACAAACAGGACAGAGAGCTCAACACAGCAAGATGGTGTTTAACAAACAGGACAGAGAGCTCCACACAGCAAGATGGTGTTTAACAAACAGGAGAGAGAGCTCCACACAGCAAGATGGGTGCCTAACAAACAGGAGAGACAGCTCCACACAGCAAGATGGATGTCTAACAAACAGGAGAGAGAGCTCCACACAGCAAGATGGGTGTCTAACAAACAGGAGAGAGAGCTCCACACAGCAAGATGGGTGCCTAACAAACAGGAGAGCTCCACACAGCAAGATGGGTGCCTAACAAACAGGAGAGAGAGCAAGATGGGTGTCTAACAAACAGGAGAGAGAGCTCCACACAGCAAGATGGGTGCCTAACAAAGAGAGAGCTCCACACAGCAAGATGGGTGTCTAACAAACAGGAGAGAGAGCTCCACACAGCAAGATGGTGTCTAACAAACAGGAGAGAGAGCTCCACACAGCAAGATGGGTGTCTAACAAACAGGAGAGCTCCACACAGCAAGATGGGTGTCTAACAAACAGGAGAGAGAGCTCCACACAGCAAGATGGGTGCCTAACAAACAGGAGAGAGAGCTCCACACAGCAAGATGGGTGTCTAACAAACAGGAGAGAGAGCTCCACACAGCAAGATGGGTGTCTAACAAACAGGAGAGAGAGCTCCACACAGCAAGATGGGTGCCTAACAAACAGGAGAGAGAGCTCCACACAGCAAGATGGGTGTCTAACGAACAGGAGAGAGAGCTCCACACAGTAAGATGGTGTTAACAAACAGGAGAGCTCCACACAGCAAGATGGGTGCCTAACAAACAGGAGAGAGAGCTCCACACAGCAAGATGGGTGTCTAACAAACAGGACAGAGAGCTCCACACAGCAAGATGGGTGTCTAACAAACAGGAGAGAAAGCTCCACACAGCAAGATGGGTGTCTAACAAACAGGAGAGAGAGCTCCACACAGCAAGATGGGTGTCTAACAAACAGGACAGAGAGCTCCACACAGCAAGATGGGTGTCTAACAAACAGGAGAGAGAGCTCCACACAGCAAGATGGGTGCCTAACAAACAGGACAGAGAGCTCCACACAGCAAGATGGGTGTCTAACAAACAGGAGAGAGAGCTCCACACAGCAAGATGGGTGCCTAACAAACAGGAGAGCTCCACACAGCAAGATGGGTGTCTAACAAACAGGAGAGAGAGCTCCACACAGCTAGATGGGTGCCTAACAAACAGGAGAGAGAGCTCCACACAGCAAGATGGGTGTCTAACAAACAGGAGAGAGAGCTCCACACAGCAAGATGGGTGCCTATCAAACAGGACAGAGAGCTCCACACAGCAAGATGGGTGTCTAACAAACAGGAGAGAGAGCTCCACACAGCAAGATGGGTGCCTAACAAACAGGAGAGCTCCACACAGCAAGATGGGTGTCTAACAAACAGGAGAGAGAGCTCCACACAGCAAGATGGGTGTCTAACAAACAGGAGAGAGAGCTCCACACAGCAAGATGGGTGTCTAACAAACAGGAGAGAGAGCTCCACACAGCAAGATGGGTGCCTAACAAACAGCTCCACACAGCAAGATGGGTGTCTAACAAACAGGACAGATAGCTCCACACAGCAAGATGGGTGCCTAACAAACAGGACAGAGAGCTCCACACAGCAAGATGGGTGTCTAACAAACAGGACAGAGAGCTCCACACAGCAAGATGGGTGCCTAACAAACAGGAGAGAGAACTCCACACAGCAAGATGGGTGCCTAACAAACAGGAGAGAGAGCTCCACACAGCAAGATGGGTGTCTAACAAACAGGAGAGAGAGCTCCACACAGCAAGATGGGTGCCTAACAAACAGGAGAGAGAGCTCCACACAGCAAGATGGGTGTCTAACAAACAGGAGAGCTCCACACAGCAAGATGTGTGTCTAACAAACAGGAGAGAGAGCTCCACACAGCAAGATGGGTGCCTAACAAACAGGAGAGAGAGCTCCACACAGCAAGATGGGTGCCTAACAAACAGGAGAGAGAGCTCCACACAGCAAGATGGGTGTCTAACAAACAGGAGAGAGAGCTCCACACAGCAAGATGGGTGTCTAACAAACAGGAGAGCTCCACACAGCAAGATGGGTGTCTAACAAACAGGACAGAGAGCTCCACACAGCAAGATGGGTGTCTAACAAACAGGAGAGAGAGCTCCACACAGCAAGATGGGTGCCTAACAAACAGGACAGAGAGCTCCACACAGCAAGATGGGTGTCTAACAAACAGGAGAGAGAGCTCCACACAGCAAGATGGGTGTCTAACAAACAGGAGAGAGAGCTCCACACAGCAAGATGGGTGTCTAACAAACAGGAGAGAGAGCTCCACACAGCAAGATTGGTGCCTAACAAACAGGAGAGAGAGCTCCACACAGCAAGATGGGTGTCTAACAAACAGGGGAGAGAGCTCCACACAGCAAGATGGGTGCCTACCAAACAGGAGAGCTCCACACAGCAAGATGGGTGTCTAACAAACAGGAGAGAGAGCTCCACACAGCAAGATGGGTGCCTAACAAACAGGACAGAGAGCTCCACACAGCAAGATGGTGTTTAACAAACAGGACAGAGAGCTCCACACAGCAAGATGGTGTTTAACAAACAGGAGAGAGAGCTCCACACAGCAAGATGGGTGCCTAACAAACAGGAGAGACAGCTCCACACAGCAAGATGGATGTCTAACAAACAGGACAGAGAGCTCCATACAGCAAGATGGGTGTCTAACAAACAGGAGAGAGAGCTCCACACAGCAAGATGGGTGGCTAACAAACAGGACAGAGAGCTCCACACAGCACGATGGGTGTCTAACAAACAGGAGAGAGAGCTCCACACAGCAAGATGGGTGTCTAACAAACAGGAGAGAGATCTCCACACAGCAAGATAGGTGCCTAACAAACAGGAGAGCTCCACACAGCAAGATGGGTGCCTAACAAACAGGAGAGAGAGCTCCACACAGCAAGATGGGTGCCTAACAAACAGGAGAGAGAGCTCCACACAGCAAGATGGGTGTCTAACAAACAGGAGAGAGAGCTCCACACAGAAAGATGGATGTCTAACAAACAGGAGAGAGAGCTCCACACAGCAAGATGGGTGTCTAACAAACAGGAGAGAGAGCTCCACACAGCAAGATGGGTGCCTAACAAACAGGAGAGAGAGCTCCACACAGCAAGATGGGTGTCTAACAAACAGGAGAGAGAGCTCCACACAGCAAGATGGGTGTCTAACAAACAGGACAGAGAGCTCCACACAGCAAGATGGGTGTCTAACAAACAGGAGAGAGAGCTCCACACAGCAAGATGGGTGTCTAACAAACAGGAGAGAGAGCTCCACACAGCAAGATGGGTGTCTAACAAACAGGAGAGAGAGCTCCACACAGCAAGATGGGTGCCTAACAAACAGGAGAGCTCCACACAGCAAGATGGGTGCCTAACAAACAGGAGAGAGAGCTCCACACAGCAAGATGGGTGTCTAACAAACAGGAGAGAGCTCCACACAGCAAGATGGGTGCCTAACAAACAGGAGAGAGAGCTCCACACAGCAAGATGGGTGTCTAACAAACAGGAGAGAGAGCTCCACACAGCAAGATGGGTGTCTAACAAACAGGAGAGAGAGCTCCACACAGCAAGATGTGCCTAACAAACAGGAGAGAGAGCTCCACACAGCAAGATGGGTGTCTAACAAACAGGAGAGAGAGCTCCACACAGCAAGATGGTGCCTAACAAACAGGAGAGCTCCACACAGCAAGATGGGTGTCTAACAAACAGGAGAGAGAGCTCCACACAGCAAGATGGGTGTCTAACAAACAGGAGAGAGAGCTCCACACAGCAAGATGGGTGCCTAACAAACAGGAGAGAGAGCTCCACACAGCAAGATGGGTGCCTAACAAACAGGAGAGAGAGCTCCACACAGCAAGATGGGTGCCTAACAAACAGGAGAGCTCCACACAGCAAGATGGGTGCCTAACAAACAGGAGAGAGAGCTCCACACAGCAAGATGGGTGTCTAATTACAAACAGGAGAGAGAGCTCCACACAGCAAGATGGGTGCCTAACAAACAGGAGAGAGAGCTCCACACAGCAAGATGGGTGCCTAACAAACAGGAGAGAGAGCTCCACACAGCAAGATGGGTGCCTAACAAACAGGAGAGAGAGCTCCACACAGCAAGATGGGTGTCTAACAAACAGGAGAGCTCCACACAGCAAGATGGGTGCCTAACAAACAGGAGAGAGAGCTCCACACAGCAAGATGGGTGCCTAACAAACAGGAGAGAGAGCTCCACACAGCAAGATGGGTGTCTAACAAACAGGAGAGAGAGCTCCACACAGCAAGATGGGTGTCTAACAAACAGGAGAGCTCCACACAGCAAGATGGGTGCCTAACAAACAGGACAGAGAGCTCCACACAGCAAGATGGGTATCTAACAAACAGGAGAGAGAGCTCCACACAGCAAGATGGATGTCTAACAAACAGGAGAGAGAGCTCCACACAGCAAGATGGGTGTCTAACAAACAGGAGAGCTCCACACAGCAAGATGGGTGTCTAACAAACAGGAGAGAGAGCTCCACACAGCAAGATGGGTGCCTAACAAACAGGAGAGAGAGCTCCACACAGCAAGATGGGTGTCTAATAAACAGGAGAGAAAGCTCCACACAGCAAGATGGGTGTCTAACAAACAGGAGAGAGAGCTCCACACAGCAAGATGGGTGTCTAACAAACAGGAGAGAGAGCTCCACACAGCAAGATGGGTGCCTAACAAACAGGAGAGAGAGCTCCACACAGCAAGATGGGTGTCTAATAAACAGGAGAGCTCCACACAGCAAGATGGATGTCTAACAAACAGGAGAGAGAGCTCCACACAGCAAGATGGGTGCCTAACAAACAGGAGAGAGAGCTCCACACAGCAAGATGGGTGTCTAACAAATAGGACAGAGAGCTCCACACAGCAAGATGGGTGTCTAACAAACAGGAGAGAGAGCTCCACACAGCAAGATGGGTGCCTAACAAACAGGAGAGAGAGCTCCACACAGCAAGATGGGTGCCTAACAAACAGGAGAGAGAGCTCCACACAGCAAGATGGGTGCCTAACAAACAGGAGAGAGAGCTCCACACAGCAAGATGGGTGCCTAACAAACAGGAGAGAGAGCTCCACACAGCAAGATGGGTGCCTAACAAACAGGAGAGAGAGCTCCACACAGCAAGATGGGTGTCTAACAAACAGGAGAGAGAGCTCCACACAGCAAGATTGGTGCCTAACAAACAGGAGAGAGAGCTCCACACAGCAAGATGGGTGTCTAACAAACAGGGGAGAGAGCTCCACACAGCAAGATGGGTGCCTACCAAACAGGAGAGCTCCACACAGCAAGATGGGTGTCTAACAAACAGGAGAGAGAGCTCCACACAGCAAGATGGGTGCCTAACAAACAGGACAGAGAGCTCCACACCACAGCAAGATGGTGTTTAACAAACAGGACAGAGAGCTCCACACAGCAAGATGGTGTTTAACAAACAGGAGAGAGAGCTCCACACAGCAAGATGGGTGCCTAACAAACAGGAGAGACAGCTCCACACAGCAAGATGGATGTCTAACAAACAGGACAGAGAGCTCCATACAGCAAGATGGGTGTCTAACAAACAGGAGAGAGAGCTCCACACAGCAAGATGGGTGGCTAACAAACAGGACAGAGAGCTCCACACAGCACGATGGGTGTCTAACAAACAGGAGAGAGAGCTCCACACAGCAAGATGGGTGTCTAACAAACAGGAGAGAGATCTCCACACAGCAAGATAGGTGCCTAACAAACAGGAGAGCTCCACACAGCAAGATGGGTGCCTAACAAACAGGAGAGAGAGCTCCACACAGCAAGATGGGTGCCTAACAAACAGGAGAGAGAGCTCCACACAGCAAGATGGGTGTCTAACAAACAGGAGAGAGAGCTCCACACAGAAAGATGGATGTCTAACAAACAGGAGAGAGAGCTCCACACAGCAAGATGGGTGTCTAACAAACAGGAGAGAGAGCTCCACACAGCAAGATGGGTGCCTAACAAACAGGAGAGAGAGCTCCACACAGCAAGATGGGTGTCTAACAAACAGGAGAGAGAGCTCCACACAGCAAGATGGGTGTCTAACAAACAGGACAGAGAGCTCCACACAGCAAGATGGGTGTCTAACAAACAGGAGAGAGAGCTCCACACAGCAAGATGGGTGTCTAACAAACAGGAGAGAGAGCTCCACACAGCAAGATGGGTGTCTAACAAACAGGAGAGAGAGCTCCACACAGCAAGATGGGTGCCTAACAAACAGGAGAGCTCCACACAGCAAGATGGGTGCCTAACAAACAGGAGAGAGAGCTCCACACAGCAAGATGGGTGTCTAACAAACAGGAGAGAGCTCCACACAGCAAGATGGGTGCCTAACAAACAGGAGAGAGAGCTCCACACAGCAAGATGGGTGTCTAACAAACAGGAGAGAGAGCTCCACACAGCAAGATGGGTGTCTAACAAACAGGAGAGAGAGCTCCACACAGCAAGATGTGCCTAACAAACAGGAGAGAGAGCTCCACACAGCAAGATGGGTGTCTAACAAACAGGAGAGAGAGCTCCACACAGCAAGATGGTGCCTAACAAACAGGAGAGCTCCACACAGCAAGATGGGTGTCTAACAAACAGGAGAGAGAGCTCCACACAGCAAGATGGGTGTCTAACAAACAGGAGAGAGAGCTCCACACAGCAAGATGGGTGCCTAACAAACAGGAGAGAGAGCTCCACACAGCAAGATGGGTGCCTAACAAACAGGAGAGAGAGCTCCACACAGCAAGATGGGTGCCTTACAAACAGGATAGCTCCACACAGCAAGATGGGTGCCTAACAAACAGGAGAGAGAGCTCCACACAGCAAGATGGGTGTCTAATTACAAACAGGAGAGAGAGCTCCACACAGCAAGATGGGTGCCTAACAAACAGGAGAGAGAGCTCCACACAGCAAGATGGGTGCCTAACAAACAGGAGAGAGAGCTCCACACAGCAAGATGGGTGCCTAACAAACAGGAGAGAGAGCTCCACACAGCAAGATGGGTGTCTAACAAACAGGAGAGCTCCACACAGCAAGATGGGTGCCTAACAAACAGGAGAGAGAGCTCCACACAGCAAGATGGGTGCCTAACAAACAGGAGAGAGAGCTCCACACAGCAAGATGGGTGTCTAACAAACAGGAGAGAGAGCTCCACACAGCAAGATGGGTGTCTAACAAACAGGAGAGCTCCACACAGCAAGATGGGTGCCTAACAAACAGGACAGAGAGCTCCACACAGCAAGATGGGTATCTAACAAACAGGAGAGAGAGCTCCACACAGCAAGATGGATGTCTAACAAACAGGAGAGAGAGCTCCACACAGCAAGATGGGTGTCTAACAAACAGGAGAGCTCCACACAGCAAGATGGGTGTCTAACAAACAGGAGAGAGAGCTCCACACAGCAAGATGGGTGCCTAACAAACAGGAGAGAGAGCTCCACACAGCAAGATGGGTGTCTAATAAACAGGAGAGAAAGCTCCACACAGCAAGATGGGTGTCTAACAAACAGGAGAGAGAGCTCCACACAGCAAGATGGGTGTCTAACAAACAGGAGAGAGAGCTCCACACAGCAAGATGGGTGCCTAACAAACAGGAGAGAGAGCTCCACACAGCAAGATGGGTGTCTAATAAACAGGAGAGCTCCACACAGCAAGATGGATGTCTAACAAACAGGAGAGAGAGCTCCACACAGCAAGATGGGTGCCTAACAAACAGGAGAGAGAGCTCCACACAGCAAGATGGGTGTCTAACAAATAGGACAGAGAGCTCCACACAGCAAGATGGGTGTCTAACAAACAGGAGAGAGAGCTCCACACAGCAAGATGGGTGCCTAACAAACAGGAGAGAGAGCTCCACACAGCAAGATGGGTGCCTAACAAACAGGAGAGAGAGCTCCACACAGCAAGATGGGTGCCTAACAAACAGGAGAGAGAGCTCCACACAGCAAGATGGGTGCCTAACAAACAGGAGAGAGAGCTCCACACAGCAAGATGGGTGCCTAACAAACAGGAGAGAGAGCTCCACACAGCAAGATGGGTGTCTAACAAACAGGAGAGAGAGCTCCACACAGCAAGATGGGTGCCTAACAAACAGGAGAGCTCCACACAGCAAGATGGGTGCCTAACAAACAGGACAGAGAGCTCCACACAGCAAGATGGGTGCCTAACAAACAGGACAGAGAGCTCCACACAGCAAGATGGGTGTCTAACAAACAGGAGAGAGAGCTTCACACAGCAAGATGGGTGCCTAACAAACAGGAGAGCTCCACACAGCAAGATGGGTGCCTAACAAACAGGAGAGAGAGCTCCACACAGCAAGATGGTGTCTAACAAACAGGAGAGAGAGCTCCACACAGCAAGATGGGTGTCTAACAAACAGGAGAGCTCCACACAGCAAGATGGTGTCTAACAAACAGGAGAGAGAGCTCCACACAGCAAGATGGGTGTCTAACAAACAGGAGAGCTCCACACAGCAAGATGGGTGTCTAACAAACAGGAGAGAGAGCTCCACACAGCAAGATGGGTGTCTAACAAACAGGAGAGAGAGCTCCACACAGCAAGATTGGTGCCTAACAAACAGGAGAGAGAGCTCCACACAGCAAGATGGGTGCCTAACAAACAGGGGAGAGAGCTCCACACAGCAAGATGGGTGTCTAACAAACAGGAGAGAGAGCTCCACACAGCAACATGGGTGCCTAACAAACAGGAGAGAGAGCTCCACACAGCAAGATGGGTGTCTAACAAACAGGAGAGAGAGCTCCACACAGCAAGATGGGTGTCTAACAAACAGGAGAGAGAGCTCCACACAGCAAGATGGGTGTCTAACAAACAGGACAGAGAGCTCCACACAGCAAGATGGGTGTCTAACAAACAGGAGAGAGAGCTCCACACAGCAAGATGGGTGCCTAACAAACAGGAGAGCTCCACACAGCAAGATGGGTGCCTAACAAACAGGAGAGAGAGCTCCACACAGCAAGATGGGTGTCTAACAAACAGGAGAGCTCCACACAGCAAGATGGGTGTCTAACAAACAGGAGAGAGAGATCCACACAGCAAGATGGGTGTCTAACAAACAGGAGAGAGAGCTCCACACAGCAAGATGGGTGTCTAACAAACAGGAGAGAGAGCTCCACACAGCAAGATGGGTGTCGGGGAGAGAGCTCCACACAGCAAGATGGGTGTCTAACAAACAGGAGAGCTCCACACAGCAAGATGGGTGTCTAACAAACAGGAGAGAGAGCTCCACACAGCAAGATGGGTGCCTAACAAACAGGAGAGAGAGCTCCACACAGCAAGATGGGTGTCTAACAAACAGGAGAGAGAGCTCCACACAGCAAGATGGGTGTCTAACAAACAGGAGAGAGAGCTCCACACAGCAAGATGGGTGCCTAACAAACAGGAGAGAGAGCTCAACACAGCAAGATGGGTGTCTAACAAACAGGAGAGAGAGCTCCACACAGCAAGATGGGTGTCTAACAAACAGGAGAGAGAGCTCCACACAGCAAGATGGGTGCCTAACAAACAGGAGAGAGAGCTCCACACAGCAAGATGGGTGTCTAACAAACAGGAGAGAGAGATCCACACAGCAAGATGGGTGCCTAACAAACAGGAGAGAGAGCTCCACACAGCAAGATGGGTGCCTAACAAACAGGAGAGAGAGCTCCACACAGCAAGATGGGTGCCTAACAAACAGGAGAGAGAGCTCCACACAGCAAGATGGGTGTCTAACAAACAGGAGAGAGAGCTCCACACAGCAAGATGGGTGCCTAACAAACAGGAGAGAGAGCTCCACACAGCAAGATGGGTGTCTAACAAACAGGAGAGCTCCACACAGCAAGATGGGTGTCTAACAAACAGGAGAGAGAGCTCCACACAGCAAGATGGGTGTCTAACAAACAGGAGAGAGAGCTCCACACAGCAAGATGGGTGTCTAACAAACAGGAGAGAGAGCTCCACACAGCAAGATGGGTGTCTAACAAACAGGAGAGAGCTCCACACAGCAAGATGGGTGTCTAACAAACAGGAGAGAGAGCTCCACACAGCAAGATGGATGCCTAACAAACAGGACAGAGAGCTCCACACAGCAAGATGGGTGTCTAACAAACAGGAGAGAGAGCTCCACACAGCAAGATGGGTGCCTAACAAACAGGAGAGAGAGCTCCACACAGCAAGATGGGTGTCTAATAAACAGGAGAGCTCCACACAGCAAGATGGATGTCTAACAAACAGGAGAGAGAGCTCCACACAGCAAGATGGGTGCCTAACAAACAGGAGAGAGAGCTCCACACAGCAAGATGGGTGTCTAACAAATAGGACAGAGAGCTCCACACAGCAAGATGGGTGTCTAACAAACAGGAGAGAGAGCTCCACACAGCAAGATGGGTGCCTAACAAACAGGAGAGAGAGCTCCACACAGCAAGATGGGTGCCTAACAAACAGGAGAGAGAGCTCCACACAGCAAGATGGGTGCCTAACAAACAGGAGAGAGAGCTCCACACAGCAAGATGGGTGCCTAACAAACAGGAGAGAGAGCTCCACACAGCAAGATGGGTGCCTAACAAACAGGAGAGAGAGCTCCACACAGCAAGATGGGTGTCTAACAAACAGGAGAGAGAGCTCCACACAGCAAGATGGGTGCCTAACAAACAGGAGAGCTCCACACAGCAAGATGGGTGCCTAACAAACAGGACAGAGAGCTCCACACAGCAAGATGGGTGCCTAACAAACAGGACAGAGAGCTCCACACAGCAAGATGGGTGTCTAACAAACAGGAGAGAGAGCTTCACACAGCAAGATGGGTGCCTAACAAACAGGAGAGCTCCACACAGCAAGATGGGTGCCTAACAAACAGGAGAGAGAGCTCCACACAGCAAGATGGTGTCTAACAAACAGGAGAGAGAGCTCCACACAGCAAGATGGGTGTCTAACAAACAGGAGAGCTCCACACAGCAAGATGGTGTCTAACAAACAGGAGAGAGAGCTCCACACAGCAAGATGGGTGTCTAACAAACAGGAGAGCTCCACACAGCAAGATGGGTGTCTAACAAACAGGAGAGAGAGCTCCACACAGCAAGATGGGTGTCTAACAAACAGGAGAGAGAGCTCCACACAGCAAGATTGGTGCCTAACAAACAGGAGAGAGAGCTCCACACAGCAAGATGGGTGCCTAACAAACAGGGGAGAGAGCTCCACACAGCAAGATGGGTGTCTAACAAACAGGAGAGAGAGCTCCACACAGCAACATGGGTGCCTAACAAACAGGAGAGAGAGCTCCACACAGCAAGATGGGTGTCTAACAAACAGGAGAGAGAGCTCCACACAGCAAGATGGGTGTCTAACAAACAGGAGAGAGAGCTCCACACAGCAAGATGGGTGTCTAACAAACAGGACAGAGAGCTCCACACAGCAAGATGGGTGTCTAACAAACAGGAGAGAGAGCTCCACACAGCAAGATGGGTGCCTAACAAACAGGAGAGCTCCACACAGCAAGATGGGTGCCTAACAAACAGGAGAGAGAGCTCCACACAGCAAGATGGGTGTCTAACAAACAGGAGAGCTCCACACAGCAAGATGGGTGTCTAACAAACAGGAGAGAGAGATCCACACAGCAAGATGGGTGTCTAACAAACAGGAGAGAGAGCTCCACACAGCAAGATGGGTGTCTAACAAACAGGAGAGAGAGCTCCACACAGCAAGATGGGTGTCGGGGAGAGAGCTCCACACAGCAAGATGGGTGTCTAACAAACAGGAGAGCTCCACACAGCAAGATGGGTGTCTAACAAACAGGAGAGAGAGCTCCACACAGCAAGATGGGTGCCTAACAAACAGGAGAGAGAGCTCCACACAGCAAGATGGGTGTCTAACAAACAGGAGAGAGAGCTCCACACAGCAAGATGGGTGTCTAACAAACAGGAGAGAGAGCTCCACACAGCAAGATGGGTGCCTAACAAACAGGAGAGAGAGCTCAACACAGCAAGATGGGTGTCTAACAAACAGGAGAGAGAGCTCCACACAGCAAGATGGGTGTCTAACAAACAGGAGAGAGAGCTCCACACAGCAAGATGGGTGCCTAACAAACAGGAGAGAGAGCTCCACACAGCAAGATGGGTGTCTAACAAACAGGAGAGAGAGATCCACACAGCAAGATGGGTGCCTAACAAACAGGAGAGAGAGCTCCACACAGCAAGATGGGTGCCTAACAAACAGGAGAGAGAGCTCCACACAGCAAGATGGGTGCCTAACAAACAGGAGAGAGAGCTCCACACAGCAAGATGGGTGTCTAACAAACAGGAGAGAGAGCTCCACACAGCAAGATGGGTGCCTAACAAACAGGAGAGAGAGCTCCACACAGCAAGATGGGTGTCTAACAAACAGGAGAGCTCCACACAGCAAGATGGGTGTCTAACAAACAGGAGAGAGAGCTCCACACAGCAAGATGGGTGTCTAACAAACAGGAGAGAGAGCTCCACACAGCAAGATGGGTGTCTAACAAACAGGAGAGAGAGCTCCACACAGCAAGATGGGTGTCTAACAAACAGGAGAGAGCTCCACACAGCAAGATGGGTGTCTAACAAACAGGAGAGAGAGCTCCACACAGCAAGATGGATGCCTAACAAACAGGACAGAGAGCTCCACACAGCAAGATGGGTGTCTAACAAACAGGAGAGAGAGCTCCACACAGCAAGATGGGTGCCTAACAAACAGGAGAGCTCCACACAGCAAGATGGGTGTCTAACAAACAGGAGAGAGAGCTCCACACAGCAAGATGGGTGCCTAACAAACAGGAGAGAGAGCTCCACACAGCAAGATGGGTGTCTAACAAACAGGAGAGAGAGCTCCACACAGCAAGATGGGTGTCTAACAAACAGGAGAGCTCCACACAGCAAGATGGGTGTCTAACAAACAGGAGAGAGAGCTCCACACAGCAAGATGGGTGTCTAACAAACAGGAGAGAGAGCTCCACACAGCAAGATTGGTGCCTAACAAACAGGAGAGAGAGCTCCACACAGCAAGATGGGTGCCTAACAAACAGGGGAGAGAGCTCCACACAGCAAGATGGGTGTCTAACAAACAGGAGAGAGAGCTCCACACAGCAACATGGGTGCCTAACAAACAGGAGAGAGAGCTCCACACAGCAAGATGGGTGTCTAACAAACAGGAGAGAGAGCTCCACACAGCAAGATGGGTGTCTAACAAACAGGAGAGAGAGCTCCACACAGCAAGATGGGTGTCTAACAAACAGGACAGAGAGCTCCACACAGCAAGATGGGTGTCTAACAAACAGGAGAGAGAGCTCCACACAGCAAGATGGGTGCCTAACAAACAGGAGAGCTCCACACAGCAAGATGGGTGCCTAACAAACAGGAGAGAGAGCTCCACACAGCAAGATGGGTGTCTAACAAACAGGAGAGCTCCACACAGCAAGATGGGTGTCTAACAAACAGGAGAGAGAGATCCACACAGCAAGATGGGTGTCTAACAAACAGGAGAGAGAGCTCCACACAGCAAGATGGGTGTCTAACAAACAGGAGAGAGAGCTCCACACAGCAAGATGGGTGTCGGGGAGAGAGCTCCACACAGCAAGATGGGTGTCTAACAAACAGGAGAGCTCCACACAGCAAGATGGGTGTCTAACAAACAGGAGAGAGAGCTCCACACAGCAAGATGGGTGCCTAACAAACAGGAGAGAGAGCTCCACACAGCAAGATGGGTGTCTAACAAACAGGAGAGAGAGCTCCACACAGCAAGATGGGTGTCTAACAAACAGGAGAGAGAGCTCCACACAGCAAGATGGGTGCCTAACAAACAGGAGAGAGAGCTCAACACAGCAAGATGGGTGTCTAACAAACAGGAGAGAGAGCTCCACACAGCAAGATGGGTGTCTAACAAACAGGAGAGAGAGCTCCACACAGCAAGATGGGTGCCTAACAAACAGGAGAGAGAGCTCCACACAGCAAGATGGGTGTCTAACAAACAGGAGAGAGAGATCCACACAGCAAGATGGGTGCCTAACAAACAGGAGAGAGAGCTCCACACAGCAAGATGGGTGCCTAACAAACAGGAGAGAGAGCTCCACACAGCAAGATGGGTGCCTAACAAACAGGAGAGAGAGCTCCACACAGCAAGATGGGTGTCTAACAAACAGGAGAGAGAGCTCCACACAGCAAGATGGGTGCCTAACAAACAGGAGAGAGAGCTCCACACAGCAAGATGGGTGTCTAACAAACAGGAGAGCTCCACACAGCAAGATGGGTGTCTAACAAACAGGAGAGAGAGCTCCACACAGCAAGATGGGTGTCTAACAAACAGGAGAGAGAGCTCCACACAGCAAGATGGGTGTCTAACAAACAGGAGAGAGAGCTCCACACAGCAAGATGGGTGTCTAACAAACAGGAGAGAGCTCCACACAGCAAGATGGGTGTCTAACAAACAGGAGAGAGAGCTCCACACAGCAAGATGGATGCCTAACAAACAGGACAGAGAGCTCCACACAGCAAGATGGGTGTCTAACAAACAGGAGAGAGAGCTCCACACAGCAAGATGGGTGCCTAACAAACAGGAGAGCTCCACACAGCAAGATGGGTGTCTAACAAACAGGAGAGAGAGCTCCACACAGCAAGATGGGTGCCTAACAAACAGGAGAGAGAGCTCCACACAGCAAGATGGGTGTCTAACAAACAGGAGAGAGAGCTCCACACAGCAAGATGGGTGCCTAACAAACAGGACAGAGAGCTCCACACAGCAAGATGGGTGTCTAACAAACAGGAGAGAGAGCTCCACACAGCAAGATGGGTGCCTAACAAACAGGAGAGCTCCACACAGCAAGATGGGTGTCTAACAAACAGGAGAGAGAGCTCCACACAGCAAGATGGGTGTCTAACAAACAGGAGAGAGAGCTCCACACAGCAAGATGGGTGCCTAACAAACAGGAGAGCTCCACACAGCAAGATGGGTGTCTAACAAACAGGAGAGAGAGCTCCACACAGCAAGATGGGTGTCTAACAAACAGGAGAGAGAGCTCCACACAGCAAGATGGGTGCCTAACAAACAGCTCCACACAGCAAGATGGGTGTCTAACAAACAGGACAGAGAGCTCCACACAGCAAGATGGGTGCCTAACAAACAGGACAGAGAGCTCCACACAGCAAGATGGGTGTCTAACAAACAGGACAGAGAGCTCCACACAGCAAGATGGGTGCCTAACAAACAGGAGAGAGAACTCCACACAGCAAGATGGGTGCCTAACAAACAGGAGAGAGAGCTCCACACAGCAAGATGGGTGTCTAACAAACAGGAGAGAGAGCTCCACACAGCAAGATGGGTGCCTAACAAACAGGAGAGAGAGCTCCACACAGCAAGATGGGTGTCTAACAAACAGGAGAGCTCCACAGAGCAAGATGGGTGTCTAACAAACAGGAGAGAGAGCTCCACACAGCAAGATGGGTGCCTAACAAACAGGAGAGAGAGCTCCACACAGCAAGATGGGTGCCTAACAAACAGGAGAGAGAGCTCCACACAGCAAGATGGGTGTCTAACAAACAGGAGAGAGAGCTCCACACAGCAAGATGGGTGTCTAACAAACAGGAGAGCTCCACACAGCAAGATGGGTGTCTAACAAACAGGAGAGAGAGCTCCACACAGCAAGATGGGTGCCTAACAAACAGGACAGAGAGCTCCACACAGCAAGATGGGTGTCTAACAAACAGGAGAGAGAGCTCCACACAGCAAGATGGGTGTCTAACAAACAGGAGAGAGAGCTCCACACAGCAAGATGGGTGTCTAACAAACAGGAGAGAGAGCTCCACACAGCAAGATGGGTGCCTAACAAACAGGAGAGAGAGCTCCACACAGCAAGATGGGTGTCTAACAAACAGGAGAGAGAGCTCCACACAGCAAGATGGGTGCCTACCAAACAGGAGAGCTCCACACAGCAAGATGGGTGTCTAACAAACAGGAGAGAGAGCTCCACACAGCAAGATGGGTGCCTAACAAACAGGACAGAGAGCTCCACACAGCAAGATGGTGTTTAACAAACAGGACAGAGAGCTCCACACAGCAAGATGGTGTTTAACAAACAGGAGAGAGAGCTCCACACAGCAAGATGGGTGCCTAACAAACAGGAGAGACAGCTCCACACAGCAAGATGGATGTCTAACAAACAGGACAGAGAGCTCCACACAGCAAGATGGGTGTCTAACAAACAGGAGAGAGAGCTCCACACAGCAAGATGGGTGGCTAACAAACAGGACAGAGAGCTCCACACAGCACGATGGGTGTCTAACAAACAGGAGAGAGAGCTCCACACAGCAAGATGGGTGTCTAACAAACAGGAGAGAGAGCTCCACACAGCAAGATAGGTGCCTAACAAACAGGAGAGCTCCACACAGCAAGATGGGTGCCTAACAAACAGGAGAGAGAGCTCCACACAGCAAGATGGGTGTCTAACAAACAGGAGAGAGAACTCCACACAGCAAGATGGGTGTCTAACAAACAGGAGAGAGAGCTCCACACAGAAAGATGGATGTCTAACAAACAGGAGAGAGAGCTCCACACAGCAAGATGGGTGTCTAACAAACAGGAGAGAGAGCTCCACACAGCAAGATGGGTGCCTAACAAACAGGAGAGAGAGCTCCACACAGCAAGATGGGTGTCTAACAAACAGGAGAGAGAGCTCCACACAGCAAGATGGGTGTCTAACAAACAGGACAGAGAGCTCCACACAGCAAGATGGGTGTCTAACAAACAGGAGAGAGAGCTCCACACAGCAAGATGGGTGTCTAACAAACAGGAGAGAGAGCTCCACACAGCAAGATGGGTGTCTAACAAACAGGAGAGAGAGCTCCACACAGCAAGATGGGTGCCTAACAAACAGGAGAGCTCCACACAGCAAGATGGGTGCCTAACAAACAGGAGAGAGAGCAAGATGGGTGTCTAACAAACAGGAGAGAGAGCTCCACACAGCAAGATGGGTGCCTAACAAAGAGAGAGCTCCACACAGCAAGATGGGTGTCTAACAAACAGGAGAGAGAGCTCCACACAGCAAGATGGTGTCTAACAAACAGGAGAGAGAGCTCCACACAGCAAGATGGGTGCCTAACAAACAGGACAGAGAGCTCCACACAGCAAGATGGTGTTTAACAAACAGGACAGAGAGCTCCACACAGCAAGATGGTGTTTAACAAACAGGAGAGAGAGCTCCACACAGCAAGATGGGTGCCTAACAAACAGGAGAGACAGCTCCACACAGCAAGATGGATGTCTAACAAACAGGACAGAGAGCTCCACACAGCAAGATGGGTGTCTAACAAACAGGAGAGAGAGCTCCACACAGCAAGATGGGTGGCTAACAAACAGGACAGAGAGCTCCACACAGCACGATGGGTGTCTAACAAACAGGAGAGAGAGCTCCACACAGCAAGATGGGTGTCTAACAAACAGGAGAGAGAGCTCCACACAGCAAGATAGGTGCCTAACAAACAGGAGAGCTCCACACAGCAAGATGGGTGCCTCACAAACAGGAGAGAGAGCTCCACACAGCAAGATGGGTGTCTAACAAACAGGAGAGAGAGCTCCACACAGCAAGATGGGTGTCTAACAAACAGGAGAGAGAGCTCCACACAGAAAGATGGATGTCTAACAAACAGGAGAGAGAGCTCCACACAGCAAGATGGGTGTCTAACAAACAGGAGAGAGAGCTCCACACAGCAAGATGGGTGCCTAACAAACAGGAGAGAGAGCTCCACACAGCAAGATGGGTGTCTAACAAACAGGAGAGAGAGCTCCACACAGCAAGATGGGTGTCTAACAAACAGGACAGAGAGCTCCACACAGCAAGATGGGTGTCTAACAAACAGGAGAGAGAGCTCCACACAGCAAGATGGGTGTCTAACAAACAGGAGAGAGAGCTCCACACAGTAAGATGGGTGTCTAACAAACAGGAGAGAGAGCTCCACACAGCAAGATGGGTGCCTAACAAACAGGAGAGCTCCACACAGCAAGATGGGTGCCTAACAAACAGGAGAGAGAGCAAGATGGGTGTCTAACAAACAGGAGAGAGAGCTCCACACAGCAAGATGGGTGCCTAACAAAGAGAGAGCTCCACACAGCAAGATGGGTGTCTAACAAACAGGAGAGAGAGCTCCACACAGCAAGATGGTGTCTAACAAACAGGAGAGAGAGCTCCACACAGCAAGATGGGTGTCTAACAAACAGGAGAGCTCCACACAGCAAGATGGGTGTCTAACAAACAGGAGAGAGAGCTCCACACAGCAAGATGGGTGCCTAACAAACAGGAGAGAGAGCTCCACACAGCAAGATGGGTGTCTAACAAACAGGAGAGAGAGCTCCACACAGCAAGATGGGTGTCTAACAAACAGGAGAGAGAGCTCCACACAGCAAGATGGGTGCCTAACAAACAGGAGAGAGAGCTCCACACAGCAAGATGGGTGTCTAACGAACAGGAGAGAGAGCTCCACACAGTAAGATGGTGTTAACAAACAGGAGAGCTCCACACAGCAAGATGGGTGCCTAACAAACAGGAGAGAGAGCTCCACACAGCAAGATGGGTGTCTAACAAACAGGACAGAGAGCTCCACACAGCAAGATGGGTGTCTAACAAACAGGAGAGAAAGCTCCACACAGCAAGATGGGTGTCTAACAAACAGGAGAGAGAGCTCCACACAGCAAGATGGGTGTCTAACAAACAGGACAGAGAGC
The DNA here is from genome assembly GCA_028752905.1 of Cladorhizidae sp. MBARI D1340-BT2. Lineage (NCBI taxonomy): Eukaryota > Metazoa > Porifera > Demospongiae > Poecilosclerida > Cladorhizidae > Cladorhizidae sp. MBARI D1340-BT2. Next base: position 19,226,035 of record JAQNBH010000010.1, read on the forward strand.
TCCACACAGCAAGATGGGTGTCTAACAAACAGGAGAGAGAGCTCCACACAGCAAGATGGGTGCCTAACAAACAGGACAGAGAGCTCCACACAGCAAGATGGGTGTCTAACAAACAGGAGAGAGAGCTCCATACAGCAAGATGGGTGCCTAACAAACAGGAGAGCTCCACACAGCAAGATGGGTGTCTAACAAACAGGAGAGAGAGCTCCACACAGCTAGATGGGTGCCTAACAAACAGGAGAGAGAGCTCCACACAGCAAGATGGGTGTCTAACAAACAGGAGAGAGAGCTCCACACAGCAAGATGGGTGCCTATCAAACAGGACAGAGAGCTCCACACAGCAAGATGGGTGTCTAACAAACAGGAGAGAGAGCTCCACACAGCAAGATGGGTGCCTAACAAACAGGAGAGCTCCACACAGCAAGATGGGTGTCTAACAAACAGGAGAGAGAGCTCCACACAGCAAGATGGGTGTCTAACAAACAGGAGAGAGAGCTCCACACAGCAAGATGGGTGTCTAACAAACAGGAGAGAGAGCTCCACACAGCAAGATGGGTGCCTAACAAACAGCTCCACACAGCAAGATGGGTGTCTAACAAACAGGACAGATAGCTCCACACAGCAAGATGGGTGCCTAACAAACAGGACAGAGAGCTCCACACAGCAAGATGGGTGTCTAACAAACAGGACAGAGAGCTCCACACAGCAAGATGGGTGCCTAACAAACAGGAGAGAGAACTCCACACAGCAAGATGGGTGCCTAACAAACAGGAGAGAGAGCTCCACACAGCAAGATGGGTGTCTAACAAACAGGAGAGAGAGCTCCACACAGCAAGATGGGTGCCTAACAAACAGGAGAGAGAGCTCCACACAGCAAGATGGGTGTCTAACAAACAGGAGAGCTCCACACAGCAAGATGTGTGTCTAACAAACAGGAGAGAGAGCTCCACACAGCAAGATGGGTGCCTAACAAACAGGAGAGAGAGCTCCACACAGCAAGATGGGTGTCTAACAAATAGGACAGAGAGCTCCACACAGCAAGATGGGTGTCTAACAAACAGGAGAGAGAGCTCCACACAGCAAGATGGGTGCCTAACAAACAGGAGAGAGAGCTCCACACAGCAAGATGGGTGTCTAACAAACAGGAGAGAGAGCTCCACACAGCAAGATGGGTGTCTAACAAACAGGACAGAGAGCTCCACACAGCAAGATGGGTGTCTAACAAACAGGAGAGAGAGCTCCACACAGCAAGATGGGTGTCTAACAAACAGGAGAGAGAGCTCCACACAGCAAGATGGGTGTCTAACAAACAGGAGAGAGAGCTCCACACAGCAAGATGGGTGCCTAACAAACAGGAGAGCTCCACACAGCAAGATGGGTGCCTAACAAACAGGAGAGAGAGCAAGATGGGTGTCTAACAAACAGGAGAGAGAGCTCCACACAGCAAGATGGGTGCCTAACAAAGAGAGAGCTCCACACAGCAAGATTGGTGTCTAACAAACAGGAGAGAGAGCTCCACACAGCAAGATGGTGTCTAACAAACAGGAGAGAGAGCTCCACACAGCAAGATGGGTGTCTAACAAACAGGAGAGCTCCACACAGCAAGATGGGTGTCTAACAAACAGGAGAGAGAGCTCCACACAGCAAGATGGGTGCCTAACAAACAGGAGAGAGAGCTCCACACAGCAAGATGGGTGTCTAACAAACAGGAGAGAGAGCTCCACACAGCAAGATGGGTGTCTAACAAACAGGAGAGAGAGCTCCACACAGCAAGATGGGTGCCTAACAAACAGGAGAGAGAGCTCCACACAGCAAGATGGGTGTCTAACGAACAGGAGAGAGAGCTCCACACAGTAAGATGGTGTTAACAAACAGGAGAGCTCCACACAGCAAGATGGGTGCCTAACAAACAGGAGAGAGAGCTCCACACCAGCAAGATGGGTGTCTAACAAACAGGACAGAGAGCTCCACACAGCAAGATGGGTGTCTAACAAACAGGAGAGAAAGCTCCACACAGCAAGATGGGTGTCTAACAAACAGGAGAGAGAGCTCCACACAGCAAGATGGGTGTCTAACAAACAGGACAGAGAGCTCCACACAGCAAGATGGGTGTCTAACAAACAGGAGAGAGAGCTCCACACAGCAAGATGGGTGTCTAACAAACAGGAGAGAGCTCCACACAGCAAGATGGGTGTCTAACAAACAGGAGAGAGAGCTCCACACAGTAAGATGGGTGCCTAACAAACAGGACAGAGAGCTCCACACAGCAAGATGGGTGTCTAACAAACAGGAGAGAGAGCTCCACACAGCAAGATGGGTGCCTAACAAACAGGAGAGCTCCACACAGCAAGATGGGTGTCTAACAAACAGGAGAGCTCCACACAGCAAGATGGGTGTCTAACAAACAGGAGAGAGAGCTGCACACAGCAAGATGGGTGTCTAACAAACAGGAGAGAGAGCTCCACACAGCAAGATGGGTGCCTAACAAACAGGAGAGAGAGCTCCACACAGCAAGATGGGTGTCTAACAAACAGGAGAGAGAGCTCCACACAGCAAGATGGGTGCCTAACAAACAGGACAGAGAGCTCCACACAGCAAGATGGGTGTCTAACAAACAGGAGAGAGAGCTCCACACAGCAAGATGGGTGCCTAACAAACAGGAGAGCTCCACACAGCAAGATGGGTGTCTAACAAACAGGAGAGAGAGCTCCACACAGCAAGATGGGTGTCTAACAAACAGGAGAGAGAGCTCCACACAGCAAGATGGGTGTCTAACAAACAGGAGAGAGAGCTCCACACAGCAAGATGGGTGCCTAACAAACAGCTCCACACAGCAAGATGGGTGTCTAACAAACAGGACAGAGAGCTCCACACAGCAAGATGGGTGCCTAACAAACAGGACAGAGAGCTCCACACAGCAAGATGGGTGTCTAACAAACAGGACAGAGAGCTCCACACAGCAAGATGGGTGCCTAACAAACAGGAGAGAGAACTCCACACAGCAAGATGGGTGCCTAACAAACAGGAGAGAGAGCTCCACACAGCAAGATGGGTGTCTAACAAACAGGAGAGAGAGCTCCACACAGCAAGATGGGTGTCTAACAAACAGGAGAGAGAGCTCCACACAGCAAGATGGGTGCCTAACAAACAGGAGAGAGAGCTCCACACAGCAAGATGGGTGCCTAACAAACAGGAGAGAGAGCTCCACACAGCAAGATGGGTGTCTAACAAACAGGAGAGAGAGCTCCACACAGCAAGATGGGTGTCTAACAAACAGGAGAGCTCCACACAGCAAGATGGGTGTCTAACAAACAGGACAGAGAGCTCCACACAGCAAGATGGGTGTCTAACAAACAGGAGAGAGAGCTCCACACAGCAAGATGGGTGTCTAACAAACAGGAGAGAGAGCTCCACACAGCAAGATGGGTGCCTAACAAACAGGAGAGCTCCACACAGCAAGATGGGTGTCTAACAAACAGGAGAGAGAGCTCCACACAGCAAGATGGGTGTCTAACAAACAGGAGAGAGAGCTACACACAGCAAGATGGGTGCCTAACAAACAGCTCCACACAGCAAGATGGGTGTCTAACAAACAGGACAGAGAGCTCCACACAGCAAGATGGGTGCCTAACAAACAGGACAGAGAGCTCCACACAGCAAGATGGGTGTCTAACAAACAGGACAGAGAGCTCCACACAGCAAGATGGGTGCCTAACAAACAGGAGAGAGAACTCCACACAGCAAGATGGGTGCCTAACAAACAGGAGAGAGAGCTCCACACAGCAAGATGGGTGCCTAACAAACAGGAGAGAGAGCTCCACACAGCAAGATGGGTGTCTAACAAATAGGACAGAGAGCTCCACACAGCAAGATGGGTGTCTAACAAACAGGAGAGAGAGCTCCACACAGCAAGATGGGTGCCTAACAAACAGGAGAGAGAGCTCCACACAGCAAGATGGGTGTCTAACAAACAGGAGAGAGAGCTCCACACAGCAAGATGGGTGTCTAACAAACAGGACAGAGAGCTCCACACAGCAAGATGGGTGTCTAACAAACAGGAGAGAGAGCTCCACACAGCAAGATGGGTGTCTAACAAACAGGAGAGAGAGCTCCACACAGCAAGATGGGTGTCTAACAAACAGGAGAGAGAGCTCCACACAGCAAGATGGGTGCCTAACAAACAGGAGAGCTCCACACAGCAAGATGGGTGCCTAACAAACAGGAGAGAGAGCAAGATGGGTGTCTAACAAACAGGAGAGAGAGCTCCACACAGCAAGATGGGTGCCTAACAAAGAGAGAGCTCCACACAGCAAGATTGGTGTCTAACAAACAGGAGAGAGAGCTCCACACAGCAAGATGGTGTCTAACAAACAGGAGAGAGAGCTCCACACAGCAAGATGGGTGTCTAACAAACAGGAGAGCTCCACACAGCAAGATGGGTGTCTAACAAACAGGAGAGAGAGCTCCACACAGCAAGATGGGTGCCTAACAAACAGGAGAGAGAGCTCCACACAGCAAGATGGGTGTCTAACAAACAGGAGAGAGAGCTCCACACAGCAAGATGGGTGTCTAACAAACAGGAGAGAGAGCTCCACACAGCAAGATGGGTGCCTAACAAACAGGAGAGAGAGCTCCACACAGCAAGATGGGTGTCTAACGAACAGGAGAGAGAGCTCCACACAGTAAGATGGTGTTAACAAACAGGAGAGCTCCACACAGCAAGATGGGTGCCTAACAAACAGGAGAGAGAGCTCCACACCAGCAAGATGGGTGTCTAACAAACAGGACAGAGAGCTCCACACAGCAAGATGGGTGTCTAACAAACAGGAGAGAAAGCTCCACACAGCAAGATGGGTGTCTAACAAACAGGAGAGAGAGCTCCACACAGCAAGATGGGTGTCTAACAAACAGGACAGAGAGCTCCACACAGCAAGATGGGTGTCTAACAAACAGGAGAGAGAGCTCCACACAGCAAGATGGGTGTCTAACAAACAGGAGAGAGCTCCACACAGCAAGATGGGTGTCTAACAAACAGGAGAGAGAGCTCCACACAGTAAGATGGGTGCCTAACAAACAGGACAGAGAGCTCCACACAGCAAGATGGGTGTCTAACAAACAGGAGAGAGAGCTCCACACAGCAAGATGGGTGCCTAACAAACAGGAGAGCTCCACACAGCAAGATGGGTGTCTAACAAACAGGAGAGCTCCACACAGCAAGATGGGTGTCTAACAAACAGGAGAGAGAGCTGCACACAGCAAGATGGGTGTCTAACAAACAGGAGAGAGAGCTCCACACAGCAAGATGGGTGCCTAACAAACAGGAGAGAGAGCTCCACACAGCAAGATGGGTGTCTAACAAACAGGAGAGAGAGCTCCACACAGCAAGATGGGTGCCTAACAAACAGGACAGAGAGCTCCACACAGCAAGATGGGTGTCTAACAAACAGGAGAGAGAGCTCCACACAGCAAGATGGGTGCCTAACAAACAGGAGAGCTCCACACAGCAAGATGGGTGTCTAACAAACAGGAGAGAGAGCTCCACACAGCAAGATGGGTGTCTAACAAACAGGAGAGAGAGCTCCACACAGCAAGATGGGTGTCTAACAAACAGGAGAGAGAGCTCCACACAGCAAGATGGGTGCCTAACAAACAGCTCCACACAGCAAGATGGGTGTCTAACAAACAGGACAGAGAGCTCCACACAGCAAGATGGGTGCCTAACAAACAGGACAGAGAGCTCCACACAGCAAGATGGGTGTCTAACAAACAGGACAGAGAGCTCCACACAGCAAGATGGGTGCCTAACAAACAGGAGAGAGAACTCCACACAGCAAGATGGGTGCCTAACAAACAGGAGAGAGAGCTCCACACAGCAAGATGGGTGTCTAACAAACAGGAGAGAGAGCTCCACACAGCAAGATGGGTGTCTAACAAACAGGAGAGAGAGCTCCACACAGCAAGATGGGTGCCTAACAAACAGGAGAGAGAGCTCCACACAGCAAGATGGGTGCCTAACAAACAGGAGAGAGAGCTCCACACAGCAAGATGGGTGTCTAACAAACAGGAGAGAGAGCTCCACACAGCAAGATGGGTGTCTAACAAACAGGAGAGCTCCACACAGCAAGATGGGTGTCTAACAAACAGGACAGAGAGCTCCACACAGCAAGATGGGTGTCTAACAAACAGGAGAGAGAGCTCCACACAGCAAGATGGGTGTCTAACAAACAGGAGAGAGAGCTCCACACAGCAAGATGGGTGCCTAACAAACAGGAGAGCTCCACACAGCAAGATGGGTGTCTAACAAACAGGAGAGAGAGCTCCACACAGCAAGATGGGTGTCTAACAAACAGGAGAGAGAGCTACACACAGCAAGATGGGTGCCTAACAAACAGCTCCACACAGCAAGATGGGTGTCTAACAAACAGGACAGAGAGCTCCACACAGCAAGATGGGTGCCTAACAAACAGGACAGAGAGCTCCACACAGCAAGATGGGTGTCTAACAAACAGGACAGAGAGCTCCACACAGCAAGATGGGTGCCTAACAAACAGGAGAGAGAACTCCACACAGCAAGATGGGTGCCTAACAAACAGGAGAGAGAGCTCCACACAGCAAGATGGGTGTCTAACAAACAGGAGAGCTCCACACAGCAAGATGGGTGTCTAACAAACAGGAGAGAGAGCTCCACACAGCAAGATGGGTGTCTAACAAACAGGAGAGAGAGCTCCACACAGCAAGATGGGTGTCTAACAAACAGGAGAGAGAGCTCCACACAGCAAGATGGGTGCCTAACAAACAGGAGAGAGAGCTCCAAACAGCAAGATGGGTGCCTAACAAACAGGAGAGCTCCACACAGCAAGATGGGTGTCTAACAAACAGGAGAGAGAGCTCCACACAGCAAGATGGGTGCCTACCAAACAGGAGAGCTCCACACAGCAAGATGGGTGTCTAACAAACAGGAGAGAGAGCTCCACACAGCAAGATGGGTGCCTAACAAACAGGACAGAGAGCTCCACACAGCAAGATGGTGTTTAACAAACAGGACAGAGAGCTCCACACAGCAAGATGGTGTTTAACAAACAGGAGAGAGAGCTCCACATAGCAAGATGGGTGCCTAACAAACAGGAGAGACAGCTCCACACAGCAAGATGGGTGCCTAACAAACAGGAGAGAGAGCTCCACACAGCAAGATGGGTGTCTAACAAACAGGAGAGAGAGCTCCACACAGCAAGATGGGTGTCTAACAAACAGGAGAGCTCCACACAGCAAGATGGGTGTCTAACAAACAGGAGAGAGAGCTCCACACAGCAAGATAGGTGCCTAACAAACAGGAGAGCTCCACACAGCAAGATGGGTGCCTAACAAACAGGAGAGAGAGCTCCACACAGCAAGATGGGTGTCTAACAAACAGGAGAGAGAGCTCCACACAGCAAGATGGGTGTCTAACAAACAGGAGAGAGAGCTCCACACAGAAAGATGGATGTCTAACAAACAGGAGAGAGAGCTCCACACAGCAAGATGGGTGTCTAACAAACAGGAGAGAGAGCTCCACACAGCAAGATGGGTGCCTAACAAACAGGAGAGAGAGCTCCACACAGCAAGATGGGTGTCTAACAAACAGGAGAGAGAGCTCCACACAGCAAGATGGGTGTCTAACAAACAGGACAGAGAGCTCCACACAGCAAGATGGGTGTCTAACAAACAGGAGAGAGAGCTCCACACAGCAAGATGGGTGTCTAACAAACAGGAGAGAGAGCTCCACACAGCAAGATGGGTGCCTAACAAACAGGAGAGAGAGCAAGATGGGTGTCTAACAAACAGGAGAGAGAGCTCCACACAGCAAGATGGGTGCCTAACAAAGAGAGAGCTCCACACAGCAAGATGGGTGTCTAACAAACAGGAGAGAGAGCTCCACACAGCAAGATGGTGTCTAACAAACAGGAGAGAGAGCTCCACACAGCAAGATGGGTGTCTAACAAACAGGAGAGCTCCACACAGCAAGATGGGTGTCTAACAAACAGGAGAGAGAGCTCCACACAGCAAGATGGGTGTCTAACAAACAGGAGAGAGAGCTCCACACAGCAAGATGGGTGTCTAACAAACAGGAGAAAGAGCTCCACACAGCAAGATGGGTGCCTAACAAACAGGAGAGAGAGCTCCACACAGCAAGATGGGTGTCTAACAAACAGGAGAGAGAGCTCCACACAGCAAGATGGGTGTCTAACAAACAGGAGAGCTCCACACAGCAAGATGGGTGCCTAACAAACAGGAGAGCTCCACACAGCAAGATGGGTGCCTAACAAACAGGAGAGAGAGCTCCACACAGCAAGATGGGTGTCTAACAAACAGGAGAGAGAGCTCCACACAGCAAGATGGGTGCCTAACAAACAGGAGAGAGAGCTCCACACAGCAAGATGGGTGCCTAACAAACAGGAGAGAGAGCTCCACACAGCAAGATGGGTGTCTAACAAACAGGAGAGAGAGCTCCACACAGCAAGATTGGTGCCTAACAAACAGGAGAGAGAGCTCCACACAGCAAGATGGGTGTCTAACGAACAGGAGAGAGAGCTCCACACAGTAAGATGGTGTTAACAAACAGGAGAGCTCCACACAGCAAGATGGGTGCCTAACAAACAGGAGAGAGAGCTCCACACAGCAAGATGGGTGTCTAACAAACAGGAGAGAGAGCTCCACACAGCAAGATGGGTGCCTAACAAACAGGAGAGAGAGCTCCACACAGCAAGATGGGTGTCTAACAAACAGGAGAGAGAGCTCCACACAGCAAGATGGGTGCCTAACAAACAGGAGAGAGAGCTCCACACAGCAAGATGGGTGTCTAACAAACAGGAGAGAGAGCTCCACACAGCAAGATGGGTGCCTAACAAACAGGAGAGAGAGCTCCACACAGCAAGATGGGTGTCTAACAAACAGGAGAGCTCCACACAGCAAGATGGGTGCCTAACAAACAGGAGAGAGAGCTCCACACAGCAAGATGGGTGCCTAACAAACTGGAGAGAGAGCTTCACACAGCAAGATGGGTATCTAACAAACAGGAGAGAGAGCTCCAAACAGCAAGATGGGTGTCTAACAAACAGGAGAGCTCCACACAGCAAGATGGGTGTCTAACAAACAGGAGAGAGAGCTCCACACAGCAAGATGGGTGTCTAACAAACAGGAGAGAGAGCTCCACACAGCAAGATGGGTGCCTAACAAACAGGAGAGAGAGAGCTCCACACAGCAAGATGGGTGCATAACAAACAGGACAGAGAGCTCCACACAGCAAGATGGGTGTCTAACAAACAGGAGAGAGAGCTCCACACAGCAAGATGGGTGTCTAACAAACAGGAGAGCTCCACAAAGCAAGATGGGTGCCTAACAAACAGGTCCACACAGCAAGATGGGTGTCTAACAAACAGGAGAGATAACAAACAGGAGAGAGAGCTCCACACAGCAAGATGGATGTCTAACAAACAGGAGAGAGAGCTCCACACAGCAAGATGGGTGTCTAACAAACAGGAGAGAGAGCTCCACACAGCAAGATGGGTGTCTAACAAACAGGAGAGAGAGCTCCACACAGCAAGATGGGTGTCTAACAAACAGGAGAGAGAGCTCCACACAGCAAGATGGGTGTCTAACAAACAGGAGAGAGAGCTCCACACAGCAAGATGGGTGTCTAACAAACAGGAGAGAAAGCTCCACACAGTAAGATGGGTGTCTAACAAACAGAAGAGAGAGCTCCACACAGCAAGATGGGTGTCTAACAAACAGGAGAGAGAGCTCCACACAGCAAGATGGGTGACTAACAAACAGGAGAGAGAGCTCCACACAGCAAGATGGGTGTCTAACAAACAGGAGAGAGAGCTCCACACAGCAAGATGGGTGTCTAAAAAACAGGAGAGCTCCACACAGCAAGATGGGTGTCTAACAAACAGAAGAGCTCCACAAAGCAAGATGTGTGCCTAACAAACAGGAGAGCTCCACACAGCAAGATGGGTGTCTAACAAACAGGAGAGCTCCACACAGCAAGATGGGTGTCTAACAAACAGGAGAGAGAGCTCCACACAGCAAGATGGGTGCCTAACAAACAGGAGAGAGAGCTCCACACAGCAAGATGGGTGTATAACAAACAGGAGAGCTCCACACAGCAAGATGGGTGCCTAACAAACAGGAGAGAGAGCTCCACACAGCAAGATGGGTGCCTAACAAACAGGAGAGAGAGCTCCACACAGCAAGATGGGTGTCTAACAAACAGGAGAGAGAGCTCCACACAGCAAGATGGGTGTCTAACAAACAGGAGAGAGAGCTCCACACAGCAAGATGGGTGCCTAACAAACAGGAGAGAGAGCTCCACAGAGCAAGATGGGTGCCTAACAAAGAGAGAGAGCTCCACACAGCAAGATGGGTGCCTAACAAAGAGAGAGAGCTCCACACAGCAAGATGGGTGTCTAACAAACAGGAGAGCTCCACACAGCAAGATGGGTGCCTAACAAACAGGAGAGAGAGCTCCACACAGCAAGATGGGTGTCTAACAAACAGGTCCACACAGCAAGATGGGTGTCTAACAAACAGGACAGAGAGCTCCACAGAGCAAGATGGGTGTCTAACAAACAGGAGAGCTCCACACAGCAAGATGGGTGTCTAACAAACAGGAGAGCTCCACACAGCAAGATGGGTGTCTGACAAACAGGAGAGAGAGCTCCACACAGCAAGATGGGTGCCTAACAAACAGGAGAGAGAGCTCCACACAGCAAGATGGGTGTCTAACAAACAGGAGAGAGAGCTCCACACAGCAAGATGGGTGTCTAACAAACAGGAGAGAGAGCTCCACACAGCAAGATGGGTGCCTAACAAACAGGAGAGAGAGCTCCACACAGCAAGATGGGTGTCTAACAAACAGGAGAGAGAGCTCCACACAGCAAGATGGGTGTCTAACAAACAGGAGAGAGAGCTCCACACAGCAAGATGGGTGTCTAACAAACAGGAGAGAGAGCTCCACACAGCAAGATGGGTGTCTAACAAACAGGAGAGAGAGCTCCACACAGCAAGATGGGTGTCTAATAAACAGGAGAGCTCCACACAGCAAGATTGGTGTCTAACAAACAGGAGAGCTCCACACAGCAAGATGGGTGCCTAACAAACAGGAGAGAGAGCTCCATACAGCAAGATGGGTGTCTAACAAACAGGAGAGAGAGCTCCACACAGCAAGATGGGTGTCTAACAAACAGGAGAGAGAGCTCCACACAGCAAGATGGGTGTCTAACAAACAGGAGAGAGAGCTCCACACAGCAAGATGGGTGTCTAACAAACAGGAGAGAGAGCTCCACACAGCAAGATGGGTGCCTAACAAACAGGAGAGCTCCACACAGCAAGATGGGTGTCTAACAAACAGGAGAGAGAGCTCCACACAGCAAGATGGGTGCCTAACAAACAGGACAGAGAGCTCCACACAGCAAGATGGGTGCCTAACAAACAGGAGAGAGAGCTCCACACAGCAAGATGGGTGTCTAACAAACAGGAGAGAGAGCTCCACACAGCAAGATGGGTGTCTAACAAACAGGAGAGAGAGCTCCACACAGCAAGATGGGTGCCTAACAAACAGGACAGAGAGCTCCACACAGCAAGATGGGTGCCTAACAAACAGAAGAGAGAGCTCCACACAGCAAGATGGGTGCCTAACAAAGAGAGAGAGCTCCACACAGCAAGATGGGTGCCTAACAAACAGGAGAGAGAGCTCCACACAGCAAGATGGGTGTCTAACAAACAGGAGAAAGAGCTCCACACAGCAAGATGGGTGTCTAACAAACAGGAGAGAGAGCTCCACACAGCAAGATGGGTGCCTAACAAACAGGAGAGAGAGCTCCACACAGCAAGATGGGTGCCTAACAAACAGGAGAGCTCCACACAGCAAGATGGGTGCCTAACAAACAGGAGAGAGAGCTCCACACAGCAAGATGGGTGTCTAACAAACAGGAGAGCTCCACACAGCAAGATGGCGTCTAACAAACAGGAGAGAGAGCTCCACACAGCAAGATGGGTGTCTAACAAACAGGAGAGAGAGCTCCACACAGCAAGATGGGTGCCTAACAAACAGGAGAGAGAGCTCCACACAGCAAGATGGGTGTCTAACAAACAGGAGAGAGAGCTCCACACAGCAAGATGGGTGTCTAATAAACAGGAGAGAGAGCTCCACACAGCAAGATGGGTGTCTAACAAACAGGAGAGAGAGCTCCACACAGCAAGATGGGTGTCTAACAAACATGAGAGAAAGCTCCACACAGTAAGATGGGTGTCTAACAAACAGAAGAGAGAGCTCCACACAGCAAGATGGGTGTCTAACAAACAGGAGAGAGAGCTCCACACAGCAAGATGGGTGACTAACAAACAGGAGAGAGAGCTCCACACAGCAAGATGGGTGTCTAACAAACAGGAGAGAGAGCTCCACACAGCAAGATGGGTGTCTAAAAAACAGGACAGAGAGCTCCACACAGCAAGATGGGTGTCTAACAAACAGAAGAGCTCCACAAAGCAAGATGTGTGCCTAACAAACAGGAGAGCTCCACACAGCAAGATGGGTGTCTAACAAACAGGAGAGCTCCACACAGCAAGATGGGTGTCTAACAAACAGGAGAGAGAGCTCCACACAGCAAGATGGGTGCCTAACAAACAGGAGAGAGAGCTCCACACAGCAAGATGGGTGTCTAACAAACAGGAGAGCTCCACACAGCAAGATGGGTGCCTAACAAACAGGAGAGAGAGCTCCACACAGCAAGATGGGTGCCTAACAAACAGGAGAGAGAGCTCCACACAGCAAGATGGGTGTCTAACAAACAGGAGAGAGAGCTCCACACAGCAAGATGGGTGTCTAACAAACAGGAGAGAGAGCTCCACACAGCAAGATGGGTGCCTAACAAACAGGAGAGAGAGCTCCACAGAGCAAGATGGGTCCCTAACAAAGAGAGAGAGCTCCACACAGCAAGATGGGTGCCTAACAAAGAGAGAGAGCTCCACACAGCAAGATGGGTGTCTAACAAACAGGAGAGCTCCACACAGCAAGATGGGTGCCTAACAAACAGGAGAGAGAGCTCCACACAGCAAGATGGGTGTCTAACAAACAGGTCCACACAGCAAGATGGGTGTCTAACAAACAGGACAGAGAGCTCCACAGAGCAAGATGGGTGTCTAACAAACAGGAGAGCTCCACACAGCAAGATGGGTGTCTAACAAACAGGAGAGCTCCACACAGCAAGATGGGTGTCTGACAAACAGGAGAGAGAGCTCCACACAGCAAGATGGGTGCCTAACAAACAGGAGAGAGAGCTCCACACAGCAAGATGGGTGTCTAACAAACAGGAGAGAGAGCTCCACACAGCAAGATGGGTGTCTAACAAACAGGAGAGAGAGCTCCACACAGCAAGATGGGTGCCTAACAAACAGGAGAGAGAGCTCCACACAGCAAGATGGGTGTCTAACAAACAGGAGAGAGAGCTCCACACAGCAAGATGGGTGTCTAACAAACAGGAGAGAGAGCTCCACACAGCAAGATGGGTGTCTAACAAACAGGAGAGAGAGTTCCACACAGCAAGATGGGTGTCTAACAAACAGGAGAGAGAGCTCCACACAGCAAGATGGGTGTCTAATAAACAGGAGAGCTCCACACAGCAAGATTGGTGTCTAACAAACAGGAGAGCTCCACACAGCAAGATGGGTGCCTAACAAACAGGAGAGAGAGCTCCATACAGCAAGATGGGTGTCTAACAAACAGGAGAGAGAGCTCCACACAGCAAGATGGGTGTCTAACAAACAGGAGAGAGAGCTCCACACAGCAAGATGGGTGTCTAACAAACAGGAGAGAGAGCTCCACACAGCAAGATGGGTGTCTAACAAACAGGAGAGAGAGCTCCACACAGCAAGATGGGTGCCTAACAAACAGGAGAGCTCCACACAGCAAGATGGGTGTCTAACAAACAGGAGAGAGAGCTCCACACAGCAAGATGGGTGCCTAACAAACAGGAGAGAGAGCTCCACACAGCAAGATGGGTGCCTAACAAACAGGAGAGAGAGCTCCACACAGCAAGATGGGTGTCTAACAAACAGGAGAGAGAGCTCCACACAGCAAGATGGGTGTCTAACAAACAGGAGAGAGAGCTCCACACAGCAAGATGGGTGCCTAACAAACAGGACAGAGAGCTCCACACAGCAAGATGGGTGCCTAACAAACAGAAGAGAGAGCTCCACACAGCAAGATGGGTGCCTAACAAAGAGAGAGAGCTCCACACAGCAAGATGGGTGCCTAACAAACAGGAGAGAGAGCTCCACACAGCAAGATGGGTGTCTAACAAACAGGAGAGAGAGCTCCACACAGCAAGATGGGTGTCTAACAAACAGGAGAGAGAGCTCCACACAGCAAGATGGGTGCCTAACAAACAGGAGAGAGAGCTCCACACAGCAAGATGGGTGCCTAACAAACAGGAGAGCTCCACACAGCAAGATGGGTGCCTAACAAACAGGAGAGAGAGCTCCACACAGCAAGATGGGTGTCTAACAAACAGGAGAGCTCCACACAGCAAGATGGCGTCTAACAAACAGGAGAGAGAGCTCCACACAGCAAGATGGGTGTCTAACAAACAGGAGAGAGAGCTCCACACAGCAAGATGGGTGCCTAACAAACAGGAGAGAGAGCTCCACACAGCAAGATGGGTGTCTAACAAACAGGAGAGAGAGCTCCACACAGCAAGATGGGTGTCTAACAAACAGGAGAGAGAGCTCCACACAGCAAGATGGGTGTCTAACAAACAGGAGAGAGAGCTCCACACAGCAAGATGGGTGCCTAACAAACAGGAGAGAGAGCTCCACACAGCAAGATGGGTGTCTGACAAACAGGAGAGAGAGCTCCACACAGCAAGATGGTGTCTAACAAACAGGAGAGAGAGCTCCACACAGCAAGATGGGTGTCTAACAAACAGGAGAGAGAGCTCCACACAGCAAGATGGGTGTCTAACAAACAGGACAGAGAGCTCCACACAGCAAGATGGGTGCCTAACCAACAGGAGAGAGAGCTCCACCCAGCAAGATGGGTGCCTAACAAACAGGACAGAGAGCTCCACACAGCAAGATGGGTGTCTAACAAACAGGACAGAGAGCTCCACACAGCAAGATGGGTGCCTAACAAACAGGACAGAGAGCTCCACACAGCATGATGGTGCCTAACAAACAGGAGAGAGAGCTTCACTCAGCAAGATGGGTGTCTAACAAACAGGAGAGAGAGCTCCACACAGCAAGATGGGTGTCTAACAAACAGGAGAGAGAGCTCCACACAGCAAGATGGGTGTCTAACAAACAGGAGAGAGAGCTCCACACAGCAAGATGGGTGTCTAACAAACAGGAGAGAGAGCTCCACACAGCAAGATGGGTGTCTAACAAACAGGAGAGCTCCACACAGCAAGATGGGTGCCTAACAAACAGGAGAGAGAGCTCCACACAGCAAGATGGGTGTCTAACAAACAGGAGAGAGAGCTCCACACAGCAAGATGGGTGTCTAACAAACAGGAGAGAGAGCTCCACACAGCAAGATGGGTGTCTAACAAACAGGAGAGAGAGCTCCACACAGCAAGATGGTGTCTAACAAACAGGAGAGAGAGCTCCACACAGCAAGATGGGTGTCTAACAAACAGGAGAGAGAGCTCCACACAGCAAGATGGGTGCCTAACAAACAGGAGAGAGAGCTCCACACAGCAAGATGGGTGTCTAACAAACAGGAGAGAGAGCTCCACACAGCAAGATGGGTGCCTAACAAACAGGAGAGAGAGCTCCACACAGCAAGATGGGTGTCTAACAAACAGGAGAGAGAGCTCCACACAGCAAGATGAGTGCCTAACAAACAGGAGAGCTCCACACAGCAAGATGGGTGTCTAACAAACAGGAGAGAGAGCTCCACACAGCAAGATGGGTGCCTAACAAACAGGAGAGAGAGCTCCACACAGCAAGATGGGTGCCTAACAAACAGGAGAGAGAGCTCCACACAGCAAGATGGGTGTCTAACAAACAGGAGAGAGAGCTCCACACAGCAAGATGGGTGTCTAACAAACAGGACAGAGAGCTCCACACAGCAAGATGGGTGTCTAACAAACAGGAGAGCTCCACACAGCAAGATGGGTGCCTAACAAACAGGAGAGAGAGCTCCACACAGCAAGATGGGTGCCTAACAAACAGGAGAGAGAGCTCCACACAGCAAGATGGGTGTCTAACATTCAGGAGAGAGAGCTCCACACAGCAAGATGGGTGTCTAACAAATAGGAGAGAGAGCTCCACACAGCAAGATGGGTGTCTAACAAACAGGAGAGAGAGCTCCACACAGCAAGATGGGTGTCTAACAAACAGGAGAGAGAGCTCCACACAGCAAGATGGGTGTCTAACAAACAGGAGAGAGAGCTCCACACCGCAAGATGGGTGTCTAACAAACAGGAGAGAGAGCTCCACACAGCAAGATGGGTGTCTAACAAACAGGAGAGAGAGCTCCACACAGCAAGATGGGTGCCTAACAAACAGGAGAGAGAGCTCCACACAGCAAGATGGGTGTCTAACAAACAGGAGAGAGAGCTCCACACAGCAAGATGGATGTCTAACAAACAGGACAGAGAGCTCCACACAGCAAGATGGGTGTCTAACAAACAGGAGAGCTCCACACAGCAAGATGGGTGTCTAACAAACAGGACAGAGAGCTCCACACAGCAAGATGGGTGTCTAACAAACAGGAAAGAGAGCTCCACACAGCAAGATGGGTGTCTAACAAACAGGAGAGAGAGCACCATACAGCAAGATAGGTGCCTAACAAACAGGAGAGCTCCACACAGCAAGATGGGTGTCTAACAAACAGGAGAGAGAGCTCCACACAGCAAGATGGGTGTCTAACAAACAGGAGAGAGAGCTCCACACAGCAAGATGGGTGTCTAACAAACAGGACAGAGAGCTCCACACAGCAAGATGGGTGTCTAACAAACAGGAGAGCTCCACACAGCAAGATGGGTGTCTAACGAACAGGAGAGAGAGCTCCACACAGCAAGATGGGTGCCTAACAAACAGGACAGAGAGCTCCACACAGCAAGATGGGTGTCTAACAAACAGGAGAGAGAGCTCCACACAGCAAGATGGGTGCCTAACAAACAGGAGAGAGAGCTCCACACAGCAAGATGGGTGTCTAACAAACAGGAGAGCTCCACACAGCAAGATGGGTGTCTAACAAACAGGAGAGAGAGCTCCACACAGCAAGATGGGTGTCTAACAAACAGGAGAGAGAGCTCCACACAGCAAGATGGGTGCCTAACAAACAGGAGAGAGAGCTCCACACAGCAAGATGGGTGCCTAACAAACGGACAGAGAGCTCCACACAGCAAGATGGGTGCCTAACAAACAGGAGAGAGAGCTCCACACAGCAAGATGGGTGCCTAACAAACAGGACAGAGAGCTCCACACAGCAAGATGGGTGCCTAACAAACAGGAGAGAGAGCTCCACACAGCAAGATGGGTGTCTAACAAACAGGAGAGCTCCACACAGCAAGATGGGTGCCTAACAAACAGGAGAGAGAGCTCCACACAGCAAGATGGGTGTCTAACAAACAGGAGAGAGAGCTCCACACAGCAAGATGGGTGTCTAACAAACAGGAGAGAGAGCTCCACACAGCAAGATGGGTGTCTAACAAACAGGAGAGCTCCACACAGCAAGATGGGTGCCTAACAAACAGGAGAGAGAGCTCCACACAGCAAGATGGGTGTCTAACAAACAGGAGAGCTCCACACAGCAAGATGGGTGCCTAACAAACAGGAGAGAGAGCTCCACACAGCAAGATGGGTGTCTAACAAACAGGAGAGCTCCACACAGCAAGATGGGTGTCTAACAAACAGGACAGAGAGCTCCACACAGCAAGATGGGTGTCTAACAAACAGGAGAGAGAGCTCCACACAGCAAGATGGGTGTCTAACAAACAGGAGAGAGAACTCCACACAGCAAGATGGGTGTCTAACAAACAGGAGAGAGAGCTCCACACAGCAAGATGGGTGTCTAACAAACAGGAGAGAGAGCTTCACACAGCAAGATGGGTATCTAACAAACAGGAGAGAGAGCTCCAAACAGCAAGATGGGTGTCTAACAAACAGGAGAGCTCCACACAGCAAGATGGGTGCCTAACAAACAGGAGAGAGAGCTCCACACAGCAAGATGGGTGTCTAACAAACAGGAGAGCTCCACACAGCAAGATGGGTGTCTAACAAACAGGAGAGAGAGCTCCACACAGCAAGATTGGTGTCTAACAAACAGGAGAGCTCCACACAGCAAGATGGGTGTCTAACAAACAGGAGAGAGAGCTCCACACAGCAAGATGGGTGTCTAACAAACAAGAGAGAGAGCTCCACACAGCAAGATGGGTGTCTAACAAACAGGAGAGAGAGCTCCACACAGCAAGATGGGTGCCTAACAAACAGGAGAGAGAGCTCCACACAGCAAGATGGGTGCCTAACAAACAGGAGAGAGAGCTCCACACAGCAAGATGGGTGTCTAACAAACAGGAGAGAGAGCTCCACACAGCAAGATGGGTGTCTAACAAACAGGAGAGAGAGCTCCACACAGCAAGATGGGTGTCTAACAAACAGGAGAGAGAGCTCCACACAGCAAGATGGGTGTCTAACAAACAGGAGAGAGAGCTCCACACAGCAAGATGGATGCCTAACAAACAGGAGAGAGAGCTCCACACAGCAAGATGGGTGTCTAACAAACAGGAGAGAGAGCTCCACACAGCAAGATGGGTGTCTAACAAACAGGACAGAGAGCTCCACACAGCAAGATGGGTGTCTAACAAACAGGAGAGAGAGCTCCACACAGCAAGATGGGTGTCTAACAAACAGGGGAGAGCTCAACACAGCAAGATGGGTGTCTAACAAACAGGAGAGAGAGCTCCACACAGCAAGATGGGTGCCTAACAAACAGGAGAGAGAGCTCCACACAGCAAGATGGGTGTCTAACAAACAGGAGAGAGAGCTCCACACAGCAAGATGGGTGTCTAACAAACAGGAGAGAGAGCTCCACACAGCAAGATGGGTGTCTAACAAACAGGAGAGAGAGCTCCACACAGCAAGATGGGTGTCTAACAAACAGAAGAGAGAGCTCCACACAGCAAAATGGGTGCCTAACAAACAGGAGAGCTCCACACAGCAAGATGGGTGTCTAACAAACAGGAGAGAGAGCTCCACACAGCAAGATGGGTGCCTAACAAACAGGAGAGAGAGCTCCACACAGCAAGATGGGTGTCTAACAAACAGGAGAGCTCCACACAGCAAGATGGTGTCTAACAAACAGGAGAGAGAGCTCCACACAGCAAGATGGGTGTCTAACAAACAGGAGAGAGAGCTCCACACACCAAGATAGGTGTCTAACAAACAGGAGAGAGAGCTCCACACAGCAAGATGGGTGCCTAACAAACAGGAGAGAGAGCTCCACACAGCAAGATGGGTGTCTAACAAACAGGAGAGAGAGCTCCACACAGCAAGATGGGTGTCTAACAAACAGGAGAGAGAGCTCCACACAGCAAGATGGGTGCCTAACAAACAGGAGAGAGAGCTCCAAACAGCAAGATGGGTGCCTAACAAAGAGAGAGAGCTCCACACAGCAAGATGGGTGCCTAACAAAGAGAGAGAGCTCCACACAGCAAGATGGGTGTCTAACAAACAGGAGAACTCCACACAGCAAGATGGGTGCCTAACAAACAGGAGAGAGAGCTCCACACAGCAAGATGGGTGTCTAACAAACAGGTCCACACAGCAAGATGGGTGTCTAACAAACAGGACAGAGAGCTCCACACAGCAAGATGGGTGTCTAACAAACAGGAGAGCTCCACACAGCAAGATGGGTGTCTAACAAACAGGAGAGCTCCACACAGCAAGATGGGTGTCTGACAAACAGGAGAGAGAGCTCCACACAGCAAGATGGGTGCCTAACAAACAGGAGAGAGAGCTCAACACAGCAAGATGGGTGTCTAACAAACAGGAGAGAGAGCTCCACACAGCAAGATGGGTGTCTAACAAACAGGAGAGAGAGCTCCACACAGCAAGATGGGTGCCTAACAAACAGGAGAGAGAGCTCCACACAGCAAGATGGGTGTCTAACAAACAGGAGAGAGAGCTCCACACAGCAAGATGGGTGTCTAACAAACAGGAGAGAGAGCTCCACACAGCAAGATGGGTGTCTAATAAACAGGAGAGCTCCACACAGCAAGATTGGTGTCTAACAAACAGGAGAGCTCCACACAGCAAGATGGGTGCCTAACAAACAGGAGAGAGAGCTCCATACAGCAAGATGGGTGTCTAACAAACTGGAGAGAGAGCTCCACACAGCAAGATGGGTGTCTAACAAACAGGAGAGAGAGCTCCACACAGCAAGATGGGTGTCTAACAAACAGGAGAGAGAGCTCCACACAGCAAGATGGGTGTCTAACAAACAGGAGAGAGAGCTCCACACAGCAAGATGGGTGCCTAACAAACAGGAGAGCTCCACACAGCAAGATGGGTGTCTAACAAACAGGAGAGAGAGCTCCACACAGCAAGATGGGTGCCTAACAAACAGGAGAGAGAGCTCCACACAGCAAGATGGGTGACTAACAAACAGGAGAGAGAGCTCCACACAGCAAGATGGGTGTCTAACAAACAGGAGAGAGAGCTCCACACAGCAAGATGGGTGTCTAACAAACAGGAGAGAGAGCTCCACACAGCAAGATGGGTGCCTAACAAACAGGACAGAGAGCTCCACACAGCAAGATGGGTGCCTAACAAACAGAAGAGAGAGCTCCACACAGCAAGATGGGTGCCTAACAAAGAGAGAGAGCTCCACACAGCAAGATGGGTGTCTAACAAACAGGAGAGAGAGCTCCACACAGCAAGATGGGTGTCTAACAAACAGGAGAGAGAGCTCCACAACAGCAAGATGGGTGTCTAACAAACAGGAGAGAGAGCTCCACACAGCAAGATGGGTGTCTAACAAACAGGAGAGCTCCACACAGCAAGATGGGTGCCTAACAAACAGGAGAGAGAGCTCCACACAGCAAGATGGGTGTCTAACAAACAGGAGAGAGAGCTCCACACAGCAAGATGGGTGTCTAACAAACAGGAGAGAGAGCTCCACACAGCAAGATGGGTGCCTAACAAACAGGAGAGAGAGCTCCACACAGCAAGATGGGTGCCTAACAAACAGGAGAGCTCCACACAGCAAGATGGGTGCCTAACAAACAGGAGAGAGAGCTCCACACAGCAAGATGGGTGTCTAACAAACAGGAGAGCTCCACACAGCAAGATGGCGTCTAACAAACAGGAGAGAGAGCTCCACACAGCAAGATGGGTGTCTAACAAACAGGAGAGAGAGCTCCACACAGCAAGATAGGTGCCTAACAAACAGGAGAGAGAGCTCCACACAGCAAGATGGGTGTCTAACAAACAGGAGAGAGAGCTCCACACAGCAAGATGGGTGTCTAACAAACAGGAGAGAGAGCTCCACACAGCAAGATGGGTGTCTAACAAACAGGAGAGAGAGCTCCACACAGCAAGATGGGTGCCTAACAAACAGGAGAGAGAGCTCCACACAGCAAGATGGGTGTCTGACAAACAGGAGAGAGAGCTCCACACAGCAAGATGGTGTCTAACAAACAGGAGAGAGAGCTCCACACAGCAAGATGGGTGTCTAACAAACAGGAGAGAGAGCTCCACACAGCAAGATGGGTGTCTAACAAACAGGACAGAGAGCTCCACACAGCAAGATGGGTGCCTAACCAACAGGAGAGAGAGCTCCACCCAGCAAGATGGGTGCCTAACAAACAGGACAGAGAGCTCCACACAGCAAGATGGGTGTCTAACAAACAGGACAGAGAGCTCCACACAGCAAGATGGGTGCCTAACAAACAGGACAGAGAGCTCCACACAGCATGATGGTGCCTAACAAACAGGAGAGAGAGCTTCACTCAGCAAGATGGGTGTCTAACAAACAGGAGAGAGAGCTCCACACAGCAAGATGGGTGTCTAACAAACAGGAGAGAGAGCTCCACACAGCAAGATGGGTGTCTAACAAACAGGAGAGAGAGCTCCACACAGCAAGATGGGTGTCTAACAAACAGGAGAGAGAGCTCCACAACAGCAAGATGGGTGTCTAACAAACAGGAGAGAGAGCTCCACACAGCAAGATGGGTGTCTAACAAACAGGAGAGCTCCACACAGCAAGATGGGTGCCTAACAAACAGGAGAGAGAGCTCCACACAGCAAGATGGGTGTCTAACAAACAGGAGAGAGAGCTCCACACAGCAAGATGGGTGTCTAACAAACAGGAGAGAGAGCTCCACACAGCAAGATGGGTGCCTAACAAACAGGAGAGAGAGCTCCACACAGCAAGATGGGTGCCTAACAAACAGGAGAGCTCCACACAGCAAGATGGGTGCCTAACAAACAGGAGAGAGAGCTCCACACAGCAAGATGGGTGTCTAACAAACAGGAGAGCTCCACACAGCAAGATGGCGTCTAACAAACAGGAGAGAGAGCTCCACACAGCAAGATGGGTGTCTAACAAACAGGAGAGAGAGCTCCACACAGCAAGATGGGTGCCTAACAAACAGGAGAGAGAGCTCCACACAGCAAGATGGGTGTCTAACAAACAGGAGAGAGAGCTCCACACAGCAAGATGGGTGTCTAACAAACAGGAGAGAGAGCTCCACACAGCAAGATGGGTGTCTAACAAACAGGAGAGAGAGCTCCACACAGCAAGATGGGTGCCTAACAAACAGGAGAGAGAGCTCCACACAGCAAGATGGGTGTCTGACAAACAGGAGAGAGAGCTCCACACAGCAAGATGGTGTCTAACAAACAGGAGAGAGAGCTCCACACAGCAAGATGGGTGTCTAACAAACAGGAGAGAGAGCTCCACACAGCAAGATGGGTGTCTAACAAACAGGACAGAGAGCTCCACACAGCAAGATGGGTGCCTAACCAACAGGAGAGAGAGCTCCACCCAGCAAGATGGGTGCCTAACAAACAGGACAGAGAGCTCCACACAGCAAGATGGGTGTCTAACAAACAGGACAGAGAGCTCCACACAGCAAGATGGGTGCCTAACAAACAGGACAGAGAGCTCCACACAGCATGATGGTGCCTAACAAACAGGAGAGAGAGCTTCACTCAGCAAGATGGGTGTCTAACAAACAGGAGAGAGAGCTCCACACAGCAAGATGGGTGTCTAACAAACAGGAGAGAGAGCTCCACACAGCAAGATGGGTGTCTAACAAACAGGAGAGAGAGCTCCACACAGCAAGATGGGTGTCTAACAAACAGGAGAGAGAGCTCCACACAGCAAGATGGGTGTCTAACAAACAGGAGAGCTCCACACAGCAAGATGGGTGCATAACAAACAGGAGAGAGAGCTCCACACAGCAAGATGGGTGTCTAACAAACAGGAGAGAGAGCTCCACACAGCAAGATGGGTGTCTAACAAACAGGAGAGAGAGCTCCACACAGCAAGATGGGTGTCTAACAAACAGGAGAGAGAGCTCCACACAGCAAGATGGTGTCTAACAAACAGGAGAGAGAGCTCCACACAGCAAGATGGGTGTCTAACAAACAGGAGAGAGAGCTCCACACAGCAAGATGGGTGCCTAACAAACAGGAGAGAGAGCTCCACTCAGCAAGATGGGTGTCTAACAAACAGGAGAGAGAGCTCCACACAGCAAGATGGGTGCCTAACAAACAGGAGAG
The DNA here is from genome assembly GCA_028752905.1 of Cladorhizidae sp. MBARI D1340-BT2. NCBI lineage: Eukaryota > Metazoa > Porifera > Demospongiae > Poecilosclerida > Cladorhizidae > Cladorhizidae sp. MBARI D1340-BT2. Next base: position 19,249,804 of record JAQNBH010000010.1, read on the forward strand.
AGAGCTCCACACAGCAAGATGGGTGTCTAACAAACAGGAGAGAGAGCTCCACACAGCAAGATGAGTGCCTAACAAACAGGAGAGAGAGCTCCACACAGCAAGATGGGTGTCTAACAAACAGGAGAGAGAGCTCCACACAACAAGATGGGTGCCTAACAAACAGGAGAGAGAGCTCCACACAGCAAGATGGGTGCCTAACAAACAGGAGAGAGAGCTCCACACAGCAAGATGGGTGTCTAACAAACAGGAGAGAGAGCTCCACACAGCAAGATGGGTGTCTAACAAACAGGACAGAGAGCTCCACACAGCAAGATGGGTGTCTAACAAACAGGAGAGCTCCACACAGCAAGATGGGTGCCTAACAAACAGGAGAGAGAGCTCCACACAGCAAGATGGGTGCCTAACAAACAGGAGAGAGAGCTCCACACAGCAAGATGGGTGTCTAACAAACAGGAGAGAGAGCTCCACACAGCAAGATGGGTGTCTAACAAATAGGAGAGAGAGCTCCACACAGCAAGATGGGTGTCTAACAAACAGGAGAGAGAGCTCCACACAGCAAGATGGGTGTCTAACAAACAGGAGAGAGAGCTCCACACAGCAAGATGGGTGTCTAACAAACAGGAGAGAGAGCTCCACACAGCAAGATGGGTGTCTAACAAACAGGAGAGAGAGCTCCACACAGCAAGATGGGTGTCTAACAAACAGGAGAGAGAGCTCCACACAGCAAGATGGGTGCCTAACAAACAGGAGAGAGAGCTCCACACAGCAAGATGGGCGTCTAACAAACAGGAGAGAGAGCTCCACACAGCAAGATGGATGTCTAACAAACAGGACAGAGAGCTCCACACAGCAAGATGGGTGTCTAACAAACAGGAGAGCTCCACACAGCAAGATGGGTGTCTAACAAACAGGACAGAGAGCTCCACACAGCAAGATGGGTGTCTAACAAACAGGAAAGAGAGCTCCACACAGCAAGATGGGTGTCTAACAAACAGGAGAGAGAGCTCCACACAGCAAGATAGGTGCCTAACAAACAGGAGAGCTCCACACAGCAAGATGGGTGTCTAACAAACAGGAGAGAGAGCTCCACACAGCAAGATGGGTGTCTAACAAACAGGAGAGAGAGCTCCACACAGCAAGATGGGTGTCTAACAAACAGGACAGAGAGCTCCACACAGCAAGATGGGTGTCTAACAAACAGGAGAGCTCCACACAGCAAGATGGGTGTCTAACGAACAGGAGAGAGAGCTCCACACAGCAAGATGGGTGCCTAACAAACAGGACAGAGAGCTCCACACAGCAAGATGGGTGTCTAACAAACAGGAGAGAGAGCTCCACACAGCAAGATGGGTGCCTAACAAACAGGAGAGAGAGCTCCACACAGCAAGATGGGTGTCTAACAAACAGGAGAGCTCCACACAGCAAGATGGGTGTCTAACAAACAGGAGAGAGAGCTCCACACAGCAAGATGGGTGTCTAACAAACAGGAGAGAGAGCTCCACACAGCAAGATGGGTGCCTAACAAACAGGAGAAAGAGCTCCACACAGCAAGATGGGTGCCTAACAAACAGGACAGAGAGCTCCACACAGCAAGATGGGTGCCTAAAAACAGGAGAGAGACCTCCACACAGCAAGATGGGTGCCTAACAAACAGGACAGAGAGCTCCACACAGCAAGATGGGTGCCTAACAAACAGGAGAGAGAGCTCCACACAGCAAGATGGGTGTCTAACAAACAGGAGAGCTCCACACAGCAAGATGGGTGCCTAACAAACAGGAGAGAGAGCTCCACACAGCAAGATGGGTGTCTAACAAACAGGAGAGAGAGCTCCACACAGCAAGATGGGTGTCTAACAAACAGGAGAGAGAGCTCCACACAGCAAGATGGGTGTCTAACAAACAGGAGAGCTCCACACAGCAAGATGGGTGCCTAACAAACAGGAGAGAGAGCTCCACACAGCAAGATGGGTGTCTAACAAACAGGAGAGCTCCACACAGCAAGATGGGTGCCTAACAAACAGGAGAGAGAGCTCCACACAGCAAGATGGGTGTCTAACAAACAGGAGAGCTCCACACAGCAAGATGGGTGTCTAACAAACAGGACAGAGAGCTCCACACAGCAAGATGGGTGTCTAACAAACAGGAGAGAGAGCTCCACACAGCAAGATGGGTGTCTAACAAACAGGAGAGAGAACTCCACACAGCAAGATGGGTGTCTAACAAACAGGAGAGAGAGCTCCACACAGCAAGATGGGTGTCTAACAAACAGGAGAGAGAGCTTCACACAGCAAGATGGGTATCTAACAAACAGGAGAGAGAGCTCCACACAGCAAGATGGGTGTCTAACAAACAGGGGAGAGCTCAACACAGCAAGATGGGTGTCTAACAAACAGGAGAGAGAGCTCCACACAGCAAGATGGGTGCCTAACAAACAGGAGAGAGAGCTCCACACAGCAAGATGGGTGTCTAACAAACAGGAGAGAGAGCTCCACACAGCAAGATGGGTGTCTAACAAACAGGAGAGCTCCACACAGCAAGATGGGTGTCTAACAAACAGGAGAGAGAGCTCCACACAGCAAGATGGGTGTCTAACAAACAAGAGAGAGAGCTCCACACAGCAAGATGGGTGTCTAACAAACAGGAGAGAGAGCTCCACACAGCAAGATGGGTGCCTAACAAACAGGAGAGAGAGCTCCACACAGCAAGATGGGTGCCTGACAAACAGGAGAGAGAGCTCCACACAGCAAGATGGGTGTCTAACAAACAGGAGAGAGAGCTCCACACAGCAAGATGGGTGTCTAACAAACAGGAGAGAGAGCTTCACACAGCAAGATGGGTGTCTAACAAACAGGAGAGCTCCACACAGCAAGATGGGTGTCTAACAAACAGGAGAGAGAGCTCCACACAGCAAGATGGATGCCTAACAAACAGGAGAGAGAGCTCCACACAGCAAGATGGGTGTCTAACAAACAGGAGAGAGAGCTCCACACAGCAAGATGGGTGTCTAACAAACAGGACAGAGAGCTCCACACAGCAAGATGGGTGTCTAACAAACAGGAGAGAGAGCTCCACACAGCAAGATGGGTGTCTAACAAACAGGGGAGAGCTCAACACAGCAAGATGGGTGTCTAACAAACAGGAGAGAGAGCTCCACACAGCAAGATGGGTGCCTAACAAACAGGAGAGAGAGCTCCACACAGCAAGATGGGTGTCTAACAAACAGGAGAGAGAGCTCCACACAGCAAGATGGGTGCCTAACAAACAGGAGAGAGAGCTCCACACAGCAAGATGGGTGTCTAACAAACAGGAGAGCTCCACACAGCAAGATGGTGTCTAACAAACAGGAGAGAGAGCTCCACACAGCAAGATGGGTGTCTAACAAACAGGAGAGAGAGCTCCACACAGCAAGATGGGTGTCTAACAAACAGGAGAGAGAGCTCCACACAGCAAGATGGGTGCCTAACAAACAGGAGAGAGAGCTCCACACAGCAAGATGGGTGTCTAACAAACAGGAGAGAGAGCTCCACACAGCAAGATGGGTGTCTAACAAACAGGAGAGAGAGCTCCACACAGCAAGATGGGTGCCTAACAAACAGGAGAGAGAGCTCCACCAAACAGCAAGATGGGTGTCTAACAAACAGGAGAGCTCCACACAGCAAGATGGGTGTCTAACAAACAGGAGAGAGAGCTCCACACAGCAAGATGGGTGCCTAACAAACAGGACAGAGAGCTCCACACAGCAAGATGGTGTTTAACAAACAGGAGAGAGAGCTCCACACAGCAAGATGGGTGTCTAACAAACAGGAGAGCTCCACACAGCAAGATGGATGTCTAACAAACAGGAGAGAGAGCTCCACACAGCAAGATGGGTGTCTAACAAACAGGAGAGAGCTCTACACAGCAAGATGGGTGTCTAACAAACAGGAGAGAGAGCTCCACACAGCAAGATGGGTGTCTAACAAACAGGAGAGAGAGCTCCACACAGCAAGATGGGTGTCTAACAAACAGGAGAGCTCCACACAGCAAGATGGGTGCCTAACAAACAGGAGAGAGAGCTCCACACAGCAAGATGGGTGCCTAACAAACAGAAGAGAGAGCTCCACACAGCAAGATGGGTGTCTAACAAACAGGAGAGAGAGCTCCACACAGCAAGATGGTGTCTAACAAACAGGAGAGAGAGCTCCACACAGCAAGATGGGTGTCTAACAAACAGGACAGAGAGCTACACACAGCAAGATGGGTGCCTAACAAACAGGAGAGAGAGCTCCACACAGCAAGATGGGTGTCTAACAAACAGGAGAGAGAGCTCCACACAGCAAGATGGGTGTCTAACAAACAGGAGAGAGAGCTCCACACAGCAAGATGGGTGTCTAACAAACAGGAGAGAGAGCTCCACACAGCAAGATGGTGCCTAACAAATAGGACAGAGAGCTCCACACAGCAAGATGGGTGCCTAACAAACAGGAGAGAGAGCTCCACACAGCAAGATGGGTGCCTAACAAACAGGAGAGAGAGCTCCACACAGCAAGATGGGTGTCTAACAAACAGGAGAGAGAGCTCCATACAGCAAGATGGGTGTCTAACAAACAGGAGAGAGAGCTCCACACAGCAAGATGGGTGTCTAACAAACAGGAGAGAGAGCTCCACACAGCAAGATGGGTGCCTAACAAACAGGACAGAGAGCTCCACACAGCAAGATGGGTGCCTAACAAACAGGAGAGAGAGCTCCACACAGCAAGATGGGTGCCTAACAAACAGGACAGAGAGCTCCACACAGCAAGATGGGTGTCTAACAAACAGGAGAGCTCCACACAGCAAGATGGGTGCCTAACAAACAGGACAGAGAGCTCCACACAGCAAGATGGTGTCTAACAAACAGGAGAGAGAGCTCCACACAGCAAGATGGGTGTCTAACAAACAGGAGAGAGAGCTCCACACAGCAAGATGGGTGTCTAACAAACAGGAGAGAGAGCTCCACACAGCAAGATGGTGTCTAACAAACAGGAGAGAGAGCTCCACACAGCAAGATGGGTGCCTAACAAACAGGAGAGAGAGCTCCACACAGCAAGATGGGTGCCTAACAAACAGGAGAGAGAGCTCCACACAGCAAGATGGGTGTCTAACAAACAGGAGAGAGAGCTCCACACAGCAAGATGGTGTCTAACAAACAGGAGAGAGAGCTCCACACAGCAAGATGGGTGCCTAACAAACAGGAGAGAGAGCTCCACACAGCAAGATGGGTGTCTAACAAACAGGAGAGAGAGCTCCACACAGCAAGATGGGTGTCTAACAAACAGGAGAGCTCCACACAGCAAGATGGGTGCCTAACAAACAGGAGAGAGAGCTCCACACAGTACCTACGGCTGTTAAGATTACTCAAACTGTACTAACAACTTGTGAAGATAAACTAAAACAACTTGCGCTGGTTGGCTAAGCAACAACTCGTGTAGAACAACTACCCACAACTAACCAGCTACAGCTATTAATAGATCTGTCACTAAAAACATATAAAATAAAAATAGAACTTTTGTTTTTAAACGAAACAAGATGAACAGCAATGGAAGCAAGAGAAAGGGGTGAGTTTTTTTAAATTTTATTTATTATTCTCCGCCCTCCCTCCCTCTCCCTCCTTCCCCCGGGCAAGACTGCAGTCCTACGAGAATTGGTGGAGCATCCCTTCTACATACACAACATCTGAATATCGATTGGAGCAGCTATAGACGTAGAAATAGAAACAGCTAGCAAAAGATCAATCAGATTTAGCTCCCGACATCGGCACAGCTGAATGAACGTTCCCCTGACCACGCCCACCATTGGACCAGCTCCTGGAAACATTACAGATGGAGAATAGTTAGACTGGAGTGACTTCGTTATCGCCTCAGGCCGCTCGACTGCAGTGACATCACCATATCTGACAGTCACTCAAACACAGTATCCAGGCATTGCTATAGTTGACTGCAGTAGGTCTCGACATCATTGACCTCACTCAAACACAGTATCCAGGCATTACTATAGTTGACTGCAGTAGGTCTCGACATCATTGACCTCACTCAAACACAGTATCCAGACATTGCTACAGTTGACTAGTGCTCAATGCAGAAGCTCTCTAATCACCACAGCTAACAGGCCGCTCGACTGAATACTGGATTGGCTCTTAGAATCCAGAAAGCTGACCTGCAGCTCGAATGCTGCGGCTCTGGACAGGACACAGCGCTGATGCCTGAAAATAACTTTATCAACAAAACTTAAGTCCATAAGGTAGCTAGCACTTGATTCCAAAAAAGTGAATGAATATTTGTCCAAGCAATCTAGAATAGTGGCCTATCAAAATTGCAATTAGTATGACAAATGTCCTACACAGCATCTTTTCTCTGCCATTTTGTGCACTGCACTAAATATAGGGACAGTGTCCTAGCTCCTAGTGAGCCCTGCAGTTACTTGGAAACGACAACAAATAAACTAATAATAATAATAATAATAATAATAATAATAATAATAATAATAATAATAATAATAATAATAATAATAATAATAATAATAATAATAATAATAATAATAATAGCACAATAACTTACAATAATCAAGTAATAATAATAATAATTAATAATAATAATAATAATAATAATAATAATAATAATAATAATAATAATAATAATAATAATAATAATAATAATAATAATAATAATAATAACAATAATAATAATAATAGTAATAATAATTAATAATAATAATAATAATAATAAAATATATATAATAATAATAATAATAATAATGATGATAATAATAATAGCACAATAACTTTCTCAATAATCAAGTAGTAATAATAGTAGTAGTAGTAATAATAATATTAATAGTAGTAGTAGTAATATTAATAGTAACAGTAACAGTAACTATAACAATAACAATAACAATAACAATAACAATAATAATAATAATAAACATGCTGCCATGCAGATGACATACATACCTGTCCAACCAGCTTGGGATTTTCTCGGTCTGTGATGTCATACTGTCTGATATCTCCATGAATCCAGTTGCTGAAGTACAAGAAGCGGTCGTCCAATGAGAGCAGGATATCAGTGATGAGTCCCGGCATGGAAGGAAGGGCCCATCCCTCCACCTTCTTGTTGGGAACGTCCACTACCTTTTTGGTGCTCCAGCTTCCTTGCTGTAAGGAAGAAGGACACAGAGAGTTAGGATCTTTACACAAGGCTGTCAGATGGGTCACAACTGCTCTCCCCTGAGGGTGGGTTCGTGATATGAGGCAAGGAAATTCATTGCATTGTCTTGTGTAATGTTACGTTGCTATACGTAATGTTACGTTGCCATACGTAATGTTACACTGCCACACGTAATGTTATGTTGCCATACGTAATGTAACGTTGCCATACGTAATGTTACGTTGCCATACGTAATGTTACGCTGCCTTACGTAATGTTATGTTGAGTTGGGAATACAGCAGACCTTGACTACATGCAACAGATATGAAACGCAAGACTAGATTTAATTAAATTGCATCGACCTGACCAATCAGAATGCTATAATATGCCGTGTATTGGACTTCGGTACTTCTCAATGGTGTCGACGAAACAGAAGCCTCATGAACCTTTCCTGCTTGTTTTCTCAGCCAAAGGCTTCAGCCTCAGGGCAAAGAAGAGCATTTGGAAGGAAGGTGGCATTCAGATATTAGTGATGGTTACGCTGACTTAGCAGCTATTATCAGCTCCTGGTAACGAGTCCAGTCCTTAAGCTGACTTAGCAGCCATTATCAGCTCCTGGTAACGAGTCCAGTCCTTAACCCACTCACTGTCACAAGCGTATATATACGCAAAAAGTTGTTTATCAAATTTAAAAAACGATAAAAAATCGATCGTACCGTTCAGACACCTTATAGAGGTCAAAAATTAGCTACATTCGTACCGAATATAAAGGCAATAGACATTCGGTAACTAGGGTAGTAATATTGAAAAGTCGGACACATTCAGAATTTCAAATTGTGTTGAAGATGGCCGTTCGACTGTCCTTGGATGAAGTTATTTCTCAGGTTTAGGGCGACGATTTTGGACTTTCTGAGGATGAAAGCAGTGATCAAGAAGGCGATGGCATCTCATCCTACCTTGGCCAGAGCCGTGTTGACCCTGAAGCTCTGCTATCACTTGGCAGAATAGTTGCTGATGACCTACCTTCAAGGAAGCGTAGCGCTTTCACTCGAGGTGACGATCTAGATGGAGATGAGAATACCAGCGATGAAGAAGGTATTTACAGTCAGTTTAGCTACAGTTTAGCTATAGCTAGTTTTGTTGTTAGCAAAGCAGAGCATGGAACTACAATGCTCTTTTAGTTTCCTTGTTGCGGTAGCCCGCGGTAAAATTATTTGATGCCAATTTCTTTTATCCCCTTCAGGTTTGATGTATGAAGCGATGGATTGGGCAGCTGACAGAGCTTCATCAACTCTGACACAATCTATTGTTGCTAGCCCTCCTATTGCTGTGATGGCTGCTTCATCACCTTCTCCATTGTTCCTACCAGTATCTGCAACTGTAGGTTGTGTAACCTCTGCATCAGGTTCTATGACTTATGTGACATCTGTAGTCACTCCTATACTATTTCCATCATCATTATTGTCTGTTCCATCGTCATGCCCTCCTTTATTTTTACCCTCGCACTCTGTGTCCTCTTCTAGTGAAGTATGCACTCCTTCACGACCAGTTGTTCAGCTTAGTCATAGCACTAGGAGTGTTCATCATGCTCGAGTTTGTCAGAGTAGTGGTAGTGAAATAGCTTCTAGTGCTTCAAGTTCTGCTCTGCCTTTAGCTAGTCCTCTCTTTCTTTCTGGGACTTCATCTACCAGCATTTCTTTAGCTCCGTCTCTTGCTTCTTCTACTGTTACCTTTGATAGTCCCTCCTCTAATTCTCCAGAAGAGGGTGTTTGCGTATATGGTTGAGGCATGTATTCTGAACAGCTATGTTCTAGACTCTAATGTCTGCAGAGCAGATCACCTTGCCAGGGGTTACAGGAAGAGAGATTTTTTGACCTTCCGGTTGGAGCTAGCTAAGGAACCAGTGGTATGCTTCTGCTCACGTCAGCGTGCTGGCTGCCCTCACTCAGTTCATAACGAGTGTCTAGACCGGCTGAACACCATGCTTGGGCATTGGTCAGCACTAACTGAAAAACAGCAGAGGTGTGTTGTCTGTGTAGCAGTTGGAAACATGTCTGGAATCTCAAACCGCCATGAGACCACTTATTTGCCGTCACTGCAAAGTACCACTGTGTGTCACAAAGAGGGACTGTTTTTTCAAGTACCACACCATGGTAGACTTCACCAAGTAGTTTCCTAGTTTTTGCTTAACTTTTTTAAATTTTACTTTCTATGGTACATTTCCATTTTTCTCTCTGTTCTATGTTTCTGCTAGATGGCTGTTGTTTTGTATATGCATGTTTTTTGTTGCTATTGTTGTCCTGTAATGGGAAGATGTAATAAATAATTGTTCATACATGATAACAATATCTTCATCAGAAAATGAATATTAAAAAATGATAAATATATGTTATGCAAGTTTTGTGAATACAATGAGTATGTGCATACACACATATATATATAATCACATGTTGCATTGTCTAGCATAGTCAGAAGTAAGAGCTTTCATCAAGCTGTAATTACACATCATTTGTGGTCGTTACTTAGCAACCTAAAGTTGACCACAATGTTTGTCGACACCAATGGTATCCCATCAACCATGGTTGCTAGGGACTTTAGTGCATTCCTGATTTAATATTGATTTTTATTTGCACCCGAGTCCAATATTTAAAAAATGCTGCCTAAACCCGACGGTGAATGGGTTAAGCTGACTTAGCAGCTATTATCAGCTCTTGGTAACGAGTCCAGTCCTTGTCCTTGCTAGGAAGCCACGTAAGTCAAAGTTCTAACAAGCCGTCTCAACCCAAAACCAGGAGCAGTGCATCAGAACTGAATGGACTATGCTAAACACGCAATGGAAGGGAATAGCTGGCGTCAATTTGAACCCGCCTTGAGGCCATTAACAGCAGCCAAACCCACTGACTGTACAAGGCATAACTCTCCCTTTTGATATATAGAAGGGGAAAGTATTTATGCATGAAATGGTGATCACAAACCACTATATTTACAAATTCCTGTTGTATGGAGTCGCTCTGTTTGAGTAATATCAAAGTCTTGGCTAATTAAAGGGGGAAAGGTGGGAGGGAGGAGCTTGTTAATTGTCGTGGAAATGTTCAATGGGGTTCAGAAAAAGAAGAAAAAAATTTATAATATGTACGGACAGAAAGAAGGGAGGAAGCTATCCAAACAAACTTCAGTTATCCGAATTCATGGAGTGCTACAAGAAGCCACACCTTCAGCAATGACAACCACACCCATGCAGACTACATTTCTCATCTCGCGTGGAACATTCCTTCGCTCATGCGCTGAATGAAGAGATACCGTGCCCCGTTGCCCCCCAACAGGGAACCTCCTCCAAAAGTTTCTTTCGATTTTCGATATTTTTTCACTCCATGACAAAGCAGAAAGCACGGCTAGATCTCCCCAGAGGGTTGTCCTTGATATCGAGGACTAGCTCAAGATCTGAGATTTTACGAAGAATGGGAGGAGTTTAGCTAGAGTTGACGCCGAGCACAATGTTGGAAAGTCGACTGTCCAGAATTTTATGAGAAGCAAGGATTTGGTTACGACCTTTCACATTGGAAGTTCAGTTATCTAGTTACCGCATCACCTTTAGCTACGTAGGTACAGATAACTTGACCACCAACTCTATAATAATAATGATGATGATGATAACATTAATTTTAAAAAACATTAAAAATAATAATAATAATACAACAATGAAAAAATTATTAAAAAATTAAAAAATAAAAATAATAAAAGGTCAAACACTGTTGCTATGGCTACACCGTGTACTGTTGCTGTGGTTACATGATATAGACACTGCAGGACAACACTCACCTCATTCTTGTAGAAGCGTATGATATTACTGGCCAGAGCGGCACCGACGTACCCCTCGGTGGCATTGGGGTCGTGGAGGAACCGCAGCTCCAGAGGGATCAGCCCCTCATCGCCGAGGTCAATGCTCTGGATGATCTTACGGCTGGTCCAGTCCCAGACATGGATGCTGTGACCGTACTTGCCGTCCTTGATGTGGGCGGGGTTGAACCCCTCAATGAAGGTGTTTGGTTCCCCCCACTCTGAACTGATCATGACGTTGTGCCGAGGCTGGTACCAGAAGTCGTAGCCAAAAGCCGTGTTGTTGCCTGGCGACTCCCAGTTCCCCTTGACCTTGAAGGAGGAGCCATCGATGAGTATGAAGCCTCCTGTGTTGGTTAGTGCGACAGGGAGGAGGGAGGGAGGGAGGGTCATGTTAATTATTATTAATAAACAACAGAAGACTGGAGACCAGAGTCAAAGAACATCAAGATGCATGTAGAAAGTGTGCTAAAGAGGAGTCTGCATTTGCTAAACATGCATTGGATAATGGACATCCTATTCTGTGGGAGGAAGCCGCCATACCCCAGGACAGAAGACAGAAGCAACTGCTAGTGAAGGAGGCATTGCAGATCAGCCTAGCACCATAAGTGCAAGTGGTTCAATTGATGTGTGATATGAATGGTCGCTGTGGGGAGCCACTCTCAAGAGCATGAACTTGACATGACCACCATAATTATTCTGAACTATATTTTATCAATGTGTTGCCATGGTTAATCATACACTAGAGGAAGTAAAAAAAAAAATTGTATTATTGTTATTGTTTTGGTGTAATATACTATTTTACTATTTTAATTAATATTAATTATTAATTATTATTATTATTCACCACTCGCTATTTTGGTTAGACGCCATCGTCTTCCCCAGGAAGATCAAGAGCAAAAAATAAAACCTCCATGTGGCAAATCTCATCCTCACTGATGCAAACTAGAGCATCTAACAGAAGCCTCAAATTATGAAAAATGGCAATTTTTTGGGAAGAACCTAATAGGCCCCTAAGGCAAGCATGAACACCTGCTGTTAATCACATCACATGCCAGAGGGCTTTCAACAATGCACTCAGTGGCCTAATGGCTCTTAGTGTTTTGCATTAAACCTGTCATTGTTTTAACTCTTTGTGTTCCTAAATTAACCATTTGTGCTAATAAATTAACTCTCGTGTTAATGAATTAACCCTTTTTATTAGTACATTAACCCTTCAAGATGAATTATCCCCGTAGTAGTGCATTGACCTTTTCCTTTTCCATTTGGGTCCCCCATGGCCGAGATCATGATGTCACCGTTGCCCAGGCAATGGATCGTGTGAGGAGTGGACAGGCCAGTCTTGGACTTCACATCGTTAGGCTCGCAGATCTAAACAATAACAACAACAAAATCTATGACACAAGCATTTCTTGCTGGCGTGAGGTATTTACACCAGTTGGCCTTTATGGATTCAAGACTCCTTTATGGTCTGACGACAGATTGTCCCAAATAAGCGGCCAATAGTTTAGATTTATGGGCCAATAATTTAGATTTATGGGTCTAGGGTATTTATATTGGTCTTGGATATAACCACACCCCTTTTTTCTTTGAAACTCGACATGGAATAGAGGAAAGAGGTATAAAAAATTTAATATCTCTGAGATGATAATGGATTGAAAATTGTGGCGGTGAATAGACAGTGAGTGAGGTAGTCATGGCCACTTGCTCCAGTGCACTGAATGTTCAAATACTCGAGCATTGTAACTCCAAAATCTTGGAGAAACATGGCGTTTGGGGGAAAAGAAAACCTACGCCCTCTCTCTTGTGGTTGCATTTGCCTTCTCCTCTCTTCCTTGAAGAACTCCTTCACATTAGTGATGTATGTAGTCAGAGTTCACAGGTTTTACCCAGGGCTTGGGTGTAACCCGGGTTGGGTTAAATACCTTTTACCCGGGTTTTACTCAAACGTGGATACAACCCAGGATAAAATAATAGACAACAGATTTATTATAAACTGTAAAGAAATTAACTCTGTAATCAGGAAGTATATGACATTCAATAAATGGCAACTGTAAAGAACTAGACAAAAACAGGAGCTGTGTTTCACTCAGCATTTATTTACCAAGACAAGGTTGTCTACTAGAGTATATATTTTTTATTTAATGATTTATTTACAAGATTCATGGGATTAAAGTCCAATTGATATGCAACTTAAACAGATTTAATAGTCAATCTCCTGAGGTCCACGCAGGAGCCTGTTGCAGAAGATGAGTTTCTGGGCTTTCTCATTTTTGTAATTGCAGTACACTTACTAAACTGTAAGCAGTGAATGATGACCTGTGTGGTATTTGCTTACTTTTAAATAGCCCACCCAGACACTTGTGGCTCTGGGATAGGGCTGTGACAGGGCTACTAATAAGTGTTTTATATCACTGGGAAATACCTGGGTAAAACCCGGGTAAAACCCGGGTAAAACCTGGGAGAAATACCTAAAACACAGGTTTTACCTGGGTAAAATGCAAACACTGTATGTAGTCTGTGATGTTGGACGTAGGCCTTGACCAGTTGTCTTCCCTACTCCATAACTAGGTCCTCACCACCTTCACTGACACCCACATTCTTCCTCTTGGGCATTATTACACATACACACATGCACCAGCACAATGAATTAGCTTACAGGAATGTTGAGCTAATGACATTATCACCGTTTGGTTGCGTCCTCATGTCTTCCTCAAGATATGATCATGACATCAATGCTATAGAGATCAGTATTGAGTTGCACCCTCAGTCAGGATCAGGGCAATGGTAGAGTTAAGGCTGGGCAGCAGCTAGACCATTACATCATAATGATGTAATGCCAGGAGCTAGACCAATACATCATAATGATGTAATGCCAGGAGCTAGACCAATACATCATAATGATGTAATGCCAGGAGCTAGACCAATACATCATAATGATGTAATGCCAGGACTTAAACAATTCCTGAACAAAACTATGTCTGGGATTAGATAGTACCACTAGACAATATTTGAAGGTCCACCAGGTTCACTAGGCTACAATGGTTCACTAGGCCACAATGGTTCACTAGGCCACAATGGTTCACTGGGCTACAATGGTTCACTGGGCTACAATAGTTCACTGGGCTACAATGGTTCAGTGGGCTACAATGGTTCACTGGGCTACAATGGTTCACTAGGCCACAATGGTTCACTAGGCCACAATGGTTCACTGGGCTACAATGGTTCACTGGGCTACAATAGTTCACTGGGCTACAATGGTTCAGTGGGCTACAATGGTTCACTGGGCTACAATGGTTCACTAGGCTACAATGGCTACAATGGTTCACTAGGCCACAATGGTTCACTAGGCCACAATGGTTCACTAGGCTACAATGGTTCACTGGGCTACAATGGTTCACTAGGCCACAATGGTTCACTAGGCCACAATGGTTCACTGGGCTACAATGGTTCACTAGGCCACAATGGTTCACTAGGCCACAATGGTTCACTGGGCTACAATGGTTCACTAGGCTACAATGGTTCACTAGGCCACAGTGGTTCACTGGGTTACAATGATTCACTAGGCCACAATGGTTCACTAGGCTACAATGGTTTACTAGGCTACAATGGTTCACTAGGCCACAATGGTTTACTAGGCTACAATGGTTCACTGGGCTACAATGGTTCACTAGGCTACAATGGTTCACTAGGCCACAATGGATCCATTTGCTACGAGCACATACAATACTAACTGCCAGTGCATATAAGTAGGAATCACAATAATGTTTTTATTTAAAAATACTATGAATATTCATAACATGTGCCATGCCCACTTCCTGTGGAAGTGGAGTTTTTTTGTTTACTTATATAATTAATTTTGTTTAAAAAATGTCGGCCTGGCCAATCAGGGGGTCTATATTTGGATGTAATTGCACTCGGTGTGCCCGAGATCATTTCATTGGTCCCCCAGGCACTATTACGAAAAAGTTAACACCATGTGAATTATATGGATGGAGTAGCTCGATGCCTTGGGGGAGAAATCTTGGAGGGTTTGATAAAGAAGAGACACTTAATACTAATAATAACTGATCACTAGCCTGGTCCATATGGTACAAACCACCTTATCAAAGCATTCCTGCAGGCAGTGGTATGCATATCACAACTCTGGTTGCTAGCAGGCTAGGATGATAAGCAAACAACCTTCTCTCATTGCCATTATAAGGGCATCATCGCCAAGGCAACACATTTGATAAAACATGGAATATTTAACAGAGATACAAATCACTACTGTGACCACACCCAAATGTAAATCTGCACGATATCGACTACATGGAACTCTAGCTAGGTTGTAGCAGCCGCTGTCCTTCTCTTGTGATGCAGCAACTTCCACAGAGCAAAGGAAGGGAATTATACTTTCAGGGAAGCCGGTTACTTTGCAGGAGAGACCTCCTCCATGGCCCAGTGACCATGATATTCCAGAACCATTCAAAAGGCTTGTCTATCACATCTGCTCGTGGATGATCCAATTGGCGTACCTGTCGCAGGGGCCGCTCTCCTCTTAGCTATTTGCCGATGACAGTTGTCCAAATGGTTTTGGTACACGAGCACACTTCAAGAATGAAGCTCACCACAATGTGTGGCTGTGAGGCCATTGCTAAGTGTTTTAGTCTGAATGAGTCCAGCTCAAGAGATTAGCTCCTTCTTGTCTGGTTAAGAGTTAAGAGAGCTCCTTCTCAAGCTTGTGGCAAGACTAACTCTTTCTCTGTGTCATAATATTTTTTAGTAGAGAAATCAATGGGTGTGCAATATTTAGCAAGCTTTAGTTAGTAAGCACAATTTGCTTACTAGCTGAATCACCGAGTATGTACTAGAGTGGGTGAGAAATGAACGTTATCTACTCTGGAGCGTGGACGGTCACCTGGCCCGTACCCAGGAGGGGTTCGATTTGCAGAAAAGCTGGTATGGTATGTTACGTCAAGTGTGCTTGTTTTTCTGAGCAGAAGAGTTAGCTGATAATGGCGAGCAAGAGAAAGTTACTGTTTGGCAACCCTAGCAGGCTTCTGAAATATTTCAAAAGGGTGGTAGAAGTCGAAGAAGAGCGGAGTGAACCAGGACAGAGCCCAGTTGGGCAGGAAGACACTCGCATTCACATTTCTATGGATGTTATAAATTTATGGTCACTGCTTTCGAAGGAATAGGACTTGGATTGCACATTGATACGTTCACTGCTAATTTTAGTAATGCTGTGTGGGATTATGAGTCAAGAAGCAAAGCCACTTCTCTTCTGCATGCTCTCACAGAATTTGAGTTCATTATTGTTTTGCTGATTATTTATCAGTTTCTTTCACATGTGGCTGGCATTACAGGTGAAGTTACAGACAACACTCGATGTAGTTCAGGGATTTCAGCAGATTGATGGTGTTTTATCATACTACAAGGTAATAAGGACTAATATCAATAATGAATTTCATAAAAAATATATATATACATGCTGAAAGAATGGCGTCATCAGTGAATGTACAGCCATGTAATCCCAGGAACTGCGAAAGGCAGAGAAACAGGCCTAATGTAGTGACAAGTACAATTGAGGAGTGGCTTAAAATAAATGTGGCTCTCCCCTTTGTTGACCATATAATATGTGACTTATTATAAGAGACTCGATTCTCACCATTATCCAAAACTTCATCCTCTTTGCTATGTCTTGTCCCTTCTATTTTGTGTACGAAGAATGATGTAAATTTTTCCGATAGTGTGGATGTTTATTTTAGTGATTTGCCATCACCTAAGGCCGTTGGAAACAAAGTTTCGTCTGCATGCCTGCTTCAGAAAGGTTGTGCTACTGCCCTGAAAGAGTGTGATCAACTTTTGTTCCCCAATGTGTACACCTTATTGAAGATTTCTGGCACCATTCCCATCACTTCCTGTGAATGTGAACGAAATACTAGTACTGTATGCAGATTATGTAATTTTATGAGATGTAGTGACCGAAGATCGATTGACATCTCTGGCGTTGATGCATATATATACATTACCAGCATCACATTGATCTAGATCAGGTTGTGGATCTTTTTTCCAGGCTGCATCCAAGGGGGTTGCACTTGAGCAGTGTATTTCTGGATTGATCACAGATTACCCACACATAGCTATTCCATAATATATATATACTCATTATTGAGCCATTTTACCTGAAGCTCCTGTACCTGAGCTTCTGCCTTTCATCCTGAACTTCATGATATGATGATTGTCTTTCCAATGTTTTGACAGTTTTTAATGCACATCATATGAACAGACTACATTATAATTGTTTACATGCATTTATATTGAACAAGATCAATTTATTTGTATATTAATATATAGAAGGAAAGAAGGAAGAAGAAAAAATATATATACAGTTGTGACTGGCTATCATTTATTATTATTATTATTATTATTATTATTATTATTATTATTATTATTATTATTATTATTATTATTATTATTATTATTATTATTATTATTATTATTAGTTGATTTAATTATTATAGTATTTCAATTTTAATTAACTTAATTCTAATTTAATGTTTGTGGTAGACTCCAGCAACACGTAATGAACTACTTTGTTGTATATATTCATAGTAATATGTATATTTTTGGATATTTTTGGTTATTAAGTATATAATTTAACAAAATAATATATATATTTTTGGATAAAACTTTAAAAAAATAACATGATATTGTGGCGGCGCAATTATGGAACAGTAATCGGGACATAACTCCCTTGACTTTTAATACTAAATATTGGAATTGATGATCACCTTTTGTTACGTTGTATTGATACTCTCTGTCTTTCTCATGAAGTTTCAATTCTCTTTCTCTATCGGGTAGAAGCGATACAACACGGTGACACAGAACCTCGCAGGGAATCCTAAACATAGACTTCCCTACATTGGTGACCCCGACGTACACGCCCACAGCATTCCAGCTCAACAGCATCAATTCCTTCCTCTTCTGCATTATGGCTGAAGCACAAGCACTTGCAGATGCTTTAATGGCGGCTACAGTCAATGCAGTCGCCCTCAAACTACCAGAGTTCTCGCCTGACAGGATCGAATACTGGTTTATAGCCATCGAAGCGGAATTCAACCTCCGCGTTCATGCATTACCCAGGATCAGACCAAGTATAGCTACATGTACGTGGTGGCAGCACTCAAGGGCCAGGTCATGGACAGGGTGATCGACATCATCAGGAACCCCCCTGCTGATGGCACTCGCTACCAAGCCATCAAAGATCGCCTCCTTTCTGCGTTTGGTCGAACGCCCTTGGAGAGGAACAAGAGTCTTCTAGACTGGCCTGGGATGGAACACCATCAGCACTCCTCAGTAAGATGCTTGCATCCCTACCCATTGGAGAGGACTCCGAGCACATCCTGTTTAAGGCCCTTTTCCTACGACAGCTTCCAGCAGATGTCCAAGACCACCTGGCTCGTTCTACGGCTCTGACAACCCATCAGCTGGCTGAACAAGCTGATGCCTACTTCATGCTCTCCGGTGCTCGCCTGAACCAGCCATCATCACTTGTTGGCAACGTCGATGTTGCAACTATTGACCACAAACGCCAAAAGCGCAGGACTAAGACCGACACCAGTCTTGTGTTTCTACCATGGGCGGTATGGAACGGAGGCAAGGAGATGCACCCAGAACAACTGCCATATTCCCCTAGCTAAGACACCGCCAGTGGGAAACGCCAACGCCGGCCACCAGTAGCCGTGGTGGCTGGCGCAACAACCTCTAGGCTTCTACATGTCCAGGATAGGGCCTCGGGACGCTCCTTCCTCATCGACACTGGTGCAGAAGTCTCTCTCATCCCGGCTTCTCCTGCTGACCACCGCGCAGCCGCTTCCTCTGCCCATTCTGCCCCACTAGTGGCAGCCAATGGGACAGAAATTAAAACTTATGGCACACGTCGCATTCCACTCCAGTTTGGGAGCAAGCGCTTCCAAGGGTCTTTCATCGTCGCTAATGTGAACCAGGCCATCCTCGGGGCAGACTTCTTACGTGACAACGGACTGCTAGTCGACCTGGGAGGACAACGCCTCGTTCACTCTGCCACGCACGCCACCATCACCGCACCCAGCATTGTGTGTCAACCAGTACCTTTGACCGTAATCAAACCTCCTCAGGTAAACAATGTCTATGCCAACCTATTCGCCTCTAGGCCTAAACTCACCGAGTTGTCTTTTCGCAAGGACAGGGTCCCCCATGGGGTCGAGCTTTGTATAGATACTGGTCAGTCTCCTCCTCTCCACTCGCCAGCCCGGCGTTTGTCCCCCGACAAACTCGCTGTCGCAAAGGCCGCATTCAAAGAGATGGAAGACCTTGGGATCGTCTGGCGCTCCTCCAGTCAATGGGCGTCCCCACTTCACATTGCACCCAAACCTGGTGGTGGTTGGCGCCCATGCAGGGACTTTAGACGGCTCAATGGCAGCATCAAGACTGACTGCTACCCGGTGCCTCACATCCAAGACTTCGCCGGCCAACTAGCTGGTATGCCCATTTTCTCATCGATTGACCTGATTAAGGGCTATCACCAGATTCCGGTACGTGCTATGGACATCCCCAAGACAGCAGTGATTACTCCTTTTGGCCTTTTCAAGTTTCTGCGAACACCTTTCGGCCTTGCAAACGCAGCCCAAGCATTTCAGAGACTGATGGACACGGTCTTGCGGGGTCTGCAGGGCGTATTCATTTACCTAGATGATATCCTGGTAGCCAGTTCCTCCCCCGAGTGCGTATTCATTTACCTACATAGATGACATCCTGGTAGCCAGTTCCTCCCCCGATGAGCATCTTCGGGATCTCACTGCCGTTTTCGATCGCCTTGAACAGCACGGCCTCGTCATTCACCCAGGCAAGTGTGTCTTCGGTGTCGATGAGATAACCTTCCTTGGCCATGTGGTCAACGCCGAGGGCATATGACCCATGCCAACTCGGGTGACAGCTAAACAAGATTTCCCCCGCCTGGCAGTAATTAAGGAATTGCAGGCCTTCCTCAGAGTAATTAACTTTTACCACAGGTTTGTACCTGCCGCTGCCCAGCTACTTCATCCTCTCTACACTGCTTTGGTTGGCTGTCCCGCCAGGACCTCTCCGGTGAAATGGTCGACCACCATGGATAAAGCATTCCATGATGCAAAGACTGCTCTGACCTCTGCTGCCCTCCTGGTCCATCCCCGTGCAGATGCTCCCACGGCTGTAGCTTCAGATATGGCCATTGGAGGCACTCTTGAGCAATTCACAGATGGCCTCTGGCGAGCGCTGGCCATCTTCAGCCGCAAGCTCCAGCCAGCCCAGACCAGATATAGTGCATTCGACAGAGAATTGCTTGCTGCCCACGCGGCTATCCATCACTTCAGGTATTTCCTGGAAGGATGCCAGTTCTCACTGTTTATCGACCACAAACCACTCACATTTGCCCTCGGTAAGATCTCGGATGCCTGGTCTGCACGACAACAGCGCCAGCTCTCAGCGATCTCAGAATTCACCGTGGACATTAGACACGTGGCAGGCAAGGACAACATGGTAGCAGACGCTCTTTCCCATGCTGCCATTTCGGCCATCAGGGCATTGATTTCTCTGCCCTTGCAACCGCACAGCTCGCAGACCCAGTCGATATGGCTGCCTACCGGACAGCAATCACCGGCCTTCAACTTAAGCACATTCCCTTTGGACCCAATCACACAACAGGGTTGTGTGATGTGTCTCTTGGTCGACCACGTCCCCTTGTACCTGTCTCTTTCCGCCGTCACATTTTCGACACCCTTCATGGCCTCAGCCATCTAGGCATACGGGCAACCCGCAAGCTGGTAGCCCGCAAGTACGTCTGGCACGGCCTTGGTCGACAGGTCGGAGAATGGGACAGGACATGCATCGCTTGCCAACGAGCCAAAGTCAACCTCCACCATCGTGCCCCACTATCTGAGTACAACGAGCCCATACTCCGATTCGACCATGTGAATGTGGATCTCGTAGGGCCACTCCCACTCTCTAAAGGTTTCACCCACCTCCTCACAGTAGTGGACAGAGTCACTTGTTGGCCAGAAGCAATTCCCCTGGCTAGCACAAGTACCAAAAACGTGGCTGATGCCTCTTGAGTGGATGGATTACTCGTTACGGCCTTCCCTCCGATGTCTCCTCTGACAGAGGACCCCAGTTCACATTTCAACTCTGGCAAGGTCTCTCCAACCTCCTCGGAACCAAACTGCATCGGACTACGGCTTACCACTCCCAGGCGAATGGCCTTGTGGAAAGGTTCCATCGAAGCATGAAAGCGTCCCTTAAAGCACGCTGTCAATCGCCCTCGTGGACATCAGACCTTCATTGGGCCATGCTAGGACTCCGGACCATGCCGAAGGAGGACCTAGGTACATCCCCAGCAGAGCTAGTGTTTGGATCGCCACTCACTGTCCCCGGGGAGTTTGTGGGCCATGGACAGGGCGAACCAGTTCCAGAACTTCTCCGCTGCCTCTGTGACAATGTGGCAGAACTCAGACCGGTCCCCCCAGTGCACCATAGCTCTCCCGCCTCCCTCTCTTTGGTCAAATTTGTCTTCATTCGTCACGACAGACACCTTATGATGGCCCATTTCGGGTATTGACTACAGGGGACAAATTCTTCAAAGTCCAGGTCGGCCATCGCGAGGAGACCATCTCGATCGATAGGCTGAAAATTGCACATGTTGATGAGTCTGCCGAGGTCCAAGTGGCACAGTCACCTCGCCGTGGTCGCCCCCCTCAATGTCCCCTAGCACAGCCCACTGTCCCGACAACTCAACACTCCCCGGACCCATCACACGGGATACGAAGTACCCCAATCCTAAGAACTACATGCTCTGGACGAAAATTCAAGACACCGGAAAGGTTTTTGGGCTGAGCTACCCGTTGGACGATACAGCTTCATTAAGATCAAGTCAGTTCTGGGGGGAGCTGTGTGGCGGCGCAATTACGGAACAGTAATCGGGACATAACTCCCTTGACTTTTAATACTAAATATTCGAATTGATGATCACCTTTTGTTACGTTGTATTGATACTCTGTCTTTCTCATGAAGTTTCAATTCTCTTTCTCTATCGGGTAGAAGAGATACAACACGGTGACACAGAACCTCGCAGGGAATCCTAAACATAGACTTCCCTACAATATCTTATATAATATATAAAGTAGGACCTCAGAGTTATGGACCCCTTGGGAAACTGGGTGTTCCGTGACCGAAAAATGTTCTTTAGTATGCAATAGAGTTGGGGCCAGAAAACATAATGTAGAATACAAAATCCTGACGAGGAAGCTATAGGCTCTACTGTAAATTTACCAGGTAATTAGGTAAAGATTACAAAACACCAGGTGATGGAACCCACCTTTTCGGAAGTCTGGGTACGGACTGGTATTTACATATATGGAACCATCCCTGGAGCAGGAACAGGCTAACTCTTTAGGGCCGATAGCGGATATATCCAAGCAAAGATCACAATTTAGTAGTCCTTACCTCGCTAGAGTTTACAGTGAACTCTAACTAGAGCTGTTGGCTAACAAGCTTGTGCCCTACTCTACTAGAACAACACTGCACTGCTGAAACAGCAAAGTTTGTAGTGCAAGCATCATCTTTGCAAAAATCAAAAGACTAAAAAAGGAGAGTAGCTAGAGACTCAGCTCTTGCTGAGGGCAGCAAATAATTCATATATAAAATGGAAGTGCTCTGAGAAGAACCATTGCCTGCTGCACCAGAGCTTAGAATGCTCTGAGAAGAACCATTGCCTGCTGTACAAGAGCTCTGAGAAGAACCATTGCCTGCTGCACCAGAGCTTAGAACGCTCTGAGAAGAACCATTGCCTGCTGCACCAGAGCTTAGAATGCTCTGAGAAGAACCATTGCCTGCTGCACCAGAGCTTAGAATGCTCTGAGAAGAACCATTGCCTGCTGCACCAGAGCTTAGAACGCTCTGAGAAGAACCATTGCCTGCTGCACCAGAGCTTAGAACACCATAAGAAGCTCAATTTACTGCTGCGCTCTTCGGCCTAAATGCTAGCATGCTGGAGGAGAAATAGGAAGCATTCCAAGAGTTTTGTTTACGTAATTGTCACTAGCTACTAGCACATCTCCAATGCTTACCCGACAGAGCCTTCCAGTTCATGAGGAGGGCACCCTTGACTCTTGCTGTTACTACATCACATGACCTTAAAACTCGGGAACACGCGTGCGTCACGTAATTTTCGGCGCTAAAGAGTTAAGATGTTCGTGTAATGAAAGGACAAAACAGTTTCGTACAGAAGCAATGGTTGGAGCTCTGGGGTTCGTTGCCACGTCGATGGCGTATATCCGAGAGGACACCACGGCAGCTAGCATCAGTCGGTTCCTCTTTTTGCTGGCATCCCCGAAGCAGCTGGAATAACAGAGAGCAACAGAGTATGTTCATAGTAGGCGTGGTCATGAGTACCTGCCCAGGCAATGCTGGCATTATATCATTACATCACCATGATGACATCATCAATACTGGTCAGCTGGGCAGGGTAGTGGCTAGGGTTAGGGCAGTGGCTAGGGTTAGGACAGTGGCTAGGGTTAGGTCAGTGGCTAGGGTTAGGGCAGTGGCTAGGGCAGTGGTTAGGGCAGTGGTTAGGGCAGTGGCTAGGGTTAGGGCAGTGGCTAGGATTAGGGCAGTGGCTAGGGTTAGGGCAGTGGTTCGGGTAATGGCTAGGGTTAGGGCGGTGGCTAGGGTTAGGGCAGTGGTTAGGGCAGTGGCTAGAGTTAGGTCAGTGGCTAGGGTTAGGGTAGTGGCTAGAGTTAGGGCAGTGGCTAGGGTTAGGGCAGTGGCTAGAGTTAGGGCAGTGGCTAGGGTTAGGGCAGTGGCTAGGGTTAGGGCAGTGGCTAGGGTTAGGGCAGTGGCTAGGGTTAGGGCAGTGGCTAGGGCAGTGGCTAGGGCAGTGGCTAGGGTTAGGGCAGTGACTAGAGTTAGGGCAATGGCTAGGGTTAGGGAAGTGGCTAGGGTTAGGGCAGTGGCTAGGGTTAGGGCAGTGGCTAGGGTTAGGGCAGTGGCTAGGGTTAGGGCAGTGGCTAGGGTTAGGGCAGTGGCTAGGGTTAGGGCAGTGGCTAGGGTTAGGGCAGTGGCTAGGGTTAGGGCAGTGGCTAGGGTTAGGGCAGTGGCTAGGGTTAGGGCAGTGGCTAGGGTTAGGGCAGTGGCTAGGGTTAGGGCAGTGGCTAGGGTCAGGGCAGTGGCTAGGGTCAGGGCAGTGGCTAGGGTCAGGGCAGTGGCTAGGGTCAGGGCAGTGGCTAGGGTCAGGGCAGTGGCTAGGGTCAGGGCAGTGGCTAGGGTCAGGGCAGTGGCTAGGGTCAGGGCAGTGGCTAGGGTCAGGGCAGTGGCTAGGGTCATGGCAGTGGCTAGGGTCAGGGCAGTGGCTATGGTCAGGGCAGTGGCTAGGGTTAGGGCAGTGGCTAGGGTTAGGGCAGTGGCTATGGCAGTGGTTAGAGTAATGGCTAGGGTTAGGGCGGTGGCTAGGGTTAGGGCAGTGGCTAGGTAACGGCTAGGGTTAGGGCAGTGGCTAGGGTTAGGGCAGTGGCTAGGGCAGTAGTTAGGGCAGTGGTTAGGGCAGTGGCTAGGGTTAGGGCAGTGGCTAGGATTAGGGCAGTGGCTAGGGTTAGGGCAGTGGTTCGGGTAATGGCTAGGGTTAGGGTGGTGGCTAGGGTTAGGGCAGTGGTTAGGGCAGTGGCTAGAGTTAGGTCAGTGGCTAGGGTTAGGGTAGTGGCTAGAGTTAGGGCAGTGGCTAGGGTTAGGGCAGTGGCTAGAGTTAGGGCAGTGGCTAGGGTTAGGGCAGTGGCTAGGGTTAGGGCAGTGGCTAGGGTTAGGGCAGTGGCTAGGGCAGTGGCTAGGGCAGTGGCTAGGGCAGTGGCTAGGGTTAGGGCAGTGACTAGGGTTAGGGCAGTGGCTAGGGTTAGGGCAGTGGCTAGGGTTAGGGCAGTGGCTAGGGTTAGGGCAGTGGCTAGGGTTAGGGCAGTGGCTAGGGTTAGGGCAGTGGCTAGGGTTAGGGCAGTGGCTAGGGTTAGGGCAGTGGCTAGGGTTAGGGCAGTGGCTAGGGTTAGGGCAGTGGCTAGGGTTAGGGCAGTGGCTAGGGTTAGGGCAGTGGCTAGGGTTAGGGCAGTGGCTAGGGTTAGGGCAGTGGCTAGGGTTAGGGCAGTGGCTAGGGTCAGGGCAGTGGCTAGGGTCAGGGCAGTGGCTAGGGTCAGGGCAGTGGCTAGGGTCAGGGCAGTGGCTAGGGTCAGGGCAGTGGCTAGGGTCAGGGCAGTGGCTAGGGTCAGGGCAGTGGCTAGGGTCAGGGCAGTGGCTAGGGTCAGGGCAGTGGCTAGGGTCAGGGCAGTGGCTAGGGTCAGGGCAGTGGCTAGGGTCAGGGCAGTGGCTAGGGTCAGGGCAGTGGCTAGGGTCAGGGCAGTGGCTAGGGTCAGGGCAGTGGCTAGGGTCAGGGCAGTGGCTAGGGTCAGGGCAGTGGCTAGGGTCAGGGCAGTGGCTAGGGTCAGGGCAGTGGCTAGGGTCAGGGCAGTGGCTAGGGTCAGGGCAGTGGCTAGGGTCAGGGCAGTGGCTAGGGTCAGGGCAGTGGCTAGGGTCAGGGCAGTGGCTATGGTTAGGGCAGTGGCTAGGGTTAGGGCAGTGGCTAGGGTTAGGGCAGTGGCTAGGGCAGTGGTTAGGGCAGTGGCTAGGGCAGTGGTTAGGGCAGTGGTTAGGGCAGTGGCTAGGGCAGTGGCTAGGGCAGTGGCTAGGGTTAGGGCAGTGGCTAGGGTTAGGGCAGTGGCTAGGGTTAGGGCAGTGGCTAGGGTTAGGGCAGTGGCTAGGGTTAGGGCAGTGGCTAGGGTTAGGGCAGTGGCTAGGGTTAGGGCAGTGGCTAGGGTTAGGGCAGTGGCTAGGGTTAGGGCAGTGGCTAGGGTCAGGGCAGTGGCTAGGGTCAGGACAGTGGCTAGGGTCAGGGCAGTGGCTAGGGTTAGGGCAGTGGCTAGGGTTAGGGCAGTGGCTAGGGCAGTGGTTAGGGCAGTGGTTAGGGTAATGGCTAGGGTTAGGGCGGTGGCTAGGGTTAGGGCAGTGGTTAGGGCAGTGGCTAGGGTTAGGGCAGTGGCTAGGGTTAGGGCAGTGGCTAGGGTTAGGGCAGTGGCTAGGGTTAGGGCAGTGGCTAGGGTTAGGGCAGTGGCTAGGGTTAGGGCAGTGGCTAGGGTTAGGGCAGTGGCTAGGGTTAGGGCAGTGGCTAGGGTCAGGGCAGTGGCTAGGGTCAGGGCAGTGGCTAGGGTCAGGGCAGTGGCTAGGGTCATGGCAGTGGCTAGGGTCAGGGCAGTGGCTATGGTCAGGGCAGTGGCTAGGGTTAGGGCAGTGGCTAGGGTTAGGGCAGTGGCTAGGGTTAGGGCAGTGGCTATGGCAGTGGTTAGGGTAATGGCTAGGGTTAGGGCGGTGGCTAGGGTTAGGGCAGTGGCTAGGTAACGGCTAGGGTTAGGGCGGTGGCTAGGGTTAGGGCAGTGGCTAGGGCAGTAGTTAGGGCAGTGGTTAGGGCAGTGGCTAGGGTTAGGGCAGTGGCTAGGATTAGGGCAGTGGCTAGGGTTAGGGCAGTGGCTAGGGTTAGGGCAGTGGCTAGGGCAGTGGTTAGGGCAGTGGCTAGGGCAGTGGTTAGGGCAGTGGTTAGGGCAGTGGCTAGGGCAGTGGCTAGGGCAGTGGCTAGGGTTAGGGCAGTGGCTAGGGTTAGGGCAGTGGCTAGGGTTAGGGCAGTGGCTAGGGTTAGGGCAGTGGCTAGGGTTAGGGCAGTGGCTAGGGTTAGGGCAGTGGCTAGGGTTAGGGCAGTGGCTAGGGTTAGGGCAGTGGCTAGGGTCAGGGCAGTGGCTAGGGTCAGGGCAGTGGCTAGGGTCAGGGCAGTGGCTAGGGTTAGGGCAGTGGCTAGGGTTAGGGCAGTGGCTAGGGCAGTGGTTAGGGCAGTGGTTAGGGTAATGGCTAGGGTTAGGGCGGTGGCTAGGGTTAGGGCAGTGGTTAGGGCAGTGGCTAGGGTTAGGGCAGTGGCTAGGGTTAGGGCAGTGGCTAGGGTTAGGGCAGTGGCTAGGGTTAGGGCAGTGGCTAGGGTTAGGGCAGTGGCTAGGGTTAGGGCAGTGGCTAGGGTTAGGGCAGTGGCTAGGGTTAGGGCAGTGGCTAGGGTTAGGGCAGTGGCTAGGGTTAGGGCAGTGGCTAGGGTCAGGGCAGTGGCTAGGGTCAGGGCAGTGGCTAGGGTCAGGGCAGTGGCTAGGGTTAGGGCAGTGGCTAGGGTTAGGGCAGTGGCTAGGGCAGTGGTTAGGGCAGTGGTTAGGGTAATGGCTAGGGTTAGGGCGGTGGCTAGGGTTAGGGCAGTGGTTAGGGCAGTGGCTAGGGTTAGGGCAGTGGCTAGGGTTAGGGCAGTGGCTAGGGTTAGGGCAGTGGCTAGGGTTAGGGCAGTGGCTAGGGTTAGGGCAGTGGCTAGGGTTAGGGCAGTGGCTAGGGTTAGGGCAGTGGCTAGGGTTAGGGCAGTGGCTAGGGTCAGGGCAGTGGCTAGGGTCAGGGCAGTGGCTAGGGTCAGGGCAGTGGCTAGGGTCATGGCAGTGGCTAGGGTCAGGGCAGTGGCTATGGTCAGGGCAGTGGCTAGGGTTAGGGCAGTGGCTAGGGTTAGGGCAGTGGCTAGGGTTAGGGCAGTGGCTATGGCAGTGGTTAGGGTAATGGCTAGGGTTAGGGCGGTGGCTAGGGTTAGGGCAGTGGCTAGGTAACGGCTAGGGTTAGGGCGGTGGCTAGGGTTAGGGCAGTGGCTAGGGCAGTAGTTAGGGCAGTGGTTAGGGCAGTGGCTAGGGTTAGGGCAGTGGCTAGGATTAGGGCAGTGGCTAGGGTTAGGGCAGTGGCTAGGGTTAGGGCAGTGGCTAGGGCAGTGGTTAGGGCAGTGGCTAGGGCAGTGGTTAGGGCAGTGGTTAGGGCAGTGGCTAGGGCAGTGGCTAGGGCAGTGGCTAGGGTTAGGGCAGTGGCTAGGGTTAGGGCAGTGGCTAGGGTTAGGGCAGTGGCTAGGGTTAGGGCAGTGGCTAGGGTTAGGGCAGTGGCTAGGGTTAGGGCAGTGGCTAGGGTTAGGGCAGTGGCTAGGGTTAGGGCAGTGGCTAGGGTCAGGGCAGTGGCTAGGGTCAGGGCAGTGGCTAGGGTCAGGGCAGTGGCTAGGGTTAGGGCAGTGGCTAGGGTTAGGGCAGTGGCTAGGGCAGTGGTTAGGGCAGTGGTTAGGGTAATGGCTAGGGTTAGGGCGGTGGCTAGGGTTAGGGCAGTGGTTAGGGCAGTGGCTAGGGTTAGGGCAGTGGCTAGGGTTAGGGCAGTGGCTAGGGTTAGAGCAGTGGCTAGGGTTAGGGCAGTGGCTAGGGTTAGGGCAGTGGCTAGGGTTAGGGCAGTGGCTAGGGTTAGGGCAGTGGCTAGGGTTAGGGCAGTGGCTAGGGTCAGGGCAGTGGCTAGGGTCAGGGCAGTGGCTAGGGTCAGGGCAGTGGCTAGGGTCATGGCAGTGGCTAGGGTCAGGGCAGTGGCTAGGGTCAGGGCAGTGGCTATGGTCAGGGCAGTGGCTAGGGTTAGGGCAGTGGCTAGGGTTAGGGCAGTGGCTATGGCAGTGGTTAGGGTAATGGCTAGGGTTAGGGCGGTGGCTAGGGTTAGGGCAGTGGCTAGGTAACGGCTAGGGTTAGGGCGGTGGCTAGGGTTAGGGCAGTGGCTAGGGCAGTAGTTAGGGCAGTGGTTAGGGCAGTGGCTAGGGTTAGGGCAGTGGCTAGGATTAGGGCAGTGGCTAGGGTTAGGGCAGTGGTTCGGGTAATGGCTAGGGTTAGGGCGGTGGCTAGGGTTAGGGCAGTGGTTAGGGCAGTGGCTAGAGTTAGGTCAGTGGCTAGGGTTAGGGTAGTGGCTAGAGTTAGGGCAGTGGCTAGGGTTAGGGCAGTGGCTAGAGTTAGGGCAGTGGCTAGGGTTAGGGCAGTGGTTAGGGCAGTGGCTAGGGTTAGGGCAGTGGCTAGGGCAGTGGTTAGGGTAATGGCTAGGGCAGTGGTTAGGGCAGTGGCTAGCAGTGGCTAGGGTCAGGGCAGTGGCTAGGGTCAGGGCAGTGGCTAGGGTCAGGGCAGTGGCTAGGGTCAGGGCAGTGGCTAGGGTCAGGGCAGTGGCTAGGGTCAGGGCAGTGGCTAGGGTCAGGGCAGTGGCTAGGGTCATGGCAGTGGCTAGGGTCAGGGCAGTGGCTATGGTCAGGGCAGTGGCTAGGGTTAGGGCAGTGGCTAGGGTTAGGGCAGTGGCTAGGGTTAGGGCAGTGGCTATGGCAGTGGTTAGGGTAATGGCTAGGGTTAGGGCGGTGGCTAGGGTTAGGGCGGTGGCTAGGGTTAGGGCAGTGGCTAGGGCAGTAGTTAGGGCAGTGGTTAGGGCAGTGGCTAGGGTTAGGGCAGTGGCTAGGATTAGGGCAGTGGCTAGGGTTAGGGCAGTGGTTCGGGTAATGGCTAGGGTTAGGGCGGTGGCTAGGGTTAGGGCAGTGGTTAGGGCAGTGGCTAGAGTTAGGTCAGTGGCTAGGGTTAGGGTAGTGGCTAGAGTTAGGGCAGTGGCTAGGGTTAGGGCAGTGGCTAGAGTTAGGGCAGTGGCTAGGGTTAGGGCAGTGGCTAGGGTTAGGGCAGTGGCTAGGGCAGTGGTTAGGGCAGTGGCTAGGGCAGTGGCTAGGGCAGTGGCTAGGGCAGTGACTAGAGTTAGGGCAGTGGCTAGGGTTAGGGCAGTGGCTAGGGTTAGGGCAGTGGCTAGGGTTAGGGCAGTGGCTAGGGTTAGGGCAGTGGCTAGGGTTAGGGCAGTGGCTAGGGTTAGGGCAGTGGCTAGGGTTAGGGCAGTGGCTAGGGTTAGGGCAGTGGCTAGGGTTAGGGCAGTGGCTAGGGTTAGGGCAGTGGCTAGGGTTAGGGCAGTGGCTAGGGTTAGGGCAGTGGCTAGGGTTAGGGCAGTGGCTAGGGTTAGGGCAGTGGCTAGGGTTAGGGCAGTGGCTAGGGTTAGGGCAGTGGCTAGGGTTAGGGCAGTGGCTAGGGTTAGGGCAGTGGCTAGGGTTAGGGCAGTGGCTAGGGTTAGGGCAGTGGCTAGGGTTAGGGCAGTGGCTAGGGTTAGGGCAGTGGCTAGGGTCAGGGCAGTGGCTAGGGTCAGGGCAGTGGCTAGGGTCAGGGCAGTGGCTAGGGTCAGGGCAGTGGCTAGGGTCAGGGCAGTGGCTAGGGTCAGGGCAGTGGCTAGGGTCAGGGCAGTGGCTAGGGTCAGGGCAGTGGCTAGGGTCAGGGCAGTGGCTAGGGTCAGGGCAGTGGCTAGGGTCAGGGCAGTGGCTATGGTCAGGGCAGTGGCTATGGTCAGGGCAGTGGCTAGGGTTAGGGCAGTGGCTAGGGTTAGGGCAGTGGCTAGGGTTAGGGCAGTGGCTAGGGTTAGGGCAGTGGCTAGGGCAGTGGCTAGGGCAGTGGTTAGGGCAGTGGCTAGGGCAGTGGTTAGGGCAGTGGCTAGGGCAGTGGCTAGGGCAGTGGCTAGGGTTAGGGCAGTGGCTAGGGTTAGGGCAGTGGCTAGGGTTAGGGCAGTGGCTAGGGTTAGGGCAGTGGCTAGGGTTAGGGCAGTGGCTAGGGTTAGGGCAGTGGCTAGGGTTAGGGCAGTGGCTAGGGTCAGGGCAGTGGCTAGGGTCAGGGCAGTGGCTAGGGTCAGGGCAGTGGCTAGGGTTAGGGCAGTGGCTAGGGTTAGGGCAGTGGCTAGGGCAGTGGTTAGGGCAGTGGTTAGGGTAATGGCTAGGGTTAGGGCGGTGGCTAGGGTTAGGGCAGTGGTTAGGGCAGTGGCTAGGGTTAGGGCAGTGGCTAGGGTTAGGGCAGTGGCTAGGGTTAGGGCAGTGGCTAGGGTTAGGGCAGTGGCTAGGGTTAGGGCAGTGGCTAGGGTTAGGGCAGTGGCTAGGGTTAGGGCAGTGGCTAGGGTCAGGGCAGTGGCTAGGGTCAGGGCAGTGGCTAGGGTCATGGCAGTGGCTAGGGTCAGGGCAGTGGCTATGGTCAGGGCAGTGGCTAGGGTTAGGGCAGTGGCTAGGGTTAGGGCAGTGGCTAGGGTTAGGGTAGTGGCTATGGCAGTGGTTAGGGTAATGGCTAGGGTTAGGGCGGTGGCTAGGGTTAGGGCAGTGGCTAGGTAACGGCTAGGGTTAGGGCGGTGGCTAGGGTTAGGGCAGTGGCTAGGGCAGTAGTTAGGGCAGTGGTTAGGGCAGTGGTTAGGGCAGTGGCTAGGGTTAGGGCAGTGGCTAGGATTAGGGCAGTGGCTAGGGTTAGGGCAGTGGTTCGGGTAATGGCTAGGGTTAGGGCGGTGGCTAGGGTTAGGGCAGTGGTTAGGGCAGTGGTTAGGGCAGTGGCTAGAGTTAGGTCAGTGGCTAGGGTTAGGGTAGTGGCTAGAGTTAGGGCAGTGGCTAGGGTTAGGGCAGTGGCTAGAGTTAGGGCAGTGGCTAGGGTTAGGGCAGTGGTTAGGGCAGTGGCTAGGGTTAGGGCAGTGGCTAGGGCAGTGGTTAGGGTAATGGCTAGGGCAGTGGTTAGGGCAGTGGCTAGGGTTAGGGCAGTGGCTAGGGTCAGGGCAGTGGCTAGGGTCAGGGCAGTGACTAGGGTCAGGGCAGTGGCTAGGGTCAGGGCAGTGGCTAGGGTCAGGGCAGTGGCTAGGGTCATGGCAGTGGCTAGGGTCAGGGCAGTGGCTATGGTCAGGGCAGTGGCTAGGGTTAGGGCAGTGGCTAGGGTTAGGGCAGTGGCTAGGGTTAGGGCAGTGGCTATGGCAGTGGTTAGGGTAATGGCTAGGGTTAGGGCGGTGGCTAGGGTTAGGGCAGTGGCTAGGTAACGGCTAGGGTTAGGGCGGTGGCTAGGGTTAGGGCAGTGGCTAGGGCAGTAGTTAGGGCAGTGGTTAGGGCAGTGGCTAGGGTTAGGGCAGTGGCTAGGATTAGGGCAGTGGCTAGGGTTAGGGCAGTGGTTCGGGTAATGGCTAGGGTTAGGGCGGTGGCTAGGGTTAGGGCAGTGGTTAGGGCAGTGGCTAGGGTTAGGGCAGTGGCTAGGATTAGGGCAGTGGCTAGGGTTAGGGCAGTGGTTCGGGTAATGGCTAGGGTTAGGGCGGTGGCTAGGGTTAGGGCAGTGGTTAGGGCAGTGGCTAGAGTTAGGTCAGTGGCTAGGGTTAGGGTAGTGGCTAGAGTTAGGGCAGTGGCTAGGGTTAGGGCAGTGGCTAGAGTTAGGGCAGTGGCTAGGGTTAGGGCAGTGGCTAGGGTTAGGGCAGTGGCTAGGGTTAGGGCAGTGGCTAGGGCAGTGGCTAGGGCAGTGGCTAGGGTTAGGGCAGTGACTAGAGTTAGGGCAGTGGCTAGGGTTAGGGCAGTGGCTAGGGTTAGGGCAGTGGCTAGGGTTAGGGCAGTGGCTAGGGTTAGGGCAGTGGCTAGGGTTAGGGCAGTGGCTAGGGTTAGGGCAGTGGCTAGGGTTAGGGCAGTGGCTAGGGTTAGGGCAGTGGCTAGGGTTAGGGCAGTGGCTAGGGTTAGGGCAGTGGCTAGGGTTAGGGCAGTGGCTAGGGTTAGGGCAGTGGCTAGGGTCAGGGCAGTGGCTAGGGTCAGGGCAGTGGCTAGGGTCAGGGCAGTGGCTAGGGTCAGGGCAGTGGCTAGGGTCAGGGCAGTGGCTAGGGTCAGGGCAGTGGCTAGGGTCAGGGCAGTGGCTAGGGTCAGGGCAGTGGCTAGGGTCAGGGCAGTGGCTAGGGTCAGGGCAGTGGCTAGGGTCAGGGCAGTGGCTAGGGTCAGGGCAGTGGCTAGGGTCAGGGCAGTGGCTAGGGTCAGGGCAGTGGCTAGGGTCAGGGCAGTGGCTAGGGTCAGGGCAGTGGCTAGGGTCAGGGCAGTGGCTAGGGTCAGGGCAGTGGCTAGGGTCAGGGCAGTGGCTAGGGTCAGGGCAGTGGCTAGGGTCAGGGCAGTGGCTATGGTCAGGGCAGTGGCTATGGTAAGGGCAGTGGCTAGGGTTAGGGCAGTGGCTAGGGTTAGGGCAGTGGCTAGGGCAGTGGTTAGGGCAGTGGCTAGGGCAGTGGTTAGGGCAGTGGCTAGGGCAGTGGTTAGGGCAGTGGCTAGGGCAGTGGCTAGGGCAGTGGCTAGGGTTAGGGCAGTGGCTAGGGTTAGGGCAGTGGCTAGGGTTAGGGCAGTGGCTAGGGTTAGGGCAGTGGCTAGGGTTAGGGCAGTGGCTAGGGTTAGGGCAGTGGCTAGGGTCAGGGCAGTGGCTAGGGTCAGGGCAGTGGCTAGGGTCAGGGCAGTGGCTAGGGTCAGGGCAGTGGCTAGGGTTAGGGCAGTGGCTAGGGTTAGGGCAGTGGCTAGGGCAGTGGTTAGGGCAGTGGTTAGGGTAATGGCTAGGGCTAGGGTTAGGGCAGTGGTTAGGGCAGTGGCTAGGGTTAGGGCAGTGGCTAGGGTTAGGGCAGTGGCTAGGGTTAGGGCAGTGGCTAGGGTTAGGGCAGTGGCTAGGGTTAGGGCAGTGGCTAGGGTTAGGGCAGTGGCTAGGGTTAGGGCAGTGGCTAGGGTTAGGGCAGTGGCTAGGGTCAGGGCAGTGGCTAGGGTCAGGGCAGTGGCTAGGGTCATGGCAGTGGCTAGGGTCAGGGCAGTGGCTATGGTCAGGGCAGTGGCTAGGGTTAGGGCAGTGGCTAGGATTAGGGCAGTGGCTAGGGTTAGGGCAGTGGTTCGGGTAATGGCTAGGGTTAGGGCGGTGGCTAGGGTTAGGGCAGTGGTTAGGGCAGTGGCTAGAGTTAGGTCAGTGGCTAGGGTTAGGGTAGTGGCTAGAGTTAGGGCAGTGGCTAGGGTTAGGGCAGTGGCTAGAGTTAGGGCAGTGGCTAGGGTTAGGGCAGTGGTTAGGGCAGTGGCTAGGGTTAGGGCAGTGGCTAGGGCAGTGGTTAGGGTAATGGCTAGGGCAGTGGTTAGGGCAGTGGCTAGGGTTAGGGCAGTGGCTAGGGTCAGGGCAGTGGCTAGGGTCAGGGCAGTGACTAGGGTCAGGGCAGTGGCTAGGGTCAGGGCAGTGGCTAGGGTCAGGGCAGTGGCTAGGGTCAGGGCAGTGGCTAGGGTCATGGCAGTGGCTAGGGTCAGGGCAGTGGCTATGGTCAGGGCAGTGGCTAGGGTTAGGGCAGTGGCTAGGGTTAGGGCAGTGGCTAGGGTTAGGGCAGTGGCTATGGCAGTGGTTAGGGTAATGGCTAGGGTTAGGGCGGTGGCTAGGGTTAGGGCAGTGGCTAGGTAACGGCTAGGGTTAGGGCGGTGGCTAGGGTTAGGGCAGTGGCTAGGGCAGTAGTTAGGGCAGTGGTTAGGGCAGTGGCTAGGGTTAGGGCAGTGGCTAGGATTAGGGCAGTGGCTAGGGTTAGGGCAGTGGTTCGGGTAATGGCTAGGGTTAGGGCGGTGGCTAGGGTTAGGGCAGTGGTTAGGGCAGTGGCTAGAGTTAGGTCAGTGGCTAGGGTTAGGGTAGTGTCTAGAGTTAGGGCAGTGGCTAGGGTTAGGGCAGTGGCTAGGGTTAGGGCAGTGGCTAGGGTTAGGGCAGTGGCTAGGGCAGTGGCTAGGGCAGTGGCTAGGGTTAGGGCAGTGACTAGAGTTAGGGCAGTGGCTAGGGTTAGGGCAGTGGCTAGGGTTAGGGCAGTGGCTAGGGTTAGGGCAGTGGCTAGGGTTAGGGCAGTGGCTAGGGTTAGGGCAGTGGCTAGGATTAGGGTAATGGCTAGGGTTAGGGCGGTGGCTAGGGTTAGGGCAGTGGTTAGGGCAGTGGCTAGAGTTAGGTCAGTGGCTAGGGTTAGGGTAGTGGCTAGAGTTAGGGCAGTGGCTAGGGTTAGGGCAGTGGCTAGAGTTAGGGCAGTGGCTAGGGTTAGGGCAGTGGTTAGGGCAGTGGCTAGGGTTAGGGCAGTGGCTAGGGCAGTGGTTAGGGTAATGGCTAGGGCAGTGGTTAGGGCAGTGGCTAGGGTCAGGGCAGTGGCTAGGGTCAGGGCAGTGGCTAGGGTCAGGGCAGTGGCTAGGGTCAGGGCAGTGGCTAGGGTCAGGGCAGTGGCTAGGGTCAGGGCAGTGGCTAGGGTCAGGGCAGTGGCTAGGGTCAGGGCAGTGGCTAGGGTCAGGGCAGTGACTAGGGTCAGGGCAGTGACTAGGGTCAGGGCAGTGACTAGGGTCAGGGCAGTGACTAGGGTCAGGGCAGTGGCTAGGGTCAGGGCAGTGGCTAGGGTCAGGGCAGTGGCTAGGGTCATGGCAGTGGCTAGGGTCAGGGCAGTGGCTATGGTCAGGGCAGTGGCTAGGGTTAGGGCAGTGGCTAGGGTTAGGGCAGTGGCTAGGGTTAGGGCAGTGGCTATGGCAGTGGTTAGGGTAATGGCTAGGGTTAGGGCGGTGGCTAGGGTTAGGGCAGTGGCTAGGTAACGGCTAGGGTTAGGGCGGTGGCTAGGGTTAGGGCAGTGGCTAGGGCAGTAGTTAGGGCAGTGGTTAGGGCAGTGGCTAGGGTTAGGGCAGTGGCTAGGATTAGGGCAGTGGCTAGGGTTAGGGCAGTGGTTCGGGTAATGGCTAGGGTTAGGGCGGTGGCTAGGGTTAGGGCAGTGGCTAGGGTTAGGGCAGTGGCTAGAGTTAGGTCAGTGGCTAGGGTTAGGGTAGTGGCTAGAGTTAGGGCAGTGGCTAGGGTTAGGGCAGTGGCTAGAGTTAGGGCAGTGGCTAGGGTTAGGGCAGTGGCTAGGGTTAGGGCAGTGGCTAGGGCAGTGGCTAGGGCAGTGGCTAGGGCAGTGGCTAGGGTTAGGGCAGTGACTAGAGTTAGGGCAGTGGCTAGGGTTAGGGCAGTGGCTAGGGTTAGGGCAGTGGCTAGGGTTAGGGCAGTGGCTAGGGTTAGGGCAGTGGCTAGGGTTAGGGCAGTGGCTAGGGTTAGGGCAGTGGCTAGGGTTAGGGCAGTGGCTAGGGTTAGGGCAGTGGCTAGGGTTAGGGCAGTGGCTAGGGTTAGGGCAGTGGCTAGGGTTAGGGCAGTGGCTAGGGTTAGGGCAGTGGCTAGGGTTAGGGCAGTGGCTAGGGTTAGGGCAGTGGCTAGGGTCAGGGCAGTGGCTAGGGTCAGGGCAGTGGCTAGGGTCAGGGCAGTGGCTAGGGTCAGGGCAGTGGCTAGGGTCAGGGCAGTGGCTAGGGTCAGGGCAGTGGCTAGGGTCAGGGCAGTGGCTAGGGTCAGGGCAGTGGCTAGGGTCAGGGCAGTGGCTAGGGTCAGGGCAGTGGCTAGTGGCTAGGGTCAGGGCAGTGGCTAGGGTCAGGGCAGTGGCTAGGGTCAGGGCAGTGGCTAGGGTCAGGGCAGTGGCTAGGGTCAGGGCAGTGGCTAGGGTCAGGGCAGTGGCTAGGGTCAGGGCAGTGGCTAGGGTCAGGGCAGTGGCTAGGGTCAGGGCAGTGGCTAGGGTCAGGGCAGTGGCTAGGGTCAGGGCAGTGGCTAGGGTCAGGGCAGTGGCTAGGGTCAGGGCAGTGGCTAGGGTCAGGGCAGTGGCTAGGGTCAGGGCAGTGGCTAGGGTCAGGGCAGTGGCTAGGGTCAGGGCAGTGGCTAGGGTCAGGGCAGTGGCTAGGGTCAGGGCAGTGGCTAGGGTTAGGGCAGTGGTTAGGGCAGTGGCTAGGGCAGTGGTTAGGGCAGTGGCTAGGGCAGTGGTTAGGGCAGTGGCTAGGGCAGTGGTTAGGGCAGTGGCTAGGGCAGTGGCTAGGGCAGTGGCTAGGGTTAGGGCAGTGGCTAGGGTTAGGGCAGTGGCTAGGGTTAGGGCAGTGGCTAGGGTTAGGGCAGTGGCTAGGGTTAGGGCAGTGGCTAGGGTTAGGGCAGTGGCTAGGGTCAGGGCAGTGGCTAGGGTCAGGGCAGTGGCTAGGGTCAGGGCAGTGGCTAGGGTTATAGGGCAGTGGCTAGGGCAGTGGTTAGGGTAATGGCTAGGGTTAGGGCGGTGGCTAGGGTTAGGGCAGTGGTTAGGGCAGTGGCTAGGGTTAGGGCAGTGGCTAGGGCAGTGGTTAGGGTAATGGCTAGGGCAGTGGTTAGGGCAGTGGCTAGGGTTAGGGCAGTGGCTAGGGCAGTGGTTAGGGCAGTGGCTAGGGTTAGGGCAGTGGCTAGGGTTAGGGCAGTGGTTAGGGTAATGGCTAGGGTTAGGGCGGTGGCTAGGGTTAGGGCAGTGGTTAGGGCAGTGGCTAGGGTTAGGGCAGTGGCTAGGGTAGGGCAGTGGCTAGGGTAGGGCAGTGGCTAGGGTGGTTAGGGTAATGGCTAGGGCAGTGGTTAGGGCAGTGGCTAGGGTTAGGGCAGTGGCTAGGGTTAGGGCAGTGGCTAGGGTTAGGGCAGTGGCTAGGGTTAGGGCAGTGGCTAGGGTCAGGGCAGTGGCTAGGGTCAGGGCAGTGGCTAGGGTCAGGGCAGTGGCTAGGGTCAGGGCAGTGGCTAGGGTTAGGGCAGTGGCTAGGGCAGTGGTTAGGGCAGTGGCTAGGGCAGTGGTTAGGGCAGTGGTTAGGGTAATGGCTAGGGTTAGGGCGGTGGCTAGGGTTAGGGCAGTGGTTAGGGCAGTGGCTAGGGTTAGGGCAGTGGCTAGGGTTAGGGCAGTGGCTAGGGTTAGGGCAGTGGCTAGGGTTAGGGCAGTGGCTAGGATTAGGGCAGTGGCTAGGGTTAGGGCAGTGGCTAGGGTTAGGGCAGTGGCTAGGGTTAGGGCAGTGGCTAGGGTCAGGGCAGTGGCTAGGGTCAGGGCAGTGGCTAGGGTTAGGGCAGTGGCTAGGGTTAGGACAGTGGCTAGGGCAGTGGTTAGGGCAGTGGCTAGGGTTAGGGCAGTGGCTAGGGTTAGGGCAGTGGCTAGGGCAGTGGCTAGGGTTATAGGGCAGTGGCTAGGGCAGTGGTTAGGGTAATGGCTAGGGTTAGGGCGGTGGCTAGGGTTAGGGCAGTGGTTAGGGCAGTGGCTAGGGTTAGGGCAGTGGCTAGGGCAGTGGTTAGGGTAATGGCTAGGGCAG
The DNA here is from genome assembly GCA_028752905.1 of Cladorhizidae sp. MBARI D1340-BT2. NCBI lineage: Eukaryota > Metazoa > Porifera > Demospongiae > Poecilosclerida > Cladorhizidae > Cladorhizidae sp. MBARI D1340-BT2. The sequence goes on from JAQNBH010000010.1 coordinate 19,287,714, forward strand.
TGGTTAGGGCAGTGGCTAGGGTTAGGGCAGTGGCTAGGGCAGTGGTTAGGGCAGTGGCTAGGGTTAGGGCAGTGGTTAGGGTAATGGCTAGGGTTAGGGCGGTGGCTAGGGTTAGGGCAGTGGTTAGGGCAGTGGCTAGGGTTAGGGCAGTGGCTAGGGTAGGGCAGTGGCTAGGGTAGGGCAGTGGCTAGGGCAGTGGTTAGGGTAATGGCTAGGGCAGTGGTTAGGGCAGTGGCTAGGGTTAGGCTAGGGTTAGGGCAGTGATCCAAGACAATGTCTAACAGGGTTTCATAGAAAATTGTCCAAGGGGGGGCAACTGGAGGAATCTGGATTTTAAGGAGGGGGGGGGGGGGGCATGATGGTTCAAGATGTGACAATGAATTTAATAATACAATTTCCAAGGGGGGGGGAGGCAAAAAGGTTACAAGGGGGGGCAGCTGCCCTGCCCCCCCTAAATGAAACCCTGTAGACTAAGGTTAAGGCCAGTATAATGGCGTATGGTTAGGGCCAGATAGGTTAGGTCAATGGCTAGGGCTGAGACTACAAGGCTACATTCCTGCATGAGGGATCAGGTCGTAATATAGTGAACAAGTAGTCCCACGTGAAAGCTTGGTCTGGTTCCTATGGTGACCACATGCAGATGCAACGGTTGGTTCCTATGGTAACTGCACACATGCCCACCTGCTGCAGGCATTCCATCCAGTGTGATGCAGCTCATCATTCTCGTACTTCATGGGCAAGCGATGGATCACCTGATGCACAGAGACACACAGGAAGAGACAAGAGATAAAAACCAGGAAAATTCTTGCAACACTTGTCAGATAATTAGAAGGTACTTAGTCTTCTGTAATCTGTCATATATTCTTGCAGATGCTGGCCAGCATAAAATGAATCTGTGCATTCTTCTGCTCCAGCAAGAACTGAACATGTGCAGAAGTTCAGTCTGTCCCTGTTAATATCATGTGTACTCTTGGGACCAACTCAATCAATATCAGGGCCCCTAATTATCAGGAGCTGTTCTTAACAAATCACTGAATGTGCGTATATCTAATACAAGAACTTTCTCTAATCAACTTAATTATTCACTCGATATTTTGGCTAGATGCTAGCCTCCATCAGGAATAGAGCCGAAACATCGATTAAGTAAATTCAAGTTGATTATCAAGATTCCTTATCTGATATCAAAGGGGAGGATGCAAGGAGGAGGATGCAAGGGGAGGATGCAAGGGGAGGATGCAAGGGGGAGGATGCAAGGGGGAGGATGCAAGGAGGAGGATGCAAGGGGAGGATGCAAGGGGGAGGATGCAAGGGGAGGATGCAAGGGGGAGGATGCAAGGGGGAGGATGCAAGGAGGAGGATGCAAGGGGAGGATGCAAGGGGGAGGATGCAAGGAGGAGGATGCAAGGGGGAGGATGCAAGGAGGAGGATGCAAGGAGGAGGATGCAAGGGGGAGGATGCAAGGGGGAGGATGCAAGGAGGAGGATGCAAGGGGGAGGATGCAAGGAGGAGGATGCAAGGAGGAGGATGCAAGGGGGAGGATGCAAGGGGAAGGATGCAAGGGGGAGGATGCAAGGGGGTGGATGCAAGGGGGTGGATGCAAGGGGGAGGATGCAAGGGGGAGGATGCAAGAGTTCCTTGTATCTTTTCCAACTCCATCCTCTGTAGAGAACGAGTAGCACTCTCTTTCCAGACTTAAAAAGGAACATTTCTGGAAGAGATGATGTAGTCAGGAATTATATGCCACGTTTGTTATATTCACACCCCATCTAGTAATCCTGGGAAAGCCTGAACATCCAACTAGTAATCCTGGCTGAGCCTGAATACCCCTCTAGTAATCTTGGGTGAGCCTGAACATCCCACTAGTAATCCTGGGCAAGCCTGCACATCCCACTAGTAATCCTGGGCAAGCCTGAACATCCACTAGTAATCCTGGGCGAGCCTGAACATCCACTAGTAATCCTGGGCGAGCCCGACACATCCACTAGTAATCCAGGGTGAGCCTGCACACTCCTCTAGTAATCCTGGGCGAGCCTGTACATCCCACTAGTAATCCTGGGTGAGCCTGCACATCCCACTAGTAATCCTGGGAGAGCCTGCACATCCACTAGTAATCCTGGGTGAGCCTGCACATCCACTAGTAATCCTGGGCGAGCCTGCATATTCCACTAGTAATCCTGGGCGAGCCTGCACATCCCACTAGTAATCCTGGGCGATCCTGTACATCCCACTAGTAATCCTGGGAGAGCCTGAACATCCACCAGTAATCCAGAGCGAGCCTGTACATCCAACTAGTAATCCTGGGAGAGCCTGCACATCCACTAGTAATCCTGGGCGAGCCTGTACATCCCACTAGTAATCCTGGGTGAGCCTGCACATCCACTAGTAATCCTGGGCGAGCCTGCATATCCCACTAGTAATCCTGGGCGAGCCTGCACATCCCACTAGTAATCCTGGGCGAGCCTGCACATCCCACTAGTAATCCTGCACGAGCCTGCACATCCACTAGTAATCCTGGGCGAGCCTGTACCACTAGTAATCCTGGGAGAGCCTGCACATCCACTAGCGAGCCTGCATATCCCACTAGTAATCCTGGGCGAGCCTGCACATCCCACTAGTAATCCTGGGCGAGCCTGCACATCCCACTAGTAATCCTGGGCGAGCCTGCACATCCACTAGTAATCCTGGGCGAGCCTGTACCACTAGTAATCCTGGGAGAGCCTGCACATCCACTAGTAATCCTGGGTGAGCCTGCACATCCACTAGTAATCCTGGGCGAGCCTGCATATTCCACTAGTAATCCTGGGCGAGCCTGCACATCCCACTAGTAATCCTGGGCGAGTCTGTACATCCCACTAGTAATCCTGGGTGAGCCTGCACATCCACTAGTAATCCTGGGCGAGCCTGCATATTCCACTAGTAATCCTGGGCGAGCCTGCACATCCCACTAGTAATCCTGGGCGAGTCTGTACATCCCACTAGTAATCCTGGGTGAGCCTGCACATCCCACTAGTAATCCTGGGAGAGCCTGAACATCCACCAGTAATCCAGGGCGAGCCTGTACATCCCACTAGTAATCCTGGGAGAGCCTGCACATCCACTAGTAATCCTGGGCGAGCCTGTACATCCCACTAGTAATCCTGGGTGAGCCTGCACATCCACTAGTAATCCTGGGCGAGCCTGCATATCCCACTAGTAATCCTGGGCGAGCCTGCACATCCCACTAGTAATCCTGGGCGAGCCTGCACATCCCACTAGTAATCCTGGGCGAGTCTGCACATCCCACTAGTAATCCTGGGAGAGCATGCACATCCCCTCTCACAGCTAATGAAGCATTACCATGACAATGCACACGCAACACATCTCAAAAAGATGTGAACTAGTTGGCCAAGTGGAGCAAGTTATGTAGGCTGAAGGTGCGATAGAGATGCCTTTCAAAGAGGCTGGACCAGAAAGATCAAAACATCGCCTTCACAGCTGTGTGGCACTACAGAAAGTACCAATCAGGCCTGGTGGGAGGCCCAAGATTATGCAAGTACCAATCAGGCCTGGTGGGAGGCCCAAGATTATGCAAGTACCAATCAGGCCTGGTGGGAGGCCCAAGATTATGCAAGTACCAATCAGGCCTGGTGGGAGGCCCAAGATTATGCAAGTATCAATCAGGCCTGGTGGGAGGCCCAAGATTATGCAAGTATCAATCAGGCATACCAAGCTGATCATACAACATCTGGATCCACCTGCACTAATAAAAAAATAGTGGTGGCGGTGCTAATGATGCAGGCCTTCCTGCTACATCAAACATGTGGATTTGCGTGTGTTTTTTGGGGGGAAGGGGTTGAAAAAAATTGTCATTTTTAAAAAACTGAACATTGTTATTGTTATTGTTTATCTATAATAACATACATACAGTATTACATGAAAGATTATTTTAAAGTCTCTTGATTCCCTAAAGTCTCTTGATTCCCCCTTGCATCAGGTTATTTATAATTATTGTTGCACACATTTCAGGCGAATGCTTCGGTCTTCCTGGTGAAGCATGATGTATTAAGTTGGCAATAATAACAATAACAACAACATCAGCAACAACAACAACAGCAGCAGCATCAACAACAGCAACAACAACAGCATCATCAACAGCAACAACAGCAACAACAACAAAAATTTGTAAAGAGTTGCATCACAAAACTAGATAGGTCCTGGTTTTCTGTCGGATGGGTTCACAGAGTTTTGCCATACGCACGTGGAAGCGAGCAGTCATGCAAGAACACGCTGTCGACTTTCAACAAACTCTCAGTTGACATAGTACATGTAACACACACAATGACATTCTCGAAAATCAAGTCACTCGATGTTTTTGCTTGAGCATGAGGAAGACATTGGACCAACATTGCTGTACTTGTGCTCGGCCTGCTAAGGGATGCCTGCTACGTAGGTCCCAAAGCTTTGGGCTTACTTGTAGTGTGTATAGACTGACTGAGAGCACTGAACGGCAGACAGCTCCCCCCCCCCCCCCCCATGCAACCTTTGCAAACACCTCTTGTGTGCCAACCTCTACGTATCCGAAGGTTTTAATAAATCTTCATTTCTGGCATGTGCGAGTCCTCATGGGATCTCTTCAAGGGCTTCCGTTCTTTTTTGGCGAGCAGTGGAAATCGTGCGGTCAGCGTGCTATACACATGCTCGACTCCTGGGGTGGAATTAGGTGCGGTCAGCGTGCTATACACATGCTCGACTCCTGGGGTGGAATTAGGTGCAGTCAGCGTGCTATACACATGCTCGACTCCTGGGGTGGAATTAGGTGCGGTCAGCGTGCTATACACATGCTCGACTCCTGGGGTGGAATTAGGTGCAGTCAGCGTGCTATACACATGCTCGACTCCTGGGGTGGAATTAGGTGCGGTCAGCGTGCTATACACATGCTCGACTCCTGGGGTGGAATTAGGTGCAGTCAGCGTGCTATACACATGCTCGACTCCTGGGGTGGAATTAGGTGCGGTCAGCGTGCTATACATATGCTCGACTCCTGGGGTGGAATTAGGTGCGGTCAGCGTGCTATACACATGCTCGACTCCTGGGGTGGAATTAGCAGCTTGACGAGCAGACTGCAGCAGGTGGAATGGTTGTACACAAACATGGACGGGATGCAAGGTTGAATTCCGGGTTTCGTTCCTGAGAAAGTACCTGATCCCATCAAATCCCATCCTCACATTTTTGCTCATTTTTGCTCATCTAAGGAAGATTTTTCTGTTTCAAATATCCAACCATCGCCAAGTAAGAAACTTCCTAAATTCTTTCGACACACATTTAAAAATGGCAGGAAACAAAGAGCAGCTCTGAGGAAGTGCTATAGACCCACATCAGCTTTCTGCAAGTGGATATCTCCAAGAAGTGTGCTCCTTTGGAAACTCCATTTTGCTCCCGGTGACCGTGGAGATATCTCTCCAACCACAGGATATGACTGCCCTCACATGCGACCATACTGCAGCAGGAAGCTCTTTGAAGGTGCTTCAATATGAACCTCAACTCTGGCACCTAGAGCCTGCACACCCAACCACAGCGCCATGTACAGTTTCCAGGAAGTGTTTGACACTTGTACTTCTGCAGAACGCCACCTTGACAGTTACCTTGGTAGTTTGTGGTGCATGCAAGAAAGTGAGTGCAGTAAAGGAGGACTATATGGCAGCTTCGCTCCTTCCTCCCTTTCTACTTTCTGAAGCTATCGAATGACCCATCATTCTCCTAGGAATCGCTTCTTTAGCTTTGAGTAGGACTATTGCTTCCGTAGCTTGGGGTAGAAATATTGCTTCTTTAGCTTGGGGTAGGAATATTGCTTGGGGTAGGAATATTGCTTCTTTAGCTTGGGGTAGGAATATCACTCCATTAAGCTCGAGGTAGGAATATCACTTCTTTAATTAAGCTTGGGGTAGGAATATTGCTTCTTTAGCTCGAGGTAGGAATATCACTTTTTTAAGCTTGAGGTAGGAATATTGCTTCTTTAGCTTGGGGTAGGAATATTGCTCTTTAGCTTGGGGTAGGAATATTGCTTCTTTAGCTTGGGGTAGAAATATTGCTTGAGGTAGGAATATCACTTCTTTAAGCTTGGGGTAGGAATATTGCTTCTTTAGCTTGGGGTAGAAATATTGCTTCTTTAGCTTGAGGTAGGAATATCACTTCTTTAAGCTTGGGGTAGGAATATTGCTTCTTTAGCTTTTAGCTTGAGGTAGGAATATCACTCCAATAAGCTCGAGGTAGGAATATCACTTCTTTAAGCTTGAGGTAGGAATATTGCTTCTTTAGCTTGAGGTAGGAATATTGCTTCTTTAGCTCGAGGTAGGAATATTGCTTCTTTAGCTTGGGGTAGGAATATTGCTTGAGTACTGGTAATGGTGTTGGTTGAAAATAATTTCCTGACATGTACTTACATTTTAGCGCCTAATGAAAACACTCATATTGTTGAGTTCGCTTCCTCTAGCCATTGGTACTAATTTCAACAGTCCAACACTTTCCAATTAGGAGCTACAACTGAGAGAATTCAGGCATGCAGGTTTTGAGGTCACCAACTTTGACTGCATGTAACTTGTGCATGGTTATACCTATGCTGCAGTTTCTAGTATCAAAAGAGAGCACACAAAGATATCTACCTTTTCAGCTATATATCAAGTTCATGGAGTGAAGTCTGCAGAATTTATGGAACTCTAAATTTGGAAACACAATTTTTTAAACCACTTTGTAAAAAATGGTATCATCCTCCCTTGGGTAAAAAGATGATCTCTTCAAATGGCTCAGAAAGTCAAGTAGCAAGAACTCCAGTGCACAGCTAGGCAAGCACAAAGACAGCTTGCCTACTTACTACCAGAGGAGAGCAAAGTCTGAACACAAGCAAGCACACTGTGGTAATGTTTTTTAACCAGTAACATTAGCAAAGAATGTGGTCAGATTTCCATTCCCCTGGGAAAATTCCTAGGGCCAGAAACCACGAATTGGGTCACATAATGAAGCATTCCATGGCATCCAAGTAGAGTAACTTAGCTACAGACATAGGGTGTGGCCATTCTGTACATCCACAATACTGCGCTTTAGGAGGTTAGGAGATGAGTTTAGGAGGTGAGTATAATTTTTTTTTTATTAATTTTTTTTTTATTAATCAATTTAAAAAAATTAAAAATAATAAATAAAAACAGCTTGAAAGTGTGTTCTAGTTGTATAATCTGTGAAGGGCTACTCTGAGATAAAACTGCACCTACTGATTCTCTAAATAGCAATTTCAATGGGCATCTATCTATATAGCTGTCTCTGACAAATTTTTAACCATTTCAATCAACAAACAAAAATTGGCCGACCAAGATGAAATGTTGGCTATCCAAAACTGACATTTCGAAAGCAGGTCTGAACTTGCACCTAAAGAAGCAATATTCCTACCCCAAGATAAAGAAGCAATATTCCAACCCCAAGCTAAAGAAGCAATAGTCCTACCCCAAGCTAAAGAAGCAATATTCCTACTCCAAGCTAAAGAAGCTACCCCAAGCTAAAGAAGCAATATTCCTACCCCAAGCAATATTCCTACCCCAAGCTAAAGAAGCAATATTCCTACTCTAAGCTAAAGAAGCAATATTCCTACCCCAAGCTAAAGAAGCAATATTCCTACCCAGGGGTGTATTTAGGGGGGGGCGGGGGGGGGCATTCGCCCCCCCTTGTATCATTCTCGCCCCCCCCCCTTGAAATTAGAGATTTTTTTTTTAATAATGTCAAGAAAGGTGTAATACAAGAAAGGTGTAATAAGCTATGATATCAGGTTCAAATGATAGGAATGTCCAACTGAGGTTCTTCTTGGTTTTCTCTGCCATACGTCCACAATCTCTTCAAGGTCGCTCTCAGAGAGTACTTCTGGTGCCTCTATAGCAATCCTCATAAGGTGAGAAAGGCTGCAGTCACTTAGAGAATTACGCAAACGAGTCTTGATCATCTTCATCTGTGAGAAGCTTCTCTCCACAGAAGCAGTAGAAACTGGAATCGATAAGCAGATGGAGGCAATCTTGTGCAAATTGGGAAACATGGCCTTGAGCATGTCGTTTGAAACAAGTTCTTTCAGCTGTGATGCAGTAGTATCCCGTGGTTGCTTGACTAACAGCTGGCGGAATGTTTTCCACTCTGTAAGTATTTCAGTGGAAATCATGGCTGTCTTCACTGTTTCTTCTCCATCCAATGTTTCTGCATCTCTATCTTCTCCGTAGTGAGCAATCAGTTTCTCAACAGACGTGTCTCCATAAGTGGGAAAAGATACTGAATCTGGTTTTGGAACTTTCCGTGGATCGAATATAGACAATGCTGATACAACAGCGTTGGATGAAGAAAATCGGCTTGTTATGTTGGCCTTTAAATCAGCAACAAAAGGCTTACCAACAACATTCTGGAACGAAAGTATTTTATCAGCGTCAATAGACACCTTTGTAGATGACTTCAAGTCTTCAAAGTTTTCAAGAAGCTCCAACACCCAGTTCGCTCCAGGCAAAACTGCATCATCCAAGGATTTAACAGTAGCATCAACAAGGAATGATATCAACGAGAGGTCAAGCTGCTCTGCCTGAAGTGCTTTGCTGAGCTTGGCTACTTGTGGTAGAGTGAAATCAAGCAAATATATAGCTGCAATCGTAGACAATTTGCAGAGGGCACCATGGATTCCAAGAGCTTCTGGCTCGTGGGACGTCTCGTAGATGTTCCCAATGGTGATTACAATTGCAGAATAACTTGCTTTGACAGCTTTGACACACCTTTCATGTGCCAGCCAGCGTGTGTCAGATGGCTTGATCACTTTCATTTCTGGAAGTTCAAGAACGTGCTGTACCTCCTTCAGACACTCTGCTCGCTTGGGGGAATTGCGAAAATGCTTCCAAAGAGTAGTCAATGTTCTGTAAACATGAGCAATTCCAGGAGTTTTATTGGCAGCTTGCACACAAGCCAACTGCAGTAAGTGACAGTGGCAGTGTATAAACAGAGCGTGAGGAGTATGTTTCTTGATACGTGCCTGAACCCCGGTCTTTCGTCCAGAAAAAGTTGCAGCTCCATCAAATCCCAATCCAACTATTCTTCCGACTTGTAGACCTTTCTTCTTTAAACAATCGATGAGATTAGAATAGATGGTCTCTGCATCAGCCTTCTTCAATGGAATAAGCTCCAGAAAGCACTCTACTGGTACACCATCTTCCTCTCAGCGGCAAAACACAGACAATTCTTCTACGTTGGTGACATCTGTGCACTCATCTGCCATGAGGCTGTACATAGGTGCCTTTTGAAGTCGCTTCAGAATCGACTCCTCCACCCATGTCCCCAATGATTCGATGAATTCAACCACAGCCACTCTTGATGTGTACACAGCATTTCTTGGTGCAGTTTCTAAGAATTGCTTCAAATGTTGGCTGCCACATCGAACCACCACGTCAACCAGCTTCTCAAATTTTGTCGAATGTGCAACTTGTTCTTTCGTAAGAAAATGAGTGAGTAGGATCAGGCACTTCACTGCAGCTCTGTTCTGAGCTCTTTTGCGAGCTAAAACATTCTGGAGTTGCTGTACAACTGTTCCACCTTTGGCTGCTCCTTTAGCTGCAAAAAGAGCTTGAGTTGCATGGATATGGAAGTCACTTCTCGCATGAGCTTTCATTTTTTCAACAGCTTTCTTCCAATTTCTGCAAGGTTGTGTGACCCACACTCCTCCAGTACGCTGCAGACCAGATTGCTTGCAAACCTTGCAAAAGGCACCATCGCTATCCTCGTCATAATAGAGCCAACTGAAATCTTTCTCCCAGCTCTTAGAGTATTTTCTCTTCGTGGATACAGAAGAGCGGTGTTTGTTTTGCTTGCTTTTCTTTGAAGGTGGAGGACTAAGGCTAGGACTAGATGCCTCGACATGCTCAGAGCTATCTGTTCTGCTATCTTCGCTATCGCTGCTATTAGCATGAGAAGAGGCTTGAGAAGTACTTGTAAAGTATGAGCGAATATCCATATTAATATGAAGAGAAATCAGCTAGTAAGGTTTCTTTTATAGAGACTTTAAGACCATGACATAATGGACCGAGTTAAAAATACTGAGAGAGAGTGGGAAAGAAGGAGGGAACTGAAGAAGTGACAAACCTACAAAGGAGAACACGTGGTGGCGTGTGATGACATCATGTCTAAGATTAGACTTGAAGACCATGACATAATGGACTGAGTTAAAAATACTGAGAGAGAGGGAGTGGGAAAGAAGGAGAAACAAAAGAAGTGACAAACCTACAAAGGAGAGCACGTGGTGGTGTGTGATGTCATCGTGTCATGACACATGCTCTCCTTTTTCCAAGCAGCTACAATATCATGAGAAATATATACAGTCTAGCCATAGTTCGGTATAGCATAATGCCATTTGTAGTCAGTCAAAATAGCTATCCTCAGACATTGTAAAAGCAAAAAAATATATGGGGGGATCTTCCCCCCAGACCCCCCTTTTACGACTTATGAACATGTTAAGAAAATATTAACAAAAATTAGGGCACCAAGTGACCAACCATTTCCACCCCCCCCCCCCCCCCCCTAGAGAACTAGAGAAAAATTGTGTATGAAACCTGTTGTCCATGATTTTGTAAGAAAATGCATGGAATGCAACATAATTCGATTTCACAAAAGCCCACCTCCATTATACGAGTGACAAGTGACTATATCTAATCTATATATGCTGATTGCCGTAGCATGCAACTTCAGCAAATATTTAAGATGGAATGTTGTACTAAAGATTTTAGAAAAAGTGCATGCCATCATAAGTAGCAGCTATATATACAGTTAGTACTGCAAAAATACCTGTGGGTAAAACACTTTCGTACTCCACGCGGAAGCCCAGGTGCACGTCCCCTTTCCGCACCATCCAGGCTCTCCGCCCCCCCTTATTTTTCCATATCTCAAGTTCGCCCCCCCTTGGCAAAATTTCTGTATACAACCCTGCTACCCCAAGCAATATTCCTACCCCAAGCTAAAGAAGAAATATTCCTACTCTAAGCTAAAGAAGCAATATTCCTACCCCAAGCTAAAGAAGCAATATTCCTACCCCAAGCTAAAGAAGCAATATTCCTACCCCAAGTTAAAGAAGCAATAGTCCTATCCCAAGCAATATTCCTATCGCAAAAGAAGTACTCCAAGCTAAACAAGCAATATTCCTACTCCAAGCTAAAGAAGCAATATTCCTACCCCAAGTTAAAGAAGCAATAGTCCTATCCCAAGCTAAAGAAGTAATATTCCTACCCCAAGCTAAAGAAGCAATATTCCTACTCCAAGCTAAAGAAGCAATATTCCTACCCCAAGTTAAAGAAGCAATAGTCCTATCCCAAGCTAAAGAAGTAATATTCCTACCCCAAGCTAAAGAAGCAATATTCCTACTCCAAGCTAAAGAAGCAATATTCCTACCCCAAGCTAAAGAAGCAATATTCCTACCCCAAGCTAAAGAAGCAATATTCCTACCCCAAGCTAAAGAAGCAATATTCCTACCCCAAGCAATATTCCTACACCAAGCTAAAGAAGCAATATTCCTACCCCAAGCTAAAGAAGCAATATTCCTACCCCAAGCTAAAGAAGCAATATTCCTACCCCAAGTTAAAGAAGCAATAGTCCTATCCCAAGCAATATTCCTATCGCAAAAGAAGTACTCCAAGCTAAACAAGCAATATTCCTACTCCAAGCTAAAGAAGCAATATTCCTACCCCAAGTTAAAGAAGCAATAGTCCTATCCCAAGCTAAAGAAGTAATATTCCTACCCCAAGCTAAAGAAGCAATATTCCTACTCCAAGCTAAAGAAGCAATATTCCTACCCCAAGCTAAAGAAGCAATATTCCTACCCCAAGCTAAAGAAGCAATATTCCTACCCCAAGCTAAAGAAGCAATATTCCTACCCCAAGCAATATTCCTACACCAAGCTAAAGAAGCAATATTCCTACCCCAAGCTAAAGAAGCAATATTCCTACCCCAAGCTAAAGAAGCAATATTCCTACCCCAAGTTAAAGAAGCAATATTCCTACCCCAAGCTAAAGAAGCAATATTCCTACCCCAAGTTAAAGAAGCAATAGTCCTATCCCAAGCTAAAGAAGTAATATTCCTACCCCAAGCTAAAGAAGTAATATTCCTACCCCAAGCTAAAGAAGCGATTCAGAAGCAATAGACTAGGATAAGGATTAGTCATTCGACAGCTTCAGGGGATGAGTTATGATGAATTGAGTAGCTACAGTCAGGATGAAAGCCCAGCATCCTGTCCAGTCATGTGCTAAGCATGCAGCTGCTGCACTGGCAACATTGATGTTCTTGTGGCTGGCCATTGCAGCTGGCCATGTAAAATCCTTGTAAAGGATGAGAATTTAGCTACAAGTACAGGAGTACACACAAAACTTACAGAGAGGATCAAAATGATAATGAAATGTCTTTCAGTACACTAGTCCTTTTGTGACTAACAGCTATGGATGTCCTTGATGTCCTTGCTGAAGATGGATGTCCTTAATCGGCCTTGTTGAAGATGGATGTCCTTGTTTCAGAAGGCTTTCCTGGAGTTTCTTCTTGACCAGCCAGACAAAGGTTAACTGCTATACTTGTGATCATTGAATCTGTGCTTTCTAGTACTCGCAACGTAACTTCCACCCCCTCCTCTAGCTAAAGCCGCGCACCATGCAGCATGGAACTTTCTAGAAGAGATGACTTTACCGAGTTCCAAGTAAATGCAAACCACACCCAGTCACTTCTCCGGGGAACAAAAGTAACAGGTGGCATAAAGCTTAGAAGATTCCTCACTTCCACCATCGCTGATGCTGAGAAGATTCCTCACTTCCACCATCGCTGATGCTTAGAAGATTCCTCACTTCCACCATCACTGATGCTTAGAAGATTCCTCACTTCCACCATCGCTGATGCTTAGAAGATTCCTCACTTCCACCATCACTGATGCTGAGAAGATTGCTCACTTCCACCATCGCTGATGCTGAGAAGATTCCTCACTTCCACCATCGCTGATGCTTAGAAGATTCCTCACTTCCCCCATCACTGATGCTGAGAAGATTCCTCACTTCCACCATCGCTGATGCTGAGAAGATTCCTCACTTCCACCATCGCTGATGCTGAGAAGATTCCTCACTTCCACCATCGCTGATGCTGAGAAGATTCCTCACTTCCACCATCACTGATGCTGAGAAAATTCCTCACTTCCACCATCGCTGATGCTTAGAAGATTCCTCACTTCCACCATCGCTGATGCTGAGAAGATTCCTCACTTCCACCATCGCTGATGCTGAGAAGATTCCTCACTTCCACCATCGCTGATGCTGAGAAGATTCCTCACTTCCAACATCGCTAATGCAATAATTTGGATCGACGTTCAGTTTCCTCAAATACAGAACACCATTCTCACTTACCTCCCTCCCCCTCCCTCGGCCCCCCCCTCACCCCTCCCTCGGGGCCCCCCCCTCAACCCCCCCCCCCCCCCCCCCTCACCCACCCTTCATTTTTCAACTCAAACATATGCAAGGGATGGCTTCTATTGAGCAGTTTGATTGGGTGGTGGTGGAAATAAGTTTGCTAGAACAAGTTTTTGTCTTTCCCAGTGCAGCAACAGGTGAATGAGTCGGCAGTATGCAGCACTGTAGAGCCGGATGCATCGACAAGAATTAAATGTTGACACAGTAGTCAGTGATCAAAGCCACCATCGCCAAATAAAATAACCCATTAATATAAAACACACCCACCTTCTGTGTGCATGACAACGACCATACCAAGTTGTTAATAACCATGAAACGTTATTCAATGTCCGAATGCGTCAAATATTTTGATAGGCACCAACAATTCTGGTAGTTACAATCATCCAAGCATGAGCAACAGTTAAAACATACATGCACTCCATACAAACACTCTCCCTGCATCACTCCCTCCCCCTAACTTATATCCCATCCACACACACACACACACACACACACCTCCCTCCATTCCTTGCCACCCTGTAACATCAGCCTTGATTTACTAACTTGTGTAAAGAGTCATAGGAGGGACACACAGTTCGGACTCTCCCTGTTGCTCCTAGGTGAGCCGTTTCCATGACATCTCAAAAAAGGAAATTCAAACCACGACGTTCTCACCTAGTCATCTTTGATTAGTCGGCAGGGAATAGTCATTCCACGGAAATACTTTTTACCACGGAAATACCACAATTATACTTACTACATGTACCATGGAAATATTTGCTACCACAATTATACTTATACCATGGAAATACTTGCTACTTCGGAAATACTTGCTACTCAAATACAAACAAAGTTTCGACAACTTAGTCATGCCTGGCTCTACCGTGGCCACAAATGTTTGTCACTGATGGTGCCCACTCTTGGCAAGCTCACAAGTGAAACCCAAGTTATCAGCTACATTTCTACAGAATCACGTCAAGCACCCCAGATTATTTTCTGCACAATGTAGCTTGAATATATCTGGTGCTGTGGAGAAAAGGGGCCAATTTCTAGGCTAATAGTGCATGGGCAACTTCAGTTCTTTTTTGTTTTGTTGCTAGAACAATGAACTACTGACAATATTTTTGCTTCTGAAAAAAACACATGGATTCCAAATATCTTTGGCGTTCTGACCTTTCCATAATCGGGTGCCTTTGGATCACAAGACACAGTGACCAAATAATCCGGTTTCTTCGTTTGGGTACCTCGGTAGATGCAAGGTATGTACAGGAGCTTTTCTTTAGGTCCCTCCATGGCACTCAATGGCGTTGCGTATCCCGGGCCACATCCACATTGTTCTGTGGAAAAAAAGGGAGATATTTTGTAACTTCAGCTTATGCACTCCAGCAAGTTGCATAAACAATTATAACTAGCTAACAGCTAGTAGACCTCCTCAGTTAACCAACTCTTGCACAAAGCTAGCCAAACAATTGTAACTAGAGCTGCCACACATACCCTTAGCCATTGCAGTTAGCAGGTTCAGAATATGTAGTTTATTAGTGGCGTCAACTTATACCACAGTCTTGCGCAAAGGCGGGGGCGGGGGGGGGTTTGGATATCGAAATATCACATGCCTACCAGGTTGAACTACTGGCGTGGATACCCAATTCCTAATTGCTGCTAGACCATTTGGTGGGTTTTGGTCTGTTTTCTTTTTGCTTTTTGGTAAAAAAAACCCAGGGTTCTGGGTCTGATACTTGAAAAGATCTTTCCACTTGCTTATGGCGTCTGATTCTAGACGCCGGGAGTGATAGCCAGAGAATTGGCAATACCTACGCAAGGGTCTCATAACTCCTACTGGCCAAGCAAGCAGAAGAAGCAACGAAGACTGTTAGCAGCAATGTGCACTGTTTCAAAATGGGTGGACTCGTCAAAGCCAAGAAGACCTAGAGGCCAAGTACATGCCGAAAGGCGCGAAAAACATTAATCAAGCTCGTGTTTGTTGATGAGCATTGCAGCATTCCTTTGTAGTTTCTATCCCAAAAAATATCACCTTCGTCTTTCCCCAAGGATTATCGTCCAATCTCCTTATTATCCCTAATAAGCAAAGAACGCCACATATTTAACTATTTACACAAACTTATCACCATACAAGATGTTTTGTCAAACTGTTCAGTTCGGATTTCGTCCAGGTCTGTCTACTGAAATAGCAATACTTAAGGGGGGACATCTGCACTTTTTTTTTTTTTTTTTTAAACCTGTGGTTACAACTTTAGAGCTCAGTAGATTCTGCAAACTTCATGGTATGGACTTGATATATAGCTCAAAAGATAGGTCTCTCTGTGTGCTCTCTTTTGATACTAAAATATGTTTCATAGGTATAACTATAGGCAAGTTACTAGACCCTAAAGCGGAGGGACCACAAAAACCTGAATCGCTCCAACCTCCATAGAAACCACTCTGAGTTGCGAAGTGCAAAAAAATTAAAAATGGTACAAGTGGCTAGAGGAAGCTCTAGAGTACGCAATGAGTATATTGAGTAGGCGTGAAAAATTTATTACCTGGTCAAGCGCGCGGTTGGAAAATTGAAGGCGTTGACAAAGCGTCGCCTTGTCAACGCCTTCAATTTTCCAACCGCGTGCTTGACCAGGTAATAAATTTTTCACGCCTACTCAATATACTCCTTGTGTACTCTAGAGCTTCCTCTAGCCACTTGTACCATTTTTAATTTTTTTGCACTTCGCAACTCAGAGTGGTTTCTATGGAGGTTGGAGCGATTCAGGTTTTTGTGGTCCCTCCGCTTTAGGGTCTAGTAACTTGCCTATAGTTATACCTATGAAACATATTTTAGTATCAAAAGAGAGCACACAGAGAGACCTATCTTTTGAGCTATATATCAAGTCCATACCATGAAGTTTGCAGAATCTACTGAGCTCTAAAGTTGTAACCACAGGTTTAAAAAAAAAGAAAAAAAAGTGCAGATGTCCCCCCTTAATTAACGTAACTCAATCCTGGTTTGCTTCCCTGGATGCCCACACTCAATCCTGGTTTGCTTCCCTGGATACCCACAAGTCTGTCTGTGCAGTCTTTCTAGACATCGAGAAAGCTTTTGACTCTGTGACACATAGGCCACTCTTAACATTCTGTCCTCACTTAATATTCCTTCTCACCTGCTCTGTTGGCTTACTTCCTATCTTACGGCCAGGTCACAGAGTGTCGCTATCTCTGGTGCTCTCTCTTCTTGGTGTCATGCATCCTCTGGAGTACCTCAAGGATCTATTCTTGTCATCTTCTCCTTGTTCTTTACATTAACGACATTGCAAAGCTCCCACTCTCGTACACTTACTCTCTATGCAGACGACATCCTCCTCTACCATCCATTCTCTAACCTCTTCCTTAGATTCAGTGCAATCAGACATTGACATTATAACATCATGGCTATCTTCCCGTCTCCTAATAATTAACCCTAATAAGAGCAAGTACATGATGATCTCTCGTAAACCCCTCGCATCCACTATATTAGTCCTCAATACTCCCCTTGATCTCGTCACTTCATTTACATACTTAGGAGTTACTTTCACCTCTAATCTCTCCTGGAACTTGCATTGCACTAAATCAAGGAAAATAATAGGATCAGCTCTTATCCTCTCATGCTAATTAAACTTTACACAACATTAGTTCTCCCTCATCTAAGTTACTGTTCCTCTGTGTGGTCACCTCCTCCCTCTTCTTGTAATTCAAAACCCTTAGAACACGTTCAGCACTTTGCACTCAGACTCTGTACTCATCAATGGACTTCTGACTATGCATCCAACCTCTTCACCCTTAAACTTCCTACACTCTCAAATAGACGTCCTCAGGCCAAGCTCCTTCTAATTTATAAAATAATAAACAATTACATCCATTTTCCTACAGACTCAATCCAATTAGCTCCTACTCCACTCATGTCTTCTCGCCGATACCCATCAAACATCATAATCCCATTCTCCCGCACTGCATCCATGCAGTCTTCCTTCGTTCCCTCTGCCCAGAGCTCTTTAGAACACACTCCCAACCTCCATTAGATCCTCGTCCTCACTCTCTTCTTTCAAACGATTTATTAAACAATTCATCTCCTGACTTCAACCTTTTTTCCTTCCCCTATATACATTATCATAATTATCATCGTGTATTTAAGGCTCTAAATAGCTTTGGCTACTGAGCTCATTTTTCAACAACAACAACAACAAAAAGATGCCAGCTTGGTTAGAGAGAAATATTCACAATTGCAATAATGTTTTTTGATGTCGCAAGCCTTAACTATACTGCTATATACACACGATGGATGAGAAGATGAAGCAATCTCCTCTAATTTAATCTTGTTACTTCTGAGCCTGTTGAGGCCACCATAAGGACAGTGTGAAACTAACAACAATTGATTACTTACTAATATTAACACTATTGTATTTAAGTTATTGTATATAGCATTGTTTGAGAATGTTTGAAGGAAAGCGCAGTTAGTTATGGTAGAACCAATAGAAAGCATGACAAACCCCACTGAATCCCGGCATTATGAGGTAGTTTCAGCAGATTAGAACAAGGTCAACTCTTGGGACAAGGAACTGGAATCGTCTATCATTAGTGACTGTTTGTTTTTGTTTGTTTTGTTTTTTCCTACCTGTCTACCTAGCTATGTAGCAAGTACCCCAGTGCCCAAGTAAAGGTTTTGGGGAGGTATCCAGGAAACCTGTGATTATGTGGGTGCTCACCCACGAGAGTTCTGTCAAGGACTACAGTGGAGTGTCCCTAGGGTTGGACATGAAGAAGCTTGTATATATGCTAGGCATGGAAAGACCAAGTCAGTCCATGCCTGTCAAACAGTTGTTGGATTTCATAATTACTTTTTGAACTTCCACACCTTAAAAATATTATATTCATTTTAAATAAAATAAAAATTCACACTCAAATTCCCATCAATATTTAATATCTGATGAACTAGCTAGAAAAGAGCTGGTACCGAATCATATGCATCAAACAATAATCCACCATTATTTTTAAAGGGGCTGGATACCACGAACTAGTAAGTGCTATATAAAAACTTGTGGTTACCACTTTATAGTTCCATAGATTCTGCAAACGGGAGATATACATCGGAACATGCAGTCTATAATTTGCAGATTCAAGTTCCACTAATTTACATCTTAACTGTTTTAAACTGCCACCACCAGGAAAGTTACCAAATTAAAATGCCATTTTTCTGCAGAGATTTATGCAGTTTGTGTAGGAAGTCTTGTATGTTACTGTCCCATTGTAATCCCATCAGAAAAATAATTAAATTTGATTTATTGGCAGGGAAATAAGCATGTATTTTGGCAATCGTTAAATTATGCTGTGGGAATTTGTGAGTGATATTAAATAAACAGGAAGGATTCTAGCAATTTTTAGGCAGGGAGTATATAGGAATGATGATTGTAGATAGATAAGTGTGTGTTTGTCGGCAAGCCTGCTGACTCCAAAGCCAATGGTTGGCAGATAACCGAAGAGTTTTTTAAATGTTACATCATTTTTTGGAATAAGAAATTCTTTTTAATTGGTATGGACTTGTATCTCTGTGTGCTCTCTTTTGATACTTCATGTGCATCACTATAGCCAAGTTACTGGAGCTAAAGTGGTGGTATATACCTCAAAACCCCGAGTGCCTTTCTCTGCGTAAGTGCTAGAGTGCTGCAGTGGCTAGAGGAAGTGCGACGAGCATTAGCGCTAAAACTAAGCACCTTAGTACATGGTAAGTTTTAGCGCCTAAAAAAAAAATGTTGCATGCAGTAGGGCTTTCTCTAGCCACTGGTGCTAATTTCAACTCTTTAACACTTGGAAAACTTATGCAGAGAAATCAGGCACTCGGTCAGTAACTTGGATATAGTTATACCTATGAAAAATGTTTCAAGACCAAAAGAAAGCACACAGAGAGCCCTATCTTTTGAGCTTATATCAAGTCCCTACCATGAAGTTTAAAGAATATATGGAGCTATAAAGTGGTAACCACAAACAAATTAGCACCTACTATATAGTATGTGGTATTTAGGGTGGGGGTTATGTTAGACAGTGCTTGCACAGTGATCAATATTTCCCCTAAATGGAATGTGTCCATACTACTACCAAATCCTTTACTCAAGCTATGTTTACTTAGTTCTTCCCAAGCACTCTATGGACATTGGAATATAGTCTGTCTTGAGCAACATAACCATCTCTGATGTGTCATTCCTTGTTCACTAGTATGCTGGATATATTGGTTGTTGGGTTCTGGCATTAAGTGCACTGGACTGTTGATGTATTTTGCAGTGGGACAACTTGGCATATTCATTGTGAGGATTCAGCTGTGACTTCATTCGAAATTCCGAGGCCAAAAGGTCTTCATTATCAGACCAAATGTGGATTGACGTGATTATTTTCCTTCAGAAGATGTCCCTAAAGCATGACCAATGTTACTGTCATCTGCATTCCTAACCCTGTCTTGCACTATAAATAGACCCCTTCATATTAGCAGCACCATGACATACAAATATCACACAGAAAAACTGAGCACTTGACCTGCTCTGTGTACACAACAAGATGGCTCACCCTGAGAGGTATGCAAGGCCTATGTAGGGGAACAGTCTTGGCAAGAACTGAGTGATACCAATAACTGAGTGATGCCATCTGTGTGAGAGAACTGTGTAGTGCTACTTATTGTTATTGCTGCTGCTTATTAAAATGTAGTCTATTTGAGGAACCGCTTTTCTTATTGTTGCTGCTGTTGCTTCTATTGTTATTAAAATGTAGTGCTTTATATATACTTGAGAACCTGCTTTCTTCTTATTGTTGTTGTTGCTGCTGCTGCTACTATTATTATTAAGCTACTTGAGGACCTGCTTTCTTCTTATTGTTGTTGTTGCTGCTGCTGCTACTATTATTATTAAAATGTAGTGCTGCTTGAGGACACGCTTTCTTCTTATTGTTGTTGTTGCTGCTGCTGCTACTATTATTATTAAAATGTAGTGCTACTTGAGGACCTGCTTTCTTCATTTTGTTGTTGTTGCTGCTGCTGCTACTAAATGTAGTGCTACTTGAGGACCTGCTTTCTTCTTATTCTTATTGTTGCTACTATTATTATTAAAATGTAGTGGACCTGCTTTCTTCTTAATGTTGTTGTTGCTGCTGCTGCTACTAAAATGTAGTGCTACTTGAGGACGCGCTTTCTTCTTATTGTTGTTGTTGCTGCTCCTGCTACTATTATTATTAAAATGTAGTGCTGCTTGAGGACCCGCTTTCTTCTTATTGCTGCAGTTGCTGCTGCTGCTATTATTATTATTAAAATGTAGTGCTACTTGAGGTCCCGCTTTCTTCTTATTGTTGTTGTAGCTGCTGCTGCTACTAAAATGTAGTGCTGTTTGAGGACCTGCTTTCTTCTTATTGTTGTTGTTGCTGCTGTTGCTACTAAAATGTAGTGTTACTTGAGGACCTGCTTTCTTCTTATTGTTGTTGTTGCTGCTGCTGCTACTAAAATGTAGTGCTACTTGAGGACCTGCTTTTTTCTTATTGTTGTTGTTGCTGCTGCTGCTACTATTATTATTAAAATGTAGTGCTTCTTGAGGACACGCTTTCTTCTTATTGTTGTTGTTGCTGCTGCTGCTACTATTATTATTAAAATGTAGTGCTGCTTGAGGACCCACTTTCTTCTTATTGTTGCTGTTGCTGCTGCTGCTACTATTATTATTAAAATGTAGTGCTACTTGAGGATCCGCTTTCTTCTTATTGTTATTGTTGCTGCTGCTGCTACTATTATTATTAAAATATGTGCACCTGCTTTTTTCTTATCGTTGTTGTTGCTGCTGCTGCTACTAAAATGTAGTCCTACTTGAGGACCTGCTTTCTTCTTATTGTTGTTGCTGCTGCTGTTGCTACTATTATTATTAAAATGTAGTGCTACTTGAGGACCTGTTTTCTTCTTATTGTTGTTGTTGCTGCTGCTGCTACTAAATGTAGTGCTACTTGAGGACCTGCTTTCTTCTTATTCTTATTGTTGCTGCTGCTGCTACTATTATTATTAAAATGTAGTGCTACTTGAGGACCTGCTTTCTTCTTATTGTTGTTGTTGCTGCTGCTGCAACTAAAATGTAGTGCTACTTGAGGACCCGCTTTCTTCTTATTGCTGCTGTTGCTGCTGCTGCTATTATTGTTAAAATGTAGTGCTGCTTGAGGACCCGCTTTCTTCTTATTGTTGTTGTAGCTGCTGCTGCTACTAAAATGTAGTGCTACTTGAGGACCTGCTTTTTTCTTATTGTTGTTGTTGTTACTGCTGCTACTATTATTATTAAAATGTAGTGCTAGTTGAGGACACGCTTTCTTCTTATTGTTGTTGTTGCTGCTGCTGCTACTATTATTATTAAAATGTAGTGCTACTTGAGGACCTGCTTTCTTCTTATTGTTGTTGTTGCTGCTGCTGCAACTAAAATGTAGTGCTACTTGAGGACCCGCTTTCTTCTTATTGCTGCTGTTGCTGCTGCTGCTATTATTATTAAAATGTAGTGCTGCTTGAGGACCCGCTTTCTTCTTATTGTTGTTGTAGCTGCTGCTGCTACTAAAATGTAGTGCTACTTGAGGACCTGCTTTTTTCTTATTGTTGTTGTTGTTGCTGCTGCTACTATTATTATTAAAATGTAGTGCTAGTTGAGGACACGCTTTCTTCTTATTGTTGTTGTTGCTGCTGCTGCTACTATTATTATTAAAATGTAGTGCTACTTGAGGACCTGCTTTCTTCTTATTGTTGTTGTTGCTGCTGCTGCTACTATTATTATTATTAAAATGTAGTGCTACTTGAGGACCTGCTTTCTTCTTATTGTTGTTGTTGCTGCTGCTGCTACTATTATTATTAAAATGTAGTGCTACTTGAGGACCTGCTTTCTTCTTATTGTTGTTGTTGCTGCTGCTGCTTTAAAATGTAGTGCTGCTTGAGGACCCACTTTCTTCTTATTGTTATTGTTGCTGCTGGTGCTACTATTATTATTAAAATATGTGCTACTTGGGGACCCGCTTTCTTCTTATTGTTATTGTTGCTGCTGCTGCTACTATTATTATTAAAATGTAGTGCTACTTGAGGACCCGCTTTCTTCTTATTGTTATTGTTGCTGCTGCTGCTACTATTATTATTAAAATGTGTGCTACTTGAGGACCTGCTTTTTTCTTATCGTTGTTGTTGCTGCTGCTGCTACTAAAATGTAGTGCTACTTGAGGACCTGCTTTCTTCTTATTGTTGTTGTTGCTGCTGTTGCTACTATTATTATTAAAATGTAGTATTACTTGAGGGTTTTTGCTGCTGCTGCTACTATTATTATTAAAATGTAGTTGTAATGACTGATCAGCAGATGAGCCACCACCTTTGGGAAAGACTGGCGATATTCATATCTCATCTAATGACTGTCGGTACTGCAACAGTTTTGGGAGTGTCAGAAACTGGACATGTAGGATTCATCACACAGAAATACCCACAATCTGGGCGAGACATCCATAACTCCCCTCCCTCTCTAAATTGACCCTGTTGGATCTAGTTTGGCCATTATAAATGCTTTGAGGCATTGCGTGGCTAGAGGAAGTGACCTAAGGATCCAAAACTGGGTCCAAAACCTTTCTGGGTTCAATAGGCTTCCAATTATGTGCGATGTGTGTAGGCCCAAAGTTAGGATAACTAATTGAAAAATAAAGGTTTCTGGTAGGGTTTTATCCTTCTATATTGGAAATTGGATGTACCACTCATTTTGGCTGCTGGGGGCATGTTAAGATGACCCCCTCCCTTCTCAACCCTAAATCGACCCCAGCCTGCAACATTGTACTATATTTTCCCTATCATTGCACTTCTGTGCTGGCCCTGCATCTGCCCTACCTACAGCATTCAGGGGACTGAAACCATAAACTAGTAGGTGCTAAAAAACCCTTATGGTTACCACTTTATAGCTAAACTTCATGGTAAGGACTTAATATTTAGCTCAAAAGATAGGTCTCTGTGTGCTCTCTATTAATATTTTTTGATAGGTATAACCAAGTTACTGCAGCTAAAGTGGGGGGAACCTCAACATCTGAATGCCTGATTTTTCTCAAGTGCTAGCTAGACCTTTGGTACATGGTCAAGCACTCGGTTGGAAAATAATTTCCTTAAAATTAGTTTTAGTGCCCAACAAAAAAGCCATTGCAAGCAGTATGGCTTCCTCTAGCCACTGGTGCTAATTTCAGATCTCTAGCACTTGAGATATAATTCATGATCTTGAGCTCATCAAACAAACTGTCTCAACTGTTCTCAGGGAGAAAATCAGTGCCCTTGAGGGCATGGGAGACAGTCTCAGATTCGTTTCTGCTCAGGATGCATCCTGCTGCGTAATTCATATTCTATCCCTAAGCTTCTATACACCCTCAGGACTTCTCCATGTTTTGTCTCTCCTGCCCTGATAGATTATAAAAGCCTCAAGTCAATTGTGAGTGGTATCACTAACATTCATTTCTCTGAGGATCCATTCTTGGTTGCAGGCCACACTCCCTATTGGGATAGGGGTCATGGAATCAGGAGTCAGTGCATCTCTGCCTTCTTGGCCTCAGCTGCTGCCACTTATGACCTGGTCCAAGCCAAACCTCACTTGTTTTCACTCCCTATCCCTTGTGTGGATGATGCCCTTTCAGCAGGTCTATGGATCACGGCAACCCCCCACCATCGGCATGCTTCCAGGAATCCTGGGATATATGCATGATCTCCAAGTCCGTGGAATCTTTGTTGCACAATGCACCTGACGATTCTGCCATCACCTTGCCTAGGGTTAAAAGTTCTACAGAGCTATTTTACCGCACATGAACTTTGAACCCCCAAAGCAGGTCTCCAGTTGCAGGACTATAATGCCAGAGTCCTAATGTGATAATAGTACCTATAATACAAAGATTATTAAAATAAGTCCAAAGATACTGTACAAGGTTAGAAAAATACATAAAATCTGAGTTTTTGGCAGCCCTGCGATTTGGCTCGAGTCTGGCTATGGATGTTTTAACGAAAGAATCCGGTGCATGGCTAAATGCCCTCCCCATGTCGACCCTGGGTGAGAATGGATGGCTGGGTTGCCGTAGGTCTCCGCTTGGGCTCCACTCTTTATGTCGTCCCCATAATTGCCAGCACTGTGGAGCAGGGATCGCCTTGCTACATATGGTTTTAGATACGAAGGACATTTCTACCATCATACCCACCATGAATATCATCCTCTTCCAGGAATTGTCATCTGCAGAGGCTGGAACCTTCGGATCTCTTTCGTTCTGATGGGAAAAGGCCTGATGGGGTAACCATGGTGCCATGGAAGAATGGCAAGCAACTTGTGTGCAATGCAACCTGTCCAGATATGTTTTCCCAGTCGTATCGGGTGCAGCAATGAGTAGTGCTGGAGCTGTGGCTACTATGGCTGAGGAGAAGTAAGTGGCCAAATATGCCTGTGGCAATCAAGTCATTGGTGGGTTATCGGGAACAAGTCGATGGTTTTTCTAAAGAGCTAAGCCTCAGAATAACAATGCCCATGCTCACCTCCTTCAGCATTTCTCAGTGGCAGTCCAGTGGGGGAATGCCTTGTCCATTTTGGGGTCGGTCGGGAGTTGAACTTGTTGTTAAAACATTTTTAGTTATTATGTATTTATAATTAGTTATTATTTGGACTAACTAACTTGTAATTATTTTGTTATTTTCACAAATAAATAAATAAATATATAAATAAATAAAATTTATTTAAACTAGTTTAGAAGAATAATGTAAGCTACGTATTATTTTTGTTATAATTAAGTGAATTGTATGACATTATTGTTCAATAGTCAGGACTCTAAATAAACGTTTTTAGTGTGTCACGTGTGTTGCACAGATAGTGAAATCAAGATGTCTTCTTATAATGTCTGTTGTCTTCGGTTGTTAGTTTACTAGTTGATTAAGGACTTTCATGGTTGTTGAAGAGTGAAAAAAACTATAACCTTAGGGTATTAAACAAGGTTATAACAATTTTGTAGCTGTAATTTCATGTATTAACTTTCAATGAACTTTCAGTTGACAATAACATTATAGTAACCTTCCCAATGATCAACTTGAAATTGTATTCTCCCGACGTTTCGACTGGATGCTCTAGCCTTCATCAGGAATAATGAGATGCTATATAAGACTCATGTGAGCCTACTATATACCGGTAGTTAACTACATCGCATGCTATCAGCACACGTGTCCAACATGTGAACTGGCACACACATCTAGCATATGAACTGGATGCAAAATAAATAATAAATATATATATATAATCATGAAATAAATAAGTCTGCAATTTCTGAGCATGCATGGGATAATGGACATCCTATTTTGTGGGAGTGAGCCACCATATTGGAAAAGGCCAGAAGACAAGGAATTGCTAGTGAAGGAGGCATTGCACATCAGCTTAGCACCACATTGTGAGTGGTTCAATCAAGACTGTGGAATGGACTTGCCTGGCTGCCCAATTGATTGTAGCTAACTAACAACGAAGAGAAAACTTATTGAAAAAAGTAATGGTTTGAGAACTGCCCTCAAATTTTTATTGATGATAAGCATTGGTGGTTATGACGATTTAAGTAAGCTGGATATGCAAGGTAAATTAATCCAGAAGTACGGTACATAAATAATGGAGAGCTATATACTCTGAAGAGCGTGAACTTGAAGCCATGACACCATAATTACATATATATTTTTAATATTTATTTAATATTTATTATTATCATCAATCATAATTATTTGTATCTGTTTATTATTTAAAATTTTATTGTTGGTGGTGTTGTTGTTGTTGTTGTTATTATTACTAGTATTATTATTATTATTGTTGTTGTTGTTATTATTATACATGTAATTGTGTTTTTATTTATTTGTTTAATTTTTTTATTATATTAATGTACATTTTTATTTTTTGTTCATTTAAATTTATTTATTATTATTATTATTATTATTGTAATTATGTGCATTTTTATTTATCAAACAATTAATCAATCAGCATACATAACATACCAAGTTCATTAAGATCTAATTAGGACATGCTAGTTATATAATATATAATAATCAATTGAGAGTTTAATTTTTTAATATTTTTAATATATAATAATATTTTTTACATCTGGTGCACGTGCTAGGTGCATGTACTGGCACGTGCTGGATAGCTAACAAGCTCACACAAGCCTTAACGTCTCATTATTCTGATGAAGACTAGAGCATCTATATAGAAACGTCAAGTTAAAATTTGAAGTTGATTATTGAGAAGGTTATTTTAATACATGTACATAACAAGCAAGCAGGATCCTTTGGGCGTCAAGCAAAGGCATTCTTCAGGGAGTTGAGATGCCGCCTGAGGCCAGTGACTTACGAAGAGAACTCCCATCAACATCTTCTTCAATGGATTTCTGTGGCTGTGCAGCGTGGGAATGCAGCCTCAGTAATGGGATCTTTGCCATCAGGTTGGGGACGAGCCATTTCCCTAGTCATCACTGAACTTGAGGGGAGGGGGTTCTATAAACTATATGAATAAGTGCACTTTAAAATAATATACTTGGTATATATGTTATGTTTGCTCTTTATAATAAATGTAATTGATTAAAAAAATTAAATAAATTAATGACAAGTATTTTGCATAATTTTAATTAGGTGTTAATGAACTTGGTATGTTGTTTGCTTCCCCTAAAAAAACACAAAAAATAAATAAACAAATAAATAATAAACAAACAAACAAATAACAAATAACTAAACAAATAAAAAATAACTAATAAATAACTAAATACAAACAAATAACTTTTTTTTTATAATCTGTCCTAGGGTGTCCTGTGACACGCCCGGAACTAGCTGCTGAATCTGGTTTAGCTATCACTAAGTGGGCTGCCACCAGGTAGCTAACTGTGCTACCACTGAACTGGGCTGACTGATCACTGAAGAAGTATAGTTAAAACCTTTATGGCTGAAGTACAATTAAGCAAAAGACAGAAAACTGAGAGACTCTAAAAGTAGAGCACCACCTGAATGATAATACTGGCAGACTCTCCTTGCAGGGTAAAACCAGTTCCCTTAATTAGGCTACTGGCCCTGCTAGGCGATATCTCCTTACAAGGAAATGCATGCACTGAACATCATAATAACAATGACTTAATGTGGCTGTGATGCTATCAACACTAATAGTGATAATTAATAATTAGGAACAGGTTCACTACTGCAGAGTAGCTGATTGTTCTTGCAAGTCCGTGTCAGGCAGGTCACCCGGTGACACCCCTCTCTTCCCTTCGGAGGGCGAAGTCCTACTCCAAGATTGACGAGAGAGCCCGTCGGCATTCTGATGTCGTGTGCCTGCTCTGTGGACTACCTCAAACAGGTAAGGCTGAAGGGCCAGAGCCCAACGGGTCAACCTTCCATTTTCATCCTTCATGTGATGAAGATAGAGGAGACTACGGTGGTCTGTCACAATAGTAAAGGGTGCACCACTCAGGTATACCCTGAAATGTCTGACTGCCTCGACTGCTGCTAGACATTCCTGTTCAGTGACAGTGTACCTGGTTTCTGCTGGTTTGAGTCGTCTTGAATAATAGGCAACCGGCTGGTCAGCTCCCTGTCCATCATTCTGACTGAGCACAGCCCCTATGCCGATACCTGAGGCATCTGTATGTAATATGAATCTTTTCTCTTCATCTGGGCTTGCCAGCACTGGGTCACTAGCAAGGGCTTTCTTCAACTGTTCAAAAGCCTTGATTCTGGCTGCTGACCACTCAACCTTGTCTGGTGCTGTCTTTTTTGTAGCTTCATTGAGAGGTATTGCTAATGAGCCATAATTGGGAACAAATCGGCGATAATAATTAGTCAAGCCTAAAAATGCACGCATGTCCTTCTTCTTCCTGGGTGGTGGGTACTGCAACACTACCTTCACTTTTGCCTGCAATGGCCTTATCTTTCCCTCACCTACTGAGTGTCCCAGGTATTGGCAATGTCCTGCTGCGAGCGTGCACTTCTTGGGTTTCAGCTTGAGTCCAGTTTCTGTAAGTCTCTTAAATACAGTCTCCAGATGCTGCAAGTGGCTATCGAAATCCTGGCTGAAAACCACAATGTCGTCAATATAGGCAGCTGCAAAGTCAGCCATGTCTGCCATTATTGAATTCATCAACCTTTGAAAGGTACTGGGAGCATTTTTTAAGCCAAAGGGCATCCTCAGATATTCCCATTTCCCGCGGGAAGTGATGAATGCTGTCTTTGCGATAGAATCCGGATGCATTGGTACCTGATGATAACCCTTGGCCAAATCGAGTGTGGAGATGAAGGATGCTTTGCCCAGTTTATCCAACAACTCTGGAATGTGAGGGAGTGGGAACGGATCTGAGATGGTAATGCTGTTTAGAGCTCTATAATCTATGCAGAGTCTCTTTGAGCCATCTTTCTTAGCGACGAGCAAGGCTGGTGATGCCCATGGACTCATTGATGGTCGGATGATGCCAAGTTCAAGCAGCTCCCTCACTGCATCATCCATTAGCCGAGCCTTGCCTGCATCCAGTCGGTAGGGTGGCTTGCTCAAGGGGTACGCTGCACCTGTCTCCAGTCTGATTTCTGCTCGGTTTGTGAGACCTGGTTGCCCTTCCACAAGATCCCTGTGTCTGACTAACAACTCCTCCACTCTGTTTCTCTGTCCTTCTGACAGCTTCTCTCCAAAGGAAGGCCAGTGCTTCCTTCCTTCTTTCTCCTGAGGTCCGAAATCCTCGTCATCTACTAACTCCACCATCATGCACCCGGCAGTGGGAGACACAAATGATTTAATCAAGTTCACATGTCGCTTCACAAGTCTCCTGGGGTGGTCCGGCATGCTGATACGGTAGGTCGTCTCATCCAGCTTCTCAGTGATGGTGTAGGGGCCTTCCCAATCTGTCTGCATTTTTGAACCCAGCGATGGTATCCTCACCATCACGAGTTCTCCTTTTTGAAACTCTCTTTCTCTTGCCTTCAGGTCAAATCTTTCCTTGCTATCCGCCTTCTGGCTCTCTTCTCTGGCTGCTGACAGTTCCTTGATTTGTTCCAGCCTGTCCTGGATTGTGGTCAGATACAACACAACATTGTTACACTCATTCTTTTTACCTGTCCATCTCCCTCTCAAGGCTTGTAGCGGTCCTCTGATCTGCCGCCCATACAATAATTCAGAAGGAGTGAATCCAGTCGTTGCATTTGGTGAGCTTCGATATTCTCCTAGCAAGAAAGGTAATGCCAGATCCCATTGCCCGTTCCACTTTTTACTAGTCTTTCTGATCATTTCTTTTAGGCTGCCATTAAACCTCTCCACCATTCCGTCAGTGGCTGGGTGGTATGGTGTGGTGGTGATACCTCTTACTCCTAACAACTTATACAGTTCTCTCATTAATCTTCCAGTTAGGTTCTTACCACAGTCCGTCAAGATCTCCTCTGGTACACCAACTCTAGTGAATAAAACCAGGAGTTCGTCAGCTATGGTAGCACTGTCAGTCTGTCTCATTGCAAATGCTTCTGGCCATCTGGTTGCAAAATCCATCACCACCAATGCGAACTTGTTCCCCTCATTTGTCACTGGTAACGGCCCGATAATATCCATAGCAATACGTGTAAATGGAACATTAATTACCGGTAATGGTCTCAAAGGTGCTGGTGGCTGTCTGCTTCTATTTGCCATCTGACATTCTGTACACGATTTGCACAGCTGCTTCACTTCATTGTAGATTCCTGGCCAAAAATATTCGTCTAGTATTCTGTCGGTTGTCCTGTCTCTTCCGAGATGTCCTGGGCGGTGAGCTAGGGATAAGACCAGTGATCTGCACGATTTTGGCACACACAGCTGTAACAGTTCATCACCCAGTCTGTCTGTAGCAAGACGGTAGAGTAGTTCATCTTTGAGTACAAACTCTCCATCTCCTGCTTCTGCTTTCCGCATCATAGGGATGAGTGTTTCATCCATCTGCTGTTCACGTTTGAAGGTCTCAGCACTTACGTCTAGAGGGTGGCCAGGTTTTCCTCGGATGTAGTCCGCTCTGGTCTTACGTCTAGCTGATCGGCTCTGCTTCACTCTGAGGGAGTCCTCTTCCTCACTGTTGTCTGGTTCCATCCAAGCTGTCTGTTCAACCTCTGCTTCCTCTCCTGATTCATCAACCTCAGTCTCATTTTCTTTGTCTGGTGTGGGATCTGCTGGTTGTGTCTCATATGGCAGTGGTCTGGCACCTATAGCATTGGGGGAACCAAAACCCCTTACCTCATCCTGATCTTCCTCGTCAGATTCGCATTCCGTTTCAGTCTCTGCCTCCTCATCATTGGCTGCAGGCTCTTGGTAGTTCTGGGGAAGCTGTTTCAGTGGCTCAGTCTCCATGCTCCTTGTTCTTACTAGGTTAATCATTTTGTCATACAATAACCGCTTTCCCAAGTCCCATAGCTCAGGTACATCCCTTCCAAGCAGCATGTCATGGCCTAGTCCGTCTGCCACCAGCACTTCCAGATGTCGACTGACTCCATCAACCTCTACCTCCACCTCTGCCAATGGGAGATTCTGTATCCTGCCATCAAATCCTTGGGCAGGTTTGGTCTTGCCCAGATATTGCTCATCTCTGACCAGTCCAGGGCGTACCACCGTCTGTCCAGCTCCGGTATCTAGGAGGATGTCTTTGCTGTTGACTTCTCCTATTCGTCCGGTGACAGTTGCTTTTCTGGCAATCTCTGTATCCAGAAGAGCTAGCTCCTGATGTTGGGTCAGAGGCTTCACCAGATTGATTGTGTCCAACTTCGAGCTTGCTAAAACAGCTGTTGAATGGCATTCAGAGGCATAGTGCCCATACATATTACAACGGAAGCATCTTGGTTTCCCACTTTTGTCAAATTTGGGTTGACCTTTCCCATGCTTTACTGACTGTTCTCCATTCTGTGCCTCTTTTGGTGAACTTCTCTCTCCTCCTTTTGGACTCTGTGTCTGAGGTCTGTCTCTTCTGTGTCTGTCTTTCGGAGTCCATCCACCTCTGTCATCTCTGCTCTGCTGCTGTCTGTCTTCCCGTCTGGGGAATCTGTTTGCTGATTTATCTGCCTCTGATGAGACTGCATAGCTCCAGTTGCGGTTCATCATCCATTCATCTGCTGTCTGCAATGCTTCTCTGAGGGTCTTCTTCTTCTGCTCTTTCACATGAGTAGCTAATGCTTTGGGCATGGTCTTCATCACCAAGTCGGTTGCTACCAGCTCTATTACGTCATCCACTGTAGTGCAGTCTGAGGCCCAGAGTTTCAACAGGTGTCTGGCTCTTTCACCCATAGTGACCCATGCCTCACCATCCTTTCTTTTCAGTTCGTCTAGTCTCTGTCTGTGAGACGCCTGCTGTACACGGTAATGACCAAACAGAGCAGCTCTGACCTGGTCGTAGTCAAGTCTTGTTTCCTCGCTTAGTCCAATGTAGACTCTGCTGGCAGCTGAATCCAGTAGCGGGGTGAGGTGGCGTGTCCACTCTGCTCTGTCTTCCCTGGACGTTGTCATATGTGCTTCAAAAGCTGAAAAGTATGATTCAGCGTCTTCATCCTTTTCTTTCGTTCGAAACCGGTCTACTTTTCTTCGTCGGACTTCCCCAGTTGTGCGTACTGATTCTGCGGATGTATCGAGAGCAGCTCCTATTCTTGTTCTTTCCAAGAGCTCTTCCCACCGTCTCTCCTGCATTTCCAGCTGACTCTGGTACATTCTATCTCGGGCTGTCTGCTCTTCCTTCCGTCTGGCTTCCTTCAATTCCTCTTTTCTAACTTCCTCCTCTCTTCTACTCTTGTCCATGAAAATTAGCATCTGCATCCATTCTGGCGGTTGTTGTGTTAGCTGAGAGTCTGCAGTCTTGCCATTTGATGAGGACTGCTGGCTGCCTGCACCCTCTTCTTCTGAATCGGATTCACTTATTCGTGTGTCTGCAATTGTCTCCTTCTTTTTATTTTGTTTCCTTGACATTCTGACTGTTCGATCAATTCTAACAAAATAAATAGCAAATAGCTGGTCTTAGCTAAGCAGGTCTTGGCACCTCGTGCTTGTCAGGTTCACAAACCGCTGCCACCAGATGTCCTAGGGTGTCCTGTGACACGCCCGGAACTAGCTGCTGAATCTGGTTTAGCTATCACTAAGTGGGCTGCCACCAGGTAGCTAACTGTGCTACCACTGAACTGGGCTGACTGATCACTGAAGAAGTATAGTTAAAACCTTTATGGCTGAAGTACAATTAAGCAAAAGACAGAAAACTGAGAGACTCTAAAAGTAGAGCACCACCTGAATGATAATACTGGCAGACTCTCCTTGCAGGGTAAAACCAGTTCCCTTAATTAGGCTACTGGCCCTGCTAGGCGATATCTCCTTACAAGGAAATGCATGCACTGAACATCATAATAACAATGACTTAATGTGGCTGTGATGCTATCAACACTAATAGTGATAATTAATAATTAGGAACAGGTTCACTACTGCAGAGTAGCTGATTGTTCTTGCAAGTCCGTGTCAGGCAGGTCACCCGGTGACATAATCCAATACAATAAATGAATAAATAGATTAATAAATGGCAATAATTTAAAAAAAATTAAAAATAATAATAAAAATAAAAATAAAATAATAATAATAATAATAATAATAATAAAAATTTATATTTAACAAATAATTAAATAAATAAACAAATACACAAATAAAACAACTAAATAAATAAATAAATACTAAATAAATACACAAATACACAAATACAAATTACTATAAAAAATAAAAAATACACAAATAAATAAATAAACAGAAAAATAACAAAGTGTATTTAAGAAGAATACTTTATATATTAAAAAATAAACAAACAAAAAATTAAACAAACAACCAACAAACAATAAATAAATAAACGAAGAAATAATCAATCGATCAATAAAAAATAAATGGATGAACGAATGAATAAACAATAAGTAATAAAATAAATAGGAACGGTCGTGGTTTCAAGTTCAAGCTCTTGATAGTGGCTCCCTAGCAACCAGGCAAGTCCATTCCACAGTCTCAATAGAACCACTCACACTTATGGTGCTAGGCTGATGTGCAGTGCCTCCTTCACTAGCAGTTCCTTCTGACCTGGTGGCTTCCTAATCCAATGCAAGATCAGCATTTGACGACTTCTCTTTGGCACACTTTCTACAGGCATCTTGATGTTTTCACTCTCGTCTCCAGTCTTCTGATGGTCTCCCATATTTAGTATTTCCCACAGCTACAAGGGATGCGGCACACAATGCATGAGTGCATATTAGCTGGTAAAACATCTTTTACTCTGCTCAGTTGTGTCTTCAGAGTTCTTCCCGATCTGAACACGACTTTGATGTTGAACTTCCTGCAGACCCTCCTGATGTCTTCACTCATCCCTGCTGCACAAGAAATCACTACCATAGGATCCTTCTTTTTAGACCCCTCATTGCCTGTATCAGTGTACTTACCTTCCTTTCTGCATTTAGATGCATCTACAGATGAAAAGTTGATGAAGGCTTGTGGATAACCATTCTCTATAAAGACCTTATTCAAATGATGTTCTTCCTTCCAAAGGTCAGCCACTACTCTCCAGGCTCTATCATATAAGCTCTTCACCACTCCTCTTCTGAAATAGATAGGATTATGTGATCCTCAATCAAGGTATGGTTGGTGTGCATTTGTTTTCTGTAAACAGTTGCAGTTAGCCTTTCCATTCTGGATTGCCACCTTCGTCAAGACTGACTGTAATGAGTTTAGCACACCATTAAGTCAGAATGAAACCCTTCCTGTCATTTATTAACCATGCAGCCTGCTCTCACTTTGCTGTTCTGCCAGTTTTCATTCCTCTAGCTAGCTTCTAATGAATATAGAGCCACTGCAGTCTATTCTACTTCAACATTGAATATAGAACTGCAGTCTATCCTACTTCAACATTGAATATAGAGCCACTGCAGTCTATTCTACTTCAACATTGAATATAGAGCCACTGCAGTCTATTCTACTTCAACATTGAATATAGAGCCACTGCAGTCTATCCTACTTCAACATTGAATATAGAGCCACTGCAGTCTATTCTACTTCAACATTGAATATAGAGCCACTGCAGTCTATTCTACTTCAACATTGAATATAGAGCCACTGCAGTCTATCCTACTTCAACATTGAATATAGAGCCACTGCAGTCTATCCTACTTCAACATTGAATATAGAGCCACTGCAGTGTATCCTACTTCAACATTGAATATAGAGCCACTGCAGTCCATTCTACCTCAACATTGAATATAGAGCCACTGCAGTGTATCCTACTTCAACATTGAATATAGAGCCACTGCAGTCTATTCTACTTCAACATTGAATATAGAGCCACTGCAGTCTATTCTACTTCAACATTGAATATAGAGCCACTGCAGTCTATTCTACCTCAACATTGAATATAGAGCCACTGGAGTTTTCAACATTGAATATAGAGCCACTGCAGTCTCAAAATTGAATATAGAGCCACTGCAGTCTCAACATTGAATATAGAGCCACTGCAGTTTTCAACATTGAATATAGAGCCACTGCAGTCTATTCTACTTCAACATTGAATATAGAGCCACTGCAGTCTATCCTACTTCAACATTGAATATAGAGCCACTGCAGTCTATTCTACTTCAACATTGAATATAGAGCCACTGCAGTCTATTCTACTTCAACATTGAATATAGAGCCACTGCAGTCTATTCTACTTCAACATTGAATATAGAGCCACTGCAGTCTATCCTACTTCAACATTGAATATAGAGCCACTGCAGTCTATTCTACTTCAACATTGAATTTAGAGCCACTGCAGTCTATTCTACTTCAACATTGAATATAGAGCCACTGCAGTCTATTCTACTTCAACATTGAATATAGAGCCACTGCAGTCTATCCTACTTCAACATTGAATATAGAGCCACTGCAGTCTATTCTACTTCAACATTGAATTTAGAGCCACTGCAGTCTATTCTACTTCAACATTGAATTTAGAGCCACTGCAGTCTATTCTACTTCAACATTGAATATAGAGCCACTGCAGTCTATTCTACTTCAACATTGAATATAGAGCCACTGCAGTCTATTCTACTTCAACATTGAATATAGAGCCACTGCAGTCTATTCTACTTCAACATTGAATATAGAGCCACTGCAGTCTATTCTACTTCAACATTGAATATAGAGCCACTGCAGTCTATCCTACTTCAACATTGAATATAGAGCCACTGCAGTCTATTCTACTTCAACATTGAATTTAGAGCCACTGCAGTCTATTCTACTTCAACATTGAATATAGAGCCACTGCAGTCTATCCTACTTCAACATTGAATTTAGAGCCACTGCAGTCTATTCTACTTCAACATTGAATATAGAGCCACTGCAGTCTATTCTACTTCAACATTGAATATAGAGCCACTGCAGTCTATTCTACTTCAACATTGAATATAGAGCCACTGCAGTCTATTCTACTTCAACATTGAATATAGAGCCACTGCAGTCTATTCTACTTCAACATTGAATATAGAGCCACTGCAGTCTATCCTACTTCAACATTGAATATAGAGCCACTGCAGTCTATTCTACTTCAACAT
Organism: Cladorhizidae sp. MBARI D1340-BT2; assembly: GCA_028752905.1. NCBI lineage: Eukaryota > Metazoa > Porifera > Demospongiae > Poecilosclerida > Cladorhizidae > Cladorhizidae sp. MBARI D1340-BT2. The sequence goes on from JAQNBH010000010.1 coordinate 19,323,762, forward strand.
TGAATTTAGAGCCACTGCAGTCTATTCTACTTCAACATTGAATATAGAGCCACTGCAGTCTATCCTACTTCAACATTGAATTTAGAGCCACTGCAGTCTATTCTACTTCAACATTGAATATAGAGCCACTGCAGTCTATTCTACTTCAACATTGAATATAGAGCCACTGCAGTCTATCCTACTTCAACATTGAATATAGAGCCACTGCAGTCTATCCTACTTCAACATTGAATATAGAGCCACTGCAGTCTATCATACTTCAACATTGAATATAGAGCCACTGCAGTCTATTCTACTTCAACATTGAATATAGAGCCACTGCAGTCTATTCTACTTCAACATTGAATATAGAGCCACTGCAGTCTATTCTACTTCAACATTGAATATAGAGCCACTGCAGTATATTCTACTTCAACATTGAATATAGAGCCACTGCAGTCTATTCTACTTCAACATTGAATATAGAGCCACTGCAGTCTATTCTACTTCAACATTGAATATAGAGCCACTGCAGTATATTCTACTTCAACATTGAATATAGAGCCACTGCAGTCTATTCTACTTCAACATTGAATATAGAGCCACTGCAGTCTATTCTACTTCAACATTGAATATAGAGCCACTGCAGTCTATTCTACTTCAACATTGAATATAGAGCCACTGCAGTCTATCCTACTTCAACATTGAATATAGAGCCACTGCAGTCTATTCTACTTCAACATTGAATATAGAGCCACTGCAGTCTATTCTACTTCAACATTGAATATAGAGCCACTGCAGTCTATCCTACTTCAACATTGAATATAGAGCCACTGCAGTCTATCCTACTTCAACATTGAATATAGAGCCACTGCAGTCTATCATACTTCAACATTGAATATAGAGCCACTGCAGTCTATTCTACTTCAACATTGAATATAGAGCCACTGCAGTCTATTCTACCTCAACATTGAATATAGAGCCACTGCAGTCTATCCTACTTCAACATTGAATATAGAGCCACTGCAGTCTATTCTACTTTGAATTTAGAGCCACTGCAGTCTATCCTACTTCAACATTGAATATAGAGCCACTGCAGTCTATTCTACCTCAACATTGAATATAGAGCCACTGCAGTTTTCAACATTGAATATAGAGCCACTGCAGTCTCAACATTGAATATAGAGCCACTGCAGTCTATTCTACTTCAACATTGAATATAGAGCCACTGCAGTCTATTCTACTTCAACATTGAATATAGAGCCACTGCAGTCTATTCTACTTCAACATTGAATATAGAGCCACTGCAGTCTATTCTACTTCAACATTGAATATAGAGCCACTGCAGTTTTCAACATTGAATATAGAGCCACTGCAGTCTCAACATTGAATATAGAGCCACTGCAGTCTATCCTACTTCAACATTGAATATAGAGCCACTGCAGTCTATTCTACCTCAACATTGAATATAGAGCCACTGTGGTTTTCAACATTGAATATAGAGCCACTGCAGTCTCAACATTGAATATAGAGCCACTGCAGTCTATTCTACTTCAACATTGAATATAGAGCCACTGCAGTCTATCCTACTTCAACATTGAATATAGAGCCACTGCAGTCTATTCTACTTCAACATTGAATATAGAGCCACTGCAGTCTATTCTACCTCAACATTGAATATAGAGCCACTGCAGTCTATTCTACCTCAACATTGAATATGGAGCCACTGCAGTGTATCCTACTTCAACATTGAATATAGAGCCACTGCACTCAACATTGAATATAGAGCCACCTAAACATTAAGTCCGAAATTTAACTGTTGGGTGTTATGCTGCACCAAGGCAGAAATTGTCCCTGCTGCATCTCTGATAGCTACATAACTTCTATTTGTGATGAACATCCTTTGTAAAAGTAGTGCATTTGTACACAACACACTATTAGTGGTAGGTCACAGCCTCATTATGCACAGAGAACAGATGGTTATGGGGACACTCAAATCAATGAAGCCATGGAGGTTCCTAAAGCTTCCATCTTTGTTCCTTGGAGGTGGCCAGTTATCATGGAAGCAAACCCTAGAATAATCAAACTATCAGTTGCTACATCTTGTCATGGCTAGCAGTTAGCTTGAAGTGATTCGGCAATCTTCCTGTGGAACTCCACTCTATAAAAAAAAGGCGAGCGCTATGCCAACCAATCATATAATTATCAATAATAAATAATAATATGGACATTTTCAATAATTCGATTATGTATTATGGCCCATATTTCCTCAATACACTATCCTTAATTAAATACTGCCTTACTGTAGATAGCGGACTTGAGTCAGTTGGGTATTCCATGATGTCAGCATGGTTGAGGACAGACACTGTGTGAGTGACTGCATGTTGGGTATTCCATGATGTCAGCATGGTTGAGGACAGACACTGTGTGAGTGACTGCATGTTCCATGCAGGAAGTTTCTGGCACACGACATGCATTTTTCTCTCTCTGAGGGTGGACATGTGGCGATAAATACCTCACACAAACCACAGCCCACTAGGAATTACTCAGTGGGTCTGAGGGGCAGTTTACAGGAGGGACAGTGACAGTGATCCCTCTCCATGTGCAAAGTCTCTGTAAAAACTATCCCTGGGATAATTGTCCCACACATTCCTGTACCACCACATATTTATGCATATGTGGAAAAACAGGTTTGTATAACTCGTCGAGTCAGATGCTAGCATCAACATCCATGCTTATTTCATGGTAGATGATAGTGTGCAGGTGCTCCACTTTGCTAACCTTATTTTTGCAAGGCATGAAGCAGGTACCTGCCTTTTTCCAGCTGAAAAAACTACAGCCTTTGTGTGGACACTGATATTTGTGAACGCAGAATATTCCCCTCCCCCCCTTCCTACCATGATAGCTGCTTACTTCAAACTCCACTGTAAAATCTTGTGCTATGTTTGTTTGCATTTGACTCATGCACTTTTTCTTTGCAGCGTTCATGTCGATTGTCCATTAAAATCTCACGATGAGCACCTTCAATACCAAATTGTCGCTTCCTCCATGATAGCTGCTTATTTCAAACTCCACTGTAAAATCTTGTGCTATGTTTGTTTGCATTTGACTCATGCACTTTTTCTTTGCGACGTTCATGTCTATTGTCCATTAAAATCTGGCAATTCCTACGATGAGCACCTTCAATACCAAATTGTCGCAACAGAGCAATATTCTATTGACCTACTAATTTTGTTTGCCACTCAGCATGCGTACCTTGACCCTTATGTGTTGTTCCCTTATTTGGTATGGATAAGTGCTCCAGGAAACCATTATGAGAAGTTGATGATTCTATGGGGTGCAGTGCTTGTGCAGTTCTCTTTTAGTCAGCTTTGAAGATGAGTGGTGACATAGCTAACGAGTGTGATGTAACATATGATGTGGTAGACAATGTGAGCTATTCTTCTACTCCTATGTACACTGTTATCGGCAACAAAACTTCTGCCTCCGTTCAATCCTCTTGTTACTTTATTAATGATCCTGAAAACTGCAAGAAGAAATGTCTACCAGTGACTAAACGATGTGGAAGGATGTTCATCTGTCTAATAACTATCCTAATGGCTATTTTTCTTTTTACTGTAGCAAGTGTAGCTTTAATAGTTGCGTTTGTAGAGATTTCCAAGCTTCATTCCAAAATAGCACTACTCCAGCTACACACCAAAGCTAATAACTTGACCAGGCTTCTTATGACTGTTCAAACATTAGAGAGCACACTTGATAAGCAATTGAACGATCTTGGAATAAAACTCAATGCTACTGAAAATAGTACCAGAGCTCAAGATGCAGCCATTCTCAATATCTTACTTGGACGTGCATTCTCTTCTTGTGCTGCTATATGGCAGATTTCTCCCTCCTTTACCTCAGGGTATTATCTTATCAGGTCTTCCAATGGCTCTGCTGTGGATACTTATTGCGACATGACCAGGTCATGTGGAGGGTTTACTGGAGGATGGATGAGAGTGATCGAACTGGATATGAGAGACAAGGCTACCAAGTGTCCTAGTAGCCTTGAACTGTTGACAAATCCACTTCGTACATGTAGGACAATGGATTCTAGTTCAGCACTTTGCTCTTCAGATATATTCACTGTAAACGGTATTAGATATTCCAAGATATGTGGTAGAATCAAAGCCTACCAGGTGTCAGCTCTAGATGCCTTTGGATATTCTAACTCAGTTAATGTTAACGGTGACCGTGAGGCTAACCCAAATATAGAAACCTATTATGTGGATGGTGTTAGTCTCACTCATGGAGGGGACCCAAGACAGCACATCTGGACATTTGCTGGTGCAGTAAATGAAGATGACCAGGTTCCTAATTTTAAATGTCCCTGCATCAACACTGCTATTTCAAGCCTCGTCCCACCAATTCCATCCTTTGTGGGTGAAGATTATTTCTGTGATACAGGTGCTGTAAATGGAAGTGGTTACGAATTCCATGAAGATGACCCTCTGTGGGATGGAGCTGGTTGTGGACCCCAAAACACATGTTGCTCCTTTAACAATCCTCCGTGGTTCTACAGGAAGCTGGAACAGTCCACCACTGATGATATAGAGATGAGGGTATGTCGTGATGAGGGGAGAGACAATGAAGACATTGCCATTGAAGCTGTCGAGATTTATATTCAGTAATAAGTACCTCGCATCGTAGTCCTATATAGTTCTGTGGTAGAACTTTCAGTTTGTCTTTAATTAAATGATTGATGTTTATATAATTGGTAACACCAGAGAAAATGGTGGCATCAGAATAAACTGACATCTGAAAACTTACTAATGAATACCCACATCATAGCGAAGTATACAAGCAAAGTATACAAGCAAAGTATACAAGCAAAGTATACAAGAACAATTATTTTTTTTAAAGCAGCAACAAGAAAGCACAATTAGATTGACAAAGAAGAACAGAAGCAAGATTGTAAGTCAGATGACTTTCCTTTTGAAATTATATATATACACCCAACATTACACCGAGTTTAAACATAAATACTGGTAGCAAAGACCTCCTCATAATCAACTGGAATTTACTCTCTCGACATTTCGACTAGATGCTCTAGCCTTCATCAGGCATAATGAAGAGCATTTAGTCGAAACATCGAGAGAATAAAATTCAAGTTGATTATTGAGGTCATTGTAATTTCGTTATGTCAAATGAGAGTTTCTTGAGAATGAATATATATACCGTATATACTGGTATATGTGTTTGCATAGTAAAGGGGCACCTAACTCGTTCTGGTTGAGGTATAGATGGAAACAATCTTGTTTTTTTCTTTTTGATTCAATATAGAGTAGTTGGACAGAAGAGAGCCACCCAATAAATAAATACACAGTGTATGCAAAATTGAGCTATAGTTTAGCTGATTCACTGCGTGTTGACACTGCAAAGAAGTGACCATTTGGTTTGCTGGGAAGATTACTCTTGTGAAAGTAGATGTCACCCGACTCTGTTTGTGCTCTGCTTGTGCTTTCATCGAGCAGACTCCTACAAGAAGTTACTCAGTATAACTTCAGAACTAGATGTTATTCTTTAGTATGTTGATTAATAAAGTACACACACACATAAACACAGTCAGAAGTAGGTAACTGGTTCTGTTGAAGGTCTGTGGTGACGTCCATTGTCACAAAATTAATCTTCTCAGAAAACCAAAACGGTCACTTCTTTGCAGTAAAAACACCAACATCTGCTGAATCAGCTCAACTAGGCTCAATTTTGCATAAACAGTTATTGTAATAAGTCATTATTTCATGTTTTACTGAATCGAGCAACAAAGTATATAGTATATAGTAATCGCTGCAATGCATTAGACAATTTGGAGTCGGATACACAGATTTTAAATGGTAAAGGGTCATCTAACATACGAGTGCAGCTTCTTTCCTTTCACAGGTCAATTCAAAGTAGCTGTTTGTTGTTTATTTCAAGTTATTTTTGCTTATTGTTTCCAGTTGAGTAGTATAGGACTGCAAGTGTGAGCTTGCCTCTGGACTTTTCAACACATTTTCAACTAGTTTGTTGTTGTACACTAAACATACCAAGATATATATGCCATGCCTTGTTGCTATTGACTGTACCCATGCAGAGTCAGCTACAGCTTACTTCAAAGATTTAGTTACAGATCCCTAGGAGATCTTTCTTACTAAAGGGGTAAATACCAAAATAGTTACAGAAACTTGTGGTTAAGAATTTGGAGCTCCATAGATTCTGCAGCACATTTCACTCTACCAACTTGATGTATTGCTCAAAAGATAGATCCCTTTGTGTACTCGCTTTTTACACTAAAGACCTTGCATAGGTACACCCATGCCAAAGTTATACACTCAGTCAAATTTGGGGACTGCAAAACTGCATGCCTGAATTCTCTGCAGTGAGGCTTCTGATTGGAAAGGGCTAGACAATTGAGGTGACTTAAAGTCCATCTCAGAAGTATATTGTTGTGGACACTCCACATATCAACACGTCATGTCTTGTTGCTATTCTTGACTGCACCCATGTAGGGTCAGATACAGTCTCCTTCAAGGACTTCATAACTGGGGATAACTCCATCAATCAAACAGCACGTATTTTGATGGAGGATCAGCCTTTGGATTTAACAACAGTTGCCTGGAGTGAGAACTAAACAACCAAACAGCAGAGCTGAGTGTGAGCATCGTTGTGCTTGGGTATGGAGTCATGCAGATGACAAATTCTGATTATAAAATAGCACATAGGCAGGCTTAATTGTGTCATTATCAACCACTACAGTACCCATGCCAGTTTAGTGCAAATCAAGAGAGACTAGAAACTAGCTGTAGATGTGCATGGAATATTTAAAAAATATTTTTTAAGAATCTAATTGTAAAAATTATGAGAGAGAGGAAAAAAGATAAATACATGTACAAGACAAAAAATGTCTTTTAAAAAGGAAGCGTAATGAATTTTTTTAACCACTAACATTGCAGTACAATAACTTCCTCAATAATCAACTTGAAATTGTATTCTCTCGACGTTTCAACTAGATGCTCTAGTCTTCATCAGAGATAGCTAAGACTCACGCGAGCCTGGTATATACAGCTAGCTATTCACCACATGCTACAAAACCACACCTTAGCACATGCGTCCTGCATGTGAACCAGCGCTTGTACCAGATGTGAATAATAATATTAATAATAATAACAGCAACAACAACAACAGCAATAACAACAACAACAATAATAATAACAATAATAATTTTTTTTTTTTTTTTAAATGTATATATATATTTTTTAATGGGAAAGTGTCAGATGCCTGTGCTGCCCAGTACAGACGTGCAGTTCCCCCCCGCTGGACCTCCACAAATTATTTTTAATTATTTTTATTATTTTTATTATTATAATAAAATTCAAACAACAACAACAACATTAACAACAATAATAATTACACAAGACTGTCCACACCCGAGCCTCTCATTGCACCCATGACTGCAAGAGCATTGCCTCTCTGTACCGCCACAGATAATTGTATCAAAAATTGGGCTGAATTCTCTTCCGCTTTATTTTCCTTCCGAGTTCCTTTAGGAAGGCCAATGACTTTGGGCCAATGGCACCTAGGGTCTCTACCTGCAATTGGCACAAAAAAATAATTCCTGGTAAGGCAGTGGTACTTGTCCTCCTTTTTCTCTTCAGCCATGGCAGCTACCGCACCTGAGCTCCTGGTAGCTTGATCACAATAGGACTGTGCCAGAGTGTTGGGGCAGGTCACATCCCAGATCAGGGGCTTGCCACATTTCCATGGCACCATGGTGATTCCATCCGGACGCTTGCCGTCCATATGATTGAGTCCAGACAGTTCCAGCCTTGAAGGCACCTGAGCAGATGACATAGCCCTATGAATAATGTTATTCATTGAGGAATGTCGGTAGTGACGACCCTCACTCTTCTTGCAGCTCAAACTGTGCATTTATTTGTTTATTATTATTATTAATATTTTTTTTTGCATGAGTTAATTAGGCGTTAATAGATCTGATATAGCATTTTAGTTAATTATTTAATTCGTTATTATTATTATTATTTTATAATTGATTAGGTGTTAATGACTCAGCCTGTTTATCATGATTGTGTACAATTATGCTATATATAATAATAATAATAATAATAATAATAATAATAATAATAATATAATAATAATAATAATAATAATAATAATAATAATAATAATAATAATAATAATAATAATAATAATAATAATAATAACAACAACAACAACAGCTATATATAATAAAAATAATAATACTATTAAATGTAACAAAAATTAAGTATTAAAATCAAATATTGCAATACAAAAATAAACAAAATATATAAAAATAAATAAACAAACAAATAAATAAATAAAAAGTAAATATGTATAAAAATAATAATATATAATAATAATATATATAATAGTAATAACAATAACAACAAATAACAATAATAAATAAAAATAATAATAAATAGAAATATAAAAAGTAAATAAAAATAAACAAACGAAAAATAAATATAGTGGTCATGGCTTGAAGTTCAGGCTTTTGAGAGTGTGGGTCCCCGGCAGCCATGCAAGTCCATTCCACAGTCTCTATTGAACAACTCACACTTTGGTAGGCTGATATGCAATGCTTCCTTTACTATATAGCAGTTCCTTCTGTTTTCTGGCCTTTTTCCAAGATGGTGGCTTCCTCCCACAAAATAGGATGCCATTATCCCATGCATGTTCAGCAATTGCAGATTTCTTTGTAGCACACTTTCTACAGGCAACTTGATGTTCTTTCCCTCTGGTTTCCAGTCTTCTGATGGTCTCCCCTATGTAGTATTTCCCACAGCTACAAGGGATGCGGCACACAACACATGAGTTCATATTAGCTAGTAAAACATCTTTCACTCTGCTCAGTTGTGTCCACAGAGTTCTTTCTGATCTGAAAATGACTTTGATGTTGAACTTCCTGCAGACCCTCCTGATGTTTGTTACACAAGGAATCACTATCATAGGATCCTTCTTTTTAGACCCTGTATCGGTGTACTCATCTTTCTTTCTGCATTTAGATGTACCTGCAGACAAAAGGTTGATGAAACCTTATGGATAACCATTCTCTATGATGTTCTACCTTCCAAAAGTCCTCCTTCTCAGTTACTACTCTTCTGGCTCTATCATACAAGCTCTTCACCACTCCTCTTCTGACATGGATAGGATGACGCGATCTATAATCAACGTACTGGTTGGTATGTGTGGGTTTTATGTAAACAGTTGCAGTTAGCCTTCCATCTTCCTTCCTGTGTAGGTGGCAATCTAGAAAGGGCAACGATCCATCCACTTCAAGCTCCATGGTAAACTTTATGGATGGCCTGATGTTGTTCAGATGGTCCAACAACTCGTGCTCACTTCCCTTCTTCACAATGCAGAAAGTATCATCCACAAAATGTTGGCTTCAGTGGGGCAGTTGTGAGTGCCAATTTCTCAAAGAATTCCACGCAAAGGTTGGCTACCACTGCAGATATGGCAGAGCCCATTGCTGCACCCTCTTTCTGCTCGTATTATTTTTCTTGATACCTGAAGTAGGTAGATTTCAGGCACAACTCAAACAGTTCAGAAATCCTGTCAGCACCTAGTGCAGTCCTCTCATGCAAGTTCTCAACTTTTGTCAACATTCCAAAAAGTACACAGCCTCATAAATGGGAGCATTGGTAAAAAGAAAGGAAACATCAAAACTGACAAGACATTCATCCTTTGCCAAACATTCACCTTGAATATGCTTGATAAATTGCCCAGAATCCTTGACATATGTACTTGTATTTCCAGCTCGAGGTGATATTAAATGTGCCATGAACTTGGAATATTATGATGGTGCACGTATACAAGATTAATGTAGTTGTTATTTCTCCTGTCTTCTCCATATTCTTTAACACACGATTCTCTTGCTTTCCTGTGCCTTGGTAGGATCCTTCTTCAGTATTCCATATGTTTTGGTTTCCAGCATTCCTGTAAGCTGTAAATGTCCTTTGTCATCAGGACTCCTTCTTTGCTGGTAAGATCATGAGCTCCTTCCTCAGTTCTCCAAGGGCCTTTCTCTGTTCGTTTGTCAGATTGTCCTTTGGTTTCCTTGCTCTTCTCAAAATTACACATATTCTTCCTCGAAGCTCATGTGCCTTCCTATCCTCCAGCTTCCTGGTCATCTGTTCCACTGCAGCTATAGAGTCCATCAAAGGTAGATTCTTTAGAGCAGGGACATAGTTAAGACTCAAAGCAAGCACTTCTTCCTGAGATGGAGAAAGATTCTTCTCTGTCAGATTCCCCAACCTACCTGTTCTGTTAGTGCCTTGGGGTAAATCTCCACTTCCCTCGATCTCCTTCTCTCCAAAAGTGTCTCCAGCTTCTTTTGATGGTTCTGCTTGGATTTATTGTAGGTCTTCTCTGCTGCCCCCTGAAGAGTTTGAATCCTCTGATAGTCACTTCCCAGTGCTGGTTCCAGTTTGGCCTCCAGATCTTCACTCTGCCATTAGGGCACCGCTTCTTCTGTAGGACTAGCAAATTTTCTCAGACAGGAACGCTTTGTTGGCTCTCTCCACTATCCTGTACTTTTCTCGGTCTTATTGGGAGGCTTCATCCTTAAACTTGCAGGTGGAATTTTCTCAACATTGCAGTACATTATTGATATTATTATTATTATTAATTTTAGAGGAGCCATTATTCCTCCTGCAGAGGCTCTCTGTGGTGATTCAGAGAGGTAATGCCGTCTTGATGCTGGGGTCAATGCACCAACAGTCTGATGCACTTCCTTTTTCATGGACGTTATCGCCACATCCAGTTGACATGCTGGACACGTAGCTTTGTACTGATGATCTACTAGAAATTAACTAGTAGCAATAATAGTTTGAAATTATAAGGGGAAGGAACTTTAGAACAATTTACACTGGACTGTGAAAGTGGAAAGTGGATGAGTTATTGGAATCAAAGTTTGCAATGCTAAAAATATAATTTTAAGAGATATTTAATTGCAGATGGTGACATGTGCAGATCAATACATGCAGAGAGTTCCATAGGCAAGGGAGCCAATTAAAGAAGAAACGCTGGCTTTTGATTGCATTGAGTGTGGAGTAACTTTACGTGACCTCCTGATGTTGTGCATGATGATGATAGAGTTATATAATTGAGGATGTTAAAGTGATCTGTAGGCTCTTTTAAATATTTAATAGGTAAAATATGTCATTCAGTTCAGGAGTCATCAGTAAGGGAAGAACTCAATAGGAAAGACTTGTAGCGGATTTGTAGTTATTATGTAAAAATTTGGTAACCTTGTTTTAGAGATTTTTCTTCGGGTGAGGATACCAGACAGGAAAACAATCGGTGAGTTGGGATTTAACAAGGAGCATGAAAATTATCTTTTTGGCACTAATCGAGTCAAAATGATTGAAAAGTGCGACATACATATATAGGCTTTTGACAGGATGTTTGATACATGATGGTTCCATGTTAGGTACCTTGAAATAATTACACTTAGATAGATCTTGAACACTATTTTTGGAGTTGATGCAAATGTCATCCAAAAAGTATTTAGAGTCAACAGCATGCACTTTCGAGAAAATCCTCAAAAGGCAAACTTTGAGATGTTAAAAGAGAGATGCCAATCATTCTGCCATTTTGCAGGTGAGGACAAATCAGAAACTGATTTAATACGTTTAAGACACTTGGCATCATCTACATATAAAAATAGAGAAGATGAAGAAATGGTAGTTGGAGGAATGTCGATTATGTAGATAAAAAATAGTAACGGACAAAGAATACTGCCTTGCGGAACACAGAAATACAATTGGCTCATGTTTAGCCATTTGAATATTGACCGCACTCTTGCAAATGTGTGCACTCAATCAATGTACATCAGACATCCAAACAACCATTTTGATGTGGTTCATGCCATGAGGCCTGACACATGCCACAGGGCACAGAGAGTGCGAAGATAAAAACAACACCGCAGCAGAAGAATCCAGTGAACCAGATGTACAACTCAGAGAGCGCAAAGTTTCAGAGAATGTTTATCTAATTGTGGATGAAATAACTGAAAGCCAAAAATGTTTGGCCCTTCTCATTCCACTGTGTTGATGTTCAGTGGCAAAAAATGGTCTGTAATTTCTAGGTTTGTCATTTATTTGCGGCAATGGACGGAGTAGTGAAGGGTGCAAATGTTCCACTTCAGCTGTCCAATCAAGTGACCATTAGGAGTTTAATGGGAGATGGCAACTGCTTATTCCGTGCATTGGTCTCACATTATTACTGGTCCTGAGGAGCAGCTGCGCACATGACTGAGAGCACATGACTGTGCACATAACTGTGCACTGGCTGATAGCAAACATATGAAAGCGATATCACACTTGCTTTTGGGGAAGTTGTTGAGAAATCCTTCCAAGTGCTGGTGCAGTATGTGTGTGGAAAACAGATGAGTGAGGCATCTACCTGGGACACCATTGTAGAGATGCCCACCTTGCTACCCAAGCTAAAGATGAATGAGCCATCTACTTGGGGCACCGATGTAGAGATGCTCACCTTGCCACACAAGCTAAAGATGAGTGAGGCATCTATCTGGGGCACCATTGTAGAGATGCCCACCTTGCTACACATGTTAAAGATGAGTGAGGCATCTACTTGGGGCACTGATGTAGAGATGCTCACCTTGCCACACAAGCTAAAGATGAGTGAGGCATCTACCTGGGGCACCATTGTAGAGATGCTCACCTTGCTACACATGTTAAAGATGAGTGAGGCATCTACTTGGGGCACCATTGTTGTAGAGATGCTCACCTTGCCACACAAGCTAAAGATGAGTGAGGCATCTACCTGGGGCACCATTGTAGAGATGCTCAACTTGCCACACAAGCTAAAGATGAGTGAGGCATCTACCTGGGGCACCATTGTAGAGTTGCTCACCTTGCCACACAAGCTAAAGATGAGTGAGGCATCTACCTGGGGCACCATTGTAGAGATGCTCACCTTGCCACACAAGCTAAAGATGAGTGAGGCATCTACCTGGGGCACCATTGTAGAGATGCTCACCTTGCCACACAAGCTAAAGATGAGTGAGGCATCTACCTGGGGCACCATTGTAGAGATGCTCACCTTGCCACACATGCTAAAGACAAACATATTCACTTTGGACAAGCACCAAGAAAATTAGTCCAAATTTGTCCCAGACAATCTCGATAGATGCATTTGTGTCAATAACAAAAGACAGGAAATCCAGCCGAGACAGATGCCTGAGTATTACGAAATCATCTGCTCAATGCAGCGTGACTGAATCAACAATCAACTTACTTTGTGTGCATGTTTGTGCAGTGTCCACATTTACTTGCGTATGCTACTCTCTCATTCTCATGCATAAAAATGAATTCCAACCAGAGAGATATTAATCATGTCAAGATGAAGCAATTCTTATTCTCTCTGTGGACTTCTAAAAGTCATTTGGAGGGGTATTCTCCACACAGTTGTGTTGGGCAAGCGTGTTAGCTAATACATGTACTGCTAACTTGTTGCACATCAGAAAGTGCTCCTGGCTCCATCTGTTTCTATAGCACTTGTTTGACTAATGTGCTGAAATGCCATCTAACATGGCATACGTATAGCACATGTGCAGTGAAGAGTTTGAATAAATCCCCTACAAACACATGCAGTAAGTTCAGCAAAACTGTTGCTTGGCACTCGGGAGCATGTCAAGTTATGTTCTAATGAAAATCAATGTGTTCATGACATGTAATATTAAAATGTATTGCTGGCTGTCTGCACATACAAGCTTTGGCACCAGTCTGACAACAGAGAGTGCTTCAGCACATCTAAACCTCTGAAAACAGAAAATGCCTCTGTACAGTCAAGGCAGCCATTTTGGATTTGATTACAGACACACGGAAGAGAGTTCGGCAGTATATTTCACAGTGTAGTGAACTCTAGGATACATCTGAGCACAAGTGCAAGTATGCATGCAATTGCTAATCTGTTGCTCACTATTCATGAACACGTGCAAAGAACTACATAATAAAAGACAATTCGATTGTGTTCAGAGGCAGAACTAATTAATTGTGGTCATTTGTGATTGATGAGCATTAAATTATTTCCGCCTCAAAAAAAAAATTGGGGGGGAGGGGGGAAGGTTACCATGCACTTGGGGGTCCATATCCCATTATTTGGGTTCAGAGATACATATATATATCTGTCGAAGAGAAACCTCATTAATAAAGCATTCTCCTTTCTACATCTTTGATGATGCTAATTGGGAATGCTCTATGACATTGATAGAAAATATACTCTCAGTATACTGTAGTATTTTAACAAGATCAAGCTTCACATGATTGGCACATCTTATACTCATAAGTCTCCAGCTAGACAGCAAAGCAAGGTTCAGTATATGTTGATACAGTGTCGATGGGATCACCTCATATCTTCCTTTCTTTGGGGTTGTCCATCACAGCTTATTTGGTGGTCGAATGATACTCCCTGTACGTGAATGACCATTGACTTGGCTTCCTTTGTAGGTATTGCGAGCTCTCCTCACTGCATGCAAAGATTGGCTCACTGGAATAGAAACCAGGTCTCTGCGATTACCCTGTGTATCTCCTGCCGAGTAGTGTACCATGTAGTACGATTGAGGTGTCCAGCTGATGTAATGACTTGTTCTTATCTCAGACTGCCAGAGAGTCTGTCTGCTGTACACAGATCTTTCTATGGAATGTGAACGGTAGAAAATTGAAATCTGTCCAGCCAGAGTCTGAATCTCACAATTCTGGGTGGCAGGTTGTCTGAATTCTTTGTTCGCAGGAGAAGGATGAAGGAGGGGTTTGTAGTCTGTTTCTAACACAAAACTCTTACCTAAGGTACATGTATGTTGGGAATTTTTCGCATGCCCATGCAACCACAAGAGCCTCCTCTATCTCATTGTTCCTCCTTTTGGTGTGTGTCCCAGATCTCCATGGAAACGCTACAGGTTTCCATTCCATTCCTTCACGTTGGAGGAGATTTGCACCCATGCCGAATAATGATGCATCTGTCGATACCTTCCTATCATATTCCTCGAGGTTGTAGAGTGTGAGGGTGATGGTCCACACGAGCTCTTCCTTGACTTGGGTGAAGGCTTTCTGTTGGGCAGGTTCCACACCCACAAATTATTCTTGCATAGGAGATGCCTCAATGGGTGAATTAGCTCCGCTAATTGTTGTGAAAATTTCCCAACTGATTGACCATGCCCAGAAACTGTGTTCTGGGATCCCTTCTGGTGGTTGCTTATTGACGCAGTGTTCTTGGGATCTGCACGGATTTCTGTCTCATCTATCAGATGTCCCAAGAATTTGAGTGTTGGCGAACTCATACTTGTTTACACTGAGTGTTGCTCGTGCCTTCTCCTTAACACTGTGTTGAGTTGTGTGTCATGTTTTTCTTTGTCCTTGCCAAACATTAGGCCGTCGACCATCTGGCATACAATTCTATTAGGTCCCTGAATAATCTTCCCCTTCTTTCCTAGACATGTTCCAGGGTGCTTGAAATCTCCAAGGGTAGTTCGTTAAAGCAATACCGCCCATAAGGAGTGATGAATGGCGTTAGGAAGAAAGATGGAATCCGCCAAAATCCTGAGTTTGCTGAACATCTTGGCCACAGCTGTGCTAGAGTTTTGTCGACTTTTGTTAGCAGGTAGGCTTCCCTCATGATATTGTTCTTCAGCGGTTTTAGATCCATGCAGATTCTTAATGATTATTTTTTGTTGAGAACCAAAGCAACCATGCCTACCATTCTGTGGACCTTCAATTTCTGGTATCACTCACAAAGCCTCCATCTTCTGTAGTTGCTCGACCATTGGGCCAAGTTAGCAAAGGTATGTGTCTGGGGGTGAAGATTGCATAAGGGTTTGCCTCTGTCTTCAGCTATATTACGTAGTCCTCCACTAGGTTTCCGAGCTGTACAAATACCGATGGATATTGCTCTAGAGTTTCGCCTTTGGTGTTTGCTTTACCCTTGGTGATGGCAACCACCCTGACGACCAGATTCAGCAACATTATGGATGCGGTCCTACTAAGTTGGTCTGTACTTCTCTGACAACAAATACGGGGTTTTCAACATTTTTACCTTAGCTACTGACCTATCACAGAAGGAGTGGCTGAATGGTCAACTTTTAGCATCCAAGTACACCAAGGTCTCTTGGTAGCAACTATAGCTAGCTATCAACCAGCATTTCAAAGATGTGTACAAATTTGCACACATGGTAAGGTAAGTAGGAAAGGGTCATCAAATCAGGTGTGGTCTGCTTTATGATATAGTGTTGTCTAGGTGGGTGTGTCCAAATGACAAATCTAAAATAAATCTCTATCTTGCTTCAGCTACGCCACTTTTTGTTTTGCAACCTAAAAAGATACAGCTACATGTAGAACAGGTACAAGACAGATTTCTTGCAGCTGCAAACAAGTACAGCTATGTATCAAGCTGCCACAAATTCTCATCAAAACACACTAGCTTGCTGTGAATGTTACATGAAGCTTTTTAAGTGGGGGGACAGTTGCATTTTTTAATAGAAAAACAACAACAACTTGTGGTTACCACTTTATAGTTCTATAGATTCTGTAAACTTCATGGTATGGACTTGATATATATCTCAAAAGATAGGTCTCTCTGTGTGCTCGCTTTTGATACTAAAATATTTTTCATGGGTATAATTATATATAGCCCCAAGTTACTGGAACTACAAGTGGAGGGAACCTCAAAGACCTGAATGACTGATTTTGCTGCATAAATATCTCCAGATTGCCAAGTGCTAGAGAGTTCAAATTAGCACCAGTGGCTAGACCTACTCTATAACGAGTGGTTTCATTAGGCGCTAAAACGTAAGGACGTCAGTGCGCGGGTTGAAAATGAACTTCGTTAAAATTCCAGCGCGCAAGTACTTAATTAGCGCCTAATGAAAACACATTGATATAGAGTATTG
The DNA here is from genome assembly GCA_028752905.1 of Cladorhizidae sp. MBARI D1340-BT2. Taxonomy (NCBI): domain Eukaryota; kingdom Metazoa; phylum Porifera; class Demospongiae; order Poecilosclerida; family Cladorhizidae; species Cladorhizidae sp. MBARI D1340-BT2. Next base: position 19,340,707 of record JAQNBH010000010.1, read on the forward strand.
GCAATCTGGAGATATTTATGCGGCAAACAGGCATTCAGGGTTTTGGGGTTCCCTCCACTTGTAGCTCCAGTAACTTGGCTATAGGCAGTTATAACCATTAAAAATATTTTAGTATCAAAAGAGAGCACACAGAGAGACCTATCTTTTGAGCTATATAGTCAAGTCCATATGATGAAGTTTACAGAATCTATGGAGCTATAAAGTGGTAACCACAAGCAAATATATATATTATATGGAATAGTCCTCCCCCCTAAAATGCAACTGTCACCCCTTAAAATCAGATACATTTCCTTCAGCCTAAAAAACACTACCGGTAGGGAGAAAGAGACAGAGACACAGACACACAGACACACCAAATACACCAGCACAGGTAAGATTTAAAGTATACACCATTATCCTACACATCTTTGGCATTATCACAAACACACACACACACACCATGAAGCACACACACACCATGACATACACACACAAGCCATGACACACACATACACCATGACACACCCACACACCAATGACACACACATACACACACCATACACACACACGCCATGACACACACACACACACCATGACACACACACACATATGTACACTATGACACACACACACACCATGACACACACACACATATGCACACTATGACACACACACACACCATGACACACACACACCGACACACACACACATAAAGACATACACACAACGCACATGCATAAAGACATGCACATATATACAACACCACACACACACACACCATGACACACACACACCACACACACACACACACATATAAAGACATACACATGTACAACACCACACACAAATGCAAACTTAAAATCATACGATAATTCACACCTATACATGGTGATCATCGAGAAGCTTGCAGTGATCTTTGTAGACTCCTTAAGACTGCCTAATTAGACCATCATATTTTGGAGCAGCTCCAATTCTTGTCCATCTATCAAGTGATGTTATTTTGCACCAAAATAGTTGTCACAAAGAAGCTTGCACAGTGATCTCTGAAGCTTCCTTAAAACTGCTGGAAATTAAATTGACAATTTCTACTTCCAAAAACAAACAAACTCCAGGCATGAGAAAATCAAGTTCGGTTAATAAAATAAAATGCACATTACAACAAATTAATACAAGATCACGCCTTCCAAGTAGTAGCATTTACTTCACCAGTAGTATATAGTTCACACAAATTCCTCAAAACCTAACAACATTCATCGATTTTTTCAAGAGTAACATCAGGAATGTCAGTACCTTCTTCCTGGTATTGAGCCTATAAGCCCTAACACTCCTTTCTACACTATTTTTGGAGAAAATTTGATCTGTCACTTGTACTGTATGCTGGATATTTTGCTGTTATCCTTTTGCTGTAGAAAGTGTGAAGCATCTCTGGTAGGCTTGCAACCTAAAGGTTTAACAAGGCCTAAAAAATAAGAATGACAATCATCTAAGTATGCAACACCATGTGCACACCCACACTTTACACAGGGAAAAGCTCGTGGGGCAAAATTTCCACAGTGAAATGAAGGCCTTTATTTGCATTTTGTGTGTAAACATCAATAGATTTGTTTAGTAGATTACAATCACTAGGCTGCCTGTAGGCTATATTGGCCTTAGAAGCTGAACTATACTTCCAGTATAGGAGCTTTTCACTCTAGCTCAAGTGCTTTGCGTCGCTGATAACTGATGCTATGAGGACCCGCCTGTTGTAAAAAGATGATTACAAGTCTGATTGTCAATTTTTATGCAAAAGCGAAGCCTAACTGCCATCACTATGCTTCGTAAATCACCTTTCTTATTCCCGATCACTAAACATATATTTTTTTGCATAATTTGATGAGATTAGTATAACTCTACCAATAGTTCTACTCTCAGAAATTTTTTTAAAAACCTTTATATAATTGCTGCAAAGCTGATCTCAATCTCTTTTACTCATGCCACCCCAATACAGTCCAACTTTGTAACTTGATCGTCATCATCGAGGCATTAAAGCTGTTTTAAAGCAGTTCTTTTGGTAACAACATGAGAGGCTTGCTATCACCATCAGAGATACATAATTGTACTGAAGTGCCCTGCAAAAAAGCTCTGGAATTACATTTGGCCCCATAGAACTAGCAAAACACTTCCCAGCATAGTCAGCTTTCCAACAACTGATCACTACTAATCACATCACTTGTAGTGCTTAAAGATAAGCCAACATCTTTAACCTATCAGAAATATTGTACCAAATCACAAAGAGAAGCCTCTTTTCTGCCATGTACTCTCTATGCTAATGAATGTATCTTCAAAATCTTCCTCAGAAAGTGTACCATGATACTTCCTTGCTTCTTGACTAGCCCTATCAAATATCAAAACTATCATTACAGTTATATACAAACGAAAGAAGCTATTTTTTTGCTCAATTTGGGACATTTTTGAAGTTTTGATGAGATGGAAGGTCCAATAAGTTACAAAATATTTGAAGGAGACAGTAAGTGCCAGCCATAAGTGCTCTTATTTCAGACCGCTGATCCAAGCTCTATTGAGAGCACTTCACTATTAGTGCCAGGATCCTGTACCCATAGAAGAAGGGACTCTAAAACCATCCCATCTCAAACATTACAATAGAGGGGCACATGCATAAAGAGAGACATTCTCATGGTTGCCAGATTTTGTGGATGTGCGTGCATGTGTGTGTGTGTTTGTGTGTGTGTGTTTGTGTGTGTGTACAATATTTGATGAATGGAGGGTCGAAGAGCTAATGAAAGACTGCATAGCTCAAATAACCTGACAGAAGTGCCCGTCGACTCTGATACTCAATCAGATTCACCATCAGAAGATTCTGGGGACGTCATCAAATTCAAAGCAACTTACACTATCTGACTTAGTGAAGCAAGGAGAGAGACTCAACTTCTTCACTAATTCTAGAAGCAGAGCCCTCTGGAGTTGGTATGAAAGAAACTGAAATCTCAGGAAATATTCAAGAGTGAGAGATGCCGGAGGAGTTGATGAGAGGATACAGAAGCCTCACCAGTAAGGATCAGAGGGACATCTGGAGCTCCAGTGTGTATGGTGGCCAGCCATAGCTCTTTTCATTTAGCCATCTACTACTGAGCTAACATTGTTAATAATCCTCAACTCATTTCTATACTGTTGGAGGCCACCTCTTCTTCCTTCTTACACTCCTAAACTTCTTTCTAGGCATTTTTATCCTGTCCTACCACACACACGTAAACTTCAATAGTTGTGTACTGACCTGCCGTAAACTGGTAGTCAAATGTTTTCCTTCATCGTCTTCCCCCATTCCAGAGATCAAGTGTGTGCATTTAAACATAATTAAGAAAGTCATTATAATAACTATTATGTGGTGGACTCTCCAATTCATCACAAAAAACTAATTCGAAAAGCTCAAAGAGTCGGTCTTTGAGTAGTATTTGCATTGGGACTATCGAGTTATTGAGTGCGATCAAGGAAGACCATATACATGCAAGCTTACCTCTAGAAATTAATGACTATAACCTTCCTTATATAATACAGCAATAGATTACTAATGAGGAGGAGAGGGGGGGGGGGGAGGACAATATTCAAATATGATGTATATAAAAAAGTATCTAGTCGAAATGTCGAAAGAATAAAATTTGAAGTTGATTATGGAGAAGGTGATTTTAAAGTTATAATTTTCAATGACCTCCTCGGTAATAATTTACTCACGTGATGTTTCAGCTAGATTATTTAGCTGAAACGTCGAATGAGTAAATTTAAGAAGAGAATCATTATATTATCTATACTGTCAATGAGAGTTCGTTGAGAGTATATAATCACATGCTTATCCGTGTGAGTCTCATGCTACTAAGCATGTGCAGTAAGACATAGCAACGGGTCTCTCAAAATACCCAAACATACAGTGAACCAAAATTGACAAAAATGGAACTAAAAAGGATAGAAATGGACCAAAATGGTACGAAATGGATAGAAATGGACCAAAATGGAACCAAAATGGATATAAATGGACCAAAATAGATAGAAATGGACCAAAATGGAACCAAAATGGATAGAAATGGACCAAAACCAACAGAAACTGAACTACTACAGGCAGAAAGGCTCAGAGCAGACCACTAACCACTAGGAAACTAAAACAAAAGAGAGAGGGTCAGACCCAAACAGAACCAGAATCTAATAACTGGACCACTAATAATGTAGCTAATATAAAGTTGTCTTTGGGGAGGGTGGGTGGGGAGTAATCACTTCATTCTTAATCCACTTTAAATCCTCTCCCTCTGTGTTTCTGCTCTATGCTCTGAGCCTTCATCAGCCTTCATAATGAAGGCTAGAGCATGTTGCAGAAATGTTGAGTGAGTAGATTTCAAGTTGATTAAGGAGAAAATCATTTTATGTCCAGTGAGAGTTCGTTGAGAGTCACTGCTTTCTTTTTCATGGACATGATCATCACATACTTGCAGACTTTCTCAGATTTTGTCTTCCTCTCTAATTTATATTGCTAAACTTATCTGTAACCTTCCCTTCATTTCCTTTCTTCTGACAAAGCTTCTTGCCAACAATAGGTGTGGTTGGAACAGTTGAGTATCCACCTCTGGATTTTACATACCTCCCACAACTTTCTTCTTCGTGTCTTTCAAGAAGATTCAAGAAAAATTTAATATTTTCCTCCTCGTTCTTTGAGCAGCACAGTTCTGGTTTAATGTAGTAATGTCAGTAGTTTTAGCCAAAGCATAATTTCCCTTGACAACTCTCAATATATCTTTGTACTGTGCTTGGACTAAACTAAATATCTTATCTTCGTGGCTTCCCGTCAGCAAGCTTCAGCATGTGATTTGCTGATTCGGAAATATTGTTTGTCCAGTTGTGATCAACAACACCAGCTGGTTGACATCTAGACACTGAATGCATGTAAGATACACACTCTAGTGCTTTTCTTGACAGGTAAAGAATGTACCCCACTCTCAAACACAACAATGTCATCTACTCTTGTCATCTCATTCGCCCCAAATATGATAACCAAAATTTCAATTCGCTGTTCCTTCTCCAAATCATTTTATTTTCTAGCAACCTCTCCATGTTTCCTTGTATTCTCTGTGCAAGTGGCCATGTGAGAATGTGGGAAACGGTGTTTAATGACTTTCGTCGGTGCCTTATCACCATCACAGTTAGCCTAAGCTTGTTGCAGCTGTGGCAGTGAGTATAGCTGACTGGTCAACATCAAATGTGGAGTTTCCACGCAGGAGAACTGGACCTACGATTATTGGTGTCCTCCAGTGGTAATGCTAGTTACGGCTGATCACAAAAAAACAGCACCACGGCTGTAAGTTTTATCAAAAACAACAAAACCTCTTGGTATCGATCAACATTTCTTCTGTGTGTGCATGGCAACTAAAGGAACTCTGTCTTCTCCATGCACACCACCTGCTGCACTAAAGCATGTTTCTGTGCCATGTCTTCTAAATGTTGGCAAAAGCCTTGGTGGTTGTCGTCTGTGGTCTTCCTTCTTGCCATAGTGTTTCTTGCATCCTAGCTGGTGCAGGTACTTTGGTGCATCACACACACTCTTCTCTACCAGAAGTTTGTTTGCATACATTTCTGGGTTGTTTGTAATTTGTGGGCTTCCCAATATCTTCTTTTACTGGACCAAGAGCATGGTAGTAATATCTTGTGTGCTTTGTGGCATCACCATGGGCTGGTGTTCCAGGATATATTCCACCAATGCAAAATTGGAATCATTAGTGTTGGGGACACATCCTGGATATCATCAACCAAGTTACACACCTTTTGTACAATGGATTGGCTTTCAAAGTGGAACAACATCTTTGGATCTCCAAAATGCTTCCCGAGTTTGGCTGAGGGTCTGGTGGAACTCACACTCGTCTTTAGTTTATCATTATCTCCAAGCAATACTGGCTGTTCTTGAAGAACACTTTCCTGAAATCTTGTTAGTAATCAACAACAAGACTTGCTTTAGTGCTCGATCCTTGAGTATCCATGCACCACAGTTCACTTTTTTCCATCTGCACGCCTCGTCTGATTCCTTTCATTCTTAAGGACATAGAAGACATTCTCTTTAGCATCCATACGCATGGCAGGAAGACCTTTGGTAGCTGTTGAGAGCATGTTGAACACCTGCTCTGTTTTCAAGAAGGCACTGTTCTTCAGAATTCCCTGATAACTATTTTTTCTCTTTGTTAAAGCACTCCCTGCATCCGTCTCTTTAGTTTTGTCTGCATCCATCTCTTCAACTGTCTCATTAAGTTGACTGCCATCACTTGCTGGACACAAGACATGATTAACATGCAGAGATATGTCTGAAGTGCATGCTATGCTGGCACTGATCTCTGTCACCTGAGGCATGCTAGTTCTGACTTCAGCTGCTTGTTACGTGAATGTCTTAAGGATTCCTCCAGAGAAGAGTCCCCACTCTGCATGATGATGTCCTGCTCTTCTTGCTTACACACCCTCTCTGGGATATAATGACACAAAGTGGTATGGAGGAAATCCTTTGCCCATTTTGGCATTGTGGCTCGTGACCACATCAGTGCCACTGGAGTTCTTGGCTCACCATCACACCCGACTACTTTCCTTGAAAATGGCCCAGTCAGGAACTCATTGGCAGTGGTTGGAGGATAATACAATCTGAGGGGCATACCTACAGCTATACTCGAGGCATATACATGCATCCTTTCAGCATATTTTCCAATGCCACACACATAGCTACCGCACAAGTCTTTGGTAAGTAGTAGTGACATCTTAACTGCCGTTGATGAGATCAGTGAATTTTGGATCCTCTGCATCATAGTACTCCCTGTGGTGGAGCATCTCTACTAGAGCTGCAGCTAAACAGAGTTGGTAGTGTTTCTCCTGTGCCATAGAGTGCTAGTTATGTACCATGGTAAAAGCAACAGCCATCACCTACAAATGACAAAGGTATATGAGCCGTCGGTAGAATTGGATGAAACAGCATTCAAGTGGAAGCATTGTTCTCTATTCCGGGCTGTTCATCAACATCGCTCTGCACTGGCAGGCTAACTTTGCGCACATCAAGCGGCATCATTATTCCTGATGAAGACTAGAGCATCTAGTCGAAACGTCGAGAGAGTAACATTCAAGTCCATTACGAGAAAGTCATTATATCCTTCCTGTACGAGTGTCCAGGAGTGGTTGTCCACCCCTATTCTTTAGGTGCTTGCTCGTTACAGTAGTCTAATCTACAAGTAGAAGAGTGATGATCACAATGTTCATGCATTAGGATTGGGGGCTAACTTGCGTTGAAAGAGCTTACTAGAAGTTGTAGTCTGTGTTGTCCAGGAATACACACTGTCTACAGTAAAACACTCAGGAAGCACGCCAGGACAGCTTCAGCATGCCAGGACAGCTTCAGCACGCCAGGACAGCTTTAGCATGCCAGGACAGCTTCAGCACGCCAGGACAGCTTCAGCACGCCAGGACAGCTTCAGCATGCCAGGACAGCTTCAGCACGCCAGGACAGCTTCAGCACGCCAGGACAGCTTCAGCACGCCAGGACAGCTTCAGCACGCCAGGACAGCTTCAGCACGCCAGGACAGCTTCAGCACGCCAGGACAGCTTCAGCACGCCAGGACAGCTTCAGCACGCCAGGACAGCTTCAGCACGCCAGGACAGCTTCAGCACGCCATGACAACTTCAGCATGCCAGGACAACTTCAGCACGCCAGGACTGCTTCAGCACATCAGGACAGCTTCAGCACACCAGGCTTTCAGTTCTTTGCTGTTCATAGGAACACACTCGCTGTGGACCCTACAATGACATTGAACAGTATCTCTCAGACTCTGCGACATTCCATACCACATGCTACACGTGGGCACCTATATATTTGGGACAAACTCTCCCTTTGTTCTTGACATGGCCTTCAGTTCTCAAGGTGGCCTTCACTTCAGAGACAAGGTCAGAGTTTAACTGACACTTTTTTCTGCCCTTTATAAGCGAAGATCACACAAAATATATTTTCAAAATAAGATCACACAAAATATATTTTGGTGACTGAGTAGATCATAATTCATAAGATGTCAATGGTCAAGTATCATTAGTGGCTTCTAGCTTTAACTGTGAAAGAAAAAAAATAGCTGCAGTTTTTATGATCACAGCAAGGAAACAAGATTGCACGCATGTAGACCATAGCTAGTTAGATGATCCAAAACCAATATTGCAAGAACAGGCCGTTGCAGTCTACACAGCATGGCTACAGTCTGTTGATGACCCCATACCTTGAAGCCAATATTGAAAACGAACTGGTTGCAGGTATGCTTGGCAACAGTCTGCTTCCTTTTCTTTTTTAAACAGGTCATACCTGACTCACTTGTTGGTTATTTAAAATAAAAAGTTTCCAGTTGTATTTTGTCGAATTGCTTCTGGCTGATGGAGAAATTGACCGAGTCCTCGGCCCCGTATAGTCAGAGCTTAATTGATGTGGGATTCTGCACACATACTGGCAGATGTCAGGTCTTGTTGCCATTGTTGGAAGTATTCATGTATGTACATCATGCTGTCCAATACATAAAAATCATGTCTTGTTGCTATTGTTGACTGCATTCATGTATGGGGCAGCTGTAGCATTCAGGACTTGGTATCAATTACACAGGAGAACTCCACCAGCAAAACACCTGGTAGAAGATCAGCTATAGTCCCCTTTAGGATTAGGTAATGGTTTCTCTAGAGTGAGAAACCAACTAAGCCATAGGGACTGAGTGCGGGTCATTTGTCCAGCTTAGTATATACCATGCGCATAGACTTTAAAACAGCATGTTAGCTATATAGCATATTTGCATCTGCTATCAACACATTTTTTACCACAATCCTGAAGTAGACGTTATTGGAAGATGTACAGTGGGAGAGATTAAAAGTGTGTCTGTGTGGGGGAGCACAAAGGAATGTTTACTTATCAAACACAATAAAATAATAATTACCCCACATTTGTCATTCTTGCTTACAAAATTTATAGCTATAGAAACTAAATTAAATTTTACAATAAACTTCTCAATAATCAACTTGAAATTGTCTCTCGATCTTTCGATTAGCCTTCACCAGGAATAATTACTGATGAGGGCTAGAGCATCTTGTCAAAACGTGGAGAGAATAGTCTTTCAAGTTGATTATTGAGAAGGTTATTGTATGTTATTATGTCAACTGAGAGTTAATTGAGAGTAAATCTAATACAAACGCGATAAGGGAGCCTTGTTCAGTCAAGCATGCTTCAATGACCTTTCAGCTGAAGCAGAAGTTATAGGTATGGGGAAGTATAAGTGAAACAATTTGTGTAGAGCAGCCTTGATTACCTATTGTCGCACAAGCGCACTTAATTCTGGTGTGGCTTTCTTGATGACATCATAAAAAATTGGTAATTTCACATTTAACTCGGACAACTCCACATCATTTCACATCTCTATGGAAACTTGCTTGCTAGGTTGTTTATTATCAGTTAGCATCCGTTGCTGCAGTACATTGTAGGCATCATCAATGCAAACAAGACTGACACCTGATATTATAGGACGGGGAAAAGCCACTTCCCCCCCCCCCCCCCACCCAGCCCTTCCAGATTCCTGCCACTGATGTGGGGTGTAGACAGTGTTCTGGTTAAGTTTTTTGATCTAGTTATGAGTGGAAAAACAGGGATAGATCTTTGAAGAGGTAATTTTTTTCCTAGGTTTTGTACACTGTCAGTTTACTACTTCTCCGAAGGATGTAGGTGCACCTGAAGAAATTATGGAGAAAATGGGCCTTCAGGTAGCTAAGAAGCCGTAGGTGTGAGAGTTCTATATAGCCGAGATGTGAGCTTTATTTTTCAACGAACTCTCAATTGACCTTGTAGATATAACTTTCTCAATAGTCAACTTAAAAACTTATTCCTGCAATGTTTTGGCTAGGATGCTGTAGCCGAAAAGTTGAGTTAGATGATCAAGAAAGTCTATTCCTGGTGAAGGGGAAACTATACCATCAAGTGAACTAGTGGTTACAACTTTGGAGCTGCATAGATTCTGCACACTTCACTGTATAACCTTCATAGTAACATCTGTGTGCTCTCTTTTGAATATTGCATATGGTAACCATGCCAAAGTTACCTGCACCTCAAGTGGGGAGACCTCAAAATCTTAAGTGCATGGGTTTGCAACAAGTGTGGCTTCTGATAGTCACACGCTGGACATTGGTATCTGCGGCTAGAGGAAGCTCTGCTTTACAGGATTAGCATGGGCGCTGGAAATAAATTCCCTCAAGCTGTAAGAAAGGGCATCTAATTGATAATTAATAATGCATGCAGGAAACCTCCGACTGCTTTTAACTTATCAACTTATCATAATTACTTATCATAATTATAAAATAATTAAAATAAATAAACAAAACTTACAAAAATAATATAAATAAATAGCGTGGACCGACTAGGACCCAGCACAGCCCAACTGTTCCCACGCTGGACAGCAACGGAAGGAACAGGATGGGAACGTGGTTCATCACACTCGCCTTTTAGACCACCTAACCCCTGAAAGAACAAAGCTGCCTCCCTAACAAACACTCCAGTAGTCATGGGAACCCCCCCAAAATGGGTAGTTGTCATGTTTCCTTCGTCAAGGACTCAGCTCTGTTGGCCACTGCACTTTGACCTTCAGAGAGTAGCTTGGCAAAAAGTGCACACAAGTAGCATCCTACATGAAGATGTGGCCATTCTTCCAGGGGATGATGGAAGCCCTATAAGGCCACTTACCGTCAGAACAAGAAATGCCTGAATGCTCCAAGCTCCAGGGAATATTAATTGAGGCAAATAATCTATGGATAGTGTCATTGACAGCTGCATGGATAAAAACAACCTTGATTCTTCAGACAGCTGAACCAGGAGTGTCCAACTGATTTAAGATGGGTCCACATTGCAGACAACTGTGGGGATTACAGAGGGGAACATTCAACCACAAACAAGCATCCATTCGGAGTCCCAAGAATGACGAGGGCAGGACATGAATCAGGAGGGATCCAGACTGTTTCCTAGATACAGCCTAAATACGTATCCTGTACCCGGGTAGCAGTATCCACATCCGAGTTCAGGAGAGAATCAAAAGAGGCTGAGCATGTGGCGCATCCCAGGCTTTCTATTGTGAAGACATGGAATCAGATGGTGGCTCCCAGCTGTGACCTTGATGCACATTTACAAACCATCATCAAATGCAGGGTAGTTCACGTTGCATCGGTCGTCAGGAAGAATCCGGCGGGCGAGGTCAAAAACACTAGAAGCTGATGTCAAGCAGATATCAAAAAGGCAGAGGGTGCAAGCGGCATTATGAATATTTGGGGTAAGGGGATAGGAGAAGGCTGGCCGTCCGCCATTTTAGTCGGTTATTGGGAGTGGTTGCCTGATAAAAAGCTCGTGTAAGTGGTCTATACGCATGAGCAAACGGGCGTGGCTAAAATAAGGGTGTGAAACTCACAACACCGACTAGCTGTGCATTATCGGTCATGTTGGAACTAGCTGGATTGGCTTCAACGGTTGTCTACCCGCTGTTCTGCACCTTCCTTGGCTTGTGTTCTCTCTATTTGTACCTCGCCAGGTTTTGGTGGACCGATGACGATGCCACGCCTAGCGTTTACTACCAGGCTGAATCCAGCTACATGCAGCGAGTGGTGAAGAAGTGCAAAACCCTTCAAGATGGGTGAGTACCATAGCTATTCACACTAGCTATTTTCTCACGCAAACCTTTATGTATTATTGCCTTAGCTATCGCTACAAAAAAAAAAGCAATATAGCGGTTGTGCTTTTCACTTAATTGGGGCGACATTTGCATATTGTTTTTCCCCGTCATCCTGCTGAAACCCACATAGGGACTGCGCAATGCTACAAACAGTTTTATCAACTTATTGTCAGCTTGGTATGAAGCTGTTCCCCCTGCATGACCCATTCATAGATAATTGATGTGTGCTATTTATTATCCTGTTGCTACTTCCTTTCAGCTATTCATGGGATGTCTCTATTGATAAAATATATTTATTTAAATTTTTTTTAAAGCTATCATCCGGTGTTTCTTTGGGGAAGAAGTGGACACTTGCAGACAGTGTTTTTTGGTTCGTTTGGCCATATGTTCATCCCTCGTCTAGGGGGCCAGCGTTATAGCGTTGTTGCTGCTGATGGGTCTACCATTCACTACGATGTCTATGAACCTAAGCTCTCTGAAAGTGAGAGAAAGAAGTCCGAGGTGCCTGGTGGAACAGGGAGACCTTACACGTTCTTTGTGATCCCTGGTAAGTATTGTCTGTGCGTGGTTCAAGTACATAGTGATCCAATGAAACGTGGACAATCTCTAGGTATCTACGGTTGCCCATAGTTCTGTGTAGTAACTCTGTAGTCCTAGCTCTGGCCCTAGCCTTAGTCCTCACAGTCCTAGCCTTCACAACCCTAGCTCTGGCCCTAGCACTAGCCTTCACAACCCTCACAGCCCTAGCCTTCACAACCCTAGCTCTAGCCCTAGCACTAGCCCTCACAGCCCTAGCCTTCACAACCCTAGCTCTAGCCCTAGCACTAGCCCTCACAGCCCTAGCCTTCACAACCCTAGCTCTAGCCCTAGCCTTAGTCCTCACAGCCCTAGCCTTCACAACCCTAGCTCTAGCCCTAGCCTTAGTTCTCACAGTCCTAGCCTTCACAACCCTAGCTCTGGCCCTAGCACTAGCCTTCACAACCCTCACAGCCCTAGCCTTCACAACCCTAGCTCTAGCCCTAGCCTTAGTCCTCACAGCCCTAGCCTTCACAACCCTAGCTCTAGCCCTAGCCTTAGTTCTCACAGTCCTAGCCTTCACAACCCTAGCTCTGGCCCTAGCACTAGCCTTCACAACCCTCACAGCCCTAGCCTTCACAACCCTAGCTCTAGCCCTAGCCTTAGTCCTCACAACCCTAGCTCTGGCTCTAGACCTAGCCAGTATTAGGTGGACAGGAGCTTGTAACTCTGGTCAGCCATAACCATCCCAGGACTGTCCACATCATCACTATGGCAATATGTACGAGGGCTGGAAATAGTGACGAGTGAATTGAATGTCAGAACTGCTCTAAGATTGTCTGTTGTGAGCATGCTCACACTCAGCCCTTCTGTTGGGTTAGACTCATGAGTGGTGAGTGGGTGGGGGGGTGTGTGTGATATGTGATTTTTGGTTGAGGGGATGGAGAATATTTAGTGCCTCCCCCCCGATTATTTGGTCTACTCACTGTAATAATTAAGGGTACATTTCTGTGAGGTGTTCATATCCCCCCCTACCCCCCATTTTTCACTCCCCCTCGCCCCCATTCTCATCCTTTATGAAACTTGTCCAACCAAACAGCAAGTGTGTGTGCACATGTCAGGATAGAATAAGCAAGCTGAGCAGCAATATGCCAGCTAGGAGGATGAGACGAAAGTGAGCATAACGGGAGAGAACATGTGTACATAAGCTACTGGTGAACTCCCCCCCCCCGAAATGTAATAAATTTGAAACCTTTCCCCTGTGCAGATTATGTTGATACCAAATTGCTGCTTATTGTGTGTGCTTTCAAATGATGTGTTGGAATCTCTATAAAAAAAAAGTGCTTATAGAGATTCCAACACATCATTAAGAAGTTAAACCCAGCAACATCGAGGCCACTCAACACCGCCCTATTTTAGGGTTTGTGGTGGTCATAATTGCCACAAGTCGATAATTTCCTTTCATTTGAGAGCTCTTTTAGGGATTAGAAGAGGTCATGTGATTAGATTAGCACCTGGCAGCTCATATCAAAGCTTTGACCAATTAGACACACAGCACTAGGAGATTTACCTCAAAATAGAAGAGTCGCAGTTTTCGAGTGACCTTGTGTGTGTCCTCTAAGAAAATGTGTCCACAGAGACATTCCATGAAGCACAGAATAAGCAACAATTATCTGCGCAGGGGAAAGAGGGGAGAAGTTATGGTGATTTTTTTGGACCAGTCGTCGCTAAGCAGGTGCCTATAGTTACTTACCTATGGTTCTAGCCTATCTTGTTTGAGCTTTGACAGTGACCATGCCTCCGCTTGCTTGAGAGTCAGCGGACCTTCCATTTCTGGTGATTACACAAATTTGTAGATATTGTCCACATTCTGCTTAGCAAAAGTCCTATCCTTCGCCAAGAAATAATTACTTCCCCACACAGGCATTTGCTCACTAAGCTTCTGCTCGGTGCTAGGCTCCCATTTTCAAGTTTGACTGATGCTATAAGCACCCGACATAACGTCCAGTTCTTACGGCACATTGCCAAACGTAATAGTCCACCCCTTTGCACCGTTTGTGAATAAAAAACCCATGTTAGTTTATCAGGGGAGAAAGGAGGGAGGGAGGGGTTGGTGCTCGTAATCTAGGATGAAGTTACAACTGATGATTTGCCTTCTCTTTCCTCTGGTGCTTACCAGTGCAGTGGAACAGGGTTGTGTAAAAAATATATAAAAATATATATATTTTTTGAAAATGAAATAGCTAGCTACCGGTATATAGCAGGCTCACGCAAGCCTTAGCGTCTCATTATTCTTGATGAAGACTAGAGCATTTAGTCAAAACGTCAAGTGAATAAATTTTGAAGTTGATTATTGATTATTGAGAAGGTTATTTTAATGAAAATTTGTTAAATTTTAAATTTTTAAAAATTATTAATATATTTATTTTCACGTTCAGTACATAGCCATGGAGACTAGCCATTGCTTGACTAGCCATTGCTTGCTAATACTAAGGCTCCCCCAAGTTTCTATTAGGGGCAATGGAGACTAGCCATTGCTTGCTAATACTAAGGCTCCCCCAAGTTTCTGTTGCTATTGGCGTGGGAAAGAATTTCAAGGCAGTCCTTCTCTTTACCTGGTATGTATGTATGAGCTGTCTCTGGGTGAGGCTTCAGTGCTTGCATGAAAGCATTTGCCATGTAGTAGAGCTGTTTGAGTTGCCATAGGTATTTGCATGTATCGGGAGGAGGGGGGGGAGTTTGCTGGCACTCTGTATGCAGCAGGTTTGAACCTATGGTGGACGCCTGAAACACATATGCACACATTTGAAAGCACACACAATATGACAGTAGCTGGTCTAAGAATCCCATTGACAGGTTGTTAGCAGACTAAATGGTGTTTCAGCTTCTATTAGACTGCCATCTTCAATTCAACCTCAAAGATCTAGTTTGTATCCATGTTTAAACTTGTACGATGACTCCGAGCAGACATGAAGCTCCTCTAAGGACTCCCTTTTTTGTTTTTAGAGAAACTTCGGTCCTCATCAGGCAAACTAGGGCAAACCTTGGTCCTCACCAGGGCAAACTAGGGCAAACTAGGACAAACCTTGGTCCTAATCAGGGCAAACCTTGGTCCTAATCAGGGCAAACCTTGGTCCTCATCAGGGCAAACTAGGGCAAACCTTGGTCCTCACTAGGGCAAACCTTGCCTCACCAGGGCAAGGGCAAACCTTGGTCCTCATCAGGGAAAACTAGGGAAAACTAGGGTCCTCATCAGGGCAAACTAGGGCAAACTAGGACAAACCTTGGTCCTAATCAGGGCAAACCTTGGTCCTAATCAGGGCAAACCTTGGTCCTCATCAGGGCAAACTAGGGCAAACCTTGGTCCTCACTAGGGCAAACCTTGCCTCACCAGGGCAAGGGCAAACCTTGGTCCTCATCAGGGAAAACTAGGGAAAACTAGGGTCCTCATCAGAAGCTAGGGCAAACTAGGGTCCTCATCAGGCAAACTAGGGCAAACTAGGGTCCTCATCAGGGCAAACTAGGGCAAACTAGGGTACTCATCAGGGCAAACTAGGGCAAACTTGGGTCCTCATCAGGGAAAACTTCGGTCCTCATCAGGGCAAACTTGAGTCCTCATCAGGGCAAACTAGGGCAAACTTGGGTCCTCATCAGGCAAAGCTAGGGCAAACTTCGGTCCTCATTAGGGCAAACTTCGGTCCTCATTAGGGCAAACTTGGGTCCTCATCAGGGAAAACTTGGGTCCTCATCAGCGCAAACTAGGGCAAACCTTGGTCCTCATCAGGGCAAACTAGGGTCCTCATCAGGGCAAACTAGGGCAAACTTAGGTCCTCATCAGGCAAGCTAGGGCAAACTAGGGTCCTCATCAGGAAAACTAGGGCAAACTAGGGTCCTCATCAGGTAAGCTAGGGCAAACTAGGGTCCTCATCAGGGCAAACTAGGGCAAACTAGGGTCCTCAGGGAAAACTAGGGCAAACTTGGGTCCTCATCAGGGCAAACTTGGGTCCTCATCAGGGCAAACTTGAGTCCTCATCAGGGCAAACTAGGGCAAACTTGGGTCCTCATCAGGCAAAGCTAGGGCAAACTTCGGTCCTCATTAGGGCAAACTTCGGTCCTCAAGGGCAAACTTGGGTCCTCATCAGGGCAAACTTGGGTCCTCATCAGGGCAAACTTGGGTCCTCATCAGGGCAAACTTGGATCCTCATCAGGGCAAACTCGGGGCATGTCTTCTATCTTCTATTACATCATGTGAATACCTTAAGACTCATAACCATGCCAACGCCTTGCCATTCATTACGACTTTTTGCCATTCGTCGCCACTGCACTTATTTTTTAAAATCTGGGCGTGGCCTACAAGGGTGTGGTTTTGGTTTATTCTTTTCCTTCTCTTTTTTATAATTTTGTTTGACAAGAAAATCAAATTTAGTCGTGCACAAGCCAACCTGTTCCGCGAGACAACCTGGTCCGCGAGCCAACCTGGTCTGCGAGCCAACCTGGTCTGCGAGCCAACCTGGTCTGCGAGCCAACCTGGTCCGGGAGCCAACCTGGCCCACGAGACAATCTGGCCCGCGAGACAACCTGGTCCACAAGCAACCTGGTCCGCAAGCAACCTGGTCCACAAGCAACCTGGTCCACAAGCAACCTGGTCCACAAGCAACCTGGTCCACAAGCAACCTGGTCCAGGACCAAGCCAACCTGGTCCACAAGTAACCTGGTCCTCAAGCCAACCTGGTCCGTGAGCCAACCTGGTCCACAAGCAACCTGGTCCACAAGCAGGGTTGTATACAGAAATTTTGCCAAGGGGGGGCGAACTTGAGATATGGAAAAATAAGGGGGGGCGAGAATGTTACAATGATGGTGTATGTAATGTATAAGGGTGGTGTCTAATTTCAAGGGGGGGGGCGAGAATGATACAAGGGGGGGCGAATGCCCCCCCCCGCCCCCCCCTAAATACACCCCTGACAAGCAACCTGGTCCACAAGCAACCTGTCCACAAGCAACCTGGTTCACAAGCCAACCTGGTCCACAAGCAACCTGGTCCGTGAGCCAACCTGGTCCACAAGCAACCTGGTCCACAAGCAACCTGGTCCACAAGCAACCTGGTCCGTGAGGCAAGGTGAAGTGGACACTGCATACAGTCATTGAATCAATCCTGGAACTGGGAATATTTATCGACCCTGTGATCTGATCTCTATCTTGTGTGGTGGTTCTGTAATTGTCTATTCACTAATGGCTGCGGTATTATTGTCGTTGCGATGTTAGACAACATTGCAAGTTGGATGTTTATTGTGAATGGTAGGGGTGGGTGGGGGGGGGGGGGCGGAGGGATTGAAATATGGACAGGCAGATTCTTTTTTTAGAAGGAAAGGCAGAAAAAGATATGACACGGTTTCTTGACAGAAATCACTCTTTTAAAATAAGCTGTTTTTGTGATCCTAGGAGAATGCTTGTCAAATACAATTAGCTGGTTTAATTAAAGGCTATCAACTTGGTCTAGTTAGCCACCCAAGATCCACAGCAACTAGGAGAGGAAAGTCTTAAGTGCTGTCCGTATACGTAGGTAAGCAAGGTGGATAGCTTTCACTTCAGCCAGAACAAACTGACTTACCTCACTGCAGAGGTCTGTTAGCTACCTACCTACTTACCTCACTGCAGAGGTCTGTTAGCTACCTACCTACCTACCTCACTGCAGAGGTCTGTTAGCTACCTACCTACCTACCTCACTGCAGAGGTCTGTTAGCTACCTACCTACCTACCTCACTGCAGAGGTCTGTAGCTACCTACCTACCTACCTCACTGCAGAGGTCTGTTAGCTACCTACCTACCTACCTCACTGCAGAGGTCTGTTAGCTACCTACCTACCTACCTCACTGCAGAGGTCTGTTAGCTACCTACCTACCTACCTCACTGCAGAGGTCTGTTAGCTACCTACCTACCTACCTACCTCACTGCAGAGGTCTGTTAGCTACCTACCTACCTACCTCACTGCAGAGGTCTGTTAGCTACCTACCTACCTACCTCACTGCAGAGGTCTGTTAGCTACCTACCTACCTACCTCACTGCAGAGGTCTGTTAGCTACCTACCTACCTACCTCACTGCAGAGGTCTGTTAGCTACCTACCTACCTACCTCACTGCAGAGGTCTGTTAGCTACCTACCTACCTACCTCACTGCAGAGGTCTGTAGCTACCTACCTACCTACCTACCTCACTGCAGAGGTCTGTTAGCTACCTACCTACCTACCTCACTGCAGAGGTCTGTTAGCTACCTACCTACCTACCTCACTGCAGAGGTCTGTTAGCTACCTACCTACCTACCTCACTGCAGAGGTCTGTTAGCTACCTACCTACCTACCTCACTGCAGAGGTCTGTTAGCTACCTACCTACCTACCTACCTCACTGCAGAGGTCTGTTAGCTACCTACCTACCTACCTCACTGCAGAGGTCTGTTAGCTACCTACCTACCTACCTCACTGCAGAGGTCTGTTAGCTACCTACCTACCTACCTCACTGCAGAGGTCTGTTAGCTACCTACCTACCTACCTCACTGCAGAGGTCTGTAGCTACCTACCTACCTACCTCACTGCAGAGGTCTGTTAGCTACCTACCTACCTACCTCACTGCAGAGGTCTGTAGCTACCTACCTACCTACCTCACTGCAGAGGTCTGTTAGCTACCTACCTACCTACCTCACTGCAGAGGTCTGTAGCTACCTACCTACCTACCTCACTGCAGAGGTCTGTTAGCTACCTACCTACCTACCTCACTGCAGAGGTCTGTTAGCTACCTACCTACCTACCTCACTGCAGAGGTCTGTTAGCTACCTACCTACCTACCTCACTGCAGAGGTCTGTAGCTACCTACCTACCTACCTCACTGCAGAGGTCTGTTAGCTACCTACCTACCTACCTCACTGCAGAGGTCTGTAGCTACCTACCTACCTACCTCACTGCAGAGGTCTGTTAGCTACCTACCTACCTACCTCACTGCAGAGGTCTGTTAGCTACCTACCTACCTACCTCACTGCAGAGGTCTGTTAGCTACCTACCTACTTACCTCACTGCAGAGATCTGTTAGCTACCTACCTACCTACCTCACTGCAGAGGTCTGTAGCTACCTACCTACCTACCTCACTGCAGAGGTCTGTTAGCTACCTACCTACATGTACCTACCTCACTGCATAGCTACCTACCTACCTACCTCACTGCAGAGGTCTGTTAGCTACCTACCTACCTCACTCCAGAGGTCTGTTAGCTACCTACGGTGCACAAAGGCATTAGTTTCCAGAAAAATCTGAAGTGCTCACATAATACCCGCCATATTTTCTAAACAGTTGAAAATTTTCCTTGGCAACGATTCAACAAAATGCTCAGCATGCTCTCGAGCTGAATAAAAAAATATATGAAAAGTTGCTGGTTGCCAGGTAATTAATTCTAAATAAAGCACACCACTATTTGACAGAGCAAACTTTTGTGCTCAATCCCTTTACCAACATGCCACCTAAGAAGAGAGAGAATGCTACATTTAATGAAAGCTAGGATGCCAAGCAGCCAAGGATTGATGAACAGGCTACTGTATCTTCTCCTGACCTGTATTCTAATGATGAAGAATCCTCTACCTCTACTGTGCATCACCCTTCTCCTATTCCTTCTGATCAACCTCTTCCTTCTGTACTCTCTTCCTCCTCACAACCTATGGATTCCTCTGCCACCCCTTCTGATGTAGAAATCAGTAGAAATCTTGTTGGAGGAGCATATACAAGATTGGAGAAGCACATTATATAGAGATGATCTCATGTCCTTAGCTATGACTCCCTACCATTCACTGGTAAATAGACAAGGCATGATGATAGGTGAAGCTGCAGAAATTATTGGCTCGTTGCTTGATAGAAGTGAACGGACAATAAGAGAATGGAAAAACCTCTTTTTCACTAATCAAGGTACTTTTCCAGATAGTTTGCAAGGAAAGTACCAGGGGCAAGGCTTACTTTGGAAAAATGAGGAGCTTAATGAAGCGGCCAATGATTATGTTCGTTCTAATGCTGTTGGCAAGGGAAAGCCGACTATGACTGCTATAAGTTTTTGTCTGTGGGTAAATGAGAGCCTTCTCTCTAACAGCATCCTTGATCTTGGATATCCTAGAAAAATATGTTTACAAACAGCCGGATGTTGGCTGCACGAGCTGGGGTTCCAAGTTTTAGAAGGTGTCTACATAGATGGACATGAGCGTCCCGATGTCGTGCAACATCGCCAACGGTTTCTGAGGCAGTTGGTTGCATGTGGCTTTTTGAGGAAGAGTTAGCACCAAGTCATGATGCAACAGCTGCATTTCCTGATGATATAGAGTCACCCTCCTTGCAGCGTTGTGAAAAGGATATCTTCATTTTTCATGACGAGTCTACGTTCAATGCAAATGATGATGAATCCTTGCAGTGGGGTAGTCCAGGCAGAGAGTCAAATCATCCGCCCAAAAAGGCGAGGATCAGGCATTATGGTCTCTGATTTTATAACAGATAAAGATGGATATCTTTGTTCGCTCAAGAACAATATGATGTTGCAAAATTTAATAATCCAGGTATCACTGGGTGCTCGACAGTGCTTGGAATATGGAGAATCGCGTGATGGATATTGGACTGGAGATAAATTTGTGAAACAAATGGAAAAGGTGGTGACGATAGCAGAAGCAAAATACCTCAAAGAAGAAGGATATCGATTATATTGGGTTTTCGACCAAAGTAGTTGGCATATGCCTTTGCTGACAATTCACTGAATGTAAATCGCATGAATGCCAAAGAAGGTGGTCGTCATCCTTTAATGCATGATACCTTTTTTGTAGGAAAGCCAATTTCTATGACAAAATTGGTACGTAATCAAACAGGTGATTACGTCAGAATTCCCTGGGGAATGATTGATGTCCTTAGACAGAGGGGACGATATCACCCCAAAATGAAAGTCGATGATATGAAAGAGGAGTTGTCCAAACACCGTGACTTTCGAGATGAAAAAACCCCAGCTGGAGTATTTCCTTCATGAACATGGCCATGCTTGCCTATTCCTCCCTAAGTTTCATTGTGAAATGAACCCTATAGAACGCTGTTGGTCTCAGGCCAAACATTACACCAGAGCTTATTGCAACTATAACATTGTAGGCAGCAGGGTTAAATTAAATTTGATGCGACAAGTTAATTCAAATAAATTCGAAATGACAGTTTAACTAACAATTCAACTAAAATTGACGTGACAGGTCAACTAAAATGAACTACTTTTGAATTAAATAAAGAGACCATAAGATTGGCTTTTTTTAGGCAAGTCCGTTCAGTTCATTTTCATGTTCGTTTTTCCCACTTCCTTGGAAGTGGGTGGGCTTTGAAAACTCTATTTGAGGGCTTTGAAAACTCTATTTGAGGGCTATGAAAACTCTATTTGAGGGCTTTGAAAACTCTATTTGAGGGCTTTGAAAACTCTATTTGAGAGCTTTGAAAACTCTATTTGAGGGCTTTGAAAACTCTATTTGAGGGCTTTGAAAACTCTATTTGAGGGCTTTGAAAACTCTATTTGAGGGCTTTGAAAACTCTATTTGAGGAATTTTTCAGTTTATCCGGACCTTATGTTCTGGTTTTGTGGCCACTGGTTTGACACACACTAACACACACACACACACACATTGTTACTGCTATTTACTTGTTAGCATTATTAATACTATAAAGTTCATTCCGCGTTCACTTGTCACTTAGAAAAATCTGTATAACTTTCTAATTATCCAATCCTGTTCAATATTTCGATGACCAAAGTGACGCTCATGTGTTGACTGTTCTTTATCTATTGTATATCTAAATAGAAAATGCTTCAACAAAAAGTTGGTTGCACGTGCCATAAGCACAGTAGATGCATTATATCGCGGCGACCGACTTCCGGGTAACAAGTGAACGCGAATGGACTTTAGTTTGTTAATGTTGTTAGTTAGTTAACATTTTACATAAGATTATTAAAATCATTATTGTTGCCTTTTCACTGAAAGAAGGAGGCATTGACTTCACATTATGTTTTACATATACATACACACACATAATGATGTATTTTTTATATCGTGACTTGATTAATTTACCAAATTTTAACCCATTAACACAAAGAAATGTGATACCAATGGGATGGTACAGAAGCACAGAGTGGTCATATTATTTTCTGAAAGCCCCATTTATCCTCAATTATATACACAAGCAGTTCGAACAAGTCATCGGTCAACTAGCTGTCAAAACAAGGATTGTTTTAGAGAAAAAAGCCTCTCGGAGGGCGCCGAAGATGCGGGAGCACAGTTATAGGTACGAAAAAGTGTGAGAATAGATGGATACTCGAGCAGGATGTCTTTGCTTGTCCGTGGGTCCAGCAAAAAACGTTGCAGCTCTGAGCCCTTGGAGTTGCGCTTAGTGTCAAATAAATCGTCGGAGTCCGAACTTTCTGCCGATTCTTCATGCTGCAGCCCCCCCAACCCCAGGATGATACGCAACTTCTCATCATCTTCGCACCAAGTCATGGACTTGAATTGCGGATAGTGTGTAGCTGCCACCGGAAAATTTCCAGTATCTTCCCATTTCCTGAAACGGTCTTTAACTCGGGAAACTATGAAGTCTCTCAAGCAGTCTACCATCACAGTATTTAGGTTCCTGAGCTTTTTCTGCAGCATGGGAATAGTGGGTAGTACACATCCTGCTCCAACCGAATCCCCTTGCAAAACATTTAATTAATGCACCTGCTACGGGTGACATCATGCAGACGTAGTCTTGTAGAAACCGCCACTGACCAAGAGTGAACATGGGAAACTCCAGCTCTGTCATGAGGTTGTTGATCTTGTTTTGTCCACTTTTCAAAATTGACTTCAAGGCATCATAAGATGAGTTCCACCTAGTGGTGTCACGCATAACCAAGCGATATCCTAAAGTTTTGTGCATGCACTCGCATGCATTGGGGCTACGGCTAAGCAAATTCCAGAGTACGGTAGTCCTGGAATCCATTTCCCTGTACAGCTTTTTGAACATTGCCTGCTCCTTGTTGTTGGCGCCTCGCTCGGCATTTCGAAGATCCCGAATCCACTTCTCCGTATCCATTGCTGCGATCAAGTTCAGAGTGTGCGAGGCACATCTGTGATTAGATGGAAGCATACATGTCGATTTTATCGGCTATGATGGGGTCTTCCAGTATCTCTCCGACGTCAATCGCCATAAGATCGTCAGCTCTCTGTTCTTCAAACTTCTTTTGTACCTAAGCCTTCCTCGGCACTCTTCACAACATTCGTGCCGTTGTCCGTCACGACATATGATGCGGAAGTTTCAATCCCAAAGAGTGCATGGATGTCCAGCACCATCGCAGCTATTGTAGCGTAGGTATGAGGAGCCGGAAATTGCTTGCATGCCAAAGCACGGGATTCGAAGTGCAGTGTTTCAGGGTTGATCTAATGAATAGGCATGCCCAAATAGCTTCTGTTTCTGGCACTCCGGATGTCAAAAGTAGTGGGAAATGGCTGGGACGTACCATTGTTGTTGTGCATCACCACAGTGCTAAACTCTTCCTTCAGGCTACACAGCATCAAAGTGTTTTCCTGAAGCAGATCGTTGATTATCGTCGCTTTGCAGGGGACGTCCAAGTCCGACCGCAATGCTTTGCAAAATAAGTGGAAACTGGGAGACTCTACTCTACACAAAGGCAACATATCATCGACAATGTACCGCGCTATACAAGTTTGGAAGTCTTTTCCGTTTTTGATATCAAGCAGCGGAACCTTTTTGCAGTACTCGTCGAGCTTTTGCTGCTTAGATCTTGGGGCATTTGTTGTAATGTCGGTAACTGAAGGCCAGTTCCTCATCCTCCTTTTTTTAGCGCGTTCCTTCTTCAACTTAGCCTCTTCATCTGCAATGCATTCGTATAGTACAGAGTGCGCTTCACGAATGTGTAGTCTGAAATTGGAGGTCACTGAGTTCATCCCCTTCACAACTTTTCTGGTCTTGCAGTTCTTTGCAAACACCTGACACCTTCACACGGCAACACCTTCACACGGCAACACCTTCACACGGCAACACCTTCACACGGCAACCTGTTTCTCCTGTACCTTTATGTACTTGAGAGAGCAAAAAATGTGGCAAGATCAGTCCCTTCTCGTACCTGTGAATGAGTGAAATTATTAAATTTGATTTGTTGCACTCCACGTATTAAATCAATTAGCTAGCTAGCTAGCTAATCATTCATCCATTCCTTTTACACCACTCCTTCTTTACATTTTCGCTGGTTTGTTCCTGTTCTCGGTCGCTTGCGCTCTCTTCATTTTGCTCACCACTGGGACCAGGAATAGCTGCTGCTGCCGTTTCGTCAAACTCGAGACATTTCGACTTCACCAAGCATTTAAATACGTGACGTACAAAGCCAAGGAGACTTCTAAAATAGAGTCCACTGCAAGAGCTATTGTTTTTGGTGAACTTTGATCGAAAGCTTGTCAAGAAGAATGCAAACAAAAGCTCTGGAAAGACGAAAGTATGGAGTCATGAAGAGCTACGAAGGATCTTCTTGGGTAGAATCGTGGGAGAAGAAGAGATATCTAGAAGCTGAAGACTCAAATGATCTGGAAGTTTGGAACTATAGTATTAACGGCTTTACCATTTATGCTCCACCCTTTACCTTCAGTCTTCAGATGGCGTCTGTAGCTGGTCCTTCCCTAGCGCTGGCTATCACAGGCCTTCCTGCTCCTGTGTCAACCCTGCTCAGTCACTGTATTTCTGGTGAGTCTGTGTGTTGCTGATGAAAGAGTGCAAGAATGACAGTCAAGAGAAAAATGAGGGGTTTACAACCACCCTGGATCTACCCCTGCCCCCTGGAGCGTTGTATTTTGAATTATCATGATTCAAAGAAATGCGTATTCCCGACATTATTCACAGTTTTGCTCACTCAATTTTTGTCCATAGATATAATTTTTATATCATTTGAATGCACCTCTTTGCTCTTCCAAATGAATGATCACTTTTTCAATCCAGCCAATTTTCCATGAGATACGGTCCGTTCTGTGGGCTCACTTTTCCTGCTAAATGAAAAAAGGGGGGGGGAGTTTTATTAGAAACTGACTGACAGCACAGCAACATAAATGGCAAGTCTTGATGAAGGCTGAAGATTTGTAATAAAAAAAACCTCTGTACTATTGCCAGTGTGTCAGGCTGTAGCCAGATGTTGATGGCAACATTGCTTTGCCTACAAGCTATAAATATCATTGGAAAGCACAGAGAATGAGCTACCTTTTGAGATCAAAACCATTCAAAATGGATGAAGCATTAAATTGGTGACCACAAATATGGTCTATGCCCCCTTAATTCAATTTTAATTCAACTTTGAATTAATGGACCTCAAAAACCAGTTTAAATACATATAATAACTGTGACAGGAAGACTCAGCTCAAGTTGACGGCCAATCAGCTGTCAACGAAGCGCGATGTTCTTTATAGCTTTCATGTCGGCTAAAAAGAATGTGAGAAAAAATATAAATTTATGGGCGTGGCAACTCATTTGTTTACAATTCAGTAACTAGCCAGCTACTAGCTACTACTTACCAGAGCAATGCTAGCAGTCTAACAGATGCCCAACTAGCAAACAAAGTATCTAAGCAAAGAAGTACGCTAAAACACTAACTTGCTAGGACGAAGCGGGAGAAGATATATGTGCACTAGTCAAAGGATCGAGAAAGCTACACTTTGTAAGATGTTGGACAAGGTTCGTAGTATTCCTGTAACTATGGAGGGTACCATGGGGCACGGAGAACTTCCTTCGCTGCCACGAGCAAACTGCCTGTAGGTTCTTAAAAGATTTAAAAAAAGTGCCGTCCTCGTGACTGAAATTATACGTACGTGACGTCGTCTTGGTAGGTAATATTCAATTTTTCACGTTCGTCGTTCGTCCGGTAAGGGTTAAATAATTACGCGAGTGTGCATTGATCATTCACTCGCGTCTCTGTGATGCTACAGTTGGGAACTTTGGAGCTACATAGCTCTCTACTATCTGTGGCTGCGGCCAAACTAGCTAGCTAGAGTAGCCGGCTAGACCAACTACATGCTAGGGTACATAGCTCTCTACTATCTGTGGCTGCGGCCAAACTAGCTAGCTAGAGTAGCCGGCTAGACCAACTACATAGCTAGAGAACTGTTGCTTTGTCCATGCACCCTGCATCTGCACTTCTGAAGTTCGTGCAGTCGCAACCTTCGTTGGTTCTGTCTTTCCCTCAGCTCTCTCCTCTTTCTTCTCCGCAGAAAATATTTCCTGCGTGTCTGTAGGTAGCTGTCAGCAAGAAAAGGACGCCAAAACAAACTCCATCTCAACTACTGCTACAGTATATGATTTTGTATGACTTGTGGTAGGCTGATTATTATTGCTTCATACAGTTTATTTTGGTGCTAGTGTGGACGCAACGAACGTGCATCGATGCATGTCAGCATTTCCCTCTGATCCAATGCACATTAGTGCACATCGGTTTAATTAAGTGCAGTGTGGACAGGCCTTTAGAGGATTCTTTAATTAAGGGGATGGTTTAATTAAGAGCATGCTTTAATTAAGAGGATGCTTTAATTAGGATGGTGCTAAGAAATAATTAAGACTTTTATGCTTTAATTAAGAGAATGTCAGGATATTGTGAGTTGGGTAGGTAAAGGGTCAGCAGGCAGTGTGGAGTACTGCAGGTCCTTCACATCTAGGAAGCCAGTGTACAAACATGTCTGAATGAAAGGTTTCCATCAACTTTTAACTTCTTGTGAGTATAGAGCTTTTGTGGCATTGTCCTAGCTTAGTGGTGTGCTAAGTCCACCAACACATCTCCAGTGAGGGACCTTGCAACGGAATTCACACTTGTCCTAGCTTAGTGGTGTGCTAGTCCACCAACACATCTCCAGTGAGTGACCTTGCAATGGAATTCACACTTGTCCTAGCTTAGTGTGCTAGTCCACCAAACATCTCCAGTGAAGGACCTTGCAACGGAATTCAAGTGTTGTCCTAGCTTAGTGTGCTAGTCCACCAAACATCTCCAGTGAGGGACCTTGCAACGGAATTCAAGTGTTGTCCTAGCTAGTCCACCAAACATCTCCAGTGAGGGACCTTGCAACGGAATTCAAGTGTTGTCCTAGCTTAGGTCAATACTAATAATTGTCCAATGAGGTCTTCCACAATTAGTTTTTAGCTACCCACCAACTCTGCGCGGTGTAAATGAATTGTGTGGTGCTTGTCATCATTTTATTTATTGGAGGATAACATTTTAGGCAGATCACAATTCTTTCAAGGGGATTCTTCTACACATAATCCACCATTATGCTGCAGTCTACTCTTTGCTGTTTGTGAAATTATTTAGTAACATAACGTAACAAACATCAGATATGCTGAGGGTAGCGTAGGTTTTAGATATATAATACTTCATGATGTGTAGTGTTTTTGTGAGAGTTATTGCTTGCCTGACCCCTTCATGCCGAGTGCAGCCCCAGTCCTCTCCTGTTTGCTGCTCTCTCCTCATCCCTTGCACTCACTGGAATTTCTGCTCTGTGAAGTGTCACGTGCCTCTGAAGGGTCCTCAGTTTCTCTGTTGCTATCAGCTCTACACTTCCTTTGTCTTTCCCAGTCAACTTTTCTTGCAGAGTCTGGCCCCACTTGCTGCATCCCTTCTCCCTCTCTGTCCCACCTGCTCTCCTGCTTTCTCTTACATGCTGTCTAGTTGGTGTTCAGCGCTGAGCATCTCCCTCTCTGTCCCACCTGCTCTCCTGCTTTCTCTTACATGCTGTCTAGTTGGTGTTCAGCGCTGAGCAACTGGCGGAGTAGCCATTCAGCTGGCACCTCCTTCAGGACTCCGTGTTGATGCACATGCTTCAACCTTGACATACCAATGGATGGGCAAGGTGTATTTAGATACGGGAGATGGGGCATGGTCTCATATCAAGGTCCTGCCTGGCAGTTGGAACACTGCTCATCAACTCTGCTGTGAGCTTCTTTAGCAAACTAACTACATTTCACAAGTCTTGGTCTGTGATTTGTGGGGGGTAGCACTGTTGGGGGGTAGCACTGTTGGGGTGTAGCACTGTTGGGGGGTAGCACTGTTGGGGGATAGCACTGTTGGGGGGTAGCACTGTTGGGGGGTAGCACTGTTGGGGGGTAGCACTGTTGGGGGGTAGCACTGTTGGGGGGTAGCACTGTTGGGGGGTAGCACTGTTGGGGGGTAGCACTGTTGGGGGGTAGCACTGTTGGGGGGTAGCACTGTTGGGGGGTAGCACTGTTGGGGGGTAGCACTGTTGGGGGGTAGCACTGTTGGGGGGTAGCACTGTTGGGGGGTAGCACTGTTGGGGGGTAGCACTGTTGGGGGGTAGCACTGTTGGGGGGTAGCACTGTTGGGGGGTAGCACTGTTGGGGGGTAGCACTGTTGGGGGGTAGCACTGTTGGGGGGTAGCACTGTTGGGGAGTAGCACTGTTGGGGAGTAGCACTGTTGGGGGGTAGCACTGTTGGGGGGTAGCACTGTTGGGGGGTAGCACTGTTGGGGGGTAGCACTGTTGGGGGGTAGCACTGTTGGGGGTACACTGTTGGGGGTACACTGTTGGGCCACATCGTCACTAACAGCTTACCAGTAGCATGGTTGGCAGGGTAATAGGTTATAAACTGCCACTAGGGGAAGGCACTAGTCCCCTCTGGGTTGCTATCTCATGTTGATACTTGCAAGATGAAGTAGAAACACTTCAGGGTGTTCAGCACCTCTATCAAATACTATGTCTAGCCTAGTTAGGGCCACCATAGATAGTTCAGGGTATAGAACTCTATCAATTACTATGTCTAGCCTAGTTAGGGCCACCATAGATAGTTCAGGGTATAGAACTCTATCAATTACTATGTCTAGCCTAGTTAGGGCCACCATAGATAGTTCAGGGTGTTCAGCACCTATCAAATACTATGTCTAGCCTAGTTAGGGCCACCATAGATAGTTCAGGCAGGGGTGTATTTAGGGGGGGCGGGGGGGGGGGGGGGCATTCGCTCCCCCTTGTATCATTCTCGCCCCCCCCCCCTTGAAATTAGAGATATTTTTAAAAATAATGTCAAGAAAGGTGTAATACAAGAAAGGTGTAATAAGCTTATGATATCAGGTTCAAATGATAGGAATGTCAAACTGAGGTTCTTCTTGGTTTTCTCTGCCATACGTCCACAATCTCTTCAAGGTCGCTCTCAGAGAGTACTTCTGGTGCCTCTATAGCAATCCTCATAAGGTGAGAAAGGCTGCAGTCACTTAGAGAATTACGCAAACGAGTCTTGATCATCTTCATCTGTGAGAAGCTTCTCTCCACAGAAGCAGTAGAAACTGGAATCGATAAGCAGATGGAGGCAATCTTGTGCAAATTGGGAAACATGGCCTTGAGCATGTCGTTTGAAACAAGTTCTTTCAGCTGTGATGCAGTAGTATCCCGTGGTTGCTTGACTAACAGCTGGCGGAATGTTTTCCACTCTGTAAGTATTTCAGTGGAAATCATGGCTGTCTTCACTGTTTCTTCTCCATCCAATGTTTCTGCATCTCTATCTTCTCCGTAGTGAGCAATCAGTTTCTCAACAGACGTGTCTCCATAAGTGGGAAAAGATACTGAATCTGGTTTTGGAACTTTCCGTGGATCGAATATAGACAATGCTGATACAACAGCGTTGGATGAAGAAAATCGGCTTGTTATGTTGGCCTTTAAATCAGCAACAAAAGGCTTACCAACAACATTCTGGAACGAAAGTATTTTATCAGCGTCAATAGACACCTTTGTAGATGACTTCAAGTCTTCAACGTTTTCAAGAAGCTCCAACACCCAGTTCGCTCCAGGCAAAACGGCATCATCCAAGGATTTAACAGTAGCATCAACAAGGAATGATATCAACGAGAGGTCAAGCTGCTCTGCCTGAAGTGCTTTGCTGAGCTTGGCTACTTGTGGTAGAGTGAAATCAAGCAAATATATAGCTGCAATCGTAGACAATTTGCAGAGTGCACCATGGATTCCAAGAGCTTCTGGCTCGTGGGACGTCTCGTAGATGTTCCCAATGGTGATTACAATTGCAGAATAACTTGCTTTGACAGCTTTGACACACCTTTCATGTGCCAGCCAGCGTGTGTCAGATGGCTTGATCACTTTCATTTCTGGAAGTTCAAGAACGTGCTGTACCTCCTTCAGACACTCTGCTCGCTTGGGGGAATTGCGAAAATGCTTCCAAAGAGTAGTCAAATGTTCTGTAAACATGAGCAATTCCAGGAGTTTTATTGGCAGCTTGCACACAAGCCAACTGCAGTAAGTGACAGTGGCAGTGTATAAACAGAGCGTGAGGAGTATGTTTCTTGATACGTGCCTGAACCCCGGTCTTTCGTCCAGAAAAAGTTGCAGCTCCATCAAATCCCAATCCAACTATTCTTCCGACTTGTAGACCTTTCTTCTTTAAACAATCGATGAGATTAGAATAGATGGTCTCTGCATCAGCCTTCTTCAATGGAATAAGCTCCAGAAAGCACTCTACTGGTACACCATCTTCCTCCCAGCGGCAAAACACAGACAATTCTTCTACGTTGGTGACATCTGTGCACTCATCTGCCATGAGGCTGTACATAGGTGCCTTTTGAAGTCGCTTCAGAATCGACTCCTCCACCCATGTCCCCAATGATTCGATGAATTCAACCACAGCCAATCTTGATGTGTACCCAGCATTTCTTGGTGCAGTTTCTAAGAATTGCTTCAAATGTTGGCTGCCACATCGAACCACCACGTCAACCAGCTTCTCAAATTTTGTCGAATGTGCAACTTGTTCTTTCGTAAGAAAATGAGTGAGTAGGATCAGGCACTTCACTGCAGCTCTGTTCTGAGCTCTTTTGCGAGCTAAAACATTCTGGAGTTGCTGTACAACTGTTCCACCTTTGGCTGCTCCTTTAGCTGCAAAAAGAGCTTGAGTTGCATGGATATGGAAGTCACTTCTCGCATGAGCTTTCATTTTTTCAACAGCTTTCTTCCAATTTCTGCAAGGTTGTGTGACCCACACTCCTCCAGTACGCTGCAGACCAGATTGCTTGCAAACCTTGCAAAAGGCACCATCGCTATCCTCGTCATAATAGAGCCAACTGAAATCTTTCTCCCAGCTCTTAGAGTATTTTCTCTTCGTGGATACAGAAGAGCGGTGTTTGTTTTGCTTGCTTTTCTTTGAAGGTGGAGGACTAAGGCTAGGACTAGATGCCTCGACATGCTCAGAGCTATCTGTTCTGCTATCTTCGCTATCGCTGCTATTAGCATGAGAAGAGGCTTGAGAAGTACTTGCAAAGTATGAGCGAATATCCATATTAATATGAAGAGAAATCAGCTAGTAAGGTTTCTTTTATAGAGACTTTAAGACCATGACATAATGGACTGAGTTAAAAATACTGAGAGAGAGTGGGAAAGAAGGAGGGAACTGAAGAAGTGACAAACCTACAAAGGAGAACACGTGGTGGTTTGTGATGACTTTAAGACCATGACATAATGGACTGAGTTAAAAATACTGAGAGAGAGTGGGAAAGAAGGAGGGAACTGAAGAAGTGACAAACCTACAAAGGAGAACACGTGGTGGCGTGTGATGACATCATGTCTAAGATTAGACTTGAAGACCATGACATAATGGACTGAGTTAAAAATACTGAGAGAGAGGGAGTGGGAAAGAAGGAGAAACAAAAGAAGTGACAAACCTACAAAGGAGAGAACGTGGTGGTGTGTGATGTCATCGTGTCATGACACATGCTCTCCTTTTTCCAAGCAGCTACAATATCATGAGAAATATATACAGTCTAGCCATAGTTCGGTATAGCATAATGCCATTGGTAGTCAGTCAAAATAGCTATCCTCAGACATTGTAAAAGCAAAAAAAAATATGGGGGGATCTTCCCCCCAGACCCCCCTTTT
Organism: Cladorhizidae sp. MBARI D1340-BT2; assembly: GCA_028752905.1. Classification (NCBI taxonomy): domain Eukaryota; kingdom Metazoa; phylum Porifera; class Demospongiae; order Poecilosclerida; family Cladorhizidae; species Cladorhizidae sp. MBARI D1340-BT2. Next base: position 19,372,864 of record JAQNBH010000010.1, read on the forward strand.
ACGACTTATGAACATGTTAAGAAAATATTAACAAAAATTAGGGCACCAAGTGACCAACCATTTCCACCCCCCCCCCCCTAGAGAACTAGAGAAAAATTGTGTATGAAACCTGTTGTCCATGATTTTGTAAGAAAATGCATGGAATGCAACATAATTCGATTTCACAAAAGCCCACCTCCATTATACGAGTGACAAGTGACTATATCTAATCTATATATGCTGATTGCCGTAGCATGCAACTTCAGCAAATATTTAAGATGGAATGTTGTACTAAAGATTTTAGAAAAAGTGCATGCCATCATAAGTAGCAGCTATATATACAGTTAGTACTGCAAAAATACCTGTGGGTAAAACACTTTCGTACTCCACACGGAAGCCCAGGGTGCACGTCCCCTTTCCGCACCATCCAGGCTCTCCGCCCCCCCTTATTTTTCCATATCTCCAGTTCGCCCCCCCCTTGGCAAAATTTCTGTATACACTGGTTCAGGGTGTTCTCACCTCTATCAATTACTATGTCTAGCCTATAGGGGCCACCATAGATAGTTCAGGATCAGACTCCCGTACTTCGCCTACCCACAGATTACTATGCCAACGTGATTTGTGCAATTTCACACCTCCTTTCTAGCAGGACTGGATTAAGGGGTTTAGGGAGGGGGCATCCCCCCCCCCCCCCTTTCTTTACAAAATACTTTTTTGCGCCTCTCCTTCAACTCGATCTTAAATGCAGCCCTTGCTAGGCTTAGTAGCTTCTTGAAAGTCTCCTTAAAGAGCTTGTGCAACTACTGGAAGACTGCTCTGAAGTGATTATTCTGTTTGACAGAAGAACTACCATGAAATCACGGTCACTGGTGACCGCTTGTGTGGGAGGTGCTAGTGCGCAAGCTCTAACTGGTTACCGTGCCAATGTTGCTCTTGCCATCATCAACCCTTTACTTCACAACATATGTGTCTGATTCTCGGGTGAAGCCTTCGACCTCCCCGTATCCTCCTGTTGTCAATCCAGCATCATTTCTCATTTCCTACAGAAGAAAGGGTTTTATCATAGTATGGTAAAAAGTAAGTAGCGGCTTTGGCTGAAGTTTATGGCGCCCATGGCAACAGTTGATGTTGGAGGTGTCACACCTCTTATCGACGAGGATGAGATTCTTGTTGAGTGGCGCTTGTTCAAGCAAGTGTTTATGCAAGAAAAAAAGTTGGTAATGGAAGAGAAGAAGACTACCAATCCACAGCCTTTCAAGAAGCGAAGGTTCACATGGAAGTATCTGGAGCTTGCACTGGAATCTTTCCAGAGACGTTCGAGCTTCTCAACATCCTTCTTCTTCCCATAGGAACAGCTGCAGTCCAGAGGTCATTCAGCCGCATGGAGCAAATTAAAACAGGACTTCGCAATAGACTGAATGATGCTAACCTATCTCACCTCATGCAAGTGAAGGTCCCCAGAATTATCCACGGTCAACTTTGATGAAGTTCTTGAAGTGTTTAAAGAGATCCAGTTATAGTAACATTCTAGGACACAGATAGTTGACATACACTTATTAGTGCCTGTGGATGTCTTAGTGTTGTTGGTTGTAGGCTGTAGGGGCTACAGTATCAGGGTTTCATACAGAGAGCTTAGCTCTGTACTGTATCCCCTACAGCCTAGCTCTGTACTGTAGCCCCTACAGCCTAGCTCTGTACTGTAGCCCCTACAGCCTAGCTCTGTACTGTAGCCCCTACAGCCTAGCTCTGTACTGTATCCCCTACAGCCTAGCTCTGTACTGTAGCCCCTACAGCCTAGCTCTGTACTGTAGCCCCTACAGCCTAGCTCTGTACTGTAGCCCCTACAGCCTAGCTCTGTACTGTATCCCCTACAGCCTAGCTCTGTACTGTAGCCCCTACAGCCTAGCTCTGTACTGTAGCCCCTACAGCCTAGCTCTGTACTGTTGCCCCTACAGCCTAGCTCTGTACTGTAGCCCCTACAGCTTAGCTCTGTACTGTAGCCCCTACAGCCTAGCTCTGTACTGTAGCCCCTACAGCCTAGCTCTGTACTGTAGCCCCTACAGCCTAGCTCTGTACTGTAGCCCCTACAGCCTAGCTCTGTACTGTAGCCCCTACAGCCTAGCTCTGTACTGTATCCCCTCCAGCCTAGCTCGTACTGTAGCCCCTACAGCCACAACCTTATGTCCTAGAGGATGCCGCCCTCAATGGTTGGACACTGTATACGTACCGGACAGCTTTGGCTTGGCACGATGCACCTAATTACATTACATGTCCGTGCAACTGAGCCCTTTCCTCACCACCTGTCCAAAGGTGTGATAAGTGGTATTGTATGCTGGATTTTGTCATGGTTACGACTCCACCACAAACCAAAACTGAAGGAAAATGTATGCTGTAGCTATGGAGATGACGAGGAAGAAGGAGAAAAACACCCCCATAACATTGCCCCCATAGCAACACCCCCATAGCAACACCCCCCCATAGCAACACCCCCATAGCAACACCCCCCATAGCAACAACAACAAGATAGACTAATTAACAAACCTAAACACATCAATGTTTGTGGATAAATATTCAAGAAGATGATGTGTTGGAACTCTAGCCCTAGCTCTCAGTCAGTCAGTGTTGCCATGGGGATAGAGGATGGTGATGTAACAAGTATGGAAATACCTTTGATCATAATATTACATTAAAAAATGGCCGCCTCATAATGTGCCAATTTTGTTGTTGCCTTGGTCTAATAGGCATTAACAACTGCAGTGAGTCCAATTATATCCAAGGCTTTGCTACCCATGTGACGAATGCTGGCTTCAGAGTGATTGTCTTCAACCACTTGGGTGTGCTCAAGTCCGAGAAGCTCACAGCTAATCGAATCTTTACGTACGGTGAGTATGTACTTGTATACAACACAACACACACACACACAACACAAGTAATTATATTTAATTTTATTATTGTACTGTTTAAAGTTAATTTTTTCATTTTAGTGATTTTCTCTGTTATTTGGATATGTGCTTAAATACTGCATTGTGTGGTGGGGGTGTTTGCCGCTTTGTTGCCGGGAAAAAGGATTGTACTACATGAGAGTTTCCCCTCAAAATAATATATTTATTTAATAGACGGACTACCTTGTAGGGTGAACTTTTGTGGAGTTGCATATTTTCCCACCTAGCTCAGCCAGTGCCTCCACCTAGCTCAGCCAGTGCCTCCACCTCTAGCTCAACCAGTGCCTCCACCTAGCTCAGCCAGTGCCTCCACCTAGCTCAGCCAGTGCCTCCACCTAGCTCAGCCAGTGCCGCCACCTAGCTCAACCAGTGCCTCCACCTAGCTCAGCCAGTGCCTCCACCTAGCTCAGCCAGTGCCTCCATCTCTAGCTCAGCCAGTGCCTCCACCTAGCTCAGCCAGTGCCTCCATCTCTAGCTCAGCCAGTGCCTCCACCTAGCTCAACCAGTGCCTCCACCTAGCTCAGCCAGTGCCTCCACCTAGCTCAGCCAGTGCCTCCACCTAGCTCAGCCAGTGCCTCCATCTCTAGCTCAGCCAGTGCCTCCACCTAGCTCAGCCAGTGCCTCCATCTCTAGCTCAGCCAGTGCCTCCACCTAGCTCAGCCAGTGCCTCCACCTGTAGCTCAGCCAGTGCCTCCACCTAGCTCAGCCAGTGCCTCCACCTAGCTCAGCCAGTGCCCCCACCTAGCTCGGCCAGTGCCTCCATCTCTAGCTCAGCCAGTGCCTCCACCTAGCTCGGCCAGTGCCTCCACCTAAACTGAAAGGGCTTATTTCCCTAGATTGGGTGTCCTGAGCTGGCACAGGGCTTGTTCATGCCTGAATAGTTCTAGCACTGGGGAAATAAATGATCGTATTTTGATAAAAAATAATAAAACCTTCCTCTCAATCCCAGTAATTGGTTCCACCATGTCTAGACAGGTTTCCTCAAATCCGGTCCCATGTTATACAGGACCAAGGAGTGTCCAAAAAATGCCATTTTCCATTTCAGGTTTATATATTTCGGCGTTACCCTGGAGAGATTACCCTGGAGAGATAAATTTTATATTTCAAAGTTGTCTGCGTAAAGAACAAACTGAGTGCAGCAGGTGCAGCGGGTGGACCCTGAACTGCTCGGCACCCTCGTTCGTTCCTCTGCTCTCCTGCAGCTACACAGCTAATAGGTGCACTTCTCTCCGCTCTTGGAGGGACTGAATCTACCACTTCATTTCTTCCATGGCATGCATAAAGATGTCCAGAGTGTTAGAGGCTCCATTCAAATTTTTGCCCACTAGCAGAATTTTAATAATAAGGGCATCTCCACAGACCAGATAGATACTAATTAAGAGTCCCCCCCCCCCAAACATTACTTCATCAAGGCTTGTACAATGCAATTCCAAGCCTGAAAGCAACTACATAATTCTCAATTAGTCACCCCTTTGATCTACTGCTACTGACAGGAAAGCCTGTGTCAGGCTGGCTGGCTCCAGCTGTGTAAAAGACTTAGCTACAGAACACAGGCAGTTGCCATGGCAGCAGCTGCACTAATTCCATGAATTGAACATTTTCTTATCATAGAAAATGGTTTCCCCTACATACAGTTCCTTGCAGGTGGCCTGGCAGGTTCCCATACTCGGCTGTGCAAGATATGGCCTGGCAGGCTCCCATACTCTGCAGTGCAAGATATCGCCTGGCCGGTTCCCATAATCGGTGGTGCAAGATATGGCCTGGCAGGCTCCCATGCTCATCGGTGCAAGATATGGCCTGGCAGGTTCCCATGCTCGTCGGTGCAAGATATGGCCGGCAGGTTCCCACTCGTTGGTGCAAGATATGGCCTGGCGGGTTCCCATACCTGTCGGTGCAAGATATGGCCTGGCAGGTTCCCATGCTCATCGGTGCAAGATATGGCCTGGCAGGTTCCCATGCTCGTCGGTGCAAGATATGGCCTGGCAGGTTCCCATACTCGTCATATGTGCCTGTGGAAGAGATGAGAAGCTGTCAAGCAATACTTGAAAGTCAGTTCCTCTGAGGACTGAAGAGTGAGGGCATCCTTCTCCAGTGCTTTCTGGCTGCCATTGTCTGAATAATGAAGGGAAGACTTTGCAGAAGCTGACAAGAACGTCAGACATCTTTTTAAAGAGCTCTTGATAATGTTTACGACCTCATCACTTGCAAATCTCTCCTCCATGGAGGCTGGCCCAGTTATCTTCCCCCCTACATGCCAACTGTCAATCCTCTCCTGTCCCTGCCTGCCTAGGGAAGCAGGTGTACCTTGCCAAGATATACACCTCGTGACAAATTTACCTTCTGTATGCTGAGGAAGTGAGCAGCTATGAAACTCTGGCATCTTTTTCCTGGTAACCATGCAGCCTGTTCTCGCACCTGTCCTGGTAACCATGCAGCCTGTTCTCGCTCCTGTCCTGGTAACCATGCAGCCTGTTCTCGCACCTGTCCTGGTAACCATGCAGCCTGTTCTCGCACCTGTCCTGGTAACCATGCAGCCTGTTCTCGCTCCTGTCCTGGTAACCATGCAGCCTGTTCTCGCTCCTGTCCTGGTAACCATGCAGCCTGTTCTCGCTCCTGTCCTGGTAACCATGCAGCCTGTTCTCGCTCCTGTCCTGGTAACCATGCAGCCTGTTCTCGCTCCTGTCTAGCTTGCAGTTTTTGCGCGCCCCTAGAATCTGCAGGCTAGTCTCCTCCTCGCCATGACGGCAATTTCCGGTATATGTAAGCCATTTTATTTGAGGTGGCTGGACCCGTTTATCTTTGTATGTGTGAAAGTATGGGAATACATAGTCACATACCATGTGCTGCAGCCCAGGCTTTTCTGGGAGGACTTACTTGCCGCCAGCGAGGACTCACTTGAGCCAATAATGAATGCCCACCCATTCTTCTACCAAAATTAGAAGACATGTATTTTTAATGGGCCATAGACGGATAATGGAACAGAGAATCTCTTGAGAAAGACTTTAAAATGTCCTCCGTCTCTCAGGCCCAACTACCAAGGAGCAAGTCTCCCGACGCCGCCTGGGAAAGCGCTAGAGATGGCCTCTCAAGCATTGCTTGTGCTAACGAAATATGTTCATTTCGGCCCTTCTTGGTAACAGCCACGCCCTGAAGGCGAGGGAAAATCCTGTGGCAGGCGCACTTGTTGGCACTTGTTGGCACTCTTCACAGGCCATCTCATTGGGCACGATGTTGGAGGGAACTTCCACGTCCGAGGAGAAGGAGTGACCTGCCAAGCAACAGCTGCCAGAAGTTCCCCTGCAAGTGAGCAGCAAGAAGCTGTTTGGATCAACTAGTTCTTCCAGGTGCTATTGCTTCTCCCAGACATCTTAACAGCTGTGGGGATGTCACTAAGTGCTACTAACTGATGGGCTCTTAGCAGCTTGTTGTGCATATATAAAAGGCTTGGCCTCCAAGTACACACAGGGGCTACAGGGGTTATCCAAATCCCCCACCTGGACTAAAATGTGAATTGAATTGGCTGACCTGGTGATGTTCACTTGTGTCCTTACAACGTTGCATCTTGTCTAATCACTTGACAAGGTACATATTTGTAATGTCCACCAACAATTCTGTTAAAAAGCAATAATGCTTTGCAAGACCACTTTTCCACTGTATGAGTGAGAGACTAAGCCTAGGGCTATTCTAGGGCTAGGGGTATTCTAGGGCTAGGGGTATTCTAGGGCTAGGGGTATTCTAGGGCTAGGGGTATTCTAGGGCTAGGGGTATTCTAGGGCTAGGGGTATTCTAGGGCTAGGGGTATTCTAGGGCTAGGGATATTCTAGAGCTAGGGGTATTCTAGGGCTAGGGCTATTCTAGGGCTAGGGGTATTCTAGGGATAGGGGTATTCTAGGGCTAGGGGTATTCTAGGGCTAGGGGTATTCTAGGGCTAGGGGTATTCTAGGGCTAGGGGTATTCTAGGGCTAGGCGTATTCTAGGGCTAGGGGTATTCTTGGGCTAGGGGTATTCTTGGGCTAGGGGTATTCTAGGGCTAGGGGTATTCTAGGGCCAGGGGTATTCTAGGGCCAGGGGTATTCTAGGGCCAGGGGTATTCTAGGGCTAGGGTATTCTAGGGATAGGGGTATTCTAGGGCTAGGGGTATTCTAGGGCTAGGGGTATTCTAGGGCTAGGTATATTCTAGGGCTAGGGCTAGGGGTATTCTAGGGCTAGGGATATTCTAGGGCTAGGGGTATTCTAGGGCTAGCGGTATTCTAGGGCTAGGGGCATTCAAGAGCTAGGGGTATTCTAGGGCTAGGGTATTCTAGGGCTAGGGGTATTCTAGGGCTAGGGTATTCTAGGGCTAGGGGTATTCTAGGGCTAGGGGTATTCTAGGGCTAGGGGTATTCTAAGGCTAGGGTATTCTAGGGCTAGGGGTATTCTAGGGCTAGGGTATTCTAGGGCTAGGGGTATTCCAGGGCTAAGGATATTCTAGGACTAGGGGTTTGCGCTATAGGTGCATTGCTAAGGCTACTGGTGTGGGCTGGGGTTGGGGACATCCAAGTCGAGACTCAAACATCCCGGGAACATCCCGGGAATATCCTGGGGATCCTGGGGTGTCCAAGGAAAAGCAGTATTGGGGTATACATATCTTATTAGACATGGCGTGAAATAATCCATTTCCCGGACTTATGCTGTGCCTGCAGGTGGAACAGGAGACCTCTCTCTGGTGTTCAATGACATCTGCGAGAGGTTCCCTCAAGACAAGCTGGTAGGGTGTGGGTTTAGCTTAGGGGCGTGCATTCTGGTCCGTTTTCTCGGGGAACGCAAGGAGAGAAGAGAGAAGTTCCTGTGTGCAGTGTCCTCCTGTCAGGGCTACGATGCTTACATGTAAGTCCTGGTGGCTCCCTCAGATGGAGATGAAAGCGGATTGGGGGGCAGAGGGGGATTAATTTGATGTATGTGACCCTGTGTGTGTCCCCATAGCTATTGTCAACCTACTTCAACCTGCCTCAACCCAGTGTGGTGTTGGTCCAGTGTGGGTCCCCATAGAGCTATTGTCAACCTACTTCAACCTGCCTCAACCCAGTGTGGTGTTGGTCCAGTGTGTGTCCCCATAGAGCTATTGTCAACCTACTTCAACCTGCCTCAACCCAGTGTGGTGTTGGTCCAGTGTGTATCCCCATAGAGCTATTGTCAATCTACTTCAACCTGCCTCAACCCAGTGTGGTGTTGGTCCAGTGTGTGTCCCCATAGAGATATTGTCAACCTACTTCAACCTGCCTCAACCCAGTGTGGTGTTGGTCCAGTGTGTGTCCCCATAGAGCTATTGTCAACCTACTTCAACCTGCCTCAACCCAGTGTGGTGTTGGTCCAGTGTGTGTCCCCATAGAGCTATTGTCAACCTACTTCAACCTGCCTCAACCCAGTGTGGTGTTGGTCCGGTGTGTGTCCCCATAGAGCTATTGTCAACCTACTTCAACTAGCCTCAAACCAGTGTGGTGTTGGTCCAGTGTGTGTCCCCATAGAGCTATTGTCAACCTACTTCAACCTGCCTCAACCCAGTGTGGTGTTGGTCCAGTGTGTGTCCCCATAGAGCTATTGTCAACCTACTTCAACCTGCCTCAACCCAGTGTGGTGTTGGTCCAGTGTGTGTATTGTCAACCTACTTCAACTAGCTCAAACCAGTGTGGTGTTGGTCCAGTATGTGTCCCCATAGAGCTATTGTCAACCTACTTCAACCTGCCTCCACCCAGTGTGGTGTTGGTCCAGTGTGTGACCCCATAGAGCTATTGTCAACCTACTTCAACCTGCCTCAACCCAGTGTGGTATTGGTCTGGTGTGTGTCCTCATAGAGCTATTGTCAACCTACTTCAACCTGCCTCCACCCAGTGTGGTGTTGGTCCAGTGTATGTCCCCATAGAGCTATTGTCAACCTACTTCAACCTGCCTCAACCCAGTGTGGTGTTTGTCCAGTGTGTGTCCCCTTAGAGCTATTGTCAACCTACTTCAACCTGCCTCAACCCAGTGTGGTGTTGGTCCAGTGTGTATCCCCATAGAGCTATTGTCAACCTACTTCAACCTGCCTCCACCCAGTGTGGTGTTGGTCCAGTGTGTGTCCCCATAGAGCTATTGTCAACCTACTTCAACCTGCCTCAACCCAGTGTGGTGTTGGTCCAGTGTGTGTCCCCATAGAGCTATTGTCAACCTACTTCAACCTGCCTCAACCCAGTGTGGTGTTGGTCCAGTGTGTGTCCCCATAGAGCTATTGTCAACCTACTTCAACTAGCCTCAAACCAGTGTGGTGTTGGTCCAGTGTGTGTCCCCATAGAGCTATTGTCAACCTACTTCAACCTGCCACCACCCAGTGTGGTATTGGTTTGGTGTGTGTCCTCATAGAGCTATTGTCAACCTACTTCAACCTGCCTCCACCCAGTGTGGTGTTGGTCCAGTGAGTGTCCCCATAGAGCTATTGTCAACCTACTTCAACCTGCCTCAACCCAGTGTGGTATTGGTCCAGTGTGTATCCCCATAGAGCTATTGTCGACCTACTTTAACCTGCCTCCACCCAGTGTGTTGTTGGTCCAGTGTGTGTCCCCATAGAGCTATTGTCAACCTACTTCAACCTGCCTCAACCCAGTGTTGTGTTGGTCCAGTGTGTGTATTGTCAACCTACTTCAACTAGCCTCAAACCAGTGTGGTGTTGGTCCAGTATGTGTCCCCATAGAGCTATTGTCAACCTACTTCAACCTGCCTCCACCCAGTGTGGTGTTGGTCCAGTGTGTGACCCCATAGAGCTATTGTCAACCTACTTCAACCTGCCTCAACCCAGTGTGGTATTGGTCTGGTGTGTGTCCTCATAGAGCTATTGTCAACCTACTTCAACCTGCCTCCACCCAGTGTGGTGTTGGTCCAGTGTGTGTCCCCATAGAGCTATTGTCAACCTGCCTCAACCCAGTGTGGTGTTGGTCCAGTGTGTGTCCTATTGTCAACCTACTTCAACCTGCCTCAACCCAGTGTGGTGTTCCTCCAGTGTGTGTCCCCTTAGAGCTATTGTCAACCTACTTCAACCTGCCTCAACCCAGTGTGGTGTTGGTCCAGTGTGTGTCCCCATAGAGCTATTGTCAACCTACTTCAACTAGCCTCAAACCAGTGTGGTGTTGGTCCAGTGTGTGTCCCCATAGAGCTATTGTCAACCTACTTCAACCTGCCTCCACCCAGTGTGGTGTTGGTCCAGTGTGTGTCCCCATAGAGCTATTGTCAACCTACTTCAACCTGCCTCAACCCAGTGTGGTGTTGGTCCAGTGTGTGTCCCCATAGAGCTATTGTCAACCTACTTCAACCTGCCTCAACCCAGTGTGGTGTTGGTCCAGTGTGTGTCCCCATAGAGCTATTGTCAACCTACTTCAACTAGCCTCAAACCAGTGTGGTGTTGGTCCAGTGTGTGTCCCCATAGAGCTATTGTCAACCTACTTCAACCTGCCTCCACCCAGTGTGGTGTTGGTCCAGTGTGTGTCCCCATAGAGCTATTGTCAACCTACTTCAACCTGCCTCAACCCAGTGTGGTGTTGGTCCAGTGTGTGTCCCCATAGAGCTATTGTCAACCTACTTCAACCTGCCTCAACCCAGTGTGGTGTTGGTCCAGTGTGTGTCCCCATAGAGCTATTGTCAACCTACTTCAACCTGCCTCCACCCAGTGTGGTGTTGATCCCGGAGTGTCCCCATAGAGCTATTGTCGACCTACTTCAACCTGCCTCAACCCAGTGTGGTATTGGTCCAGTGTGTATCCCCATAGAGCTATTGTCGACCTACTTTAACCTGCCTCCACCCAGTGTGTTGTTGGTCCAGTGTGTGTCCCCATAGAGCTATTTTAAACCTACTTCAACCTGCCTCAACCCAGTGTGGCGTTGGTCCAGTGTGTGTCGTCATAGAGCTATTGTCAACCTACTTCAACCTGCCTCAACCCAGTGTGGTGTTGGTCCAGTGTGTGTCCCCATAGAGCTATTGTCAACCTACTTCAACCTGCCTCAACTCAGTGTGGTGTTGGTCCAGAGTGTGTCCCCATAGAGCTATTGTCAACCTTCTTCAACCTGCCTCAACCCAGTGTGGTGTTGGTCCAGTGTTTGTCCCCATAGAACCTACTTCAACCTGCCTCAACCCAGTGTGGTTTTGGTCCAGTGTGTGCCCCCATATTGTCAACCTACTGTACTTCAACCTGCCCCAACCCAGTGTGTGATGTTGGTCCAGTGTGTCCCCATAGAGCTATTGTCAAACTATTTCAACCTGCCTCAACCCAGTGTGGTGTTGGTCCAGTGTGTGTCCCCATAGAGCTATTGTCAACCTACTTCAACCTGCCTCAACTCAGTGTGGTGTTGGTCCAGAGTGTGTCCCCATAGAGCTATTGTCAACCTTCTTCAACCTGCCTCAACCCAGTGTGGTGTTGGTCCAGTGTTTGTCCCCATAGAACCTACTTCAACCTGCCTCAACCCAGTGTGGTTTTGGTCCAGTGTGTGCCCCCATATTGTCAACCTACTGTACTTCAACCTGCCCCAACCCAGTGTGTGATGTTGGTCCAGTGTGTCCCCATAGAGCTATTGTCAAACTATTTCAACCTGCCTCAACCCAGTGTGGTGTTGGTCCAGTATGTGCCCCCATATTGTCAACCTACTGTACTTCAACCTGCCTCAACCCTAATGGTGTTGGTCCAGTGTGGTGTTGGTCCAGTGTGTGTCCCCATAGAGTTATTGTCAACCTACTTCAACCTGCCTCAACCCAGTGTGGTATTGGTCCAGTGTGTGTCCCCATAGAGCTATTGTCAACCTACTTCAACCTGCCTCAACCCAGTGTGGTGTTGGTCCAGTTTGTGTCTTCATAGAGCTATTGTCAACCTACTTCAACCTGACTCAACCCAGTGTGGTGTTGGTCCAGTTTGTGTCTTCATAGAGCTATTGTCAACCTACTTCAACCTGACTCAACCCAGTGGTGTGGTGTTGGTCCAGTGTGTATCCCCATAGAGCTATAGTACCGCTTCATCTATGAGGTTGAAGTGTGGTTAATATCTGGAGAATTTGAGCATGTCCAGTCAGATCTAACGTTCAGAAATTAGACTGTCAAATCCTGTTTCCATGGAGTCATATTCCATTCCATGCATCTAGTGCATGTGACAAGTTCTGGAATGGGCAATTGTATAAAATTTGAGTTTTCAAGAAAAGTAAAAAAAGAAGACGAAACTCTCGAATATTGTTGGGGCTGGTAAAGGGTTGACTGCAGGTCCTTTCTCTAATGTTTTGCCTCTGAATCCAGTCCTGAAGATGTCTTGTTGGGGCTGGTAAAGGGTTGATTCTCTATGTCAGTTTTGTGCTCTTTTGCTCGATTACAATAACTCGAAATAATTATTTGATGACTCGTACAAGTGGCCATTTGTCTCTGACAGGTTCCGTTGATCCCTTTCCTTTCCTGCAGTCACATGCTTCGCAACAAGGACTGGAAGAAGCTGCGACGTTTGTACAGCCTGCAGATATCACGCATCCACAAAAATGTGATTCTGCGTCACTCAGAACGCTTGATCCCTAACCTGAATGGTAACTGAAGCATGTCTGCTCGCTAACTTACCTCTCCACGCTCCACCTCTACTTATCTCACCTCACGTTCCACCTCTACTTATCTCACCTCATGCTCCACCTCTACTTATCTTGCCTCACGCTCCACCTCTACTTATCTTACCTCTCTTGCATAATCACAGCTAACTGGCCCCCACAAGCCCTCCAAAACCACCTGATACCCCCCCCCCCCCCCAAATGGTGGGAAGGGATGATGGACATAGTTCATCTGTTCATCACGTGCTCTAGCTATTTCTTTCCCCTTGCTCACCAGTCAATGCCCAGCAATGCATGCACCATTAGTATATATAATAGCAGTGCATGCACTATTAGTATATATAATAGTAATGCATGCACTATTAGTATATATAATAGCAGTGCATGCACTATTAGTATATATAATAGCAGTGCATGCACTATTAGTATATATAATAGCAATGCATGCACTATTAGTATATATAATAGCAATGCATGCACTATTAGTATATATAATAGCAGTGCATGCACTATTAGTATATATAATAGCAATGCATGCACTATTAGTATATATAATAGCAGTGCATGCACTATTAGTATATATAATAGCAATGCATGCACTATTAGTATATATAATAGCAATGCATGCACTATTAGTATATATAATAGCAGTGCATGCACTATTAGTATATATAATAGCAGTGCATGCACTATTAGTATATATAATAGCAATGCATGCACTATTAGTATATATAATAGCAATGCATGCACTATTAGTATATATAATAGCAATGCATGCACTATTAGTATATATAATAGCAATGCATGCACTATTAGTATATATAATAGCAATGCATGCACTATTAGTATATATAATAGCAGTGCATGCACTATTAGTATATATAATAGCAATGCATGCACTATTAGTATATATAATAGCAATGCATGCACTATTAGTATATATAATAGCAGTGCATGCACTATTAGTATATATAATAGCAGTGCATGCACTATTAGTATATATAATAGCAATGCATGCACTATTAGTATATATAATAGCATTGCATGCACTATTAGTATATATAATAGCAATGCATGCACTATTAGTATATATAATAGCAATGCATGCACTATTAGTATATATAATAGCAATGCATGCACTATTAGTATATATAATAGCAATGCATGCACTATTAGTATATATAATAGCAATGCATGCACTATTAGTATATATAATAGCAGTGCATGCACTATTAGTATATATAATAGCAGTGCATGCACTATTAGTATATATAATAGCAGTGCATGCACTATTAGTATATATAATAGCAATGCATGCACTATTAGTATATATAATAGCAGTGCATGCACTATTAGTATATATAATAGCAGTGCATGCACTATTAGTATATATAATAGCAATGCATGCACTATTAGTATATATAATAGCAATGCATGCACTATTAGTATATATAATAGCAATGCATGCACTATTAGTATATATAATAGCAGTGCATGCACTATTAGTATATATAATAGCAGTGCATGCACTATTAGTATATATAATAGCAGTGCATGCACTATTAGTATATATAATAGCAGTGCATGCACTATTAGTATATATAATAGCAGTGCATGCACTATTAGTATATATAATAGCAGTGCATGCACTATTAGTATATATAATAGCAATGCATGCACTATTAGTATATATAATAGCAATGCATGCACTATTAGTATATATAATAGCAGTGCATGCACTATTAGTATATATAATAGCAGTGCATGCACTATTAGTATATATAATAGCAGTGCATGCACTATTAGTATATATAATAGCAATGCATGCACTATTAGTATATATAATAGCAATGCATGCACTATTAGTATATATAATAGCAGTGCATGCACTATTAGTATATATAATAGCAATGCATGCACTATTAGTATATATAATAGCAATGCATGCACTATTAGTATATATAATAGCAGTGCATGCACTATTAGTATATATAATAGCAATGCATGCACTATTAGTATATATAATAGCAGTGCATGCACTATTAGTATATATAATAGCAATGCATGCACTATTAGTATATATAATAGCAGTGCATGCACTATTAGTATATATAATAGCAATGCATGCACTATTAGTATATATAATAGCAGTGCATGCACTATTAGTATATATAATAGCAGTGCATGCACTATTAGTATATATAATAGTAATGCATGCACTATTAGTATATATAATAGCAGTGCATGCACTATTAGTATATATAATAGCAATGCATGCACTATTAGTATATATAATAGCAGTGCATGCACTATTAGTATATATAATAGCAATGCATGCACTATTAGTATATATAATAGCAGTGCATGCACTATTAGTATATATAATAGCAGTGCATGCACTATTAGTATATATAATAGCAGTGCATGCACTATTAGTATATATAATAGCAATGCATGCACTATTAGTATATATAATAGCAGTGCATGCACTATTAGTATATATAATAGCAATGCATGCACTATTAGTATATATAATAGCAATGCATGCACTATTAGTATATATAATAGCAATGCATGCACTATTAGTATATATAATAGCAGTGCATGCACTATTAGTATATATAATAGCAGTGCATGCACTATTAGTATATATAATAGCAATGCATGCACTATTAGTATATATAATAGCAGTGCATGCACTATTAGTATATATAATAGCAATGCATGCACTATTAGTATATATAATAGCAATGCATGCACTATTAGTATATATAATAGCAATGCATGCACTATTAGTATATATAATAGCAGTGCATGCACTATTAGTATATATAATAGCAGTGCATGCACTATTAGTATATATAATAGCAATGCATGCACTATTAGTATATATAATAGCAGTGCATGCACTATTAGTATATATAATAGCAGTGCATGCACTATTAGTATATATAATAGCAGTGCATGCACTATTAGTATATATAATAGCAGTGCATGCACTATTAGTATATATAATAGCAGTGCATGCACTATTAGTGTATATAATAGCATTACCTGACCTGGGGAGGAGGTAATTGAGGGTGGATGTGTCATGTCAAGTATTGCCATGCTCTTTCCTAGGACATTTTGGAGTTCCTACCAACATGTGGCTGGACAGTCCAGAGACTGGGGAAATCCCGGGGGGACTTCCAGGGGTATTGCCAAGTGTACCTTGTAATCCTAAGATAGTTCCATTTGTCCTGGTAGTATTGGGTGGGTTCCCAAGTGTCCTGGTAATCCTGGGATATCCCAAGTGTCCTGGTAATCCTGGGATGTCCTAGGAAAGTTTGTGCTGAGCATGCCATTGTTGCTAAGTCATGCACACATTTGGGGTTGGTATGTACAGATTTAGCATTCCAGAACATGTCGTTCCATCGCAAGAGAACATAAAAATTGATTGAATATGTGGAGCAATATGAATTAAAACATGGAACAACCATAGCTCAAGATGGGTTAAAACATGTGGGCAACAATAGCTCGATGGGTTAAAACATGTGGACAACAATAGCTCGATGGGTTAAAACACGGGGTGAGTCGCAGTAGCAGCTACAAATATCCTCCTCAATTAAAGGGTGTGACTTATACCACGAGTGATATTTAGCCCAATGGTGGGCATGGCCTCAACAATCGCACGGAATAAAAAATCCGAAGCTGCACTAATGAGTTACACATGTGCACAGCTGCATCCAGCACTAATGAGTTACACATGTGCACAGCTGCAGCCAGCACTAATGAGTTACACATGTGCACAGCCAGCACTAATGAGTTACACATGTGCACAGCTGCAGCCAGTACTAATGAGTTACACATGTGCACAGCTGCTGCCAGTACTAATGAGTTACACATGTGCACAGCTACAGCCAGCACTAATGAGTTACACATGTGCACAGCTGCAGCCAGTACTAATGAGTTACACATGTGCACAGCTGCAGCCAGCACTAATGAGTTACACATGTGCACAGCTGCAGCCAGCACTAATGAGTTACACATGGGCACAGCTGCAGCCAGCACTAATGAGTTACACATGTGCGCAGCTGAAGCCAGCACTAATGAGTTACACATGAGCACAGCCAGCACTAATGAGTTACACATGTGCACAGCTGCAGCCAGCACTGATGAGTTACACACGTGCACAGCTGCAGCCAGCACTAATGAGTTACACATGTGCACAGCCAGCACTAATTAGTTACACATGTGCACAGCCAGCACTAATGAGTTACACATGTGCACAGCTACAGCCAGCACTAATGAGTTAGACATGTGCACAGCCAGCACTAATGAGTTACACATGTGCACAGCTGCATCCAGCACTAATGAGTTACACATGTGCACAGCTGCATCCAGCACTGATGAGTTACACATGTGCACAGCTACATCCAGAACTGATGAGTTACACATGTGCACAGCTGCAGCCAGCACTAATGAGTTACACATGTGCACAGCTGCAGCCAGCACTAATGAGTTACACATGTGCACAGCTGCAGCCAGTACTAATGAGTTACACATGTGCACAGCTGCAGCCAGTACTAATGAGTTACACATGTGCACAGCTGCTGCCAGTACTAATGAGTTACACATGTGCACAGCTGCAGCCAGCACTAATGAGTTACACATGAGCACAGCCAGCACTAATGAGTTACACATGTGCACAGCCAGCACTAATGAGTAAAGGCCGGTTCACAATATGACGCTAGCCCAGCGTTTCGTTCCGTTCCGTTACCTAGCGTCATACCGTCAATTTGTGAACATGCTCCGTTTTGAAGAAAAGAAGAAACGGAGAGAAGCGCTTGATTAGACTCGAGTTCTATTCTAGCGTCTGTTGACGCTAGCTTGACCAATCAGATTGCTTCATATTTTCACGTGTCATATCGTAGTTCTAATTAATGCCAATTTGTCAGTCGGATGAAAAGTTAGTTGAGGCTGTGCGAAGCTTTGTATGTCTTTGGAAGGTAGGATCAAGCTCTTACAAGGATCTACAAGCTAAAGAGAGTTGCTAGCAAGGTAAACTACGTAGCTACCGAATTAAATTATCTTAAGCACTAATTAGTTACACATGTGCACAGCTGCAGCCAGCACTAATGAGTTACACATGTGCACAGCCAGCACTAATGAGTTACACATGTGCACAGCCAGCACTAATGAGTTACACATGTGCACAGCCAGCACTAATGAGTTACACATGTGCACAGCTACAGCCAGCACTAATGAGTTAGACATGTGCACAGCCAGCACTAATGAGTTACACATGTGCACAGCTGCATCCAGCACTAATGAGTTACACATGTGCACAGCTGCATCCAGCACTGATGAGTTACACATGTGCACAGCTGCAGCCAGCACTAATGAGTTACACATGTGCACAGCTGCATCCAGAACTGATGAGTTACACATGTGCACAGCTGCAGCCAGCACTAATGAGTTACACATGTGCACAGCTGCAGCCAGTACTAATGAGTTACACATGTGCACAGCTGCAGCCAGCACTAATGAGTTACACATGTGCACAGCTGCAGCCAGCACTAATGAGTTACACATGTGCACAGCTGCAGCCAGTACTAATGAGTTACACATGTGCACAGCTGCAGCCAGCACTAATGAGTTACACATGTGCACAGCTACAGCCAGCACTAATGAGGTACACATGTGCACAGCTGCAGCCAGCACTAATGAGTTACACATGTGCACAGCTGCAGCCAGTACTAATGAGTTACACACGTGCACAGCTGCTGCCAGCACTAATGAGTTACACATGTGCACAGCTACAGCCAGCACTAATGAGTTACACATGTGCACAGCTGCTGCCAGTACTAATGAGTTACACATGTGCACAGCCAGCACTAATGAGTAAAGGCCGGTTCACAATATGACGCTAGCCCAGCGTTCCGTTCCGTTACCTAGCGTCATACCGTCAATTTGTGAACATGCTCCGTTTTGAAGAAAAGAAGAAACGGAGAGAAGCGCTTGATTAGACTCGAGTTCTATTCTAGCGTCTGTTGACGCTAGCTTGACCAATCAGATTGCTTCATATTTTCACGTGTCATATCGTAGTTCTAATTAATGCCAATTTGTCAGTCGGATGAAAAGTTAGTTGAGGCTGTGCGAAGCTTTGTATGTCTTTGGAAGGTAGGATCAAGCTCTTACAAGGATCTACAAGCTAAAGAGAGTTGCTAGCAAGGTAAACTACGTAGCTACTGAATTAAATTATCTTAGTAGTCGTCATATTCCCATAATATTGTTTAGGTTGGAGGCTACACAGCGGATGGATGCATCAAGAGGTGGAGGATGTTGAAGGACAAATTTGTGAGGGAACTGAAAAAGACCAAGAAGAAGAAGTCTGGAGATGCTGGGCCTGTTGTGGTGTCCAGTGAGCACAAGAAGTATGTAGTGAGGTTGAATATTGATCCCTCTTCAGAAACCTTTCACCCCACTACCCCTCATTCCCATGATTCTATGGATTATTACAACTATTGAACTAGTGCATTATATTACATTGCATTTTGTTCAGTGAATGAATGATATAAATAATTAGTTGAGTTCTGCGAACATGGCTGTACTGCCAATCAACTTCTCCAGCACTACAGAAGTATTCTTGAAACCTTCCCTGATCTCCACAGCAGACTGAGAATGTCTTAATAAAAAGAAATAAACAACGCATATGCAACTATATAGATAAATTATGGCAAACCTGTTGCTGCCAGCATGATCATTCCCGTATTTTGGTTCTTCATCTCCTCTTCACCCACCATCAATCATGTTTCTACTACCATCTTCATTATCAGACAACCGCAGATACCTGAAATGGCTTTCTGGATCTGACAGACGCATCTCCTGAACAGGTTGTGATACTCGCCTTGCTGTCTTCGCATTCTAAATATTGGACTTACCACACTCTGTTCTGCCTTCTCCTATTCCTCCTCCTCCGCCTCCTGAGCAAAAGAATCAAAATAATAGCCTGCTTCACTGCCGAACTTCGAGTCATAGCTATCCAGCCGTAGTAGAGGGTGTGGTAGGTAAAGGGTCGAACCTCAATTGGCAAAATTTGGCTCGAGGTGACGGAACGAAACGCCAATTTGTGAACAGGATTGAACGAAACGCTAGACGGAGAAGAAACGGAGACGAAAACGAGACGGAACGAAACGCTGGGCTAGCGTCATATTGTGAACCGGCCTTTACACATGAGCACAGCTGCAGCCAGCACTAATGAGTTACACATGTGCACAGCTGCATCCAGCACTAATGAGTTACACATGTGCACAGCCAGCACTAATGAGTTACACATGTGCACAGCTGCAGCCAGCACTAATGAGTTACACATGTGCACAGCTGCAGCCAGTACTAATGAGTTACACATGTGCACAGCTGCAGCCAGTACTAATGAGTTACACATGTGCACAGCTGCTGCCAGTACTAATGAGTTACACATGTGCACAGCTGCAGCCAGCACTAATGAGTTACACATGAGCACAGCCAGCACTAATGAGTTACACATGTGCACAGCCAGCACTAATGAGTAAAGGCCGGTTCACAATATGACGCTAGCCCAGCGTTTCGTTCCGTTCCGTTACCTAGCGTCATACCGTCAATTTGTGAACATGCTCCGTTTTGAAGAAAAGAAGAAACGGAGAGAAGCGCTTGATTAGACTCGAGTTCTATTCTAGCGTCTGTTGACGCTAGCTTGACCAATCAGATTGCTTCATATTTTCACGTGTCATATCGTAGTTCTAATTAATGCCAATTTGTCAGTCGGATGAAAAGTTAGTTGAGGCTGTGCGAAGCTTTGTATGTCTTTGGAAGGTAGGATCAAGCTCTTACAAGGATCTACAAGCTAAAGAGAGTTGCTAGCAAGGTAAACTACGTAGCTACTGAATTAAATTATCTTAAGCACTAATTAGTTACACATGTGCACAGCTGCAGCCAGCACTAATGAGTTACACATGTGCACAGCCAGCACTAATGAGTTACACATGTGCACAGCCAGCACTAATGAGTTACACATGTGCACAGCCAGCACTAATGAGTTACACATGTGCACAGCTACAGCCAGCACTAATGAGTTAGACATGTGCACAGCCAGCACTAATGAGTTACACATGTGCACAGCTGCATCCAGCACTAATGAGTTACACATGTGCACAGCTGCATCCAGCACTGATGAGTTACACATGTGCACAGCTGCAGCCAGCACTAATGAGTTACACATGTGCACAGCTGCATCCAGAACTGATGAGTTACACATGTGCACAGCTGCAGCCAGCACTAATGAGTTACACATGTGCACAGCTGCAGCCAGCACTAATGAGTTACACATGTGCACAGCTGCAGCCAGTACTAATGAGTTACACATGTGCACAGCTGCAGCCAGTACTAATGAGTTACACATGTGCACAGCCAGCACTAATGAGTTACACATGTGCACAGTTACAGCCAGCACTAATGAGTTACACATGTGCACAGCTGCAGCCAGCACTAATGAGTTACACATGTGCACAGCTGCAGCCAGTACTAATGAGTTACACATGTGCACAGCTGCAGCCAGCACTAATGAGTTACACATGTGCACAGCTACAGCCAGCACTAATGAGGTACACATGTGCACAGCTGCAGCCAGCACTAATGAGTTACACATGTGCACAGCTACAGCCAGCACTAATGAGGTACACATGTGCACAGCTGCAGCCAGCACTAATGAGTTACACATGTGCACAGCTGCAGCCAGTACTAATGAGTTACACACGTGCACAGCTGCTGCCAGCACTAATGAGTTACACATGTGCACAGCTACAGCCAGCACTAATGAGTTACACATGTGCACAGCTGCTGCCAGTACTAATGAGTTACACATGTGCACAGCCAGCACTAATGAGTAAAGGCCGGTTCACAATATGACGCTAGCCCAGCGTTCCGTTCCGTTACCTAGCGTCATACCGTCAATTTGTGAACATGCTCCGTTTTGAAGAAAAGAAGAAACGGAGAGAAGCGCTTGATTAGACTCGAGTTCTATTCTAGCGTCTGTTGACGCTAGCTTGACCAATCAGATTGCTTCATATTTTCACGTGTCATATCGTAGTTCTAATTAATGCCAATTTGTCAGTCGGATGAAAAGTTAGTTGAGGCTGTGCGAAGCTTTGTATGTCTTTGGAAGGTAGGATCAAGCTCTTACAAGGATCTACAAGCTAAAGAGAGTTGCTAGCAAGGTAAACTACGTAGCTACTGAATTAAATTATCTTAGTAGTCGTCATATTCCCATAATATTGTTTAGGTTGGAGGCTACACAGCGGATGGATGCATCAAGAGGTGGAGGATGTTGAAGGACAAATTTGTGAGGGAACTGAAAAAGACCAAGAAGAAGAAGTCTGGAGATGCTGGGCCTGTTGTGGTGTCCAGTGAGCACAAGAAGTATGTAGTGAGGTTGAATATTGATCCCTCTTCAGAAACCTTTCACCCCACTACCCCTCATTCCCATGATTCTATGGATTATTACAACTATTGAACTAGTGCATTATATTACATTGCATTTTGTTCAGTGAATGAATGATATAAATAATTAGTTGAGTTCTGCGAACATGGCTGTACTGCCAATCAACTTCTCCAGCACTACAGAAGTATTCTTGAAACCTTCCCTGATCTCCACAGCAGACTGAGAATGTCTTAATAAAAAGAAATAAACAACGCATATGCAACTATATAGATAAATTATGGCAAACCTGTTGCTGCCAGCATGATCATTCCCGTATTTTGGTTCTTCATCTCCTCTTCACCCACCATCAATCATGTTTCTACTACCATCTTCATTATCAGACAACCGCAGATACCTGAAATGGCTTTCTGGATCTGACAGACGCATCTCCTGAACAGGTTGTGATACTCGCCTTGCTGTCTTCGCATTCTAAATATTGGACTTACCACACTCTGTTCTGCCTTCTCCTATTCCTCCTCCTCCGCCTCCTGAGCAAAAGAATCAAAATAATAGCCTGCTTCACTGCCGAACTTCGAGTCATAGCTATCCAGCCGTAGTAGAGGGTGTGGTAGGTAAAGGGTCGAACCTCAATTGGCAAAATTTGGCTCGAGGTGACGGAACGAAACGCCAATTTGTGAACAGGATTGAACGAAACGCTAGACGGAGAAGAAACGGAGACGAAAACGAGACGGAACGAAACGCTGGGCTAGCGTCATATTGTGAACCGGCCTTTACACATGAGCACAGCTGCAGCCAGCACTAATGTGCACAGCCAGCACTAATGAGTTACACATGTGCACAGCTGCATCCAGCACTAATGAGTTACACATGTGCACAGCCAGCACTAATGAGTTACACATGTGCACAGCTGCATCCAGCACTAATGAGTTACACATGTGCACAGCCAGCACTAATGAGTTACACATGTGCACAGCTGCATCCAGCACTAATGAGTTACACATGTGCACAGCTGCAGCCAGCACTGATGAGTTACACATGTGCACAGCTGCAGCCAGCACTAATGAGTTACACATGTGCACAGCTGCATCCAGCACTAATGAGTTACACATGTGCACAGCTGCTGCCAGCACTAATGAGTTACACATGTGCACAGCTGCTGCCAGTACTAATGAGTTACACATGTGCACAGCTGCTGCCAGTACTAATGAGTTACACATGTGCACAGCTACAGCCAGCACTAATGAGTTACACATGTGCACAGCCAGCACTAATGAGTTACACATGTGCACAGCTGCAGCCAGCACTAATGAGTTACACATGTGCACAGCTGCAGCCAGCACTAATGAGTTACACATGTGCACAGCTGCTGCCAGCACTAATGAGTTACACATGTGCACAGCCAGCACTAATGAGTTACACATGTGCACAGCTACAGCCAGCACTAATGAGTTACACATGAGCACAGCTGCAGCCAGCACTGATGAGTTACACATGTGCACAGCTGCTGCCAGCACTAATGAGTTACACATGTGCACAGCTGCTGCCAGTACTAATGAGTTACACATGTGCACAGCTGCTGCCAGTACTAATGAGTTACACATGTGCACAGCTGCAGCCAGTACTAATGAGTTACACATGTGCACAGCTGCAGCCAGTACTAATGAGTTACAAATGTGCACAGCTGCAGCCAGCACTGATGAGTTACACATGTGCACAGCTGCAGCCAGCACTAATGAGGTACACATGTGCACAGCTGCTGCCAGCACTAATGAGTTACACATGTGCACAGCTGCTGCCAGTACTAATGAGTTACACATGTGCACAGCTGCTGCCAGTACTAATGAGTTACACATGTGCACAGCTGCAGCCAGCACTAATGAGTTACACATGTGCACAGCTGCAGCCAGCACTAATGAGTTACACATGTGCACAGCTGCAGCCAGTACTAATGAGTTACACATGTGCACAGCTGCTGCCAGTACTAATGAGTTACACATGTGCACAGCTACAGCCAGCACTAATTGAGTTACACACGTGCACAGCTGCAGCCAGTACTAATGAGTTACACATGTGCACAGCTGCAGCCAGCACTAATGAGTTACACATGTGCACAGCTGCAGCCAGCACTAATGAGTTACACACGTGCACAGCTGCTGCCAGCACTAATGAGTTACACATGTGCACAGCTGCTGCCAGTACTAATGAGTTACACATGTGCACAGCTGCTGCCAGTATACTAATGAGTTACACATGTGCACAGCTGCAGCCAAGCTTACAAGCTATGCCACTAGCTTCAAGCTGGTGGAAGTTGAAGTGCTGATGGTTTGGCTGTGCCATTGTTTCTTCCATTCCAGTCTCTCCATCTTGCTGCCTGTGAATTTTTTCTTCTCCATATTTTCATATAACTAGCTACCAAGGACTGTAACTGGCTATGCAGCCAATTCAAAATGTACTGCAGTGGCAAGCAGATTTCCCCAGCAATGACTTATATTCCGGCAATATTCCTCGAGTGAAGCAAAACACTGTATGTTCATGAAATGCCTTTTTGCCTTGGGGGGTGGGGGTAACAAATATTCATCACACGGAGCAATAAACAGTCTCCGTATAAGTGCGTGTGAACTGCAACACTGTTAATTCTGTGCATGCACTAATTGCACTGCTAATAGAGGGGCCCAGTGTAACCATGGCAATAAAACAAGAGAGATGAAAGTGGGAGCAAGAAATGAGTGAGGGAGAGCAGCTGCTGTAGAAACAGAGGAACTGGGAGAGCTGGGCCAGGGGGAACCTTTTTGTCTCAAGCGTGCTTATGTACGTACGTTCATTACACCCAGCAATAAATGGCCTGCATGTAAGTGTGTATAAGCTGCTATATTATGATTTCCATTCATACATTGCCACACACCTTCACTTGATACTCAGAACATATGCACCAGATATAGCAAGCTTGTGTTTACCTCTGAGGCTTGTCTTATGCACTGCATATAGAAAGCTACTTTTTAAGGTCTGTCTGTTCCAAATCTCACTTGGGGGTCTAATTAGAACATGCCTCTATTTCTCATTTAGGGCCAACGAAGGAAAATGGAAACCCAACCACCGATGAAACTTCAACGGAGAGCAGAACGCAGGAACTGAAAACTGATAATGATAACTTTTCCCTTCCAAGTCAGTTCTGGAATGGGTTTCAGACGGAGATCACTCACAATGGGTACAATTCCAATGGATGTTCGTTGGACAGCTCCAAGTGCCAAGCACCAGATGAAGAGCTGATGGCGTCCTCCAAGACCCTTGTAGATCTGGATGAGGCCTATACTAGAAGAGTTCTTGGTTTCTCTTCTAATGGCGAAATGTATCGTTGGGTGTCCTGTGTGGACCTGATGGATGAGATCGATGATCTTCCACTTATGACAGTGAATGCTGTTGACGACCCCTGCATCCTCGTGAGGAGTCACAAGTACCCAAAGGATCATGCCCGTACGTGATATTCTTGTTATAATTAATAGTAGTACAGTAGTAGTAATCATCATCATCATAGTAATTATATTGTTAATTACTGTCGCTGTTGTTATTATTTTGTAAGTTATTATTATTACCTAAAATACCTAAAATACCTAAAAGCAGCTATGTTTTGAGGTCAAAGAAAGAAAATGACTAGGAGTGTACCATGTAAATACCACCAGTCCACAATGAGTTATAATGCTTAAAACATGTGCAATAGTATAATATAATGTTTGTTTTATGGTAAAGGGTCATCTAAACTAGTTGCAGTCTTCGTGGTCTTGTTTTTTTTGTCAAATATTATTGTTTGTTACGAGAGTTACGAGAATATAATCATTTTATGTCATTATATAATCAGGGTTTCATTTAGGGGGGGGCAGCTGCAGGTTCCAATTTGCCCCCCCCCCTTTGAAATTGTATTATTAACATTCATTAGAAACTGTCACATCTTTCCCTTGGAAATTGTATTATTAACATTCATTAGAAACTGTCACATCTTTAACCATCATGCCCCCCCCCCCTTAATATCCAGATCCCTCCAGTTGCCCCCCCCCCCCCCCCCCCCCCCCCTTGGACAATATTCTAAATGAAACCCTGATAATATTTAGTTTAATATATTGTATCAAACCAAACGGCATATGATATTTACAAATATGGTGTTTATTGATGAAATACACTTGCAGATGTATGTATTGTTGTGAAGCAGCTTTCTGGCGTACTTTATCTCTTAATTTGATATGCCATAATACTCTGTGATTTTATTTTTCGTTGACTTGCAGAAAGCCATCCCAAGTCGCTGTTTGTTCAAACTAAGCATGGCGGTCACCTTGGTTTCTTTGAGGGCAGCAACATATGGCCCAACAGAGCCACCTGGCTGCACAGGTTGATGCTTGATTTTGCTCAGGCTTGCATGGAGTAACTAACTACATTGCTACAGGCACACCAACAAGTATTTTTTATTGCCAACACGTCCAATATTTATTCAATGTTTGGAAGTGGTCAATAATTGTCTGACTTCTGCAATTAATTTGTCTTCTTTTAGTCGTGATAATTTTATGCCATTTTCATTTTTGGTTCTCGTGTAGCTGTTGATTGGTCAGGATGGCAGTAATATGTGGTTCGTGCTGATATGCAGTTTTGTCAAGTATTAAAAAATCAATTGCTTCTGCATGTGTTATGATAGAGTTGTGGTGCAGTGGGTGTGGTCTACACAATGTTGGACATCCCCCTTACAAAGACGCAACAGTAACAAAATGATTCTAGGGCTACCATCAACCATGGCCTTCATGGGTGGCCTTCGTGGGTGGCCTTCGTGGGTGGCCTTCGTGGGTGGCCTTCATTGCTTTCTTGATTCTTGATGTGGACAGACAGTCTCTATTTCGTTAATAAAGATTCTACCGTGGTAGATAAGCTCATTACCATTACTTATTTGGAGGTGGAGTAGGGAGATACGACATGCCTTAATTATTCAAGTATAATCTACCCTTGAGGCTCAGTTTATATCAATAATAATAAGGCTTAACAGTAATTTGTGTGTTTGACATGACGCTCAATTTGCATTTGCTTAAGCTATCGTCAAAATTGTTGTTCTCGCGTTCCTCCGACCTAAATTGGGGAGAGATCACACGACAAAAAATTAACTATGACATTGCGCACGCGTATTAAAAGACGCACGCTACGCTCCCGTCCACGCTATTGCGAGTGTATATACGAACATTGATTCTAAGATATTTTTCAAAATCAAGTGTACTGTTATCAATTGCGATGAGTTTTGATACATCCAATAGAACATCTATTGAAGAAGAGCTCAATCTTGTTGAGCGAACTTCTTTTGAGGTAGAGCTCGATCCCTCTATCACCAACTCAAAATCACTCAGTAGAACATTAAGGAGTGACGATGGCGGTGACTTTGCTGATATTCCAGAAGTTGCTTCATATCACAAGAATGGTGAAAGAGTGTGCTGCATAAACTGTCATGAGGATGGTACTGCATATCAAAAGAACTTTGTGGAAAGTCCTTTAACTCGCAAACCAGAAAAAAATGAGAAAGGCAACTGTGATGAAGGTGTTATCAATCCTGATGATGCATTTTCAATTGCCCACCATTGCACAGGGATTTCCTATTCTCTGCCAGAGTTGGTGCTGCCATCAACTAAAACTCCTGCATTTCTATCTGTCCAATCATGTGAGAAATTATCTGCACTTGAAAAGGAAGTAGAAATTTGGAGAGCCACTAGAGAATATTTGCCAGTAAGTTTTATTTCTGTTTTTGACAGGATGAAAGAGTGCAAGTTTAGCCCAGTATGTTCTTATTCAGGGTGAGAGTTAAATAGTAGCATGGCCCTGTATAATTATGGTTAAAACATCTGATAGCCGACAATGAACCTGTAGCTGCATGTGCCTGCATGCCATCTTCTCAATTTTTCACATAGTTTATGTATTGCCTTTAGCAAATGTGAAACTGCTTCCAAAAGGTCCTTTGAGCAGACTAGAACCATTTTGTTGCATCTCTAACATTGCACCCTAAACCAAACATATCAGATGCTGCAAACACATACCACAGTAAAGTCATAAAAATATCTAGTCATAAATATGGCATGCAACATTCTTAATAAATTCAGTGCAGTGATGGTGGTATATCATAAACAATAGTGTAATATATTATATGAACATAATTATATCTACAGGTGCATAAACATACATCGTTCTTTACAAAGCAACCAGTAACATGCAACCAATTTAAACCAAATTGGAGACAGTCTTCCAAATATGATATATCAGCAGGCACTTTCAAATGTTTACCAGAAACTCTTGAAACTCAAGAAAAATACAGTCGTGTTGAAGCTGATAACGGTGGTGAAAACCTCAACAATTATCTTACTGAATTGATGTTGATATCAACGACAACATCTGCACTCTCATCACCAAAATCAAGCGAGAAGTTGTCAGGGATTGCAAAGAAGATAGAATTCTTGAGAGCTACTGAAAACTATCTGCCTGTAAGTTTATTGATGTCTATATTATATATACTTGCAACAGTTAGCCTAGTATTTTCTTATATGTAGTTACTATTGATTGCAGCTTTGATTGCAGCTATGAAAGTATGAATATAATTTGCAGACCGTAACTGCATCCATTAATTTCCTATTGCAGCATTAACATGAGAATAGGCATGGGAATGGTCATTGGATGGGTCTAGTGGTAGTTGTTTTAACAACATTTCTTGGCACAATTGTTTATTTGCATATAATTATATTTTCACAGGTCCAGCAACAGTGTACTAAATTCCGATCCTTTATCAAGAAGATCCCAGCTTTTCTGAAGAAGTTATTCAAACGATGATTAACTGGTGGACAAAAGAATTATGACTAAAACATTATAAATATAAATCTTAAATTAAAATTGATATGACTTGATTAATTTTATGTAACCTATATTGATATTTCTATAACATAATTTATTTGCCAATATATATCAATTTAAATTTCAAAAATGTTACCTAATTACTAACGATCGACAGAAATTTTCATTTCAAATTTATGGTCAAATTTATGGTTTCGAGCTGAAATTTATAGATTGCAGCTAAAAATTGCTATTCTACATAATTATGCTTTGTGTGATGTTGCCAGTTACTTTAGTGAATGCTATGGTCTTCACGTCCACCATGTTGATGAGCAAAACATTTCTTTGAAAAGTTATAGAGAAAATTATACTGAGTACAAATGAGATGATAATCACAAGTATTCCAACCATATTTAGATGATTTTATGGCCTGGAAATCATTTTGTTATAAACAATAGGTTATAGGCTTCTATATCAGTGTGCTTTTTTATATATTATTGCCTTAGGCAAATGATATGATGTTAAATTTGAAGAATATTGTTAAATTTGAAGAATACTGTGCATGTCTCTGGTTGCTGGGTGGATATTTACATTTATATTTCTATGTTTGATTATTTGTAAAAGTGACTAAGGTTTCGATTTGCATCTAGCGATATACGATTTCTTAACAGAAGTAATTAAATTATAATTAATGTCTACATTAATATTTTAGCTGTATATACCAAGAACAGTAGATCACCTTGGAGGGAAAAATCCACCACAGACTCATTCTTCTGAGAAAAATTTACTGCTCACCACCAAAAGATATCTACCTTCATCATACCTTCAAATATCTGTTGTTGCATTTGTGTTTGCAAGAAAATACCCAACCATGGACAAGCAGTATTTGTCAAGCTCATACTGGAAGTAATAGACTAAAAATGGACTTGAGATGCACTGTGGACAAGCCCTGGAGAAGAGAGACACTGAAATTGGCATTGACTGTAACTGGATTAATATATATATAGAGAGAAAGGTAGGGTGAGTTAGGAGCTGAGAGTAGAGGGTGGTGTTTTACAAAATTTTGCACAATTGGTATTTATACTGGCTAGATCAACTTGAGAATGGAGAATATCACAGCCATCACAAGAAAAAGGGCAGTAGTGACACATGCTCCGACACTAATATATGTATATATATAAGTGGAACAAGACTAGGTTTTAGTACTCGGCATAATAGAATGGAAATGGTTGTCTAAGTATAACCAACTCTTTGGCTAATTTAAAGATTGAGGCAAGACACTAACAGTACTATAGTGACGACAGCTGCATCTGTAGTAGTTGTCAGTGCTAATGTGTTGCATTTCCATCATTATAAGCTTCTCGAATCCTCAACATGTAGCTGTGGAGGTAGATATACATGATGAGAAACAAAATTGCTTATGTATATTTAGGACAAGTACAGATATTACACACATGTACATGAATAATAATGCTAAGGGTATAAACTACCAACTAGAATATGGGACAAGTTAGATACAGTAGTAATGATCTATGGATTGAAAGCTACACTGTAGAAATTATAACACTCCAAAAAAGCTGTTTTCACATAATTATTATAAAGTGGGAGTGCTTCTGAGAGAGAATCAATACCTGCCGAACTAGAGCTGAGCAGAGGTACTAGCTAACTAAGAGCTAAAATTAGTGCTAAGGTCATTTGGGTTAACACTAGCTATATATATATAGTGAGGTAGAGAAACAAAAATAGTTTTGTTGACTTTTATAGTTGCTGAGCTAACTTCAATATAAATAGTGTTTTTAACTGATAGAGCCTCAAGCCATGAAGAAGGCACCCTTGATGCTAGCTGTTACAATGTCACATACTTGAAATCAAAGTCAGGCATAATTATGTGTGTATGAGGTAACTTTTGAGCAGATTTCTTTTTGATAGCACATGCAAGTGATTCACAATAATGAATATGGTTAGGATTATCATAGAAGAAGTTTATACTATGAACTTGTAAATATGCCCATACAACAACTCACTTTATAACAACTATGACACCATATTTTATATAGCAAGTGTAAGTTCATGCAGGTCAGTGCATCATAATAGAGGATTATATGACACTCACAAACTCCAAACTGGTATACCAGATGTTCAACCTCCCAATGATTAGAGCACAATAAAGGGTTAAATGTTTTCTAACTGGTTTTAAAACCTAGGTGTATATGTGGTATCTTGCTAAAAATTGTCCATCCTACTTTCCTTGAAAAAGAAAAATGCATCACATAGGGGATGTCTAAAGAGCATCAGTCCCAAGAATTATCTTTATCATCATTAGCCAGTGAAGTCCGTCCAAATCAATTTGTAGATATGGTGGGCTTAAAGATACTAAAAATAAACTATAACTCCTACTTCCAGCTCCCATAACTATTTTCTTTCTTTACTCATCAAGCCTGAAAATATTATGCAAAGTAAATTGCAGTGTCATGCATGATCTATAATATTGTCCAATAAGCACCTAGTCGCAGTTAGGCACTGCTTTTTGTGCAGCTTAGGTAGAGGCAGCCACTAAACACACAAACTTATAGTATCTAATCATGCATTTCAATGAGGCCTTGGCAGACTCTGTTCATTTACTGCTTTGCCATAGATAAAATTCGTTTATTATTTTAGCCCTTTAATCCTACTAGGTAGCCATTATTATTTTTAGTAAAGGAAGAATTGCACCTACTGCTCTAGAGGACTGTTCTTAAACAACTATACTCTTGTATAACAAAGTGTGTAAAACTGACAAGCCAATGTGGTGTGAGTTGATCTGCAGTAATATTAACTCTCCTACCGAAACTAGCCAACTTAGTTACTTCTGGTTAGAGTTGAGCCATTCAGGTCCAATTACAACTACCTTAGCAAAATCTGGCTAAGCATATACATCAATATAACTTGTTTTAAAGCCCTCTGCTCTTAGCTAATAAGTATTGTATTAGATACTACAATGCTATTACCTTGTATATTTACCTGAATCACCTGGATTCAGTATTTAAAAAAAGAGAAACATCTTTTATCAAGTCACTCTCCAGTAGTTATTAAGTACCTGAACATTCGCTCATCTAACAGTAGGCCCAAACTACTAATGGCTAGTCATGCAGCTGCATGCAGAGAAAAAATTGGGGTTAAATTGGTCCTGGATACTGGTGACTCCAGGCATCACAAGTGTCACCTACTCGTGAACTAGAAGCCATGACCTTTCTTTAGGACTCGAACTCAATGGACCACGTGCCTATAATTCTAACTTCGAACTCTTATTTATTTTTAAATTTTAATTTTATTATATATAGCTGGGCTTGAAATTTGGTGCAGCCAAAACCGGAGTGGCTGTACTGGTTGCTACGGCCCTGAATCAACGTACAAGATGTACACCCGGATCTTCTATTGCAACCACGGTACATATTTTGCCAAAAAAATGACCCACCTAGGTGATTTACACTACATATACCCTAGGTTTAAACATAATGTAGGGAATTTACCATCGTATTTAATGTTCTATGCATATATGAGGAGATTTTTCCCCTAGTGGTGCACATCAAGGTCAGAAGCTTACCTTGGCAAACCTTACAGACAGGGCCAACACAGGCGGTCATCTCCTCCAGGATTTGTTCACAGTGCATCTCAAGTCTATGTTTAGCCAGGAAGCACTTGACAAAGACTGTTTATCCATAGTTGGAAAACTTCTGGGGAAATTCTTGAACATGCAAATGCCACAACAAATGGTTGGAGGATGAAGGAAATAGATTTTGATGGTGAGTGGGTGAGTTCTTCTCAGAAGAATGACTCTGTGACAGATTTTGAATTTCATTTTACGGCTTAAGCTATCGTCAAAATTGTTGTTCTCGCGTTCCTCCGACCTAAATTGGGGAGAGATCACACGACAAAAAATTAACATGACATTGCGCACGCGTATTAAAAGACGCACGCTACGCTCCCGTCCACGCTATTGCGAGTGTACGAACATTGATTCTAAGATATTTTTCAAAATCAAGTGTACTGTTATCAATTGCGATGAGTTTTGATACATCCAATAGAACATCTATTGAAGAAGAGCTCAATCTTGTTGAGCGAACTTCTTTTGAGGTAGAGCTCGATCCCTCTATCACCAACTCAAAATCACTCAGTAGAACATTAAGGAGTGACGATGGCGGTGACTTTGCTGATATTCCAGAAGTTGCTTCATATCAAAAGAATGGTGAAAGAGTGTGCTGCATAAACTGTCATGAGGATGGTACTGCATATCAAAAGAACTTTGTGGAAAGTCCTTTAACTCGCAAACCAGAAAAAAATGAGAAAGGCAACTGTGATGAAGGTGTTATCAATCCTGATGATGCATTTTCAATTGCCCACCATTGCACAGGGATTTCCTATTCTCTGCCAGAGTTGGTGCTGCCATCAACTAAAACTCCTGCATTTCTATCTGTCCAATCATGTGAGAAATTATCTGCACTTGAAAAGGAAGTAGAAATTTGGAGAGCCACTAGAGAATATTTGCCAGTAAGTTTTATTTCTGTTTTTGACAGGATGAAAGAGTGCAAGTTTAGCCCAGTATGTTCTTATTCAGGGTGAGAGTTAAATAGTAGCATGGCCCTGTATAATTATGGTTAAAACATCTGATAGCCGACAATGAACCTGTAGCTGCATGTGCCTGCATGCCATCTTCTCAATTTTTCACATAGTTTATGTATTGCCTTTAGCAAATGTGAAACTGCTTCCAAAAGGTCCTTTGAGCAGACTAGAACCATTTTGTTGCATCTCTAACATTGCACCCTAAACCAAACATATCAGATGCTGCAAACACATACCACAGTAAAGTCATAAAAATATCTAGTCATAAATATGGCATGCAACATTCTTAATAAATTCAGTGCAGTGATGGTGGTATATCATAAACAATAGTGTAATATATTATATGAACATAATTATATCTACAGGTGTATAAACATACATCGTTCTTTACAAAGCAACCAGTAACATGCAACCAATTTAAACCAAATTGGAGACAGTCTTCCAAATATGATATATCAGCAGGCACTTTCAAATGTTTACCAGAAACTCTTGAAACTCAAGAAAAATACAGTCGTGTTGAAGCTGATAACGGTGGTGAAAACCTCAACAATTATCTTACTGAATTGATGTTGATATCAACGACAACATCTGCACTCTCATCACCAAAATCAAGCGAGAAGTTGTCAGGGATTGCAAAGAAGATAGAATTCTTGAGAGCTACTGAAAACTATCTGCCTGTAAGTTTATTGATG
Source organism: Cladorhizidae sp. MBARI D1340-BT2 (assembly GCA_028752905.1). NCBI lineage: Eukaryota > Metazoa > Porifera > Demospongiae > Poecilosclerida > Cladorhizidae > Cladorhizidae sp. MBARI D1340-BT2. The sequence goes on from JAQNBH010000010.1 coordinate 19,406,942, forward strand.
TCTATATTATATATACTTGCAACAGTTAGCCTAGTATTTTCTTATATGTAGTTACTGTTGATTGCAGCTATGAAAGTATGAATATAATTTGCAGACCGTAACTGCATCCATTAATTTCCTATTGCAGCATTAACATGAGAATAGGCATGGGAATGGTCATTGGATGGGTCTAGTGGTAGTTGTTTTAACAACATTTCTTGGCACAATTGTTTATTTGCATATAATTATATTTTCACAGGTCCAGCAACAGTGTACTAAATTCCGATCCTTTATCAAGAAGATCCCAGCTTTTCTGAAGAAGTTATTCAAACGATGATTAACTGGTGGACAAAAGAATTATGACTAAAACATTATAAATATAAATCTTAAATTAAAATTGATATGACTTGATTAATTTTATGTAACCTATATTGATATTTCTATAACATAATTTATTTGCCAATATATATCAATTTAAATTTCAAAAATGTTACCTAATTACTAACGATCGACAGAAATTTTCATTTCAAATTTATGGTCAAATTTATGGTTTCGAGCTGAAATTTATAGATTGCAGCTAAAAATTGCTATTCTACATAATTATGCTTTGTGTGATGTTGCCAGTTACTTTAGTGAATGCTATGGTCTTCACGTCCACCATGTTGATGAGCAAAACATTTCTTTGAAAAGTTATAGAGAAAATTATACTGAGTACAAATGAGATGATAATCACAAGTATTCCAACCATATTTAGATGATTTTATGGCCTGGAAATCATTTTGTTATAAACAATAGGTTATAGGCTTCTATATCAGTGTGCTTTTTTATATATTATTGCCTTAGGCAAATGATATGATGTTAAATTTGAAGAATATTGTTAAATTTGAAGAATACTGTGCATGTCTCTGGTTGCTGGGTGGATATTTACATTTATATTTCTATGTTTGATTATTTGTAAAAGTGACTAAGGTTTCGATTTGCATCTAGCGATATACGATTTCTTAACAGAAGTAATTAAATTATAATTAATGTCTACATTAATATTTTAGCTGTATATACCAAGAACAGTAGATCACCTTGGAGGGAAAAATCCACCACAGACTCATTCTTCTGAGAAAAATTTACTGCTCACCACCAAAAGATATCTACCTTCATCATACCTTCAAATATCTGTTGTTGCATTTGTGTTTGCAAGAAAATACCCAACCATGGACAAGCAGTATTTGTCAAGCTCATACTGGAAGTAATAGACTAAAAATGGACTTGAGATGCACTGTGGACAAGCCCTGGAGAAGAGAGACACTGAAATTGGCATTGACTGTAACTGGATTAATATATATATAGAGAGAAAGGTAGGGTGAGTTAGGAGCTGAGAGTAGAGGGTGGTGTTCTACAAAATTTTGCACAATTGGTATTTATACTGGCTAGATCAACTTGAGAATGGAGAATATCACAGCCATCACAAGAAAAAGGGCAGTAGTGACACATGCTCCGACACTAATATATGTATATATATAAGTGGAACAAGACTAGGTTTTAGTACTCGGCATAATAGAATGGAAATGGTTGTCTAAGTATAACCAACTCTTTGGCTAATTTAAAGATTGAGGCAAGACACTAACAGTACTATAGTGACGACAGCTGCATCTGTAGTAGTTGTCAGTGCTAATGTGTTGCATTTCCATCATTATAAGCTTCTCGAATCCTCAACATGTAGCTGTGGAGGTAGATATACATGATGAGAAACAAAATTGCTTATGTATATTTAGGACCAGTACAGATATTACACACATGTACATGAATAATAATGCTAAGGGTATAAACTACCAACTAGAATATGGGACAAGTTAGATACAGTAGTAATGATCTATGGATTGAAAGCTACACTGTAGAAATTATAACACTCCAAAAAAGCTGTTTTCACATAATTATTATAAAGTGGGAGTGCTTCTGAGAGAGAATCAATACCTGCCGAACTAGAGCTGAGCAGAGGTACTAGCTAACTAAGAGCTAAAATTAGTGCTAACGTCATTTGGGTTAACACTAGCTATATATATATAGTGAGGTAGAGAAACAAAAATAGTTTTGTTGACTTTTATAGTTGCTGAGCTAACTTCAATATAAATAGTGTTTTTAACTGATAGAGCCTCAAGCCATGAAGAAGGCACCCTTGATGCTAGCTGTTACAATGTCACATACTTGAAATCAAAGTCAGGCATAATTATGTGTGTATGAGGTAACTTTTGAGCAGATTTCTTTTTGATAGCACATGCAAGTGATTCACAATAATGAATATGGTTAGGATTATCATAGAAGAAGTTTATACTATGAACTTGTAAATATGCCCATACAACAACTCACTTTATAACAACTATGACACCATATTTTATATAGCAAGTGTAAGTTCATGCAGGTCAGTGCATCATAATAGAGGATTATATGACACTCACAAACTCCAAACTGGTATACCAGATGTTCAACCTCCCAATGATTAGAGCACAATAAAGGGTTAAATGTTTTCTAACTGGTTTTAAAACCTAGGTGTATATGTGGTATCTTGCTAAAAATTGTCCATCCTACTTTCCTTGAAAAAGAAAAATGCATCACATAGGGGATGTCTAAAGAGCATCAGTCCCAAGAATTATCTTTATCATCATTAGCCAGTGAAGTCCGTCCAAATCAATTTGTAGATATGGTGGGCTTAAAGATACTAAAAATAAACTATAACTCCTACTTCCAGCTCCCATAACTATTTTCTTTCTTTACTCATCAAGCCCGAAAATATTATGCAAAGTAAATTGCAGTGTCATGCATGATCTATAATAAGCACCTAGTCGCAGTTAGGCACTGCTTTTTGTGCAGCTTAGGTAGAGGCAGCCACTAAACACACAAACTTATAGTATCTCATCATGCATTTCAATGAGGCCTTGGCAGACTCTGTTCATTTACTGCTTTGCCATAGATAAAATTCGTTTATTATTTTAGCCCTTTAATCCTACTAGGTAGCCATTATTATTTTTAGTAAAGGAAGAATTGCACCTACTGCTCTAGAGGACTGTTCTTAAACAACTATACTCCTGTATAACAAAGTGTGTAAAACTGACAAGCCAATGTGGTGTGAGTTGATCTGCAGTAATATTAACTCTCCTACCGAAACTAGCCAACTTAGTTACTTCTGGTTAGAGTTGAGCCATTTAGGTCCAATTACAACTACCTTAGCAAAATCTGGCTAAGCATATACATCAATATAACTTGTTTCAAAGCCCTCTGCTCTTAGCTAATAAGTATTGTATTAGATACTACAAAGCTATTACCTTGTATATTTACCTGAATCACCTGGATTCAGTATTTAAAAAAAGAGAAACATCTTTTATCAAGTCACTCTCCAGTAGTTATTAAGTACCTGAACATTCGCTCATCTAACAGTAGGCCCAAACCACTAATGGCTAGTCATGCAACTGAATGCAGAGGAAAAATTGGGGTTAAATTGGTCCTGGATACTGGCTCCAGGCATCACAAGTGTCATCACCTACTCGTGAACTAGAAGCCATGACCTTTCTTTAGGACTCGAACTCAATGGACCACGTGCCTATAATTCTAACTTCAAACTCTTATTTATTTTTAAATTTTAATTTTATTATATATAGCTGGGCTTGAAATTTGGTGCAGCCAAAACCGGAGCGGCTGTACTGGTTGCTACGGCCCTGAATCAATATACAAGATGTACACCCGGATCTTCTATTGCAACCACGGTACATATTTTGCCAAAAAAATGACCCACCTAGGTGATTTACACTACATATACCCTAGGTTTAAACATATGTAGGGAATTTACCATAGTATTTAATGTTCTATGCATATATGAGGAGATTTTTTTCTTAGTGGTGCACATCAAGGTCAGAAGCTTACCTTGGCAAACCTTACAGACAGGGCCAACACAGGCGGTCATCTCCTCCAGGATTTGTTCACAGTGCATCTCAAGTCTATGTTTAGCCAGGAAGCACTTGACAAAGACTGTTTATCCATAGTTGGAAAACTTCTGGGGAAATTCTTGAACATGCAAATGCCACAACAAATGGTTGGTGGATGAAGGAAATAGATTTTGATGGTGAGTGGGTGAGTTCTTCTCAGAAGAATGACTCTGTGACAGATTTTGAATTTCATTTTACGGCTTAAGCTATCGTCAAAATTGTTGTTCTCACGTTCCTCCGAACTAAATTGGGGATAGATCACATGACAAAAAATTAACATGAGCCTGCCCACATTGCGCACGCGTATTAAAAGACGCACGCTACGCTCCCGTCCACGCTATTGCGAGTGTACGAACATTGATTCAAAGATATTTTTCAAAATCAAGTGTACTGTTATCAATTGCGATGAGTTTTGATACATCCAATAGAACATCATTTGAAGAAGAGCTCAATCTTGTTGAGCGAACTTCTTTTGAGGTAGAGCTCGATCCCTCTATCACCAACTCAAAATCACCCAGTAGAAGTGACGATGGCGGTGACTTTGCTGATATTCCAGAAGTTGCTTCATATCACAAGAATGGTGAAAGAGTGTGCTGCATAAACTGTCATGAGGATGGTACTGCATATCAAAAGAACTTTGTGGAAAGTCCTTTAACTCACATGTAATTTTAATAATAAAAAAATATAAATTAAAAAAGTATTTATCATCTCACAAACCAGAAAAAACTGAGAAAGGCAACTGTGATGAAGGTGTTATCAATCCTGATGATGCATTTTCAATTGCCCACCATTGCACAGGGATTTCCTATTCTCTGCCAGAATTGGTTCTGCCATCAACTAAAACTCCTGCATTTCTATCTGTCCAATCATGTGAGAAATTATCTGCACTTGAAAAGGAAGTAGAAATTTGGAGAGCCACTAGAGAATATTTGCCAGTAAGTTTTATTTCTGTTTTTGACAGGATGAAAGAGTGCAAGTTTAGCCCAGTATGTTCTTATTCAGGGTGAGAGTTAAATAGTAGCATGGCCCTGTATAATTATGGTTAAAACATCTGATAGCCGACAATGAACCTGTAGCTGCATGTGCCTGCATGCCATCTTCTCAGAATTTTTCACATAGTTTATGTGTTGCCTTTAGCAAATGTGAAACTGCCCTAGCCCTAGCCCTAGCCCTAGCCCTAGCCCTACAGACTAGAATCATTTTGTTGCATCTCTAACATTGCACCCCAAACCAAACATATCAGATGCTGCAAACACATACCACAGTAAAGTCATAAAAATATCTAGTCATAAATATGGCATGCAACATTCTTAATAAATTCAGTGCAGTGATGGTGGTATATCATAAACAATAGTGTAATATATTATATGAACATAATTATATCTACAGGTGTATAAACATACATCATTCTTTACAAAGCAACCAGTAACATGCAATCAATTTAAACCAAATTGGAGACAGTGCTCCAAATATGATATATCAGCAGGCACTTTCAAATGTTTACCAGAAACTCTTGAAACTCAAGAAAAATACAGTCGTGTTGAAGCTGATAATGGTGGTGAAAACCTCAACAATTATCTTACTGAATTGATGTTGATATCAACGACAACATCTGCACTCTCATCACCAAAATCAAGCGAGAAGTTGTCAGGGATTGCAAAGAAGATAGAATTCTTGAGAGCTACTGAAAACTATCTGCCTGTAAGTTTATTGATGTCTATATATATACTTGCAACAGTTAGCCTAGTATTTTCTTATATGTATATAGTTACTATTGATTGCAGCTATGAAAGTATGAATATAATTTGGTTCCAAAGATCAGACCGTAACTGCATCCATTAATTTCCTATTGCAGCATTAACATGAGAATAGGCATGGGAATGGTCATTGGATGGGTCTAGTGGTAGTTGTTTTAACAACATTTCTTGGCACAATTGTTTATTTGCATATAATTATATTTTCACAGGTCCAGCAACAGCGTACTAAATTCCGATCCTTTATCAAGAAGATCCCAGCTTTTCTGAAGAAGTTATTCAAACGATAATTAACTGGTGGACAAAAGAATTATGACTAAAACATTATAAATATAAATCTTATTAAAATTGATATGACTTGATTAATTTTATGTAACCTATATTGATATTTCTATAACATAATTTATTTGCCAATATATATCAATTTAAATTTCAAAAATGTTACCTAATTACTAACGATCGACAGAAATTTTCATTTCAAATTTATGGTCAAATTTATGGTTTCGAGCTGAAATTTATGGATTGCAGCTAAAAATTGCTATTCTACATAATTACGCTTTGTGTGATGTTGCCAGTTACTTTAGTGAAATTCACATCCACCATGTTGATGAGCAAAACATTTCTTTGAAAAGTTATAGAGAAAATTATACTGAGTACAAATGAGATGATAATCACAAGTATTCCAACCATATTTAGATGATTTTATGGCCTGGAAATCATTTTGTTATAAACAATAGCTTCGATATCAGTGTGCTTTTTTAAATATATTATTGCCTTAGGCAAATGATATGATGTTAAATTTGAAGAATATTGTTAAATTTGAAGAATACTGTGCATGTCTCTGGTTGCTGGGTGGATATTTACATTTATATTTCTATGTTTGATTATTTGTAAAAGTTACTAAGGTTTCGATTTGCATCTAGTGATATACGATTTCTTAACAGAAGTAATTAAATTATAATTAATGTCTACATTAATATTTTAGCTGTACCAAGAACAGTAGATCACCTTGGAGGGGAAAATCCACCACAGACTCATTCTTCTGAGAAATATTTACTACTCACCACCAAAAGATATCTACCTTCATCATACCATACCTTCAAATATCTGTTGTTGCATTTGTGTTTGCAAGAAAATACAACCATGGACAAGCAGTATTTGTCAAGCTCATACTGGAAGTAATAGACTAAAAATGGACTTGAGATGCACTGTGGACAAGCCCTGGAGAAGAGAGACACTGAAATTGGCATTGACTGTAACTGGATTAATATATATAGAGAGAGAGGTAGGGTGAGTTAGGAGCTGAGAGTAGAGGGTGGTGTTTTACAAAATTTTGCACAATTGGTATTTATACTGGCTAGATCAACTTGAGAATGGAGAATATCACTGCCATCACAAGCAGTAGTGACACATGCTCCGACACTAATATATGTATATATATAAGTGGAACAAGACTAGGTTTTAGTACTCGGCATAATAGAATGGAAATGGTTGTCTAAGTATAACCAACTCTTTGGCTAATTTAAAGATTGAGGCAAGACACTAACAGTGACGACAGCTGCATCTGTAGTAGTTGTCAGTGCTAATGTGTTAGATTTCCATCATTATAAGCTTCTCGAATCCTCAACATGTAGCTGTGGAGGTAGATATACATGATGAGAAACAAAATTGCTTATGTATATTTAGGACAAGTACAGATATTACACACATGTATATACATGAATAATAATGCTAAGGGATAAACTACCAACTAGAATATGGGACAAGTTAGATGCAGTAGTAATGATCTATGGATTGAAAGCTACACTGTAGAAATTATAACACTCCAAAAAAGCTGTTTTCACATATAAAGTGGAAGTGCTTCTGAGAGAGAATCAATACCTGCCAAACTAGAGCTGAGCAGAGGTACTAGCTAACTAAGAGCTAAAATTAGTGCTAACGTCATTTGGGTTAACACTAGCTATATATATATAGTGAGGTAGAGAAACAAAAATAGTTTTGTTGACTTTTATAGTTGCTGAGCTAACTTCAATATAAATAGTGTTTTTAACTGATAGAGCCTCGAGCCATGAAGAAGGCACCCTTGATGCTTGCTGTTACAATGTCACATACTTGAAATCAAAGTCAGGCATATGTGTGTGTCACATTATATTAAATATTGGGACCTAAAGAGATAACTTTTGAGCAGATTTCTTTTTGATAGCACATGCTAGTGATTCACAATAATGAATATGGTTAAAGAATTGCAGCTGCTCAACCAACCCCACACCAGCCTCGAAACTATCTATAGCCTTCGAGATCTTTCGGGGGAAAAGGAGAGACGAGGTGTTTTAAGTCTGTTTTGTTTGAGCAATGGCCTTGGCTCCAGGATTATCATAGAAGAAGTTTATACTATGAACTTGTAAATATGCCCATACAACAACTCACTTTATAACAACAATGACACCATATTTTATATAGCAAGTGTAAGTTCATGCAGGTCAGTGCATCATAATAGAGGATTATATGACACTCACAAACTCCAAACTGGTATACCAGATGTTCAACCTCCCAATGATTAGAGGGGTTAAATGTTGTTCTAACTGGTTTTAAAACCTAGGTGTATATGTGGTATCTTGCTAAAAATTGTCCATCCTACTTTCCTTGAAAAAGAAAAATGCATCACATAGGGGATGTCTAAAGTGTATCAGTCCCAAGAATTATCTTTATCATCATTAGCCAATGAAGTCCGTCCAAATCAATTTGTAGATATGGTGGGCTTAAAGATACCAAAAATAAACTATAACTCCTACTTCCAGCTCCCATAACTATTTTCTTTCTTTACTCATCAAGCCTGAAAATATTATGCAAAGTAAATTGTAGAACATTCAGTGTCATGCATGATCTATAATATTGTCCAATAAGCACCTAGTCGCAGTTAGGCACTGCTTTTTGTGCAGCTTAGGTAGAGGCAGCCACTAAACACACAAACGTATAGTATCTCATCATGCATTTCAATGAGGCCTTGACAGACTCTGTTCATTTACTGCTTTGCCATAGATAAAAGTTGTTTATTATTTAAGCCCTTTAATCCTACTAGGTAGCCATTATTATTTTTAGTAAAGGAAGAATTGCACCTACTGCTCTAGAGGACTGTTCTTAAACAACTATACTCCTGTATAACAAAGTGTGTAAAACTGACAAGCCAATGTGGTGTGAGTTGATCTGCAGTAATATTAACTCTCCTACCGAAACTAGCCAACTTAGTTACTTCTGGTTAGAGTTGAGCCATTCAGGTCCAATTACAACTACCTTAGCAAAATCTGGCTAAGCATATACATCAATATAACTTGTTTCAAAGCCCTCTGCTCTTAGCTAATAAGTATTGTATTAGATACTACAAAGCTATTACCTTGTATATTTACCTGAATCACCTGGATTCAGTATATAAAAAAAGGGACATCTTTTAGTTATTAAGTACCTGAACATTCACTCATCTAACAGTAGGCCCAAACCACTAATGGCTAGTCATGCAGCTGAATGCAGAGGAAAAATTGGGGTTAAATTGGTCCTGCATACTGGCTCCAGGCATCACAAGTGTCATCACCTACTCGTGAACTAGAAGCCATGACCTTTCTTTAGGACTCGAACTCAATGGACCACGTGCCTATAATTCTAACTTCGAACTCTTATTTATTTTTAAATTTAAATTTTATTATATATAGCTGGGCTTGAAATTTGGTGCAGCCAAAACCGGAGCGGCTGTACTGGTTGCTACGGCCCTGAATCAACGTACAAGATGTACACCCGGATCTTCTATTGCAACCACGGTACATATTTTGCAAACAAAATTACCAACCTAGGTGATTTACACTACATATACCCTAGGTTTAAACATATGTAGGGAATTTACCATAGTATTTAATGTTCTATGCATTGGAGATTTTTTTCCTAGTGGTGCACATCAAGGTCAGAAGCTTACCTTGGCAAACCTTACAGACAGGGCCAACACAGGCGGTCATCTCCTCCAGGATTTGTTCACAGTGCATCTCAAGTCTATGTTTAGCCAGGAAGCACTTGACAAAGACTGTTTATCCATAGTTGGAAAACTTCTGGGGAAATTCTTGAACATGCAAATGCCACAACAAATGGTTGGAGGATGAAGGAAATAGATTTTGATGGTGAGTGGGCGAGTTCTTCTCAGAAGAATGACTCTGTGACAGATTTTGAATTTCATTTTACGGCTTAAGCTATCGTCAAAATTGTTGTTCTCACGTTCCTTCGACCTAAATTGGGGAGAGATCACACGACAAAATATTAACATGAGCCTGCCCACATTGCGCACGCATATTAAAAGACGCACGCTACGACGGTACGAACATTGATTCAAAGATATTTTTCAAAATCAACTGTACTGTTATCAATTGCGATGAGTTTTGATACATCCAATAGAACATCTATTGAAGAAGAGCTCAATCTTGTTGAGCGAACTTCTTTTGAGGTAGAGCTCGATCCCTCTATCACCAACTCAAAATCACCCAGTAGAACATTATGGAGTGACGATGGCGGTGACTTTGCTGATATTCCAGAAGTTGCTTCATATAACAAGAATGGTGAAAGAGTGTGCTACTGTTAGATGAGTGAATGTTCAGGTACTTAATAACTAAAAGATGTTTCTCTTTTTTTATATACTGAATCCAGGTGATTCAGGCAAATATACAAGGTAATAGCTTTGTAGTATCTAATACAATACTTATTAGCTAAGAGTAGAGGGCTTTGAAACAAGTTATATTGATGTATATGCTTAGCCAGATTTTGCTAAGGTAGTTGTAATTGGACCTGAATGGCTAAACTCTAACCAGAAGTAACTAAGTTGGCTAGTTTCGGTGGGAGAGTTAATATTACGGCACACCACATTGGCTTGTCAGTTTTACAAAAATCTCCTCATATATGAATAGAACATTAAATACTATGGTAAATTCCCTACATATGTTTAAACCTAGGGTATATGTAGTGTAAATCACCTAGGTGGGTCATTTTCCCCCCAAAATATGTACCGTGGTTGCAATAGAAGATCCGGGTGTACATCTTGTATATACGTTGATTCAGGGCCGTAGCAACCAGTACAGCCGCTCCGGTTTTGGCTGCACCAAATTTCAAGCCCAGCTATATATATATAATAAAATTTAAATTTAAAATTAAATAAGAGTTTGAAGTTAGAATTATAGGCACATGGTCCATTGAGTTCGAGTCCTAAAGAAAGGTCATGGCTTCTAGTTCACGAGTAGGTGACACTTGTGATGCCTGGAGTCCCAGTATCCAGGACCAATTTAACCCCAATTTTTCCTCTGCATGCAGCTGCATGACTAGCCATTAGTGGTTTTGGCCTACTGTTAGATGAGCGAATGTTCAGTTACTTAATAACTACTGGAGAGTGACTTGATAAAATATGTTTCTCTTTTTTTTAATACTGAATCCAGGTGATTCAGGTAAATATACAAGGTAATAGCTTTGTAGTATCTAATACAATACTTATTAGCTAAGAGCAGAGGGCTTTGAAACAAGTTATATTGATGTCCAGATTTTGCTAAGGTAGTTGTAATTGGACCTGAATGGCTCAACTCTAACCAGAAGTAACTAAGTTGGCTAGTTTCGGTAGGAGAGTTAATATTACTGCAGATCAACTCACACCACATTGGCTTGTCAGTTTTACACACTTTGTTATACAGGAGTATAGTTGTTTAAGAACAGTCCTCTAGAGCAGTAGGTGCAATTCTTCCTTTACTAAAAATAATAATGGCTACCTAGTAGGATTAAAGGGCTAAAATAATAAACGAATTTTATCTATGGCAAAGCAGTAAATGAACAGAGTCTGCCAAGGCCTCATTGAAATGCATGATGAGATACTATAAGTTTGTGTGTTTAGTGGCTGCCTCTACCTAAGCTGCACAAAAAGCAGTGCCTAACTGCGACTAGGTGCTTATTGGACAATATTATAGATCATGCATGACATTGAATGTTCTACAATTTACTTTGCATAATATTTTCAGGCTTGATGAGTAAAGAAAGAAAATAGTTATGGGAGCTGGAAGTAGGAGTTATAGTTTATTTTTAGTATCTTTAAGCCCACCATATCTACAAATTGATTTGGACGGACTTCATTGGCTAATGATGATAAAGATAATTCTTGGGACTGATACTCTTTAGACATCCCCTATGTGATGCATTTTTCTTTTTCAAGGAAAGTAGGATGGACAATTTTTAGCAAGATACCACATATACACCTAGGTTTTAAAACCAGTTAGAACAACATTTAACCCCTCTAATCATTGGGAGGTTGAACATCTGGTATACCAGTTTGGAGTTTGTGAGTGTCATATAATCCTCTATTATGATGCACTGACCTGCATGAACTTACACTTGCTATATAAAATATGGTGTCATTGTTGTTATAAAGTGAGTTGTTGTATTTACAAGTTCATAGTATAAACTTCTTCTATGATAATCCTAATCATATTCATTATTGTGAATCACTTGCATGTGCTATCAAAAAGAAATCTGCTCAAAAGTTACCTCTTTAGGGCCCAATATTTAATATAATGTGACACACACATATGCCTGACTTTGATTTCAAGTATGTGACATTGTAACAGCAAGCATCAAGGGTATTAACTCTCCTACCGAAACTAGCCAACTTAGTTACTTCTGGTTAGAGTTGAGCCATTTCAGGTCCAATTACAACTACCTTAGCAAAATCTGGCTAAGCATATACATCAATATAACTTGTTTCAAAGCCCTCTGCTCTTAGCTAATAAGTATTGTATTAGATACTACAAAGCTATTACCTTGTATATTTACCTGAATCACCTGGATTCAGTATATAAAAAAAGAGAAACATCTTTTAGTTATTAAGTACCTGAACATTCACTCATCTAACAGTAGGCCCAAACCACTAATGGCTAGTCATGCAGCTGAATGCAGAGGAAAAATTGGGGTTAAATTGGTCCTGGATACTGGATCCAGGCATCAAAAGTGTCATCACCTACTCGTGAACTAGAAGCCATGACCTTTCTTTAGGACTCGAACTCAATGGACCACGTGCCTATAATTTATAATTCTAACTTCGAACTCTTATTTATTTTTAAATTTTAATTTTATTATATATAGCTGGGCTTGAAATTTGGTGCAGCCAAAACCGGAGCGGCTGTACTGGTTGCTACAGCCCTGAATCAACGTACAAGATGTACACCCGGATCTTCTATTGCAACCACGGTACATATTTTGCAAAAACAAAATTACCAACCTAGGTGATTTACACTACATATACCCTAGGTTTAAACATATGTAGGGAATTTACCATAGTATTTAATGTTCTATGCATTGGAGATTTTTTTCCTAGTGGTGCACATCAAGGTCAGAAGCAGGCGGTCATCTCCTCCAGGATTTGTTCACAGTGCATCTCAAGTCTATGTTTAGCCAGGAAGCACTTGACAAAGACTGTTTATCCATAGTTGGAAAACTTCTGGGGAAATTCTTGAACATGCAAATGCCACAACAAATGGTTGGAGGATGAAGGAAATAGATTTTGATGGTGAGTGGGCGAGTTCTTCTCAGAAGAATGACTCTGTGACAGATTTTGAATTTCATTTTACGGCTTAAGCCATCGTCAAAATTGTTGTTCTCACGTTCCTTCGACCTAAATTGGGGAGAGATCACACGACAAAATATTAACATGAGCCTGCCCACATTGCGCACGCGTATTAAAAGACGCACGCTACGACGGTACGAACATTGATTCAAAGATATTTTTCAAAATCAACTGTACTGTTATCAATTGCGATGAGTTTTGATACATCCAATAGAACCTCTATTGAAGAAGAGCTCAATCTTGTTGAGCGAACTTCTTTTGAGGTAGAGCTCGATCCCTCTAATACCAACTCAAAATCACTCAGTAGAACATTAAGGAGTGATGATGGCAGTGACTTTGCTGATATTCCAGAAGTTGCTTCATATTACAAGAATGGAGAAAGAGTGTGCTGCATAAACTGTCATGAGGAACGTACTGCATATCAAAAGAACTTTGTGGAATGTCCAAACCACCAGAAAAACCTGATAAAGGCAACTGTGATGAAGGTGTTATCAATCCTGATGATGCATTTTCAATTGCCCACCATTGCACAGGGATTTCCTATTCTCTGCCAGAATTGGTGCTGCCATCAACTAAAACTCCTGCATTTCTATCTGTCCAATCATGTGAGAAATTATCTGCACTTGAAAAGGAAGTAGAAATTTGGAGAGCCACTAGAGAATATTTGCCAGTAAGTTTTATTTCTGTTTTTGACAGGATGAAAGAGTGCAAGTTTAGCCCAGTATGTTCTTACTCAGGGTGAGAGTTAAATAGTTGCATGGCCCTGTATAATTATAGTTAAAAATCTGATAGCCGACAATGAACCCATCTTCTCAGAATTTTTCACATAGAAGTTATTGCCTATGTGTTGCCTTTAGCTACTGATAAGAAAATGTGAAACTGCTTCCAAAAGGTACTTTGAGCAGACTAGAATCATTTTGTTACAGCTCTAACATTGCAGACCAAACCAAACAAATAAGATGGTGCAAAGAAATATATACCACAGTAAAGTGATAAAAAAATATCTAGTCATAAATATGGCATGCATTCTTAAAAATTCAGAGCAGTGATGGTGGCATATCATAAACAACATTGTAAAATGAACATAATTATATCTACAGGTGTATAAACATACATCATTCTTTACAAAGCAACCAGCAACATCCAACCAATTTAAACAAAATTGGAGACAGTCTTCCAAATACGATATATCAGCAGGCACTTTCAAATGTTCACCAGAAACTCTTGAAACTCAAGAAAAATACAGTCGTGTTGAAGCTGATAACGGTGGTGAAAACCTCAACAATTATCTTACTGAATTGGTTGATATCAACGACAACATCTGCACTCTCATCACCAAAATCAAGTGAGAAGTTGTCAGGGATTGCAAAGAAGATAGAATTCTTGAGAGCTATTGAAAACTATCTGCCTGTAAGTTTATTGATGTCTACTTGCAACATGCAATTGTTGCATTTTAGCCTAGTATTTTATGCAGTTACTATTGATTGCGACTATGAAAGTAAAATATAATTTGGTTGCAAACATCAGACCATAACTGCATCCATTAATTTCTATTGCAGCATTAACATGGGAATAGGAATGGGAATGGTCATTGGATGGGTCATGTGGTTGTTTTAACAACATTTCTTGGCACAATTGTTTATTTGCATAATTATATGTTTTGTTATATTTTCACATGGTACAGCAACATCGTACTAAAATCCGATCCTTTATCAAAAAGATCCCAGCTTTTCTGAAGAAGTTATTCAAACGATAATTAACTGCTGGACAAAAGAATTATGACTAAATATAAAATCTTAAATTAAAATTGATATATATGACTTGATTAATTTTATGTAACATCATTTATTTGCCAATATATATCACTTGAAATTTCAAAAACTTAACCTAATTACTAATGATAGAGAGAGAAAATTTCCTGTAGGACAGGCGCATGGTGTCTCATATTTTTACTTTTTGTTCAAATTGTGGTAACACTCAAGACATCTCAATCTCCCTGTATCTGTAGAAGCCCATTCTTTGATCATCCAGTCAGTATATACTGGGTGCTCGCATTGCTGGAAATAGTCATTCTGGTCTGGCAGTCATGGATATGTTGCTCCCTTTAGTAACACCAGTTTTTTAAAATTTAATAAGTCAATAGGGAGTGATGCAAATCCAGTGACAAAGAGTATTATGTTGGATGCCGCTCATAGGTTACATGATTCTTATGGGGTTGGGCATGAAGACATCATTGATGTTGGTGTTACTGTTGATGGCATGTGGCATAGACGGGGCCACAAATCAAATTATGGCTTTGTTGTTGTGATGTCTTGGGACCCTGGAGAAGTTTTAGATTATTATATTTTGTTAAAGTTCTGTCAAGCTTGTGCACGAAAACCTACAGGACAAAGGCAAGTTACAAAGAATGGTTTGAGGGTCACAAGGTAAGTTGTGAAGCCAATTTTGAAGGCTATTCTGGTTCCATGGAAGTTGTAGGAACACAAAAAAATTTGAACATTCAGTGGAAAGACTGAAGCTTAGGTACACACACATAATTAATGATGGGATACAAATTCGGTTGTTGGATGTCAAGCCTTACATGGTCCTAGTGTTGAAATAGAGAAGTAGAATGTATAAATCACGTTAGCAAGTACTTTTTAGAGCATTTTGAGACATGCATTAAAAGCACTGTTGATGACGATGGCAAGCGTGTAACTTTGAGTGGCGCCAGAGGGATTCTTCACGTTAAAATGCAAACCCACTATGGGGGGGAAACAATTAGAAATAACTAGAGGTGACGCTTCGCAATGTGAAAGCAATTTATTATTATTATTATTATTATTATTATTATTATTATTATGACTTGACAACCTGATGATGGAAGTGCGATATTAGAACATGGATAAATGGAGTCAATACAAGATGAGGTTGACGGGCATTCACCAACTTGTGGTGAAGCCATTAAATTAATTAAATTAAATAACTTAATTAAGGTGCAGGTTTAGTTAGGTGGCAAGAAGAGCACGGACAAACATAGTGAAATGTACATGAATTTGATGGATCGAAGTAGAGCTGAAAGTGTTTCCATAGGTAGCTGCAGAGAGACATCTTAATAATGTTAAATGAGAGCGAGATGTCGATTGGAGGCAGCGAGTTCCACAGGCGTACCACCCTGTTATAATAAAAGTTCCGAGTGGCTGTTGTCCTTTGATACTTATATTTAAGTTTGTATTTTGAGCCGGATCTAGTAGCAGATGACACAAATGATATATAATCTGATATAGTTATATTGTCTGCTGGGCTTTGTATAGATCTAATTAAGAACAATAGGTCTTGGAGTTCAAACCAGTACATTAGAGCCAGGAGATTTAGTTTGATCAGTCTATCTTTGTAGTCGAGGGACTGATAGTTTAGAATATATTTTGTTATCCTACGCTGCACTTTCTCCAACTGGTTTATATCTTTAATTTGATGGGGGTGCCACAGTTGACAGCAATACGATAGCTTGGATCTCACTAGACTAGTATACAGTAACTTCTTTGATGCAATCGATGAATGAGATGGGATTGATCTTCTGATCATATTGGATATCCCATAAGCACTTTGGCACACATATTTGTAGTGATCAGCCCAAGAGAGATCTGATGAGACTAACACACCAAGATCTCTGTGGCAATCCACTTGAGGGATCTGACTGGCCTCTAGGAAATATGAGGAGTGATCCATTTGAGAGAAGGAGAAGCTAACAGATACACATTTCCGATAATTCAGGCTCAACTTCCAGGTTTTGCACCATTTTATTAAAGAGTCAATATCTTCCTGGAGCTCAGATCTATCTTTGAGAGAGACAATTGACTTGATAAACTTAGTATCATCTGCAAATAAGTATGAAGACGAGAAGGTTGCAACATTTGGAATATCATTTGTGTATATGAGAAAGAGTAGAGGACCCAGGATACTCTCTTGGTGGTACCCCAGAATGCACAGGAAGTAAATTAGACATAAAACCATCAATACTAAAAAGCATCCTGTTTGACAATTTATTATCACTGTCGGTCAACTGCAGAACATCCCCAACATGAGTATTGTCCTTACAGGCATTTTGAGTTGAGCCTGCGCTAAAGGTGAGGTACCACCAGTACCCACCCATAGGCCTATGATTCCCCGGACTAGTTACGTGAAGGAGGTTTTTGATAAATTAATATCTTAAGTTCATTTGCGCAAGTGTTTAGGTGGCTACACAGAATCAAAATGAGAGTTTTAATTCTGTAGTGTGGAGTAGAGCGAATAAGATGGAACAGACAAGTGTCAGGCTTGCCGTCGATTTAGGTGTGGCAAGCTTCAATGTTGGGAGGAAGGTTGGCTTTGGTAAGATTAAGTCTAATTAGTCAAGCTAACATGTCCCTTGAGTGTTCTATTTTGTTTATGTGTGTTTTGTTATAGTCAAGCTTGCAGGGATTACTAGATGGTGATGAAGGATGCACCTTGTCATGAGAGCCCTGCAAATTATGATGTTTGCTAATTCAATATTAGCAAAGCAAAACAAGTCTAATGCATATATAATGTATATATATAATTTGTTAGTTTTCAGGTTTTAGTTATGGAGGTTGGAGGTTGGACACTGGCTGTTGCTGAAAAATAGAGGAAAGTGAAAGTCAATTTTTTGTCAGACCATTTGTTTGTTTGCACCCATAATTCTAGTAATGAATGGATGCAGTGGGTGTTTCTGGCAGCTGGAATGTGGTTAGAAACTACTTGGACTTGATGGCTCATCTTTGAAGTGATTTTTCAAGAATGATTAACTTCAATATTTTTTTATCCTTTCGTAATATTTTTTGTTATATTCTACTATATACTTGAGTTTTGAATCATTAAAAAACGTTTTGATTTAACATGATTTAACATGATGTAATAGTGCTATGTTCATAAAATTTGTAGTGTAACCATATGTAAGAGCCTCGCAACATATATGGTCTGCACTCACAGAGCCTATAATCACAAACAATAAAGTAGGGTGAAACAAATTTACAAAGGAGAAATACCATTAGAAAGCACAAGGCACTAGCCATATTTTATCAGGACACTAGTGTGAATGCAAGCAAAGATATGGTACTTTATATTAGACCAAGCATATATGCAGACTCGTTGCCCCCTAAAGGAAGTTGTTCTTTGCATGTGCAGTAGCATCTTCATGAGAAATTATGCAGCAGACTCTTCTCCATTCTTGTTTCTTGTGATATGTAACAACTTCTGGAATGGAATCTCAGCATACTCTCCCCCTTTAAAGTCATACTGAGTGATCGATCTAGAGTTGGTGATTGAAATATCGGCCTTCCTCAAAAGAAGTTGACTCATACAAATTGAGCTCTTACTTCAATAGATGTTTTCTTGGCTGTATCACAAATTATCGCTATTGATAACTGTATATATACTTGATTCTGAAAAATATCTTGACGCAGAAAAACTCTCGCAATAGCGTGGCAGGGTGTTAATAATTCCGTGATAGCCCATTTGGAGTGTGACATACACACACACACGCACAAAATATGTAAACTAAACACTATTCACTAATCTTGATTGTACATTGGTTGAGTTCTGACACAAAGGTCAGGTCCAAAGCTGAAGGCTCCATGTCAAGATCACATAAGACCTGGTTGCCCATAAATACGCATGCGCAATGTTGGCAGGCGCATATTATGTCGTGAGGACTGACTACGCAGTTTTGGTAGAGGAACATCATAAGAACAACATTTGAGAATAGCTTAGCCCCTAAATGAGCTGTCACAGACTCATTCTTAACGAAGAACTTACCACTCACCATCAAAATCACCTTGGTCATTATACCTTGTGTGGCATTTGTATGCCAGAAATTCCCACACCATGGATTTGTAGTCTTGAAGTTGTTACTGGAGAAAATAAACTCTACATAGACTTGAGCTGTACTGTGGACAATATCTGGAGAAGATAGCTGCTGATAAGTGTAAATAGAGTAATATATTATCGATGTAGAGGAGTTGACAGCTGTGAGTGGGTGAGGCTGGTGCTGGACATAATTTGGGTCAACTGGTATATATATATATATACGGATTGACTGAATCACACCCTAGCCAAGATGAGAATGGAGAAACATCACAGACATCAGAAGCAAGAGGGCAGTGGTGACACATGCTCTAACCCTAATATATATATATATATGTAATAGGAACAAGTGTAGGTTTCTGGACTTGGCATAAATGGTCGTAAGTAAAATGAAGATGAAGGCACTAATTAACATTATTAGAGAATGATGTAGTTATGCATTTCAGAGACGTGACACTGAAGGATAATGAAGTTGGATGTGGAGTCAAGTTTAGCATGATAAATAATAGGTTGGGCAGTTATATAGATGCGAGTCTGATAACATTAATAAAGAGAAGAGACATAACCTATATACCAATAAGGTACACAATTTGAAATATGTCATGGAAATTCTTAATAGCAGTTCGCACAAACTAGCTATTCTCTGTGACATATCAATGGGCCATTACATAATATGGGTTGTGCTCAAGGGATTGTCTTGTGGTAGGAATACCATACTCACTCTCTGCTTGCAACCACATTATCTTTGTAGCTTGTATTTCTATAATAATTATGATATAAGAGGACCATAAAAGAATAGTCCCGGTTAATGTCTATACTCATAATTGTTATCAATTTTCAATTTTTAACCTGTTCCTATTTCTATAAAAATAGAAGTACCAAGTCCATCAATTACTATCACGATGAAATAGGTTGCCTAAAATAAGAGATCTCCCTTTTATGTAGCACAGGAGGCCATGATATGCAAGCAGTCATAATGGGCACATCGTGGTCAAAACATTGGCAGGAATATATATTTTAAGCATTGAAGAGACAAAACAATTTTATCATCGAACAATATCAGTTTGGACCTGCTTTCTCATCAACAGTTTGGAAGAAACAAAAGCAGAAAAATCGCCATATCATCACACGATTCACATCTAATGCATTTCATCACAAACTTTGCTCCAATCCATCCTTCCATTCACCATCAGCTCTCTGCATCTGCACTTTCTGCCATGGTCCAGCCTCATCCAGATATCATGCACTCTCTTGCTCAATGTCCCCTTCCCTCTCCTTCTTAGGGATCTAATTCTAATTTTAATTTAATTTGCTATTCTGTTTGTTTGCTTTTATCCCATTTGGGGGTGTAAAGATTAAGCATTGAAGAACATGGCTGCAATTTTTGTCTGCTTACTGAGAGTTTTGGTCTGCAGATGCAACCACACACCCTCCATAGCTGACAGTATATACCAGCTTCATGAAGGTACCCACGACCTTCACCAAAAAAATTGACCTCATGCAGTGCCTCGAGTCCTTCATCTTTGGTGTGGGCTCTTCTTCGTCCACCTCATATCAGTAAGTTCATTGTCATCTTCATCACTCCTATATAGCACCCAGTTGGGCCAAAAAATTATCCCTGTCCGTATCAACACAGACTGGTATATTATACTTCCCCTTCACCATTCAAATATTCACTTGCACAACAATTATAATAAGGTTTACTCTGGGTAGTGTTTTATAAACAATAATCATTATGCAAATAACTAAAATTATTGGGGGTGTGGTTTGTCGTTCGCATTTGGAGGTTATTTTCAATTATAATTGGTAGTGGTGGGTGAACTATATAGCTAAGTGTCCGCAGCTTGGAGTTGAGAGGCGATTGCTTTCAGAGTAAGCTGCTATTCAATTTGCAAGGGAATCATTTGGGGGGCATTTGGTCTGTTCACTGTAGAGAGGTCATTAGCTATTCGGGGGTCCGCTATTTGGAGGTTCCACTGTATTATATGGGAATAAATTTCTTTGTGGTTATATAATGGCATAAAAGTCTTTGCAAATTATGGTGATGAAATTCTGTTACCACAATTTTTCTTTCCTTTCCCCTCCCCCCCCCCCCCCCCCCCGTCACATTATTATTATATAATATATCATCTAAAAAGAAAGCATATTAGTACACACTTATATATATACACTGGGTGCATTTCATTTATGAAATCGTGTTATTTTCTTTGTGTAATAAGGTGGCACTTTTATGAAATTCTGTTAACGGAATTTCAACCGTTTTCAGTAAACTTTTTGAAGAATCTAACACCAATGTTATATTGACACAATTTCCTTTGTTTATCACTCCTATTATTAGCATGAATACACTTTTGGAGTAGTTATGACTATTTCTAGAAGTTAATTACAAAGTTTTTTAACATGCAAAACGCTAGTGATGAGAATCATGGTAGTTTCATTAACCCTCTAGGGTGACTGGTTTTTCACACTCTACTATATACCGGCCTTTAGATTGTTTTATCTCCTCCCAGGTGACATTTAGGCATTAATTCATGTACCATTTGTGCATTGTACTGCACCTGACCTTATAGCTATCCACTAATACAAGTCATCAATTTAAACAACATTGCAGCTGTCAGTAAAGTGCCTGCAAGTCTTATACATTCAAAACATGCTTGGCTCCCAAAGGGTTTGGATGTGCGAGGGTCCACTGTATTCTCAGTACTCACCAAATAGTGTCCAGTGAGTTAGTTTGCATTGTTGTTCAGTTCTAAATCAGCATGGCACTCAGTGCTGCTGAACTACTAGGAACGGGAAGAGTATACATGCACACATGAAGATGCGGCACGTGTTCAAAAGAATTACCGAAAACATTGTCAGGGAATATTTTAAGCGTGTTCCATAGAGTTTAGAGAGCAAAAATCTAATCTTTCAAAAATAGACAAGTTATTAAAAGTTATTAAAGTTATAAAAAATTATAAAAAGAATGTGTAAAATTTTTTTTTTAATTAAAGGACCGGGTAAAGGGTCACCAAGTTTAGTTGTTGCGGAAGATAAAGCTGTTTCAACCAAACATGACAAGCAAAGAAAAGGACAAGTATGACAAGCATTCTGTTGATGGTGTCTTATTGCCATGGGGATGAGGGAGGAGAGAACTTAAGGATATGGAAAAAAGAAGGGAGGGGGGGATGTGTGATCCGGCATCACATGGCCATTAAATCTCGGGAGGTCAGAATGACACGCCCTCTATCAACTAAATACACCCCTGTATGGTGTTTCAATAGAATCCGCTGTGCTTGAATCTGAAACACAGAGGGGCAGGAAACATTTTGGATTGGTCAGGCGAAAGTGTGTGTGGGGGAGGGGGATACACGCACCTTATTGAAAAGAAATATCATGGTAATTGAAAAGAATATATATACCTGGAATAAACATAGTCTGAAATAAGTTCACAAGTTCCCGAACACTCGGAGTCTCTGCTCCTTGTTCCTCACAAATTCATTTGCAATTGTGACTAGATCAAGGCGATCCAAAGCTTCTTTGTAAATGTTTAGTATCATTAGAATGATTGTCTATCCCGTTTCATATAATATAGTACTTCGTAAGTATGTTTTTATTGTTATTTTTGGCTTAGTCAAATACCTGGACAACTGTTAGACTATTGCAGACAATCTAATGGAGCAGTTGATAAATATAGAATTTATTATTGATAATCAAATACACAAGACAATTGACTTAGCTTTGATAATCCAAAAGAGAGACTTTTACAGAAGAAGGCTGCTCTTAAGCCGTAAAATGAAATTCAAAATCTGTCACAGAGTCATTCTTCTGAGAAGAACTCACCCACTCACCATCAAAATCTATTTCCTTCATCCTCCAACCATTTGTTGTGGCATTTGCATGTTCAAGAATTTCCCCAGAAGTTTTCCAACTATGGATAAACAATCTTTGTCAAGTGCTTCCTGGCTAAACATAGACTTGAGATGCACTGTGAACAAATCCTGGAGGAGATGACCGCCTGTGTTGGCCCTGTCTGTAAGGTTTGCCAAGGTAAGCTTCTGACCTTGATGTGCACCACTAGGAAAAAAATCTCCTCATATATGCATAGAACATTAAATACGATGGTAAATTCCCTACATTATGTTTAAACCTAGGGTATATGTAGTGTAAATCACCTAGGTGGGTAATTTTTTTGGCAAAATATGTACCGTGGTTGCAATAGAAGATCCGGGTGTACATCTTGTACGTTGATTCAGGGCCGTAGCAACCAGTACAGCCACTCCGGTTTTGGCTGCACCAAATTTCAAGCCCAGCTATATATAATAAAATTAAAATTTAAAAATAAATAAGAGTTCGAAGTTAGAATTATAGGCACGTGGTCCATTGAGTTCGAGTCCTAAAGAAAGGTCATGGCTTCTAGTTCACGAGTAGGTGACACTTGTGATGCCTGGAGTCACCAGTATCCAGGACCAATTTAACCCCAATTTTTTCTCTGCATGCAGCTGCATGACTAGCCATTAGTAGTTTGGGCCTACTGTTAGATGAGCGAATGTTCAGGTACTTAATAACTACTGGAGAGTGACTTGATAAAAGATGTTTCTCTTTTTTTAAATACTGAATCCAGGTGATTCAGGTAAATATACAAGGTAATAGCATTGTAGTATCTAATACAATACTTATTAGCTAAGAGCAGAGGGCTTTGAAACAAGTTATATTGATGTATATGCTTAGCCAGATTTTGCTAAGGTAGTTGTAATTGGACCTGAATGGCTCAACTCTAACCAGAAGTAACTAAGTTGGCTAGTTTCGGTAGGAGAGTTAATATTACTGCAGATCAACTCACACCACATTGGCTTGTCAGTTTTACACACTTTGTTATACAGGAGTATAGTTGTTTAAGAACAGTCCTCTAGAGCAGTAGGTGCAATTCTTCCTTTACTAAAAATAATAATGGCTACCTAGTAGGATTAAAGGGCTAAAATAATAAACGAATTTTATCTATGGCAAAGCAGTAAATGAACAGAGTCTGCCAAGGCCTCATTGAAATGCATGATTAGATACTATAAGTTTGTGTGTTTAGTGGCTGCCTCTACCTAAGCTGCACAAAAAGCAGTGCCTAACTGCGACTAGGTGCTTATTGGACAATATTATAGATCATGCATGACACTGCAATTTACTTTGCATAATATTTTCAGGCTTGATGAGTAAAGAAAGAAAATAGTTATGGGAGCTGGAAGTAGGAGTTATAGTTTATTTTTAGTATCTTTAAGCCCACCATATCTACAAATTGATTTGGACGGACTTCACTGGCTAATGATGATAAAGATAATTCTTGGGACTGATGCTCTTTAGACATCCCCTATGTGATGCATTTTTCTTTTTCAAGGAAAGTAGGATGGACAATTTTTAGCAAGATACCACATATACACCTAGGTTTTAAAACCAGTTAGAAAACATTTAACCCTTTATTGTGCTCTAATCATTGGGAGGTTGAACATCTGGTATACCAGTTTGGAGTTTGTGAGTGTCATATAATCCTCTATTATGATGCACTGACCTGCATGAACTTACACTTGCTATATAAAATATGGTGTCATAGTTGTTATAAAGTGAGTTGTTGTATGGGCATATTTACAAGTTCATAGTATAAACTTCTTCTATGATAATCCTAACCATATTCATTATTGTGAATCACTTGCATGTGCTATCAAAAAGAAATCTGCTCAAAAGTTACCTCATACACACATAATTATGCCTGACTTTGATTTCAAGTATGTGACATTGTAACAGCTAGCATCAAGGGTGCCTTCTTCATGGCTTGAGGCTCTATCAGTTAAAAACACTATTTATATTGAAGTTAGCTCAGCAACTATAAAAGTCAACAAAACTATTTTTGTTTCTCTACCTCACTATATATATATAGCTAGTGTTAACCCAAATGACCTTAGCACTAATTTTAGCTCTTAGTTAGCTAGTACCTCTGCTCAGCTCTAGTTCGGCAGGTATTGATTCTCTCTCAGAAGCACTCCCACTTTATAATAATTATGTGAAAACAGCTTTTTTGGAGTGTTATAATTTCTACAGTGTAGCTTTCAATCCATAGATCATTACTACTGTATCTAACTTGTCCCATATTCTAGTTGGTAGTTTATACCCTTAGCATTATTATTCATGTACATGTGTGTAATATCTGTACTTGTCCTAAATATACATAAGCAATTTTGTTTCTCATCATGTATATCTACCTCCACAGCTACATGTTGAGGATTCGAGAAGCTTATAATGATGGAAATGCAACACATTAGCACTGACAACTACTACAGATGCAGCTGTCGTCACTATAGTATCTACCTCCACAGCTACATGTTGAGGATTCGAGAAGCTTATAATGATGGAAATGCAACACATTAGCACTGACAACTACTACAGATGCAGCTGTCGTCACTATAGTACTGTTAGTGTCTTGCCTCAATCTTTAAATTAGCCAAAGAGTTGGTTATACTTAGACAACCATTTCCATTCTATTATGCCGAGTACTAAAACCTAGTCTTGTTCCACTTATATATATACATATATTAGTGTCGGAGCATGTGTCACTACTGCCCTTTTTCTTGTGATGGCTGTGATATTCTCCATTCTCAAGTTGATCTAGCCAGTATAAATACCAATTGTGCAAAATTTTGTAAAACACCACTAGTTAAGCTCAGTAAGCTATTCACCTAGCTGATGCAACTGGACGAGTTCAACAAGTTATCAGTAGGAAATGTGTATAGCGAATGAATGTGTGCTAGTATGCATGCGCGAGGTAAAGGAGTCGTGTGTGAGGTAAAGGGCCGTACGTAGCAATGTTTATACATGTAAGGGTGGTTATTGTCTATCTCCCCCCCAAGTCCGTCTTAAGGGGACTGATAGTTCTCTGTCCGTAGTGTACGACTGGTTTTGCTCCTCTCTTGCTGCGTCTCAGCGCGGCCACTGGGTTGGGGTTCTTGGGGGGGTTGATGGCGGGCGTCAAGGCCAGGGTTTTCTGGGCGGTCTGGGTGGGGCGATGAGGCGAGGTTCCGGTGCCGGCGACGGAGGCGTATGATCGTCCGTCTGTCGGGGTAGCCAGCATGGCGGGCTTGCGTCCGGTTGGCTTTGTTGATGTTGATGGTGGATGTACAGGTGTCCCCGGTGTAGTAGGGGGCAGTTTGGTCTGGGGTATCGGTTGCGGGGGCGGGAGCGGTGGGGGGGCGATCTGGGGTGGAGTAGATGGTGGTGGTATGGGAGGGGGGTATTCAATGGGGGGTGGAATATAGGTTGGTGGTATGGGAGGGGGGTATGCAATGGGAGGAGTGCCAGGCAGCGGACGGCTGAGCGGGTGAGTCGGCTGGGCTGGTTGAGTCTCCGTCTGACGACGTAGGAATCGTCTGTTCCTTGTGGTGAGGCGGCCCGATCCGTCCATCCTCACGGCATATTGGTGGTACTGGAGCACCTCCACGACCAATCCAGTTTTGTCCCACTTCGTTGGGTGGCGGCCTGTCTGATTTTGGATGAATACTCTGTCACCGCAACGAAGGGGGGAAAGGCCGTGGGTGTGTTCGTCCCAGCGTGCTCTGCCGAGGGTTTGGCGATGGGATCTGGCTTGTTGCCTCTGGTGGAGTTGTGATTCTGATGCATGGGTTTGTCGCAGCCACGTGGGGAGGCCGGGTAGTGCATCACGGATGGGGCGACCAAATACGCATTCGGCGGGTGACATCCTTGTGTCTGGGTTCGGGCTGTTGCGGTAGACCAGGAGGGCCTTGTGGAATTTGGTGGTGAGTGTGCCTCCTGGTCCTGTGTTCCCCGAAATGAGCCTCTTCATGGATTTGACCGCGGTCTCTGCTCGGTTATTGAAGTGTGGGTTATAGGCAGAGGAGGTGCGGTGGTGGATGCCCCAAGAGGTGAGGAGCTCCCTGGTGGTATGAGCGGCAAATTCTGGGCCGCCGTCTGAGGTTAGAGTGGTGGGGATGCCATAGGTGCTGAATGTCTCTCTCAGTATGGTGGCGAGGCCTGCTGCGCCGTTGGTGGCCGGTTTGGTGATTGGACAGCCAGAGTACCGGTCCACCAGCACAAGGTATGCGGGTCCTTCGTGGTGGAAGTAATCCGCACAGATGTGCTGGAAGGGGTACTCTGGCTCTTCTGGGGTGACTGACGGCATGGCAGGTTGAGAGGGGGCGTTGCCGTTGCATGCTGGGCACCTGTTCCTGGTTGCAGCGATGTCTGCGGGCATACCCGGCCAGTACAGGGAGGAGGTGGCTCTGGCAGTCATCCCGCTCGTGCCCTGGTGGGCTGCATGGAGGGTGGATAGGCAAGTTGGTCTCAGGGATGTGGGGATGATAAGTCGTTCCCCGTAGCATACCACACCGTCTACGATGGAGAGGTGTGGGAGGATTGAGAAGTAGTCCCTGATGGGGGCTGGGAGCATCTGCCTGTTGTCGGGTGTGCCTTGCTCGATATAAAACATCAGGTCCTGAAGGGTAGCGTCGGAGGCGGTGGCTGTCTGGAGGTGCTCCCAGCTGATGGGGATTGAAGAGATTGCCTTGCAGACGGCGGTGGAGAGGCCGGACTCGTCTATATGCGCAGAGGTGGTATTGGTGATGGCGCAGAGTGTGGAGGCAGGGCTGCCCGGACAGGCTGGGCTGGGGTTCGCAACATCATCGGGGAGGTGGAGCTGGGGAGGCGTCCGGGTTCCGGATGGGTGGCGTGAGAGGGCATCGCTGGTGAGGTTCTTAACGCCAGGAATGTACACCATCCGGAACCGGTACCGGAGGGTCTTCTCCTTGATGTTGCGGAGGCGTGGGTTAGGTATGTCCTCGAGGCAGCGATCCCCGAACAGTTTGAGGAGGGGCTTGTGGTCTACAGCTACCACTAGATCGCTGCACCCGAGGACGAAGTGCCGGGCTTTGTCTAAGGCATCCGCCACTGCCAGAGCCTCGCCCTCCACAGGGGCGTAGCGGGACTCTGCAGGGTGGGTAAACCTGGAACCCACAAGGGTGACGCGCCAACCCTCCCGACAACAGAGGATCTCCCGGGATGGGCACTGGCAGTGCTTCTGGAATAGCCAGTACCCTATCCCGTCTTTGCTCCAGTCTGTTGCCAGGCAGGTTGGGCGGTTTCGGTCGAATATGGCCACCCCGTCGCGAATCTTCTCTACAATCTCCGACTTGGATGCCTGGAACGCGTGGTCCAGGGCTGGTGTCCAGAGGAATGGTGAGGTGGGCTTCAGGAGGGCCCTGAATGGCAACATGGTGGCGGCGAGGGAAAATGCATAGGCGACCTGGTTCACCAAGCCGAACCAGGCGCGGATGTCCGTGATGCTTGCTGGGGTGGGGAAGTCGGTGATAGAGTTGAGGAACCTCGGAGCTGGTCGTACTTCGGAGGGGGTGATGTCGAACCCGGCAAACTCCACTCTGTCCTGGGCAAAGCGGAATATGCGCGGGTTCAGGGTGATGCCGTTCACGGCACAGATGTGGAGCCACTCAGTCGCCTGGTGGAATGCTCCCGTGATGTCGTCCGACCAAAGCAGAGCGTCGTCGATGCATTTGGTCTTCGACATCACGTTGGCGACGAGGGCATCGTACCTGGCCGTGTAGGCATCACCTGAGGCGATGTACCCCTGGGGGGCCGAGCAGTAGTGGTACCTTCCCCAGGGGGTGATGAAGGTGGTGTAATGGCGGTCAGCTTCTTTGAGGGCCACGGAGTGGTAGCCGTTCCAGGCGTCGAAGATGGTCTTTTTGGTGTTGCCTGGAACGGCTCTTGCCTGATGGAATGGGGATGGGCAGTGATGGGTCTCGCGCGTGGCGTGCTGGTTGAGTGGTTGAAGGTTGATGGTCCTCCTGAGTGACCCGTCCTTCTTGGTGCAGATGACCATACGGTGGCACCAAGTGACGGGCGTACCCAGGGGGACCTTCTCCAGCACGCCGAGGCGGACGTCCCGGTCAAGGCCGGCCTTCACCTCGTCCTGCCAATGAATTGGGATATCAATGGGGTTGTGGCAGGGTATGGGGATGGCGTTGGGGTCAATGTTGAGGGAGAGGGGGGGTCCTGACATCATGGGAAGGGGTTGATGCTCACAGACATTGAACGCACTTGCTGAGTATAAGTCCAGCAAGTGACGTTCAAGCCTGTGACGGTTGGCCTCAGTGCCAGGGAATGGCAGGGAGGTGGGTCTGACAGGGGGCGGGGCACTTGTGGGGCATGAGCAGGGTCTGGGTTGGTTATGGGAAGGTTTGCTCACCACAGGTGTCGAGGGGCTGTCCATAGTTCTGGTCTGCAGGTTCGCGACTTCAGGGGGTGGGGGCCGATTCGGGGTCGCCCATGCATCCGTGCCGTCTCTCGAAGGTGGCGTCTGCTTGCAGAGGGGAAACTCCGTGTGAATCAGTCCCAGATCGATGCAGCTGGCCAGGCTGAGATATAGTTTGGAGGCCAGGTCGCTGAAGTATACCATCTGCCGCGTTTCACGGCCTGAGTGGGTGGATATTCTGAGGAGAGCGGCACCCTTGATGGGGAGGGGGTTGCCACTGGCGGAGCTCATGAGGAGCGTGGCCGGGACCAGGTCGTGGTCAGTAAGGAGCAGTTCCTTCATGAGGGTTGGGCCTGCCAGACAGCTCTGGCACCCCGTGTCAGCTAGGGCTGTGGTGGCGATATTGTGCCTTTCTACCCTGAGGGTGTGGCCGTGGGCCCTGAAATCCTCTCGGTGGGACGAGACTCTCACCTCCATGTTGGGTTGGGGCGGGGAGCGGCGTTGGGTCCAGGTCATGGTGCTGGAGTCCCACGATTGGTGTGGTAGCGATCCCTCGGTCATGGTTGCCACTGTCTCGGAGATCGCGCTCTCTTGCTCCGCCTGTCTCGACCAGCACATCTGTGCGTAGTGGTGTTGTCTACCACAGGAGCAAGTGGAGCCAAAGGCGGGGCATTCGAGCCTTCGCACCGCTGTCCGTTCCCTCTCACCGTGGCCTTGGTGGCCAAAGAAGCAACACACTGCCTTCGGGTTGATCTTGGGGCGGGTGGTGTTGCTGGGTTGCCCTCTGTTCTGTTGGGGCAGGTTCCGGGGTGTGTGTGTGGGAGATGGGTGAGCGGCGTTGGGTCCAGGTCTGTGTTGTCCTTGGTGTGACTGGGTTTGGCTGTCTCTGTTGGCGTCGGTACGCGCTATTGATAGCATCCCCTTGGTCATGGTCGTCACCCAATGAGTCTGTCAAGGTGGGTGTGGTGATGGTGACCGCGGACCGCTTGCCTGCGGCCCTCACCTCGACAAACCTGATTGTCTCCTCGACAGTCATGTTTTGGTTTGTGTCTTTTAGGAGA
This sequence comes from Cladorhizidae sp. MBARI D1340-BT2, assembly GCA_028752905.1. NCBI lineage: Eukaryota > Metazoa > Porifera > Demospongiae > Poecilosclerida > Cladorhizidae > Cladorhizidae sp. MBARI D1340-BT2. The sequence continues at coordinate 19,437,415 of JAQNBH010000010.1, forward strand.
TCTTCCTGAATATCTGCATCTGCCAGGCCGATGCAGAGTTGATCGGCAACTCTTTGCTCCCCTTGGCTGTTGACGACTTCACAGCCAGAGCACTTTTGTGTGAACCTGCACACCTCAGATTGGCCTCGGAGGCGGGCAGCGAACGAGCGAATGGGTTCCCCCCGGTCCTGCACCATGCGGGAGAGGGCGACCTTGGCCACTTTCGGGTTCTCCTCCCGCACTGCAAGGGCCTTGATGGCAGCGAGGAGGTCTGTCTCCGGAAAATCTTCAATGGGTAAAGGGTCCTCCGCATTGCGGGTGACGTCCCTTCTTAGCTTCGGCTCGAGGCACTCGAGCAGCTGGATGGCCACATCAGTGCCCGTTAGTCTTACTGCCATGGAGTATGCCCTCCATCTGGTGGCAAAGTAGTGCCAGGCTTCAGTGGTGCCCCCGGCCGTTATCTCTGGGCGCTTGACCGGGGTGGGCTTAGCCCGGGTCGCCTGGCTGTGGATCAGCATGTGTCCATTCAGCACGGCCGCAGTCACCACGGGGATCAACTCTGCTGGTGTCGAGAAGTCGCAGCCGGGGTATGGGCAGTCAACAGCCATTAGGCGGGTGGGCAGTAATTGGAAATATCGAACAACGGTCCCCCTCCTAACTTCTTCGGGCGGGGCTAGGTACTACCAATCACTATCGAAGCATTCGCTATACACATAGTTAAGCTCAGTAAGCTATTCACCTAGCTGATGCAACTGGACGAGTTCAACAAGTTATCAGTAGGAAATGTGTATAGCGAATGAATGTGTGCTAGTATGCATGCGCGAGGTAAAGGTGTCGTGTGTGAGGTAAAGGGTCGTACGTAGCAATGTTTATACATGTAAGGGTGGTTATTGTCTAACCACCCTCTACTCTCAGCTCCTAACTCACCCTACCTTTCTCTCTCTATATATATTAATCCAGTTACAGTCAATGCCAATTTCAGTGTCTCTCTTCTCCAGGGCTTGTCCACAGTGCATCTCAAGTCCATTTTTAGTCTATTACTAGCTTGACAAATACTGCTTGTCCATGGTTGGGTATTTTCTTGCAAACACAAATGCAACAACAGATAATTGAAGGTATGATGAAGGTAGATATCTTTTGGTGGTGAGCAGTAAATTTTTCTCAGAAGAATGAGTCTGTGGTGGATTTTTCCCTCCAAGGTGATCTACTGTTCTTGGTATATACAGCTAAAATATTAATGTAGACATTAATTATAATTTAATTACTTCTGTTAAGAAATCGTATATCGCTAGATGCAAATCGAAACCTTAGTCACTTTTACAAATAATCAAACATAGAAATATAAATGTAAATATCCACCCAGCAACCAGAGACATGCACAGTATTCTTCAAATTTAACAATATTCTTCAAATTTAACATCATATCATTTGCCTAAGGCAATAATATATAAAAAAGCACACTGATATAGAAGCCTATAACCTATTGTTTATAACAAAATGATTTCCAGGCCATAAAATCATCTAAATATGGTTGGAATACTTGTGATTATCATCTCATTTGTACTCAGTATAATTTTCTCTATAACTTTTCAAAGAAATGTTTTGCTCATCAACATGGTGGACGTGAAGACCATAGCATTCACTAAAGTAACTGGCAACATCACACAAAGCATAATTATGTAGAATAGCAATTTTTAGCTGCAATCTATAAATTTCAGCTCGAAACCATAAATTTGACCATAAATTTGAAATGAAAATTTCTGTCGATCGTTAGTAATTAGGTAACATTTTTGAAATTTAAATTGATATATATTGGCAAATAAATTATGTTATAGAAATATCAATATAGGTTACATAAAATTAATCAAGTCATATCAATTTTAATTTAAGATTTATATTTATAATGTTTTAGTCATAATTCTTTTGTCCACCAGTTAATCATCGTTTGAATAACTTCTTCAGAAAAGCTGGGATCTTCTTGATAAAGGATCGGAATTTAGTACGCTGTTGCTGGACCTGTGAAAATATAATTATATGCAAATAAACAATTGTGCCAAGAAATGTTGTTAAAACAACTACCACTAGACCCATCCAATGACCATTCCCATGCCTATTCTCATGTTAATGCTGCAATAGGAAATTAATGGATGCAGTTACGGTCTGCAAATTATATTCATACTTTCATAGCTGCAATCAACAGTAACTACATATAAGAAAATACTAGGCTAACTGTTGCAAGTATATATAATATAGACATCAATAAACTTACAGGCAGATAGTTTTCAGTAGCTCTCAAGAATTCTATCTTCTTTGCAATCCCTGACAACTTCTCGCTTGATTTTGGTGATGAGAGTGCAGATGTTGTCGTTGATATCAACATCAATTCAGTAAGATAATTGTTGAGGTTTTCACCACCATTATCAGCTTCAACACAACTGTATTTATCTTGAGTTTCAAGAGTTTCTGGTAAACATTTGAAAGTGCCTGCTGATATATCATATTTGGAAGACTGTCTCCAATTTGGTTTAAATTGGTTGCATGTTACTGGTTGCTTTGTAAAGAACGATGTATGTTTATACACCTGTAGATATAATTATGTTCATATAATATATTACACTATTGTTTATGATATACCACCATCACTGCACTGAATTTATTAAGAATGTTGCATGCCATATTTATGACTAGATATTTTTATGACTTTACTGTGGTATGTGTTTGCAGCATCTGATATGTTTGGTTTAGGGTGCAATGTTAGAGATGCAACAAAATGGTTCTAGTCTGCTCAAAGGACCTTTTGGAAGCAGTTTCACATTTGCTAAAGGCAATACATAAACTATGTGAAAAATTGAGAAGATGGCATGCAGGCACATGCAGCTACAGGTTCATTGTCGGCTATCAGATGTTTTAACCATAATTATACAGGGCCATGCTACTATTTAACTCTCACCCTGAATAAGAACATACTGGGCTAAACTTGCACTCTTTCATCCTGTCAAAAACAGAAATAAAACTTACTGGCAAATATTCTCTAGTGGCTCTCCAAATTTCTACTTCCTTTTCAAGTGCAGATAATTTCTCACATGATTGGACAGATAGAAATGCAGGAGTTTTAGTTGATGGCAGCACCAACTCTGGCAGAGAATAGGAAATCCCTGTGCAATGGTGGGCAATTGAAAAGGCATCATCAGGATTGATAACACCTTCATCACAGTTGCCTTTCTCAGTTTTTTCTGGTTTGCGAGTTAAAGGACTTTCCACAAAGTTCTTTTGATATGCAGTACCATCCTCATGACAGTTTATGCAGCACACTCTTTCACCATTCTTGTGATAATGAAGCAACTTCTGGAATATCAGCAAAGTCACCGCCATCGTCACTCCTTAATGTTCTACTGAGTGATTTTGAGTTGGTGATAGAGGGATCGAGCTCTACCTCAAAAGAAGTTCGCTCAACAAGATTGAGCTCTTCTTCAATAGATGTTCTATTGGATGTATCAAAAGTCATCGCAATTGATAACAGTACACTTGATTTTGAAAAATATCTTTGAATCAATGTTCGTACACTCGCAATAGCGTGGACGGGAGCGTAGCGTGCGTCTTTTAATACGCGTGCGCAATGTGGGCAGGCTCATGTTAATTTTTTGTCGTGTGATCTCTCCCCAATTTAGGTCGGAGGAACATGAGAACAACAATTTTGACGATAGCTTAAGCCGTAAAATGAAATTCAAAATCTGTCACAGAGTCATTCTTCTGAGAAGAACTCACCCACTCACCATCAAAATCTATTTCCTTCATCCACCAACCATTTGTTGTGGCATTTGCATGTTCAAGAATTTCCCCAGAAGTTTTCCAACTATGGATAAACAGTCTTTGTCAAGTGCTTCCTGGCTAAACATAGACTTGAGATGCACTGTGAACAAATCCTGCAGGAGATGACCACCTGTGTTGGCCCTGTCTGCAAGGTAAGCTTCTGACCTTGATGTGCACCACTAGAAAAAAAATCTCCTCATATATTAATAGAACATTAAATACTATGGTAAATTCCCTACACATGTTTAAACCTAGGGTATATGTAGTGTAAATCACCTAGGTGGGTAATTTTTTTTGGGGCAAAATATGTACCGTGGTTGCAATAGAAGATCCGGGTGTACATCTTGTACGTTGATTCAGGGCCGTAGCAACCAGTACAGCCACTCCGGTTTTGGCTGCACCAAATTTCAAGCCCAGCTATATATAATAAAATTAAAATTTAAAAATAAATAAGAGTTCGAAGTTAGAATTATGGGCACGTGGTCCATTGAGTTCGAGTCCTAAAGAACGGTCATGGCTTCTAGTTCACGAGTAGGTGATGACACTTGTGATGCCTGGAGTCCCAGTATCCAGGACCAATTTAACCCCAATTTTTCCTCTGCATGCAGCTGCATGACTAGCCATTAGTGGTTTGGGCCTACTGTTAGATGAGCGAATGTTCAGGTACTTAATAACTAAAAGATGTTCTCTTTTTTTATATACTGAATCCAAGTGATTCAGGTAAATATACAAGGTAATAGCTTTGTAGTATCTAATACAATACTTATTAGCTAAGAGCAGAGGGCTTTGAAACAAGTTATATTGATGTATATGCTTAGCCAGATTTTGCTAAGGTAGTTGTAATTGGACCTGAATGGCTCAACTCTAACCAGAAGTAACTTAGTTGGCTAGTTTCGGTAGGAGAGTTAATATTACTGCAGATCAACTCACACCACATTGGCTTGTCAGTTTTACACACTTTGTTATACAGGAGTATAGTTGTCTAAGAACAGTCCTCTAGAGTAGTAGGTGCAATTCTTCCTTTACTAAAAATAATAATGGCTACCTAGTAGGCTAAAATAATAAACGAATTTTATCTATGGCAAAGCAGTAAATGAACAGAGTCTGCCAAGGCCTCATTGAAATGCATGATGAGATACTATAAGTTTGTGTGTTTAGTGGCTGCCTCTACCTAAGCTGCACAAAAAGCAGTGCCTAACTGCGACTAGGTGCTTATTGGACAATATTATAGATCATGCATGACATTGAATGTTCTACAATTTACTTTGCATAATATTTTCAGGCTTGATGAGTAAAGAAAGAAAATAGTTATGGGAGCTGGAAGTAGGAGTTATAGTTTATTTTTAGTATCTTTAAGCCCACCATATCTACAAATTGATTTGGACGGACTTCATTGGCTAATGATGATAAAGATAATTCTTGGGACTGATACTCTTTAGACATCCCCTATGTGATGCATTTTTCTTTTTCAAGGAAAGTAGGATGGACAATTTTTAGCAAGATACCACATATACACCTAGGTTTTAAAACCAGTTAGAAAAACATTTAACCCTTTATTGTGCTCTAATCATTGGGAGGTTGAACATCTGGTATACCAGTTTGGAGTTTGTGAGTGTCATATAATCCTCTATTATGATGCACTGACCTGCATGAACTTACACTTGCTATATAAAATATGGTGTCATTGTTGTTATAAAGTGAGTTGTTGTATGGGCATATTTACAAGTTCACAGTATAAACTTCTTCTATGGTAATCCTAACCATATTCATTATTGTGAATCACTTGCATGTGCTATCAAAAAGAAATCTGCTCAAAAGTTACCTCTTTAGGGCCCAATATTTAATATAATGTGACACACACATATGCCTGACTTTGATTTCAAGTATGTGAGATTGTAACAGCAAGCATCAAGGGTGCCTTCTTCATGGCTTGAGGCTCTATCAGTTAAAAACACTATTTATATTGAAGTTAGCTCAGCAACTATAAAAGTCAACAAAACAATTTTTGTTTCTCTACCTCACTATATAGTGTTAACCCAAATGACCTTAGCACTAATTTTAGCTCTTAGTTAGCTAGAGTACCTCTGCTCAGCTCTAGTTTGGCAGGTATTGATTCTCTCTCAGAAGCACTTCCACTTTATATGTGAAAACAGCTTTTTTGGAGTGTTATAATTTCTACAGTGTAGCTTTCAATCCATAGATCATTACTACTGCATCTAACTCGTCCCATATTCTAGTTGGTAGTTTATACCCTTAGCATTATTATTCATGTACATGTGTGTAATATCTGTACTTGTCCTAAATATACATAAGCGATTTTGTTTCTCATCATGTATATCTACCTCCACAGCTACATGTTGAGGATTCGAGAAGCTTATAATGATGGAAATCCAACACATTAGCACTGACAACTACTACAGATGCAGCTGTCGTCACTATAGTACTGTTAGTGTCTTGCCTCAATCTTTAAATTAGCCAAAGAGTTGGTTATACTTAGACAACCATTTCCATTCTATTATGCCGAGTAGTCTTGTTCCACTTATATATATACATATATTAGTGTCGGAGCATGTGTCACTACTGCCCTTTTTCTTGTGATGGCTGTGATATTCTCCATTCTCAAGTTGATCTAGCCAGTATAAATACCAATTGTGCAAAATTTTGTAAAACACCACCCTCTACTCTCAGCTCCTAACTCACCCTACCTCTCTCTCTATAATATATTAATCCAGTTACAGTCAATGCCAATTTCAGTGTCTCTCTTCTCCAGGGCTTGTCCACAGTGCATTTCAAGTCCATTTTTAGTCTATTACTTCCAGTATGAGCTTGACAAATACTGCTTGTCCATGGTTGGGTATTTTCTTGCAAACACAAATGCAACAACAGATATTTGAAGGTATGGTATGATGAAGGTAGATATCTTTTGGTGGTGAGTAGTAAATTTTTCTCAGAAGAATGAGTCTGTGGTGGATTTTTCCCTCCAAGGTGATCTACTGTTCTTGGTACAGCTAAAATATTAATGTAGACATTAATTATAATTTAATTACTTCTGTTAAGAAATCGTATATCGCTAGATGCAAATCAAAACCTTAGTCACTTTTACAAATAATCAAACATAGAAATATAAATGTAAATATCCACCCAGCAACCAGAGACATGCACAGTATTCTTCAAATTTAACAATATTCTTCAAATTTAACATCATATCATTTGCCTAAGGCAATAATATATAAAAAAGCACACTGATATAGAAGCCTATAACCTATTGGTTATAACAAAATGATTTCCAGGCCATAAAATCATCTAAATATGGTTGGAATACTTGTGATTATCATCTCATTTGTACTCAGTATAATTTTCTCTATAACTTTTCAAAGAAATGTTTTGCTCATCAACATGGTGGACGTGAAGACCATAGCATTCACTAAAGTAACTGGCAACATCACACAAAGCATAATTATGTAGAATAGCAATTTTTAGCTGCAATCTATAAATTTCAGCTCGAAACCATAAATTTGACCATAAATTTGAAATGAAAATTTCTGTCGATCGTTAGTAATTAGGTAACATTTTTGAAATTTAAATTGATATATATTGGCAAATAAATTATGTTATAGAAATATCAATATAGGTTACATAAAATTAATCAAGTCATATCAATTTTAATTTAAGATTTATATTTATAATGTTTTAGTCATAATTCTTTTGTCCACCAGTTAATCATCGTTTGAATAACTTCTTCAGAAAAGCTGGGATCTTCTTGATAAAGGATCGGAATTTAGTACACTGTTGCTGGACCTGTGAAAATATAATTATATGCAAATAAACAATTGTGCCAAGAAATGTTGTTAAAACAACTACCACTAGACCCATCCAATGACCATTCCCATGCCTATTCTCATGTTAATGCTGCAATAGGAAATTAATGGATGCAGTTACGGTCTGCAAATTATATTCATACTTTCATAGCTGCAATCAACAGTAACTACATATAAGAAAATACTAGGCTAACTGTTGCAAGTATATATAATATAGACATCAATAAACTTACAGGCAGATAGTTTTCAGTAGCTCTCAAGAATTCTATCTTCTTTGCAATCCCTGACAACTTCTCGCTTGATTTTGGTGATGAGAGTGCAGATGTTGTCGTTGATATCAACATCAATTCAGTAAGATAATTGTTGAGGTTTTCACCACCGTTATCAGCTTCAACACAACTGTATTTATCTTGAGTTTCAAGAGTTTCTGGTAAACATTTGAAAGTGCCTGCTGATATATCATATTTGGAAGACTGTCTCCAATTTGGTTTAAATTGGTTGCATGTTACTGGTTGCTTTGTAAAGAACGATGTATGTTTATACACCTGTAGGTATAATTATGTTCATATAATATATTACACTATTGTTTATGATATACCACCATCACTGCACTGAATTTATTAAGAATGTTGCATGCCATATTTATGACTAGATATTTTTATGACTTTACTGTGGTATGTGTTTGCAGCATCTGATATGTTTGGTTTGGGGTGCAATGTTAGAGATGCAACAAAATGGTTCTAGTCTGCTCAAAGGACCTTTTGGAAGCAGTTTCACATTTGCTAAAGGCAATACATAAACTATGTGAAAAATTCTGAGAAGATGGCATGCAGGCACATGCAGCTACAGGTTCATTGTCGGCTATCAGATGTTTTAACCATAATTATACAGGGCCATGCTACTATTTAACTCTCACCCTGAATAAGAACATACTGGGCTAAACTTGCACTCTTTCATCCTGTCAAAAACAGAAATAAAACTTACTGGCAAATATTCTCTAGTGGCTCTCCAAATTTTTACTTCCTTTTCAAGTGCAGATAATTTCTCACATGATTGGACAGATAGAAATGCAGGAGTTTTAGTTGATGGCGGCACCAACTCTGGCAGAGAATAGGAAATCCCTGTGCAATGGTGGGCAATTGAAAATGCATCATCAGGATTGATAACACCTTCATCACGTTGCCTTTCTCAGTTTTTTCTGGTTTGTGATTAAAGGACTTTCCACAAAGTTCTTTAGATATGCAGTACCATCCTCATGACAGTTTATGCAGCATACTCTTTCACCATTCTTGTGATACGAAGCAACTTCTGGAATATCAGCAAAGTCACCGCCATCGTCACTCCTTAATGTTCTACTGAGTGATTTTGAGTTGGTGATAGAGGGATCGAGCTCTACCTCAAAAGAAGTTCGCTCAACAAGATTGAGCTCTTCTTCAATAGATGTTCTATTGGATGTATCAAAACTCATCGCAATTGATAACAGTACACTTGATTTTGAAAAATATCTTAGAATCAATGTTCGTACACTCGCAATAGTGTGGACGGGAGCGTAGCATGCGTCTTTTAATATGCGTGCGCAATGTGGGCAGGCTCATGTTAATTTTTTGTCGTGTGATCTCTCCCCAATTTAGGTCAGAGGAACGCGAGAACAACAATTTTGACGATAGCTTAAGCCGTAAAATGAAATTCAAAATCTGTCACAGAGTCATTCTTGAGAAGAACTCACCAACTCACCATCAAAATCTATTTCCTTCATCCTCCAACCATTTGTTGTGGCATTTGCATGTTCAAGAATTTCCCCAGAAGTTTTCCAACTATGGATAAACAGTCTTTGTCAAGTGCTTCCTGGCTAAACATAGACTTGAGATGCACTGTGAACAAATCCTGGAGGAGATGACCGCCTGTGTTGGCCCTGTCTGTAAGGTTTGCCAAGGTAAGCTTCTGACCTTGATGTGCACCACTAGGATGCATAGAACATTAAATAGTATGGTAAATTCCCTACATATGTTTAAACCTAGGGTATATGTAGTGTAAATCACCTAGGTGGGTCATTTTTTTTGCAAAATATGTGCAATAGAAGATCCGGGTGTACATCTTGTACGTTGATTCAGGGCCGTAGCAACCAGTACAGCCGCTCCGGTTTTGGCTGCACCAAATTTCAAGCCCAGCTATATATAATAAAATTAAAATTTAAAAATAAGTAAGAGTTCGAAGTTAGAATTATAATTATAGGCACGTGGTCCATTAAGTTCGAGTCCTAAAGAAAGGTCATGGCTTCTAGTTCACGAGTAGGTGATGACACTTGTGATGCCTGGAGTCCCAGTATCCAGGACCAATTTAACCCCAATTTTTCCTCTGCATGCAGCTGCATGACTAGCCATTAGTGGTTTGGGCCTACTGTTAGATGAGCGAATGTTCAGGTACTTAATAACTAAAAGATGTTTCTCTTTTTTTATATACTGAATCCAGGTGATTCAGGTAAATATACAAGGTAATAGCTTTGTAGTATCTAATACAATACTTATTAGCTAAGAGCAGAGGGCTTTGAAACAAGTTATATAGATGTATATGCTTAGCCAGAATTTGCTAAGGTAGTTGTAATTGGACCTGAATGGCTCAACTCTAACCAGAAGTAACTAAGTTGGCTAGTTTCGGTAGGAGAGTTAATATTACTGCAGATCAACTCACACCACATTGGCTTGTCAGTTTTACACACTTTGTTATACAGGAGTATAGTTGTTTAAGAACAGTCCTCTAGAGCAGTAGGTGCAATTCTTCCTTTACTAAAAATAATAATGGCACCTAGTAGGATTAAAGGGCTAAAATAATAAACGAATTTTATCTATGGCAAAGCAGTAAATGAACAGAGTCTGCCAAGGCCTCATTGAAATGCATGATGAGATACTATAAGTTTGTGTGTTTAGTGGCTGCCTCTACCTAAGCTGCACAAAAAGCAGTGCCTAACTGCGACTAGGTGCTTATTGGACAATATTATAGATCATGCATGACATTGAATGTTCTACAATTTACTTTGCATAATATTTTCAGGCTTGATGAGTAAAGAAAGAAAATAGTTATGGGAGCTGGAAGTAGGAGTTATAGTTTATTTTTAGTATCTTTAAGCCCACCATATCTACAAATTGATTTGGACGGACTTCATTGGCTAATGATGATAAAGATAATTCTTGGGACTGATACTCTTTAGACATCCCCTATGTGATGCATTTTTCTTTTTCAAGGAAAGTAGGATGGACAATTTTTAGCAAGATACCACATATACACCTAGGTTTTAAAACCAGTTAGAAAAACATTTAACCCTTTATTGTGCTCTAATCATTGGGAGGTTGAACATCTGGTATACCAGTTTGGAGTTTGTGAGTGTCATATAATCCTCTATTATGATGCACTGACCTGCATGAACTTACACTTGCTATATAAAATATGGTGTCATTGTTGTTATAAAGTGAGTTGTTGTATGGGCATATTTACAAGTTCACAGTATAAACTTCTTCTATGGTAATCCTAACCATATTCATTATTGTGAATCACTTGCATGTGCTATCAAAAAGAAATCTGCTCAAAAGTTACCTCTTTAGGGCCCAATATTTAATATAATGTGACACACACATATGCCTGACTTTGATTTCAAGTATGTGAGATTGTAACAGCAAGCATCAAGGGTGCCTTCTTCATGGCTTGAGGCTCTATCAGTTAAAAACACTATTTATATTGAAGTTAGCTCAGCAACTATAAAAGTCAACAAAACAATTTTTGTTTCTCTACCTCACTATATAGTGTTAACCCAAATGACCTTAGCACTAATTTTAGCTCTTAGTTAGCTAGAGTACCTCTGCTCAGCTCTAGTTTGGCAGGTATTGATTCTCTCTCAGAAGCACTTCCACTTTATATGTGAAAACAGCTTTTTTGGAGTGTTATAATTTCTACAGTGTAGCTTTCAATCCATAGATCATTACTACTGCATCTAACTTGTCCCATATTCTAGTTGGTAGTTTATACCCTTAGCATTATTATTCATGTATATACATGTGTGTAATATCTGTACTTGTCCTAAATATACATAAGCAATTTTGTTTCTCATCATGTATATCTACCTCCACAGCTACATGTTGAGGATTCGAGAAGCTTATAATGATGGAAATCCAACACATTAGCACTGACAACTACTACAGATGCAGCTGTCGTCACTATAGTACTGTTAGTGTCTTGCCTCAATCTTTAAATGGTTATACTTAGACAACCATTTCCATTCTATTATGCCGAGAACTAAAACCTAGTCTTGTTCCACTTATATATATACATATATTAGTGTCGGAGCATGTGTCACTACTTCCCTTTTTCTTGTGATGGCTGTGATATTCTCCATTCTCAAGTTGATCTAGCCAGTATAAATACCAATTGTGCAAAATTTTGTAAAACACCACCCTCTACTCTCAGCTCCTAACTCACCCTACCTTTCTCTCTATAATATATTAATCCAGTTACAGTCAATGCCAATTTCAGTGTCTCTCTTCAGGGCTTGTCCACAGTGCATCTCAAGTCCATTTTTAGTCTATTACTTCCAGTATGAGCTTGACAAATACTGCTTGTCCATGGTTGGGTATTTTCTTGCAAACACAAATGCAACAACAGATATTTGAAGGTATGGTATGATGAAGGTAGATATCTTTTGGTGGTAGTAAATCTTTCTCAGAAAAATGAGTCTGTGGTGGATTTTTCCCTCCAAGGTGATCTACTTTTCTTGGTACAGCTAAAATATTAATGTAGACATTAATTATAATTTAATTACTTCTGTTAAGAAATCGTATATCGCTAGATGCAAATCGAAACCTTAGTCACTTTTACAAATAATCAAACATAGAAATATAAATGTAAATATCCACCCAGCAACCAGAGACATGCACAGTATTCTTCAAATTTAACAATATTCTTCAAATTTAACATCATATCATTTGCCTAAGGCAATAATATATAAAAAAGCACACTGATATAGAAGCCTATAACCTATTGGTTATAACAAAATGATTTCCAGGCCATAAAATCATCTAAATATGGTTGGAATACTTGTGATTATCATCTCATTTGTACTCAGTATAATTTTCTCTATAACTTTTCAAAGAAATGTTTTGCTCATCAACATGGTGGACGTGAAGACCATAGCATTCACTAAAGTAACTGGCAACATCACACAAAGCATAATTATGTAGAATAGCAATTTTTAGCTGCAATCCATAAATTTCAGCTCCAAACCATAAATTTGACCATAAATTTGAAATGAAAATTTCTGTCTATCGTTAGTAATTAGGTAACATTTTTGAAATTTAAATTGATATATATTGGCAAATAAATTATGTTATAGAAATATCAATATAGGTTACATAAAATTAATCAAGTCATATCAATTTTAATTTAATATTTATATTTATAATGTTTTAGTCATAATTCTTTTGTCCACCAGTTAATCATCGTTTGAATAACTTCTTCAGAAAAGCTGGGATCTTCTTGATAAAGGATCGGAATTTAGTACGCTGTTGCTGGACCTGTGAAAATATAATTATATGCAAATAAACAATTGTGCCAAGAAATGTTGTTAAAACAACTACCACTAGACCCATCCAATGACCATTCCCATGCCTATTCTCATGTTAATGCTGCAATAGGAAACTAATGGATGCAGTTACGGTCTGCAAATTATATTCATACTTTCATAGCTGCAATCAAAGCTGCAATCAATAGTAACTACATATAAGAAAATACTAGGCTAACTGTTGCAAGTATATATAATATAGACATCAATAAACTTACAGGCAGATAGTTTTCAGTAGCTCTCAAGAATTCTATCTTCTTTGCAATCCCTGACAACTTCTCGCTTGATTTTGGTGATGAGAGTGCAGATGTTGTCGTTGATATCAACATCAATTCAGTAAGATAATTGTTGAGGTTTTCACCACCGTTATCAGCTTCAACACGACTGTATTTTTCTTGAGTTTCAAGAGTTTCTGGTAAACATTTGAAAGTGCCTGCTGATATATCATATTTGGAACACTGTCTCCAATTTGGTTTAAATTGGTTGCATGTTACTGGTTGCTTTGTAAAGAACGATGTATGTTTATACACCTGTAGATATAATTATGTTCATATAATATATTACACTATATTGTTTATGATATACTACCATCACTGCACTGAATTTATTAAGATTGTTGCATGCCATATTTATGACTAGATATTTTTATGACTTTACTGTGGTATGTGTTTGCAGCATCTGATATGTTTGGTTTAGGGTGCAATGTTAGAGATGCAACAAAATGGTTCTAATCTGCTCAAAGGACCTTTTGGAAGCAGTTTCACATTTGCTAAAGGCAACTAAACTATGTAAAAAATTCTGAGAAGATGGCATCCAGGCACATGCAGCTACAGGTTCATTGTCGGCTATCAGATGTTTTAACCATAATTATACAGGGCCATGCTACTATTTAACTCTCACCCTGAATAAGAACATACTGGGCTAAACTTGCACTCTTTCATCCTGTCAAAAACAGAAATAAAACTTACTGGCAAATATTCTCTAGTGGCTCTCCAAATTTCTACTTCCTTTTCAAGTGCAGATAATTTCTCACATGATTGGACAGATAGAAATGCAGGAGTTTTAGTTGATGGCAGCACCAACTCTGGCAGAGAATAGGAAATCCCTGTGCAATGGTGGGCAATTGAAAATGCATCATCAGGATTGATAACACCTTCATCACAGTTGCCTTTCTCAGTTTTTTCTGGTTTGTGAGTTAAAGGACTTTCCACAAAGTTCTTTTGATATGCAGTACCATCCTCATGACAGTTTATGCAGCACACTCTTTCACCATTCTTGTGATATGAAGCAACTTCTGGAATATCAGCAAAGTCACCTCCATCGTCACTCCTTAATGTTCTACTGAGTGATTTTGAGTTGGTGATAGAGGGATCGAGCCCTACCTCAAAAGAAGTTCGCTCAACAAGATTGAACTCTTCTTCAATAGATGTTCTATTGGATGTATCAAAACTCATCGCAATTGATAACAGTACACTTGATTTTGAAAAATATCTTTGAATCAATGTTCGTACACTCGCAATAGCGTGGACGGGAGCGTAGCGTGCGTCTTTTAATACGCGTGCGCAATGTGGGCAGGCAATATTTTGTCGTGTGATCTCTCCCCAATTTAGGTCGGAGGAACGTGAGAACAATAATTTTGACGATAGCTTAACTCATTACCTAGCATTATAAATATAGAAAATTTCAACAAATTTGACCCTTTCCTAAATGACTATATCTTTGAAACCAAAGGGAATTAGTATAGGCAATATATATATCATGTGATACTGCATGATCTAAATTTTACATTTCTTACATTATAGTTACCATAGCAATGATAAATATCGCATAACTTTGACCACATTTTGAAAGGAGGCATGGAGTCTTGAGTAGCAGGTTCAGCATCTTCTTGAACAAAGCTAGAGTCCAGTAACTGAGTGAGAAGAAGCAACTTCTGCTACTCCCAGAGAGTTCATATATTCTGGCACTTCTCGATCTCCATCCACGCTTTCTTTCTGTTCAAATTCACTCCACTCATCGTCACTCTCCAGGAAGGCTATCACTTCTTTAGCCGTGAACCAAATTATATTCATACTTTCATAGCTGTAATCAATAGTAACTACATATAAGAAAATACTAGGCTAACTGTTGCAAGTATTTATATATATAAACTTTCTTGAGACGCCAATAATTTAAATACAGGAAATGCTATAATACTGGACTCCATGATATTCACAGCTTTTAGGTAAAAAAAATTCCCCACACGTTCATCACATTAAAAAAGTCATTTGCTACTGTAGCACGTGCCATGTACTCAAGCATTGTTGTTGGTGTTGAATAGATCCATAATAAATATGGAACTCTATATATATAATGCTGATTTGTTAATACAGGCGCACTAACAAATTTTTGTAATTTTTTTAATTATCACGAAGCTAGTATTATACACATAATAATAACAATATAAGTTTCAGTAAAACTTGAAGGATTCTCTTTAAATATGCTTTTGGTTTTTATTGCAAACACATTGACTAAAATACTTCGATCTTCATCAGGTAAAAAAAGCAATGCAAAGCATCCACACTTGCTTGCAGCACAATACACACATGTTGTTTTCATTTTATGATCAGACTTGATGTAAACAGAAGTATAAAAACAAAAAAAAATCTTCAAAAAGCGTCTTAAATGGATTTGATGTCAGCTGAAAGTAATCACAGATGTTTTAATGTTCATAGATAAGTATATGCCAATGCTCGTTGACACATCAACCTTTCTCCCTTCTTCACTTTCTATTGTTCTCCTCTATCTTGCATGGTCTTCTCCATTTACATTGTCCTCTTCATCTTCCTCCATCTAGTCTTCTTACTCATTCCCCAACCCTTTCCTCCTTCTCCTCTATGCCTCTATCACTGCCTCCTCTTACTTCATCTCCTTCATCTCACTCTATGCCTGTGTCTGTTAATGAGGTGATCCATGGGTTTTCAACATTGTTGGTTGGTGTTATATGCATGTATGTGTCTGTGCTGATGCCAAATACATAGGATGACGTTGTTTATTAGAGTATTGCCACTGCATGATATGATGTTTGGAAATTTGGCCTAGTTCGTGACTAATTTAACCAGTTCACATTAGGCATAGACAATACTTTTGCTGCACTTATCAGCAGTATGTTGAAATCTAGAAAAAAAATTGCTCTTCCTCTAGACTATTTGTTGTGATAGCCGAGCCTGCAAGGGATTTAGCAACCCTGGTGCTATAAAGTTCTTATTGGTCACCTTTCCTAAGTACTTATTGAAGACATTGTGTGTTCATATGCTATTTATGAGTGTCTCAGTCTGCGTATTGTCTCTCCCTTTCTCTTGAAGGATTGATTTTTTGAGGCTTAAATAAACACCTCTATTGTGTGTCTATAATTTCAATAATATATGTTGCTGTGTACTTTCATGAGAATTTGTGATAGCTAGCTACTAGATTATTTGCAGTGCAAGAATTGAATAACTAGTTAGATGCAGCTCTACCTTTTCTCGTGATCTATTGGTAGAAAAAAAAGTCAACAAATGAAAAATAATTACATAGCTAGTGAGTGAATATTTAGTGTACAGGAATTGCATTGGTTTCATAATGCATGGTCATGGTGCACAAGACTTCTGGTGATTGATGTGCCAAAGTTCTGAGGTGTAGGTGCACATACTTTGTGATTATTGTTTGTATCTTACTCAATTCATCCGAGAGACAAGATGTAAAGTCACTACATGCAATAAAAAAATATCAGCACTAAGGGTAGATAATGAATGAGTTGGTAAGTATGAGTTGGTAATAGAGAAGTTTGTGGTGTAGGGAGTGAAAATTTGCAAAACATAAATGATACAGGAGAGGGATGAAGCATGTTTTTCCTTCGTTCTTGTGGATGATCTTCAAATGCATATCACATCTAATTAGTGTGGGGGTCGAGACTGAAGTAATGACCCCTTTTGGTGCTGCTGCCACCAGTCTTAGACTGTCGTAACTAACCCTAGAAGCCAGAGAAGTTTAGGCTTTTAATTTCAGTGCTGATTAGGATTTCGGATTGTGAGTCTAATAAGCAATAGATAGTCCTGGCAGCTGGGCTTAAATACCCATGCTGCCAGGAAGTAATTAAGGTGAATTCCAAGTGGGTGGTCAACATACACAGACAAGACACAAATGTATTGCATACAGGTAGGTTCAGGTAAGTCAATATAAATAGATAATTAAGCGTCAGGCAGATAGGTTCTAATGTGTTAACCATTAATGCTCTATCATTATCTCCTTATTAGGTCTTCTCCATCGGGGTGCTGGTGAACCTTGCTAGGTGTACGTCCTGCGTGGGATGGCTCTGCTGGTGCTGTATGTGGAGGGTGGACCTCTACATCCCCCCCTTCTAAGACTGTTGCCGTTCCTGATGAGCCTGTCCCCTCCCAGTCCTGTCGACTGAGTCCATCTGCATTCGAATGGTCTGATCCTGGTCGGAATTTCACTGTGAATGTGTAGAGCTGGAGTGCCAACGCCCACCGCAGCAAGCGTCCATTGAGCTTGCCGGAGTTACGTAGGGCTGCTAGGGCGCGATGATACGTCACCAGTGTGAAATTGCGTCCCAGCAGATGGATGGCAAAGTGGTCTATCGCCCTAACCACTGCCAGACACTCCAGCTCAGTGACCGTGTAGTTTTTCTCCGCTGAAGATAGCTGTTTGGAGTAATAGGCCACTGGGCTCTCCTCATTGTCCCTCATGATGGACAGCACTGCTCCTACTCCTTCCATGGAGGCATCAGTTTGTACTAGGAGTTGGTCCTGTTCCCTAGGCAGTGTTAATGTGTGCTCGCATGATAAGGCATTGGCCAAGTAAACAAAGGCATCGCTCATAGATTCCCCCCACACTATCTTAACAGGGGATCCCTTTTTCAGGGCTCCGAACAAGGGGCTAGCCCGCCGGGAAAAATCGGGCACGAATCGCCGGTAGTAGCCAGCTGTCCCCAGGAATGCCCTCAACCCTTTTTGAGTGGTTGGTCTAACATAATCCTTCATCGCTCTAACTCTTACTTCGGGCACCCTCACTTTACCCATGCCAACGTGATGCCCCAGATACTCTAACGATCGGGCACCCCACACACACTTCTGGGGGTTGGCCGTCAGTCCTGCCACTCTAAGGGCATCTAGCACTGCTCGTATGTGATCCATATGAGTCTTCCAATTGGGTGAGAAAATTATTACATCGTCTATGTACGCCGCGCTACATTCCGGAAGGTGAGAGAGTATGTTCAGCATACATCTCTGAAATGCAGCGAGCGCATTCTTGAGCCCAAAGGGCATTCGCTTGAATGCAAATTTTCCCCAAGGGGAACAAAAGGCTGTCTTGTCCTGCGAGTCTGTTGACAGAGGCACCTGGTAAAACCCTTTATTTAAATCCACTTTGGATAGCCAAGTTGCTTCTGCCACTTGGTTTAAAAGGTCCTCAATGCAGGGCATCTGAAAGGGATCGTTAATTGTGACCTCATTGAGATGCCTGTAATCTATACAGAGTCGTATTCTATTTGTTCCCTTCTTCCGTACGGGTACCATGGGAGACGTCCAAGGACTTTTCGAAGGGACTATTATGCCCTCTTCCACCAAACCTTATATCTCCTCCCTTAGTTGTTTAGCCATGCCTGGTGCAATACGGTAAGATGGGGACCTGATAGGGTAACAATCCTTTACCAGGATCTCAGCAATCTCATTCTTGGCTAGGCCCAGCTCTGTTGTCACTATGTCCGGGTATTCAACAAGAACATCTCTTAACTCCCTCTGCTGAGCATCGGCCAGATAAGGATCTCCCATCCGTACTTTACCAACTGGCTCATATATCTCCTCCTCGTCTGCTACCACCACCCTAAATAGGTTAGCTTTTGGTTCAACCCACTTTTTAAGGCGGTTTATGTGTACAGTCTGTTTTGTATATCTTTTACCAGGAATTGATATCACATAGTTGCATTCTGACATTTTGGCAAGTACTTCAAATGGACCTTCCCAGATACTGTGTAGCTTACTGGTTAGGCCGGGTGTGTGACATAGGACTAACTTACCAGGCTCTAGTTGCCTGGGCTGTGTGTTAAGGTCATAGACTTCTTTAGCTTTCCTCTTAGCTATCATCTCCTGACTGTTTGCGACCTTAAACGATTCTTCCAACCTCTTCCTCAGCTCACACACCCATCCTTGTGATGACTGATAGCTAATTTCTCCCGCAATCCAACCATCTTTTATGGTTTCTAACGGCCCTCTCATAGTCTTCCCGTGAACTAACTGATATGGGGAGTAACCAGTAACCATGTGGGGAGTCGCCCTATAGGCCAAGAGACAGTACTTCAACAACTTATCCCACTGGCCCTGGCCCTTGCTATCTTCCTGAGCATCTGTTTCAGACAACAGTGCCACCTTTCCAGGACACCGTTGCTCTGGGGGTGGTAAGGAGTCGTTTTCAACTGCTTAATATTCAGTAGGTTACAGAGGCTTTTCATCACCTTACTGAGAAATACCGACCCTTGGTCAGACAAAAGCTCGACGGGTGTACCAGTGTGGCTGATTACCTCCATTAATCCCTCAGCCACACTTTCAGAGTCCACCCGTCTGAGTGGAATAGCATAGGGGAACCTGGACCCAAGACACATCACCGTGAGAATATATGAAAACCCTGTCTTTGTCCTAGGCATCTTTCCCACTATGTCCCAAGCCGTATGGCTCAGCAATGATTGGGGTAGTAAACATGGGCACTTTCTGGGATAACTGTCTGCCCATTTTTTGACATTCAGGACAACTGGTGCAACATTCTTTAATGTCCTGTTTTATACCTGGCCAGGTGAAGTGCTCAGTAAGGTTGGGCCTCATTTTGTTGTGGCTAAAGTGACCTGCCACCAACCCTCTGTGACTAAGGTCCAACAAGTGCTGCCTTCTTTGTTTGGGCACCACTACCCTTACCAGTTCCCTGCCAAGATCGGTAGCCTTCACGTGAACTAACACCCCATTGTCCATGCAATACCCTTCTTCACCATTCCCTGCCTTCTTCCAACAGTCCTTCAGCGATCCATCTTTCTGCTGCTGGGCTACCAGGCTGGCTAACCCCTCCCTGCTGTTACCCAGTGAAGGGGCAGGCAACCAACTATTACTACTTCCCTCATCCCCGGCAAGACTATCTTCCTCTACCAAGTCCGAAGGCACCAACAATTTAGCTTCCTCTACCTCTTCCGAAGGCTCCAACCCCTTTTCTTCCTCTTCATTTCCTTTCTCAACCACTATACCAACTTCCTCTTCTGCACTCGCGGATGCTTCTCCTTCCATAGGAAGGCTGACACTAGACCCAACCGACCCTGGCTGTGCCTCTTTAGGCGTTGCCTCTTTAGGTGTTTCCACCTTACCTAATGGCATTATAGTGGCACCTGAATTGACTGTTGCTTCATTGTCTTCGGTTTCCTGCTTTTGTTTGCTTTTACTCTGTGCTCTGGTAAGGGCACCTAGGGTATGACTTCCTTTCTCTCCTTTAACCAATACCCAGTTCCTCACAGCCTTGTGGTCTGTCCCTAGTGGTACATACTTGGCCTCTTTGTCTACAACAAAAACAGTCATTTGTTGGGCTATTCCATCTACCTGAATAGTTACCTCAGCTGTTCTCAACACTTCAACTGTCCCATTAGCCAACCTAGCACTTTCTTTCCCTGTGTAGCTAACTTCAGCTATGTAACGGGCAGGGACGGCTGACCGATTGGCCCCCGTGTCTAGCCATATTTTACATGACTTTCCCTCTATTTTACTCTGCTTACACAATTCCGTGAGAGCTTCAGACTCCTCCCCATTGGATTGAATGCTACTGAGTTTGTTCTTTAACTTGGGACAACTCCTTTTGTAATGCCCCACCTCTTTACAATAATGACAAGTAAAACTGGGGGTTGAGCCATTGGCTCCCTGGTTTCCACCAGCCACTACCTTTGGCCCACCCCCAAACCGCCCAGCAAGATCACCCCCGTCCTTACCCTTACTTAGGGACCCACCTGTCTCCATAGTGTTGGGGTGCTCCTGGGTTCTCTTCATCCACGGTTTTGTGCTGATCTTCTCTCGCAGCAGCATTCGGGTCCTTGCTGTGAAGGGTCTTGATTCCCAGCTGGCCTCCAACTCTGCTATAAGCTGATCCACTGTCTGAGCATCCTTGTCTCTAACCCGTGGCACACCTCGGCTGAATAATGGAATGTCACAACTCCTAGAAACAATTCCTTCGCGAAGTCTTTTTCCGATGAGAGGTCTTTTGCCAATCGCAGGATGTTTCTGTATATCGGCGCCAAAAAACTTCGTGGTGACTGGTTGTCCCCAGGCTTTGAAGTCTACATCTGTCGCCTGGCCTTTCCCTTTGTGTGTCCCAATTGTTCGAGAAGATTCAACTTGATCGCTTGATACTCGATCGTTAAGTCCAGATCCATCATGACTTCCAATATCCTCCCTGAAGCTTGTTTTCAGAGAATAGCTGGCCACTCCCCTTCCGGGACCACACCTTCTCGCATATCGAGTTCGAATGATGATAGGTAAGCCTCTGGATCTGTAGCTTGATCGAACTTTTGTAAGGATGACAGGGCCAAACGCCTTTTGCGTTCCAGTTCCTTGGATGATGTCTCCGCTGTCCTTATTGCCTCGAATCTTGCTTCTTCCGACTTGGTTCTTGCCTCGTATCTTTCCCTTTCAATTTTCATAAGTCCTTCCTTTCTTTTTCTTCCATTTCTCTCTTTCGTTTTTGTTCTTCGTGTTGTCTTGCTTCCCTTTCCAACACCATTGAATTCATGAGGAGGGTCAAGGACTTCTGCAGTGCCTCCATCGAGTCAGCACTGGCAACGTTGCAGATTCGGCTATCTCCTCTTCTTCCCCCTCCCTTCTTTTCTCCGTCTTGGAGCGCATCTGTCTTGCATTATGGGGTTCTTCCTCCATATTGGCCCTTTATGAGAGAGAGAAAACGAGTAAATTTAAATATGTTCCTTACTAATGACGGTTCCTGGTTCGTGTTTTGCGGGTTGTAGTTGCTTGCCACCACCGCTGCCACCATGTGGGGGTCTAGACTGAAGTAATGACCCCTTTTGGTGCTGCTGCCACCAGTCTTAGACGTCTCCTACTGTCGTAACTAACCCTGGAAGCCAGAGAAGTTTAGGCTTTTAATTTCAGTGCTGATTAGGATTTCGGATTGTGAGTATAAGCAATAGATAGTCCTGGCAGCTGGGCTTAAATACCCATACTGCCAGGAAGTAATTAAGGTGAATTCCAAGTGGGTGGTCAACATACACAGACAAGACACAAATGTATTGCATACAGGTAGGTTCAGGTAAGTCAATATAAATAGATAATTAAGCGTCAGGCAGATAGGTTCTAATGTGTTAACTATTAATGCTCTATCATTATCTCCTTATTAGGTCTTCTCCATCGGGGTGCTGGTGAACCTTGCTAGGTGTGCGTCCTGCGTGGGCTGGCTCTGCTGGTGCTGTATGTGGAGGGTGGACCTCTACAATTAGCACTACAGAAAAGACTATAAAATGTGTATATTCTGTATATTTTATAATTTCTAAATTATAATCTAATTAGATGGAGTTGGCATGAAATAATAGGTCAACATGGGATATTGTAAATAAGAATATGCTATCATGCAAAAGCTACCTATGTAGCTGTACTTTCAGGAAATACAAAGGTGAATTATTATTAGGTTGTATATCGGAAACCTTTTATTAAATAATATTCTTTAGTATAAAAGGATATTAAAATGGTATCAGCCAAAAAAAATGTTGTAGACTGACAGTTGGTATCACAAAGTAGAAAGCCAAAGGGAAGGTGATCTTAATGTAAGTGAGATGAACACACATTATGCTGCTACATTCTATATGCAAGAGTTCTATTTATTTATTGATTGATTGTTTATATGGTATGTGCATATGGTTATAAAGGAGGTGTGTGTGCTGCAGGTGGTTGTATCATATGAGTGTGCATGATCATAATAATTTATTGGCATGTGTGCATGTTTGTGTGTATGTGTGTCTGTGTCATGTGTTTTTTTTGGTCTGTGAGCAAATATATCTGTGTGTAAATGTGTGAGCAAATGTGAGTGATTGTATGCTGTCATAAGAACATTGGAGTATGTATGTCCATTTTATGTGTCGGTGTGCATGTTTTTGTGTATGAGCACAAGTATGTTGGTGTGCAGGGTCCTCTTCCATAAACAGAGTGGAAAATGATGAAGGAAAACAATAATATCCCATTAATACACCATATTCCATTGCATATATTGGTGCTATCTCTGAGTGACTATATAAGGTAGAGATAAAAAGACCAATACACACACACACTCAAATACCCACTCACAGAAGAGTTCATGGTTTACCCAAAAATAAGTCAGAACTAATTTAATGCTGGTCAACCACAATTAATTTTGCCTTTAAAATCAACTTGAGTTTTGCCTTAATGCTTGTGAGTGGTGTTGACAATTTTATGCACGCTCATGACAACATTGACATGTTATATATTTCTGGTGACTGCTGCTAACCTCTTAGCATGTGCCTGCAATATGGTCAATGTGGATTCATAACTTGTCTTGCTGGTACAATGCTTCTATTTTCAGCGGTGTAGAAATGTTGATGCCTCTCTCTTGTTAGACATGTGTCAGAGTCACTCCCAGTTGTCAGATTTGTATCAGAGTCACTCTAAATTGTCAGAGGTATGCATGTGTTGAAGCAGCTTTTTGGTCAAGCTGTTAAACCAAGCACTTATATGTGCAGAGAGGAAGAAGTTCATTTGAAAAGTAATATTCATGAAAACATTATTTTACCTTGGCAGAACTGGAGTATTGAGTATGTGCTTCATTGCATGTGTAAATGAATGATAAGCAACTGAATGGCATGTATTGCTAAACTGACTGCATCTGTTTGTAATGTGACCCAATGATGGGATGCATTCAAGCTCTAAACTTAACATGTGGCATTTCAGCATATTTTTTCAAGCCACTATTTTTTAGTGCTATAAAACAGAGGCTCTTTCTGTTTTTAAGATGACACCAGTAACACTCTTCATGATTAGCAATCTGTTAGCATTACATACTATATCATTTTCCCAACACAACTGCGGAGAAAAACAAATTATTAAAACAACATTTAGAGGTCGATAGGAAATGTAGAACATATTTAGCCTTGACGTGATGACCATCACTCTGATTAATTTTTTTCTTCATGACAATGACTAACTAGCACACTGATGCAAAAATGAACACTGCACAAACATGCATACAATGTAAGTTGATTAAATATCATTAGATGACATTGTAATGCAGAGGTGGTTGATTTGTCAAATTTTTGGTCGTACAAATGGATCTATTGATTCTGATTTTGTTGGTCGATGTTAAAAGTGAATATTTCTCTTTACCATGCATACCAAAGTTAGTATCTCTAGGTCAGTGTCTCAAGGAGTTGCCCTGGAAGTTGTACTGGATTTGTTCGAATTTGGACTTAGGCAATCAAGTCCATACCAAGCAGAGATTTGATGTGGGGAAATGGCATGTAGGTCATACCAGCAGTAAACACCTATTCTGATAGGTCAAATATGGCAGATTCCATAGGCAAACTTTGGCATGTGTATAAAGTAACACCATTGCAAATATCAAAGGAACAGTTTCTGTACACATATATAGTAGTTTTTCATGACCTTGGATTCATTTTTGATCATTTTAACCTTGTAACATACATTCATGTAATCAAATTTGTCAGTGACAGACAATTTTGTTATAGACATGATAGTACCATTGGTCCCTTCAACCGTATGGCTTTTCTATCAGGTTGCATTGCTACATCATTTGTGTTTGGTGGCAAAGTCTTGTTTGGCATATCTGCCAAAGCGGAGGCCTGCCACTCAAAAACCACTACATTTATTGATAATCTGTTCATATATTGCCCTCCTCTATCAGCTGACCAAATCTGGGACCTTGGTCTTGATAAATAGGGCAGTTATGAACTTTACTGCAAGATAGGTCAACTATTTTATGGATCTTGATGTATCTTCTGAGAAAATATGTTTGCAGAGACATTGAACATATCATAAGGAAGCACAAAGCATAAGGAAATAGGGAATAAAATTACCTGCATAGAGTGTATACAACAAAAGTTATGGCGATTTATACTACTTTGGTCCCCCCCCGCCCCATCCAGACACACCCCGGGGAGACTACACATGAAATTTTATTTTATGATTATTATATTTTAAGTAAAAACTGTTGTTGCATCTACCTACTTGCTATTTCCAAAGTTTTAGAGACATAGGATGCTTCATTTCAAGTTATGGTGGATCTACTTCATCATACATTTCTTTGACATGTTCAAACATTCAGCTGTAACGGAAAATTCCACATATACATTTCGTTATAATTATAACAATTTTCATCACATTTTTCTTTGTTACATGTAGATACAGGCCACAGAAAATCTCAAGAAAGTAATGGAAGTAAAAAAAAAACAGATCAAGGAATTGCTAAAACTTGTAAAATAACATATTTGTCAAGTTATTTCTCTGCTAACTCAAAAATTTCGTTTTCCAAACCTGGACTGCTTATTCCCACAATTAATGAAAATATTTCTTGTGGCGAGCATAACTTTAAAACCGTTTGCTAATTTTTTGGGCTGTATATGTCATTTGAGAGCTCTTTTAGTATTCTGTGATTTCCATGAATCAGATTTTTGTTTACTGCAAGGATTGCCAAGAGATGGCGGTTAGAAGAGATGACCTCTAGTTTTTACCAGTTTTTCAGACTCTGTAGTGTGTAACTAATCAACATGACAACATAAATTATGGTAACTTTGGTCCATGGAAATCACTGAGACACTCCTTAGAAAGCCACACACCAATTATGAGTACTTGACTTCAAATCGTTAGGCAGCT
This sequence comes from Cladorhizidae sp. MBARI D1340-BT2, assembly GCA_028752905.1. Lineage (NCBI taxonomy): Eukaryota > Metazoa > Porifera > Demospongiae > Poecilosclerida > Cladorhizidae > Cladorhizidae sp. MBARI D1340-BT2. Next base: position 19,463,535 of record JAQNBH010000010.1, read on the forward strand.
AGGTCTGCCACAAATATCTTGGAGTCACCTCAATGTTTCTGCATGTATCTTCTGAGAAAATTAGATATATAACATTTTATAAAAACACACACAGAGTAACAAAGACTTTGGTACCATAATTACCTGTGTAGACGAAAGAGAAAAAAGTTATGGCAATTAGAAATAGGTACAACTGTTTTGTGGTATTGACGAATAGTCCCCCCTTGACATCTTTGTCATATGTTTGAATTGTACATAGTTGAGGTCTGGGATAGGTAAGGGAATGGATTATAGTTACTCTCTAAAAGAGCTCTTCCTATAATATACCAACTTTTGTACAGCACTATTAATTTCCAAATATTGCAATATTGTTACCAGTGTTTGAATTGTTCTGTATACCTAAGTAGCTCATGGTAACTTTCGATTGATCATAACAGCTTTCTGAAAAATTTCACATGCAGGTCAGTTTGCTTATTCTGTTATATTTTTTGATTCATTGTTTACTGCAAGCATAATACAAAATTCTTTCCTAGATACCAAAGTTATTCTCTCCTGAGGGGGTCACCAATCTGATACCCAGGAGTGTACCTGGCCAACCACACCAAACTATAGCTGGACACACTCAGTTTGATATAAGTGCATCTCAACATCTAAATGCAGAAAAGAGGATGAGTACATCAAATATTAAATCAGGGGTGCGAGAATAACAATTCTATGTTACATATGTATGAGCATAAGACAAGACAGGATGCAGGAATTTTAGAATCAAAATAGCTAGTGCTAAATGTCATGTAATTTATTTAAATTTATAAACTATATTGGATGAGCGGTGAAAAAAGAAAGGAAAATAAGTCATTACTATGTACAGTGGAACCTCTACTAATGGACATTCCCTATAGCGGACACCTACTTTATAATGGACAGGAGCACATGCACCGATTGGCTTTACCATTGAAATAGTACTCGGTCACCCTCACTGTAACGGACACCTCTCAATTCCGGTTAACGGACAGCTCTTAGTGCACCCAAAGCTCATCGTTGTAGAAATAAGCCTCTTAATGGACAGTGGGTGGGGCCAGTACTGATCACGTGCGCATGCCAATTAATAATTATAATAATAATAAATTTTATGCATGAAACATAATTATTGTGAAATGCAGTAGTCTAAAGTAGGCCTCTTGCTTGGAGAGATGCTGTTATATCTCTTATTCTGTTAACGTAAGGCTGTGGTCCATACAAACGGTAGGTAGCTGAAACCTCAACTCCATATCCCGCTCCTCTGTTGACTCTGCCTCCTCGACCTCAACAAATGCTTTATTGCAGTCTCTCCTCAAGACCTGTGAGATTGTAGAGGCAATGTTGTATACAACATGACCTACAACTTCGGCGTCTTTGATTACGGCCACAGCAGACTGGTCCTCGGCATTATCTGGCACCCGTTTGTGTAGCAGAACTTTCCCAATGTGAGGTATCCACACTTCATGGTGTCCTCTGATATAGGACTGAATCTCTGTCACACTCAAAGACATTGCACCACCACCAGATCCTCTACTGACAACAGGCTTGGAAGCGATCTCACATGCCAGCCGCACGAACTGCATCAAGGCTATGCCCATCTATCGAACGCGTGCCGGTTTAGCAGCTGCTTCATTCGAGTCATGGCTTCTTTGAGCAAGCGTAGATACCATCTCTCTTTACAGAAAAAGATTGAAGGAAGTTGAGAAGAATGCTGGTGTTACTGTACGTTCACTTGGTGAACTCTTCGGCTGTGGAAAGACCCAAATTTCAGATATTTTGAAAAACAAGGAATCTATTGTCACCTTGTATGAATCAAATGCTTCAAGCTGTTTGTCTCGTACAAACAAGAGATCTCATGTGTCCGAATACTCGGAAGTTAACGACGCTTTATATCAATGGTACCTCCTGGCATGCTCAAAGAACATTTACCCCTGTGGGCCCCAGCTTACTGAAAAAGCCAAGCAAATTGCTGTAATCCTGGACAAGGAGTTTAACGGAAGCAATGGATGGTTGGAAAAGTGGAAGAAGCGATATAACATTGGAAGAGTGACTGTGTGTGGAGAATCAAGTGATGTACAAGGATATACTGTTGAGTCATGGAAGGAGAGATTGCCCGAGATTTTGAAAAGGAAGATATCTATAACCTATATAGATGAAACAGGATGCTTTTGGAGGGCTCTTCCAGAGCAACGATTTGCTGAGAAGGGGAAGAAGTGCAAGAGTGGGAAGAAGTGTAAGCAGAGCGTCACAGTGACTTTCAGAGTGAATGGAGCTGTTGATAAGGAGACTCCTATTGTAATATATGGCAATCAGAAAACCCCAGGTGTTTTCGAGGCATGGATAAAAATGGTCCACCAGTCAAGTATTATCACCAGAAAAAAGTCTGGATGACAGGAGAAATTTTGGAAGCAGTATATTGACCTATTTAAACCGTAAAATGAGCATTAAAAAAAAGATCAATTTTGCTTTTTATGGATATAATGCTGGTTGCCACCCAGAACATTTAAAAGAAAAATATAATAATAAAAAAAAAAAAATTCTTCCACCAAATACATCATAGCCACTAGACTTGGGGATCATCCAGAACGTCAAGGTCCATAATCGTCGGCTTCTCCTTCGCTATGTGTTAGCTAAGAATGATGATTGCAGTTGTGCTTCTGAGATAAAGAAGTCTATTAATGTACTAACTTGGATATCTCAGGCATGGAGTGAATTAAACCAGAAATGATATCTAAGTGCTTCAGAAGTGGTTTGTTCTTAATAGTGAGTTGGATGTGACCAGCTTAAATGAAGAAGATCCTTTTCAAGGCATTGATGCCAAATTTGCCCTAGGTGCACTCATTTCAAAGACAATGGGCTCCAAGGGTAGTTGTTCACCTGATGAGTATGTCAATGGAGACAGTGTATGTACCGAGTTTGATGATGATACCTGCTTCTTAGCAAGCCTTTCTGAAAAGTCATCCATTATTGAATGTGAGGAAGCACTTACAGATGGAGAAGACCTAGACCTACTACCACCTCCCCCCAAATTGAGAGAAGCTATACAATCATTAGAGGAGGTCAAAAACTTTTTGGAAAGCCGTGCATGTTTTACCGAAGCCTTGAGTAACAGTTCTCTTATTTATAAAGTAGCTTGTCTTCATTCAGTTAATGCCAGACAAAGTACTCTACATTCATACTTCCCTGCCCTTCACATTGAATAACTGCATCAATTTATGTCTACAACTAACAATGTTCATATAATAATATTAGTTATTATGTACACATATATAAAATAATATGCATGTGATATCTACAATTGATGAATGAACTTGATGAATGAACAAACTATCCACGTTCTCCACATATTATAATGATAAAATGAGATTGATGGGAAAACCTCTGAATAAGGGACACCTCCGAATAATAGACAAAAGTCCTCGTCCCAAAGCGTCTGTTATTCAGAGGTTCCACTGTAGTTCTGCACCTTATAGATGGCCCATCAACATTATAATACACCAATCTTGGTATATATAATTCAGGTTCATAGAGTAAGTTGCAAGTGTAGTGCTCTCACCTAAGACAGTTGCTGTAGAGGTAAGTATTGCCATTAAATCCACAATAAACTATCAATGAATAATATTCCATTGGGTTGGATTTCCTCTTGTGCAATTATGAATCTATTGTCAGTTCCTTCAGTTAACGATACTATATCTGAAGGAGCTATTGATAAAGTGAAGTCGTACTAATATGAGAAATAATGGCACTGTATAAATGAATATAACATTGTCTACAACACAACATCCTGTCCGAGTTAACTAGCACCATTAACACCTATGTACCTTCAGAGGAGGACTCCAACCTAATATACTGGCAGCATAATAATCAACTACTTTCGATAACATCTCTCAATGACTACATTAGTGTTGACTATATTGAAGTCATCTTCACTGTGGGTGGCGACTATTTAAGCAGGTGGAGTAGGAAGATACAGAAGTAAAAGGAGGTAGAATTTATTTCTGTTTAGCAGATTAAATATAAATATTACCGCCATGTGAAGAATGTTCATGAATATTCATGAAATGTTGTCCTATGTGGGAAAGCAGTGACTACCGAGCTATCAATCACTGCTAGTTACTAGCACATGAGACCTAAAAAAATTAGTTTATGCTACATGCTCGGTTGAGATTTACAATATTAATTTTGAAATGTGAATGACCAAATTGACAGCTGCAACCTTAGCTCTGTCTAAGCACTTCACTACCCAGACAAAATCTGCTCTTGCACTAGTAAAAAACTCCACAGGATCTAAGGCTACATACACATATATGCAGCCACTGAGGTTCTCCACAACAACATAGCAACATTAAAGTTACTAAAAGGTTGGTCAATTGCTATATGTTTTGCCTATTGACAACAGTGTTATGGAGTGGATATACTGATGCCACAAGTTATGTACAAAATATGTGTTCATATAACTAGTAACTGAAATCACCTACAATCAAACACAAGGCATTCATTCATAATAGTTTGCTGCTTAGATGTGCAGGGTATTTTAAATATACCATAATACATGACAATGATGAGGCTTATAGAGGAGTCATGAATGTAATGCGATATAAACAATATCACAACTAATAATTGTTATAGTAACACAAACACTCCTGAATGCTATAGCTTTAAGTAACACACATTATAAATTATTTATAGATTGATAATCAAAGGGAAAATTGATCAAGTTCAGAAGATAGGATATTTTCAGCTGAGTCAGGATGGCCACTTCAATTGCAACATTTTCTTCTCATCTCCTATAATAAAATAAGCATTACTTTTACTCAGTGGAAATTCTAAATATTAAATACCCATTAATTTTAGGAAAACATTTAATTATCTAATTTTATTATTATTTCTAATGAAGATTAGAACATTTAGCCGGAATATTTGGGATGTGAATTAGAATCAATTATCGAGAAATTCATTCTAGTTGACTTTAGTTGTTCTTAATGTCCTATTAGATCTGTTTCTGTTGTAATTTTTATTCAACTTCAATCAAGATAGACTTCATTCATCTCCTCCTCCTGAAGTCTAAACTTCAGCATAATAACATCCTCCATTCTCTGTTCTGGCTACTTATCAACAAAATACATACTCTCTTATAAACACTTGAACCCAGTCTTATATTTTCTGTAATCTTGTTGTTTGACTGCATCAACCTTCTAATACCCAAGGTTACATTATTCATATTGGAGTTTGGTTAGAAGAGTGTCCTTGATTTCTGCTTTTAATGTTCAACTAAATAGCTGTGTCCAGCAGAAGGTAAAGCCACTCAAATGATGACACATTGTCAGTATACTGTGCTTCATGTGTATATGCTTGGATATATATATATACATGTATGTGTGTGTGTGTTTGTGTGAGTGTTTGTGTATGTATGTATATCTACCCAGTGTTGCATGCTATGCCACCAGAATAGTAGGAAGAAATAATAAGAGACTAGCATAATAGCTATGGTTTAATACTAGTAGTTGTTTGAAACTTCTGCTGGCATTATTAATTACCGTTATTTAACAATGGAATAATCTTTATAAACTCCCTATAAACTCTCAGTTGACAGAGTAGATACAAACTTTTCTCAGTAATCAATTAAAAAAGTGTGCCGAAGAGTAATTTGCAAATGTTGAAAAAGAATGGACTTCCTATTCGTTTTCTAAATACATTAAATTCCTGTTAGATACAAGTAACTTATTACACTACGATACGTATTGCGCAGATACCGATTCTAATTTGGTCAGTGTCTTGAGAAAATAGCAAGTTAGACTGTGCTTTGTGAAGAGAGGGCAAGGTATTAAATAATCCATGCATATTTGGGCTTCAAGGCATAATAACAGTATCAGAGTGTTTTGTTGATCAATCTCTGTTAAATGGTAGAACATGGTGGTCTAGGTTTGGATATTTTATTTGTGTCTTCGTATTGGTAGAGATTTTGAGTAGAAAGTAACTTATTCTCTCAGTAATTTAATTGTTGGGATGATCACATATGTGATATGACATATGTGATATGACATGGAATCTAACAGCTGCCTCTCTTTAAGGAAGGGAAGCTTCTTTATGCATAATTACCACAGCAGATCACCAGGTAGGCTTCTTTACTCTTGACTACTGGAGCAGATCCTCAGGTGGACATTTTTATTTATGCCTACTGCAGCAGATCCTCAGGTTTCTTTACTTATGACTACTGCAGCAGATCCTCAGATTGTACGACTTGTTCACCCTGAAAATATTTCAGTATGTAGGTTTAAATTAGATTTTAAACTATAACTTTATCAGTGAAGGGGTAGTAGTTTAGACCTCTGGTGGCAGCAGAGAGAGATTAGGTAGAATCTCAGGAAAGATTAGAGACAATACCTAACAATTACCAAGTAAAGGTTCTGGGTTCTGTGAGGGATAATTTTTGCACGAGTTATCATTGCTCTATTGTTTGACTGATCAAGTGAAACACAATTCATTAGATTCTATTGGTTTCAGGTGTGTCTCTAGAGCTTTACTCAAGTGGTTTCCAAGAAGTTCCTTCCTTGAACTTATGTTCTTCTTAGGACCTAGAAGTTGGAGCTAATGAAAATATCCATGGTACATAGACCATATATTGAAGAGAAAATACACACATCAAGAGTGTCATTTTAGTGTTGCAATCAAAACCAAATGAATAGAATACACCATTTTTTATTGTGTCAAGGTTTGTTCAGCATTCCATTGCTGCTGTCTGTACATCTCTGATAGTGCAATTGAATGTGTGTCTGAAAATTAGACTGAAATATGGCAATGTAAATGTTGTTTGCTAATTAAGACTTTAACATTAACATTCTATGCTCTAGTTTAAGGTTCAGGTCAAAAGTAGGTGACTCTGATGATAATTTCCTTGTACATGTGTATAATTAAGTGAGGCGAGTTCATATACAGTAGCATAAGTAGACCAATGCTATTTGATGTAGATTGCTTTGATAGTTTTTCCATTAACTCATGTGTTTGTGTGATTAAACTGCATTTCTTAATGTTTCATTTGAGTACTGGACATATCATGCTAATATATTATCAGGTAGGGTTGGGAGTTTAGGCAGTTTGCACATTCCCACCTCATCTGGTGTCATACAATAATATTTTATTCATTGTGAAATGCTATCCGGCATTGCTCTCTCCCATTCACTCCACAATATTATTTAGCATTTTTACCAGCAAACATGCACACATCATGATATTCTAGATGAATGGCATGAGCACTATTTCTGTTCAGAATTACTACATCCAATAATAAATACATTCAATAATAAATACAAACTTCAACCATGTATGTTTTAATTCTTATAAAATAATATAGATATTGAATTATGAATTTAACTTGTTAAAACTTACTGAGATATTTCTCCTATCACTGTATGTTTGGAACCTGCAAGTATTAAAAGAACTGTATGACAAGTCTACCACTAGAACATCACAGCACCAACATAAGACCAAACCATCACAGAGAGAATGCATAGTGCTATATAATTGATGAATTGGAATGTAAAAATTTTCCCCCCTCAAAGCCATGGTGGGTTCATAATGTAATTGAAGTGCTAATTTACATTATGAACCTACCATGGCTTTGAGGAATAAATTTTTTTACATTCCAATTCATCAATTATATAGCATATGCATTCTATAACCACACAAGCAATTACAAGCCAATAAAAAATCTGAGTAATGGTAGGGAGTGGTTCAAAGACTTCTTCAAGGCGCTTGCTTCTTGAAGGTACCTGGCAGGAGGATAAATAGAAAGTGTATGATATACATATCATTTGAAAGTACATGAATAGGGCTATCTTTTGGTAGCAATATTATGTTCATAGAATTATAAACAAAAATGTTATGATCAGTTGTATTCGAGGTTACATTTGACCTTTAGTCCCCCCTTAATTCTCATGTTACTATTTGCAGGACATTTCTGACAAGTGTGATCAAGGAAGAAGTCCTACTAAGAACAAACTGCGACCTACTCATGGACCAACTAGTCCAGAAGTACTTGCAACCTCAGAAAATACAATAAAAATCTCAGGAGAAGGCCAAGGAGGGTGTCCAGGATTGTATCAACTCGGTGCAGAATAGGACACAGTCCAAGAGAACAGCAGAGAGGAAAGCTGCTGACAAGTAAACAACCAAAGCTTCAGGAACCAAGATTACAGCTGTCTTGCTCTCAAACCCAGAGAGGGAGTTTCCCTTTGATAGCTCGCTCTTTGTGGTCAGCAAAAGACTTGCACAAGCTCACCAGGAACCAGAAGCAGGAAAACTCCAAGATGTACATGCCACAAAAGCCAGAGGAAGAAGAAAACAATTCTCCATAAGGTTCAGCAATGTTCCAACAGGCCCAGAGGGAGGATCTGATTCCCAAAGATGCTAGGGCTGCAGCCCGAGCAGAAGATTTTTGGTACAGAACAATGGAAGGAGGACTGCTGCTCAAAACAAATGACTCACGAGACAGGATAGTCATGCCACAAGGAAGGAGAAATGTTATTTTTAGGTAGGCTCATGGCACGGTGATCGCTTGACACTTTGGACAGAGGAATACAACAGAGAAGATAGCCACACACTTCTGGTGGCCTGGTGTAACATAAATGCATGAATTCAGTCCATACGGAATACTAGAAGTAGCGATGGATGTTGTTGTTCCACTTTCCTAAACTAGGAGATGTAATTCTTGTACTTATGGACTACAACATTAGGTGGTCAGAGGTGAGACACCACTCAGAAAAGTTGATGCAGTGATGGTAGCAGATCTTGATTGAACACAGTGCCAGACTGGGTTTGCCAAAAGAGATTTTGATAGATCAGAGCACGAACTTCTATGCACGAATGATGGAACAACTCCACTCACATCTGGAGGCAGTCCACATCAGAACCTCACCCTATCACCTTCAGATGAACAGGATGGTTGAGAAGTTCAATGACAGCTTAAAAAGCATACTGACCAAATACCTCTTGGAAGGGATGTTCTTTTAACGTAGATGTTGATGGCATATCATGACACACCTCATGTTACCACAGGATAAATCCCATTTGAAATGTTTTTTTTTTTGGGGAGAGCCATGAGAAGTTCACTCAGTATCCTAGTAGAGGAATGGAAAGACCTACTGATACTAACCTGTTTAAGTATATTGGTAAGTTGAAAGAAGATCTAGAAAACATGTCAGAAGTGGTAGCAGACAGGGAGAGTGCAGCCAAAGCAAGGATGAAGAATACATATGATAAACATGCAATGGAAAGAAACTTCCAGGTTGGAGACCCTGTTCTCATATTAGTTCCTGGCCTCTCCAGCAAACCCATGTCCAGATAGGAAGGATCATTCCCCGAGTACAAACAGGTCAGACAAGTCTTATATTGGAAGGATGTTGGGAAACGGGATAAACCAAAGGTCAGGTTGTGTCATGTAAATTATCTTAAGTTATGGAACACCCCAAAGTTTTGTCAGTTACAATGGTTGACCAAGAGGAAGACAATTTGGACCTGTTACGGTCCAGGAGCACAAGTAAGCAGAGAAAATGGAGATGGATCCGTTGCTGATGGAAGAGCAATGACGGCAACTCCAGCAAGTGGTTGGTATGCATTGCTTGGGAGCAACAACAGATCCCCACAGTAGAAGCCAAGCCTGTGTGGATGGCACATTACAGATACACAAAGGCAAAAGAGAGGAGGTTTGTGAGGAACTCAGGCAGATGTTAGAAGGTTGGATCATTGAGGCAGCCACTAGTGAATGAGCAGCACCCATCGTCTTATTAAGGAAAAAGAATGGCAAGTTATGTGTTTGCATTGGTTACATGCAACTGAACATTGTCATAAGTGCCGAAGAAATCGTGATGCCACACATTGATGATTTGTTGGATGATGTTGTTCCAGCAGAGTACATTTCTATCCTAGATCTGACAAAAGGCTTTTACCAAGTCGAGGTGGCACCAGTGGACAGACCTAAGACTACATTCCTGACTTTGGTCTGGAAGTACCAATTCAGAAAAATTACATTTGTTCTCAAAGGAGCTCCAGCAACATTCCAGAAATTGATGAACATGATTCTCTATGATTTGCATTCATTTTGCAGGGCCTATTTGGATAATGTGGCAATCTTCTCAAAGACATGGGAGGAACATCTCATCCACTTGATCATATTCCGGAAGAAGTTTGAGGCTGACGGGCTGAAGGAAAATAGCCAAGTAGTACAAGTTGGCAGTCACTGACTGCTCTTTCTTAGGTCACAGAGCAGATACACTCAGATCAAGCCAAGGTCGCTGCCATGATGGACTACAAGCAACCCAGAAACAAGAAATAAATAAGAGCATTTCTAGGCCTATCTGTTTATTATCATAAGTTTATAACTGGCTACGCTAGTTAGACTGTTTTCCTAACTGACTCTACCAAGACAGCAGCCCCAAGGCTGATAAACTGGACACCACCAATACTTCAAGCATTTTAAGAGTTAAGGATGTACTGTCTGAAGAGAAAACCCTCTGGAGCCAAGATCCAGCATGAGAGTATATACTCAAAGTGATGTATCTGACAGGGGTATTGGAGCAGTTTGAGTCAAGCTGACCAGGAAGGTCAAGAGCAGGAAGCTGGAACAACAATGGGCCACAGTCAAGAAAGAGTGCCTCACTAGAGTGAATGCAATCAAGCAAATTTACATGTACATAATCGGTTCAAAGTTCACTGTGCATACTTGCATACTGACTACAGAAAGCTATCCAATTATTGAAGACATTGAAGGTCAGTGGAAATGGAAGGTAGGTATGATGGGCATTGGTACTGCAACCCTACGACTTTACCATCACACATCAATCCAGAAAGATGAACGCCAATGCAGATACTCTCTCGAGACAAAGATGGTCACTCCCTAACATCAAGGATGAATGAGATCCTGGAAAAAAGAGCTCAAATCATGACACCCACCTCGCTAAATGGGATGGAAGTAATGTTGTTGGATGCACACACAAGAAAAGACCACCGTAGAACTGAGATATGGACTCATACCATTTAAACTAAGGTGCTAGGCCACAAGTATCCTACTATGAATCCATTTATAAAACCACTCACCATTGATTCATGCTCCACCTCTTATAAGTCACTTCATGTGCTGTATATGTTGTTCTTGGTTAGAAGCTTCTTAAAGTGTTGACCAACCTTTCCTATACGAGTGAGTATAGAATAAGAGCACTAGCTGGGCTGAACTTCTGTTTCTCAGTCTATGCAACTGTTTGTCATCTATAATTAGGGTCACAACGTCCATGCTCTACATGAGAAGGTATATAAAAGCAGTAATAACTGCAATGAACTGTCAGCAAGTCAGATATTTAAGGACATTTTTAGAAATTCCTTGCCATGTGTATCTGAACCCCAACTACAAACAGAATTGTGTAGTCGCCTATTCTTCACAATATAAAATTTTATCTTCTCTCTTCCCAAATGGAAGCAACCATCCTACTTTATGTTCTTCCAGTCCCTTGTGGTCAGTGAAAAAATTGTCAAAAGGTTGAATATTTAGTATATTTGGTCAGAAGCAACTTCTTGAGATCTTAAGCATAAAGTAGGCCACACGGTAAATTTAAAATTTTATCTTCTCTCTTCCCAAATGGAAGCAGCCATCCATTTATGTTCTTTGCAAGGATGCAAAGGAGGTCATTATTTTTTCTACATTACATAGACAATCTTTACAACATGATCCTGTAATATAGATGCCATGTCTAGAAAAACTAATAAGTGCTTTAGATGACTATGTTCTGTGTTGTTCAAATGCACCTCTCTATGGACAGCACTTCAACAAGCTACTATTTCTGCCCATCTATTCAGTTATACAAAGCATAGTTGGCTGTTCTATTTATAGTGGATAATTCTGTATTGTCAAAACAACATTAGAGGCTGACTGCATCATGTTAGGTATGGACTGGTGTTACCTAAGCAGTTGCAACATCTGATTTTTCAGGAAGTTCATTCCTATCATCCTTACGTTCAGCTAACAAAGAATCTAGCTTGTAGTGAGATATAGTGTGCATGTGTGTATCAGATGCTGAGAACATTGTAAAACTGTGCATAGCTTATCAAGAAGTAAACAGGCCCCTGCTATGGCATCATTAATGGTAGACTTGCCTAGAGCAACAAATCAATAACTTTGCTGCAGACAATTACTTACCTCATTCTTAATGTAAGAAGTTCACATATGAAAGAATGACACCGCTAACAAACAAATGGAAGTCCTTAGACAACTTTTTATAATGTCAGGATTGACTCTGCAGTTAGTTTCAAGCTGACAGTTTGTGGTTGACGATTGAAAAATGAATGAAGTGAAATATATCAAGTACATTCAAAACTATCCTGAGCTAGCTGAAGATTCACTCAGCGCTTCAACAAGCCATGAAAAATTATGACTTACCATTGCAGCGACTTACCATTGCAGCTTGGTAAACAACTTTCCACTTACATTCTGAGTGTATCGTCATTTTGCTACTGCAGTGACTCATTGGTCACTGTTCCTAAGTTGAATAACAGAACATAAATCCATCTAATTGTTCCTTAGTTGAAGTTTAGAGTAGTTAAAATGAGGCTGGCGAGAAGGCAAAACATTATTATTGAGCTAAAGTTGAAGAATTCTACATGAGCAGGAAGCCACCGTGTGAAACTAACAGTGATTGTGGCAGTACAAAAATGTTTCAGTCAACCTTTCCGTGACCACGATTGGCCATAATCACATCAATCTCCTGTGTCCAAGTGCTTATGGAGATAAGACACTTTATAATTGAAGGGCTGAGTGCAAGAAGTGTATAAGTCCATTTTGGGCGAAAAATCAATTTTGTCTTAGACCTGATCATAATACCTTATGACATTCCTCATGGCAATTTTTAGATTCTATCTCCATGGTGTTTTGATGTTAGGGATACTTTAGTACAGAAGATGCTATCATAACAGTATTAGAGTGCATGATTAAAACGTGAACTCAAAACATTGAATATGGACTTATACACTTCTTGCACTCAGCCCTTCAATTATGTATCACCAGACACACCACCTAATGAAGAAGACTCTGTACCAATCACTTCAAAACCAATTCCAGACACTTGCTGTACTGTGGCATAATGCTGGTACTTGAACAGGTGTTCTAAATACTACTATACAATCACATACTAAGATATACTGGGGCTTAAAATATAATTTACCAATTATATCTTGTTTGGTGAAGTAATCACTGTTGATTTTTGCAGCATTTCCTGGTCTCTCCTATGTAGTACTTACCACATCTGCAAGGTATGTGGTACACAATAATGCATGCATGCATACTAGTGGTAATTCATCCTTTATTCTGCTCAGTTGTGACCTCAGAGTTCTTCCTAATCTGAAAATGACTCTGATGTTGAAGTTCCTGCAAACTTACATCCGTGCTACATAAGGAATTACTACCATAGGATCCTATGTCCTTACTATTCAGTGAGCACTTATTACATATTCTCTGGTAACAATACAAGAAGTTATGGATTATGCCAACTTCTATATTTCAACATAGCAGGTTAATTTAAAATTATTTACACTTATCAAGATCATGTACACAGTCAGCGCAAATCCTCTTAAGAGGCTTGTTAAATAACACAATGATTTTCTGCTTGCTCCTATTCTAGAGTACTGACATTTTGACAGAGCTAATTGTTTTTGTTCAGAAAGATACACGAGATATTCATAAAATGTCTTACATTCAACTGTAATTTCCCACACAAATTGCATATAGACCACTCATCAACACACATAAACTTCCCATACACACACTAGTACAAGAGCGCACACAAACACATGTATACACAGACCCTTGTGTACACACGCAGTACCAACACAGGCTCATGTATAAACATGTACTTCCAAAATGACTATTAATGACAGGCAAGTAACAAATGTTAAGTTAACTTTCAAACCTAATATGCATTGGTATATTCAATCATGTGTACCTTTCTTAGATAGTAGGATTGCCATGGCGGGTATCAGAATCAGCATGATCACTGCAGAAGTTCCACCCACTATACTTCCAATCACTGCTACTTTGATTGCTCTCTCACTGCCATCATCACTAGTTTTAGGTGCAGTAACTGGTTCCGTGGTGACATCTACAGTAATGGAACTTGAGCAATCAACAATATTAATGTTTCCCTTTTCCAGCCCTAACTATTAGTTATTGAATAATCACACAAAACCATAGAAGTAGACCGACAATTATTTACCTTTCCAGGGAGTATATATACAAATATTTTTGTCAAGGGGGAAGGGGGGGATTTTATCATGTCTTAACTTTAAAACTACACATTTGTAGTGTGTAGTGGACTAATTACCACATAGGTAGTCTTAGGTGGCTATCTCCCCCGCCCCCCCCCCCCCCCCCCCCCCCCCCCACCCCACACACATACAGGTGTTACCCAAGAACACTTTACACATGAAGAGCCACATCACTGCAACTGCTGGTACTCTATTCATCACATATGCTGGATTATTTACTCACTTCGCTTGCTCTGTATGATTTGATAATCACAAAGATAAACCAATTTTTTTCCAGATCAAGTGCATTTAGTTCCACCATGTACATGCTCAATCTATCACTACCTCCCCCCCACTCTGTGAATTTGAGATCCATGTCACCCCTGTTTCCTCCCCTCTCTTTTCAAAATCGTGTATTCTGCCACTGACAAAGGTAGCCAGTAGATTCTGGCCGCACCACCTTCAAATAGCTGCCTACGGCCCTGCTTACTGCATCTAGAGGTTTCTCAAGGAAGTTACCACCTCGACCTTCCCTCCTAGGCTTTCTTCCTTCCAAGCTAGGGCTAGCTGGTTTCCCAAATACTAATTCATGGCGGGAATACCCTGTACTTTTATGCTATATATCCATTGCTAATCTCTTGAATGGGCTTTCACAGGTAGAGGGTGTAATGGTGCATGTACATTCGCAGCTGGCTTTGCCCGCTGACAATTAGGACATGATTTGACAAAATCGCTTACGTCCCTGTGCAAGCCTGGCCAATCCATGGAGCGTCTGATGGTGTCCATGGTTCTCTCCTGGCCAAAGTGTCTGGTGATGGGGGGGATGTGTGCGAGTCTCAGGATCTCCATCATGCTGGCCTGAGGAACCATGATAAGCTGGTGTCCCTGCTGGGTTAGTGGCTGTCGGAGTAGGATTCTGTTCCTCCACAGGTATCTGCTGCTGTCCTTGTCAGCCTCGTCCCTGGCCTGGTACCATCTCGGTAATGGCGGTTGAGTAGGGTATCTTCCAAGTCAGTGTCTGGTTCTGGTTCAGACACCAGGGGTGAATGAGAGAGTGAGTACACCCAATGTCGAGCCATACCGTTGCTGAGCATCCATTCACCTTGGCCTTTCGGAGCCAAGGGTTGGGGGGTAAGAGTGTTGGTTTTGCCGTGCTCATCTGCACGTTCTCCTGTTTGACTCTGCAGTTCGCACAATAGTGTCCGAGTTGGTTGCATCGAAAACATCTGACCTTGTGAAGTGATGTTGGGCTGGGATTTCTCCCATGCTCTCCACCTCGGGGTGGTTACCGTTCTGGAGGCATTCGGTGCTCTCCTCGGTTCTGGGGGTTCTGTCTGGTCGGGGCTTCTGGTCTCGGTTGAGGTTGAGGTCGTCTGGCTGGGGGGTAATCCAGCTCCTTTTTTGGCGGTAAGTTGGCTAGGTGTCTGGTCACCAACTCTGTCATCCTGGCCTCCAACCATTTGGGAAGTCGGGCCAGGGTGAGTTCCATCAGTACCGTGTCCGTTGTTGAGAGTGGGGAGGAAGCTAGCCATTGGTGATAGCTTTGCCTATGTCTGGCGAACCAAGCATCGGAATTGCTGGTGTCGAAGGGGGTGTCGAGAGTTCGTCTCCGGTAGGTTTCTGTTGAGATCCGGTACTCTCTCAACAGCTCCTTCTTCACGCTGTCGTAGTCCCCTTGCTGGGTGGCTGGCATGGCTGCGACTGCTGTCAATCCTGCACCAGACAGCGAGCCACAGAGGATGATTGTCCACTGGCCTCGGGGCCATGCTCCTGCCCGTACTGTCGCTTCGAATGTGTCCAGGAAGGCAGACATGTCATCCTTGCCTTCCTGAAACTTCTGCACTGCCAGTCTGGGTGGTTGAGGTGGTGGAGGTGCTCTCTCCGCGTCAGTCCTTTGTCTCTGGCCCTCGGCCAGCAGCTGAACCAGCTGGTCCTGTTGTGCCCACCGTCGTTCGTAGTCCTCTTGTCGTCGTTGATGGTCGTCCTGACGTTGTTGTTCCTTGTTTTCTTCATCCCTCTGTCGTCGGTCGTCCTCCCGCTGCGCTCGGTCCTGTTCGAGATCTGTCCAGCGATCCATGAAGCGGTCGAACTGGCTGACTCGAGGTGTTTCCTCGTCCTCATCCCTGTCCTCGGCCTGGCTCATTGATGCTCAGGGAGGTCGATCTCCAGATCTAAGGGGATAGGACATTTAAACCAAAAACAAAAATTTAATAACTAATTCCACTCCTCTTCGCTCACCAGTGAAGGGTGGGTTTGCAAACTCCAAGGCCTAGCCTGAGTTGTCTCCTTCCGCTAGCTACCAGTCTGCCTCTGCTAGCTAGGGCTGGTCCGGGATCTCCTCTGCTTGAGATCCCACCGCTGCCACCACTGTCGGGGAAATTTACCCTCTCCTCTAAGGTCTTTCTACCACTGCTAATAATCCTAATCAGGGTCGCTGATCCCTTAGCGCAATGGGGTAAAGTCTCCGAAATACCTAGGTCCTAACGTTAGCCTCCCTGGCTAACTCTGCTGCCTAGTTTATCTATGCCCAGTAGCTGTAAGCTTTCCCGGCGCACTTCTCCAGTAGCCTCTATATAAGTATACGTCAGTTAAACATACAAATATTAGATACTACGTAAACACATATATAACTATACAGTGTTCTGTCTCTTTCGGCTCTCAGCCTAATTCTCTCTAGCGATTTATTCTCTCTATCAAGGCGTTGGCTCAGTTCTTATAATTATATTAAATAAAACTATATATACATTAGATCAATAATTCCATATAAATATATAAGTAAGTAAAACTATCTACTCTTCCTCGTGCCGTGGTCTGCCACTACTCTTCCTCGTGCTGTGGTCTGTGGGTCTTTGAAGACTTTGAAGACGTAGTAGTTACCTGGGGTGTTTGAGTGGTTTCCTGTAGTTGGTTAGTGGTTTCCTGAAGTTGTTTCCCCGACAGGTGACATCACTATTTTTAATGTCAAACACTACTTCTTGTCTTTATCCGATGCTCAGAGGGACCTGGCTTATAATATTTTGATTTTAATACTAGTGATGTGATCTATTAATGATTTTTCATAAAAGTTTTTAAAATATATTACACAGGATGACTACTTACTTCCGAATCAATATGACATAAAAAGACTGAACCTCCTTATGATCTTGCATGTGCATAAATATAATACAGACTCATTGAATTAAATTGATTTGTCCAAAACGTTTGTTGTGTATCAAAACACATGACTACGGCTATTTGGATTTGGATACTTCAACTAACTCACCTGTAGAACTAAAAATAAAGACTGTTGTTGTATGATCTTTATTATTATGCTTTCTTGAAACCTTAATATACACAAAGTACTTTTGTCCCTACCATTGAATTTTGCTTGCCAAAGACTTGATAAATATGGACCACAAGAGTAAGTATGCACACATGTATACACAAACATGAACCACAAGAGTAATTACTAACATATAATGCTATTTAAACCAGTGGTTAAACTAGGTTAACATTAGAAGGCCACCTCCCAGTAAGTGTTGTCAGCTAGAGCCGAAGTGGTTGGCCTTCTGCTAATTATAGTCCCAGTCAGGTTCAGAGCAGAATAGCACAGTTAGTGCCTTGATAGCCAGTAATAGCACTTATATTTTTTATCACCAAGTCGATAGTGGAGAGTAGGTGGATATACTCAAGATACATGGAGGGTTTACAGAGCTTATTCACTTGATATTTAGCTCATGTCTGCAGCCTCCTGCTCAACCTCTGACATTTGACACCATCTCAGAATTGATGATGGAGCAGCTACCAGATGCAGTCGACCCTGGCATCAGGGCTCCAGACTAATGATGCACCAAGCACTTAGTGAGTGGAAGATTCTAGGATAGAGACCACTACGGCAAGGAGATGGTCAATATGAGTTTCGCCAATGATTCAACCATGGCATTCCTGGGCATATGCAACGTAGGGTCCTAATTATGTGTGAGATGTAGTAGAGTCACAATGTTATTAGGCAGCGAATTGTAATTGACCCAGTCATCCTACAATAGTAGCGCAAAGAAATAGTCATCATGATGGCTTCCTAAGAATGACACACATCTATAAATTGTGGATATATATATATATAAGGGTCTCAACAAACTCTCAGTTGACATAACAATGTAACAATGACCAACTTGAATTTTACTCTCCCGACTTTTTGATTAGATGGCTTAGCTTTCATTAGGTATAACAAAAAGGTGTTGATTGTTCATGTGACAGAGAGAACTAAGATGTAGCTATTTCCTCTAGTAAGTACAGTTCATCCAATTGTGTCCTTTAGCTCAGTCTCAATTGATTGTAGTAGTTACCCATCAAATTGTGGCTACACAGGGAAGTGTCAAATGCGACATGCCCAAATATTTGCTCATTGGGTTTATAAACTGATACCTTAAGAGAACAGTGTGTTAGTTCTAACCATGCTTTAACCATGGCCTTTCTGACAGACTAAGCTGCTAGGTGAGGTCTGCTTCGAGGCATAAATTTGAGCTGTGAGGTGAGAGGATTTTGGCACTCTGCTACTAGGCAACTATTCACAGGTTGGTTTCTGTGTATTCATATTGGCTTGTTATTTAGTTGATCAGTAATTGTTTATGATATTCAGTGTATTCATTTTGAGCTTTACTATGATTGGAGATCAACAACTTGGACTCGCCATTTCACTCACTCAATGTCCGAGGCATCCCCAACTCAAAGCTTATCTCTTAGGCTCAGGCAAGCTCCATTATATCCATCCATTAGCGGAAGGGTGACCGAATACCATTACCTGTGAGTGAATAAACTGTCAGTTATTTGTAGCATATCTACTTCTTGCCTCACTTACCTACCAGTCAATTAAGTACAGTGTACCACCTGCAGATCAATAATGGCATGGCAGACCTTTCTTGCTCCTCCTTTCCAGGATTATGCAATTAAAGGGTCTGTAGTGTCGGTATCACTAAAAACGAAGACTAGGTTCCTTGCTATTACACAGCGGCTGCTCAAGAGAGCCTATGTGGCACCAGAAATGGAGCAACCAGAATTTAACATGGTCATGTTGTGGATTTGTTGGCCTCATGTGGGAGGGGAAATTGAAAATTGACCTGTCCTTGGCATGACACTTCTAAACCAGCCATAAACAAATTGGAGGACAATTGCAAATCCCTTTTTTGATGATGTGGCTTCCGTGAGCTTCTTGAGAAAGCCACACTAGAATAATTGCAAATCAAGAAATGCTTTAAAAATTTGCAATGTATAATAGTAGTGTCAGCTGATCTTGAGAAGCTTACTCTCATGGTACATTATTTGCATGTGCTTTTCACACTGTGATAGTCGACGCAATTAGCAACACTATCAAAAGTTTACTACACCAGAGCAATCATAGTGCAACACCTCGCTAGCAAGGCTACATCTAACACTACTCTATTAGAGTAATACCAAGTTGCTGAAATGGTGAAGCTTCAGAGGACAACAACATTCCCAAAGGCTCAGACAAAAAGATAAAAGAATAGCTTTAGAGAGTAGAACTTTGCTTACCACTTGGTTGCTGTTCCAGGTTCCTGGGGGAATCATTTGCACATGTGATCTGTTAATCACAATTATTGTGCCTTATTGTTTTGATGTATTATAGAATGCTTCGAAGAGGCTAGAAGGCCAGTCAGACATTGGCCATTACACTTCGTGCTTGAAAGAAAGTGAAGTGGTACTGCTGCTTAGAAAAGACTGAGACCACACTTAATTTTTTTATACCAAGTCTGACATATAATTTTGTTAATATACACTGTATATTTATGGTGTAGCTATGTAAATTACCACTTTCTAGTCATAGCTAAAATACATGTACTTCATGATTGGAAAATTTGCAAACTTACAGTAATGGTGGATATCTCTTGGACCCACACTGTCAGGATAAGTGAGTTTCCACTGTAGTACCTAGTTATCTCAAGGCAGCAAAGAAAGACCTGACACAAACCCATTCACTGCTGTGCTAGACCTTAGTGTCTAGCTAGGCACTAGCTAGCTAGGTTGATTCGGTTGTTTTTGTATAGCCAACTCAGGAAAAAATTATTTACTTACTTTTGTAAGTAGGTAAGCTAGAAATCAGATAAAAAAATAACACCAAGATTTTACTGTTCCTTACGTGGGGAAAATAAAGTGGTGATAAATCATGAAGATGAAGAGGCAGTTCAGCATGTTAGTTAATGATGTAATCAAATAACAACCAGCGCAGGACACAAATGAAACATGCTGTCTGCTGTTTGTTTTGTGGTGTTCTCATGTGCAACTGTTACCTGACTGTACATGGACAGAGTGCTAGTATATAGACAGAAGATATGGTGTTGCAATCATGAGTAGAGTCAACAATAGCAGCAAGGGAAGGCAAGAAGAAACAGTAGTGCAGACAAACAACATAAACAAACAAGATAAATAACTAGATAGAAACAAAAGAAAAAAGACTGGGATTATGTGTAAATATTGCTCTTTAAAATAATTTATGTACAAAATTGAAATGATATAAAGGTCATTAAAATTAATGGTTGCTGTCTACTTTAGTACAGTCTTGTCACTTCCGGTGTAAGCATATATCTATATATATGTAAAAAAGTTCTACGACATGCTATCGAGGCTAAATCCTTCTATCATATGCTACTGATCATAATGTTCAGCAACTAGGGGAAAATATTGAAAAATGCTGACCTATACAATTCAAGCCAATCTTTCAAAGTGGTCAAGTAATCCAGTAAAATAGACTTGGATGACGTGCTTTTTAGGGTCTGGACGATGACCTGATTGAAAGTAGTGATGAATAATTATTATGGCACCTCCTCTTAACTAATCCAGAGCTAAGTTAAACCTGATCTAAGGTAATCTCTGAGCAGACTAGTCATGCCTGACTAACATTCAGCAAGTTTAGCATTGAAATGTGAGCTAATGATTTGTATAGACATTTCCAATGATGAACAGGCATTGATTGTCAGTTTCATTACAGTTAGCTGTGCAGTTAGTAAGCAGAGCATGAACTGCAAAGGATGTTTTTGGTTCCTTGTTCGCAGGTATTTGCAGAAAATGGAAAATATATTAGCTGAGCAATTGTTTTCTTTGTGTCCGATACATGAAGTTAGGATTTGGCAGTTGACAAAAACTTAAACACCTTCAGTGACAATTGTATTGTTGATAGCCCTCCTAATGCTGTGGTGCCCCCAACCTAATCTAAGATACATTGTTTAGCCCGTAATTTTAACTTGTTACTAAACAAACCAAAATAAGCAGCAAGTTCAAGTAGCAAGTTCAAATGCGATTAACATTTTGGCTTTGTGGTTGATTTCTATGGCTACCAAAACTAATCGCAACGTTCATCAATAGAAGCTCTATCGCATATGTTGAGTTACTATGGACTTTTCTGAAGTATTGCTGAGATAACAAGGCATTTATTCACATAGGTTGTGTTTATATATTTAACCTACCTGTGAGAGGGTAAAAAACAACTTGTATCACTCATTAGCATAACAGTAACAGGAAAAAATTAAAACCTTAGAGTAGTCAAAATGGAGAAATTTCATTGGTCAGTTTAACCTTATTTTACTTGGAGTATCTCTCTATATATATAGAGAGTTCACCTTTCTAGGCGCAATAGATTCATTGTCCCAAAGTAACATTTATTATAATTTTTTTTATTAACAGTTTTTTCATACCAGTATTGCAATTCTGAATTTGTTGATCCAGCAAAGATATTTATGGTTCCAGAGCAGTGTTAAAAATCAACACCTTGTTTGCAGCAGCTGTCATTGCTGACAGCTGCTGCAGTAACAGGAAAAAAATGTTAAAAAGAAACCTATCTTGTCTGAATGGAGCAATTTCATTGGTCATTTTTATTTGGAGCACCTCTCTATATACATGTCGAGTCCACCCACTTAGACACAATAGATTCACTCACCCATGTATGGTAATATTTATCGTAATATTTTTATTAACAGCTTTTTCATATCAGTATTGCAATTCTGAATTTGTTGATCCAGCAAAGGCTTTATCACATTGCTGACAGCTGCTGCAAACTTCAGACTGCTGGCCACAAATTCTAAATGCAATACTAGTATCTATGGTTTTGTTGGGAACCCCTTACGTGCTTGTTTTAGTTACCTCTTTGTTGCTCTAATCTAGAAAGGACCCTTTTGGGGGAGGAACTCATTGGGTAGGAGTTGTATTTCCTGCTGTAGTAGAGCTAGTGTAAGGCTGTGGTCAGTGGATGTTTCTTGTACATTCTTTGCTGTGTCCTTGAGAGATTATTAATCAATAACTAATAGAGAATTCCATTGGATGCTAGTTTCAAACAGTGCCCTCTTTTTATTCTGTTCGGTTAATTGTTAACAGTTGGTTGTCATCCATGGTTGCTAGGTTCTAAATAAGTTAGATACCTCAACAAATGGGATCTATGCTTGTTAGAACTCTAAGGCCAGTAATAGCACATTACATTAGTGCTGAGGTTGACAAAACCCAGATTTCTAAATGTATATACCTCTTCCAATGCAACTAATTCTCTGAAAAGTGGTTGATGCCATATGCTCAGACATCAAAGAGATATTGCATGCAGAAGAGGAGGCTTCAATAGAGTATAACATGAGACGACCAGATATGTTTGCAGGAGAGATGGAAGTTAGGAAAGTAGAACTGACACAATCACCAACACCCACACTCTTGTAGAAGGTAGAATTTAAAGTTGCCATATTAGTCATGGGTGGCATAGCAGTGGATATACCTACTGAAATAAAGGAAAATTGAAGATACAATGACCAATTAACATCACACTATTTACAAAGAAATTACCATAATTTTTTTTCCTGACAACAGTATCATTTATATCCAGTGCTTGGAGAATTACAAAGTCCTGAATCTTGCATTGGGATAGTTGCAACAAATACTTGTCATAGCACTCTACTGGCAGAGTGCTAGAGATAGCCCACTGCACCACACCATTGTCAACTCTGACACCAGAGAGTTGTAAAACATCTATAAGAACAAAAAATCGTCACAATGAAATAATGTTATGATTGGATAAGATTTCCAGCTCAATATATATTTCTCTTCAGAGATATTAGCATTAATATTGGAGTGTTTACAAGCTGGTTGGCATCTAGTGGCCTATAAACACACACACAACATAACACACCAAGACAGAGAGACATAGCCATATATTATGGAAACTTTTGATGCCCGTCGTAAATTTTAGCATTACAGAAACTGCCATGCTCTTCTAATATAAACTAGAGTTAGAGGCAGCATGCTTGGAAACTGCTTGCATTATGTGGACTCAAACTTAGCCAGCAGAGAATATGAACAATGCATCTGTGCTATGTTACTTGCAAGTTTTCATCAGGAATGAAAAAATAGCTTGCGTAGGTATATCTCTAAAGATAAAGGCAAGTGCCATATGATAGTAGCTACCAGTGAGCATGAGGTGTTGTCCACCCCAGTGTTTAGCCCTAGCCCTAGCCCTAGCCCTTAAATCTACACATCCATGCAAAGTTTAACTTGTGTTAAGGAAAAACAACAACACACACATATATAGATAAGCTTCTATGACAAAGAACACCTGGATGAATCTCATTAGAGGTTCACTAACTCCACTTGAGTTATTGATGTGAACTATGCTTTTTCCTGTGTACATGTGTGCATGTGTATAATTCCAGGTACATTACGGTATTAATATCATGGAACTTAGATATGCAACTATGTACCTGAGAAGTCAACCTCTCCTGCAACAGAGCCATTGCTACTGTTATTCATCTCCATTGTCACTGCAACAGCTGTGAAGCTGTACATTTTCTTGCAAAGATTCAAGTCTCCAACACTTGTAGTTCCACTAGAGCTGACAGGCACAGTGAACAGTGTCTTTCCATTCTCAGTAATAGTGAGGGAATATTGTAGGACACAGTGAATATTAGGACCAGAAGTTGTCAGGACCACATTGAATGACTGGAAGTCATCATTTGCAGTGGCATTTATACTTGGAGCAGGTGGAGTGCCTAGCATGCAAGATTACATTGACACTTATACATAAGTTTTGACAGCATAACATCTAGCAGTTGAGTATGTGGTACACCTATCAGTGAACTAGCGTATAACGTTGAATAACATGATGTTCCACTTTACCCAATCAGAGAGACATTTCCTCAATACAGAGTTGCTAGTGTATATTACAGCACTAGAGTTCTTCCAGCCACTATTGGAAAAGGGATCACATCATGTAGATAGCAGTAGGCAAAGGCACGATCTAATACAACTTAATTTCGATGAAGAGAAAGCTAAAACTAAGAGTAAAATAGATGGACAATATGTTTACTAATCCACAATGGTCTGGGGAAGTTCAGATGTGGTATTAAGAATAATTGATGGTTGGACAACCCACAAATATCTTGTAAGGTTAAGTTTTCTTAAGAAATCCAAGACAGGTAAAGAAGTATCTAAAGAGTTGATATACTGCCTCAACTGTGCTTGGTTTCCAATCACATTTAGTTCCTGTAGCCATGAGGCCTCAAGTAACTGTTAGCATGATCACCATGAATACCATGAGCTCTGCAGTTGTTTTTAATATGCCGGATAGCATCGGTGCAGTTTAACCCAACCTAATCTTGGGTGATTGGTTTCTGCCCTCTGGTATCTCTTTTCTCTCAGAGCCTCAAGCTAAAAATATTGTGAAAGCAGCAGATTGGAGGATCTATGACTTCTTCCAGCAGTACATGATGGTGTAGGTGTGATGTGGTTCACAACTTCTTCAACAGTTTTTCTGACATTTAGTTGCTTTCGGAACACCAACACAGGTTTGTAGTGCAGCAAATCACTCAAAGTTGCTGGGGATCTTTTCTGAAGTACATTGAAGTAGCCTACTACAGGTTGACACTGCTGCAGTCATTATTGTTTGGGCACACTTCATAAAAGTTACCTTTATATATATATATATCCACTATTTATAGGTGTCTACCATGGTAATTCTGAGTCATTAACTACAATCTTGCTATCTATGGATACCCTGATTGGAAGTCATCATGAACATTTCTTCCCTCTAACATTCCAGCATGACAGGATCCAGTACACAGTCTACTGCATAATAATTTAGTGTCTCATACAATACCTCAGACTAGCAGCTTAGGGCCACATGCCTCCTCCCACAACCCTTTGCTTATGGCTTCCATCAAATAACCCATCAATGCTGAGACCGAGTGAAAAGTCGCAGGCAAGGGACATCATTGGAGTGGCTGTAACATGATCTGAACATTCAGTGTATAAACCCTGGTGACTATCTATACCACTACTTTCCATGACAACTTAAGCAAAAGGCTAGCACTGACTCACAACACTGGAAACACCCAATGCTAGTAGTTGTTGTAAAGGCTTTAACTGTGCTCTCCTCCTCTGAACCTGAGTGGGACTCTGATTTGCAGAATGTCAGCCATGCGGGATCTAGTAGATGGGGTTGGGAGTGGGGGGAGTGGGGGAAAGTGTGGTTGCCCTTCTAAAGTTAATCTAATTAAAACTTTGGTTTAAATAGCCAATTATTAATGGCAATAAAAACATAAAGTCGATTAAAAGAGAAATCTCAAAGTAATTTGATATCACCTGAAAAAAATCACACAATTTGAATAAAGATTCTTATTTCCCTTGCTACTATTTCTTATAAGAGATTGAACTGGTACCCCAGTTATTTTAAACATGTTATTAGTGGAGTAGAGGCAATAAACTATGATGGTCTGTGGTTTTTGGTCTTACATTCATTACTGTGTTTTTAGGTACACAGGGCTTTACACAGGATGAGACTTAATTAGAATTTCTCAATAATGAACTTGAAATTTAATCTCTCGACATTTTGACTAGAGCTGTGCCTTCATCATTAATAACTAAAGCCCCTGATCTTATTACTAGATCATCTAGTTGAAAAGTCGAGATATTAATTATTATAGAGAAGGTTGTTGTAATACATATACAAGAGCAGAGTAGTATCATGCTACAATTAGTGACTAATACGATTGACATACATATTCTACAATTATACTGAGGCCTAAAAGCTCATAATATAATAGTGAATATAATATTCTTGGTATATTTCATTGACTAAAGTAAATGCAGTGCTGGATCCAGGTTGATATAATAGTGAATATATTGATATATTGACTAAGTAACTGCTGTGCAGTGCTGGATCAACGGGTAGGGGGAGGGGGGAGGGGGGGTTCGAACACCCCCTTTTAACAAAATACTGCATGCCCAGAGTGATCTACAATGTCATTTTCATAACTGACGAATGCCACACTCATTAAAAACATACACTAATTATTATAATTATTGTGACAAGCACTCCAACTTGTAAATGATGTGGTTATTCATTGACTTTCTACATAGTTATTTAGTCAAACTTCATAACTACCAGTACTGGAAGTTTCTACAGCCTGCCTCAGTTTGTTTGAGCATGTTCCAAAGAAAGAGAGCACTTTCTAGAAGCACAAAAGATGCATAGACCTCACTACAATGTTTAAAGTTATGTATTGTAGAATTACCTCAAGATCTCTAGAATCTGACAAGCAGCAATCTTCAAAGAGGTCCTGTGAGTGTCCTATCCCAGAAATTTCACCACCTTCTTTAGAGGAACTATCCTCGGTAAGCCAGCTTGAAGTAACAAGTGAGTTCACTATGTGTTACAGTAGTGTGCTGGAAGAATCTGCTCCACATTAGACATCAGACAGGCAATCAACTACAGGTAATCTAGTGTCTGTACCTGTAATAATTATGTCTTTCAATTGGACAGATAGACTTGGGAGCTATTGTACATGCTGCCCATAACTCCTTAGATCAACTGAGGCATATATCTGGGGAAATGGAAGTTGCTAAAAAGCTGCAATATCTTGTCAGTCATTTTAAGCCAGCTCCAACTGTACTCTTCATTCTCATCCAGTTATCAAACAAGGCAGATGCAAAGCTTCCTCCAGAAACTATGGCTTGAGAAATTCCAATGGTTTTTATATCATAATGAGCTAGAAGGTGGTCTTTGTCATTACTGTATTCTTTTTCCTGAATGTCCAACAGGGGTGGTAGTCATGGATCAAATCAGGTGTTTTAGTGCTTGCACCCTATCAAAAGCCATATATAAAGGCACTTGGTACGGATGGTCTTCTTATTTCTCATGAGAGGAGTTCAACGCACCATCATGCAACAGATAAATATTTAAAACCCCGGATGCAAGGTTTGACAACAGGCAGCAATCTGAACAAGAACCAAAGAATAAAGAAGTTCTACGTCAAATTGTTCTTACCGTTGACTTCTTGGCAAATCAAGGCTTACCTTTCAGGACAAATAAGGAGGACAGTGAATTTTGCTGATGAGAGTGTCAATAGAGGAAACTTCATTGCTATTCTGCAGCTTTTGGCGAAAGGGAACACCTGTCTTCAGGATCACCTCTTATTACCCAAATGTAATGCACTTTATACCAGAAAAACAATACAAAATGAAATAATTCACATATATGCTTGTAAGGTGAGGGAACACCTAACCAAACACACTAGAGAAAATAACTTGCCTTTCACTGTTATTGCTGACGAGGTCACTTATTCTCATGCTAACCAAGAAATTATCTCGGCATGATTTTGAGATTAATGGATTTAACTTCTTTAAAAAATCCTCACATCAGGGAATGTCTCATTAATTTTCTGTTTTTAAGAGAGCCAATGCTCCTACTATATAGTGGGCAGAAAGCCTTGCTCTATTGGGAAAAAGATCTTCCTTTTCCCAGATCTTTAATAAACGAGCTTAGAAGATGGCAAGTTATATGTAAAAATTCAAAAAGTCAGTCCCACCTGGCTAAAAGACAAAGAGAGTGCAATAGACAAATTCCAGATACTTTCCTTCTGGCACTTGCATCTTGTGATATTGATTCATTTCCAAATATTTGCCAGCTACTTATAATAGCATGCACATTACCTATTACAAGTGCCGAAGCAGAGCATTCTTTTTCCTTACTTAGGAGGTTTAAAACATACTTGCGATCTAGTATGGCAGAGGAGCACCTGGCTGATCTTGGAGTTATTGCCATGCACTATAGTGAGAGAATTTATATAGATGATATCTGCCTTGCTTTTATTCAAACACATCCATGAAGACCTTCACTTTTTACTGTCTAACTCATATTTACTGTATACGATTGATTTCTCTGATATAAATTATTTTAAAGGGCTGTAATAACTCTTTAATATCCCTGGGAGTAATAACCTTGACAGTGGTCGTGTTCTGACAAAAAAATTCTATGACATGCACCCCTACATGGAGTTTTCTCAATTATCACATCCATTTATATGTGTATGGTGGTGTGTATGATTAAGCAGTGTTTCTTTCACAAATATGGTCAGGGATTGGGCAAAATGGCTTCAGAAAAGGAGGGAGGGGGAAACCCACTGAGGAGAAAAGGAGGGAGGGGTAAAACCCACTGAGCAAAAAAAGAGGGAGGGGGAAACACACTCAGCAGAAAAGGAGGGAGGGGGGAAAAGCATTCAGCAGAAAAGGAGGGAGGGGGAAACCCACTTAGCAGAAAAGGAGGGAGGAGGGAAACCCACTGAGAAGAGGAGGGAAACACAGAGAAAAAAAGGGAGGGGGGTAAAGTTGAGTTACTTAGATGTGCAACTCTAAAATCTAGCACATCTTTGTAGGTGCTTAATTACTTGTTCAATTTCCAATTTATTCATCACATGCAAGCAAAGTCATTTTCAAGGGATAGTGACAAAGTTTAAAAAGGGGGTAGAACAGTTTTGAATGTTGGAAAAATGGCCCCCTAGCCCATTCTAGAAGAAACATCAATCAATGAACCCCCACTTTTTAAAATTCTTGGATCCAGCCCTGCTGTGTACTGTTAACAATGATAATTCTGGAAGATGATAAACACCGAGAGAGGGGAAAAAGGAGATCTGTAGGTGAAAAGTTAGGGCCAAGTATAATTTCTCCTAGGTACAGCACCTTCTCCCAAAGCTCAAAACAGCTTACTGTGAGGTACCACTCACTTTTTGCATGCTTCACTAAGCCTTGCCTTGTTAGAGTCATACGAGGCAAGTTGATGCATGTTGCTTGGCTGATAGCAACCTTCATGGGCCTACGATTATGTTTAAGGCAGAATGAACATGCTACATATTTCCCACTCCAACTGTAACATCCCTAGGGAAATTTCAACTTCGATTTTTTATCAATGCTAGCCTTGCTATGCTGGTTTGAGTTGTTAGGAACACTCTCATATGACAACTATGTTTTGTCTGGTCCCACTCTTGAGATGGAAACTGCTACATTGTTTTACCAATCACACTGACTCACATAAGTAAAATGAGATTCTTTTGCATTGTAAATTTAACAAAATCAAATTTTGAACTTTAATAATGCAATGGTAAGTGTATCAGCTGGTGTGATTTATATTTTGAAGGGATGTAGCAGTTGTGCTTAAACACTCTAAGAAAAACACTAGGAATTATATGCAGGATATAATACCAAGACATAATTATTTTCACCCTTCTCAAAACATTTTTTTCTCTACAATATTGCTTGGCGATTAACAGGTGTCCCCTGTTATGGAAACATTTTGACGAATCACTCTTACCTGCTCGGTAATTAGACAAAGTTGCAGAAGTGGAACTATACAACTTTGTAAGGGCAATCATTTTCATTGATAGGAATTAATAATTATTATGAAGTGGAAATCAAGCTTCTGTTGTGAGCCTAGTAGTGGTATTCGCATTAAGTATTAGAATTGCAAACCTAGAAATATGCCAGCTACTTATATACTGCTGTGATTTGTAGCTAAATCTTATCATTGCACTGGAGCTGAGCTTCAGAATTTCCCCCTAAGCAGATATAGGACATAGCTCTAGTGGATAATTAATAGAGAATGTACTGTCGATTTGGTTGTGTAAGTTGCATTTGGCTTGATATCAAGTCATAATTATAAGAAAATCTTCCCGGTAGTGCAGGGTTTCATTATGGGTGTGTGTGTGTGTGGCTGCACCTTGGAACCTTTTCACCAACGCCCACTTAGAATCCAGATTCTTCCATTTAACACTAACAGCTATCATACTTTTTCTTCTTCATAAAGGTAATTTAGAAATAAAAGGTTTTCTAAAAGTGATGATGAAACCAAATTAGGTAAAACATGAAACAGTTTCTCAGCTAAGTCTCAAAATGACTGGCCAAAGGTTAAGTGATGGTTTACATAATAAACTGTAAGTAAACCAACTTGTCTTACCTAAAACAGTTGCTGTAGCAGTCTGTTTATTGCTCTCAAAGATACCATCTTCACAGGAAATGTTGACTCCATTGAGGTCAGAATAAGCCACCACTGAGAGAGAGCTTATTATTGATGCACTTGGTTGGGGCAGTACTTGTGCCAGTGTGAATCTATTCTCAGGTCCTACCATTGAAGGCAATAGCATTGTACTTGTTATTACTTGTAGAGAACCATTGATAATCCAGATATGATTATTTGCTAATATTGCACAATAGAAGGTAACAATATCTCCAACACAAAATCCTACTGCAGTATAATTAGCACCATTCACAAGAACCTCCAAAGGAGCAGTCCAACCTAACACAATAGCAACATTATAAATAACAGCCAATATCAATCACTATACTAATATAGACCAGAAAGCCATTAAGACAATAGCAACCAAAATCAGCCATAGTAAGACACTAGCAAACAGTGTTATGTATTAGAAGACATAAAAAACTATTGGAATACAGAGAAAATGGCATTAGCATTTAGAAACAAGCATTTTCTATAGGAAGCATTATTAAACAGCATTACCTGTATGTAGAGATTAGAAAACAGAATTTATTAGAAGAAGACACTAGAAAGAAGCATTAGCTGTAGGACGACATTAGGAGCTAGCATTAGCTGTAGAAAAAACTTGTAACCAGCATTAGTAGCTAATAGGAAGATTTTAGCAACCAACATTAGCTATTGGAAGACATAACCAAGCAGTATTAACTGTACCAAAAATTAGCAACAATATTAGCCAGAACAACTAGCATTTTCCATAGGAAGACCCCAGTAAACAACATTAGCTATAAAAAGACATTACCAACCAGATTAACTATAGGAAGACATTAGCAACTAAAATTAATTACAGGAAGACACTAGTAGCCTATAGGGAGACCCCAAAACGAGGTTATCTATATGAAAACACTAGCAACCAACATTGGTCAGTATGATATAGGAAGCATTAGCAACCAGCTTTAGTTATAGGAAGACAATAGTGTACAGCATTAGCTAAAAAGACACTAGCAACTAGCATCAAGAGACAGGCAAACAGTATTAGTTATAGGTAACTAGCTTTAGTTATAGAAAGACACTAAAAATGAGCATTAATTATAGGAAGATATGGAAACTAGTATTACCAATATGAAGACACTAACATAAAACATTAGTTACAGGAAGACACAAGCAATCAACATTAGCTACAGCAAATTAATTAGCAACCAGTATTAGCTATAGGAGTATATTAGTAACCAGCATTAGTAATAGGAAGAGATTAGCAAACTGCATTAGTTCTAGGAAGATATTAGCCACCAGCATTAGATATGCGTAGACCCTCAACCAGCTTTATCTATAGGAAGAGAATAGCAACCAGTATTAGTTATAGGAGGATACCCACAACCAGTATTTAACCTTCATAGTTATACGTAGAAACAGCAAGACTGCTAATTGGTTGTACAGCAATATAAAAACTTACATTGATTAACAAGGACAAGGAGAAGTGCAGGCACCATCAAAGCAGGCATTATTCTGCATTCATATACACAATTATAAATACTCAGGAAATAAAATGCATCCATACACAAGCATATGTGTCAACTTTTAATCAAGGAAAATGGTCTGGTTGGTTTACTACGGAAATGTTAGCAATATGATTTGGCTTCGTTTTTTGAAATCAAACCACTGACCCTATTCCTACCAAACTCACTTGATTTCAACATTACTGTTAAAATACATGGAGAGATCAAGTATGCACAGGAATCAGGTGAATGGCTAAGGATAAAACAAGTGATTGGTCCTTGAAAAAATAATATAGCCACAAATTTAGGTCTACTTATAATGCCTCACTGGATCTCCATGGCAGTAGCTATCTTACATATAAATCTGATGTGTCTGTGATAATATTTGTCCAGAGACCAATCCAACCATTTTAAGCTACGAAACTAAACTTTGCCAAAGCTTTTTTTCAACACTTGGAATAGTTGCATTGCCCAAGAAGCAGCAAAATTTTCCCTTGAGAGGTGTGTAATTTAACAATTTAGACACTCAGTCATTTTGTTGGTGACAAATGCAGAAGCATCTGAGGCCACCTGTGCTTGCCAGCGACTCTTCCTTTCCAGTTAATGCTGATGCAGTTTCCCACCTGTAACTGCTCATCTCCATAAATAAAGGCAAATCCAAAACTATTCCAGCAAGCTATAATATTTATTGATTCAAGTTGCCCGAAACAGTCGGACTAGCAAATATATTTACTATGCGGTGAGGGGGTGTCACAATAATTATCATGCTGTGTCTTTTATAATTCCATCTTCAAAATTCTTCGGCATGAAGAGGGAGATGTTTTCTAACCATTGATTTTCTAAGCCTCTCAACCTCCACCACCAACCCACCCACACCCACACACTCCACCATGAACACAGACGATACAATCTGCACAAACCCCAGGAAAAGCCAAGTTTCTCTGCTAGTAACCAGACAAAATTATAGCAGCAATAAAATGCAATTTCTCTAGCAACCGTAGCTTAGAGTGGACCATTGTTGTGATTATGAGTATGTGGTCAACTAGAGAAACACCATATTATGTGTAATATAGCTAACCACACGTTAATCTTTTTTCAAGAAAATAAAAGAAATAATTTGCCAGAGAGTTAGCCTGGTGTTATTGATATGCATAGTTATAAATCCAAGTTCCTCAAGTTAGCCCTCCAAGGAAGTCTGAGATGCTGTACCAGTGAGTATAACATTCACTATCCTGCATTATCAAACGATCTTCTCCATACCTAGTAGACTATTCAGCAAAAACCAAAATGAATTATGTTGTCATTGATATTATACTCAAGGGTGGATCTAGGATTTTGAGAAAAGTTGGGGAAGAGGTTATCTCCTATCTCCTGGTAAGGGGGTTGGGGTTTCCAGTAAAGGTGCAATAGGAAGTAACAAAACCTGCCAAAACTGACTTGGAAGCATATTGAGTTATAGTAAATGTTTGAAGTTGATTACAAAAGAGGAGAAACTCAACATAGTAAAATGTATAGTCAAGGTCACAAAATTATTGTCAGTAGCAACCCAAATTCATCTAGATTATCATAACCCCCAAACTCTCTGTTACTGATCTCCTATTTTTTTAATTAATTAATTTATTTTTAATGAAGAAATTATTTATTTATTTATTTTATTTTATTTATTTATTTATTTATCATCATTATTATTATAATATTATGACTTTAATTATTATTTTTATTTTTATTAAGTTTTATTTATTTTAATTATTATATTTATATATTTTATTAATATATATATATATATTCCCCATTAACCCTTAGACCGCTTTAGCTGTTATTGTTAAAAATACCCCAGACGCCGTGGCCCCAATAACCGCCGTTTTTTAATTAATAAAAAAAAACACCGATTTTTAATCAACGCCTTTTTTGTCGGTCGGCTGATTTATCACCAGATCTAGGCAGGATGCAAGTCGATCATTACCATTTACAGAACACGAAGGTAAACAGTCCTAAAGAAGTCATAACCATCACCTCCTTTTGAAGTATGTCTTGTCAAAGATTGATGAGTGTAACACTTTCACTGATGTGACATAATCGGTGAACATTCTTGTTGCAATTAAGTGGGTAGCCAAGGCTTCTCCAAAGTAAGTTGAGTACTTTGATATTAGTTATTGGGTCAGTTTAGCTTGTGTATAGGCTTCTGCCAACTAGCTAGCTAGCAATGGAGAATTAGCGCTATCTCTGGGATGAACTAAAGGTTCCTAGTTACAGATACTGTGTAGTGTAGATAGCTATGCTAAGCTAGACACGCTAATTATAGGCTTCTGCCAACTAGCTAGATAGCTATGGAGTATTAGCGCTATCTCTGGGATGAACTAAAGGTTCCTAGTTACAGATACTGTGTAGTGTAGATAGCTATGCTAAGCTAGACACGCTAATTATAGGCTTCTGCCAACTAGCTAGATAGCTATGGAGTATTAGCGCTATCTCTGGGATGAACTAAAGTGTTCCTAGTTACAGATACTGTTTAGTGTAGATAGCTATGCTAAGCTAGACACGCTAATTATAGGCTTCTGCCAACTAGCTAGATAGCTATGGAGTATTAGCGCTATCTCTGGGATGAACTAAAGGTTCCTAGTTACAGATACTGTGTAGTGTAGATAGCTATGCTAAGCTAGACACGCTAATTATAGGCTTCTGCCAACTAGCTAGATAGCTATGGAGTATTAGCGCTATCTCTGGGATTAACTAAAGGTTCCTAGTTACAGATGCTGTGTAGCTAAGCTAGACACAATAAGCGCTGGCCATATGTTAGCTCCTTCTAGTATTTAGAACTGTTGTACAGAGATAGAAACACTAGCTTGTCTATAGGTTTCTGGCATCTAGCTAGCTAGCTATGCGCTATCTCTGAGATAAACAAAGGGTTCCTAGCTACAGCTGCTATGTAGTGTAGATAGCTACGCTAAGCTAGATACGCTAAGCTAGATACACTAAGGGCTGGCTGTATGTTAGCTCCTCTGGTCTGTTTTACGTAGAGAGAAACACTAAGCGCTGGCATTTTCTTATCTCCTACTGATATTTTGTGCTCTAAATACCAGCAGGAGCTATATAGGAAAATGCCAGATCATAGTTTAGCTCATGAACTAACCTATCATTATTACTTCATTGTATACTTTGTGGATATCATTATAGTGATGAAGATATAGTCTGATTAGACTGCTGGAGCTGGAAGAGGTCTGGCTGACAGTTGCACTGCTGGAACTGGAAGAGATACTGCTAGCGGCACTACAAACCCTAACACAACCAACACCACCCTCCACCAACACCACCACTATCAACACCACCATCCACAGCACCAATAGCATCATCGTCACTACCACTATAACCTTCTTCATCATATCCATCAAAATCTTCATCACTGTCTTCAGCATCTAATAATCTTATAACATCATCTCTATTAGCTATATCTGTCCATCATTTGTAACTTACTTCAGGGTACTTGCCTACTTCAAAGAATATCTAAAAACAAAACACAACAGCCAACTAGCTGTCTGTATCCTATGTCAAAAGAAGAATAACAGATCTCTCAGATCAACTACAGCTGTAAGAATAAGCAGCTGCGCAATATACCAATAAATGCTAATCTAAATCAATTACAACGCTCTTCAATGTACTTGCCTACTTAAAAAAATGTTTTTAAAAAACATACAACAGCCAACTAGCTATCGGTATACTTTCTCAAAAGAACAAGAACAGATCTCTCAGATAAAATACAAAGTGCAGCTGTAAGAATAAGCAGCTACGCAACAAACGCTAATAAAAATTTACATATTTAGGAGCGTGTATATACGCCACCGGCGTGTGAGAGTAGATTTCAATTGGCGTGTATAGATGCCACCGGCGTTCTAAGAGTTAATATATATATTTCCATTAATATATATAATTATATATATTATATATATATATATTATTGACATAATTATTATCATAGTCCATTTACACCTAATTAACTCATGTGTGTTATGTAAACAAAATACGACATACATTTTACATTAGAAGTGACAGAAAAAATAACATTCCAAAAACAAATAAATAAATAAACTAACAACCATTATTATAGCCACAGCATTACCCCACTGAATTTGATGGCCACCAGTTGCAGAAGAAGGGACTGTGACCTGGTATGGCAACTGGTCCGCCCATTTGTAAAGGTCAGTGATAAAGACTGCAGCTACAGGGCTGAAAATTGCTGATCTTTCAATGACCAGAGGCTAGATAGACAGTTTAACTCTTGATACTTAGTCCTTTTGTGGTACTTAGCTTCGGTGACCATACTGCCAACCTGAACACCAGCCAAAGCCAGGGTGTCGAGATGGGATCTTAGAGTCCAAAGTTATCTTCACCACTGCATTCAGAAAGGTATGCCTTGGTTAGCAACCTCGGCTTCAATGGCAACTCAAGCCATGTGTGCCTTTAACATCAACCTGTTGACCACAATGGCAACATGAATGGGGTTTAAATAAGGTTGCACCTATCCTCAATCCCACTGCAATCCTAAATACGTTGTCCTCCATCCTTAAACCTAGAGAAGCCACTGGGATTGAGCCAAGTACCACCTTGCACAGCTAGCAAATTTTCACAAGAAGCTTCAGAATGAGCATTACTTAGCAGTTGATCAAATGTAACCTTGATCAAATGTAACCTTGGTATCCCAAACTCTCTGCTGAAAAGACTCACTTCCTACAGGTGGTGAAGCATCATAACTTTGATTCCACATATCGTAGGCATAATCCTGAAATACACTGCACACCAGACAACCTTTCCAGAAGGACCCGCTGGATAAGATCATAGCAGGCAACAGCTAATGCAAGCAAAGTAGAAGGTGCCAACTTTACTGCACTTCTGATCCCAAGACCACCAGAATGCACTGGAAGTGATGCGTGTGTCCATGCACCGTCGCTAAGGTTAACATTCACTATCTCAGTCACTATTTCTCCTTGCAGCCTGTCAAATGAATATAGTAGTGTAGAAGAGAAGGAAGGAGACAAATGTAATATATAATATCGTATATATAAGTTTGGGAATGAAAAAGGCATGTCAGAGGAGATGCAATACACCACCATGGAGGTAAATCTCTCTCCCAACATGCAGTCAATCTATCTTCTTTCCAAGAATTGAATCAATGCCTACCGCTCCACCAACTGGTATGACTCTGGATTCATTACCAAAATACCTGGAATATCCACTAGTAAGGGACGCAGAATGGCATGATCTTGGCATACCACTTCAAACTTGCTGTCAAACAAAGTCCTCCTGAGCTAGAAGCTCCAACTGAAAGACATGCACTAAGTCCTCCTAATTACGTGATGTTAACTAGATAAGAGATGGAAAGTTCTGACTATAAGTCCTCTACTATTGATTGAATAGTGAGGCAAAACAATGCTGGGCCCAAGGGATCATCTTGTTACACCCCCTCATTGGACTCCATAGGCAACATCTAAAGCTGTAATTAAGAAATACAACATCTAAAGCTACAGCTAAGGCTGTAAAGTCATAGGAAGGCAAAATCTAAACTACAGCTAAGGCTGCAGTTAAGGAAGGCAAATCCAAACCTGCAGCTAAGCTATGGCTATAGTTAAGGAAGGCAACATCGCTATGGCCACAGCTAAGGCTAAACCCGTGGTTAAAACTAAGATATACAACTAAAGCTATAGCTATGACAAAGGCATAGCTACCTAAGGCTACAGCTAAGGCAACAGCAATAGCTGAGGATATGGAAACAAATAGTAGGCTAGCTAGCTAAGGCCTTTGGATATAAAAGATAAGCTGAAGATAAGCTACAACACGCAAAAACTCATAACGTACCTTAGAACAAATTTATGGTTGTAGTGGACTCGCTGGCTGCCTCTAGTTTGTTAAGACTGGTGATAACTTCCTTTGGTGTGTCGCAAAGATATTGCCATAGCAGCTTTCACGCATTTACGCGGAATGAAAGGTCGGTGGGCAGGGCTATCCGCACCCTGTGACAGCTGCGTTTAAAAAAATTAACTTGTGATTACCAATTTATAGCTCCATAGATGCTCTAAACTTCATAGTATGGATTTGATATACAGCTCAAAAGATAGCTATCTCTTCTGCTCTCTTTTGATACTAAAATATATTTGATAGGTATAACTATAGCCAAGTTACTGGAGCTAAAGTAGAGCGAACCTCAAAACTTGAATGTCTGATTTTGCCGCATAAATATCTCCAGATTGCCAAGTGCTAGAGAGTTGAAATCAGCACAAGTGGCTAGAGGAAGCCATTCTCTATGCAATTAATATTTTGATTACGGCGTTGAAATGTAAGTACGTGGTCAAGTGCGCGGGTGTAAAATGAATATGTCAAATCCATACCATGGACTTTACAGGATATATTATGGAGCTATAAAGTGGTAATCACACCTTTAAAAAAATTATGTCACCCCTTAATATATCGGAATCCACTACCAGTAGAAACATTTACAATAATCTAGAAACGCATTACCTATAAAAAAAAGATACAATCATTAAAATAGCTAATGCATGTTTTTCATTCAGTAGTCATTGTTATATTCTTTGTAGCTATGTACTTAGTGATGGCCCATCACAAGGCACACCAGAACAATTAAATTATTATTAGAACATCATGTGATGCAAATATGAAGGGGTTCAATATGACGGTTGAGAAATGGCAGTTTATGAAAGGGATAAACTCTATATAATAGTTAGATGCAGAGTCCATTAGATTTATGGTATTTCCTGAAGAAGATGTAAGAGTGTAGTGACACGAGTGTAGCGAGTATGCTTGGTCGAGGTATGTAGAACCTAACAACATTGCTACGCGACAAACAACTGTCAACAAACCATGAGGATGCTAGAAGAAGCCAGTACTCAATGAACTCCTCTACTTTTTTTCAAATTCCCCAGACATTTAGGATGAGGTACATGCACTAGAAACATCCAGTGACACAAGCCACAGAACTTGCTAGACTACAACAGGAAATTTTTAAAGGTTCCTCCCCAACCAGTTCCTCCCACTCGCTTTGCACTAGCTAATAATGGCCACCAAATACTGCTCCACATCAAATAGTGTAGCTTTCTAGAGTGGCGAAGAAGTAACTAAAAGGAGAACTGAAAGGATATTCAAGATTCTTGGTATTGTGTATTGTTAGAATTTGGGACTAGATTTCTGAATTTCAGAGCTATAGCAGCAATGTGATAAAAGCATTTGCTGGAACTAGCATTTTCAGAATTGCAATAAAAAAAAATTAAAACAAAGAGCACTCTTTACCTTCGTTAAGGTAGGGACTCTATTATGTCCAAGATGGTGTACTCAACATGTAGAGTCCATCCACACCCACCATATTGGTCAGTTACAAGTTCCATATTTCCCTCCACAGAGGAACTTACAGTGAAATAAGGAGCCTGTAGACAAATGAAATTGTCCCATTCAGGCAAGCTAGGTTCTATTGACTGGATGCACTTCCACAGATCATAGTGGAGTCAGTGAAGTATTACTCTTCTGTTGCTGAGGTTCGGTTAAGTACGTAGCTACTCTTGCTCCAATCCCAAAAGAAAGGTTTTTATGAAGAATGTAGGAGAACCTCATGGGCTAGATCAAAGTAGTTTTCATAACACAGCATTACTTATACCTTTCAAGTTTGTCACCCTCGAGTCCAATCCATCTAGCTATGTAGCTCCTGTGATCAGTTACCATATGACGGAAAAACTGCTAGGTTTCCAAAGAGGACATCATGCACACTCTTGGAGATGGGACAATAACTCTTCTGCTTCCACTAATATGGATAATGTCTATGACGGTTTTTATGTTATCATCAGTCAGTATCCTACTCATTAGGTTACCTGCGATACAGAGGGAAAATAAGACACAAAAAACATTGTGATCTAAAAAGTGATGCATCTATATAATATATATGTATAAGTGCTAGTTCTTGCGGAAAGTTCTTTATTTGCTTCTGTTAGAGGAAATGTAGTCCTAGTACAACTCTATCTTGCTTCATTCTAGCTATCATTTTCTTCTCAACCAGGCAAGCCTACTTCCTACTTCCCAATAAAATCAATGTGCTTTCAACTAAAAAGATGCACTAGCCTAGTGACACTACCAGCAAGACCTGTGGAATTATTATTATCAGCTTCTCAATCAAATTATCCCGGATCTGTACTTGGGTACTTATTCTCAATGTTGTAGATGTTAGAAAGTAAGATTGAGCAACATGACTTTAGTGATTACATTAGTAGTGCTAAATATAAAGTGGAAAACTAGAAGGACAAATAAAATCATATTTTAAACATTATTACCCACCATTATGGTAGAATAATTCTTCTGCTAATTCAGTGTTCAATGTAGATGAAGGACCATGTAATTTTTTTACTTTTAAATGTATATTTTTTGCCTTGTTTTATAGTCAATAAACCAACCCTAACAACTTACTCAGTATAACAACAGAACTATATGTTATTATATACACTTATTTCTTATTACTGAAGTAGATAAGTGCTTATATCTGGGTCATAAAATAAACATAGACACAGGTGGTTTTGATAAAGGTCTGTGATATTAACTGTTCTATCATGAGTAAACTTCCCGAGGAATCCAACAGTTATCTTTTAGATACCAAAATGTACCATTGTCATGACTCACCTCAGTCCTGTGTTGATAACTATTGTCATAGCAATAAGCTTCTCAGAAAGCCATCTGAAACACATGCATTATAGGTATAAACTGACTTGGTGGTCATGAAGCTTTTGTGATAATTATTGTCACAATATTAAATTTCTAAGGAAACCAAATGATCATTTCATGATAGAAAATTGATTATTACATGCTGTCAGAAACTCTCTCCCTGTAACCTCACTAGCAGTTTCTGATGACGCCAAACCCTTGCCTGAGAACCTAGATGCACCACACCTCTTGCCCTCAAGACCTTGGTAAGACCAATACACTAACCTCACTCCCTCACTAGAGCTTGTTAGGAATTAAAGAACAATAAAACAATGGCTCAAATGCACATTAAAAACATATATCAATAAGCACAATAGCACTAGTAATCTATCTCTTTCGATGATAGACTTACTCAGTCTTAATTGTCTTTCTTAATCGTTCGCTTTCTTTCTTTCTTTGTTCTTTTCTTCTCTTTGCTGTTCTTCCCTTGTATAGATTCTGTCACAGTTCACGTAGTGGTTTTGTGGGTAGTCTGTCTTCCCTGGTCTCTGTGGTTTTACACCTTCTGATGTAGGTGAGTAATCAGGTGAGAGATTCCCACAGGTTGTTCCTCCTTTCCCAGAGGTGTCAGAGGCAGTCACAACGTGATTCCCACAGGTTGTTCCTCCTTTTCCAGAGGTGTCAGCAGTTGCCAGGATGCTCCCTGACACATGCCCACCAGTATATCCCACGAGATGATAATCGTTTATCAGATTCACGGATGTTTAGCTGAGTGCAGAAATGAATTAGTGCCTAATCAACAACCGGGTTAGATTTTGCAATGTACTGGAAAGTTGTCTTTTTATGATAAATGGACATATTTAATGACATTAGGTATGGGGAACAATATATACACAGAGACATGATGTTAAAAATTAGAAATGGGTTATTTGTAGCCAATGGGACAGTTTGAAGTCTACTAATAGCAAAACTATTATGAGGGTAAATACACTAAGCAAGTTAGGTGTGGGAAGAAAAGAAGATAGATATAAGATCTTGATGATAAAAACCTAGTTAGTTAGGTTCCACACTTACCACCTTCACAAAACCATGCTATAAGGGTCAAAATTGGCTGTACATACTGTTTATGGTACTAAAACTTGCTAAAAGTTTAGCTGAGCTATAAACTTTCTTGTGGGTCCATTAATTTAAATACAGGGAATGCTATATACTGGACTCCATAATGTTCACTGCTTTTAAGTGAAAATGTTTTTCCCCTCACGTTCATCACATTAAAACAGTCATTTGACTGTAGCACATGCCATGTACTCAAGCAATGTTGCTTGTGTTGAAAAGATCTATATATACAATGCTGATTTGTTAATACAGGCCATTCTATTGCACTAACAAATTTTTGTAAATTTTTATATTAACACGAAGCTAGTATTATTCACATAATAATAACAATAGAAGTTTCATAAAACTTTAAGGATTCTCTTTAAATAAGCTTTTGGTTTTTATGGCAAACACATTAACCAAAATACTTCGGTCTTCATCAGGTAAAAAAAAGCAATGCAAAGCATCCACACTTGCTAGCAGCACAATACACACAACATGTTGTTTTGATTTTATGATCATACTTGATGAAGAAGGAAGTATAAAAACAAAAACCAATTCAAAAAGCATCTTAAATGTATTTGATGTCAGCTGAAAGTAATCGCAGATATTTAATGATTACAGATATGTATATGCCAATGCTCGTTGACACATCAACCTTTCTCCCTTCTCCACTTGCTATTGTTCTCCTCCATCTTGCATGGTCTTTTCCATTTACATTGTCCTCTTCATCTTCCTCCATCTAGTCTTCTTACACTTTCCTCCTTCTCCTCTATGGCCTTTTGACTACATCCTCTTACGAACATTTGTGTTATAGACATGATAGTAACCGATGGTCCCTT
This sequence comes from Cladorhizidae sp. MBARI D1340-BT2, assembly GCA_028752905.1. Taxonomy (NCBI): domain Eukaryota; kingdom Metazoa; phylum Porifera; class Demospongiae; order Poecilosclerida; family Cladorhizidae; species Cladorhizidae sp. MBARI D1340-BT2. The sequence continues at coordinate 19,506,218 of JAQNBH010000010.1, forward strand.
CAACAGTATGGCTTTTCTATCATGTTGCATTGCTACATCATTTGTGTTTGGTGGCAAAGTCTCGGTTGGTAAACTGCCCCCCCGTGGAAGTATATTTCTAAAATAGTATGCAATGGGTCACTTTTCCTGACTTAGGATAGCCCCTGTTCCTATCTTAGAGGGATTTTTCTGAAGGTTTGAGTAGCAGTCAAGGATGGCTTCATGAGGATGGAGGAGGTTAAGTTATATTTGAGGGAATCAAAGCCTTTCAGATGAGTGTATGTCCGTTGGAAGCAGTCTAGATGGCCCTCTTTTATGAGGTTTGTGAGGGGTGTGGATGTGGAGGAGAAGAGTGTATAATGTTTGATAATAACCAGCCAGCCCGAGGAAAGCTCTGATGCTTTTTCTCCCCTTTTGGACAGGGAAATCTTCTCCCACGACGTACCTGAGATAGGTGAAAGTCTTCTTGCCATTTAGCATTTATGTTTCTTGATTTTTAATCCTACATCTCAGCAAGTGTAAAGGATAAGGTTTAGTTGGGTGAAGTAGTTCTCCCTGTCACTATGTATGTGACATCATCAATGTAGACAGCTAAGAAGGAAGAATACCCTGCCCGAATTGTATTCATAAGGTGTTGAGGGTGCCTACCCAGCAATAAGGATAAATTTAGACTGGAAATTGCCTACATATGTGACAAAGGCCATCTTTTGTCAATATGCTTTTGCTACTAACATCTCTCAAAGTCTATGATGAGACCAAGGGTCTGATGAATTTTTCCCACCAATAAAAGCTGGTCATTTGGGTTGTCAACCCAAGGCATGGATAAGGTATCTGGGCTGGTGAAGGAATTCATTGTTTAAGAGTTGATATAGAATTGGCGAGATCCATCTTTTGGTGGACAAGAAGTAGGGTAGGGCCCTCAGGCTGTTGGAAGGTTCTATAAAGTTAGATTGGAGGCAGGCTTTAATCATCACCATAGGCATTCTATTGAACCGCTTGATTAGGACATCAATCTGTGTGTGATGCAGGGAGGTCTTGATAACCTTAGTGCCTATCCAAGTGTGAACTCCATGGTCAGTTTGTTGTTGAAATTTGACCTACAGTCTGTTAGGAGCTCGGATAGTACACAAAGTCTAATAAAGAGCTGGATAAGGTATCTGCCACTGTGTTGATGTGGGTTATCTTGAAAGGGATCACCTCAGGAAACCAGCTGGAGTATTCACAGATTGTCAGATATAGCAGGCAATCTGGGTGTAGTTCCCACAGTTTCCATGGTAATGCAGTGGAATGGGCACTCTATCATGGGTATGGTATGAAGTGGTAGAACTTGCCTTGAATGGTGGGTGGTTTCATGGCACTGACTTCAATATCAGCAAACCTCTTACATGTCTGATTCTAACCTTGGCCAAGTTCTTCTAGGAGAAGCTTCAGTGGTCCTTGTTCCAGTGGTAGGCATGGCATTGGATGGAGAGGCAAAGGTACTGGAGTTCTTTATTTTATTGGGCTTTGTCAACTTAGTAGCTTCTCGGCCTTAAAATGTAAGATATCCACTTGAATAAGCCTTCTGATCTAAGCTAATTTTTTTTAAATTTTTGAGCAACAACAGTGATGCAACAATTATTCAGACTGACAAAGATTTAAGCATGGTTCACAGTATTATTTTACAGGATGGTAATTTCCATCTAAAAGTTAGGGGGCCAAAAGCAGAGGTAATGCTGGTTGTCCTATACTGCGGTTTGGGATACTCCCCTAGTAATTTTTGTAAAATAAGGTCGTAATTCTACTGACGATTAAATTGTATGTGTGTTTGTTTGTGCATGTGCATGTGTGTGTGATATAAACAAACCGACTTTCATAATAGTTAACCTGAAATTTATGATCATGATGCTTTGATTAGATGCTCTAGCCTTCATCACGAACAAACATGTTACACTTAAGAGAAGAGAGGAGAGGCACATGCAGGAGGGAGGGCTAGGACCCATGTAGAAACTTAGGTTGTAGTTCGATTATAACTTGGAGGAATTTTGATAAGGCTGACACAATGTATAGGACATGTTTTTGCATATAGCTAGCTAGCTACAATTTTTTATTACAAACCCACCATGCTTTGCCTGATTTATTTGTTGAACTATCAAGTCCACCAAACCCTATATAAAAAATAAATTAGAAACACATCATTTCAAATCAACAATCACAACTATCATGCCTTAGCTCTATCTAGCTGGCTAGCTACTAAGTAATAAAAATATTCCTGTTCAACATAATATAGTTGCCTATTTGTTACCTTAGTGCTTGGCATAATCCACAATAGTGAAGCTTCCTTTTGCTCAGGTAAATCTTGTATACTTCATCTGTCCATGTTTCTATAAGGATTAATAGCTGACAGAAATTAATGGTGTAAAGTTTCATTCTGACTCAGTCACTTGATTCATCACACACTCTAGCTAAAACTGGAATGATTGTCTTGATCAACACTGAAAATCTCATAGCTGGTATTCCTCCAACCTTGCACCAGTTTGGAAACTGTAAGAAATATACTACTTTTCACAACTTCTCCATATTACAGATAATTTCACAATTAATTACAGTTCAGTTTATAGTGTTATGCCTGCAGCTATGCTTGGGGTAGTAAAATACTTGAAGTAATTAAAGTAATCTGATCCTAAAATACTGGAATCTGCTGTTTTTTTAATTGCATTTTCATTCGGCATTGTATTCAATATAAGTAGATGAATGTCTATCACTCCACATGTTTGGTTTTAACTGTACCTCTTATAAATCACTATTAGTAGAGTGATTGCCACTAAACTGTATAGGACTGTAGTGCTCCATGCCTATTCAATACATCTATTAGTGGAGTGAATACTTATCAATACACAATTAATACATGAGGTAAAGTGAATTCTCCACCACTCAACACATCTGATGTGCCCCATCCCTTTACAATTCTTATTAATACACTTTTAATACAAGAGATAAAGTGAATGTTCCACCACTCAACGCGTCTGGTGTACTTATGCCTTTACAATACATATCACTATAACCATGTAACTACATCCTTGGTATCTTTCACCATGTATGACACTAGACTGATGACATCAATACTGGACATATATGATTCTACCAGGTTAGAGCAGAGATTGGATTGGTGCAGATGGCAGCTTTTAAAGCTACATAGCCAATAGTTCACAACTAATAGGTGTAATATGTACGTAATTAACTAGCACCTCACTGTAAGAATAACCTTCCCAAACATCAATTTGAAATTTTATTTTCTAGATCATTTGGATAGATGCTCTACACTTGACAATAGGTATAACATAATGAGGTGGAGATGAATAAACATCATAACGTATTTCTACAGTTACTGAAATAGTTACTGAAATAGCAGAAACTTTCAATTGTCCTGACCCAGTTATCACTCATTTTTCAGACCCATTCTATGCAAAAGAATTTCCAAGATCTCTATTGGAATCAGAGTTGTTGGAAGTCTCAATACTGCTAACGTAACTTCTTCTTATGCATCACTTATGTCAACCACAAGTGAGCACAAATTTATAAGTCTTATTTGACAGAATTGTGGGTGACTGCAAATGATGAAACTAATAAAACTGCTCTTTTTCCATCACATTTAGTAGTTCTGAACAGAAGTAGTGCTCATGCCATTCATTTGGAATTCCATGATGATCGTGCAAGTTGGATGGTCAAAATACTGAGTTTTGTGGACTAATTAGGAGAGAGCAACGCCGGATAGCGTTCCACTAGGAATTAAATATTGTTGTATGACATTAGATGATGTGGTAAAGTGCAAACTACCTAAACACCCAACCCAACCTGATAATATATTAGCTATGATATGTCCAGTACCCAAATGAAACATTAAGGAATGTAGCTTAATCTCACAAATACATGAGTTAATTGAACAAGAGGAAAACTATTAAAGCAATGTACGTTGGGTCTACTTGTGCCACTGTGTATGAACTTCCCTCACTTTTCACATGTACAAAGGAAATTGTCATCACAGTCACTTATATATTGACATCAACCATAAACTACAGGAGAGAGTGTGAATGTTAAAGTCTTCATTAGCAACAGCATTTGCATTTGCCGTATTTCAGGCTATTTTTTAAACACAAATATAATTGCACAGTCAGAGATGTAGAGACAGAAATAATGCTGGGCTGAACAAATCTTGACACAACAAAGAATGGTGTGTTCTATTCATGTGAGACAGGCTGCAGGAATTTTAGAATCAATACATATATATGCAGCCACTGAGGTTCTCCACAGCAACATAGCAACACCAAGGTTACTAAAATAATGCTCAATTGCTACATTTTTGGCCTATTGACAACAGTGTTATGGAGTGGATACAGATGCCCCAAGTTATCTAATAAATATGTGTTCATATACCTAGTCACTGAAATCACCTACAATCAAACACAAGGCATTCAAAATAAGTAGAAACCAAAAGATTACATGATCTTCAACTAATATGTGATAAATATCAGAGATATTTCAAGTTTTACATTAACCACAATTTACCTTCTTTGTATGGCATAAAGAAAAGAGATTAAAAGCTTCATCAATGTTGGAGAATGCAAAATTAAGTCCACAGGAGTAGGAAACTAAAAGACGATGTTATAACACACATTGCGAGGTTTGTTTTTATTGCTGCTAATACATACAGATGAGCTTATAGCATGATAAAAAGTTCTCTTCACATTTCAAACCAGACACACAATCAAATGCAACTAAGTCAACACAAGGTCACCATCAAATATTTATAGAGCAAACCTCTTTGGTGAGAATGCATGGCCTAATAAGTAATTGAAGTTGATTATTGAGGGGATAATAAAATAGATGTAGCCCTGCATATGAAGAACAACTTGGCAGCTTCACCAAGAAAAAAATAGTAAGAACTTCACAAGGCATGTTAAGAGTATACTCACAACTTCATTCATATCCTTTCCACTTTTTAGTGTTTCGGTTTTCAATACTACATATATATTTCAAATGCCCAACCACTCTACAGGCCTCCATGCCTACAATAATTATTATCAATGCACTATTAATACCACAGGTAGAGGGAATTCCCCACCACTCTACAGGCCTTGTGTGCTCTGTGCCCCAACAATATCAATACACTGTAGAGGGAATTCCCCACCACTTAACAGGCCAGTTGTGCTCCATACCCCTACAATATATACCAATACACTTTTAATAAAACATGAAGAGAGAATGCTCAAACAATCAACAGATCTGGTGTGCTCCATGCCCCTACAATACTTTTGTGTATATAAAACAAAGGACAGTTATACCCACAGGTAATAAAACTCATCATTAATGTCGCTCAGTCATTTGGATATTTTAAAAATTCTTTGCATTTCTCCTCTCTGCCGCCACCATTGTTGTAGAATGCAAGTCAGTGCAGCTACCCTGACAGTATTGAAAACGTTTAAGAGCTTAACAATATAGTTACAGCATAAAAAATAGCCCGTAGTTATAGTTTGACTGGAATTAGATTTAGGTACTCTTAATTAGGCTAGCAGGTGAGAGCTCCAATGATGTCTTTATGAGGAAATAATAATGTTCACACATTGGTTAGTGTTTAATTAAAAGTTTAATTCATGAGGTACCCTCTTATCGATGTCTGTACATGGTTTATTCATAATAAAGAACGTCTCTATAGATATCAGCCAGCTTTCCAGTCACGTCAACCAGATATTTACTTGGTTTTCTAGACGTTGCTTTAATTTTTACAAATACTCTCAATTAACTTTCAGTTGACATAGCAAAATTACAATGACTTTCTCAATAACCTTATACCTAATGAAGACTAGAATATCTAGTTGAAATGTCAAGGGAGTGAATTTCAACTTGATTGGTTGAGAATGTCACTCTACTGTACTGCAATGCAAAACTATTGATAGGTCTGATCCTACAATCCCTTGAACCATACCATAATAATGCTAACTGATTACCCCTACCCCAACAAGCAGAAAGGCCTCACTACACAAATGCAAATCTCTGTGAGATATTTAGTTCATTAGCAGAGATGCCTAGCATTTGTGTAGAAAGAATAGAATATCTACCAGGAGAAAACAAAATGAGAATGACGGATGTGGTCAACACCCAGATGTCCTCTCTCCAATGATCCTAACCCAAACCCTTTTGGGAAACTCAAAAGAAACTATCAAACCAGTTGAACTTGATGATTACTTCTGTAAATCTTGTCATTTCTGCAACTCTAGTTTGTTTTTAAAAGTGTAAGGCTAGCAGCAACCTCCTGAACAAACTCTTTGCATTATCTGCACTATAATTAGCCAGAATAGTTTGTTGGATATTTGCCATATTTACCTCTTTGTCTGCTATTATATTGAAATACTGTCATGTCAAATTTCAATCATCAATCACTTCAATATGAATGTGTTGATTTTTAATGAACTCTATGTTGACTGTAACACTGTAGAACTCAGTCGCATATTTTTGGTATAGGTGTTGATAACTGTTGTACCACAATGGGAACTGCTCACATCTTTTGTTTGTAATTAGGACGCACATATTTCCTTTGGTTACTTATCTACTTTGTAATATCTATGTATAGATTTGTATGTTGTATCCAGGATGTGTTGTATCCAGGATGCAGGGGCCCTTAAAAAGAGAGAGAGGAGAACCCCAATGTTTTTGGATTGTGTTGTATATTGTATTGAATGAGATCTAAGAAACTATCCTCAACCCTTGTCAATTGTAACTCATCGGCACGGTATTACATTGGCGTAGTCGGCAGGATCAAGATCTGCACAAAGAATGGCTGCTAGACCTTTAGTCTTGCCTGAACCATACTCTGGCGAAGGAAGCTGGGACCAATGGCAGTACCACTTTCTCAATGTTGCGGCCGTGAACGAGTGGGATGACGAGAACAAGTTGAAATGGCTCAAAGTGCGGTTGACAGCAAGAGCACAGATTGCGTTCCAACGCCTTCCACCAGCTACCAGGACAAGTTTCGACGAAGCCACCAAAGCTTTGAGCGAGTGGTTCGAACCCAAAACGAGGAAGACCCGCTACCAGGCCGAGTTACAAACCAGATGCAAGAGTAAGTCTGAAAGCTGGCCGGATCTCGCAGATGACCTCCGATTGTTACCAGACAAGGCCTACCCCGACTTGGGAGAGAATGCTAAAGAAATACTAGCTCTGAACGCCTACCTCGCACAACTCGACAATAGCCGAGTCGCATTTGGCATTAAGCAGAAAGCCCCGCAGACGCTGGACGAGGCAGTCGCGGGCACCTTGGAGCTGGAGTCGTATCTCACTCCCAGGACGATGGTTGCAAGTGTCGAGAGAAACCCCTCGGAAGTAGGACAAACCATCGGCGGGGTGAGTAGTCAGAGCTCGGTAAGAGATAATCTCGCCACTCTAGTCGAGAGATTGACTGATAGAATTGAGATGCTAGAGATGAACTATTCTGACTCAGAAGCAAGTAGGCAGAGAGGGGGGATGCCGTGGAAGGGAGCAAACCCTTCCATGAGGGTAAATGACCGGGACTGGGGCTCAAGGAGAGGCTCTAGGCAGCGGGCTACTGATGTTACCTGCTGGAAATGTGGTAAGAGCGGGCACATAGCAAGATATTGTCGCTCTTCACAACGGGACCAGCCACAGGGAAACGGGAATCCTTCTGCATAAGGAGCCTACCGCAGAAGGATAATTAGGATGAGGCTCATTTACCTAAAGTTATTGTTTCTTTAGTAACCCCTACAGGTGGCTATACCGTGAGTGGCAATGTCAATGGGCATGCGACTACCCTGCTAGTGGACACAGGAGCCTCAGTGTCCCTCATGCGAAAGGATGTGTGGGACAAGGTCAGCCATGGCAGAGGAGTCAAACTCAAACCCTGGACAGAACGGCAACTGGTAAGCGTGGATGGATCTCCTCTACAAGTCTATGGGTACTCACCCATGGACCTGTCCCTCCAAGGAATCCTCTATCAGGCTGACATCGTCGTGGTGAGTCCACTTACTACTGAAGCTATTCTGGGCTTAGATTTTTTGAAAAAGTATAAGGTCACAGTAGATGTGGGAAGATCAGTGATACATCTTGGCAATTCATCTACCATTGAGTTGCATCAAGACTCCCTATCTTGTGCTGAGAGTGATGTGGTGAATATGGTGTATTTAGCTGAGCCCATTAAGCTCCCCCCATACTCGGAGTGTATTGTCATGGCACATTGCAAGGATCCACCCCAAAGGGGGTCCTGTGTGGTGGAGCCAAAAGGCGGGGAACGCTTACCATTTGCTGTTGCCCGAGTATTGGTGGAACCAAAAAATGGCCAAGTGCCAGTGAGGCTATTAAATCCAAGCCCTGAAATGGTGTCCCTTTCGTCAAAATCTGTGGTGGCTACTTTAGAGTCAGTAGAACCACCATTGGAAGAGGTGGTGGCAAGTATACCTACACAAATACTGCACGTGAATTCAGACAAAGCTGAATGCTTGTGGGAAATAGTGGAGCGGAGCTGCAGTGAGCTAGGACCGGAGGAGAAAGAGCAGTTTTTCGCACTCTTAGAAGAGAATGCTGACCTTTTTGCCACAGCTAAATCAGACCTAGGCCGTACCACCAAGATGAAGCACCATATCAACACTGGTACTGCTCCACCAATTAGACAGGCTGTCCGCAGACTCCCTCCACATCGGAGGAAGGAAGTACAGGAGCTGCTAGTTGACATGCATAACAGTGATGTAGTTCAGCCATCGAGTAGTCCCTGGGCCTCCCCCATCGTCCTAGTTCGGAAGAAAGACAATAGCTTTAGATTCTGCATAGATTACCGTAAGCTTAATGAGGTCACCCAAAAGGATGCATATCCTCTCCCTAGGATTGATGATACCCTTCACACCCTTGCTGGCTCAAAGTGGTTTTCCACTGTAGACCTTCTCAGTGGGTACTGGCAGGTGGAGGTAGCAGAGGAGGACCGCCCCAAAACAGCTTTCTGTACCACCGAGGACTTGTTTGAGTTCAAAGTTATGCCATTTGGCCTATGCAATGCTCCAGTAACCTTCCAGCGTTTGATGGATCTAGTACTGGCTGGCTTACAGTGGTCGCAATGCTTAGTCTATCTAGATGATGTAATCATCCCAGGGAAGACATTCTCGGAGCACTTAGAAAATCTGAGCATGGTCTTTGAGCGTCTGTCTAGAGCTGGCTTAAGGTTGCAGCCCAAGAAGTGCAATTTCTTCCAGCACGAGGTTACTTATCTCGGGTATATTGTGTCAGACGAAGGAGTAGCCACCGACCCCTCTAAGATTGAGAAAGTGGCATCGTGGCCAACCCCCACGACAACCAAGGAAGTCCAGCAATTTCTTGGTCTGGCGGGATATTATCGACGGTTCATCCGTGATTTTGCTGAGATCGCCCGTCTCCTCCATCGTCTCACTGAGCGTAATGCTCATTTTAAGTGGTCAGAAGAAACTCAGAAGGCCTTCGAGAAGCTCAAAACGTATCTAATCTCGGCCCCAGTGTTGGCTTACCCCGACTTCCACAAACCATTCCTGTTAGACACTGACGCAAGTGATACTGGAATAGGTGCTGTCTTGTCACAACTTGATGAGAGTGGTAGGGAATGTGTGATTGCCTATGCTAGTAGATTTCTCAGCAAACCAGAGCGTAGGTATTGCGTGACCAGGAGAGAACTACTCGCAGTGGTAGTCTTCACCAGACATTTTCGACATTTCCTGATTGGGGAACAATTTACTCTCCGTACCGACCACGGCTCTCTCACTTGGCTAAGGAATTTCCGGGAACCTGAAGGTCAGATGGCGCGGTGGCTGGAACGTTTGCAAGAATTTAACTTTGTCATTCTCCACCGGCCAGGGAAGAAACATACTAATGCAGATGCCTTATCTCGGTTACCTTGCCAGCAGTGTAGTCGAGACAGCCATAATGAGGTGAAGATTGCTGTCACCTCTCTGGTTGGTGGAGAAGATATCGGAAGGTTACAGGAAGGGGATCATATTCTTGGACCTGTCATCAAGGCAAAGTTAAGTGGACATCCACCAACTGCGGCTCAGACAAAAGAATTGAGCAAAAATACTCGACGCCTTCTCCAAATCTGGGACCAGCTCTTAATCCGTGAGGGTATTCTCTACCATCAGTATGAGAAACCTGACACCTCGACATCTGTGTTGCAACAGCTTGTGCCTGAAGTAAAGAAGGAAGAAGTACTAAAAGAGATGCATGAAGGCATACTGGGTGGACATCTTGGAGAGGATAAAACCCTCGCTCGTGTCAAGGAACGTTATTACTGGCCAGGTTACCATGCTGACATAACCCAGTGGTGCAAAACCTGTTCATCCTGTGCTAGGAGGAAAACTCCCACTCCCAAGAACAGGGCACCATTACAGAGCATAAAAGTAGGTAGTCCCCTTCAGCTGGTCGCTGTTGATATAGTTGGCCCTCTGCCAGAATCGGAGAATGGAAATGCGTATATCCTTGTAGTGGGCGATTACTTTACAAGGTGGATGGAGGCATATCCGATTCCAAACCAGGAAGCAACTACAATTGCTCGAGTGATAACGAATGAGTTTTTCTTTCGGTTCTCACCACCAGAGCAGCTGCACTCAGACCAGGGCAGGAAATTTGAGTCTCAACTAATCTCTGAGATCTGTAAACTGCTAGGCATTAGCAAGACTCGGACCACCCCTTACCATCCTCAGTCGGATGGGATGGTTGAAAGGTTCAACCGCACACTTATCAGCATGTTAGCCACCAGCGCGACTGAACATCCCTTCGAGTGGGAGAAGCAGCTACGACCTCTCTGTCTAGCCTATAATACCAGCATTCATGCGACCACAGGCTATTCCCCATTTTTTCTCATGTATGGACGCAAAGTACAAATGCCCCTTGAGCTCATGTATGGTACAGCCCCGTCAGAGCCAAACCACATCTCTACAACTGCATATGTAGATCACCTTAAGTCGACCCTACAAGAAGCTTATCAACGAGTGCGAGAAAGGACTGGGCATAAGCTGGAGAGACAAAAGGAAATCTATAACGAAAAAGCTCATGGAAAACCATTGGATCGGGGAAATTTGGTGTGGCTACATACCACTGTCAGACGAAAGGGAGTAGCAAGGAAATTTCATCAACCATGGGCAGGCCCATTCCGTGTTGTAAAACGCTTGTCAGAATCGGTGTATCGACTACAAAACATTCGAAACCGTACCCAATCGACCAGTGGTACACTTTGATCGGCTCAAATTATGTCCAGACGATATTCGTTTACCTCCTCGACAGAAACCTACATGCAAAAACTCCCTCCCACCTAAAATTGTTCCTCCAATTGGCACTAATCTCACACCAGTGATAGAGGAACTGCCTTTACCCACGATAACTCCTCCTCGATACCCCCAACGAATTCGTCATCCTCCAGATCGACTATTGCCAGTGGTCACACATTGATCACTAAATCCGGGGCGGATTTCTATTTGGAGGGGAGCTGTGTAACACTGTAGAACTCAGTCGCATATTTTTGGTATAGGTGTTGATAACTGTTGTACCACAATGGGAACTGCTCACATCTTTTGTTTGTAATTAGGACGCACATATTTCCTTTGGTTACTTATCTACTTTGTAATATCTATGTATAGATTTGTATGTTGTATCCAGGATGTGTTGTATCCAGGATGCAGGGGCCCTTAAAAAGAGAGAGAGGAGAACCCCAATGTTTTTGGATTGTGTTGTATATTGTATTGAATGAGATCTAAGAAACTATCCTCAACCCTTGTCAATTGTAACTCATCTCGGCACGGTATTACATTGACAAAGAACTACAATGACATTCTCAATAATCAACTTGAAATTTATTGTATCAATGCTTCAGCTAGATGGCTATTCTCACCTTGGTTATTCCTGATGAAAGATAGAACATCTATAATTATAGCCAAAATGTTGAGAGTGTAAATTTCAAGTTGATTATTAACGAAGTCATTGTGATATGTTCATTACTGCACTTAATCAGTGAACTCATGACAAGATATTTCCACACTGAATTTTTTTAGTTGCTGTTTTGGACAAGCTGTGCATTCCTGGGTATCTAAATACTGATCAAGTTTTTGAAGTATTTGCTGGATATGAAATATTGTGCTAAAAATATTCTACACCCACATACAGATCATAATGAAAGGTTTACTTAGAGATATCTTTATCAGAATGCATATCACGGCTTCAAGGATTTTCAGTTATTGTCAGAGTATTAGTGCTATAATATTTTGCAGCTTAGATGTGCAGGGTATTGTAAATATACCATAATACATGACAGGCTTATAGAGCAGTAAATATATATGTGAATAAATAAAGAGCAACGTGGAGTCATGAATGTAGTGCGATATAAACAATATCACAACTAATAATTGTTATAGTAACACAAACACTCGTGAATGATTATAGCTTTAAGTAACATGCATCATAAATTAGATAACCAAAGGGAAAAGTAATCGAGTTCAGATAGGATATTGTCAGCTGATTCAGGATGGCCACTTCAATTGTAACATTTTCTTCTCATCTCCTATAATAATAATAAGCATTACTTCAGCATAGTAACATCCTCCATTCTCTGTTCTGGCTACTTATCAACACCATACGCTTAACCAACAAAAAATACATACTCTCCTATAAAGACTTGGCCCAGTCTAATAGTTTCTGTAAGCTTGTTGTTTGACTGCATCAACCTTCTAATACCCAAGGTTACATTATTCATATTGGAGTTTGGTTAGAAGAGTGTCCTTGATTTCTGCTTTTAATGTTCAACTAAATAGCTGTGTCCAGCAGAACTTAAAGCCTCTCAAATGGTGACACATTGTCAGTGTACTGTGCTTCATGTGTATATGCTTGGATATATATATACATGTATATGTGTGTGTGTTTGTGTGAGTGTTTGTGTATGTATGTATTTCTACCCTGTGTTGCTTGCTATGCCACCAGAATAGCAGGAAGAAATAATAAGACTAGCATAATAGCTATGGTTTAATACTAGTAGTTGTTTGAAACTCCTGCTAGCATTAACTTTATTTAACAACATTGTTTCTGGAATAATCTTTATACAAACTCTCAGTTGACAGAGTAGATACAAACTTTTCTCAGTAATCAATTTAAAAAGAGTGCTGAAGAGTAATTTGCAATTGTTGAAAAAGAATGGACTTCCTATTTTTCTAAATACATTAAATTCCTGTTAGTCACAAGTAACTTACACCACAAGATGTATTGCACAGATACCGTATCTAATTTGGTCAGTATCTTGAGCCAAGTTAGACCGTGCTTTGTGATGAGAGGGAAAGGTATTAAATAATCCATGCATCTTGGGGCTTCACACAAGGACATAATAACAGTATCAGAGTGTTTGGTTGATCAATCTCTGTTATGGTGGGACATGGTTGGTCTAGGTTTGGATATTTTATTTGTGTCCTCCTTAATGTTGCTATTGGTAGAGATTTTGAGTAGAAAGTAACTTATTCTCTCAGTAATTTAATTGTTGGGATGATCACATATGTGATATGACATGGAATCTAACAGCTGCCTCTCTTTAACGAAGGGAAGCTTCTTTATGCATAATTACCACAGCAGATCCTCGGGTTGGCTTCTTTACTCATAACTGCTGCAGCCGGGTTGGCTTCTTTAATTATCACTCCACTACTGTGGCAGATCTCCAGGTGGGCATCTTTACTCATGACTACTGCAGCAGATCCCCAGGTTGGCTTCTTTACTTATGACAATTGCTGCAGATCCTCAGTTGGACATTTTTATTTATGCCTACTACAGCAGATCCTCAGGTTTCTTTACTTATGACTACTGCAGTAGATCCTCAGATTTCTTTACTTATGACTACTGCAGCAGATCCTCAGGTTGTACGACTTGCTAACCCTGAAAATATTTCTGTGTGTAGGTTTAAATTAGATTTTAAACCATAACTATATCAGTGAAGGGATAGTAGTTTAGATCTCTGGTGGCAGCGGAGAGAGATTAAGTAGAACCTCAGGAAAGATTCGAGACAGAACCTAAGTACAAGTTCTGGGTTTTCTGAAGGATCATTCTTGCATGAGTTTATCATTGCTCTATTGTTTGACTGATCAAGTGAAACACAATGCATTAGATTCTATGGGGTTCAGGTATGTTTCTAGAGCAGATTGCTTTACTTAAAAGTGGTTTCTTAGAAGTTGGAGCTAATGAGAATACCCATGGTACATACACCATAATTATATTGCAGAGAAAAAACACACATCAAGAGTGTTATTTGAGTGTTGCGATCAAAACCAAAATGAATAGAATACACCATTTCTTTTTATTGTGTCAAGGTTTGTTCAGCATTCCATTGCTGCTGTCTGTACATCTCTGATAGTGTAATTGTATATGTGTCTGAAAAATAGACTGAAATATGGCAATGTAATGCTAATTAAGACTTTAACATTAACATTCTATGCTCTATTTTAAGGTTCAGTTCAAAAAGTAAGTGACTCTTATGATAATTTCCTTTGTACATGTGAATAATTAAGTGAGAGGAGTTCATATCAGTAGCACAAGTAGACCAATGGTATTTGATGTGCATTGGTTTGATAGCTTTTCTCGTGTGCAATTAACTCATGTATTTGTGAGATTAAACTATATTCATTCCTTAATGTTTCATTTGGGTATACTGGACATATCATGCTAATATATTATCAGGTTGGGCTGGAAGTTTAGGCAGTTTGCACATTCCCACCTCATCTGGTGTCATACAATAATATTTTATTCACTGTGAAATGCTATCCGGCATTGCTCTCTCCCATTCAGTCCACAATAATATTAAGCATTTTGACCATCAAACATGCACACATCATGACATTCTAGATGAATGGCATGAGCACTATTTCTGGTCAGAATTACTACATTCAATAATAAATACAAACTTCAACCATGTATTTTTTAGATATCGACTTATGAATTTAACTTGTTAAGACTTACTGAGATCTTTGTCCTTTCACCTTACGTTCGGAAGCTGCAAGTATTAAAATAACTGTATGACAAGTCTACCACTAGAACATCACAGCACCAACATAAGACCCAACCATCATATCCAGAACTACTGTCTCCTCAACACTTGTTAATTATACTAATATTTAAAAAGCAAACTTGAATTGAGACATATTTTTCTGCAACAATAGCTTGAATGCCCACCTTTATTCTGCTCAGTGAGACAATTGATTTATCAGAGTAAGCAAACGAGAGTTGAAAACTAAATTCATGCGCATAAAATATGTGCACACTTATGCCAATATTTATTCACACTAATTGGCTGAGCTGGAACGGCACAGCTTTGTTTTTCCCAGAACATAACAGCCAATCTGCTGAAAAGTATTTAGAAGCTATTGAAAAGGCAACCCAGATTAGTGAGGAGAGAAAAATCAGAGGAATGACAACTAGTGATGGAAAAGATTAGAAAACATGCAAACATTAACAGCAAGATGAAGGTGATTAAATATACCTATAAAATTATGTGGCGATAAACATACAAGGAAAGAGAATGATATTCCTGAGCAATATCGAGAACATTGTGACATGTTAAGACAAAGGGAACATATATGGAAGGAGCATAATAATTATAAGCAAGTAAATGAGGTTCCTTTAGCTATATTAACAAAAGTAAGAAATCTAAGCAGCCATATGTTAAGACAAAGGGAACATATATGGAAGGAGCATAATAATTATAAGCAAGTAAATGAGGTTCCTTTAGCTATATTAACAAAAGTAAGAAATATAAGCAGCCATATATAGATAGACTGGTAGGTAAAGTGAATTAAACATGAAAGACATGTACATAGGATATATAAAGCTGAGAGCATACACTGTTCTGATTAAAATACACGAGCCAAAATTAATTTCAAACACAACCACCACATTAAGTAGGTAAGACAAACCACCAGAAACTAGGACTAGATGTTGAAGAGCTTCACCTACTACCCTAGCAGCAGCTTGGCTACCATATAACAAAAAATAGTCTGCCTTGATTCATAGTCCATTTTATGTTCAAGTTTGTCGTTCTCAAAGGGTGTTTCAAAAATATTGTCAAGGTTTTGCTAAACTTTTGTGATGCTCCTTCCCTGAATCATAGTTTAAGTTTAAGAGCCTCACAAAAGCCTAAGCAAGCTCCTAGTTTGTGAATTATGTCAAAGACTAGATATGAATATAGAATAAAGTGAAATATATTAAGTATATTTTGAGCAAAATTTTTCCTATGTTTAGCTAGTAAACAACATTTGCAATGCTGAGAATGTTTATACAGTTAAAGTAGAAGATGTAACCTTGTGATGTGACCTCAGCTACTGCCATTTTCCCAAAGTTTGATGTTGCAAAATTATATGTAACTCCCAACATGTTGTTTTATTCAAGGGTGTGTTCTATTAAGGTATATACCTATTGCATCATGAATTATGAGTTTATATAAGTATTGAGCTCTGGTTTCTAAAGCTTTTTGGGTGCATTTTGGTAACAGTGTATAGTCTTTTATTTGCATCATAGAGCTCCACTGAACACTATTAATATTATTCATTTTAATGGAAAACTGAAGGTGAATACACAAACTTCATTAGACAGGTGTTTATTGAATAGAAAGGTGTGGTCTCATAGCCAAGTGCACCTTTAAAAAAAGCTACATGCAATATATTAGTCCTATATTTGACAAAATAGGACTTCATTCTACATTTCAGAAAGTAATAGCAAGGTCAGTCCATAGAAGAGAAGAACTCAGTAGCTGGCTCTGAATCAGATCAAGAACCAGAGATCTCTGAAAGAAGACAACACAGGAGGGGAGAAGACAGCACAGGAGCACACAAATGTCACTCAGATGCTCCACTGCCAGAGATACCCCAAATAAGCCACTCTCACAGACAGAGGGAAGACCAAATGGAGGGACTAGCTAAGATGCTAGAGAAAAATGATGAGATGGGATTCAGCTCACTCAGCTTAAACAAAATGGAGAAGAATGAAGATGCAGAGAATTTTCTCAAATGCTTTGAGAGACAAATATGGATGTAGAGGTAAAGCCTTCCAAAATCTGAGTGAACATAGGAGAAGATATGATTGTCGTGCATGGAAAACTTGTTCCTGATGCAGCTAAGCAGGGAGAAACAGGAAAAGTTGCATTGGTGCCCAGATTATATATGCCTTATTTCTCATGTTACTATTTGCAGGGCATTTCTGACAAGTGTGATCAAAGACGAAGTCATGCAGGAACAAACTGCAACCTAATCATGGCCAACATAGACCAACTAGTCCAGAAGTACTTGCAACCTCAGAAAATACAATAAAAATCTCGGGAGAAGGCCAAGGAGGCTGTCCAGGATTGTATCAAGTCTGTGCAGAATAGGACACAGTCCAAGAGAACAGCAGAGAGGAAAGCTGCTGACAAGGAAACAACCAAAAGGAACCGAGATTACAGCTGTCTCGCTCTCAAACCCAGAGAAGTAGTTTCCCTTTGAGAGCTCGCTCTTTGTGGTCAGCAAAGAAGACAGACACAAGCTAACCTGGAACCAGAAGTGGGAAAACTCCAAGATGTATAGGCCACGAAAGCCTGAGGAAGAAGAAAACAATTCTCTACAAGATTCAGCTATGTTCCAACAGGCCCAGAGGGATGATCTGACTCTCAAAGATGCTAGAGCTGCAGCCTGAGCAGAAGATTTTGGGTTCAGAACAATGGGGAGCTCAAAACAGATGACTCAGGAGACAGGATAGTCATGCCACAAGGAAAGAGAAATGTTATTTTTAGGTAGGCCCATAGCAAGGTGATCACTTGAGACTTTGGACAGAGGAAGACATCAGAGAAGATCGCCACACACTTCTGGTGGCCTGGTGTAACAGCTGACATAAAGGCATGAATTCAGTCAAGTGCGGAATGCCAGAAGTAGCGATGGATGTTGTTGCTCTACTTTCCTGAACCAGGAGATGTAATTCTTGTACTTATGGACTACAACAGTAGGTGGTCAGAGGTGAGACACCACTCAGAAAAGTTGATACAGTGATGGTAGCAGATATCTTGATTGAAAACAGTGCCAGATTGGGTTTGCCAAAGGAGATTTTGATAGATCAGAGCACGAACTTCTACGCACGAATGATGGAACAACTCCACTCACACCTGGAGGCAATCCACATCAGAACCTCACACTATCACCTTCAGATGAACAGGATGGTTGAGAAGTTCAATGACACCTTAAAAAGCATACTGAAAAAGGTACCATATACCTCTCGGAAGGGACGTTCTTTTAACGTAGATGTTGATGGCATATCATGACACACCTAATGTTACCACAGGATAAATCCCATTTGAAATGTTTTTTGGGAGAGCCATGAGAAGGTCACTGAGTATCCTAGTAGAGGAATGGAAAGACCTATTGATACTAACCTGTTTGAGTATATTAGTAAGTTGAAAGAAGACCCCGAAAACATGTCGGAAGTGGTAGCAGACAGTGAGATTGCCGCTAAAGCAAGGATGATGATAAACTTGCAATGGAAAGAACCTTCCAGGTTAGAGACCTTGTTCTCATATTGGTTCCTGGCCTCTCCAGGAAACTCGTGTCCAGATAGGAAGGATCTTCCCCGAGTACAAACATGTCAGACAAGTCTTATATTGTAAGGATGTTGGGAAACAGGATAAACCAAAGGTCAGGTTGTGCCTTGTCAATTCTCTTAAGTTATGGAACACCCCAAAGTTTTGCAGTCTCAATGGTTGACCAAGAGGAAGACAAAGGAGAATTTGGACCTGTTACAGTCCAGGAGCACAAGTCAGCAGAGAAAATGGAGATGGATCCATGGCTGATAGAAGAGCAATGACGGCAACTCCAGCAAGTGGTTCGTATGCATTGCTGGGGAGCAATTTCTGGGTCTACCAAAATTGTCACACAACAGATTCCCACAGGAGAAGCCAACCCTGTGCAGATGGCACATTACAAATACACAAAGGCAAAAGAAGAGGATGTTTGGGTCACAATGTCCATGCCCTGCATGTGAAGGTATATAAAAGCAGTAATGACTGCAATCAACTGTCAGCAAGTCAGAGATTTAAGTGAATTTTTAGATTCCTAATGAAATTCCTTGCCATGTGTATCTGAAAACCCCAACTACAAGCAGAATTGTGCAGTAGCCTATTCTTCAGAATTTAAAATTCTTATCTTCTCTCTTCCCAAATGGAAGCAACCATCCTACTTTATGGTCTTCCAGTCGATTGTGGTTAGTGAAAAAATTGTCAAAAGGTTGAGTATTTAGTATATCTGGTCAGAATCACCTTCTGAGAGCTTTAGGGCATATCTCCGAAGCTGCAGCAAGGATGCAAAGGAGGTCAACTTTACATAGACAATCTTTACAACATGATCCTGTAATATAGATGCCATGTCTAGAATAACTAAAAAGTGCTTTAGATGACTATGTTCTGTGTTGCTCAAATGCACCTCTCTATGGGCAACACTTCAACAAGCTACTATTTCTGGTCCCATCTATTCAGTTATTCAAAGCATAGTTGGCTGTCCTATTTATAGTTGATAATTCTGTATTGTCAAAACAACAGTAGAGGCCGACTGCATCAGGTTAGGTATGGACTGGTGTTACTTAAGCAGTTGCAACATCTGATTTTATTCCTATCATCCTTACATTCAGCTAACAAAGAATCTAGCTTGTAGTGAGATATAGTATGCATGTGTGTATCAGATACTGAGAGCATTGTAAAACTGCATAGCTTATCAAGAAGTAAACAGGTCCCGGCTATGGCATCATTAATGGTAGACTTGCCTACAGCAACAACTTTGCCGCAGACAATTTCTTGGTTATACTTACCTTATGGTGGTTGACACTCCTTCTTAATGGCCAGAAGTTCACATATGAAGAATTATACTGCTAACAAACATATGAAAGTCCTTAGACAACTTTTTTATAATGTCAGGATTGACTCTGCAGTTAGTTTCAAGCTGCCAGTTTGTGGTTGACGATTGAAAAATGAATGAAGTGAAATATATCAGGTACATTCATTACTATCCTTATCTAATGCCCTAGCTGAAGATTCACTCAGCGTTTCAACAAGCCATGAAAAATTATGACTTACCATTGCAGCTTGGTTAACAAATTTCCACTTACATACTGAGTGTATCCACATTTTGCTATTGCAGTGACTCATTGGTCACTGTTCCCAAGTTGAATAACAGAACATAAATCCATTTAGTTGTTCCTGAGTTTAAGTTTAGAATGGTTAAAATGAGTCTAGTGAGAAGGCAAAACATTACTACTGAGCTAAAGTTCAAGAATTCCACATCAGGAAGCCACCGTGTGAAACTTACACCCCATATACAGAGTGTATTCCAAAGTAATTATGGCAATACAAAATGTTTCAGTTAACCTTTCCGTGACCATGATTGGCCAAAACTTATGGAGATAAGTCACTTAATAATTATGTATCACCAGACACACCACCTAATGAAGAAGACTGTACCAATTACTTCAAAACCAATTCCAGACACTTGATTATCTACTGTACTGTGGCATAATGCTGGTACTTGAACAGGTGTTCTAAATACTACTATACAATCACATACTAAGATATACTGGGGCTTAAAATATAATTTACCTGTATGGTAAAGCAATCACTCAGTATTGCTCTGAGTGGGGTGGCATTTCCTGGTCTCTCCTATGTAGTACTTACCACAGCTGCAAGGTATGTGATAACATTGCATGCATGCATACTAGTGGTAATTTATCCTTTATTCAGCTCAGTTGTGACCTCATAGTTCTTCCTAATCTGAAAATGACTCTGATGTTGAAGTTCCTGCAAACCTACATCCGTGCTATATGAGGAATTACTACCATAGGATCCTATGTCCTTACTATTCAGTGAGCACTTATTACATATTCTCTGGTAACAATACAAGAAGTCATTAATTATGCCAACTTGTATATTTCAGCATAGCAGGTTAATTATGTAGATTATTTACATTAATCAAGATCATGTACACAGTGGGTGCAAATACTCTTAAGAGGCTTGTTAAATAACATAATGTTTTTCTGTTTGCTCCTATTCTAGAGTACTGACATTTTGACAGAGCTAATTGTTTTTGTTCAGAAAGATACACGAGATATTCATAAAATGTCTTATATTCAACTGTAATTTCCCACACAAATTGCATATAGACCACTCATCCACACACATAAACTTCCCATACACACACTAGCACAAGAGCACACACACACGCACATGTATGCACACACCCTTGTGTACATACAGAGTGTACACCAACACAGGATGTATAACATGTATTTCCATAATGACTGTTAATGACAGACAAGTAAAATGTATAATGCATTTGTATATTCAATCATGTGTACCTTTCTTAGATAGTAGGTTTACCATGGTAATGATAATGGGTATCAGAATTATCATGATCAGTGCAGTAGTTCCACCCACTATACTTCCAATCAGTGCTACTTTGATCCCTCTCTCACTGCCATCATCACTAGTTTTAGGTGGTATGGTAGTAGTAGTAACATCAGTAACTGGTTCTGTAGGAACTGTATGAACAGTCAACAATATTAATGTTTCCCTTTTCCAGCCTAAATTACACAGAAGTAGACCTACAATTATTTAGCTTTCCATGGAGTATATATATAGATTTTTTTTTTCGGGGTAAGGGGGATTTTAACATGTCTTAACTTTAAAACTACACATTTATAGTGTGTAGTGGACTAATGACTACATAGGTAGTCTTAGGTGGTTATCTCACCCCCCCCCTCCACCCCCTCACCCCCCCCCCCCCCCCACACACACACAAAAATGCACACATACAGGTGTTACCCAAGAACACTTTACACATGTAGAGCCACCTCACTGCAACTGCTCGTACTCTATTCATCACATATACAACCTTTCTAATTTAATGCTGACAGTGGAATCTGGATGCTTTGTAACTGGTTAGGCTACTATATTTTCTTAGCAGCTTAAAATAATGGATATCAGAAAATATTTAGGAAACAGAACTCAGAGAAAGGAAGAGTACGATAAATCTAGTGGCGAGGTGTCCAATACAGAGGAATCACTCTGTCATGCACAAAGGAGCCTGGTAAGACATTCATGATCTACTTCCCTCTAACAAATTAACTGCACAGTTGAAGAAGAAATGTTACAAGCACAGCTAAGCTACAAGAAAGATTGGTAGAAAGATATTCTTTGTATTTAGCGTGAGGACTTTAAAGTGGGTATGTTTTTTGCTGTTTATAAGAAATTGGCAACATCAAACTACTGAAACAGCAAAGTGGATCTAAATGGTACCAAGATTTATCAATTACAACAAGAATAGTTTCCATGCAGAGCAGTAGAAAGTCATTGACATACAATGTGCAGGTCCTGCTCAACAAACAGGAGTGCAAACAAAAAATAATAGAGAGGTTATTATTGATGATATCCATGTACTTCTTGACCAAGAATCATATTCCACTCTCAACTACAAAAATTGAGCTAATTAAATTACAACTGCTTAAATGGGGACAAATTGCTTGAAAACATCTTAGTGAGTTTCCATTTAATGCTCTGTACACATCAAGATTTAGTGCTTGGGTTTTGATGGATTGTTATAATCTAGTCTCCAAGAAAGTCCCAACTTTTCCATCTAGCTATACTCAGGAGGAGCTACCTGTCTGTGGCAGATGGTGAGTTATGGTCGATCTTACAGCAGCACAACTTGATCCATAAAAGATGATTGATCAAGGATATGATGTTACAACTGCTAAATTTTCTGGGTGGAGTTATTAAATAAATTCATACATCTGCTGCAGCTTACACTCTTCTTGACACAGGATAGGACTCACTTAAGTCAGGCAGCTGCATCACTGAAAGAGATAAGGATGGTTTGGAACATGTTATCTGTTTGAAAGTTGTTTTAATATCCCCAAAAAGCAGAGATGTGCAAGAAGAGTGAGGCTGTCCTAAGTTTTCCCTTATGATCATGCAGCCTAGTCTCATTAGGTGGTAATGATATGAGTGGTATATTCAGGCAATTTGCATGGACTGCCTCAACACTTTCTCACTTAGAGCTAGATTCATCTGGAGATGCCGAAGCATATGGTATGTTCTTGATTTTAGGTAATATTAACTGTTTATCAAACAGCAATCTCCTATCATAAGTTTTCAATGCCCTTACTCCTTATAAACTTGACATGCAGAAAGTGCCTTCAGAAAACTTCCTCTTATGCTAAAGAGTAATCTAAATTCCAACAGGGAGAGTGATTCCGGTTTGTATACTGCAGGTAAGACAACCACATCCAACTTGGAAGCTGAGAATGGAATAATGAACAAAGATAAAAGTTAGCTTACCAACAATATTTGTATACCCTCCTTTGTAAGTTCAACAGTATCGATCTTTCTCGATGCACTGATACTTATCAAGTATTAACAGCTATTTCTAAGGTGAAGAAGTTCAACTTGTTCCGTCAGCCTCAGTATTTAACCCAGCTCTTCTTCCAATTGATGAGCCACTTCTCAGAGATTATGGTGTAACTATCTTCTCTGTCATCCTTGGCTAACTTTTATGAGGAAAAAGAAGAGGCAACATTTCAAAGAGCTACTTATTCATCTCTTGTTTTTATCAAGAATGAAGAATTACTAGAAGAATGGCATGCTTTTAAGAGGGCTGTTTACTAATTGAATGAAAGGGACACCCTCCTTTTATCTGTACAAGACATAAAAATGTGATGGAAAAGTTACGGTTCTATACTTTAAGATACTTTAACATTTGCAGGTGCTTCCAGTAGGCACTGCTTTATGGAACAATCATTTTAAAACTAATATGATTAAAACAAGGCTATGCAATCACCTATATAACAGACTGTAATATAGCACAGTGTTTGAGGATATTTATTGAATGACCTGAAATTCAAATTTGATGAAATACAATACATATATTTTCCATAGAACATAACCCCAGAATACGTATAGTTTAGTTATTGTAAGAATCTCAGCACTATTTCATTTCCTTTTATTTACTCCATTTTCTAATTTTTCATCCGAATGTGTTGTGCTAATAGTACAGAGTAGCAATTAATATAGCTCAACTATAGTTCTTATAGCTAGAAGGATGGTGAAGGGGAGATTTTCATTGTAATCCAGAAATAAGAAAAGCAGATTCTCAGAATATTTATAGCATAAATTTCCTTAACAATATTCCTGATCATCTATACAAAACATCCAATGCAGACACACTTAGAGCAGGTGCCATGCCATAAAGAAAAAGGCTTTTCTAAGAAATGCCAGGAACTACTATGTAATGCATACAGCATTGAAAAAATTTGATATAAACATGAGGTACCAGTTTTTGGAATCTGTTGATTGTGTCAAAAAACAATAAGTGTAAGAGACGAATCCGAACCTCTCGGATGACTGCAGATTTTGAAGCGGAAAAAAGACTTCAAGTGGCATTATGAACGTTCAGTATAAGATATAGCCATGGTAACTAGTCACATTGTTGCTCAAATTATAGAAAACAGGATCATAAATGAAGCTTTTCGAACAAGAAGAGCAGTGACTAATAGTCACAATAAGCATAGAGGCTCAATGACTAGCTGCGGTAAAAAGCAATTGTACGTCCCCTCACCTCAGCTTCATTCCTTAATAATGAGTTAACCGATTGAATGCCTACTCTTTATTTATGGTTTCTTTTAATGAATATTTTTGTAATATAAAATATTATTAATTTTATATAAAGTTCTACTAAACTGTTCATAATGGAACTAGAATAAGCTGCAGTTTGTTTTAAATATCAGCTCCTTTAAAGTAAGGAAACAAAAACTACGCAGTGGTAAGTTACTATATGTCCAAAGCAAAACTTACAAGAAAGAAATCCAGAAGTTCCTTCTTGCTCTAGAATAGAGGAGTACAATTATTCCCCTAAGCATGGGTGCCTGTGCAGCCAGTAAGAGATCATACATGAAGGCAGTTCAGTCGTCAGCCATCCAAAAACTTGTTTCATTGCATAAAATTTGTATGACAAAATGTAAGTGTATGATCATGATGGACATCTAACATATGGATCCTTCCCACATCCCCTGACATAAAGTTGTGAAGCTAAATTATCTATGTGTGAAATATACTGAGAACGGATGTTTTTAAAATCTATTTGGAACTTTCCCTATGTTAGTGATCTTACTGGCTCATGGAATAGTCCGAGTGTTCTATGTGATAGCTGACAACAAGCTCAGATTATTAATTGGCAGGTTATTTTTCCATCATGTTCTCCACCATTAGTTACATTGACTCAATGCATATTATCGTTCTCTATAAACCAGCTATGTAGCCAGTAGCTGATCTAGGTAACTACGTAAATATATCACAGATATCAGTCATGCATGCCAATAAAACAATATTGCATCAAACTACCTAGCCATGGCAGTTTTCTTCCACAATATAAACTGAAAAGACTAGAAAATCTAGCTAAAAGGTCCAGGAGTAAGTTTAAGTTGACTATTGAGAAAGTTATTGCATTATATTATATCAATGAGAGTTCATTAAGATACACTCGATATTAGCTTAGAAAGTTGATTTTATTCTATTAAACATTGAATTCTCGCAACATGTAACTCATTTTTCATGACAGAAACACTACAACTATTGAAGGATATGCAGTAGTGACAGATTGCCAAGCTTTCTTCTCCGACTCATATAGCATTTTCACTGGAGTTTTCATACTTCCTGGATAATAAAGGATGCACTGTCTAATCGAGGAATGGAAATATTAAATACATATATTTATATATGTATATATTCTTGAACATTTTTGTTGTATTTCTAATCAATTTAATTTCTTATTGTCAACCTTGCTAAGGATCCAGTAGAAGCCCATCATAGCAGATGTTACTCTTACCAAAAAAGTCATATATATATTATATATGTATAAATATACCACTAGAGAGGTACATATATACGTACACAAATGTGGACCACAAGTGAAGTACACATTATATATATATATATAATATATATATAAATATGTACACATGAAAATAAGCGTAGTAAGTACACAGATAATATACATTCATAAACATGGATAACCAGAGTAAATATAGATATACACAATACCAACCATAAGTGTAAGTACAGACACATGTATACTGCACCGCATTAAGTGGTAGTGCTAGGGTCATGTGCCTATCATATTTTGATTTTTACTATCAAACTTAGCTAGATGGACTTATATGAGAAGTTCTAATTGTATTTGACAATTTTATACATCTTGTAGTACTGTCGCAAATATTCTTACATTATTGCATGATGATCTGATCAAACATGGTCATAATTCTACTGTATGAAATCTGTGAATTTGTTTAGTATTTGAGTAACTCTGTCTATTTTTTCACAATTTTGGTGAACAATCACAATTACCTATTTCCCCTCATCAAAATCTCAATTCGAATTTCCAAAGCAGTCTTTTGGTAGGGAAAATATAGTATGGAGGGCTTTCGATCCTTCATGTTGGAGAGTGGAGATTTCTGCACTATGATAGGCCAATTATATACCCATGTGACTGCATTGAAGACAAAGATAGTGGGGTCTTCTAGTGCAGAACCATCATTTGTAAGTGAACTTTAGGTTTGAATACATAGCACATGTAGAATTAATTTTTTCACATGTGTCTATGAGATTCTGCAATTGGAAAAATACTGTTGTCCTTTTAAATAAACAACCAGATGAGTGCTTGCCATTATGAATCCATTGAATCCACAATCACTCAAAAAACCCACTGAGAATATTGTTGAATTGCTTGTACATCAGCTAGCATGAGGCAAAGAGCAAAATTGTAAGATGTTCCTGCAGATATTATCCAGCAGTAGATATCTTGCTAATCAGGGATTAGCTTTAAAAGGTGATGTGGGTGAGGGTCATCAAAACTTTATTTAGTTATTAGAAATGGAGATGGTAAACTGTCCTGATGCAATTATGAGGGATTGGTTGAAAAAGAATACACCTCTGCAGAAAGACAGAATGAAATCGTAAAAGATGGCCTGGTATGTGCTGGGAAAAATCCAAGATGGTTAGCACAGATAATCTTTTTCTACGATTGTGATGGATGGAACTGTCGACATAAACAACTAATAACAGGTTACATTAGTAACCAGAATGGTGTCCGATAAGTTAGAGGTCAATGAGGAATTCATTGAACTATAAAAGTACCTTGTATCGATGCTACTTCATTCACTGCTGTTGCCATCGGTTCTTTCATAAAGTTAAATTTGCTACTATCCAAAACTACGAGGGCAGTAGGCTAGTTCAAGAGGAGCTCGGTCAGGTGTTGCTCAGAGAATTATGAAGGAAGACTCAAGGGCACTATACAACCATTGTTATGGCCACTCTGTAAATCTAGTCACTGGTGTTTGAAGTAGAGCAAACTTTTGAAAAACTCTATGACCCATGAAATAACTAAGCTAATAAAAATAAAGTATTTGTCCCAACGTGAAGCAGTTATTTCAAAGCATTTAATTATAATATGGAAATGGGGGAAGGTTCAGCTGGACTATATACAAATCTTGTGTCCTATAAGGTGGACTTTTTGGGTAGACTCAATGGCTCCCATAGTTGACAACTATTCCACCTTACTGCATAATATACGAGAAGAAGCTGCTGATATAGTCAAAGATATCAAGACAAAAGTCAAACTCTGCAGCATTTCATCTGCAATGAAAAATTTCTATTTCTTTTTCGGCACTATTCTAGCTGAAATACTCCTTTGTCACATTGACAACCTTAGTGCAATGTTACAAAGGAAAGGTATGTCAACAGTAGGACAGCATGTGTGTCAAATTTTTATTAATAGAATTGGTACCCTTAGATGTGATAAGAATTATAATTTATTCTGGGAAATATTTTGACATTGAAGATCCACATATTTCACAGGGTGCACAAACATTACAAGGTTGGTATATATATCTGATGGCAAGTTACATGAAACTTCCATTCTCTACTATTGCCAACATTATTTGAAGACTATTGGTAAGGTTGTTAATTCCCTAATAGAGAATCCTGGATATGAAATGTATTCTAAGCTGTGACAACTAAGGCATGCTGTTAAAGGATTACGATAAAAAAATGGAATTGTAAGTTTAATTTACAGTGATGATATACTGAAAGACCTACATTAACTGTAAATTATAAAAACAACAACATGGGCAGTTAGGTGACATCACTATTTTTAATGTCAAATACTACTTCTTGTCTTTATCCTATGCTCAGAGGGATTTATTGGACCTAGTGATGTGATCTATTAATGCTTATTCAGAAAGGTTTTTTAATATATTACGCAGAATTTCTACTTACTTCCGAAGCAATATGACATAAAAGACTGAACTTCCTTATGATCTTGCATGTGCAATACAGAATCATTGAACTAAATTGATGTGTCCAAAAAGTTTGTTGTCAAAACACAGACTATGGCTATTCGGATACTTCAAACTAACTCACCTGTACTAAAAATAAAGACTGTAACTTTGTATAATTAACTATTTTTATTGTTGTATGATCTTTTCTTGAAACCCTCATAATACACAAAGTACTTTCGTCCCAACCATTGAATTTTGCTTGCCAAAGACTAGATAAATATGGTCCACAAGTGTAAGTATGCACACATATATACACAAACATGAACCACAAGAGTCATTACAAATATATATTGCTATTTAAACCAGTGTTTAAATTAAGCTACATTAGAAGGCCACCTCCCAGTAAGTGGTGTCAGCTAGAGCCGAAGCGGTTGGCCTTCTGCGAATTAAATCATGTGCAGTCCCAGTCAGGTTCAGAGCAGAATAGCACAGTTAGTGCCTTGATAGCCAGTACTAGCACTTTTATTACTAAGTCGATAGTGGGGAGTAGGTAGATATACTCAAGAGACATGGATGGTTTACAGAGGTTATTCACTTGATATTCAGCTCAAGTCTACAGTCTCTCCAATGAAGCTGCTTGACCTCTGACATTTTACACCATCTCAGAATTGACGATGGAGCAGCTAATGGAGGGCATAGTCAAACAGGTGTGGTAGAAGATGCACCAGATGCAGTCGACCCTGGCATCAGGGCTCCAGACTAATGATGCACCAAGCACTTATTGAGTGCAAGATTCTAGGATAGAGACTACTACGGCAAGGAGATGGTCAGTATTAGTTTCACCAATGATTCAACCATGGCTTTCCTGGGTGTGAGATGTAGTATGAGTCACAAAGTTATTAGGAAGTGAATTGTAATGGACACAGTCATCCGGCATTAGGAGCGGGAAAAAATAGTCATCATGATGGCTTCCTAAGAGACACACATTATAAATTGTGGGTATATATATATTATATATATAAAGGTCTCAACAAACTCTCAGTTGACACATGGAAGTGTCAAATGCGATATGCCCAAATATTTTCTCATTGGGTTTATAAACTGATAACTTAAGACAACAGTGTGTTAGTTCTAACCATGCTTTAATCATGGCCTTTCTGACAGACTAAGCTGCTAGGTCAGGTCTGCTTCGAGGCATAAATTTGAGCTGTGAGGTGAGAGGATTTTGGCACTCTGCTACTAGGCAACTATTCACAGGTTGGTTTCTGTGTATTCATATTGGCTTGTTATTTAGTTGATCAGTAATTGTTTATGATATTCAGTGTATTCATTTTGAGCTTTACTATGATTGGAGATCAACAACTTGGACTCGCCATTTCACTCACTCAATGTCTGAGGCATCTCCAACTCAAAGCTTATCTCTTAGGCTCAGGCAAGCTCCATTATATCCATCCATTAGCGGAAGGGTGACCGAATACCATTACCTGTGAGTGAATAAACTGTCAGTTATTTGTAGCATATCTACTTCTTGCCTCACTTACCTACCAGTCAATTAAGTGCAGTGTACCACCTGCAGATCAATAATGGCATGGCAGACCTTTCTTGCTCCTCCTTTCCAGGATTATGCAATTAAAGGGTCTGTAGTGTCGGTATCACTAAAAACGAAGACTAGGTTCCTTGCTATTACACAGCGGCTGCTCAAGAGAGCCTATGTGGCACCAGAAATGGAGCAACCAGAATTTAACATGGTCATGTTGTGGATTTGTTGGCCTCATGTGGGAGGGGAAATTGAAAATTGACCTGTCCTTGGCATGACACTTCTAAACCAGCCATAAACAAATATGAACCATGAGAGTAAGCTTCTCAAGATCAGCTGACACTACTATTATACATTGCAAATTTTTAAAGCATTTCTTGATTTGCAATTATTCTAGTGTGGCTTTCTCAAGAAGCTCACGGAAGCCACATCATCAAAAAGGGATTTGCAATTGTCCTCCAATCCTTGGGGTATTCTTTAGGATATACATTATTTGCATGTGCTTTTCATACTGTGATAGTCCACGCAATTAGCAACACTATCAAAAGTTTACTACACCAGAGCAATCATAGTGCAACACCTCGCTAGCAAGGCTACATCTAACACTACTCTATTAGAGTAATACCAAGTTGCTGAAATGGTGAAGCATCAGAGGACAACAACATTCCCAAAGGCTCAGACAAAAAGATAAAAGAATAGCTTTAGAGAGTAGAACTTTGCTTACCACTTGGTTGCTGTTCCAGGATCCTGGGGGAATCATTTGCACATGTGATCTGTTAATCACAATTATTGTGCATTATTGTTTTGATGTATTATAGAATGCTTCGAAGAGGCTAGAAGGCCAGTCAGACATTGGCCATTACACTTCGTGCTTGAAAGAAAGTGAAGTGGTACTGCTGCTTAGAAAAGACTGAGACCACACTTAATTTTTTTATACCAAGTCTGACATATAATTTTGTTAATATACACTGTATATTTATGGTGTAGCTATGTAAATTACCACTTTCTAGTCATAGCTAAAATACATGTACTTCATAATTGGAAAATTTGCAAACTTACAGTAATGGTGGATATCTCTTGGACCCACACTGTCAGGATAAGTGAGTTTCCACTGTAGTACCTAGTTATCTCAAGGCAGCAAAGAAAGACCTGACACAAACCCATTCACTGCTGTGCTAGACCTTAGTGTCCAGCTAGGCACTAGCTAGCTAGGTTGATTCTGTTGTTTTTGTATAGCCAACTCAGGAAAAAATTATTTACTTACTTTTGTAAGTAGGTAAGCTAGAAATCAGATAAAAAAATAACACCAAGATTTTACTGTTCCTTACGTGGGGAAAATAAAGTGGTGATAAATCATGAAGATGAAGAGGCAGTTCAGCATGTTAGTTAATGATGTAATCAAATAACAACCAGCGCAGGACACAAATGAAACATGCTGTCTGCTGTTTGTTTTGTGGTGTTCTCATGTGCAACTGTTACCTGAATGTACATGGACAGAGTGCTAGTATATAGACAGAAGATATGGTGTTGCAATCATGAGTAGAGTCAACAATAGCAGCAAGGGAAGGCAAGAAGAAACAGTAGTGCAGACAAACAACATAAACAAACAAGATAAATAACTAGATAGAAACAAAAGAAAAAAGACTGGGATTATGTGTAAATATTGCTCTTGAAAATAATTTATGTACAAAATTGAAATGATATAAAGGTCATTAAAATTAATGGTTGCTGTCTACTTTAGTACAGTCTTGTCACTTCCGGTGTAAGCATATATCTATATATATGTAAAAAAGTTCTACGACATGCTATCGAGGCTAAATCCTTCTATCATATGCTACTGATCATAATGTTCAGCAACTAGGGGAAAATATTGAAAAATGCAGACCTATACAATTCAAGCCAATCTTTCAAAGTGGTCAAGTAATCCAGTAAAATAGACTTGGATGACGTGCTTTTTAGGGTCTGGACGATGGCCTGATTGAAAGTAGTGATGAATAATTATTATGGCACCTCCTCTTAACTAATCCAGAGCTAAGTTAAACCTGATCTAAGGTAATCTCTGAGCAGACTAGTCATGCCTGACTAACATTCAGCAAGTTTAGCATTGAAATGTGAGCTAATGATTTGTATAGACATTTCCAATGATGAACAGGCATTGATTGTCAGTTTCATTACAGTTAGCTGTGCAGTTAGTAAGCAGAGCATGAACTGCAAAGGATGTTTTTGGTTCCTTGTTCGCAGGTATTTGCAGAAAATGGAAAATATATTAGCTGAGCAATTGTTTTCTTTGTGTCCGATACATGAAGTTAGGATTTGGCAGTTGACAAAAATTAAACACCTTCAGTGACAATTGTATTGTTGATAGCCCTCCTAATGCTGTGGTGCCCCCAACCTAATCTAAGATACATTGTTTAGCCCGTAATTTTAACTTGTTACTAAACAAACCAAAATAAGCAGTAAGTTCAAGTAGCAAGTTCAAATGCGATTAACATTTTGGCTTTGTGGTTGATTTCTATGGCTACCAAAACTAATCGCAACGTTCATCAATAGAAGCTCTATCGCATATGTTGAGTTACTATGGACTTTTCTGAAGTATTGCTGAGATAACAAGGCATATATTCACATAGGTTGTGTTTATATATTTAACCTACCTGTGAGAGGGTAAAAAACAACTTGTATCACTCATTAGCATAACAGTAACAGGAAAAAATTAAAACCTTAGAGTAGTCAAAATGGAGAAATTTCATTGGTCAGTTTAACCTTATTTTACTTGGAGTATCTCTCTATATATATAGAGAGTTCACCTTTCTAGGCGCAATAGATTCATTGTCCCAAAGTAACATTTATTATAATTTTTTTTATTAACAGTTTTTTCATACCAGTATTGCAATTCTGAATTTGTTGATCCAGCAAAGATATTTATGGTTCCAGAGCAGTGTTAAAAATCAACACCTTGTTTGCAGCAGCTGTCATTGCTGACAGCTGCTGCAGTAACAGGAAAAAAATGTAAAAAAGAAACCTATCTTGTCTGAATGGAGCAATTTCATTGGTCATTTTTATTTGGAGCACCTCTCTATATACATGTCGAGTCCACCCACCTAGACACAATAGATTCACTCACCTATGTATGGTAATATTTATCGTAATATTTTTATTAACAGCTTTTTCATATCAGTATTGCAATTCTGAATTTGTTGATCCAGTAAAGGCTTTATCACATTGCTGACAGCTGCTGCAAACTTCAGACTGCTGGTCCCAAATTCTAAATGCAATACTAGTATCTATGGTTTTGTTGGGAACCCCTTACGTGCTTGTTTTAGTTACCTCTTTGTTGCTCTAATCTAGAAAGGACCCTTTAGGGGGGGAGGATCTCATTGGGTAGGAGTTGTATTTCCTGCTGTAGTAGAGCTAGTGTAAGGCTGTGGTCAGTGGATGTTTCTTGTACATTCTTTGCTGTGTCCTTGAGAGATTATTAATAAATAACTAATGGAAAATTCCATTGGATGCTAGTTTCAAACAGTGCCCTCTTTTTATTCTGTTCTGTTAATTGTTAACAGTTGGTTGTCATCCATGGTTGCTAGGTTCTAAATAAGTTAGATACCTCAACAAATGGGATCTATGCTTGTTAGAACTCTAAGGCCAGTAATAGCACACATTACATTAGTGCTGAGGTTGACAAAACCCAGATTTTTTCGATCTCTAAATGTATATACCTCTTCCAATGCAACTAATTCTCTGAAAAGTGGTTGATGCCATATGCTCAGACATCAAAGAGATATTGCATGCAGAAGAGGAGGCTTCAATAGAGTATAACATGAGACGACCAGATATGTTTGCAGGAGAGATTGAAGTTAGGAAAGTAGAACTGACACAATCACCAACACCCACACTCTTGAAGAAAGTAGGATTTAAAGTTGCCATATTAGTCGTGGGTGGCATAGCAGTGGATATACCTAGTGAAATAAAGGAAAATTGAAAATACAATGACCAATTAACATCACATTATTTACAAATAAATTACCATTTTCCCCCCTAACAACAGTATCATTTAGATCCAGTGCTGGGAGAATTGCCAAGTCCTGAATCTTGCATTGAGATAGTTGCAACAAATACTTGTCATAGCACTCTCCTGGAAGAGTGCTGGAGATATCCCACTGCACCACACCATTGTCAACTCTGACACCAGATAGTCGTGAAACATCTAAAAGAAACAAAAATCATCACAATGAAATAATGTTATGATTGGATAAGATTTCTAGCTCAATATATATTTCTCTGCAGATATATTAGGAGTGTTTTCAAGCTGGTTGGCATCCAGTGGCCTATAAAAACACATACACACACACATAACACACCCAGACAGAGAGATATAGATATATATTATGGAAACTTTCGATGCCCGTCGTAAATTTCAGCATTACAGAAAGTGCCATGCTCCTCTAATATAAACTAGAGTTAGAGGCAGCATTCTTGGAAACTGCTTGCATTATGTGGACTCAAACTTAGCCAGCAGAGAACATGAACAATGCATCTGTGCTATGTTACTTGCAAGTTTTCGTCAGGAATGAAAAAATATGCTAGTATAGGTATATCTCTAAAGATAAAGGCTAAAGATTGCAAGTGCCGTATTGTTTTTAATGATAGTAGCTACCAGTGAGCATCAGCCACATTATCTCTTGTCCCACACCAAAAACAAAAACAACAACACACACATAGATAAGCTTCTATGATACAAGAACACCTGGATGAATCTCATTAGAGGTTCACTAACTCCACTCGAGTTATTGATGTGAACTATGCCTTTTCCTGTGTACATGTGTGCATGTGTATAGTTCCAGGTATATTACAGTATTAATATCATGAAGAAACTTAGATATGCAACTATGTACCTGAGAAATCAACCTCTCCTGTAACAGAGCCACTGCTACTGCTATTCATCTCCATTGTCACTGCAACAGCTGTGAAGCTGTACATTTTCTTGCAAAGATTCAAGTCTCCAACACTTGTAGTTCCACTAGAGCTGACAGGTACAGTGAACATTGTTTTTCCATTCTCAGTAATAGTGAGGGAATATTGTAGGACACAGCGAGTATAGGGACCAGAAATTGTCAGCACCAGATTGAATGACTGGAAATCACCACTTGCAGTGGCATTTATACTTGGAGCAGGTGGAGTACCTAGCATGCAAGATTACATTGAAAATTACATTGACAGCTTAACATCTAGCAGTTGTGCACAGTATGTGCTACACCTATCAGTCAACTAGCGTATAACATTGAATAACATGATGTACCACTTTACCCAATCAGAGGGACATTTCCTAAATACAGAGTTACACATCTTGCACAGTACCAGAGTTCTTCCAGCCACTATTGGAAGAGGGATCAGATAGCACTAGGCAAAGGCACGATCTGATACAACTTAATTTCAATGAAGAGAAGGCTAAAACTAAGACAAAAATTGATGGACAATATATTTAATAATCCAGAATGGTCCAAGTTACTTGGGGAAGTTCAGATGTGGTAATTGATGGTTGGATAACCCACAAATATCTTGTAAGGTTAAGATTTCTTAAGAAATCCAGGACAGATAAAGAAGTATCTAGAGAGTTGATATACATCCTATCGACAGTGCTTGGTTTCCAATCACATTTAGTTCCTGTAGCCATGAGGCCTCAAGTAACTGTTAGCATGATCACCATGAATACCGTAAGTTATATTCACTCTTCAGTTGTTGAGTTTTTAATATGTTGGATAGCATCGGTAAAGTTTAACCCAACCTAATCTTGGGTGATTGGTTTCTGCACTCTGGTATCTCTTTTCTCTCAGATACTCAAGCTAAAAATATTGTGAAAGCAGCAGATCGGAGGATCTATGACTTCTTCTAGCAATACATGATGGTGTAGGTGTGATGTGGTTCATCAACTTCTTCAACAGTTTTTCTGACATTGAGTTGCTTTCTGAACACCAACACAGGTTTGTAGTGCAGCAAATCACTCAAAGTTACTTGGGATCTTTTCTGAGGCACATTGATGTAGCGTACTAGAGGTTGACACTGCTGCAGTCATTATTGTTTGGGCACACTTCATACAATTTATATGTCCACTATTTATAGGTGTCTACCATTCTTAATTAGGTAATTCTGAGTCATTAATTACTACTTATGGATACCCTGATTGGAAGTTACCATGAACATTTCTTCCCTCTAACATTCCAGCATGACTGGATCCAGTACAGTCTACTGTGTAATAACTTAGTGCCTCATACAATACCTCAGACTAGCAGCTTAGGGCCACATGCCCAGGAATGCCACAGTATCTGGTGCACCTACTCCCACAACCCTGAGCTTATGGCTTCCATCAAATAACCCATCAATGCTGAGACCGAGTGAAAAGTCTGAGGCAAGGGACATCATTGGAGTGGCTGTAACATGATCTGAACATTCAGTGTATAAACCCTGGTGACTATCTATAGCACTACTTTCCTGACAACGCAAAAGGCTAGCACTCTCACAACACTGGAAACACCCAATGCTAGCACTTGCTGTAAAGGCTTTAACTGTGCTGTCCTCCTCTGAACCTGAGTGGGACTCTGATTCGCAGAATGTCAGCCGTGCGGGATCTAGCAGGTGCCATCGAGGGGGAGGTTGGAGTGGGGGGAGTGGGGGAAAGTGTGTTCCCCTTCTAAAGTTAATCTAATTTAAACTTTGGTTTAAATAGCCAATTGTAATAAAAACATAAAGTAGAGAAATCTCTGAAAAAAAATCACACAAGTTTGAACTTATTTCCCTTGCAACTATTTCTTTAAGAGATTCAACTGGTTCCCCAGTTGTTTTAAAGGGATATGGGCATGTCATCAGTGGAGTAGAGGCAATAAACCATGATGGTCTGTGGTCATTGGTCTTACATTCATTACTGTGTTTTTAGGTACAGGGGTTTACACAGCACGAGACATAATTATTATTTTCATGAATTTCTCAATAATGAACTTGAAATTTAATCTCTCGACATTTTGAGTAGATGCTCTAACCTTCATCAGTAATAACGAAAGCCCCTGATCTTATTCCCTAGATCATCTAGTTTACATATACAAGAGCAGAACAGTATCATGCTACTAATAGGATTGACATACATATTCTACAATTATACTGAGGCCTAACAGCTCATATTATAATAGTGAATAATATAATATTCATTATAATTATATTTCATTGACTAAATAACAGCTTTGCAGTGCTGGATCGAGGCTCATATATTAGTGAATATAATATTCTTGATATATTGACTAAGTAACTGCTGTGCAGTGCTGCTGGATCAAGGGGGAGGGGGGGGGGGGGGGTTCAGGGGCTTCGAACACCCCCTTTTAACAAAATACTGCATGCCCAGAGTGTTATACTCCTTTTCATAACTGATGAATGCCACACTCATTAAAAAACATACACTAATTATTAAGTTATGACAAGCACTTCGACTTGTAAATGATGTGTTTATTCATTGACTTTGTACATAGTTATTTAGTCAACAATTCATAATTAACAGTACTGGCAAGTTTTACAGCCTGCCTCAGTTTGATTGAGCATGTCCCAAAGAAAGAAAGAACTTTCTAGAAGCACAAAATGATGCATGAACCTCACTACAATGTTTAAAAGGTTAGTTGCTTTATGTATTGTAGAATTAGCTTGTTTTTCCCCACAAGATCTCTAGAATCTGACAAGCAGCAATCTTCAAAGAGGTCCTGTGAGTGTCTTATCCCAGAAATTTCACCACCATCTTTAGATGAGCTATCTTCGGTAAGCCAGCTTGAAGTAACAAGTGTTACAGTAGTGCGCTGGTAGAACCTGCTCCACATCAGACATCAGACAGTCAATCAACTACTGGTAATCTAATGTCTGTACGTGTAATATGTCCTTCCATTGGACAGAGAGACCTGGGAGCCATTGTACATGCTGCGCGTAACTCCTTAGATCAACTGAGGCATATATCTGGGGAAATGAAAGTTGCTAAAAAGCTGCAATATCTTGTCAGTCATTTTAAGCCAGCTTCAACTGTATTCTTCATTCTCATCCAGTAATCAAACAAGACAGATGCTGGAATGCTTCCTTCAGCAACAATTGAGAAATTCCAATGGCTTTCATATCGTAATGAGCTAGAAGGTGGTCTTTGACATTACTGTATTCTTTTTCCTGAACGTCCAAACAGGGGTGGTAGTCATGGATCAAATCCAGGTGTTTTATTGCTTGCATCTCTCAAAAGCCATATATAAAGGCACTTGGTAGGGATGGTCTATTTCTCACGAGAGGAGTTCAATGCA
The DNA here is from genome assembly GCA_028752905.1 of Cladorhizidae sp. MBARI D1340-BT2. Taxonomy (NCBI): domain Eukaryota; kingdom Metazoa; phylum Porifera; class Demospongiae; order Poecilosclerida; family Cladorhizidae; species Cladorhizidae sp. MBARI D1340-BT2. The sequence continues at coordinate 19,544,393 of JAQNBH010000010.1, forward strand.
CAATCTTGCAACAGAAAAAGCTGTTTAAAATTTTTAAACCCTGGATGCAAGGATTGACAACAGGCTTATGAAACAGCAATCTGAACAAGAACAAAAAAATAAAGAAGTTCAACGTCAAATTGTTCTTACTGTTGACTTCTTGGCAGATCAAGGCTTACCTTTCAGGAGAAATAAGGAGGATAGTGAATTTTGCTGATGAGAGTGTCAATAGATGAAACTTCATTACTATACTGCAGCTTTTGGCGAAAGGGAACACTTGTCCTCAGGATCACCTCTTATTACCCACACTTTATACGAGAAAAACAATACAAAATGACATAATTATATGCTTGTAAGGTGAGGGAACACCTAACCAAACAGACTATAGATAAGAACTTGCCCTGCAGTCTTATTGCTGATGAGGTCACTTATTCTCATGCTAACCAAGAAATTATCTCAGTGTGTTTTTAAGATTTGTGGATTTAACTTCTTTAAAAAATCCTCACATCAGGGAATGTCTCATCAATTTTCTGTTTTTAAGAGAGCCAATGCTCCAACTATAAAGTGGGCAGTGACTCAAGCACAGCATCACCTGAAGACGCCATGCTCTATTGGGAAAAAGATCTTCCTTTCCCCAGATCTTTAATAAACGAGCTTAGAAGATGGCAAGTTATATGGAAAATTCAAAAAGTCAGTCCCACCTGGCTGAAAGACAAAGAGAGTGCAATAGCCAAATTCCAGATACTTTCCTTCTGGCACTTGCATCTTGTGATATTGATTCATTTCCAAATATTCACCAGTGACTTGTAATAGCATCCACATTACCTATTACAAGTGCTGAAGCAGAGCATTCTTTTTCCTTACTGAGGAGGATTAAAACATACTTGCGATTTACTATGGCCGAGGAGCACCTGGCTGATCTTGGAGTGATTGCCATGGCACTATAGTGAGAAAATTTCTATAGATGATATCTGCCTTGCTTTTATTCAAGCACATCCACGAAGACTCTTTCAACCTTCACTTTTTACTGTCTAACTCATATTTACTGTATACGATTGATTTGTCTGGTGTAAATTATATTAAAGGGCTGTAATAACTCTTTAATATCCCTGGGAGCAATAATCTTGATAGAGGTCTTGTTCTGATAAACCTACATGATAATTATCCAGTCTTGTCAATTATCATATCCATTTATATGTGTATGTGTATGGTAGAGTGTATCATTAAGCAGTGTTTCTTTCACAAATATGGGGATGGGGGAAAACTGTGCAGAAAAGGAGGGAGGGGGAAAACCCACTGAGAAGAGGAGGAAAACGCAGAGTTAAAAAGGGAGGGGGGTAAAGTTGAGTTAGTTAGATGGGCAACTCTAAAATCTAGCCATTCTTGTAGGTGTTTAATTACTTGTTCAATTTCCAATTTATTCATCACATGCAATCAAAGTCATTTCCAAGGGATAGTGATGAAGTTTAAAAAAGGGGTAGAACAGTTTCGAATGGTGGGAGGGCAAATGGCCCCCTAGCCCTTCTTGAAGAAACATCAATCAATGAACCTCTTATTTTTTTAATTTTTGGATCCGGCCCTGCTGTGTACTGTTAACAATGATAATTCTGGAAGATCATAAACACCGAGAGAGGGGAAAAAGGAGATCTGTATATAGGTGAAAAGTTCGGGCCAAGTATAATTTCTCCTAGGTCCACAGCACCATGTCCCAAAGCCCAAAACAGCCTACTGTGAGATACCACTCACTTTTTGCATGCTTCACTAAGCTTTGCCTTGTTAGAGTCATACGAGGCAAGTTGATGCATGTTGCTAGGCTATTTAAGGCAGAGTGAACATGCTACATATTGCCCACTAACTGTAACATCTGTAGGGAAATTTCAACTTCGTTTTTTTCCCCCCAAGGCTAGACTTCTTGTGCTGGTTTGAGTTGTTAGGAACACTCTCATATGACATCTATGTTTTGTCTGGTCCCACTCTTGAGATGGAAACTGCTACATTGTTTTACCAATCACACTGACTCACATAAGTAAAATAAGATTCTTTTGCATTGTAAATCAAATTTTGAACTGTAATAATGCAATGGTAAGTGTATCAGCTGGTATGATTTATATTTTGAGCTGTTATGCTTAAACACTCTAAGAAGAACACTAGGTATTATATGCAGGATATAATACCAAGACATGTTTTCACCCTTCTCAAAACATTTTTTTCTCTGCAATATTGCTTGGCGATTCACAGGTCCCCCCTGTTATAGAAACATTTTGACGAATCACTCTTGAATTGCTCGGTAATTAGACAAAGTTGCAGAAGTGGAACTATACATCTGTGTAAGAGGAATCATTTTCATTGATAGGAATTAATATTATGAAGTGGAATATTAAGTGGAAATGAAGCCTCTGTTGTGAGCCTAGTGGGGGGATTCCCATTAAGTATTAGAATTGCAAACCTAGAAATATACCAGTTACTTATATACTGCTGTGGTTTGTAGCTAAATCTTATCATTGCTGAGCTTCAGAATTTCCCCCTAAGCAGATATAGGACATAGCTATAGAGAGAATGTACTGTCGATTTGGTTGTGTAAGTTGCCTTTGGCTTGATATTGCATTTTACAAGTCATGATTATAAAAAAATCTTCCCGGTAGTGCAGGGTTTCATAATGGGTGTGTGTGTGTGTGTGGCTGCACCTTGGAACCTTTTCACCAATGCCCACTTAGATTCTTCCATTTAACTATGATTCTTCATAAAGGTAATTTAGAAACATCTAAAAGTAATGATGAAACCAAATTAGGTAAAACATGAAACAGTTTCTCAGCTAACTCTCAAAATGACTGGCCAAAGATTAAGTGGTGGTTTACATAATAAACTGTAAGTACACCAGCTTGTCTTACCTAAAACAGTTGCTGTAGCAGTCTGTTTTACACCTCTCTCAGAGAAACTACCCATACAGGAAATGTTGACTCCATTGAAGCCAGAATAAGCCACCACTGAGACAGAGGTTATTATTGATGTACTAGGTTGGGGCAGTACTTGTACCAGTGTGAATCTATTCTCAGGTCCTATCATAGAAGGCAATATACTGGAACCACTTATTATATACAGCCCGATGCCCCCGATACTCCAGAAATGAGCAATTGATAATATTGCACATGAGAAGGTAACATTGTCTCCAACACAAAATCCTACTGCAGTATAATTAGCACCATTCACAAGAACCTCCAAAGGAACCGTCCAACCTAACACAATAGCAACATTATAAATAACAGCAATCAACAAACAATATTAATCACTATACTAATGTAGACCAGCAAGCCATTGAGACAATAGCAACCAAAATCAGCCATAGTAAGAGATTTAGCAAACAGCATATCTATTAGAAGACATAAAAAATATAGGAAGACATAGAAAATGGCATTAGCTATAGGAAGGATTTAGATACAAGCATTTTCTATAGGAGGCATTATTAAACAGCATTACCTGTATGTAGAGATTAGAAAACAGAATTTATTAGAAGAAGGCACTGGAAAGAAGCATTAGCTTTAGGACGACATTACGAGCTAGCATTAGCTAAAGAAAAAACTTGTAACCACTAATACTGGTTGCTATTCTCTTCTTCGTACAGATAAAGCTGGTTGAGGGTCTACCTATATCTAATGCTGGTTGCTAATGTCTTCCTATAGCTAATACTGATTTCTAATATCCTCCTCTAGTAGCTAATTGTCTTCCTATAGCCAATGATTTTAATTTGCTGTAGCTAATGTTAATTGCTTGTGTCTTCCTGTAACTAATGTTTTATGTTAGTGTCTTCATATTGGTAATACTGGTTTCCAAATCTTCCTATAATTAATAGTGTCTTTCTCTAACTAAAGCTATTTTCCTATAACTTGCCTGTCTCTTGCTATACTTAATAGTGCTAATGCTGTAAACTATTGTCTTCCTATAACTAAAGCTGGTTGCTAATGCTTCCTATATCATACTGCTTACAAATGTCTTCGAATAACCAATGCTGGTTGCTAGAGTTTTCATATAGATAACCTCGTTTTAGGGTCTCCCTATAGCTAATTCTGGCTACTAGTATCTTCCTCTAACTAATTTTAGTTGTTAATGTCTTCCTATAGTTATTCTGGTTGGTAATGTCTTTTTATAGCTCATGTTGTTTACTGGAGTATTTCTATGGAAAATGCTAGTTATTGTGTCTTCTTCTGGTTTGCTAATTTTTTGAACAGCTAATACTCCTTGGTTATGTCTTCCAATAGCTAATGTTGGATGCTAAAAATTTCCTATTAGTTATAGGAGGATACCCACAAACAGTATTAGCTTTAGAAGGACACAGCATCCAGCATTAGGTATGTAAGATAATAACAACCAGCTTTATCTATGGGAAGATATTAGCACGTGCATTAGCTATAGGAAAACATTAGCAGACAATAGCAATCAGCATTAGCCATATGATATCATTAGAAACCTGCATTGGCTATAGGTAACCTTCATAGCTATAGCTAGAAACAGCAAGACTGCTACTTGGTTGTCCAGCAATATAAAAACTTACATTGATTAACAAGGACAAGGAGAACAGCAGGCACCATCAAAGCAGCCATTATTCTGCATGCATATACACAATTATAAAATAAAATGCATCCATATAAGGTACATATCATGTCAACTTTTAATCAAGGAAAATGGTCTGGTTGGTTTACTAGGGAAATGTTAGCAATATAATTTGGCTTCGTTTAAAAATCAAACCACTGACCCTATTCCTACCAAACTCACATGATCTGTTAAAATACATGGAGAGATCAAGTTTGCACATGAATCCGGTGAATGGCTCTTTGAAGAAAAAAAAATAGCCACAAATTTAGGTCGACTTATAATGCCTCAGTGGATCTCCATGGCAGTAGATATCATACATATAAAGCTGATGTGTCTGTGATAATATTTGTCCAGAGACAAATCCAACCATTTTAAGCTACCAAACTTAAACTTTGCCAAAGCTGTACTTCAACACTTGGAATAGTTGCATTGCCCAACAAGCAGCAAAATCTTCCCTTGAAGAGGTGTGTAATTTAACAATTTAGACACTCAGTCATTTTGTTGTTGACAAATGCAGAAGTGTCTGAGGCCATTTTGTTGGTGACAAATGCATAAGCATCTGAGGCCACCAGTGCTTTCCAGCGACTCTTCCTTTCCAGTTAATGCTGATGCAGTTTCCCACTGTAACTGCTCATCTCCATAAATAAAGGCAAAGCAAAAACTATTCAAGCGAGCTACAATATTTATTGATTCAAGTTGCCCGAAACAGTCGGACTAGCGAATATAATTATTGACTATGCAAATAATGAGAGGGTGTCTCACAATATCATGCTGTGTCTATGATAATTCCATTTCAAAGTTCTTCGGCATGAAGAGGGAGATGTTTTCTAACCATGGATTCTCTGAGCCTCTCAACCTCCACCACCAACTCACCACACCCACACACTCCACCATGAACACAGACGATACAATCTGCGCAAACCCCAGGAAAAGCCAAGTTTCTCTGCTAGTAACCAGACAAAATTAAGTAGCAATATTCAGAAATGCAATTTCTCTAGCAACAATAGCAACAATAGCTTACAGTGGACCATTGTTGTGATTATGAGTATGTGGGCAACTATATAGAGAAACACCATATTATGTGTAATATAGCTAATCACACCCAAATCTTTTTTCAAGAAAATAAAAGAAATAGTTTGCCAGAGAGTTAGCCTGGTGTTATTGATATGCATAGTTATCAATCCAAGTTCCTCAAGTTAGCCCTCCAAGGAAGTCTGAGATGCTGTACCAGTGAGTATAACATTCACTATCTTAATATAAGCTTATTTAACCTAGTTACTCTACTACATAATGCATTATCAAACTATCTTCTCCATACCTAGTAGACTATTCAGCAAAAACCAAAACGAATTATGTTGTCATTGATATTATACTCAAGGGCGGATCTAGGATTTTGAGAAGCGTTTGGGATAGAGGTGGGGAAGAGGTTATCTCCTCCAGTAAAAAATTTGTATAAAAGTAAAGGTGCAACAAAACCTGCCAAAACTGACTTGGAAGCACATTAAGTTATAGTAATGTTTCAAGTTGATTGCAAAAGAGGAGAAACTCAACATAGTAAAATTTATAGTCAAGTCTCAAAATGTTTGTCAGTTGCAACCCAAATTCATCTAGATGTACCATAACCCCCAAACTCTCTGTTATTGATCTCCTATTTTTTTAAATTGATTTTTGTTTGACTATTGATTTTTTATGCAGAAATTATTTATTTATTTATTTTATTTTATTTATTTATTATTTTTATTATTTATTTATCATCATTTATTTATCATCATTTTTATTTATTTATCATCACTATTATATTTATTATTACTTTTAATTATTATTTTATTAAGTTTTATTTAATATTAATATATTTTATTAATATATATATTCCCCATTTATCCCATTAATATACATATATTTTTTCCCCCCCATTAATATATATATATATATATATTATATAATTATTATCGTATTCCATTTACACCTAATTAACTCATGTGTGTTATGTAAAAAAAGTACGATATACATTTTACATTAGAAGTAACAACATTCCAAAAACAAATAAATAAATAAATTAACAAATGAAAGCAAACAATCCAAGGTAAAATCTACCATATAGCCACAGCATTGCGCCACTGAATTTGATGGCCACCAGATGCAGAAGAAGGGACAGTGACCTGGGCTATGGCAACTTGTCCGCACATTTGTAAAGGTCAGTGATAAAGACAGCAGCTAGAGGGCTGAAAATTGCTGATGTTTCAATGGCCAGAGAATAGATGGACAGAGTTTAACCCTTGATACTTAGTCCTTTTGTGGTACTTAGCTTCGGTAGCCATACTGCCTACCTGAACACCAGCCAAAGCCAATGGAATGGTGCATAGGTGTTTGGGCATGTAACATCACGCACTAGTGATCGACCACAATTCCATGCGACCAAACTTATGCCATCAAGCTGTTTGCCATCCACTCCATTGGGTTTGTGTCGAGATGGGATCTTAGAGTCCAAAGTTATCTTGACCACTGCATTCAGAAAGGTATGCCTTGGTTAGCAACCTCGGCTTCAATGGTAACTCAAGCCATGTGTGCCTTTAACATCAACCTGTTGACCACAATGGCAAATGAATGGGTTTTAACTAGGGTTGCACCTATCCTCAGTCCCACTGCAATCCTAAATACATTGTCCTCCATCCTTAAACCTAGAGAAGCCACTGGGATTGAGCCAAGTACCAGATTCTTTGCTAGCAAACTTTCACAAGAAGCTTCAGAATGAGCATTACTTAGCAGTTGATCAAATGTAACCTTGGTATCCCAAACTCTCTGCTGAAAGAACTTACTTCCTACAGGTGGTGAAGCATCATAACTTTGATTCCACATATCAAAGGCATAATCCTGAAATACACTGCACACCAGACAACCTTTCCAGGACCCGATGGATAAGGCAACAGCTGATGCAAGCAAAGTGGAAGGTGCCAACTTTACTGCACTTCTGATCCCAAGACCACCTGAATGCACTGGAAGTGATGCGTGTGTCCATGCACAGTCGCTAAGGTTAACATTATCTCAGTTACTATTTCTCTTTGCAGCCTGTCAAATGAATATAGTAGTGTAGAAGAGAAGGAAGGAGACAAATGTAATTTATAATAACGTATATATAAGTTAAAGGCATGTCAGAGGAGATGCAATATACAACCATGGAGGTTAATCTCTCTCCCAAAACACGCAGTCAATCTATCTTCTTTCCAAGAATTGAATCAATGCCTAACGCTGCACCAACCGGTATGACTCTGGATTCATTACCAAAAGACCTGGAATATCCACTAGTAAGGAACCCAGAATGGCATGATCTTGGCATACCACTTCAAACTTGCTGTAAAACAAAGGCCTCCTGAGCTACAAGCTCCACCTGAAAGACATGCACTAAAGTCCTCCAAATTACCACCCACAGTGATGTTATCTAGATAAGAGATGGAAAGTTCTGACTGTAGGTCCTCTACTATTGATTGAATAGCGAGGCAAAACAATGCTGCGCCCAAGGGATCATCTTGTTACACCCCCTCATTGGACTCCATAGGCAACATCTAAAGCTACATCTAAAGCTGTAATTTTTAAAGGGTGGTGGAGCGAGGGGGGAGAGTGGATGGAGGCCAGGAGGAAAAATCAAGGGGAACGTATCTACTGCGATCTGGTACATGTGGGTTGTCAGGGGGAGAAGCGCTGGTGGACAACAACACAGAGAGGGATCGAGAGAGGCAAGAACCGTCAGGTGGGGGAGCACCGGGAGGGGATTCATACTCGGAAGGAGCACCTGCTGGCCAAAGCAAAGATGTCAATGAGCATGAACAAACCCAAGCAAAGAGTATGTTGAGGAGGGTGGGGGTTGGGAGAGGGACCAAAGATAGGGAAACTGGGCGGTTGAGAGTGGCATTTGTTAATTGTAGAGGATGGTGGTCAAGGGAGGTGGATTTGAAGGTAATGTTGGGAATGAAGAAGTTTGATGTGCTGGGATTAGCGGAGACATTTTTGCAGAAGGAGGATGAGTTGAGTGTGGCAGGATATGAGTGGTATGGCAGGAATAAAGAGGGTGGCAGGCGGGCGAGTGGAGGTGTGGGAGTTCTGGTGCATGAGAGTTTGGAATCTAGGGTGAGGAAGTCAAGAGAAGGTTTGCTGTGGGTGGAGTTAAGCGGAGCGGGGAGAAGAAAAACCATGGTAGGGGTAGTGTATGTGAACCCAGAAGGAGTGAGAGTGAGTGAGACGGAGGTATTGTTTGAGGTATTGCAGGAGGATGTGGTGAAGTATGAAGAGAAAGGGTTCGATGTTGTTATGATGGGGGACTTCAATGCAAAGATTGGATTAGGAGTGGAGGACAACCCTAACAGTAATGGAAGGCGGTTGTTGGAGTTGGTTAGGGTTGGAGGTCTGATTGTGGGGAACGAGTTGCAGTGCTGTGAGGGCAGGTGGACGTGGGAATGTGGGGAGAGAAAGTCGGTCATAGACTATATGTTGTTTAGTGAGAACATGGATGTAGCTAGGGTGGTAGTTGAGGACTCAGGCAAGCTGGATGTGGGGTCGGACCATAACATTATTTGGGGAGAAATTACGTGGGGTACGAGAGAGGTACAAGTGAGAAGAGAGCGACAAAAATGGAGAGTTGACAATAGGCTAGACTGGATGGAGTATCAGGAGGCAGTGGAGGAAATGTTCATGGGGTGGGAAGAGGAGGTGAGAGAGCTTGAGCAAGAGTTGGGAGGAAACATAGTTGAAGAGGTGTGGGGTAGGTGGAAGGAGAAAGTTTTGGCTGCAGCGGAGAAAGGAATTGGAAGGAAGAAGATTACAGACAGGTCAGAGGGATGGTGGTCAGGGAATGTGGAGTGGTTGATTGGTGTCAGGAAGGAGAAATGTAAGAGGCTAAAGGAAGCCAGGAAGAGAGTGGAGAGAGAGGCTACATTAAGACAACTATGGGATGACTATAGAGAAGCAAGAAAGGAAGTGAAAAAGACTATTAGGATAGAGAAGAAGGAATTGAGGAAGAGAACTATAAAGAAGATTAGAGAGCAGGGTGGGACTAGTTGTAAGCTTTTTGGAATGATTTAAGAGCAAAGAGGAAGGAGAGAAAGATAAAAGGAGTGAGAGATGAAGAGGGAAGGATGGTAGAGGAGGAAGTCGAGGTGTTGGAGGTGATGGCAAAACACTGGGAAGAGCTGGGGAGGAAAAAAGAGGATGCCACAGTACAAGAAGTAGAGATGGGAGAAGTGGGTGGGCATGAGCTGGGTATGTGTGAAGAAGTAAGCTGGGAAGAAGTAGTAGAGGTATTAAAGTGTTTGAAGAGAGGAAAGGCACCAGGCCCTGATGGAATGTTGAATGAGATGCTGATGTATGGAGGTAGAAGGTTGGTGGAAGTGATGGTGCAGGTGATGAATGTGGTGATGAGGATTGAGTGCTGCCCAGTGGACTGGAAGAGGAGTTTACTAGTACCTCTCCACAAGGATGGTGACGAGGATGAAGTAGGGAATTATAGGGGAATTTCATTGTGTTGTAATGTGGTGAAGGTGTTTGCGAGAGTGTTGGCAAGGAGGTTGGGAGTGTTCGCTGAGGATAAGATTTTGACGGAAGCACAAGGAGGATTTAGGAGACAGAGGAGATGTTCAGACCAGTGGTTGGTGTTAAGAGGAGTTTGTGAAGTGAGGAAGAGCGAGAAAAAAACTTCATATCTGGCTTTCCTGGATATAAGTAAGGCATATGACAGTGTGTGGAGGGAGGGACTGTGGCAGAAGTTGAGGCAGTATGGAGTAGAAGAGAAGCTTGTGAGGACATGTGTAGGATTGTATAGTGGGGTGGAGACGACGGTGATATTGAATGGAAGGAGGTCAAGGTGGTTCACTGTGGAGAATGGACTTAGGCAGGGATGTCCTTTGTCTCCACTTCTTTTCAATATATATCTGATGGGAATGGCGGAGGAATTGGAGAGAGCTGAGCTAGGAGTCAAAGTGGAAGGCTGCTGGTGTGGGGCACTCATGTATGCAGATGATGTAGTTCTTCTGGCTGACTCAGGGGTGGAACTGCAAGCTATGTTGTATGTGGTACAGGCGTATGTGTTAAGGTGGAAGATGAAATTTAATAGCAAGAAGAGCAAGGTCATGGTAGTAGGGAAGAAGGAATCAGAAGTGCATTGGAGGATTGGTGAGGAGATATTGGAAGAGGTCAAAGAATTCAAGTACTTAGGAATATGGTTTGATAGGAAGCTAAGGGGTAATGTTCAGTTAGAGAAGATGGCAAAGAAGGCAGAAGAGTGGGTTGGAAAGGTAATATGGATGAGTAGAGTGAATGGGCAGGTGGAAGTAGACAGAGGAAGAATGGTGTGGGAGCTTCTAGCGAGACCCAGTATGGAGCATGCAGCCGAAGTGTGGTGGACAGGAGGACGGAATGCTCGCAAGAAGTTGGAGTCAGCACAGATGAGAGTGGGTAGGAGACTGTTGGGGGCAAGTGATACAGTAGCAGGAGTGGCAATACGGGGAGATATGGGGTGGAGGAAGCTAGAGGAGAGGAGGGAAGAGATGAAGGTTTTGTTTGGCAAGAGATTAGAGGTGTTGGAACAGAGCAGATTGGTTAAAGTTGTTGTAAATAAACTACGAGAGGATGGAGGAATTGGATGGTGGGAAGAATATGATATCTTGAGGAGAAAGTACAAGATAAACAACGAGGCTGGGTCAGTGCGCAAGTGGAAGGGGGAAGTGAAGGTGAGAAATGAGAAGGACTGGGAGGAGGAAGTAGACGGGAAAAGTACGCTGAATTATTATAAATTGGCAAAGAATGGTGCAGGGATGGAGAGGTATGTGAGGGCCATGCATGGTCAGGAAGGTGTGCGGCTGCAATTTCGACTGAGGACTGCATCAGCTGGGTTGTTAGAGGATAAGAAGAGATGTGGGATAGTTAGGGATGAGAGGTGTATAATGTGTGATAGTGGAGCCGGGGAGGATGTGGAACATTTCTTGGTGACATGCGGGGAATTTGAGAGGGATCGGCTGGTTCTGATAGATGAGGTACGCAGAATTGCAGGGGCAAGACAGTGGCTGGATGAATTAAGAAGAGTGAGTAAGGATGGAAAGGTGGCATTGCTTTTGGGGAAAGATGTGGAGGGAGTAAGTGATGCAGTGATGGAGGAGGTGGGCGAGTGTGTTATGTATTGGGTAGGGAAGTGGTGGCAGAGGAGAAAGGAATTGTTGTATGGTCAGCTGAGGAATGATCTTTGGTCCACTCCTGTCCCCCCCTTCCTGAGCAGCGGGACACTCGTAACTTAATATTGTGGATAATTGTATTAATTAAGTACTGTTGACTTCTTTTTAAAATATAGATTGTTATTAGGTTAGTTACTAAATAGTTTCACACTGTGCTGTATTATATATGTGATGGCCTTAACAGGCTCAGCAATAGCAACATTAAATCATTAAGAAATGCAACATCTAAAGCTACAGCTAAGGCTGTAAAGGTAGTCAGGGGAATGCAAAATCTAAACTACAGCTACGGCTGCAGTTAAGGAAGGCAAAATCTAAAGTTACAGCCAAAGCTGTAGTTAATGAAGGCAACATCCAAAGCTCAGCTAATGCTGTAGTAAGGAAGGCAAATCCAAACATGGAGCTAAACTATGGCTGTAGTTAAGGAAGGCAACATCTAAACTACAGCTATGGCCACAGCTAAGGCTAAACCCGTGGTTAAAACTAAGATATACAACTAAAGCTACAGCTATAAGAAAGGCATAGCTACCTAAGGCTACAGCTAAGGCAACAGCAATAGCAAGGAAACAAATAGTAGCTAAGAAAATAGCTAAAGCCTTTGTATATCAAAGATAAGCTGAAGATAAGCAAAAACTCATAACGTACCTTAGAACAAATTTATGGTTATAGTGGACTCCGGCTGCCTCTAGTTTGTTAAGACTGGTGATAACTTCCTTCGGTGTGTCGCAAAGATATTGCCATAGCAGCTTTCACGCATTTACGCGGAATGAAAGGTGGGTGGGTAGGACTATCCGCACGCTGTGACAGCTGCGTTTTTTATTAATTTTTGTAAACTTGTGATTACCAATTTATAGCTCCATAGAAGATGATGTAAACTTCATATTATATATAGCTCAAAAGCTGTCTGCTCTCTTTTGATACTAAAAATATATTTGTTAGGTATAACTATAGCCAAGTTACTGGAGCTAAAGTGGAGGGAACGTCAAAACTTGAATGCCTGATTTTGCCGCATAAATATCTCCAGATTGCCAAGTGCTAGAGAGTTGAGATTAGCTAGAGGAAGCCATACTCTATCCCTTAAGGGGGGAAGAGGGCTGAAAACATATAAAAATTAAAAAAAATTGGGGGGCCTGTCACGACAAATTTGTCACGACAAATTTGTTCCCCCCATATCTGGAACTTTTTCTTTAAAAAATATGTTCCCCCTGGAACTTTTTACTTGAAAAAAAAGTTCCCTCTTGAAAAATAAAGGGCTAGGGCAAGGGCTAGGGCTAGGGCTAGGGCAAGGGCTAGGGCTAGGGCTAGGGCAAGGGCTAGGGGAACAAAACTTTCAATAAGGGGGGAACAACTTTTGGGGGCGAACAAATTAAACGTTACAGGCCCAAAACGGTTCATAATATTATGTCTGGAGTTTGAGTTTCAAGTTTCAGAGCAAGTGAATACTTGCATCAGAAGATATAGCCATTTTTATACAGTGCATTATTATTCCATTTCATTTCATTTCACTTCACATTGGAAGAGGTTCTCTCCAGTCTTACGGTCTTGCTACAATCGGGCGGTCGGCGATGATCGCCAGCGGCCTACCCAAAATACAGTTTTTATATTTCAAAATGTTGCCAATTTCATTGAAGACCAAAGGCCAGGCGGGGGGGGAAGGGGGGGGGGGAAGGAGTGCACAACGAGCACGTTTTTTTAGGTCACGTGTTTTTTAGTCAGTTAGCGGAGAATCACTTGAAACTTTTACACTGTTGAGTTATGGGGAAGAGAAGCATTTTATACAGAAAGGCCAAGGATTCAAGAAGAGTGACGACCAGAAGAAGAAAGCCCTACAGGCGGCTGTTGTCGAGCCTGTCACAGTAGCCGCGCCAGGCAAGTTTTAATGTTTATCTCTGTACTAAAAAGTTACTAGCTGTTTCCTTCCTTTGTTATTGAGTCTCTTGGATCCTGTAGGTGGGATAGCGCCTTCTGTGAACCTTCACTTACCTTCCAATCAATTGCAAATGTCTGAAGAGAGGCCAGTTCCATTGGTGACGATGACCAGTGACTATGACCAGGAAGAAGTTGGCTCTCATGGAGCGTTCAGCTGCTTCTGTGGCTGTTGCTACTGGATCTACTGGCTTTTGGACTCGGGTGGTGTTGGAGAATTAGGTAAGGGTAATCGTATAATAAACTTAGATAAGCTGGTCATAGAAGGGTGTAATAAGTGTATTCAATGTGGTAACTGAGCTCCCTTGCAACTGAAGCCCGTAGGGCAGCATGGTGTCTCATTTTTACTTTTTGTTCAAATTGTAGTAACACTCGAGACATCTCAAACCCTGTATCTGTAGAAGCATTCTTTGAACATCCAGTCAATACTGGGTGCTCGCATTGCTGGAATTAGTCATTCTGGTCTGGAAGACATCACTGCAGTCATGGATATGTTGCCCCCTCTTAGTTCCACTTTTTTTCTTTTTTTAATATATATACTAGGTCAATAGGGAGTGACGCAAATGCAGTAACAGAGTATTATGTTGGATGACGTTCATAGGTTTGATTTTTATAAGGTTAGGCATGAAGACATCATTGATGTTAGTATTACTGTTGACGGCACATGGCTTAGACAGGGCCACAAATCAAATTATGGCTTGGTTGCGGTGATGTCTTGGGACACTGGAGAAGTTTTAGATTAGTGTCTTATGTCTAAGTTCTGTCAAGCTTGTGCGCGAAGACCTGAAGATGAAACAGAAGCAAGTTACATAGAATGGTTTGAGGGTCACAAGGTAAATTGTGAAGCCAATTTTGAAGGCTCTTCGGGTTCTATGGAAGTTGTAGGAACACAAAAACTTTTTAGCGTTCAGTGGAGAGACTGAAGCTTAGGTACACACACATTAATTAGTGATGGGTATACAAATGCACATAAACGGTTGTTGGAAGTCGAGCCTTACGGTCCTAGTGTCTTTGGGTGGTGTGTGTCTATAGTTAAAATGCAAACCTACTATAGGGGAGCAATTAGAAATAATAAGGGGAGCAATTAGAAATAATAAGGACAACCTAGAGGGGATGATTTGCGATGTGAAAGCGATTTTTTTATCGCTCTTAGTCAACTATGGAACATCCCAACACGAGTATTGTCCTACAGGAGTTTTGAGTTGGTGTAAGTTTAATCCAGCTTGTGCTAAAGGTGAGGTACCACCAGTACCCTTAGGCCTATGATTCCTCTGGACAAGGCAAGGCTATGTATGTTAGGAGGTTTTTGATAAATTAATGTCCAAGGATCTTTTGTGCAAATGTTTAGGTGGTTATACACAGAACGAAAATGAGAGTTTAATTCTGTTGTGTGGAGTAGAGCGGGTAAGACAGAACATATGAGTGCAACAAGTGTCAGGCTTGCCGACGAGAGGCAGCAGAGTTCAATGGAGGGCGGAGCATTGTATATTTTTTGTCAAGCTTAGGAATTAGTGGAGGATGACTTTTGTTTGTGTTCTATTTTTTTAAGGGATTACTGGAGGGTGTCGGGAGACATGTGTGGAGGGTGACGATGGATGGACCTGGGCATGGGATCCCTGCAAATGATGACCGTGTTTATGTTTGCTAATTCAATATTACCTAACAAGTCTGATGCGTCTTCTGATGCGTCTTTAATTTATATATTGTTGGTTTTCAGGTTGTAGTTAGGATGTAGGATACTGCTGTTGTTGAAAAAAAAATAAAGGACTGTGAAAAGTCAATTGGTTGCTTTCAACATTTTGTTTGTACACACACAATTCTATTAAGGTGGGTTCACTGGCTAATTTTTCAAAAAAAAAGAAATCCTTTTTTCCCCCAGTTTATGAATCTACAATTATCAGAGATCAATATACAGTAAATTTTACAAATTGGATACTCGTGGATTCTTTCCTCAAGGTGGAATTTCTTAGCCCTCTTTATACTTTATTGCCATCCTTGCGGGGAGGAGAAACATCGCCAAAACCCTGCCATCCAAAAAGTTTATACCTTGGCTATAAATTGTCCAAAATTTCAAAAAATATATTAAATAGATCGTCTTCCTACCTGTGATGTCATTGAATATGAACCCAGTATCCACGGCTACAAAATTGCTTGAGCATTCGCGGTTGCCTTAGCCATGCCTGGAAGGTCAAGTTCTAAGTTTCGAAGTGTGAGGAGGAAGAAGAAATCTTACCACTCTCCCAGAAACAGAACTGACTCGCATGTGCTTGCTGATAGTAGTAAGTTTTTGTCATTAGCTATATAGCCATTAGGTAGCTAGCTATATCCTTTGTTTAGTTGCCCCTTGTTGTAACATAGATTCTCCAGAGATGCCATCAGATGCTAATGCACTGCCCTCTACTTCCAGCAGTCCTCAACAACTGCCCTCTACTTCCAACCCTCAGCAACTGCCCTCCAGTCTCCTCAGCAACCTTCTCCTACCTCCAGGAGGAAGATAAGCATTATGTCCCCATCAGTTTTACAAGAGGAGAGTGATGACTATGACTACTGTATGGAAGATGATAAGAGAACCCGTTTTTTTAAATTGATTGCTTAATGGCTGGATTGAAGCCCTTTTTATGTTGCCCAAAGTGCAAGTGTAAGAAGATCAAGTACAAAGAAGTGAAGCCTTCGCAGGGTTTATATGTAGCCCCTTGCTTTGAATGTAGTAGGTGTAACTTAGTTTCAAAAGTATCCTTTTCTAGCAAGCTTGAGCCAAAGCGTGAGTCTCTTAGGCTCAATCGTGCCTCGGTTTTTGCAGCTAAATGCATTGGCATAACACACTCCCAGCTTGAAACATTTTGTGCTGTTATGAATTTGCCTCCTCCAGTTTCGGTAAACCGTTATATATATAGTTCCCATGCAAAGGTTGTTGAAGATGCTTGTATTCTTGAAGTAGTTTGTTGCTTTAATAGTGGATCTATAGCTTTTGCTGGTGTGTGTGAGCAATTACACTTACCGCTCTCCAAAGACTTGAAAGTATTCAAGTCAAAGGACCAAAAAAGCATTTCTAACAGTGTATATAAGACTAGTGAACATGGGAAAAACTACGAAGATTGGCTCAGAGGAAGAGGAACGGGTTTGAGGATGCTGATCAGGATAAAGATGGAGGCATGTATAGTTCTGGAGCATTCGATCTGCCTGCTGATGCGGTAGCTGACCAATCACCAGAGGAAGAACAGACTATATCGCACTCCAAAAGGGCCAAACTAAATCAACTGACATTCTCCTAAGCTTAGTGTACTTTACCTAACCTGTTTTTGTGTGTTTGCTTTTGTATGTTGGCTATAATAATGTTTTTAACAATACTCAAATTTGTTCCTCCTATTCCCGAAAAGTAGTTTTTTAGGCTTGGAGCAGCAATATCCCCCATTCTATTCATAAGAGTTTGGTTAAAGTATATATTTTTGGAATGCTCTCAATGAGCTCTATGCAATGTGTGTTTTGTTTGCTACTCAAAGTCAAATGGGAAGTAGTTGTATTTACAAGACCACCTCAAATTTAAATGATTTATCTTACGATGGTAATAAGTAGTAGATTCATATACTAACACCGGTTGCATTCCCTAAAGTGTATATATATATTCATGAATCTGAATATAAATAATCTTCATATAATCTAATAGGAAATAGAAGTGCTCTAATTTTTATAGGTTATAGTTCTTCAGCCTATAATGGCACTCCTTTTTTTGTTGGCGGGTACTCCAACCATCTCTCTATATACAACCTCATGAAATATAATTATAGATATGAATACTTTTGTGAAAAGTTTTAATTTAATACTAATAGCCAGTGAACAAGGCAAGTGTAACCGAAACTTCTTTCTGGCCAAGACGCGCTTTGCTCTTGCCAGATCCAAGTTCCCGGTCTGACGCCTGAACCTCTTCTAACCTCCCTGGCTAGAACCTCTCTTCAGACCTAACAACAAACACAGCACCCTTTGCCGTGTCGCTGATTAGCAAGAGTCTAGTGCTAATATATCCCAAGGATAATGAATCAATCAAGTGCTCTTACTCAATAACAATTCATACTCAATAAAGACAACTCACTTTTTAACGCCCTCTCTCAATAGTATACAAAGTTCAGTCCTTTTATAATTACGAGCTACTTGTTCAGTTTTACGTCACTTGTCTCCAAGGTGACTTCGTGGCAACCTATCAAGAGCTTGCTCCCGAATCCTCGCAAGATTTTCGTCATCTGTGTTCTCCTCCCGAGGTCGAACTCGCGATCGTTGATATCTTCCCACGTTCTCTGCATTGGTATGGTTTGCCACGTTCTCTGCATCCGTGTGGTTTGCCACATTCTCTGCATCCGTGAGGTTTGCCACGTTCTCTGCATCCGTGTGGTTTGCCACGTTCTCTGCATTGGTGTGGTTTGCCACGTTCTCCCCATTCATCTTGTGGTTTGCAGGAGCCAGGAAATACCTGTCAGAGGTTTCACTGACAGCAAGGCTATATATGTTTGTTAGGAGGTTTTTGATAAATTAATGTCATAGGATCTTTTGTGCAAATGTTTAGGTGGTTATACACACAGAACCAAAATAAGAGTTTAATTCTGTTGTGTGGAGTAGAGCGGGTAAGACAGTACATATGAGTGCAACAAGTGTCGTGCTTGCCGACGAGAGGCAGCAGAGTTCAATGGAGGGCGGAGCATTGTATATTTTTGTCAAGTTTAGGAATTAGTGGAGGATAACTTGTTTGTGTTCTATTTTTTCAGGGGTTACTGGAGGGTGTCGGAAGACATGTGTGGAGGGTGACGATGGATGGACCTGGGCATGGGAGCCCTGCAAATGATGATGTGTTTATGTTTGCTAATTCAATATTAGCAAAGCAACCTAACAAGTCTGATGCGTCTTCTGATGCGTCTTTAATTTATGTGTATGTATATATATATATATATATTGTTGGTTTTCAGGTTGTAGTTAGGATGTAGGATACTGCTGTTGTTGAAAAAACAAAGGACTGTGAAAAGTCAATTGGTTGCTTTCAATATTTTGTTTGTACACACACAATTCTATTAATGAGGTGATGTATTCTGGTGAAGCAGGCAGGGGGTGTTTCTGGCAGCTGGATGTGATTACAAACTGCTTGGACTTCAGGGCTCGGAAGTGATTGAAAAACGATAACTTGAATATTTTTTATCCTTTCATAAAAAATAATATATATATATAGCATTTGAAAGCAAATTTTATATTCTACAACTTGCGCGAGAGTTTTTGTTTGATAGGATTACTAAAAAAGACCTCTAGATGAAAATGTAACGTGATGTCATAAAGCTGTGTTCAACAAAAAAAAAATCAAAATTTCAAGACACGTGCTCATGATTTAATGTTGCTATTGCTGAGCCTGTTAAGGCCATCACATATATAATACAGCACAGTGTGAAACTATTTAGTAACTAACCTAATAACAATCTATATTTTAAAAAGAAGTCAACAGTACTTAATTAATAAAATTATCCACAATATTAAGTTACGAGTGTCCCGCTGCTCAGAAAGGGGGGGACAGGAGTGGACCAAAGATCATTCCTCAGCTGACCATACAACAATTCCTTTCCCCTCTGCCACCACTTCCCTATATACCCAATACATAACACACTCACCCACCTCCTCCATCACTGCATCACTTACTCCCTCTACATCTTTCCCCAAAGCAATGCCACCTTTCCATCCTTACTCACTCTTCTTAATTCATCCAGCCACTGTCTTGCCCCAGCAATTCTGCGTACCTCATCTATCAGAACCAGCCGATCCCTCTCAAATTCCCCGCATGTCACCAAGAAATGTTCCACATCCTCCCCTCCACTATCACACATTATACACCTCTCATCCCTAACTATCCCACATCTCTTCTTATCCTCTAACAACCCAGCTGATGCAGTCCTCAGTCTAAATTGCAGCCGCACACCTTCCTGACCATGCATGGACCTCACATACCTCTCCACCCCTGCACCATTCTGTGCTCATTAACTCAGGAATAATTTACTAATTTACTCACGAATAATTTACTAATTTACTCATGAATAATTTACTAATTTACTCATGAATAATTTACTAATTTACTCATGAATAATTTACTAATTTAGATTGACTAATAAGAGGGTCGTTACTACAACGTGATTTACTTAACGGCTTACGTTCCGCACTGGAAGAGCCTATAATAGCTAGGAAAATTATGGCGAAACAAAATAACAAAAGAGACTTGCCATTAGAAAGCACAGACTGCAAGCTATAATTTGCTATATAAATCGGGAAACTAGAGTGAATGCGAGCAAAGATAATAATTAAGGTACTTTATTTGGGACTACGCGATACGCAGCCTTCTTTCCCCCTTAATGTTTATCTCCGTACTAAAAAGTTACTATCTCTTTCCTTCCTTTGTTAGTGAGTCTCTTGGATCCTGTAGGTGGGGTAGCGCCTTCTGTGAACCTTCACTTACCTTACAATCAATTGCAAATGTCTGAAGAGAGGCCAGTTCCATTGGTGACTATGACCAGGAAGAAGTTGGCTCTCATGGATCGTTCAGCTGCTTCTGTGGCTGTTGCTACTGGATCTACTGGCTCGACCTCTTTGGACTCTGGTTGTGTTGGAGAACTAGGTAATGGTAATCGTATAATAAACTTAGATAAGCTTAGAGAGGTCATAGAAAGGTGTAATAAGTGTATTCAATGTGGTAACTGAGCTCCCTTGCAACTGAAGCCCGTAGGGCAGGCATGGTGTCTCATTTTTACTTTTTGTTCAAATTGTAGTACTGTAACACTCGAGACATCTCAAACTCTGTATCTCTAGAAGCATTCTTTGAACATCCAGTCAGTACTGGGTGCTCGCATTGCTGGAATTAGTCATTCTGGTCTGGAAGACATCACTGCAGTCATGGATATGTTGCCCCCTCTTAGTTCCACTTGTTTAAAAAATATATATACTATATAGGTCAATAGGGAGTGACGCAAATGCAGTAACAGAGTATTATGTTGGATGCCGCTCATAGTGATTTTTATAGGGTTAGGCATGAAGACATCATTGATGTTAGTATTACTGTTGATGGCACATGGCTTAGACAGGGTCACAAATCAAATTATGGCTTGGTTGCGGTGATGTCTTGGGACACTGGAGAAGTTTTAGATTATTATCTTATGTCTAAGTTCTGTCAAGCTTGTGCGCAAAGACCTGCAAAGACCTGAAGATGAAACAGAATGTAACCGAAACTTCTTTCTGGCCAAGACGCGCTTTGCTCTTGCCAGATCCAAGTTCCCGGTCCGACGCCTGAACCTCTTCTAACCTCCCTGGCTAGAACCTCTCTTCAGACCAAACAACAAACACAGCACCCTTTGCCGTGTCGCTGATTAGCAAGAGTCTATTGCTAATAATATCCCAAGGATAACGAATCAATCAAGTGCTCTTACTCAATAACAATTCATACTCAATAAAGACAACTCTCACTTTTTAACGCCCTCTCTCAATAGTATACAAAGTTCAGTCCTTTTATAATTATGAGCTACTTGTTCAGTTTTACGTCACCTGTCTCCAAGGTGACTTCGTAGCAACCTATCAAGAGCTTGCTCCCGAATCCTCGCAAGAGTTTCGTCATCTGTGTTCTCCTCCCGAGGTCGAACTCGCGATCGTTGATATCTTCCCACGTTCTCTGCATTGGTGTGGTTTGCCACGTTCTCTGCATCCGTGTGGTTTGCCACGTTCTCTGCATCTGTGTGGTTTTCCACGTTCTCTGCATTGGTGTGGTTTGCCACGTTCTCCCCATTCATCTTGTGGTTTGCAGGAGCCAGGAAATACCTGTCAGAGGTTTCACTGACAGCAAGGCTATATATGTTTGTTAGGAGGTTTTTGATAAATTAATGTCATAGGATCTTTTGTGCAAATGTTTAGGTGGTTATACACACAGAACCAAAATAAGAGTTTAATTCTGTTGTGTGGAGTAGAGCGGGTAAGACAGTACATATGAGTGCAACAAGTGTCGTGCTTGCCGACGAGAGGCAGCAGAGTTCAATGGAGGGCGGAGCATTGTATATTTTTGTCAAGTTTAGGAATTAGTGGAGGATAACTTGTTTGTGTTCTATTTTTTCAGGGGTTACTGGAGGGTGTCGGAAGACATGTGTGGAGGGTGACGATGGATGGACCTGGGCATGGGAGCCCTGCAAATGATGATGTGTTTATGTTTGCTAATTCAATATTAGCAAAGCAACCTAACAAGTCTGATGCGTCTTCTGATGCGTCTTTAATTTATGTGTATGTATATATATATATATATATTGTTGGTTTTCAGGTTGTAGTTAGGATGTAGGATACTGCTGTTGTTGAAAAAACAAAGGACTGTGAAAAGTCAATTGGTTGCTTTCAATATTTTGTTTGTACACACACAATTCTATTAATGAGGTGATGTATTCTGGTGAAGCAGGCAGGGGGTGTTTCTGGCAGCTGGATGTGATTACAAACTGCTTGGACTTCAGGGCTCGGAAGTGATTGAAAAACGATAACTTGAATATTTTTTATCCTTTCATAAAAAATAATATATATATATAGCATTTGAAAGCAAATTTTATATTCTACAACTTGCGCGAGAGTTTTTGTTTGATAGGATTACTAAAAAAGACCTCTAGATGAAAATGTAACGTGATGTCATAAAGCTGTGTTCAACAAAAAAAAAATCAAAATTTCAAGACACGTGCTCATGATTTAATGTTGCTATTGCTGAGCCTGTTAAGGCCATCACATATATAATACAGCACAGTGTGAAACTATTTAGTAACTAACCTAATAACAATCTATATTTTAAAAAGAAGTCAACAGTACTTAATTAATAAAATTATCCACAATATTAAGTTACGAGTGTCCCGCTGCTCAGAAAGGGGGGGACAGGAGTGGACCAAAGATCATTCCTCAGCTGACCATACAACAATTCCTTTCCCCTCTGCCACCACTTCCCTATATACCCAATACATAACACACTCACCCACCTCCTCCATCACTGCATCACTTACTCCCTCTACATCTTTCCCCAAAGCAATGCCACCTTTCCATCCTTACTCACTCTTCTTAATTCATCCAGCCACTGTCTTGCCCCAGCAATTCTGCGTACCTCATCTATCAGAACCAGCCGATCCCTCTCAAATTCCCCGCATGTCACCAAGAAATGTTCCACATCCTCCCCTCCACTATCACACATTATACACCTCTCATCCCTAACTATCCCACATCTCTTCTTATCCTCTAACAACCCAGCTGATGCAGTCCTCAGTCTAAATTGCAGCCGCACACCTTCCTGACCATGCATGGACCTCACATACCTCTCCACCCCTGCACCATTCTGTGCTCATTAACTCAGGAATAATTTACTAATTTACTCACGAATAATTTACTAATTTACTCATGAATAATTTACTAATTTACTCATGAATAATTTACTAATTTACTCATGAATAATTTACTAATTTAGATTGACTAATAAGAGGGTCGTTACTACAACGTGATTTACTTAACGGCTTACGTTCCGCACTGGAAGAGCCTATAATAGCTAGGAAAATTATGGCGAAACAAAATAACAAAAGAGACTTGCCATTAGAAAGCACAGACTGCAAGCTATAATTTGCTATATAAATCGGGAAACTAGAGTGAATGCGAGCAAAGATAATAATTAAGGTACTTTATTTGGGACTACGCGATACGCAGCCTTCTTTCCCCCTTAATGTTTATCTCCGTACTAAAAAGTTACTATCTCTTTCCTTCCTTTGTTAGTGAGTCTCTTGGATCCTGTAGGTGGGGTAGCGCCTTCTGTGAACCTTCACTTACCTTACAATCAATTGCAAATGTCTGAAGAGAGGCCAGTTCCATTGGTGACTATGACCAGGAAGAAGTTGGCTCTCATGGATCGTTCAGCTGCTTCTGTGGCTGTTGCTACTGGATCTACTGGCTCGACCTCTTTGGACTCTGGTTGTGTTGGAGAACTAGGTAATGGTAATCGTATAATAAACTTAGATAAGCTTAGAGAGGTCATAGAAAGGTGTAATAAGTGTATTCAATGTGGTAACTGAGCTCCCTTGCAACTGAAGCCCGTAGGGCAGGCATGGTGTCTCATTTTTACTTTTTGTTCAAATTGTAGTACTGTAACACTCGAGACATCTCAAACTCTGTATCTCTAGAAGCATTCTTTGAACATCCAGTCAGTACTGGGTGCTCGCATTGCTGGAATTAGTCATTCTGGTCTGGAAGACATCACTGCAGTCATGGATATGTTGCCCCCTCTTAGTTCCACTTGTTTAAAAAATATATATACTATATAGGTCAATAGGGAGTGACGCAAATGCAGTAACAGAGTATTATGTTGGATGCCGCTCATAGTGATTTTTATAGGGTTAGGCATGAAGACATCATTGATGTTAGTATTACTGTTGATGGCACATGGCTTAGACAGGGTCACAAATCAAATTATGGCTTGGTTGCGGTGATGTCTTGGGACACTGGAGAAGTTTTAGATTATTATCTTATGTCTAAGTTCTGTCAAGCTTGTGCGCAAAGACCTGCAAAGACCTGAAGATGAAACAGAATGTAACCGAAACTTCTTTCTGGCCAAGACGCGCTTTGCTCTTGCCAGATCCAAGTTCCCGGTCCGACGCCTGAACCTCTTCTAACCTCCCTGGCTAGAACCTCTCTTCAGACCAAACAACAAACACAGCACCCTTTGCCGTGTCGCTGATTAGCAAGAGTCTATTGCTAATAATATCCCAAGGATAACGAATCAATCAAGTGCTCTTACTCAATAACAATTCATACTCAATAAAGACAACTCTCACTTTTTAACGCCCTCTCTCAATAGTATACAAAGTTCAGTCCTTTTATAATTATGAGCTACTTGTTCAGTTTTACGTCACCTGTCTCCAAGGTGACTTCGTAGCAACCTATCAAGAGCTTGCTCCCGAATCCTCGCAAGAGTTTCGTCATCTGTGTTCTCCTCCCGAGGTCGAACTCGCGATCGTTGATATCTTCCCACGTTCTCTGCATTGGTGTGGTTTGCCACGTTCTCTGCATCCGTGTGGTTTGCCACGTTCTCTGCATCTGTGTGGTTTTCCACGTTCTCTGCATTGGTGTGGTTTGCCACGTTCTCCCCATTCATCTTGTGGTTTGCAGGAGCCAGGAAACTACCTGTCAGAGGTTTCACTGACATTCCCTTTTCCTTTGATCGTGAGCCCTGGTCACGAGACAATCCATCAGCATTGGTGTTTGCCGTACCAGCTCTGTGGCTTGTTTGTGTGAGAGAGAGTGTGTGTAACTTTTCTACCTCATTCAACTCGAATGGGTCGTCTATTTCCTGTTCCTCTGTCAGGAAGACTGCAGGGGCTGGTGAAGTCCAAAGCTTCATAGCATTTACGTGGAACGTCTTGTGACGCTTCCTGCCGGCTCCAGTGTCTATCTGGTACGTCACTTCTGTGATTTTTTTGTGCCTGCAAAAGGCCCCTGCCATTCATTGAGTAATTTGTTCTTTTGGGTTGGTCTAAACACTAGAACAAAATCACCCACTTCAAAGTTTCTTTCCACTACCCTCTTATCATAGTGGAACTTCTGCTTTTTCTTTTCTCTCTCCTCATTCTCTCGAGCAATGTCTCTTACAATTTCTATGTTAGACCTCATGACCTCAATGTACTCGGTCACATCTGTCTCACACTGTTTTTCCTTCCCTTTTCAGAATCTCACAAGTTCATCTATAGGCATTCTCATGTCTCTGCCAAACAGTAACTTAAAAGGGGAAAACCCTGTCGTGGCATGCACACTACCATGGTAAGCCCAAATGATGAAAGGCAAGCACTTATCCCACTCAACCTTGCTGCTTTGTGTCAGTTTCCGTAAAAGCCTTTTAAGGGTAGAATTAATTAAGGGTAGAATTAAAACGTTCCACCATACCATCCGTTTCTGGGTGGGTACCCCTGTAGTCTCACCAAATTGTTTAACTACTTTCGACATAAAATTTGTCCATTATCTGTTAAGAGCTCCTGTGGAACTCCTACCCTGGCTGTCAGATCTATTAGGCAATTCACCACAGTTTCAGCAGTGCTGTTTCTCAAGGCATAGGCTTCTGGCCACTTTGTGGTGTAATCCATGGCAATCAAGATATATTTGGTACCGGATTTAGACTTCTTCAAAGGGCGAAAAATGTCCATCACTATGCGTTGGTTAAAATGGGTAAGGGATATCAAGGTGCTTTGGCTAACACAGCTGGTTTTGCTTTCTGACACATAGGACAAGACATACACAATTCCCTTACGTCTCTTGCCAGGCCAGGCCAACCATCCTCCGACGAATCGCCTCCAATGTTGTCTCTGGACCGAAGTGTCCAGCCACCATTGAGTTGTGCCCTAACTGCAAAACTTTGGTCCGAGCCAACTGCGGGACAACCACCAGATCCTTCCCTTGGTCCTGGTACGGTTTCCAAAGCAGAATCCCATTCTTCCAAAAGTAGGGGCTGTTCTCCTCGCTTGCGTTTTCACGAATGCTCTCCAACGTGGAGTCCGTCTGTTGGGCCAGCTTCAGCTGCTCTGCTGAAATGGTCTTGAAAATGTTTTGCTCTTCATTCATGATGTCACGTCTAGGATCTGGGTCATCTGGTTCTTGTTCTGCTTCTATCTCATTTGGCTCGAGTAGTTCCGGATTCATGTCACTAGAATCCATCCTTTGGTCATCTGAAGTCACTTCTGGGTCATCTTCCGCTTTACTTACAATGTCAACCGGGTCTAATATATGTGTGACTGGCTGGTCTCGCTCTTGTTCCAGCTGTTCTCGTGCTGCAAGCTCACTCTTTGCTTGCTCCTGGGCACGTGATGTCACCATACATGATTTGGTTACGTCGGGAGATGGTGGAATCGAGTCTTCCTCCCTTAGTGCTTCCTTCAGAATTTTTTTAAAATGGGGAACATCGTGTCCCATTAACATATCCACTGTGATGTGCTCTGATACTCCCACAGCCATGTCATGGTCCTTACCTTCCACAGTCAATGTGATCTTTGCGGCTGGGAAAAGCACTTTCCTTGAGCTGGCAGTGTGATAGGGGATTTTCTACGACAAATAATCCTTTGGGTTGATCCATCTGGGGTGCACAACCGACTTTGTACAGCCTGTATCGATCAGGCCAAGGATGGGACTCCCATTGACCTTGACTGATCTTGTCCACTTGGGCAAGTGTTCTTGTACACGTACAAGGTTTGCTTCCTCCAGCTTGACACGACAATCTCTCTTGATATGGCCCTTCCGTCCACATCTGAAACACTCGATCTGTTTCCGGTCTTCGGCTTTCCAATTACTGCTTCTATCTTCCGTAGGTCTTGACTTCTTGGTGTGTTGATGGGCCTGGCTGGAACGTTCCCTTCGTTCAGGTCTCCTCGGATCTACTTCTCTTCGCTGGTTCCCAAGATACCTCGACACAGCTTCTGCAAGGTCTTCGAATGTCTCTGGTTGAAAATTCCTCATTTGGACCTCTAACCATCTAGGTAATTTTCTCAAGGCCAGTTCATACAAGACAGCATTAAATGCTGTCTTTCCCGTCGATTCAATCCATTGAGTGAAAGATTGTCGGTACGTGCTGAACCAGAGGCCGGAATTTCTGGAGTCGAAAGGATATTCGAATGTCTTCTTCCGGTAAGTGTCTGCAGAGATGTGGTAAGTCACCAGGAGGGTCTGTTTGACTACTTCGTAGTTCAATTGGTCTAGAGCAGATAGGTTCGACACGGCGGTCAGACCTTGTCCTGACAATGAGCTTCTTAGGTGGGCGCTCCATTGTACTCTAGGCCACTCTCCAACCTTCGCTGTCATTTCGAATGTTTCCAGGTAAGCACCCATGTCGTCCACCTTTTCGACAAACTTCTGCATGGTCAGCCTGGGAGGCCCCCAACTACTACTGGGGCAGGTATAGGGGAGGGGGTCTGGTGGCTTCAGTCAGCACTTGGATCCATCTATCCTGTTGTTCAGCTGCATGCTTCCGGTCCTCCTGCCTTTATTCTTGCACTCTCTCAGCTTTGGTCCATTCCATCTCCACCCAAGAATCTGTCCAGTTTCCCTTGTTCTTGACGTTCGGGGGTCTCTAGTGTATCATCGCTCCGCAACCGGCGGTCTTCTCCCGGTCGAGACATCTCCAACAGACACACAATAAGAGTCGTTGACAGCAAAATGCCAACTAATAATAAATAAAACTTAAATATGCAAACAAAACAACGACAAGCCTAACTGGTCAGAGTGGGTTGTCAGGTCCCGTAAGCACAATGCTCGAACCATTCTCCGTATATTGAGATAGCTACTCAGCCCTGACCTAACCGAAATTTGGGATACTCCTCTTTGAGAATCCCACCGCTGCCACCAATGTAACCGAAACTTCTTTCTGGTCAAGAAGCGCTTTGCTCTTGCCAGATCCAAGTTCCCGGTCCGACGCCTGAACCTCTTCTAACCTCCCTGGCTAGAACCTCTCTTCAGACCAAACAACAAACACAGCACCCTTTGCCGTGTCGCTGATTAGCAAGAGTCTATATAGTGCTAAGGATAACGAATCAATCAAGTGCTCTTACTCAATAACAATTCATACTCAATAAAGACAACTCTCACTTTTTAACGCCCTCTCTCAATAGTATACAAAGTTCAGTCCTTTTATAATTACGAGCTACTTGTTCAGTTTGACATCACTTGTCTCCAAGGTGACTTCGTGGCAACCTATCAAGAGCTTGCTCCCGAATCCTCGCAAGAGTTTCGTCATCTGTGTTCTCCTCCCGAGGTCGAACTCGCGATCGTTGATATCTTCCCACGTTCCTGCATTGGTGTGGTTTGCCACGTTCTCTGCATTGGTGTGGTTTGCCACGTTCTCTGCATCCGTGTGGTTTTCCACGTTCTCTGCATCCGTGTGGTTTGCCACGTTCTCTGCATTGGTGTGGTTTGCCACGTTCTCCCCATTCATCTTGTGGTTTGCAGGAGCCAGGAAACTACTAGTCAGAGGTTTCACTGACACAGAAGCAAGTTACACAGAATGGTTTGAGGGTCACAAGGTAAATTGTGAAGCCAATTTTGAAGGCTCTTCGGGTTCTATGGAAGTTGTAGGAACACAACAAGAGACTGAAGCTTAGGTACACACATTAATTAGTGATGGGCATACAAATGCACATAAACAGTTGTTGGAAGTCGAGCCTTACAGTCCTAGTGTCTTTGGGTGGTGCTAGGGGGGTTAGTCGTGTGTCTATAGTTAAAATGCAAACCTACTATAGGGGAGCAATTAGAAATAATAACGACAACCTAGAGGGGATGATTTGCGATGTGAAAGCGATTTTTTATCACTCTTAGTCAACTATGGAACATCCCAACACGAGTATTGTCCTACAGAGGTTTTGAGTTGGTGTAAGTTTAATCCAGCTTGTGCTAAAGGTGAGGTACCACCAGTACCCTTAGGCCTATGATTCCTCTGGACAAGGCAAGGCTATGTATGTTAGGAGGTTTTTGATAAATTAATGTCCGAGGATCTTTTGTGCAAATGTTTAGGTGGTTGATTATACACAGAACGAAAATGAGAGTTTAATTCTGTTGTGTGGAGTAGAGCGGGTAAGACAGAACATATGAGTGCAACAAGTGTCAGGCTTGCCGTCGAGATGCAGCAGAGTTCAATGGAGAGCGAAGCATTGTATGGTCCTGGCATGGGGGACCTGTAACATTTTTATTTTGTTTATGTGTCTTTTGCTTTCTATTGTCAAACAGAGATTACTGGAAGATACTTTTGTTTATGTGTATTTTTGTCAAGCTTATATAGGAATTAGTTGAGGATGACTTTTGTTTGTGTTCTATTGTTTTTCAGAGATTACTGGAGGGTGTCGGAAGACATGTGTGGAGGGTGACGATGGATGGACCTGGGCATGGGAGCCCTGCAAATGATGACGTGTTTATGATTGCTAATTCAATATTAGCAAAGCAACATAACAAGTCTGATGCGTCTTTAATTTATGTGTATGTATATATATATATATTATTATATTGTTGGTTTTCACGTTGTAGTTAGGATGTAGGATACTGCTGTTGTTGAAAAAATAAAGGACTGAAAAGTCAATTGGTTGCTTTCAACATTTTGTTTGTACACACACAATTCTAGTAATGAGGGGATGTATTCTGGTGAAGCAGGGGTTGTTTCTGGCAGATGGGATGTGATTACAAACTGCTTGGACTTCAAGGCTCAATATCTCTGAAGTGATTTTTGAAAAACCGTTCAAATGATAACTTGAATATTTTTTATCCTTTCATAAAAAAAAAAGATCATTTGAAAGCAAATTTTATATTCTACAACTTGCGCGAGAGTTTTTGTTTGATAGGATTACTAAAAAAGACCTATAGATGAAAATGTAACGTGATGTCATAAAGCTATGTTCAACCAAAAAAAATTTCAAAATTTCAAGACGCGCAATTTGGTGCTCATTATGATCGACTAATAGGTCGTTACTGCAACGTGGTTTACTAACGGCTTACGGTCCGCACTGGAAGAGGATAGGAAAAATTATGGCGAAACAAAATAACAAAGAGAGTTACCATTAGAAAGCACAGACTGCAAGCTGCTATATAAATCGGGAAACTAGAGTAAATGCGAGCAAAGATATGTTACTTTATATGCGACTACGCGATACGCAGCCGCGAAAACCCCACTCAGGGTAGGTGAAGACCGAAAAATGAGGGCACATTCAGAGGAGTGCCACTCTGCAGGCATCCATTTCACTCCGCTGGTGGTGGAAGCTCTGGGAGGCTGGTGTGAGGAGGCTATTGTCACCATCAAAAGAATAGGTCGCCTGCAGGGACAGCGCCTTGGCATTGACCCCGTTGATAGCACCCGCCACTTATTTCAATGCTTGGCCATCGCCCTTTGGAGAGGAAACGCTTCACTGTGGGTCCAGAGGCAACCCATTCGCCTGGCGGAGGTAGATGGTGTAGACTAATTAACTGAACTGTTTTCCATAACCCATCCCTGCAGAGGTGGATGGAGATGTTTAATCTTTGATGTATTATTAATGTTTAACTTACACTCTTTTTAATTGTGTCACGTCGTCCTAGTCGTGCGGACGAGCGTCACCGATTTAAATTAACAGTCACGGGCGTCACGAATTCGTGAAGTTGAATGCAACCGCTAGTTCTTTAATTAGCTCTTATGTCAACAGCAGCTGCAGTGTTATTATCGGTGTACAAGAACCACTAAAGGTTGTAGTTGAACATGACCACAAATGAGACGCACTGGGGCCATGATCCAGCTGTAAGTAGCTGTTGCTTTTTCCTGCTTTAGTAAAAATGGGCAGAAAATTCTATTCAAGTGAGGAGTGTAAGTGAGGATGCATAGCAATGATGTCAGATGTCAAAACTGATCAAGTATAGAGTGTGAATGAGTATACTAGTGAAAGTGGTAGTGACAGCTATGGGGAAAATAGTGCGGTAATGAAGAACACTTGGGTGGGGCTGCTTTGATAGCTTGTCAGGAGTATATAGTGCTGCTGAGGGTAGAATGGGAATTAGTGATATGCAAGCAGGAAGCAGTAGGATAGGAGTGGGTAGCAGTAGCTTGGGAGTGCAATGCTGTAGCAGGGGCAGTAGTGTGGATCTCGGAAGTAGAAGGGGTGGAATAGGTAGCCACAGTCACATTGCAGCAGTATACCTGGACAGAGGATGGAACATGTAATTTCTTGTTCAGAATTATTTTGTGAGAATAACATCTTGTTCAGAATTATTTTGTGAGAATAACAGTCATACTGTCCAACCATTATTATAGATGACATAGCTCACACTCCAGCACCGTTTACTGGGGTGTCTGGAAGTAATCTATCAATGGCACCCAGGGTACCCAAGGATTTCTTGTATCTTTTTTTGGTACTGACCAACTCTTACATTTTTTGGAAGACAAACCAATGAATATACTGCCTAAAATCCAAGCAATGAATGTATGTAAAATTGGTTGGTGTAAGGTAATATGTGTAAGGTAATATATCTAAATTATATATTTATATATATATATATATATATATATATTATACTTTTATAAGAGCTGGATGCACTAAGATCAACCTCCATGGCAAACCTAACGAGTGTGGAGTGCCTTCAACCACTGCATCACTTTCCGAGGAAGGCAACGAAAAGAATGGACTGTATTGATCGTAGCAGAAGAAATGAGGGTTGCCTTTGTATGAGTGTAGCACCTGTCACAACCATACTGCAATGTGGCCTAGACATTGCTTCAAAGCTTATCAAACACCAAAAAAACCCTATTAATAATCAATAAGTACAGTAGTATAATTATTATTATATATGTCAGGGAAATCAACATGACCACTCCCTGACTTTCCAAACAAGAACCCACCCATAACCACAGCAACCGCAACCCACAGCTAATTTACACAACACCACCACAATCGCAAGGACACTACATGGGCATTATGACTAATATACTAGTACTGTCCTACAGCAATATGATTGGCTAGGCATATCAGGTGACTGTTAGGAAATAACAGTCAGGGTTTCATTTTAGGGGGGAAAGGGGGCTGGGGGTGGCTGCCCTCCCTCGGAACCTTTTTGCCCCCCCCCCCCCCCCCCCCCTGGAATTTTTTTAATTAAAATTCTTATTGATGTTGATAAGTGTGCTTGACATGCCCCCCCCCCCCCCACCCACCTTAATATCCAGATTCCTCTAGTTGCCACCCCTTGGACAATTTTCTTGAAACCCTGCCTGTATATATGTATTGTAAGGCACCAGAGTGCCACTCAGGAGTTTTTACTGATATTTCTAAGTACTATATATCAAGGTGTATGCTTACTTCCCTGAGGGACAAATAGAGAGAGTCAACCCAAGGGTTGACGCTGGAGTAAGGTCCTAAGTAGAGAGGGCCGAGTCTTGGCTCACTGAGATCAGTGGTCTAGGTAGGGTGATTGGTGGAGTAGCCAATCCCAGGAGTACCACAACCCCAAGGACACAACAATAGGCATTATGACTAATAGACTATTTACTGTCCTATAGCAATATGATTGGCTAGCCATATCAGGTAACTTTTCGGAAATAACAGTCAGGTTTCATTTAGGGGAGTGGGGGGAGCCCACCCTCCTTGGAAATTGTATTATTAAAATTCTTATTGATAGTGCTTGACATCATGCCCCCCCCCCTTAATATCCAGATTCCTCCAGTTGCCCACCCCTTGGACAAACCCTGCCTGTATAATCTGTATTGTAAGGCACCAGAGTGCCACTCAGGAGTTTTGACTGATATTTGTAAGGACAGGGACAAAGAGAGAGAGAGAGTCAATGAAGGGTTGACACTGGAGTAAGGTCCTAAGTAGAGAGGGCTGAGACTTGGCTCACAGAGATCAGTGGTCTAAGTAATCCCTGGAGTACCTAGGCATCACGGGGTATTCACCAAGAGGTATCTAACCTCTCGGGCTACTGCAGTACCATTTTCTTATTGAGGAAGAAAGGTTTTTGGCAAGGGTGAAATTTCCCCGACAATATACATACATGTCATTTTTACATATTAGGTATGTATTGCATATTCATAATCTGCTGTTACTACCTTAGTAATGATGCCCTGTCTGAGGAAGGACTCCAAAGTCAGACAGCTGCACACATCAGGGTGTAACTTGCTGAAGTTCCCAACACTCAGCTGCCAAATCCTTATTGAGGAAAACAAAATCAATTCATATCTCATGACATGGTTGCTAAAGTTGGCTATCCTTAGCTACAACCTAACGACTAGTAAAAGCTCAGAAGCTACTTACTCTAGCTTCTTGAATAACGACAGCATCTATTCTGTTCTGTGAGGTAGAGAAGTCAACCCCTACTAGACAAAATATGTCAGAGTACAACTCAGCTATATCTATAACTCACCTCAAGTGACCGGCCACTCAATCGCCTACGAAGTCGCGATGTTCTTCACAGAAGATTTCATGTGATTTATTGTCGGCTAAAAAGATAGGTGTGAAAACATTTAAAAAATATTTATGGGCTGGGTCAACCCTCTTGTTATAATTCAGTAAAAGCCATCTACTAGCTATATAGGATCAATCCCAATATAAGCCTCCAAGGGTAAAAAAAATCGTGCGCGTTTTTAATTACGCGAGCGGTACCAAAAGGTGTTAATGAAACTTGTAATGAAACTTATAATGAACTGTGCACGTGCTGGTGAACTGCATATTATAATTCCTTATAATTACATCGATTAATATTATTTAAAATATATAGTTTTTGTTTTTACCATGTTTTTACCATGATATATCTTTTACCATGTTTTTACCATGATATATCTTATAATTATTTACAATATATATTTTACCAAGATCGAATTAAGTTTTTACCATGTTTTTACCATGATATATCTTTTACCATGTTTTTACCATGATATATATATCTTGTAATTAAAATTAGTTGTTTATTTAAAATTGGTATTGTGCATTTAAAATTAGTTATTTATTTAAAATTGATATTGTGCAGTTATAGAACGGATGATGTTCTTGTACGCCTCCTCCGTTGTCCATCCTTTACGCTCCCTCCATCTAGATACGACGGTAGCTGGTGACGATTGACACCCTTCATCGATTTCATCTTTACCTTTGCCTGTAAAGAATGTAGAATGTTATTCAAGTTATGTATTATTAAATACCAGTTATATATATTTACCCTATTCCAAAACGATTCTATGTGCTGAGTGTGCACCCCTGTTGTATGGTTGACAAATTGAATCGAGTGGTTGACCGTAGCATGGCTAGCCACACCAGGCACAGCTGCCACCCTCCTGTATGCGGCCCACTGGTCAGAGTTAGTCAAGCGCGGTACGCCGTTCCAATACCTGATCAGAGAGGATTGAATATCAGTATGGCAGGCATGGAATGAATACATCAAGTGAACGTATGTGCGTGAGCATGCGTGAGGTAAGGGGATATCAATCAGGTAAGGTGCGTACCGTTTTCTCTTTCCCGGACTGCCGGGCGCCGGGGCTGTACGCTCCCCGCGCCGGAGCGCAGGGCCACCTCCCCCGGGACGCCTCCACAGCAATGTTAATACACGTATAGGAGGACTAGTCTAGGTCGTTATTGTCTAAGAGTGCACAATCGTTCCTTGTGCAACATGTGCTTGAATTATTGGCAGGAGTGTTGCTACATCCCGTTGGGCCACAATCTACATGAAAACTTGGAAAATATTGCAATAAAAATTGACTATCGTGGCAAACACAAGTGGTCATGAATACCAAGAGCTGGTGTGTGGTTAGTATCCACCATCCCAAACACCCAAACGTCTTGTACTGGAGGGCGTCCTCTGTGATGCTATTCATTGACAAAGAACAAACGTTTATCTCTGATATACGACTGCCTTGAAATACCTTTGGTTTATGTGTGAACTGGGACTCATCGATTTGCACAACCACGCCAGACCCAACTAACACAATAGGTTGAGCACACAGCTCTGTGGAACATACCTCCCGCAGCCACTGGTACACATTGACTGCAGTATCTTTGTTACAACCAAACTCATGTGCAGCATCTTTAACCCGGTATTCCCTGGACCACCAATAAATAAGGATGATCCAACTTCGCAGCGGAAGCCGTGACTGAACATATATATAGGCAGGATGTACTAACAGACATATAGGCAGGATGTACTGAACAGGCATATAGGCAGGATGTACTGAACAGGCATATAGGCAGGATGTACTGAACAGGCATATAGGCAGGGTGTAGATGAAGGGATGAAGGGTACAAATGACTGTATAGAAAACTATAGCCGTAGCAAAAAAACTCCCTGTATATAAGTAAATGGTATGATTCAGTTTAATCAACACAACTGCATTCAATCTGTATACCATGGCGAATTGATTTAGTAGATTTGCATGTTGAACATGCCCAAGTCCAACCATCCTTCAATGAAGCCTTTCTTCTCAATGTCATATTTATACTGCATCTAATACACAGGTATAATTATATAACATCAGTGAATCACCAAATCCCCAATTATGCCTGTTTTACCTTCCACATGTGACAGAATTAATTATTTGTCAATAAACCCTGGGTCTTCAGATAGTCTATAACCTCCTCATTTGTGCCAAAAGCAGCAGAAGCAATGTATCTTAATGTTCCCATGGACAGTTCACCAGCAAAATTGTTGAAACTTGGACAGACATTGTGCCAGCAAAATTGTTGAAACTTGGACAGAAAATGTGCAGTTCACCAGCCACGTGCACAGTAAGAACGTGCACAGTTCATTATAAGTTTCATTATAAGTTTCAACACATTCGACATCTTTTGTACCGCTCGCGTAATTAAAAACGCGCACGATTTTTTCGACCCTTGGAGGCTTATATTGGGATTGATCCGCTATATACTTACCAGAGGAATCCTAGCAGTGTACAGATGCCCTACTAGCAAACAAAGTTTAGAAACTAAGCAAAGAAGTACGCAAAAACACTAACTTGATAGGACGAAGCTCTATCCAAAGGATCGAGAAAGCTACTTTTTGTCAGAGGTTGGACAAGGTTCGAGGTATTTCTGTAACGATGGAGAGCGCCTTGGGGCACCGAGAACTACCTTCGCTGGATTGCCTGTAGGTTTTCAAAAATAAAAATAAAGTGCCGTTGTCCCAGTCGCTAGGATATTCTGTCGCGGCGACAAAATATCCTGGGAGATTCTGCCGCCGCCGGAAAAGAGCGACATATTCTCCTAGGATATTTTGTCGCAACCGGGATATACTGTCGCTGGGACGGTAAAAATGGAGGAGCAGCTATACCACAGAATTGTTACCTATCTTAGGAGCAAGACACTTCCAATTGGTCTTGCCAAGAACCAGAAAGATTCACTGAGGAGGAAGTGCAATACTTTTGTGCTTAATGAGGGACTCCTCTACTACAGGGATACCAAGAAAGAAAAAGATCTTCAAGTGAGTAGTGAGGTAGCTAGCTAGTTAATTATCAATACTTAAGGTGGACTAGTACACCAATAATACTAGCAGCTGCCATCACTTTCAGCTGCAAGCTGCTCTTAGTAGCTATAGTCTTTTGGGGTATACTTACTATACAGGTTAGCTTTATACTTTTTATGAGAGCTTTTTAGACTTTCTCACTTGTAGATATTAGACAGACAGAAAACTAA
The DNA here is from genome assembly GCA_028752905.1 of Cladorhizidae sp. MBARI D1340-BT2. NCBI lineage: Eukaryota > Metazoa > Porifera > Demospongiae > Poecilosclerida > Cladorhizidae > Cladorhizidae sp. MBARI D1340-BT2. The sequence continues at coordinate 19,581,249 of JAQNBH010000010.1, forward strand.
TGCACATGACAATAGATATAGTTACAGCTGCTTGTAGGACACTTGTAAACCCAGGTTGGCATTCACCTCGGGAGTAACGCAAACTCGTGGGTTATTGAAGAACTCGAAGAAATTTTCTAGGAAGGGATCAAAGTTGGAGCTAAACTGGACTAGGCCTTATCATATCCATGAAGTTGCTGGAAAGAATACCTATAAACTATGCCATTTCATCAGTACCAAGAAAGAGAAAATTCTGAAGACTCTTGTCAACGTGACTCGCTTGAAGCTGTGTACCATGTAAGAATGCTCCCAAATCAGGTAATAAATTTAAAACCCACACACATATATAATTATAGCAATTGTTTTTTTCCCCACAGAGTGTTAGTCTGCAACAAGTTGACAAAAACGATGAAGGAGCAGATAAGGTGCACATTCTATGCATGAGAATATACTTTATTGTTCATGCTGGTGCTGTTGAGTCTACATATATATATATGTAGGTCCATGCACTGTCACAGTTGGTTCAATCAACAATAATACTATGATTATGTAGCTATAGTGCAGCTAACTGATACTAGTCAGTGTAGTTGTTCTCCAATAGTTAAATTGACGATACACTAGGTTGCATGCAGCTACTGTATAATATATTGCATGCAGAGTTCATTTTAATTGTTTGTGCAGAGATCAAGTAGCAGAAAAAGGCAAAAATCAGGAGCAGAGAAGAAATGGGGAGTTATACGTGCTAAACGAAGGAAGATCAGCGACAGACATCATTCAGTGATTGATCTGACAGAACATGCTGATAGTGTCTCTGAATATGAAAATTAGGAAAATTCTTCCTGGACTCAAATTGGAAATGTATACATCTCTCTCAAGAAGATAGGTAAAAATGACTAATAGCACATAAGTTTTTTTAATACTTATATTATCACTATTCAGAAGAATTCTTCAGACTGACACAGAATGGATGACAGATGACATCATTAATGCCACCATGATTTTATTGCAGCAGAGATATGTAGTGCCAGGACTTCAAAATGTTGTACATGGCAATACACTTTCGTATGATATAGTTGGAAGATCTGAGTTTGTTCAAGTTCTTAACTCAGCTAACAATCACTGGTTAAGGGGGGAATAATGTCAAAATGCTAACTTTCACTTTTTTTAACAACTATTTTAAATGGTGTATCTGCTCATATAGAAGTCATATTCCAAGTTTCAGAACATTTGAAGATTCTATGATGTAGTTACGACAGCTTTTGCACTCACTATTTTCATTAGAAACCCAGCAAGTGTGAAGAAGAATCGCGTCGCATTAGATTAGAAGAATTTCCACGTATTTCCACAAATTTCTCCCTGATTTCTCACCCATACTCCATAATTTATATATCACCATTCTTATTGTGTGCTCTTTAACCTAAATTATTTTATTTCACTGTTATGAGAATGTGTTGGGTATAGACCTGCATATCTGCATGAGGTTTGTATGGGATTTTTCCCCACTCTCCTGTGGTGCATTATCATACCAATTCAAATAGTTTAGGTGAAACTACTACATGTACTCTTACCATAAACCACCTAGTAGCCACTTAGCATTATTAATGGTTTTTAATTTGTGGACTGGATTTCCTGGCTGACACTTTGGCATAAAAAATATCTATGACAAAAGTTAAATACATCATTAAATAGCTTATCTTCTAAGCTACATTTTGGTACAAAAAGTATGTTGATAGAGGGTAGTGGGTGGAAGTTATGATTGGTATTGTCGAGGTGTATTTGTTTGACATTATTCCCCCCTTAACCGTGTCAACCATAGGCTGTCCATACTCTCACGTTGAGGTATATGATAGCTTCTACTCAGACATGCCCAAGTCAACAAAGGAGCAAATCTGTGCTCTGCTTTCATCAACAGAACCTAGTATTCAGTTGGACTATGCTGACGTTCAACGTCAAACCAACAACTTCGATTGTGGCCTCTACACACTTGCATTTTGTACATCTCTCTGTGCTGGTTAGATTTATTGAAATTAATATCAATAAAACTTTTTTAACTTTGAATTTCCTTTATAAATAGGTCAAGATCCGCGATGGCTTCATTTTGACAATGCAAAAATGCGCCATCACTTACTGGAGAGCTTAGAGAAGGGATGGATTGAACCATTTCCTAGCAAGACAAGAGCTACAAAGAAGAGAAGTACAAGGAAGGATAAAATTGCAATATATTGCACATGCCGTACCACAAGAAGAAGGAAAGATGCTCGAGTGTTTCAAATGTACTGAGTGGTTTCATGAAGATTGTCTGAAGGTATTTTTAACAGTACCATGTGAACTTAAATAGTAAATGTGTGCATTGCCAATTGCACATGCATGTGATTTAATTTCATCTGCAGAATGTACCACAAAAAGGTTGGACTGACCCACAATTTGAATGGTGTTGTGACAAGTGTATTACTAGAGAAGGACAGGTAAAAGCAATGCATGGAACAATAATATACCTCCTGTCACTTACAATTTCACTAACACAATATCGAAATCTGACCATCTTGAGCTATGACAAGTCACCACACAATTCTGAAATCAAGTTTGTTTGTTTTTTATTTTCATCTGTGATTGAAGCTGTATTTGCATTATTTAGACTATTTCCCACCACAAAGTACAAAGGATCATCAAGAATGAATTGAAGCACAAGTTAGAGGCATACGACAATGAGAATGGGCTGCAAGAAGAAGAGAATGCATCACTGGATGAAAAGAATGGTCTGGATGAAGAGTGTGGCTCATGGGAAGAGCAAGAGCAAGTAAAGTAGACCTAAATATCAATCCATCCCGGTATGTACATGACACAATCTGTACTCGAGAACATCATAATACATGATATGTATTAAGGCTGCATGAACTTGCCATGCACTAGCACTATCATAGTTTACACATGCAATCATAAATGTAATTAATGACACACTTTAATTAGCTATCATTCATTATACTTAAGTTATACATTAAATTATGTCTATATTTTGTCACAGAATGATAGATGTGAGGAGGGAAAGGAAGAAGACAGACTACATAAAATACACTTCCCACCATTCAGGAAAGAAATGAGAGAAACCCTTATGAATGGAACGGAACTGTCGTGTAACCACATCAACCTTGCTCAGAGAATGCTAGCAGTCCCCAAGAATGCATGGCTTGCAATGTCCTCTTAATCTCTCGCCAATCAACGAGTTAAGTCAAAAGTGTCTCCAGATACATCTTGTGGATGGTGATCACTGGATCACGTCAAGCTCTCTTGGACAGGAGATAACTGTGTGTGACAGCTATATCCGTGGCCCTATGCGTGCAATGCTTGAACAGCAACTTGCCCTCATCTACAAGTCACAAATAATGATAGAAGAGGATGGTGATGAAATCACTCCTGAACTGGTAGTGAACTTACCAACTGTGCACAGCATTGAAAACAGAGTGGCATATTTGCAATTGCTTTTTCGGTTCATTTTGCTTTAGGGGATGACTTAGCACCTCATTTTCGACCATTTACAGATGCGTAACCACCTGAGGAAGTGTTTCCATTGAAAAAATTCAAGCTATTTCCACATAGGAAGGTTATGTCCATTCCACGAAATGAGGCATCAAATCGTCTACTTTTCATCAAATCTTGCTATGTGTGTGTTTAAAACCAATTTCCTGTGGTGAAGTGAGAGAATGTAGCTAATGAGTGTGGAGAAGTTTATCATGCCAAATGTGTAATATTTACGAACAAACAAGATACAGATGAATGGGTTTGCATCAATTGCAATGGTTAGCTATTAATAATTCATTATGACTAACATATTACAATATTTCTACCATACTCACAGTTAGCTAGCTAGCTAGCTATATCAATTTTCCCCTAACTAATAATTCATGTATTTTATTATGACTAACTTATAATATTTCTACCATACTCAGTTTATGGCAGTTTTTTCTTTAGAAACAATTAGTATACCATGTCTTATCTATGACACTTGCTATAAGACTTTCAGGTTGGTTGAAGTCACCCAAGAATACCATACTGTATGATGTGCTTGTGTTTATACAGGACACGCAAGAATACCATACTGTATGATGTGCTTGTGTTTATACAGGACACCCAAGAATACCATATTGTATGATGTGCTTGTGTTTATACAGGACACCCAAGAATACCATATTGTATGATGGATGTGCTTGTGTTTATACAGGACACCCAAGAATACCATACTGTATGATGTTGTGCTTGTGTGTTGTTTATACAGAAGCCACCCTTCCTGTACAAGACTTAACGATGGCTCTATCTTCCCACCTGTAATAATAATAATAATAATAATAATAAACAATGGTTTTATAGTACAGACTTTTGTGATGCTTATAATGATTGTAGAAAAGATGGAAGAAGGAATGCAAGTAAGTTCTACAGGCACCCAAGATTAAGTATTAGAAGTTGGGAGTTGCTGCATGGACATGAGAAATGGAAAGTACATGTACTTTTTGCATCAAAGTTTGAGATGAAGTGTGCCCATAAAAATTCTTTGAGGTCTTTCTTGATACTGCACAAGGAATGATTGATGTTTATAGGAGGTGGAAGGGCATTCCAGAGCCGGGGAAGTCTGTTGAAGTACCAATGTCTGGACTGGTTCGTGAGTGATCTTGCATGGCATAGCTTTGATGAGCTATATAGAAGATCTGGTTGAGCTCTTCAGGAAACATAGTTTTTCATATTAAAGTTTGGTGTGGTATTCTTGATTGATTTGATAAAAAACAGGATGTCCTGCAGCATCTGACACTAACAGCGACACTATATCCTAGCTGCGACAAAATATCCTAGGATATTATGTCGCTTTTTAACTGACGAGCGACAGAATCTCCCAGGATATTTAGTCGCCGCGACAGAATCTCCTAGCGACAAAATATCCTGTGACACCGTCCTGGTGACTGAGTACGTGACGTCGGCAATTATTCACGTTCGTCCGCTTGCAATGAATGTTTTGATTACGGCGTTGAAATGCGTGTGTAAAATTAATATGTCAAATCATGGTCTTTACAGAATATATGGAGCTATAAAGTAGTAATCACACCTCTTTTTTTAAATTAAAAAATACAGATGTCACCCCTAGAATAATCTAGAAACGCATTACTGTACCTAAAAAAAGATGCAATCATTAAAATAGCTAATGCATGTTTTTCTTTCAGTAGTCATAGTTATATTCTTAGTAGCTATGTACTTAGTGATGGCCCATCACAAGGCATACCAGAACAATTATTAGAACATCATGTGATGCAAATATGAAGGGGTTCAATATGACGGTTGAGAAATGGCAGGTTAAGAAAGGGATAAATTCTATTATAATAGTTAGATGCAGAGTCCATTTGATTTATGGTATTTCCTGAAGAAGGAGTAAGAGTGAAGTGACACGAATGTAGCGAGTATGCTTGGTTGAGGTATGTAGAAACTAACAACATTGCTACGTGACAAACAACTGTCAACAAACCATGAGGATGCTAGAAGAAGCCAGTACTCAATGAACTCCTCTACTTTTTTTCAAATGCCCCAGAAATTTAGGACAGGGTTCATGCACTAGAAACATCCAGTGACACAAGCCACGAACTTGCTCTACTACAACAGGAAATTTTTAAAGGTCCCTCCCCAACCAGTTCCTCCCACTCACTTTGCTCTAGGTAATAATGGCCACCAAATACTGCTCCACATCAAATAGTGTAGCTTGCTAAGAGGGGCTAAGAAGTAGCTGAAAGGAGATTCTTGGTGTTGTGTTAGAATTTGGGGCTAGATTTCTGAATTCCAGAGCTATAACAGCAATGTGATAAAAGAACTAGCATTTTCAGAATTGCAACAAAACAAAAAAATTAAAACCAAGAGCACTCTCTAGTCTCTACCTTCGTTAAGGTAGAGACTCTATTATGTCGAAGATGGTGGACTCAACATGTAGAGTCCATCCACACCCACCACATTGGTCAGTTACAAGTTCCATATTTCCCTCCACAGAGGAACTTACAGTGAAATAAGGAGCCTGCAACTGACAAATGAAATTGTCCCATTCAGCCAAGCTAGGTTCTATTGACCGGATGCACTTCCACAGATCATTGTGGAGTCAGTGAAGTATTACTCTGAGGTTGCTGAGGTTCGCTTAAGTACGTAGCTACTCTTGCTCCAATCCCAAAAGAAGGGTTTTGATGAAGAAAGGAGGAGAGCAGTGTCTACCTCATGGGCTAGATCAAAGTAGTTTTCATAATACGGCATTACTTATACCTTTCAAGTTTGTCACCCACTCCAATCCATCTAGCTATGTAGCTCCTGTAATCAGTTGGACATCATGCACACTGTTGAAGACATGACAATAAGACTCTTCTGCTTCCACTAATATGGAATGTCTATGACAGTTTTTATGTTATCTATTAATGTTATCATCAGTCAGTATCCTACTCATTAGGTTACCTGCAATACAGAGGAAAAATAAGACACAAAAAACATTAAGATCTAAAAAGTGATGCATCTATATAGTATAATATATATAAAAGTGCTAGTTCTTGCAGAAAGGTCTTCTGTTGGAGGAAATGTAGTCCTATTGCAACTCTATCTTGCTTCATTCTAGCTATCACATCTTCTCTACCAGGCAAGCCTACTTCCTACTTCCCAACAAAATCAATGTGCTTTCAAGTAAAAATATGTACTAGCCTAGTGACAAGACCTGTGGAATTATTATTATCAGCTTCTCAATCAAATTATCCTGGGTCTGTATATACTTGGGTACTTATTCTCAATGTTCTAGGTGTTAGATTGAGCAACATGATTATGTTCTTTAGTGATTAAATTAGTGGTGCTAAATATGAAGTGGAAAACTAAAAGGACAAATAAAATCATATTTTAAACATTATTACCCACCATTATGGTTGAAAATAAATCAGTGTTCAATGTAGATGAAGGATCTTGTAATTTTTTACGTATATTTTTGGCGTTGTTTTATAGTCAATCAACCAACCCCAATAACTTACTCAGAATAACAACAGTACCATATGTTATTATATACAATTCTTATTTCTTATTACTGAAGTAGATAAGTGCCTATATCTGGGTAATAAAATAAATATAGACACAGGTGGTTTTGTTAAAGGTCTGTGATGTTAACTGTTCTATAACGAGTAAACTTCCCAAGGAATCTAACAGTTATCTTTTAGGTACCAAAATGTACCATTGTCATGACTCACCTCAGTCCTGTGTTGATAACTATTGTCATAGCAATAAGCTTATCAGGAAGCCATCTGAAACACATGCATTATAGGTATAAACTTACTTGGTGTCATGAAGGTTTTCTGATAAGTATTGTCACAATATTAAAGTTCTAAGGAAACCAAATGATCATTTCATGACAGAAATTTGTGCAACTGCTTGCTCATCTCAGCTAGATTTGATATTACATGCCCACCAGTATATCCCATGAGATGATGACCATTTATCAGATTCACAGATGTTTAGCTGAGTGCAGAAATGAATTAGTGCTGAAACAATAACCGGGTTAGTTTTTGCAATGTACTGGAAAGGACATATTTAATGACATTAGGTATTGGGAACAATATATACACAGAGACATGATGTTAAATTAAGAAATGGGTTAGTTATGGCCATGCATGGGACAGTTTGGAGTCTACTAATAGCAAAACTGTTATGAGGGTAAATACACTAAGCAAGTTATGTATGGGAAGAAAAGAAGTCGGATATAAGATCTTGATGATAAAAAATTTAATAGGTTCCACACTTACCACCTTCATGCTCGAAGTGTCAAAATTGGCTGTAGATAATGTTACTAAAACTTGCTAAAAGTTTAGCTGAACTATAAACTTTCTTGGTACGCCATTAATTTAAATACAGGAAATGCTATATACTGGACTCCATGATATTAACTGCTTTTAGATAATTTTTTCCCCCATACACGTTCATCACATTAAAACAGTCATTTGATATTGTTGACTGTAGCACATGCAGCTGGTGTTGAATAGATCCATAATAAATATGGAAAACTATATATACAATGCTGATTTGTTACAGGCCATTCTATTGCACTAACAATTTTTGGTAAAATTTTATTATATTAACACGAAGCTAGTATTATTCCAACAATAGAAGTTTCAGTAAAACCTCTTTAAATAAGCTTTTGGTTTTTATTGCAAACACATTAACCAAAATACTTCGGTCTTCATCAGGAAGGAAAAAAAATGCAAAGCATCCACACTTGCTTGCAGCACAATACACACAACATCTTGTTTTCATTTTATGATCAGACTTGATATAGACAGAAGTATAAAAACAAAAAACTGATTAAAAAAGCTATTTGATGTCAGCTGAAAGTAATCGCAGATGTTTTAATGATTATACAGATATGTAGCTATATGCCAATGCTCATTGACACATCAACCTTTCTTCCTTCTCCACTTGCTATTGCTCTCCTCCATCTTTCCTGGTCTTCTTCATTTACATAGTCCTCTGGATCTAGTCTTCTTACTAATTACTAGCCCTTTCCTCCTTCTCATCTATGCCTCTATCAATACCTCCTCTTACTTCATCTTTCATCTCACTCTATGCCTGTGTCTGTTAATGAGGTGATTCAAACATTGTAGTCTATGTATGGTGTATGTGTCTGTGCTGATGCCAAATACATATGATGACATTGTTTATTAGAGTATTGCCACTGCATGACATGATATTTAGAAATTTGACATAGTCCATGACTTATTTAACCAGTTCACATTAGGCATAGACCATACCTATTCTGCACTTATCAGCAGTAAGTTGAAATCTAGAAAACATTGATAAACATGACTCTTCCTCTGGTCTATTTGTTGTCTGAAGCCTGCAAGGGATTTAGCAACCCAAGTTATTATTGAGGTTTACCCCTATATACTTATTGAAAACATAGTGTTTGTTTGTATACTATTTATGGATGTCAGTCTGTGTATTGTCACTCCCTTTCTCTCCCTTTCTCCTGAAGGAATGAGTCTTTTTTTGTTTAAATACACACCTCTAGTATGTGTCTATATTTTCAAGAATAAATGTTGCTGTGTATATACTTTCATGAGAATTTGTGATAGCTAGCTACTATATAGATTATTTGCAGCTAAGGCTAGATGCAGTTCTACTTTTTCACATGATCTCTATTGGTATAAAAAAAATTAGTCCACAAATTAATAATAAAATCATAGTAGTGAGTGAATATTTAGGTGTATAGGAATTGCATTGGTTTCATAAAGGAAATGGTGAACAAGAGTTCTGGTAATGGATATGTCAAAGTTCTGAGGTGTAGGTGCACATTCTTTGAGATCTTTTAACCCATCAGGAAGACAAGATGTAAGGTCAGCTCATGCAATAAAAACTTACCAGCACTAGGAGAGGGAAGATCCTAAGATATCAGAATGTTATCCATTGTTCAGAATATATTTGTGTACAAGGTTGATTTTTAATTGGTAGAAACTTCTAACTGTAAATGTACTAAGCACCTGAAGGATAATATTAATCATACTTGATTCTTACTTATGTTCTTGAAGTAGTTTAGGACATGCCACCCTAGACTTGTAATGTCCTTGTTCCTTACAGTAACTGCAAGAACTTGGTCGTTTGGAGCAGACACAGTTGATGCGTGTTCATCCAATTGTTTCCGGGAGTCTGTAGTACTAGATTGTTCAGGGGTTGTAGACCTAATGTGCTTGACAGGTTTTGGCACTGGGGCAAGTAAGAACCTCTGCTAATCTTGATCCACAAAACTTCCGAATTTGTTCCTACAAATACCATTGACACGCTGCATCAAGTTCTGGTGGAATGATCTCCTCTGATAGTCCATCACACTGCACCCTAGTTTTGAAAAGATTAAATGTTACTTCTGGTGAATTATCATATAACTTAGCATAAAAAATTCCTGGATAGCCTCTCTCCACACGAAAGTGATGGTAGGAAGTGATGTTTGGTAAATTTTTGTACAAATGGCTGAGCAAAGCACTCCAATCATACCAGGTGACAAGTTTTTTCCCGCCATGATCACGTATAAGTTGGGATTTGTTGCTACCATGTACAGTTGATGACTGTACTACCCTTTCAATACCTCGTAAGGTAGATGCTTGAGAGTTTTTGTATTTTCTTTTTAAAAGACCATCAGGAGCAAACTAGGTATGCCCTGCAAGCATAAAGGACAAAAAAATCTTGTAATTTTTGCATGTGCCAACTCGCCAACAAAAGTAATGAATAACTGCATTATTCTTATTTTGGCCTATGTAATTTTCTGCTTGAAGATAAATCTCCTTCCCTGTAATTGTACGATTCTCAAGAAAGTCGTGTATTAAACTGATTATCTTTTTCCAATAAAGCAATCTTCGTCAATTAAATAGTTCACTTGAAAATAGAGCTGACTCGCATGCAACTCCAAACAAATAGCATTTCCGGGCAGTTTTGAAAAAGAGGGGTCCAGGTTAAAGAATTATATGGGTAGTGCACCTGCTGACTGTGCTTAATGAAATGAAAAATGCATAGCCCCCTTATACTCAGTGTTGTGTAAAGATGGAGTTGAAGCACTCATCATGAACTGCACTTGCTATTCATGCTAAAACTTCACTACTAGAAGTCTGAAACTTGCATATCGAGGTAGAGTACAAGAAGTTCTTTCTTCTGATAATTCCAATATGATATTTTGAACTGAGCATGCCCAGTTAAAACTATAGGGAAATTTGAAATTGATTTTTTTCAAAACCAATGTTTAGTTCTATACGGCCTTATCTTGTGACTGCCTGACTGGTCACATTTATAGGTCGACAGGGAGAGTAGAATTATTTAACCAAGCCGTGATGAACATCACTCTGATTAAAAATTTTCCTTCTTGACAAATCTAGCGCATGTATGCAAAAATTAACACTGCACAAACAAGCACAATATGCAAGTTGATTCAATGTCATTAGATAATTTTGTAATGTGGGGTTGTGTAACTAAGGCAGATTGCTCATATTTTTGGTCGATACAACTGATTCAAATCGGAAGCAATTTTATTGGTTGATATCAAAAGTGAATGTTTCTCTTCACCATGCATGCCAAAGTTAGTATCTCTAGGTCAGTGCCCCAAGGAGATGATGCCCTTGTTGGAAGTTGTACTGGATTTGTTCAAATTTGTACTATAGCAATCAAGTCCAAACAAAACAGAGAATTGGTATGGGGAAATGGTATGTAGGTCATACCTAGAGTAAACACCGTTTCAGATAGGTCAAGTATGGCAGATTCAATAGACAAACTTTGGCACGTGTGAAAATTTACTGCATTGCCAATATCAAAGGTGTACACATAGTGACCTTGGATTCATTCTTGATCATTTTAACCTCATAAGATTCAGTCATGTGATTAAACTTGACAGTAACAGACATTTGTGTAATAGACATGATAGTACCGATGGCCCCTTCAAAATTATGGCTTTTCTATCAGGTTGCATCGCAACATCATTTGTGTTCAGTGGCAAAGTCTTGGTTGGCATATATGGGAAGTACTTTTCTCAAATAATATGAAATGCATCATTTTTTCTCATCCTGAATCTGAGTTATGATAGCCCCTGTTCCTATGTTAGAGGGATCTTTCTGGAAGTTTGAGTAGCAGTCAAGGATGACCTTCATGAGGATGGATGAGAAGGTTAGGGTAAATTTGAGGGAGTAAAAGCCTTACAGATGAGTGTATATCCACTGGAAGCAGTCCAAAGTGTCCTCTTTTATGAGGTTTGTGAGGGGTGTGGATGCGGAGGAGAATAGGGTATAATGTGTTGTAATAAGCAGCCAGCCCAAGGAAAGCTCTGATGCCTTTTTTCTTCTTTTCGGGACAGGCAAATGTTTTCCCACAATATACCTGAGATAGATGAAAGTCTTCTTGCCATCTAGCATTTATGTATCTTAATTTTTCATCCTACCTCTCAGCAAATATAATGTGAGGTGTAGTTGGGTAAACTGAATCTCCCAGGTGTCACTATGTGTGAGACATCGTCCATGTAGGCAGCTGAGAAAGAAGAATACCCTGCCCAAATTGCAATAAGGTGTTGAAATACTGAGGGAGCACCTTCCTTGAAGTTGTAGATATTATTCCCTGAGATGTGCTCGCTTTGATTCCATTACAGTTAACTAATGTTGTAGATATTGCTCCCTATGATAAGGTTTATTGGTTCTCATGTATGTTCCTTCAATTTGTGTGTATCGTAATTATTATTGTAATGGTTTTGTGTGTGTTAATTAAAAACATCCTATTCATTGAACTTTAATGGTATAGTCATGTTTTGAACTTTGTTTGTCACTTCCTACTACTTTTTAAAGTCTTTTTGGGAAGGCAGTAGCCAAATATTCCAAAAGCTTTATTGGCACTGAATTCCAAGGAATTGGTAACATAACTTCAGACCGATGCAAGCACTGTCGAAGAAGCAATCACCCTGCAAGTGAATGCAGGTACAAGTCAGCGCTATGTGATAATTATGGTAAACAATGGAACGTCTATATAATATGCACACATCAAAGGACATCCTGATGGATGCTGAAGACTGGAAATACAAGTGGTACAAACAAATATATGGCCATTAATATTTCAAGTCCACTAAGAATGTAACAACAGAAATGTCCTTCAACACTAAAGCTAGTGATGCGGAAGAGTGAGGATCTAGTGGAGGATTGCCATTCTACACAATTCGTGAACAAGTGACCATAAAACCAATATTAGTTAGATATAAAAATTAATAGGAAAAGTGTTCCCATAGAAGTTTTTTACAGTTGTATTGACCTGTATGGATACTTGAAAGTGGCTTCAGGGATCCTCTTCTAGATTAGTTGAAATTTAAGATTGTCAAATAATTTTCCCAAGAAAAATAACAAGAGCAAAGTAAGCACTATATCAGAAATACATTTACTTACTTAGAGTGGGCATTTTACTAAAATTAGCATTGTCAGATTCAAGCTGACTGAGCAGAGGATTATTTTCTTAGCTAAATTATGAGAGTCAGATTCTGGCAATAGAGTAATACCATCACTATTGACTCTTTCTAATGAATCCCAGAGATTTCAAGGTGTGCCTCTTTTTGCTGCATAGTTCACAGTACAAGCTCATGCAGTACGACATGTGCCAGTGGGCTAGTATGGCGCGGGGAAAAAATGAATTTCGTTAATAATCCATAAAACTCATTTTCCACCCACGCGCTGACCACGTACTACGTTGTAGCACCTAATGAAAACACTCATTGAAAGGAGGGCTTCCTCTAGCCACTGGTACTAATTAGCACTTTGCAATCTGGAGATATTTATGCGGCCAATTCAGGCATTCAGGTTTTGATTCCCTCCACTTTAGGTCTATGCATATGAAAAATATTTTAGTATCAAAAGAGAGCACACTGAGAGACCTATCGTTTGAGCTGTATATCAAGTCCATACCAGTTTACAGAATCTACGAAGCTATAAAGTGGTAACAACACGTTTGTTTGTTTTAATTAAAAAATGCTGCTGTCCTCTCCCTTTAGTGTTCCTTGTTGGTTTCTCTTAAATTTTTTGAATCAATATGAGAAATTGCATGGATAAAAAACCATCATAACTTTGAAACTAATACCTATAAAACTTTAGAATTGGCTATATAGTAGATTTGTACAGCGACAGTTTGAACATAATATTATATATAAAAAAATCCAAAGTTTTTCAGGTGTAGTCCCCCCTTAATGCTATGGAGGGATTAAGTTAAAGAATGAATCATACTCCACATGCCACAAGAATAAATACAACTTTGTAAAGCAAGTTCAGTAATACAACTACAGGAAGTCTCAACTGGCAAGGGTTCAACTTGTAAAGGAACAGAACAGTTAGTTTTATACTCAGTCTAGCATTTGTTCACCCAGAAGGATCTATCAGAAAATATTACCTACTTCTGGTTAACAACCAAAGTCAATTAGAAGTAAGGGTATTTGGCTGCTAGATCTTGGTTGTTGGACATGTCCAAACACTCCCCCTCCTTTCGAAGGTGTCCTCGTTATTTGTTTTGAAAGATCATTGGCATTTCCATTGGTCGTACCTGCCAGGAAATTGTAGTCAAGTTAAAAGGCTGCACAGCCAGGTCCCAAGTAGTGTGTCTGGTGCTTGTAGTTCTTCATCTCTTTATCTGGTCGAGGTACATCAGGGTCGGGTGATTAGTGATGGCACAGAATGGTGTATCCCAGAGGTAGATGTTAAAATGTTGGATGGGTGCAACAATACCCAGACATTCTTTCTCCAGGACATACCTGTTGAAGTAATTTTCGAAAGAAAAAGGTGACTGGGTGGTCGGCCCCTTCATCATCAAGTTCGCTGAGAACTGTACCTAGGTCTTGATTACTAGCATCAGTATGCAGTAACAATGGTGTATTGAAGTGAGGTGTATGGCATGAGGGTTCCTGGCATTGGGTTGTTTTGAAGGCTGGCTGGAGTTCGAGGGTCCAGTTAACTACATTAGGAGCAGGTACCTTGGTGAAATTCTACAAGGAAGCAGAGATTGAGGCATACAATTGGATGAAGCATCTGTAATACCTAAGAATGTTCATACATCATGCCTTGTCTGAGATTATCAAAATTTGAGGACTGCCTGAATCTTTTCTCTCTCTATGGCTGCCTCCTCTGTCTGATTACATGTCCCAGGTATGAACATTTACGCATTCCAAAACTAGGCTCTGCTACATGAAGAGTCAACCCTGCTGTTTGGATGTCATTCAGTGTTTGTCGTAGAAGTAGTTGTGCCATGTATCACTGAATACAATGATATTATCCATATAGGGCCAGTGAATTGATTTGAAATCCATTGAAGAGGTGGTCCATTAGATGCTGAAATGTAGAAGGAGCTCCTCTTAACCATAAGGGCACCTACACAATCCCCAGATGGAGTAACAAATGTTGTCTTGTCTCTGTCCTTTTCGTCAACTAGTTCATGGTAAACTTTTTTGGGGCTATAGATAATTTGCGTGGCCAAATTTGTCAATGAGGTCATCAATAGTGGGGCATCTGGTTGAGTTGATGTACTTGTGTGTTCTATGATTGGTATGCTCAGTTAATGACCTGTCTAGCAGATAAGTCTCGAAGTGTTTGAGTGCTGCAGTAATTGCAAGGCATTCTTTCTCCACCATTGAGTAGTTGCGCTTATGGTCCAAAAACTTTTGTGGAAAAAAGGCTACCAGTCTGTCACCCGTCATCATCATGTTGACTTAAAACTGCTCCTATACCCCTCAATGAAGCATCTGCTTGTAGATTGAACATCTTCGAATAGTCTCATGTTGCTAAGATGGGCTCTGCTGATAATGCTTCCTTCAGTGCTTGCTCACATTTGTCTGTCGATTCAGGCCAGTTTGGTGCTATATTCTTAGTTGAATCTGACGGTGGTGCTGATGTCGAGCTCAGGTTTGTCAGGTATCTTCTATAATATCCTGCAAGCCTAGAAATGCATGAACATCCTTTTTCATTACTGGTGTATTGATTGCCTCAATTTTGCATTGTTGTGGACTGACTGTGCCACTTCTGACTACATGACTTACAGGATTGTCAGGCCAACCTGACATTTCTTCTTCTTCAGAGTTAGCCATGTTGTTTGAAGGTGGTCATCAAGGCATGCATGTGCCGACCGTAGTGCTCCCAAGTACCACTATGTATCACAATATCATCCAGGTTTTCTGCTGTGTACTCCTGAATGCCTTCCTGATTCACGAGTCTCTGGAATTTGGCATTACATAGCCCAAATGGTATCTTGGTAAACCTATATTTACCTAGTTTTGACATGAAGGAGGTATTTTCTCTATCTTTGGGATTAACTGGGAATTGGTAGTATCCTTTTGCAAAGTCAAATGTTGAGATGAAACGTGCATTACCTAGTCATTCTAAAAGTTCTTCTCTCTGTGGCATTGGATAACTATCATAATAGCATTGACATCTTGATAATCTATGCATAAATATGCGGAGGCATCTGGCTTCCTCACTGGAACTATCTGAGATGACCATGGTCCCAAACATGGCTCTATTACACCAGCTTCTAGCAACTCCTGCACTTCGTTGAAAACTTAAGTTTCCAATGCTTTCAGCAATATCTGTTATGGTTCGTACTGGTGCATCTCTGTTTTAATAATGTGTTCTGCTGCCTGCATGCAGCCAGGTACTGCTGAGAACACTTCCTGGAAATCACATACAATGTCACTCAACTGTTGGCATTCCTCTTGTCAGGGAGCATCTCCTGACAACTGCCTCTGACACCTCTGGCGAAGGAGGAACAACCTGTGGGAATCACGTTGTGACTGCCTCTGACACCTCTGGGAAAGGAGGAACAACCTGTGGGAATCTCTCACCTGATTACTCACCTACATCAGAAGGTGTAAAACCACAGAGACCAGAGAAGACAGACTACCCACAAAACCACTACGTGAACTGTGACAGAATCGAAGAACAGCAAAGAGAGAAAAAGAACAAATAAAGAAAGAAAGCGAACGATTAAGGAAGGCAATTAAGACTGAGTAAGTCTATCATCTAACGAGATAGATTACTAGTGATATTGTGCTTATTGATATATGTTTTAATATGCATTTGAGCCATTGTTTTATTGTTCTTTAATTCCTAACAAGCTCTAGTGAGGGAGTGAGGTTAGTGTATTGGTCTTACCAAAGTCTTGAGGGAAAGAGGTGTGGTGCATCTAGGTTCTCAGACAAGGGTTTGGCGTCATCAGAAACTGCTAGTGGCTTATAAGAGGTCACAGGGAGAGAGTTTCTGACATTTGGTGGCAGCGGTGGGATCAGCGAAACAGTGTTGGATCCTAGTGGAAGACAACTTGGACAGGAGTTCCTACTCCGATCGCGTTGCGCTATTTTCTTTTCTCTATTGCTACGTTAGCAGGGAAATGGCTCAGGTATTCGTATCTAGGAGCCTGTGAAACAAAACCCTACCCTAGGATATCATACAGTGTTAGTCCCTAGGGATAGTGCATATTTCTGTTGTATCCTTTTCTTTTGTCGTTTACTAGAGTGGCATTATCTTACTATTGGTTAATTAATTGTATTCTGTATAATATATGCAACCCACGAGCATGTCTCACGAACGAAGGCGGCCTGGAGAAGACCGTCAGTTACGGAGTGGGAAAATTCCTAGGGATTGTATGGCAGAAGAAGCAACGATTGCTGAAGAATCTATTATATCTGGATCGCTGCTGATGACGCGATTCGTTCAAGCAGAAGAAAGACAGGCACAGAGGGAGGAAGAAAGACTTCAGCGAGAGCAAGAAAGACAGGCACTGAGGGAGGAAGAAAGACAGCGAGAGGAAGAACGAAGGGAGCGTGAGCAGGCACGTCAAGAACGTCAAGAAGAACGTTGGGCTCAGCTCCTATCATCACAATTTCCTCCACCATCAGCAGAAATAGCACCTCCCAAGATAAACTTGCAGAAGTTTAGTGAAGGCACCGACGATATGTGCGCATACCTGAAAATGTTCAAGGTGACAGCCAGCGCGAACAGTTGGCCAGCCCGACATTGGGCGAACTACTTAAAAGGTTCGTTGTCTGGTCAAGGGTTGACGGCAGTGGCAGCTCTGCCAGCACTGAGTCAGACCAATTACGAGCAGGTCAAAGAAGCCCTCTTGAATATCTACAAGGTAACCTCTGAAACATACCGAGCCAAGGTATTTGACCAGACATTCGACGGAACTAACCCCGATGGATGGTTCAGGTCGTATAAACAGTCCTTCCACCAGTGGTTGGACTCCTCCAATAAGACGGAATGAGATACTATGCTCTATGAGCTAGCACTAAAGCGTCTTCCAGGGTGGTTGGACAGGCAGATGCGACGGTTGCACCCTGACACTTATGAGGAACTGGGTGAGGCTGTTGTACGATATTTGTCCAGTTCAGCGACAAGGAGGAGGAATACCAAAGAAATCCGACCAGAGAGAGAGTTTTGGACCGAAACCTAGGGACACTCGGAATCACCCAAGATACTGGAGCAGAAGCATCCAGATGCAGAGGGAAATAAAGGTGTCTACTCTCCATCCGGTAGGACTTGAAACAAATCGAATGTTTCAGATGTGGAAAAAAAAGGACATTTTCGAAAAAATTGTCGAGTAAAAATGGACAGTGTCAATTTTGGACACAGCACATACATCCGGACGAATTTACCAACTTGGACAAGAATGGCCAAGGTCAACGGCAAGTCTGTAGTGGTGTTGCTGGACACAGGCTGCTCGAAATCCATAGTACATCCGAGGTGCATCGACAGCAAAGACCGACTAGGATGGAAAATACCTTACACCACTGCTAGTTCTCGAAAGACTTGGTTCCCTGCCGCGAGAATCGAGTTACAGATAGACGGGAGGACACACGAGCTTGCAGTGGGTGTATCACCTCACATCAATGTGGACATGCTTTTGGGGAAAGATGTACCACACTTCAGGAAGCTACTCAGAGAGATGCTTGAGGATGATGTCAAGGAGGAGACTCAACCAACGGAAGAAGTGAGACTTCCTGATGTGGCCATGGTGACCACAAGAGCTGGCTGGACACAACCGACAGCAGGAAGAGAACCAAGCCGCAGAGTCGCAACAGAAGCAGGATGAAGCAATCATTCAGACTCTAGAACCTTTGGAAGAGGAAGAGTCAAGTTTGGGTAACATGTACCAATTTGATGATGAACTAATTGTTGTCCCAACCCAACGTTGTTTCCCAGATAAGGCTACAGAAGATCCTCTATGGCCGGAACAAGTCACCCCTAGCCAGATACGCTCTCTCCAAGCAACAGACACTACACTGGAGAAATGGAGACAGGAGGCTGAGGTGGGGATGTGTTTTGGGAGAAGGGGCTACTAAGGCGAAGACCGTACAAAAAAGGGGATACTTATTTGTTAGTTGTTCCTCAATCCTGTAGGACAGAGGTGCTGAAGCTTGCACATTGTTCCCCAACCGCGGGACATTTTGGAGAGACAAGAACTCTGGATACTCTCCAACAGAGGGTTAACTGGCCAGGTATGACCGTAGACGTAAGAGAAGCGTGTAAATCCTGTCCAGAGTGCCTGCGAGCTGCCCCAGCAACCTTCAAGAGAGCTTCGCTTCATCCGCTGCCAATCATCAAGAATCCATTTTTTCCGCATAGCGATGGATATCTTTGGGCTTCTAAAAAGAACAAAAGCAGGTAACAAATATGTACTTGTAGTACTTGTAGTACAAGATTATGATTATGCAACAAAATGGCCAGAGGCTACGAAACGTGACCACAGAATCAGTAATTGACTGTCTAGTGGAGCTCACTGCTAGATTGGGGATGCCAAGAGAAATACTCACCGATAATGGGTCCAATTTTATTTCTAAAACCATGAGAGGGTTTTGTGTGAGGTCTGGAATAAAGCAGATCAAGACATCCCCTTATCATCCATAAACTGATAGGATGGTGGAAAGATGGAACTCCACCCTGAAGCATCTGCTTCGTAAGTTAACTAAAAAACATGGGTTAGAATGGGATCAGTGTCTATCCTATGTATTGTGGGCTTACCGTGAGACAACCCACAAATCAACGGGTTACTCGCCGTTTGAGCTTTTATTTGGCAGAAAGATGAGGACACCACTGGATGAGTTGGTAGAGCTTTGGACCAATGAGACAGAAGAAGAAGGTCAACCCGTAATCGAGTACCTTCAACTCCTTCGAGAGAAGATGGAGACAGTGCGGGAGTTGGCTGCTGCAAATGAAACCGATGCGAAAGAAAAACACAAATATTATTATGACAAAAAGGCTGTGAGTAGGTCATATGATATTGATGATTTTGTCTTGGTTTTCCAACCCAGAAAGCAAAACAAGCTGGAAAACGAATGGAGGGGTCCGATGCAAATCACACGCAAGGTGACCGATGTGACATATGAAGTTGACATGGGCCAAGGACAGAAACGACTACGTACCTTCCATGTGAACGGGATGAAGACGTGGCATTCACCAGCACCAGCAGTATTTCTATCTGTTGGCGACATCATTGAGGAGGATACTACAGAAGGTATTCAATCACAGGAAAATAACATTGCTCTTACCTCTTCACAGACAGAAGAACTCTTACAACTGAAGTAGGAGTTTGCTGACATTATTCATGATGAGCCAGGACTTACGACATTGGTGGACACGTAATTGACACGGGTGATGCAAGTCCGATTCGACTACCCACCTACAGACTACCACATGCATCGCACGAATATTTACGCAGAGAAATCAAGGAGTTGTTGGAGATGGGTATTATCGTTCCATCTAAAAGTCCTAGGGCAGCCCCAGCTATTCTAGTACCGAAGAAGGATGGAGACAAGCATCTCTGCATTGACTACCGGAAGCTTAACTTAGTAACCAAGGTAGATCCGTATCCTATACCACGTATAGATGATCTAATTGATGATGTGGGGAAGGCTAAGTTCATAACAGCTTTAGATCTGACGAAAGGGTACTGGCAGGTATCAGTGGCTAAATCTAGCCAAGAAAAGACAGCATTTGTGACGCCGTGGGGGAAGTTTCAGTTCCGTACCATGCCCTTTGGACTCATGGCTGCACCCTCTACGTTCCAGAGAGTAATGGATCATGTGCTGGAAGGAACTCAGTCCTTCGCTGCGGCATACCTCGATGACATTATTATCCACAGCCATACTTGGGATGAACATCTCACACATCTCAAGGACATCTTTGAGAGACTTCGAAAAGCAGGATTAACAATCAAAAATCGAAAGTGCAAGTTTGCGTGTAACACATGTGTTTACTTAGGGCATATTGTGGGGCAAGGAACAGTACAGCTAAGGTATATACAAGCCGTACAAAGCTTTAGGCAACCAACAACTAAAAAGGATGTGAGAGGGATTGTGTGGGTACTATAGAAAATTCATACCCAATTTCTCGACTATAGCCACCCCCCTTTCAGACCTTACTAAAAAGGATAAACCCAACTTAATTGAGTGGAATGAGCATATCCAACAGGCTTTCCAGAAATTGAAAACAGTTCTCACTAATTACCCAGTTCTATCCACACCTAATTGGCATAGATCATTTATCTTACAAAGTGATGCCTCGGATAGTGGCATAGGTTTTGTTCTTGCCCAGATTGATGAGTTGGGAGAGGAACACCCAATCGCCTATGCATCCAGGAAACTTCTTCCATGGGAGAGGAAATATTCGACCATCGAGAAAGAAGCCCTGGCGGTTATCGAAGAAACCAGACACTTTCGCGTTTATCTGGAGGGTACCGAATTTACGATCCAGACTGACCACAATCCATTGACATACCTGTCACGACCGAAAGATAGCCATGGAAGACTAGCACGATGGGCTCTGCTGATGCAACCATACAACTACAAGATTGTACACAAGCCTGGCACATGCAATGCCAATGCTGATGGCCTATCATGAGAGCATGGCTCTCACTTGAACGATAGGGGAGTGTCAGGGAGCATCCTGACAACTGCCTCTGACACCTCTGGAGAAGGAGGAACAACCTGTGGGAATCACGTTGTGACTGCCTCTGACACCTCTGGGAAAGGAGGAACAACCTGTGGGAATCTCTCACCTGACTACTCACCTACATCAGAAGGTGTAAAACCACAGAGACCAGAGAAGACAGACTACCCACAAAACCACTACATGAACTGTGACAGAATCGAAGAACAGCAAAGAGAGAAAAAGAACAAAGAAAGAAAGAAAGCGAACGATTAAGGAAGACAATTAAGACTGAGTAAGTCTATCATCTAACGAGATAGATTACTAGTGATATTGTGCTTATTGATATATGTTTTAATGTGCATTTGAGCCATTGTTTTATTGTTCTTTAATTCCTAACAAGCTCTAGTGAGGGAGTGAGGTTAGTGTATTGGTCTTCCCAAGGTCTTGAAGGCAAGAGATGTGGTGCATCTAGGTTCTCAGACAAGGGTTTGGCGTCATCAGAAACTGCTAGTGGCTTATAAGAGGTCACAGGGAGAGAGTTTCTGACACCTCTCTGGTCGGACGAGGTCTCCATCTGATTTGGTAATTTCTCCTTTTCCGGGCTGTAGTTTCTTCTGTTTGGCCGTAATCAATCGTTGTTGCAAAAACTATAGCTTCAGGTGACTTCCATGCCTCAGCATGTTAACATACACAGTTCGAGCTCTGTTTTTCAGGTTGTGCATGTCAATTGAGTAGGTTATTCGGGACAACTTCTTGGTGATCAAGTAAGGTTCTGTCCACTGTGCTGCCAGCTTTCCCAGAGGTGCCGGAATTAAAACTAAAACTAGATTCCACCTGGAAGGATCACGTGCTGGTGTTTCTGTCATATCTCTTCTTCATAGTGGACTGTGTTACCTCTTGTCTTTGTCCTGTGCGATTGCCTGCATTTTACCAAGTTTTCCCTCATCAACAACCAAGCAGTATTGTGGTGTCATTGACAGGGCCCTACATCCAAGCATCACGAAGTACATCAAGTGGTTCATGAATATAGCAACCAAACACAAGTTCAAATGGGGAGAATCCAGTGCTCTCATTCGGTACCTCACGATAGGCGAATAGCACATAAGGTAGAAGCCTATTCCAACCTAGTTTTCCATGCTAACCTTTGCTTTCAGGGAGCCATGGAATGCTTCCACAACCCCATTTATGGTAGGGAGAAGCTTTTAGATGTTACCCTCCCAGGGGGGTAAGCAGCTGTTCCATGAGTTTGGAGCAGAAGTTAGACTCCTGGTCTGCAAGGATTTCTGCAGGTGCACCTACTTTGGAAATTATTTCTATCAATGACTCAGCTGTTTCAGCATCAATCTTTTTTCATGGTATGGCTTCAGCATATCTACTGCCATAATCAATTAGAGAATGAAACTGTTTCCTCTCTACATCCTGGGAAATTGTCCCACTATGTCAATTGCCACTTGCTTAAATGGCTTGGTCATTATGGGCATGGGGATGAGTGGCGCACTGTTCCCTTGCCTTCTCGCTGCTTTCTGGCAAACTGGGCAAGACTGACAAGTGAGGTTCACATCGGTGCAATCCTGGCCAGTAAAATCATTTGAGCAATCTAAATTTACTTTTCTGTGCTCCCAAATGACCAGCCATAGGCATCGTGGCAAGCCACTCTGATTCCCTGTCTTGTCCTTGATGTTGGCAAGACAAGTTGCTTGATTTCATTGCCGATGGCATACCTCTCCAGTACAACCATCCATTCTCAGTATGTAGAAGGTGTCTTCTTGCTGGTCAATCCATGTATCTTCTCTTTGCTCATCTTTCAAGTTGGGCGAATCTGCTTGGTTGTCTTCTTTTTCCTTGTCAGGGAGATGGTCAGAGTGAGGTTGGATGCTATCCACCTCATCTTCTGAATCTTCATTTAGTAATCTTCATGTGTTGTTGCTTGAGTTTGAGGGTGTGCCTTGCTTGGCATTGTTCCGGTCAACAATGTGATCAGTGTCTGGTCCTATCAGTTCACTCCAATCAACCAGGGTCACTGCTTTTCAGTTGCTTTCTCGTCACTCAGCCGCTGCTGTTCTTCTGCAGCTGACTGCTTCCTGGTCTAGACTTTCATTACTTTAGCTCCTTCATTCATTATTTGGCATACTGCCTTGTGCTGAATGGTATTGAATGATGGATTGTCTGAGCCAAGTATGAGATCTTCTTCTTCCAACTTCTCTGAGACTGCCATTGCACATAATATCCGTCAACGTCTAGCTCTACTTCAGCCTAGGGGTATATAGTGAACCACTTCACTGTGAATGCTTCTGATTGGTATGGTCTGGTCTGTCAGTCAGCTCATCATCTGTGGCTAGCCTCTTTGAGATCATGGACAGTTGTGCTCCAGTATCCAACTTTATAGTACATACATGTCCATTTACTCTTTCTTCCACCAAATAATCACAGTGTTTGTTGTTTACCCGGAAGATGTAAATTTTCTTTGGACATGTTGCAGCCATGTTCCCCCAGTTATTGCAGTGAAAGCACATCGGGCGTTTGTTATTACTAAAATACTTCCCGAGGACCTTCTTTCCAGTGTTTGGGGTATACTTTTGGGGACTTTTGCTTGGGTCCTTCTGCTGCCAGGCTGTTTTTTTTTGTGCTTCACTTGGTCACTCTTGATAATGCAGGTATCAACTGTTTCAGTCAGTCTTTTATTTATGTACCTGGTTTGGAGTCCATCTATCAATTGGTCTTTCTAAGAGCAGAGTAATCAAGGACCCTGTCCTGCAGAAATTGGTCACAAAGTCTACCCATAGCCGCCACTGAAGTAGATTGTTGTAATTGAGCCCAACATGCGATGTGTGTCAGCATGCTCTGTAGCAAATGTTCCTGAGCTCACTGAGCAGCCCCTTTGACTGCTGTAGTGCATACATCCACGCACTTCTTGGTAAGGTCCATGAGTCTGGCTATCAACTGGTCTTCTTGTTAAGTTCCACCAATTACTCATAGTGTACTTATTGATGTTAAACCTTTATAACAAGGCTTTAACATAGTCTTCGACAATATCCGCTGGAGTTGACAAGTATGTTTCCAATGCTTGTCCTTGCAGTAATGCTATAAAATGAGCTGCCCACTCTGGTCATTCAACATGGAAGGGTTTCATGTGCTGCTCGAAACTGGTTATGTCCAATAGCAGTCTGTCACCACTCTTGATTGGATCCAGATTGGTCGGGGTTGGTTTTGGCTTGGCCATCTTGATGGTCTGTCAAGGATGTCAGTCAATATTCTGGGATGATGTTATAGGATCTCAGCCTGTTGCCGTCGTTCGTGCTGTTGCTCCTCACTGGTAAGGTCTAGTTGCTGCCTCTGCAAGGCGAGCTCCTCCTCCCATTGCTGCTGTTCTCTCCGAGCTTGCAACTGTCATTCAGCTCATTCCTCCTCTTGGTGCTGTGCCTCTCGTAGCTGTTGCTGCATTAGCATCTGAATTAAGTCAGTTGTTGTTGATCTGGTCTCCGTCATCAAACATGTCTGCCTCGACTCATTCATATCATTACTGGTCTTTTCTCCTCGGCTTGTCATGGTATCCTCAGTCCATTTACTAAACACAATTCAATTGATTCAAAGTTTGAATTCAATAATGCTTTTAGTGAATTCTCAACCGAACTAGTAGTTTCTAGTCTGACTACAATCAAGCTTTGGTCTATTAAAGGTCTTTTTCTGCTGCCAAGATGAATTATATATTCTTGATCAATTTGTGCTATCCACTATGCTTCCTAGTCCTAGCTTAAGGCAAATAGCAGACTGGCAAATTGTATGTTAAAGAATAGTAATCTATATCCTAATCAAATAGAGTAGAGAATTTAAATGTTACATACATCTACTACGACAAGGATAAGTCTGACTAACAGGAGGAGTCAGCTGCTCTTAAATAGGCTGGCAGATTCGGTTCTTCATATGCAATTAATGCATTCCAATGTGTGAAGTACTTTATTAGCACATCTAGGTATATTTATGTATATAGGCTAAATATATAGGTATCCAGGGTAACCGTGATGCAGAAACTCATCTTACCGTTCATGTTATGGTGTCTAGAAAGTTTACTGTCGACGATGTGCTTTGGATGTGCTACAATAGCGATTTCGGCTTTTCAGAGGATAACTCTAGCTGTAGTTAAGGAGAAAAGGTCCATGCCTACAGGGGTCAGCGAGTTATTCAGCCTGATGAGGTAACTGCTCTTTTCAGAGCTGTCATTTCTGACCAGGCATGTAGCTCAGCTAGCTTTGTCGATTCAAGTGATGAGGAGAATCAAGGGAAGCTTAAAGGTAAGCAGGTATCTTTTGGTTAAGTTTGTGATGTTTAGAAAATATGTATAGAAAGAGCAAGAAACTTTCTTTTCCTGAATGGAAGAATAGCAGTTTTCCTGGGTAGTGGGTGGATGTTTGAATGTATATGGCTTCCAGTAATTTTTAGATAGTTATAGTATCCATAGAGTGTGTTTGCCTTCTTCTATTTCAAAGCTTGACTAGCTCTCTTCTCTATATGTATGTCATCTCTTCCAGGCCCTTCACCTGTGAGTGTGCTCTCTCTATGTCCTGCCTCTTCTGTGTCCATGGCATTCCTTCCAGGTCCTTCCTCTTCTGTGTCCATGGCATCCCTTCCAGGCCCTTCTCCTTCTGAGGTAATACCTATTTCAGCAATTATGTTGCCTACTCTATCCTGCTCACCTCAATTGCTTGGTTCTACTTTTGCAGACTCATTGAGTGACTGTCTGAAACACCCCTAAACACAAGAGGACAAGAAGTTCAATAGGAAGGAAATCTCTATGACTCTCAACCAAAACCACTGCAGTCTATGGATGAGGTTGTGCACAACCACAACCTTCTAGAAGGAATCTACAAGTCTCCTGATTGGACAGAGCAACCACAGGATGAGAAGTCACCACACCACCCGAACGTACCGTATAAGGAATTGTTAGGGAGTGTGGTGTAGACATGAATTGTGTATATAAAGACAGAGAGTAGAGAGAGAAAAGAGAGAGAGAGTGGATAAGTAGACAGCGCTTAACATGCTAAGACTATCCCTTCTTTGCACATGCGTATTCATGGAGAATTACATGGAATTGTAATAGACTACGGAACACAACCTAGTCACCACTGTATTATGTTATTGTGATTGTATGAAGAATTCATTGTTGTTACTACTGTCATCTTACAGCTTGTGGTTAGCCTTTGTGAGTAGTGGTTTTATTGGGTCCTGCTAGGTCTGGAACTAAGAGGTTTGACTAGTGAGAGTCACCTAGGGTTGCAAGACAAGAGTACGGGCGTCATCGGTGAACTATTGATTGACCAGAGAAGGTCATCAAAGGAGAGTTTCCGACAGTGACGACTCAAGAGTCTGCACCCACTGCTCCACAGCAAGGTCGTAGACATTTGAGAAGTCAGGATAGATCTAGGAGTAGGGATATGGGCATGTCCAGAGGTAAAGCTCTACGTAGAGATCATAGAGCCAGGCAGAGAGGACATACAAAAGGCAGAACTTCTGCTAGTGCTACTGCTCCATCTTTACCAGCAACTGCTGGTCTATCTTTACCAGCAAATGCTGATCTTTTACTGGTGCTTGTAGCAGTTCTACTGGTATGGACCCTTTTGGAGGTGTCTGGGTGAGACAGCAACCATCTTGTAGTCGTTTTCATTATGGTATGACTCCTGGACCAACATCTGCTTCAGTTAATATGGGAATTACAGTTCAACCTCGGTTGGAACTGTATTGGACTATGAAGTAACCCATCAATGTCCGTGGTATCTCTGATGTCATGACTTTGAACAGGTTTGAGCAGATATTCAGGTGCCGCCACCTAGCTGACAACTCCAGCCAGATCCCACATGGCTAGTCAGGCCATGATCGCCTCTTCAAGGTTCATCAACTCCTGGATTTGGTGGTCCCAAGATTTGAACGGAGTACATAATGTTATGTTAGCAGTGTCCATTGAGGTCTCCAACAACACTGACTCGGACAGAGATCTTGGAAATTCGGCTAGATAAAATTAGTATCAAAATGGATCACCAATAGTGATAACTGATAACTGAATAAAAAATTTCTTCTATTTCAGCAATTGTCTCTATAAATAGAAATGCAGTGCAACTCATTTCTGACAGATTGTCTGTTAAAGGACTTTCCAAGTGGATCTTGGCATATGCGATAGCATCCTTCGACAAATCATGCAGCGCACGCTTCTCCATTCTTGAGATCTTGAGATTTGTAACAAATTCTGGAATCTCTCTGTAATGTCACTCTTTAAAGTCATATAGTGTTTGTGATCGAGATATCGAGGTCTTCATCAAAATATATGTTGACTCAAATAAAATCGAGCTGTACTGTAATGGATATATTCTTGGCTGTATCAAAATTCATCGCAATTGATAATGGTACCACTTGATTCTGAAAAATATCTTTGACATAAGACTCATAAACTCTCGCCAGTAATAATGCTTAGCATGTCACTAAATACGCATGCAATGTGGGCAAGCGCATGTTTTTTAATTATTTTAATTATTCCATTAGGACTGAATAATCACTGCACAGTTTTGGTTAGAGGAAGATCGTTAGAACAGTTGAGAATAGCTTAGCCCCCAAATAAAGTTCAAAATTGGTCACAGAGTCTTTGTCACGATCAACTTACCACTCACTCCCCATCAAAATCACCTCTGGTGATCACACCTTTACCATTTTGTTGGGGTATTTGTATGCGCAAGAAGTTTCCTACATCATCCATACAAAGTTTTTGTCAAGTTCTTACTGGAAAGATTAAACTATACAATGCACCGTGGACAACATCTGGAGAAAATAGCTAGCTACTGAAGTTGACAGTGAGTGTAAATTGAGTAATATCGATGTAGAAGAGTTGACAGCTGTGAGTGGGTGAGTCATGCATGTCTTACATAATTTGGGTCAATTGGTATATGGATTGACGGAATCACACCTTAGCTAAGATGAGAATCGAGAAGTATTACAGCGCCAGAGGGCAGTGATGACACATGTTTTGACCTTAATATATATGTAATAGGAACAGTAGTAGGTTTTTGGACTTGGCATAATAAAATACAAAATGGCTGTCTATGAAGATGAAGGCAAGACATTAGCAGAACTAGAGTGGCTACAGCTGCGCCCTTTGTTGTTGTAAGGGCAAATGTGTTGGATTCTCAAGCCTGCTGCGTAGGTAGATATGCCATGTATGAAGATGCTTGTGTGTACTGCCACTTGCGTATGATACTCTCACAGAGATCATGTATAAAGGGAATTTTGCTACAGAGCTAGTGGAAATACAATAACATGCAAATGAACTTTAGCCGAGTGACATGTCAGACCAATATTAGATATTATGTACAAAACAAAGACTCTCAACATATTTAAACATTCATCCCTTATGTATATATATATATATACGGATACTAGAAGTATACTTACTGATGACATGATATTCAATTCTGCATGGTCTGGCTTTCCATCTTCAGTGAAAAGCCACAATTCATAAGTTGCATCTGTAGGTATATACTACTGTCATATCTCATATGTGACGAGATCTATGGTTGGGGTGCAAGCGTGACTATAATTGTTTTGATCACTTTTGTGGTTTTGCATATATTTCAGCCATAGTTTAGGGGAGACATATACATAATGCATGTCATTTTACAGAATGCAAGAATACTTAGAACTTGACTAACATGTGCACCATGTAAGCATTGCCCATGCTCAGGATTGGAAGAATAATTATAGGCAGAACCACAATATTTGAAAGTAGACCATCAGATGACACAATATAGCTATGTTATGCCATATATATACATAATTCTTGTACATAAGCATATATTATGACTAAACTCATTCCGATCTAGTTATTATTTGATGCTTCCTTAGTTATTAGTAATTAGCTCAGGTTGCAGGCATTAGCCTTACCCCTCCTGGTCACACCCTCCCTCAGTCGTGTGTGATGACTATTGTGGACACACACACAAAAACAGAATCTGGCAATTATGGCAGTTTTAAAGTTTTGGGGTTATGGCTTGTGGGTTCCACACTCACCTATGCTTCTGCCCTTCCCTAGTTTAGTCCTTGTGGGCGTTTTAAAGCTATGGAGGGTTGGTCTACCAGGCATGAAACCTGATTATGTTCTTTCCCTGGTTAAGTTCCCCCCTCCCCTCTAGTCCTACCCTCCCTGGGTCCTCTGGTTTGATGTGTGAGCACCCATTGAGGAAAAAGAAACAAAGACAGACAGACAGAGAGAAAGGGCATAGAGAAACATTCTTTTTCTTTTTCTTTCGTGTGTTTTGGGATGAAGTTGAATCTGAACTTGTTTTTTCGTACATGCATTTACGGATTGTGAAAGTTGATGATAAGTCTTCCTGGTTACTATATGACTTACAATGTTTCATGGTGGAGGGAGTAGACAGGTATATATAAGTATTGGTTCCTTCCAGGTGGGAGCTATATAGCTACTTCATAGTGTGTGGGAGCATATATGCCGCACACGACAAATGGGATGTAGCAAATGAAAAAATATAGCTCTATAAATTATAGGCTATCAAGAAGGTGGGTATATATAGGATAGGGTTCAGACTGCCACTTGTGCCTGGCTGTCCCAGGACTGTTTATGATAATATGTTGGAATGCTGGTAAATACAGCAATATGTAGTAATGGTGAATTGGTAATAAGTGAAGTTATGGTAATAAGTGAATAGTTTAGCTTATGCATGGGAGCATCCCAATGCATTTCTACAATATTGCAGGAATCCAGAAGGTGCCCAGCAATCGTCCTTCTTTGGTATGACTGTATCATTATAGAAGCCAAATTTCATGCTGCTGCACTGGAGCAGTGAAGAAATCAACATGTGTCGGGAGGAGGTTAGGACTTGAGGACACCCCGGAGGCTGGACACCTGCTACACATGGACCTGCGGATGATGTATCTGTACCAGAGAAGGTGACTGTTTGGCAGAAACATAAGCTGACACAAAGAAAGACAAGAGCCAGGAAATGCATGCTGAACATTTATATGTAGAGTCCTTGAGACCAACTATGCTATGCGGAAAACACATGTAACTTGAAACAAAATCGCAATGGTGATGTCCCACTATATAGCATAGACATTGTAGATGAGAGGTAAGACGTGCTGCAAATGGTTAGTTGCAATTGAGAAACATCATATTATCTTAAGGGAGGCTTTTACCATTTCTGGGGTCGACACAACTTGTCATAACTTTTTTATTTATTTCTCAATGCAAGTGAAATTTTATCAAGATGCAGTGAATTGAATGTGCTTTCTTTTGATATGCTCAGATTTTGCATATCTACTACCTAGGTGAGGTTATGGATCCCACCTCAGTATCAGGGGCAAATATTCTAACTCATGGCCACTTAGTCCTAACCACTTCCCACTTAGGAAGTGCTTAGAGTGATCATAGAAGTGAAAAGTGAATGGCTAAAAATATCATTAGCACAACAACTGAATTTTAAGAGAGGTCAACCTGAAGTTCTAAACATGGTATGTATATCCATATGCATACCTTCACCATTGATGGACTTAAACATGTTTTAATCATTCACTTTTTAGAGCAGGGAAAGGGCTTTCAAATGATATATTAAAATCTTGTATACATTAAAAAATGAGCAAGTTAGAATATCTCCAGATTCGGAAACAGTGATTTTCAGGAGAAGCCATGAAAAGTGGGTGTGTTTTGGGGGGGTATTTTTTGGGTAAAAATCGAAATGATGACGATTGCCTGACAGGATGCGCAGATCATGTGATGACAGCACAGGGCTGCGTGGTAACTATGGTAATTGGAAGGTTACTGAGAGCTTCATTTAGAGTCCTTTTCCAGACTTCTATCATGAACGGTTAGGGAGATACGCTTACCTTTGGCAGGATCGCCGTCTTCAAGATTCAAACAGTATTTCTTGATAATGTGAAATAGAATGCACAAAAAGGTGCATAACTTCATAATGAAGCATTGAAATACTCTGAAACTTGAAACATAACAACTACATGCATCAAGGTATAGAACAGAGCAATAAAAAAGTTTTTTTTAAATCATAAAAAAAATGGTAAAAGCCTACCTTAATACACTATTTTCACACACCACAATTTTGTTGGCATGAATTATTATGTATCTTATAGCTAATACCTCCTATCTACTCATATATACAGCAATTTTTATTATTATTATTATAGGAGAAACAAGACAAGACCAAAACATTATATCTTAATCTTATAATACCATTATTTTTTGTTAACTCTATTTACTTGGCTTTATCATAAGGAAGTTGAAAGGAAGGAACTAATGGTATATATGATGGGGCTCAGTATCGGCTCTAGACAAAAGGAATTGGGCAACAGTGATGCCCCAGGTATATTCGTGAGAGAATGTTGAGAAGTTAGACACAACAGTTTCTTGCTCAATGTGAGAAGTTGCAAGTTCTCAACTAGCTATGTATTACTTATTTATTAAGTTTGGAAGACTTGGAAAAGTAGACTAAACACAAAACGATGCTTTGTGGAGAAGCTAATATGGCTGGGAGCTGTTGGTGGTGATGGCAAATACATGACAGTGAAATGGGAGGAGGGGAAGAGGGCAAAGAAGCATTAGTGGAACATGGGATATAGGGCTTGGGGTATGCTATTAATGATAGATAAGAATTACGAATGAAAGGGTCAGGACCAAGTGTGATACCAAAAAGTGATGGTTGTCATAGAAGGCATTGATTCTTAGGCAGGTTTCAATTGCAGGAAGAACGTCCACTCTGACATGGGTGTCATCCGCAGTGCTATATGGTAAGATGTATATAAGAACAAAAGTTTTTGGACTATTCAGCTGGAGGTGGGTGAGTCTCATGCGAGGAAGAGGAGACAGGATACTTCAAGACGAGAATTTGATTAGGAGCAGAATGTAGTGGGAAGTTGACTATGGCCAGTCTCACCCTCAGCTAAACTGTAGTACAAAGTACATTGACTTGCTGCAATCCCTGTTACTGAGCTATGGCAAGAAGGGGAGAGAGGAAGCAATAAGTAGAGGATATGGATGTGTTTGAGATGTTGTGAGTTGGGTTTGTTTGATGAAAGTGAGGAGGCTCCTGGTCCTAGTGAAGTTTTGTATATATATATAATATATATATATAGAAGTGAAAGGCCATCGTGAAGGAGCTGACGGTGTTGAGCTAAAAAACATACAGTAAGGATGGTGAATGCTCAGGATGATTTCAGAAAAGTTTTGTGCCAATGTCAAGCTCAAATTGAGAATTGAGGTGATAAACTAGAAACTTAGAGGAAGAGGTGGGGGGAGGGTAGGGGAGGGAAGGGGGAGGGGACGGGGGGGAAAGGTGAAACAAAACAAACAAATCCTTTTCGTGAACATGCTATTATTTTGGAACTAGATGTAGTGTTCATGACGTTGCAAACATCAGCCTTGTCCTTTTCTAGCTCGATCATCCCGTCAAAGCAGAAGTAATTTACCCACAATTATTATTTAATTGTAGAGTCTATACTTAAAAAATCCGTTGTCATGGTAAATGAAAATACATCAGCATGTGCAAGGTTGAATCTGTAGATGCTTATGGTGGTCAATAACTAAACTGCTCCTTGGATAAAGCCAATTCTTGACACTGCGAGGGGACTTTGTTGAAAAGGTTTGTATAAATCCCATTGCTCATGCATACAGTACATTTGAGCATATATATACATGACTGCACATAAACAGTTATGCTTATTAACCTGGAGATCAAGACCCAGCACATGTAACAGCAATGGCAATATAATTCACAAAGAGTAACAAACATCTGCAGGTACAAGCAAACTCAAGCTAGTCGAAGATCTGATTAAACAGCACAATGAAAACGTCAAGCAAATATGGAAAATCACAAGTTTATGTTGACGGACACAAGAATGATATATAATAACATGAGCAATGAGATTACAAGTGCCATGATAAATTGATCGGCATGAGAGAGACCTATATCCAAATACCAGTAATGTCTGCAAGCTGTTTTCTTACCACTGTAGTGTTCTCAAGACTAATGCAAAGAAAAAACAAATACAAACACAGAAAATATCCCATAAAATGTGTTTGTTAAGAGATCGTGTGATCAAGTGGATCTTTTTGTCAAGCGGCTATGCTACATACACACGATTTCATGCTTGGTGTTATGGGTGAATGGGAGGGAGGAGGTTGAATGGTAAGGGTCGAAATTATTTTCTTTGTCCACCCACCTTGATAAAGTTACACAGTAAATAGGTGGGAAGGGCTACAAAGGAGTGTAACTCTACATGAAGAAATTTTGGAGGTTTTCAGAAAAATATATGACATATTACATGCTAATAATATGTTATTTGCCTGGTCTGAATGCACTTACTGCCTCCCCCCCTCTCCCTGCATAACTCACTATACCCTGGAATTGCCACTGCCATCATTATCTGGTGCATACCTACTTGATGAGCTCCTAATTTACTTAGAGTGCAAGGTATTAGCTAGGAGATGGCAGAAGACACAGACAGCAACAGAGAGAACACTGACTGAATCCCTTAATATTCCTCATCCATTTCCTAACCCCTATCCCTCTCTGACACCATCTCATCTTCACCAACTTTGCCCCAATCCGCAACTCCTCTCCTACTACACCATTATTTATCTCCCTCACTTCTCTAGTGAGCTACAGCAGAGAGAAAACTCTGAAGTTTGTAATCAGTCAATGAAATGATCGAGAATGAATAGACGGAAGAGACGTCTGCAGAGTTCACATAAGTGAGGGCCAGTACACAGATAAGATAGGTTACATGGTTTATTGATTATGCTTACTGGTGGTGTACACTCTAGATATGTTTTTGTGCTAAAAATATTGTCACTATCTACAAATAACACCAAGCCAAATGTGCATGCATCTGTGTTGTTAGGAGCACACTCTTATGTTAGGCACTGATTTTTTTAATGGTTTTCATATAAATGAAGGGTATTTAATCGATGAAAAAAAGAAAAAAGAAAAAAAAGAAAGGAAAAAAAAGGGGAAAAAAGTAAAACATGTAATAACTGCTACTTCTACCACTACATATCATATTACTACTACTACTACTGCTGCTACTATTATTACTACTATTATTACTACAACATAACACAAAAATATTTTTTGGTCCAGCTTTATTGTCTCCAGTCGAGTGTTGTGTCTGCTGTGTTGCTGTCGAGAGCCAATGCAGGCTAGCGACAATCGGTGTGATGACTGTCAAGAGTCTCCTCTCTAGTCAAGTGTTGGTCAGCTATTGTATGACGATGTCAAGTGTTAATTCAGTCCCCAGTGCAGCATCAGTCAGGTGTAGTTATGTCAAGAGCTAATCCAGTCTCTAGTCGAGTGTCAGTGAGCTCTATCATTTCCAGTCTCTAGTCGAGTGTCAGTGAGCTCTATCATTTCATGAGCTAATTAGTCTCCAGTCAAGTGTTTAGTCAGTCATGCCACTACCAAGAGCTAATCCAGTCCCCAGTCCAGCATCAGTCAGCTGTGTCAATGTCAAGAGCTAATCCAGTCTCCAGTTCAGCACATAAGTCAGCTGTGTTAATGTCAAGAGCTAATCCAGTCTCCAGTCGAGCGTCAGTCAGCTGAGGCTCTATCCAGAGCTGGTTTAGTCAAGCAGTACATAGGTCAACAGGGAGAATGACTGATATTTATTCAGCCATGGTGATGCATTCAGTCAGATTTATTATGTCCACAGCTTCTACAATTAATCCTCAGATGTTGTGATGTCGATGGCTTTAAGGATCCTTGTTAAACCCCCCTCCTCCCCCAAATTGCCATTGGGTAACCCCCCCAATTATTTTTTCACTCACATTAATTTTTATGTGGTGAGTGTAAATAAACCCTATAAGAATATGGGAATGGAAATTACTATTTGACTTCTGCAGTAGCTACATGAATATTACAAATATTGCTTAATAAAGTAATGAATTCACCTTTGTCCGATACCATTCACCCTGCAAAGTAAAAATCAAATATATTAATCACAGAGCAATTGTAACTTTAACCAAATACATGAGCTCAATAGTCAGTTGAACACCTTCACTGCCGATCCTTTCTGTGTTATGTTACCTTACCCATGTAATGTACAAGCCAAAAATAACAGCAGGTTGCGTTCAGTACTACATGTAAGTTAAAAACAGCGCATGCTGTAAACGCTAAACTAACAAATGGCTAAAAACTCAATTTAATGGAAATGAACGGTAACAAACGGAAATGACTTGTCCACATGTAGCAGTCGGCAGAACAGCTTGTGCATCGCAATGACCAAAAAGTGGTAGTGATTCTGTCAAGTATTCCAGCGTTTTTCAAATATCTTCTTACAGTACACGTCAAAATAAACTTGACCCCTCCCCCCCCCAAAAGACCAGCGTGAAGTCAGAAATCACCCGCTTAAAAATCAGAAAAACACATGTGGCTTGTGCAGCATTGTAGGTTCACCGTTTACTTGGCAAAGAGGGGGAACAAAACCTGACAGTGTCGCACTGCGTGCTTAAGGTTACCAAGTGCCTAAGACCATGTGTTGTGCTATATATACTTTATACCGTGTTGAGGCAGGAACATGTATTGCGCTACGTATAAATCAGTTGAGGTGGGACCATGTCACGCTACATACATGTATATACCGTGTTGAGGCAGGCAATCTTCATTCGAGGTCTATATACAGAGTTTACATGAGAAGTTGTTGCAGTATATAATGGATATGACCTTTAGGAAATATATGAAGACTTCTTTACTTCAACGGCGCAAGCCTACTTTGTGTTTTAGCTAGCATTTTATTTTCTTGGGCTCAGTATTTCCCTGTTAGTTTTAGCAGGCCTTAACTGTTGCCACGAGTCTGCCCAGTTGGTCATGGTGTGGGTGGCTTAATTTTTGTGCTTCACCCAATTTACTTTTGCACCTACATAATTTGCATGCCTCTTTCCCTTAGCTTGTTGTATTTGTGTGTTCCTTAACTAGTGACTTTGTTCTAGATGTTGCTAATATTTACCAATAATATAACTGGCCCTTTCTAAGTCGCTACAAAGCATTTGCTGTAATTTAGAGGTTGTTGACAAACACTGTAGCTTAAACGTTTTTACCAAATTATTATTGCAAGCTGGTTTGATACCTACAAATGCATTTTCTACGCAGAGTTCAGTTTGGTTTATTGGACTGAAAGAAAATTCTGCTTCAGTGATCCCAATAATTCAGTGATCCCAATGAACCATTTGTTAGAAGGATCGGCGGTAGGCGATGGATGACTGTCTGATTCAATGTGGAAGGCTAAGGTGTGGTGGGAGAATCGCTGCAGTTGGTATGCCTATTTGTATATAATAGGCCAACAGAATTTTATTAGGTAAAATATTTTAGAAAAAAAAAATGCTGGAATGGAGGATTCCATGAATATCCTTGTGAAAGATAGTGTCGAAGAGAATACGACTGTCACACATCCACCCTCACCTTTGTCTCGAACCTCACCTTTGCCTCAAAATCATCTGGAGTGGAGAGTACTTTTGCAAGGTATTAAAATACGTATTTTAGCCAATTTTTTTTCCCTTTAAAAAAAAATACATACTATAAAATAAAATAAATTTAAAAAAAGAAGAAGAAAGGTCAGGAGTGCAAAGCAGGCTTCTGCAAATGTATGCCTATTACTAATTATGTGATAATTCATATACTGAATTTATTCTATGCAGGCTACTGTACAGAAAAGGCTGCAGTGAATCTACCCAACAAAAAAGTAAAAGGTGGGTCATTTGAACAAGTTCACTGTCATGAATTTATACCCGCCGCAAGCCTAGCAAATTTACTCACGATTCATTTTTATATAATTATAAGTTCAAATTATAAGTTCAATAATAGTGGTGACCACACACCCCAAAGCTTCGACTCCTAAATCCCTGACTCTATTGGCCACCGCCGAAATCCTCTCGCCCCTAATCAGTTTTCCCCTGACCTGACTCCATCCACAATCTCAACTGCTCCATTGGAAACTGGAAACTTTTTTCAAGTAGCTAGTGTTTCCAATGAAGGCAAGTGGATTCATCACCTGTGTTTACGTCTTAAGGGTAGGGGTCTGTTATTTGGCAGACAAAACTGTGTAACAGTGTGATTTGCTATTAATTAACCAATAGTGCTGTGTGTGTTCATTCATGCAGTGTTATTTTGAAAAAAAGTGACGAGGACCTCATTGATGCAAAGCATGATAATAATAAATAAATTATTGTGACCATCTTCGGTGATCCTAACAACCATGTCCTCATCTCCACCTCAAGCCGGGCCCTACCTCTACCTCAAGCCACCACACCTCAACCTTCAGCATCAGCAACATCATCTCAACTTCCAACAGTGTCTGGATCCTTCCCATTGACAGTAATAGAGTGACCTAGAAGTTGCTGGATTTATCAATGTGCCTATCTAGACATTCAACACATAAAGTCTGCCCTTTAAGCAACAAATAAGCCACGCCTCTTTTATTGTGATTGTAATACATTTACATACCACCTTCAAAAACTACACTGGTGGGTGGAACAATAGGAGGGTTTATGATGGAACACCTGGTGTGGGATCAACTATAAAGATTTAGAACGATGTTTGGACTACTTTATAATTAGTTACTGTGGTTGTTATGGTTTGGGTGTTGGTGGTTGGGTTGTGTCCTATGTGTTGGACTTGCTTTTCGTTATCACCTTCGCACGGCAGGATGTGACAGTACAAGCCACAAAAAACTTTAAGTGCCATTTGCGTTGGACGTTTGTGGTAGGTTTAAGTCAGAGCGTTGCTGTACCAGTCTCAAAACACGTTAGGCAGGGATCGTTAATTGAGCGTTGTAAAATTGAATTTCACTAGCGCATGCCAGATCGACGAAGGCGGGAGAAAGGCTAACTGTCGTTGCTCTAGCGGTTCAGAATCAAGATGCCTTATTCTATTATAAGTGTATTCTTTAGGATCTAGCTCTTACACTGCGTTTGTCACGGCGTTTGTGACACAGCAATCCACCCCACGTATAGTAGCTTGTACATTAAAATGGGAATGTCTGTGAATGGCTATCTTTGACTCGATCGACCAAACAACTCTCTTCCTATTGCTGGCCATAGCGAACTGAACTAGTTTCTACATGTAACTTATGTAACTTCCAGTACCATGCAAACGATTTTGCATGTAGACGACCATTACCAGGTTTATTATTTAATCTGGAGTTCGGATAATTCAGGTTCGGATATGCGAGGGTATACTGTACTTATTTATCCAGTTTAGTCATTTCTTTGCATGGAATGTGATTATTGTAGCCTAGGGTATATGTTTTGTGAATTAAAAAGATCGAAATGACTGAATTAAAGTATCTTCATGATATATTTGATCAACTCTTCCCTCCAAACTCAACTGATAACCCTTCACAGGTTCAACATGAAATGAAGCAGTAGCCAGGCAGGACCTTCAAGTTCAATAATATTGGAGGTGACTTTTCCTTATCCTGGCTATGGTAGGCACTTGGAAGCCTTGTCCACGCACGGCAAAAATCCTTTGTCTTTTGTAGATAACGAAAAACATTATCAGGAAACTCTATTGGACGGATGATGATTGGAGGCTGCACAAGAAGACAGAGCTAGAAAGTGAACGGTAAATGAGTAAGGAAATGGTGGAGAGGAGTGGAGACGAGGTGTGACAATTGGGAATGGTGGAGAGGAGGTGTGGCAATGGGGAATGGTGGAGAGGAGTGGAGAGGAGGTGTGGCAATGGGGAATGGTGGAGAGGAGTGGAGACGAGGTGTGGCAATGGGGAATGGTGGAGAGGAGTGGAGAGGAGGTGTGGCAATGGGGAATGGTGGAGAGGAGGGAGACGAGGTGTGGCAATGGGGAATAGTGGAGAGGAGTGGAGACGAGGTGTGGCAATGGGGAATGGTGGAGAGGAGGGAGACGAGGTGTGGCAATGGGGAATGGTGGAGAGGAGGGAGACGAGGTGTGGCAATGGGGAATGGTGGAGAGGAGTGGAGACGAGGTGTGGCAATGGGGAATGGTGGAGATGAGTGGGAGGAGGTGTGGCAATGGGGAATGGTGGAGAGGAATGGAGAGGTGTGGCAATGGGGAATGGTGGAGAGGAGGTGTGGCAATGGGGAATGGCGGAGAGGAGGTGTGGCAATGGGGAATGTTGGAGAAGAGTGGAGACGAGGTGTGGCAATGGGGAATGGTGGAGAGGAGTGGAGAGGAGGTGTGGCAATGGGGAATGGCGGAGAGGAGTGGAGAGGAGGTGTGGCAATGGGGAATGGTGGAGAGGAGGGAGACGAGGTGTGGCAATGGGGAATGGTGGAGAGGAGGGAGACGAGGTGTGGCGATGGGACAACGGACGAAGACAACTGGAAACTAAGCTCGAAAGCGAACGGGAGAATTTTTTTTTTGATGCACGCTTCACGCTTGGGTGTGGTCCTTCGGTAGGCTGTTGCTGCTATTGTTTCTACATGCATGCGTGAATGGAGTAAAACATCAAGCATTTGTTGGTCCTTCTGGTACATGCTGAACGTTTGTTACGCGTAGCGTTTAAAAAACAAATGCACGATGTGTGGAAAGAACAGGCAACATCACCCCAACACTTGAAAACAGACACAAGCTAAACGGAACGGCAATGTAGAGTTTATTTGGACATGTACTGTAGTTCCAGAGCCTTCCTTCTTTCTATGTGAAGTAGTGCAGTCTAGTGTAATAAGTCTCTAGTTCAGTGCTTCAGTCGAGTCAGTCACATCGAGAAGCTGTGCAGTCAAGTGTCCATCTCCGACCTCAAGCTTTTGTTCTACAGTCGAAAGTAGGTCTCAATACCTCTTGTGTGTAAACAAAAGTGTAGGAGACAGGCCACTGTACTGCACTGCTTCTTGATGGAACACACACTCGACCTGAGTACGGAATAGAAGACTTACACTAGACTGCACAACTTCAGGTGGAAAGAATGAATGTTCTGAAGTAAGAAAAGACTTGGCTCACCCTGAGAAACAGTGCAGATGAGTGTCGGAAGCATATTATATTAATTTATTTTATTTATTATTATTATTTTTTTAAATTTGTTATTATTTTTTTTTCCTTCAAAATTATGTAATAGTCCCGACCTCCTTCAAATCCACAATCAAGGTCTGGCACAAAGGTGGGTGGAGCAATGGGACGGGCTAGCTTCATATTGATGCTCGAGGCAGTGGAGGAGTCATCCGAGCCAACCTATCTTCCAAGAGTGTTTATTTGTTTCTTTTATAAGTTTTTACATCCATATATTAGCAAGTGCTGCCCTCTCTTGTTTTGCATGCTGCCTGGACCTCTATCCAATTCCAACATTATGTTGCTTTGAATTGTTGTGTTCTCTATTGTACAATCCCCCCCTCCCCGCCCCCACCCCCCCACCTCCACTCACATACACACAAAAAAAAAATTCTACTCTGAATTGGGGGAAATTGTTTAGAACTATTTTTAGTATAGTCCAACTTTTGAGTGGCCACCTTCAACTCCACAATCAACCAGTCTGAAAGGAGTGGGTCTGGCACTAAGAGGTGGAGGAATAGGATGAACCAACTTCATATTGGGCCTTGAGGAGGCACTGGAGAAGGCTGAGGCACTCGGGGAGTCGCCTGAGCTAACCTGTTCTCCAAAGGTGGCACACAGTCGGTTAGTCGGTTATCTCATTCTGGTTCTTCTCCAACAAAGAACATTCCATTTTCAAATATGGCGAAGAGAAACAAATTTATGCTCAATCACATTGTCCATTCATAACCACTTCTATTAACAGGGTTTCATACAGGATTTTTGGTTGGGTGGGGGGGGGGGGGGGGGAAGAAAAGTATGCAGCCTAGCATCGCCCACTTTTAGCATACTATAATACTATGTAGCTGGAAAGTGTTAGCCAATGATTATCTGTGGGTATGGCCCACATTCAGTCACTGGCTTTGGTGATATAGTATGTTGTTGATTGGCTTGTGGGTACATGATTGGCTTGTGGGGACATGTTTGTGTGCAGCAGGATAGTTTATGATTGTGTTATGAATGTGTTGATTGCTTGTAATTGCTTTAGGTGGATATGTTTGTGTGTTTGTGCCAGAAGGTTGTGGTTATGTGTCGTGAATGTGCTGTTGATTGGTATTGATTGATTGTTGTATGCTGAGTTAAGTATAAAAGAGAAATCTGTAAATACTAGTCTAATAAAGTGTTGTCTGTTAGTTGCCTGTTGAGTTTGTAGGAGCACTGCTCCTTGATTTTTTCCCCCTGGTGGGTTGATCTCCCTGAAGAAATCATTCACAAACATGGATCTCAGAGCCTACTTTCGAAAGAGGACAAGCAGTGATGCACCAGACTGGTTGACTGATCAGGAAGCTGCCCATTCCTCATCCAGTCTCTCCCAGACAACTGACAATCAGCAGGAGCCTCAGAAGAAGAAGAACCAACTCAGTGCTAGTGAAAAGAGGAAGATCTACAGGGAAAAACTTTCATTTAAAAAAGAATGGGAGAAGAAATACACCTGGGTCACCTGCAAGGATCCTAGTGGAGGCATGTTCTGGCTACATGCCAGAATTGGGGGAAGCCCCCTGTTGGGTCAAGGGGTGCTTGGACAACCAGAGGCATAGTTGACTGGAACAATGCTAGTGAAGTACTGAAGAAGCATGCAGACTCCCAATGGCACAGAGATGCTGCAGCTGTTGGTGCCATGGCACAGCAAGTAGAGAGTGGGAAGTCTGTACTTGAGCTCCAGTGTTCAGCTGTTGCACAAGAGGCTGCTGAGCGTAGACAGAGAAATCGGTGTGTGTTACTCAATCTGTTTAGAGCAGTCTACAGTACTTTCTGGTCAAGAATAGAATTCCTCATATGAGTGTTTATCCACATTTGATCCAGCTCCTAGTTGCCAATGGGGATAAATTACTTGAGCAACATATCAATGAAGACCCATCTAATGCCCAGTACACCTCCAATTTCAGCACT
Source organism: Cladorhizidae sp. MBARI D1340-BT2 (assembly GCA_028752905.1). Lineage (NCBI taxonomy): Eukaryota > Metazoa > Porifera > Demospongiae > Poecilosclerida > Cladorhizidae > Cladorhizidae sp. MBARI D1340-BT2. Next base: position 19,623,618 of record JAQNBH010000010.1, read on the forward strand.
ACGTCACTGATTGAAGCCATTGACACATGGCTTGACAGAAAGCTGATAGAAAGCCTGAAATCCAGCCTGTTTTTCTCAATTCTAGCAGATGAGAGTCAAGACATTTCCACACAGGAGCTATCGATTTGTTTCCGGTGGCTTGTGGATGGTCACCCAGAGGAACACTTTTTGACGATTCTTCATCTCAAATCCACTGATGCTGAAGAAATTACACATGCTCTAACTTCCTTCATCAGTGAGAAGAATCTTGATTACTCTAAACTTGTTGGACAAGGGTATGACGGTGCTGCAACATTCTCTGGTTGCAGAAGTGGAGTGCAAAGAAGGATGAGGGTGTATGCAGCCCATGCTCTCTACATCCACTGCTCCTGCCACAGGTTGCAGCTTGCTTCCATGCAAGCAGCCGAGTCTGTTGCTACCGTGAAAAAGATGTTTGGCACAATGGTCAGCTTGTGGAAATTGTTTTATTATTCCCCCCAAAAAGCAGAAGGTCTGAAAAATGTGCAGTCAGTCCTAAATTTTCCAGAGCTGAAAGTAGTCAAACCAAGCCAAACAAGATGGCTATCTCATGAGAGATGTGTGCGAGCCGCCATTCGCAAGGAGCTTCCTGCTACTTTGCACACGCTCTATGAAGATTGTGAAGACACGTCTTCGAAATAGACTAAGTGACATCAACCTTGCTAGGCTCATGCGAATCGCATTGAAGGGCCTGAACTGACTTCAGTAGATTTTAGTACAATTTTGGACAATTTTGGACATATTCAAGGAGAAAAATCGTCGTATTACTTTATAAAATTCTGTTTTCTAAATTACTATAATGTTAGCAAAATGTCAATGGCAATGTTGCACAATGACATCATAATTTTTGAAAATCCTGGGGGGGGACACCCCCCTGTATGAAACCCTGATTAACCATCTCCAATTATGGTAGAATGTGGGCTAGACAGCTGGAAAATTTGGACGAATGTTAGTGGACACCCTGGATTGGTTACTTGGTGGCCGAGGGGCCATCAACAAAATCCTAACTTACTTTTTATCTGTTTCCAAATATTGTGTTCAAATAACAGTAATAAAAGGGGCATATACTTTTTTTCCTTTCCTGCTAACTTCCTCTTCTATAATAATCTGTTCCTGAGACAAAACAAACTGTATGATACAACAACAATACCCGAGTTAGAGAATGCTGGTACACAAGTTATTAAGTGGTCTAAGTAAAGCACAACTACTGACACTTTACAAGTAGGTACGTAGAGCACCTTCCATAGCTAAACCTAATATAAAGGAAGGGCTTGCACACAAAGGCTAACTAAAGCTATCTATGGTTGGTAAGCCTTTCTTACGGCACAACTAGCTCAGAAAAAAAAGGCTTTCCAATGCTAAAGCTATGACACACAAACCTGTGAAAGCCCAGCTACTAGGTGAAAAAAGGTCCATGACAAACACAATCATATACAAAATCTATACACTTCTTTCACCATGGGCTTCAGATAGCTTTTCAACAACTTATGATGGCCGAACAGGAGCTGTAGAACAAAGATGATTTATCCAGCGAAAAATAATTTGCCACATGGCACAAATCTGAGTGCGCTTTGGTAACCTTAGGAAGGCTGGTGCGCAGATCCCGCTGACCTTTAGAGATGTAAGTGCCGCTGCGCCCAAAGTGAATAGACTGGTAAATGGTAACTGATGGTAGTAACAGTTGGAAATGGTGAGCTTGTACGTGCACACTAAATAAACACAACCGACATAATTTTTTTTTGACCTCTACTCTATATATTATCAGGATTTTATCCATCCAACATAGCCTATACAGTATGTAGGAGACATTAGTGTACATTAAAAAAATAGGTTGCTAAGCCACTGACCACACTGTTAAAAAAAAGGATGTAAAGACTTCTTTTCTTCGTTCAGTTTTCAGCTGTTGAACATACAACAGTAGGGCACTGGTATATTACTTGTTGCTATGGTAACTGCAGTGCCACGTTCAATATGGCTACGAGGATAGCTCAATGGGCATGCCCAGATATATTTAGCATGATTTTTTGGGGGGTTTAACTGTCGTAGTTTGTGCATAAGACGCAAAAAAAGAAGCTCCAGTAGGGGCTAGTTGCTTAGTGCATGTGCTTATAAACACCAGGGGGGGATAATGAACCATAATTATATACATCTAACAGAGTCTATGCAGAATAACAATGCATATCCTCAAAGTGATGTATGCATGTCTTTGCTGCTAATCAATATTTTCTCTCTAAAGAGTGCACACCACCGCTGCTGAGTCTTGAAGAGGATGACAGAGAGGCAAGTGTAGCTTAGCACAGTCTAGAAAGTGTCATATGCTGGCATTCAAATTTGCTTCATCATGATCATGCCATTGCTCGCAAAAAAATGCTGTTTACGCTTTCTGTGTTGCAGTCCGAGCAGGTAGCAGATCCACTCACCACATCCTTCTTTGACTTCCGTGAGTACAACTAAAGTTGACAAGAAAAGAAAACTTCAAGCTCGATTGTTCAAACACGAATGTCAATTAGGAGCGCGACAACAAGGGAAGCTACATACATGTAGGACTAACAAATAGCATGTAGGCATTCAACAAAGCCTGTGTTGAGTAACTACAGTATAGATGTATAATAACCAGCTGTTACGCATACATCTATATATAGCAAAACAAGGTTAAACTCAAACTATTACATAAAGTGTCAAGTCTTAATTTGGTATGAATAGGACTTAAATTTTACCTTAAAATACATATAGCAAATTTAAGCAAATAAAAAAACATTAATTGCTGTGTTGCACACCCTCATACGAGTGGCTTATTTTCCTGCTCATCAAGAAGAGCAAAAGAGAACCTTACATCATTATGGATGTTTGAGAAGGAACATAAAAACACAACAATCACCAAAAATAACTAACACGCACAAATACTAGAACTTTAAAAGATACAAACCATCATTAATGTGCATTCCATTACTGCTTACTGTTCCAATGATTTTTCTAGCAATTTTTCAATCTGTCGTAAGTTCTAGAGTAATGAAAATTTGAAAAGATTCTCAATAACATAAATAATGAATATCACATGATTAATATGTGGAAGTGCACAGCCAATTAAACATTTTTATCAGTGGTCAAGCATGCACTTTAACCTCCTCACCATCACAATTGAGTTATGTAATAGTATAGCGGAATAATAATAACAACAATCATAATAATAATAGTATACATAGTATATAATGTAATAATGACAATTAGTAGTAGTAGTTTTAATGAAATCATAATAATTAAAAATACAAAATTATATAAATAATAATAACAGTACTACTACTACTACTATTATTATTACTACTACTACTACTACTATTAATAATAATAGTAATAATAATAATAATAATAATAATAATAATAATTAATATAACAACAACAACAACAATAATATTAATAATAATAATTAATAATAAAAAAATAAATAATTACAATAACATTTAAAGATAACATACAGCAGTACATTCACCCCTTTCAATGTTTGGCTTTCAATGCTTGGCTATAATAATGCTAAAAATAAATTGCAGTCTACATGGAAATACAAGTCATTGGGAAAATACATCTAATTAGGCTGTGGGTTGCTAATGATGTGTATTGTGGGAGTCCCACCACTTGGCTTGCACACTCAGAGTGCATATTCTCTGGGTGCATTTTCTCGAGTTCAGCTGTAGAAGTCGCAATTAAATATACAAGGCAGGGCTTCATTTAGGGTGTGGCGAGGTGGGGCGAGTGCCCCACCTGAGCGCAATCTCGCCCCACCTGAGAAATTCACTAGTCTTGTACAATAATGATTAGTGAGCTTCCGATTTTTTTAAAGTGTAAATGTGTAAGTAATGTAATATAATGAGTATATAATATAGATAAATCAATGTGTAAGTAATAATAATAAGTAATATAATAAGTAAGTAATAATAATATGTAATATGCAAATTAACACAAGTTCATGTTACTATTCTTCCGTTTTTTCTTGCCCAAACTTCAACTATTTCGTCAAGATTACCATCTGTTAGTTGGTCCGGTGACTCGATAGCAATTTTCATCAGATGTGACAAGCTAGTGTCGTTCAAACTGCTGCGTAGCCTTGTCTTAATATGCTTAATCTGAGAGAAGCTCCTCTCTACGGAGGCAGTAGCCACTGGGATGGACAAACTGATCTTTGCAATAGTGTGCAGGTTTGGAAACATGTTTGCCAACATGTCGTTCGAAACCAAATCTTCAAGCTGTGACTTCATATTATCTTTGGGTTGTTTCGCCATATGTCGTCGATATGTTATCCACTCAGTGTGGATCTCAGAGGAGATAAGTGCTTTCTTAACGGTTGGGTTACCAAGTAATGTCTGGCAAGGTTTGTCTGTCCCGTAGTGAGAGAGAAGTGTTCCAATGGAGGTTTTGCCATACTGAAGAAGATCAGGCGAATCAAAACTAGGCATTTTCTTTGGATCAAAGATGCGCATTGCTGACACAACATCACTAGATGAGGCAAATCGAGAGGAAATGTTGTCTTTCAAATGTGCGATGAATGGCTTAGCTACATTCACCTGGAAGGTGGTGATGTCTTCAAGAGAAACTTCGATGTCAGCTGTTTTTTCTAGATTTTCAGCTTCATCTAACAACTCGAGTACCCAATTTGCAGCTGGCAAAACTGTGTCATCAAGTGCATCAAGGGTGGAATAGACTAAGCTAGGTATGATGGACAAGTCGAGATGCTCGGTTTGGAGTGTTTTGCTGAGTTTAGCAACTTGTGGGAGGGTGTAGTCAAGCATGTACATAGCTGTGACTGTGGAGACCTTGCTGAGAGCTTTGCTAAGTCCGAGTGCTTCTGGCTCATGTGTAGTCTCATGGATGTTGTTGAGAGCCACTACGATCGCACCATAGCTTGCCTTCACTGCTTTTACACATCGATCATGTGCCAGCCAGCGTCACCGCTGCGTGTATCGGATGCTTTAGCAATTTTCAACTCTGGTAAGTCGAGCACACTCTGGACCGCCTTGAGAGATTCTGCTCTCTTTGGGGAGTAGTGGAAGTATTTCCATAGAGCCATCAGGGTCACATACACATGTTTGATTCCTTTAGTAGCCTGAACACAAGCTAGCTGTAGCAAGTGGCAGTGGCAGTGCACAAACAAAGCATGGGGTGCAAGCGTCTTCATTCGAGTTTGGACTCCAGTTTTTCCCCCTGAAGATGTACTCGCTCTATCAAAGCCCATCCCGACAATTCTGTTGATCTGAAGTTTCTTCTCCTTCAAACACTCAACGAGAGCAGAGAAAATACTCTCTGCATTTGCTCGACATAAATGAACAATCTCCAAGAAATGCTCCTCAGGTATACCCTTTTCCTCCCAGCGGCAAAATACTGACATCTCTTCCACTGTAGTGATATCTGTACACTCATCTGCCATTATGCTGTAATGAGAGGCTTGTTGAAGGCATTTCAGAATGGACTCTTCAACCCATGTTCCTAAAGCTTGGACAAATTCAACTACGGCTACGTGAGATGTGTACATTGCATTCCTCCCTGTCTTCTCCATGAAGTACTTCAAATCTTCACCACCACAAGATACAACCAAGTCAACCAACTTGCTAAAATTGGTAGTATGAGCAATGTGTTGGCGGGAGAGGAAGTGAGTACAACGTATCAAAGATTTGATAGCAGCCCTATTCCTCATTCTCTCTTGTGTTCCCACTTTTTGAAGTTGTTGAACGATGGATCCTCCAAGTTGGGTAGCCAAAACCGCTTGACTTGCTATGATATGACCATCACTCTTAGCATGAGCTTTCATCCGGACAGCAGCATTTTTCCAGTTAGTGAATGACTTTGTTGTCCAAACGCCACCTGCTTGTTGAACTGACCTCCCAGAAACTTTGCAGATTTTGCAAAATGCACCTTCAACATCTGCATCATATTGTAGCCAAGGATAATCTTCTTCCCAAGTTTTGCGGTATTTTCTAGTACTTGAGTATGGCTACGTTTCTTGGGTAGTGTTGGTGAACTAGTAGAAGGTGTCTTGCTTGGAATAACCTCTATTTCCTCTTCAGACTCAGCTTCACTACTACCTATGTTACTAGTACTAGCAGCTGCTTTACTAGAGCTCCCACAAAAAGATCGAATATCCATTATAAACTTAATGCTCAATGCATGATTGAGAGCCTCATTATATAGAGCTATTAGGAGTGTGCTATTTTTAGATATAAAGTCTTTAGATCTAAAAATAGCACACTCCTTTAATTAACTGCTACTGGCAGCAATTGTGGATTGCAATTTAAAGTGCTGACAGATGACCACAATTGCTGTCAGTAGCACTTTATCAATAGAGTATTGCTGTAGAGGCACTTGAGATTAGTTAGTCAGCACTTCCTGTGATGTAGGTGCTAAATGTGATATTCTAAAAATAACTTTTTGTGACCAGTATTCATTTATGGTTTTAAAAGTGACTGAAAATGCACCAGAGGTGACATCGTACAATACAATGATAACAAATTTCTGATCATTGTATTCAGGGCGTGCTTACGCACAGGTGCCAGGGCTTCGCCCCACCACTTCTTTATATTAATTACATTTGCCACACCTGAGAACAATTCCTAAATGAAGGCCTGCAAGGAGGCACCTGCCTACTGGTGATAGAGAACATGACCACACCACTCCAGGAAGAAAGCTCTGATACCTATCTATCCTCAGGATCAGAAGAGGAAAATTCTGAGAGCCCAATTCAATATCATCAGAGGAGGAGGTACAGTATGACCGTATCGATACCTCTTTGTCTTTACTGTGAGTCAAGTCACTCCCCTGGACTGTATCCCCACTTTTTGGACTGTAGCCAAACTGTTGGAAATATTTCATTATATACAACTTCAACCTTATCCATACTCCACCAGTTGTACCTTCAAGACTTCTAGTGTTGCACCACAAGAGGGACTTCTATCTATTGAAGTATCAGTGCCATTTATTCTCTCCGTAGGTTATCCCTTTCATTTAATGTCTACTCAAGATATCATGCAATTAACCAGATCTGTACCGTTGAATGTTTCTGCATCACTTTGTTTGGATAGAACATTTACAATCCTTTCTCTTTCAGAAGTGGTCCAGATACAAGAGAATTCTTCAAATTGCTGAATAAAACAGGTGTAGCAGCTTTGTCCAGCTTGTTAAAGTTAGCCTCTCTAATAATATTATGTCTCTTCCTAGCAAAGCATATGACAATTGTCACCGGCTGAAACATGCTATCCAATGGTGTAATCAGCAATGTCATCAAAACGGAGACTAACTTTTGCAATTTGCCTCTCTCTCTAAGGTTGCAATCCTACAACAGCACTTAACACTCACACTCTTTTGTACCTCATGGAGGACAGCTGCCATTCAGTCCAGGTTCTGATAGATCGGTACATGCACATATCCTGCTAGATATGCCCACTATATCATCAAACCTTGCAGCCTGAGGAACTGCATCTTGGGAGTCAGGATAAGGGAGCACTGTAGTGCAAAAATATCTATGCAGGTAGTGTACAAAGCAAGGAACTTGTCTTCCCTCTATGATACTATTCTGATGCTATCTGGGCATTCATCCCAACAATAGAAACCAGGTGGTTCCATTCTGGATGGAACATGTGTAGGGTGCTGTGGATAATGTCATTCATTGCTGAGCCTGCGAATCGAATTGAACATATTCTTGAAACCCAGTTTCAAAATCATGTTATCTGGATCAAGATTATGTCAAGTTAGTAAATAAATAAGTAAGTAAATAAGTAAGTAAGCAAGTATGTACAGTAAGTAGGTATGTAGGTAAGTAAGTAAAATTAAGTAAGTAATTAACATGTAAATAAGTAAGTAAATAAGTAAGAAGTATGTAAGTAAGTTAATTAGCAAGCAAGCAAGCAAGCAAGCAAGCAAGCAAGCAACAAACAAAATTAAACATAAATGGATTTGAGTGAGGCAGGGGGACGGGAGGATTCCTCAGGGTCACAGCGCCAGATGTGCCGTTTGTTGTGCTTATATCTGCATAACTAGTGCTGAGGCTCTTCGTGTCCATGGTCATGTGGTTAGTAGATGTCTACGTTCTTGTGCGAGTACAAGAGTTGTAGATCCCGGTAATGGCAGTTCACCACGTGATGTGACTGAAGCAGAGTTTCCATCGTTCAGAAGAGATCAGAATCCTCAAGAGAAATCCCACGGCAAGAAGAGAGCTTGCAGCCAGTTAGTTGATGCAGCTGATCCAGACTGTGGTCAGATCTAACGACATACATGTAGGCTCTTGGTCCAAGCTCCTCCACTTTGCTGCAAGATGCCTATGGGTTCCAAAGAGAGGGGGTGACCACAAGAGCCTGGAAAGTGTTGTGAACTTAGGATGGATATTCCACCACCACTTTCAACCTGTAGTGCCTGGGCAGTGCAGGGTACATGTAGGTCACCTAAGGATCCCATGGAATCATTAACTTCTAGAATCTAAGTTATAAGGGGAGGGTAATTTTAGGGTGGCTAAATGGTTGGCTAACTTGTAGGTGACTGTCTGGCTGAGAAATACTGTATGAAGCAATACTTCTGCCACTCCAGCAGAAGCATCCCACCAAGCACTCGGAGTCTGTGATGCCTCCCTTACCAGATATACCTGCAGGGTTTCATACAGGATTTTTCTGTAGGGGGGGGGGGGGGGGGAAACCACACCTAGACTGGGACATGCGCAGTCTGATGATGAACCTATGACTCTAGCTACTCCCCAATCTAGTGAATCTAGCAAAGCTAAGGAAAATTTTTTCTAGAAATCAAGGCTCACTTAATGGGCGTCTAAATACCCTTGGATATATTATTGTGATGACGTAGAGAAAGGTATGTTTTGCCGAATTTGTCAAAACTATGGAAAACCACCAGCAAATGACTGTGGAGCTTGGACATCACGAGGAGTACTGGACTGGAACCACGCCACTGAGTTACTCAAGCTACACAATTATTCCAAATGGTACAAGGATGCAGCTACATGACTGCAAGGATGGCAGAACAGGCAAGTGTTGTTGATCTCCAATGTTCTGTGCACAGCTGTAAGGAGAGCCATTGAAAAGCGAGCAAATAACAGGGCAATACTTTTAAATTGCTGCACTCGGTCTACTTCTTGCTCAAACACAGAATTTCACATACTACCACTTTTTAGGATCTCCCATCTCTTCAAGTTGCTAATGGTGATGAACTTCTTCAGCAGCACATTAATGGGGCTCCTGCAAATGCACGGTGCACCTCTAAATTTTCTGTGACATCCCTCATAGAAGCAATTGTCACCTGAATCGATGGAAAGCTTTTGGTTAGCTTATTAATTAAAGGAGAGCCTGTACTTTTCAATTCTTGCTGATGAGTGTGAGGATATTAGCACACAAGAAGAACTTTCTGTGTGTTGTCGATGGATTGTAAATGGCCAGCCAGAGGAACATTTCCTAACAATCCTACACATTCTCGTTTGTGATGCTGCAATCATCACAGAGTCACTGGAATCCTTTATTGAATCAAGACATATTGATTACCACAAATTGGTTGGCCAAGGATATGATGGTGCAGCGGTGTTTGGGAAGTAAAACTGGAGTGCATGGAAGGATGCAGACTCACTCTGCACATGCCATGTACATCCATTGCTCTTGCCACAAGCTACAGCTAGCAAGTGGACAAGCAGCTGAGAGTGTTCTTGAGATCAAGAAGACTTTTGGCTTGATGGGAAATTTATGGAAACTCTTCTACTCTCCCCCCAAAACTCAAGCATTAAAAGAAGTACAGGCTGCTCTCATATTGCCTGAATTAAAGATCATGAAGCCTAGCAACACGCGTTGGCTTTCGATGAGAGCAATTGGAAAGGACCTTCCTGTTCTTATAACCACCTGCAACAACTTTACAAGACAACAGGTAATGCAGAAGCATTCGGCTTGAGTACACTTCTTGCTACCTTCACTGCAATAGCCAGTATTGGCTTTCTTTCAGAGGTTGTTGACATCTTGGCAAGAATGAATGCTTCAAAGTGGCTGATTTTAGTCAGTTACAGTTTTTATTGACATGAATTGAAGTCACTGAAGAATGAAAAAGCAGAATGGTGTTCTTCCACTAAATTAACTTGTACAAAGTTAGAGACTGAGTATGGCATAGATATTAAAAGACATATTTCTGGATCAGCCCATTCAAGATTCATGTCCATCACCAATACGAAGGAGTATATACCTTGATCACATGGCCATCCAATACATTGATGTTTTGATTGACAACATCAAGGGGCGATTTTCTGATAGAGCAGTTCAACTACTAGTTGCCACATCCATCTTCAATCCTGCCTTGCTACCCACAGAAGAGTCCTTATTTTCCGCGATTCAGAATTTGGCTGGGTTCTATGGTCTCAGTAAAGTACAATGGTATAACTTATACATAACCTCCGCTACTAGATCCAGAAGAACTTATGTCTGAATGTAAATTTTTTCAGGAGGGCACTTTGCAAAGAAAAGGAGGTGATAATGCAATCAAAGAAGCTAGCAAAACCTCCTAGCATGCAAGATGTAATTCAGTCAATGGAAGCTACTGAAGAATATGAAGGCATATTTCCACAAACCTTTGCCCTCCTTCATATCATTTTGGTCTTGCCCATCGGAACTGTAACAGTGGAGCGATTTTTCAGTGACATGAAAATGATCAAGACCAGGCTTAGAAATCACCTATCTGATTGTAACCTGTCCAGGTTAATGAAGATTGCCATAGAGGGTCCAGAACTGATGAATGTGAAATTTGAAGAAATTCTCGACGTTTTTAAAGAAACTAATAGAAGAATTGATCTTTAATTAGCTGCACTGAGTATATACTGCTATAATACATTGCATTTAATTATAAATTTGATCTAAGCGGGGGGGGGGGACTTGGGTTAGGGGATATCTCCTCCGCCCTGTATGAAACCATGACCTGTGAAGTGTGTGAGGGTGTCTGGGGAAGAAGTGGCTCAGGCAATCCTGTCCTTTCCAGGTGGTTCTGCTGGTGGTCCTGATGGTTTGCACCCCCAGCACCTGAAGGGTATGATTGGTGCATTTTCAGGGGAGGGAAGTGAGCAGTTTCTTAGTGTCCTGTTGGATTTTGTGAACATGATCCTGAAGGCAGGACACCTGCCGTGGTGCGTCCTTTTTTCTTTGGGGCTACTAGTTGCACTAGAGAAGAAAGGCGTATTGCTGTAGATACATTGCATCATCGCTTGCCAAGTGTGCTGGGAGATTTGTGAGAGAGAGTTGGCGAAACTGCTTGCTCCTAGGCAGCTGGTTTATGGGATAGCAGGTGCAGAGGCAGTTGCACATGATGCTAGAATTCATGTTCAGAGTTTGATGGATGATATGGCCATGGTCAGGTTAGATTTCAAGAATGCATTTAATTCTGCCCCGAGAGATACATGTACATAAGATGCTTGAGATTGTTGGTGAGCTAGTTCCGGTTCTCTTCCGATTTGTTCACTCAGCATATTCAGAGCCATCCAATATGTTCTGCAGAAATACCACAATCAGATCAGAAGAAGGAATACAGCAGGGAGATCGACTGGGTCTGCTATTGTTCTGTTTATCCATCCACCACTTATGCCATCTGGAGCCTGAAATCAGAACTTTGTGTTTTCTACCTGGATGATGGCACCATTGGGGGTTCCTCTGAGGATGTGCTGGATGATATAGCATCTGTTGAGGAGTTGGCAAGTGAGCTAGGCTTGCAGTTGAATATTGCAAAATCAGAGCTGGTATGTCGTAGCCCTTTCACTAGAGACAAAATGCTATCTTCTGCTGCCGGGCTACAGTGCACTGATGTATGTGATGCCACCTCGCTTGGTTCCCTTTGGGAAAGGAGGAGGCAGTTAACAGTGCAATCTTGGAGAAGGTGAACCTTGGGCGGGAAAGGTTGCACAATTCGTTCTCCATTCCCAAGTTGCTTTACCTACTTCGTATATACTGTATCATGTTTTCTGTCAAGCAGGCTACAGGATTTTGACGACACCCTAAGGGAGTAGTCAGGCGGATATGTGCACTGAAATACAAGAATTGTTCCCTTTTGGGTTACAAGTGTAAAACTTGGTATAAGTAAAGATTATGGTATTAGAAACAGTTTTGGAAGTGGAGCCACCTGCAAAAATGTTTTGATATGCAGCATTTTTAGAAAGTACTTTCAACCTCATATTAACGGTTTACGCGAGGATTATAAAAATATCGCGCTCTATATACTTTCTATGCGCGAAATTAAAAGCGCGAATATAATTTCGTCAAATTTGTAGCTTAACTACATGCAGTAGCAGCTGCTTGAGAAAATGTCAAAGAGCTACCAGTTTGTGGATCCACAGCAGCCTGGTCCATCAAGGGAGACACCTATAAAGACTAATTGGAACAGGTGTGTACTTTGTCAAGAAGAAACCTCTGAGGCCTTGCAATGCCGGCCAAATCCAAACGCCATGATGTTGGTGCTGGACAGGCGTACTCGACCCTTTCTACAAGTATACTCCACTTTAGTGAGCTAAACCAGTTGCCCATGCCAATAGATCTGACTCGTCTGGATGAAGGAAATGGTATGGAAGCTACACATGGTCAAGTGGCATAAATCATGTCACACGAAGTTCAACATCACGAAACTAAGAGGAGCAGAGAAAAAACACATGGCCCCTGAAGATAGTGACTCCGACTATTCAGTACCCAGGAAGAAGATTCGTATAAGTCGCTCTAATGAGTCCGTAACAAGGGACTCTTGTTTTTTTTGTGAAGGCACATCTGAGCCACTTCGTGTAGCAGCAACTTTTAAGCTGGACAATCGTGTTCGACAGTCTGCCTTAGCTTTGCAAGATGGGAAACTTCTTGCCAAACTCAGTGCTGGAGACTTGATGGCGCAAGAAGCCAAATACCATCCATTTTGCTTGGCATCCCTCTACAAGAAAGCTAAATCACAAGATGATCACAAGCAGGATGATGATGACAAGATTAACCATGGCATTGCTCTAGCAGAGTTACTTGCACATATTGAAGAAGCAAGAATGGATGAAAGTGTGGCTCCAGTTCTCAAACTTACAGATCTTGTGAAACTCTATGCTGCTCGACTACAGCAGCTCGGAGTAAAGCAGCCAAATCGCCTTAATAGTACAAAGCTTAAAGATTGTATTCTTTCCCATTTACCAGACCTCAGTGCTCATAGAGAGGGTCGTAATGCGCTTCATGCTTTCACCAGTGATGTGGGATCACCTCTGCATAAGGCATGTGATGCAGATTATGATGATGAAGCTATTTGTCTGGCGAGAGCGGCCAATATTGTACGGAGAGAAATGCTCAAATTGCAATCAACATTTACTGGCACATTTGACAAGGACTGTCAAGTGAAGTCGGTACCCCACTCACTGTTAGCACTAGTGTCCATGATCGATAATGGCCCTAGCATCAAGTCTCAAGGGGTTGATGGTTTGTCTCAAGCAACCCTCAGTGTAGCCCAGCTGCTACAGTACAACAGTTTTGTTAGACACCGGTCTGAAATTGCTGGTGTTCATCACAACAAAGCTAGAGAAACCCCACTGCCCATATACATTGGTCTCACCATTCATGCACGGACACGGAAGCGTGATGTGATAGACACTATGTTTGATCTTGGGCTATCCATCTCTTATGATCGGGTGTTAGAGATATCCACAGCAATGGGTAACCATGTATGTGAACAATACCATCGTGATGCTGCAGTGTGTCCACCAAATTTGCATCAGTTTTTATTCACAACAGCAGCAGTCGATAATATTGACCATAACCCCAGTTCTACCACTGCCACCGGTTCGTTTCATGGAACTGGAATATCACTTTTCCAGCATCCAAATGAGCATAGCAGTGGACTTGATCGCAGAGAACATCGTATCTTAGTGAAAAAGACATTCAGCACCAAGAGAGTGTCAGAGCTTCCACAGTCATACACCAATGTGTGCCCGTTACAGCTTCCAAGGAAAGACCCTAAAGTTGATGGTCCAGTCAACAGTGATGGCCAAGCTACTAACCAGGCATTACATGAGGAGATTAGGTTAGTATGCATGAGCACCCTCTAATTATCAAACATTGATGTGATGTTAAATGTCTTGGTGCAGGTGGTTAGAGGCAGTAGAGCAGAAATATAGATCTAGAAGATGTCCACCTGGATAGCAATATATCTTGGGCAGCTTACCATGCAAATCTGCAGCCAGCACAGAATTGCCCTCCTACCATTACTGCTATGTTGCCTTTGTTTCCTGACGATTCCAAGAGGGTTGCAATGATACGTCACTCTATGGATATGATCAAGAAAGCTGTGCAGGAGCTCAACCCTAGTCAAGTCCCAGTCATCACTGTGGCAGCCACTTTATGCCATAGCGAAGTTAATACAGTGGAACTGGCCAGACACTTATGGAGAAAATCATTTCATCACAATCCTGGGAGGATTGCACATTGAAATGGCTGCACTCAACGTGATTGGAGACTGGCTGGAAGACAGTGGCTGGCCTTGTTCAGGCAAAGGTGGCATCTACAGGGACTGCAGAGTCTTTTTTGAAGGCATCACATGTTACACGAACAAGACATGCGCATCAAGTGACAGCCAGTAGCTTGTATATCTTACTAAAGAAGTCCTATGCTTGCTACATGAAGTCGCTGGAGCCTGGAGATCAACAAGAAGTGTTCGAAGAATGGTGTGCTAGATGCAAACAAGAAGCACCTCAGTTCTATTTCTGGTACACAACTCTACAGCTTGAGCTACTTGTCTTGACATTCATCAAGTCATTGCGAACAGGAAATTTCACTCTGTATGTGGATAGCCTAACAAAGCTTGCACCATGGTTTTTTATCTTGGACCATACAAACTACGCTAGATGGGTGCCATTTCACATGGCCAATCTGAGTACAGCCCATCCACAGGTAGCTGTTGAATTCAACAATGGCAACTTCACTGTTCACAAAACGAGAAGGGTTTTCTCAGCTATGGCCATCGACCAGGCACATGAGCAGAACAACTGTGCCATCAAGAGTGACGGTGGGCTGTTGGGCTCACTCAATCTCCTGAAGCTCTTAGACGATGGATGGTGGATGGACCTGAGATGGTAAGGATGACATCAGAATTTGAAGCATCTGTTCTCAAGAAGACTACAATAGATCAACGACACCACGAGAAGACCAGAAGTTCCCAGGTACTGTTTGCTCAACAAGTTCAAAGTATGGTAGAAGTGGTTGAAGAAATGGGTAATCCATTTCTGGAAGAAACCAAAGACCTATTGAAACTGGATACAAGGGACATTATTGACCCAGCTGTGGTGTCATCGGTATGTAGTGCTGAGGAGAAAGGCATTAATTAAACAGTATCAGACGTTTGTAGCTGAGAGATTGCAGGAACAGTTAAGACCGATTTCAGAGCCTATCAAGAAAAACAAATTGTTGCTGTTCTGTCGACCCCCTCCTCCAAAAAAAATCCAGTGCAAGTTTGCAAGTATCTTCCTTGAAGAGTGATGTTTCTCTTTTTTCAAGATTGTACATCGCTTGTCAGTCACGCGATGGCAATCTGAACGAGTTTTTCTGTCATGAGAACCAAGCATGTCCTCCTTCACTGTCCCAGTATGGAAAGCTAAGGTTGGGAAACAAAGCTGACCTTTTGCACTGTCTGGAGAACTGCATAAAGATGAATGATAATCTACCATCGTTACCACATCCAGATGTTATTATTCTAGATGGGGCTGCTGTAGTTAATTTTCTGAAACCCCATGTTGCAAAGACCTTCGATGACTATGCATGAAATGTATTCTTGCCCTATGTCTTCAGTCAGTTGAAACGAGCAAATCGAGTAGACATAGTCTGGGATCAGTACTTCGACAACAGCCTGAAGTCCCAAACCAGAAGTAAGCGGGGCAAGGGAATAAGGAGGAGAGTTGATGCATCTTCTAGTCTACCAGGTAACTGGCAGGAGTTTCTGCAGATAGATGCCAATAAAATTGAGTTGTTTGCCTTCTTGGTGAAGTATATATCACGGATGGTCATTACCAAGCAGATAGTTACTACAAGTGGTTCTGAAGTTTTGTGTATCCCTACACGGGACACCAGTACTTTGGCCCCTTGTGACCATGAGGAGGCTGATACGCGGATTATTGTGCACCTGGCAGATGCAGTTAGTAAGGGCTACAAGAAGATCCTTGTACGCACAGTTGATACGGATGTGGTTGTCCTGGCTGTGGCAGCAGCAGCAAAAGTTGATATTGAGGAGTTGTGGATAGCAATTGGTACAGCTAAGAGTTTCCGTCACATACCTGTGCATGAGATTGCTAGGTCACTAGGCCCAAGCAAGTCCATTGCTCTGCCAATGTTTCACGCCTACACTGGGTGTGATATGGTTTCGTCATTTGGCACAAAGGGTAAGAAGACAGCTTGGACCACCTGGATAAACTATGAAGACATAACCCCAACTTTTGTTGCTCTGTCTGCCGGACCAGCACATATAAAAGATGAGGATGTAGCAGTGCTTGAGCGGTTCACTATCCTGCTTTATAATCACACTAGCAACATTGTCAAAATTGATGAAGCTCACCAAGAATTGTTCACCAAGAAAGGACGGGCAATGGATGCTCTTCCTCCAACAAAAGCTGCTCTTGTGCAGCACATTAAAAGAGCAGTTTACCAAGGTGGACACTGCTGGGGCAAGACTTTACAAATTTGCCTGGACATGCCAACTCCTGGAAACTGGGGATGGGTTGATCCAAGCAACTGGAAACCACTGTGGACCATGTTACCTGAGGCCAGTGTCTCATCCAGAGAATTACTTTGCTGCGGGTGCAAGAAAGGTTGCACTGCAGGACGATGTAAGTGTAAAAAGGCAGCATTGAAATGCACTGCTCTGTGCCAATGTGGTGGAGAATGTGATACTTGAACCAATATCTCTGCTTGAACAAATTAATATAGGTCAACTTTTTCTCTTGGCATCAATTGTTTATGGTTCTACCATAAAATATCTACCTGTTGCAGCTCTATTTCATGTATTAAAGTAAGAAATACCTTGTAATGAGTTTAAACCTCTTTAGTTACAAATCGACAAAATATATATTCGCGTTTTTAATTTAGCGCATTGAAACTATATGGAGCGCGAAAATTACAATTATCACGCAAGCCGTTACCTGAAAGTACTATTTAAAAATGATGCAAAATCTTCAGATAATAATATTTTTGCAGGTGGCTCCACTTCTAAAACTGTTTCTAATGCCTTAATCTTTAGTCATACCAAGTTTCACATTTAACCCAAAAGGGAACGATTGTTTCACATATCCGCCTGACTAGAGATAGTTAGTTCCATTACCAACAACCATTTTGATGTTTTAGACTCAGATTGGAACCAAGCAAGCCTCCCTATCAAGTTTGGGAGGTTTGGGAATCAGGAGTGCAGCTCAGGTAGCCCCTTCTGCTTATTTGGCCTCTGCCAATGTTTCATCTTCTACTCTGGTGCATCATATTCTACCACATTGATTTCAAGTCTTCCCCCCAACTCTGTATGATGCTCTGCCATTTGGGAGCAGGGCCATGATTTCCCACCCCCAGACCCATCCGCCCTGGCAACCTGTCAGCAGAAGACACGGGACGCATGCAAAATACGTGCTATGGCAGAGGCTTTGTTGGATGGTGCCAGGGATGAGGTGTCTCGTGCAAGACCTCTGGCTATGTCATGTCCTGAAGCAGGTGCGTGGTTAAGTACTCTCCCAATTCCATAGCTGTGTGTTTGCATGGACGATGTTTCGGCGCGGTCTTCGTTTGGGAACACCTCTTTCTCAGCCACACCCATGCCATCATTGTGGTGCAGATGTTGATTGCTGGGCCAGACATGGTCTAAGCTGCCGCTTCAGTGATGGTCGTCATCCTAGACATGCATCAATCAATGACATAATTCATAGGTCACTATCATCTGCTGGGATCCCTTCTAGACTGGAACCTCATGATCTCTTCCACTCAGATGGAAAAAGACCGGATGGCGTGAGTATGGTGCCTTGGATAATGGGCAAGGTATTGGTGTGGGATGCTACTGGTCCTGATAATTTGCACCATCATAGATTGCCAAAGCTACCAGCGGAGAGGGATTGGTAGCTAAGCATGCAGAGGAATTAAAGAAGACCAAATATGCACACCTTCAGAGCAGCCATTTCTTTGTGCCCTTTGCGGTGGAGACGTCTGGTGTCTTGGGGCCTGAGGTACGATCCTTTGTCAAGGAATTGGGGAGGAAGTTATATGCACCTACCAGACATCTCAACCCCAGTAGGTATCTCCTTCAATGTCTGTCTGTGGTGATACAGAGGGGAATGCTACAGCAGTTTTGGGCACCCTGGGTCCATCTCGCCTCCTTGACTTTGTCGTTCTTGTCATGGAATTGTCCTTTTGTGTGTGTGTGTAATTTGATTCTTTATAATTAACATGTGCTAATTAAGGTGTTAATTAGCTCTGCATATTTGTTAATTTGTGGTTGTTTATTAGTTATTATTAAATGTAAATATTACTGTTTTATATGATAACAACAAGAATAATAAAAAAGTAAATAAGTAAATAAATAAGTAAGTAATTTAGTAAGTAAATAAGTAAGTCAATAAGTAAGTCAATAATTAAGTCAATAAGTAAGTACTGTATATAAGTAAGTAAATAAGTAAGTAATTTAGTTAGTTAGTAAGTAAATAAGTATATGTAAATAAGTATAAGGATATAAGTAAGTAAATATAAGTAGTAATTAAATAAGTAGGTAAATAAATAATACACGGATATTTGAATTATTTTTCTTTTGACTATAGCATTGACAGATTATTAATATCATTGTGAGTCGAAAAAAACCACTCGAGTGCTGGCATGCAATCATAACAACAGCACATGTCACTTTATTAGGACAAAAGGAAGGAAATAAAATGCAGCAAGAAGGAACAAAAAACAACAACAAGTAAAAGATAGAGGATGATAAGGAAAATAACGATGAGTTCGCAGGTTTTACCCAGGGCTTGGGGGTTGGGTTAAATACCTTTTACCCGGGTTTTACAACCCAGGATAAAATAATAGAATAAACTGTGAAGATATTATAAAAAATTAATGTAACTCTGTAATCAGGAAGTAAGACATTCAATAAATGGTAACTGTAAAGAAATAGACAAAAACAGGAGCTGTGTTTCACTCAGCATTTATTTACCAAGTGACAAGGTTGTCTGCTAGACTCAGCTAGAGTATATATTTTTTATTTAATGATTTATTTATAATGTGGTTAAAGTCATATGCAAGTTAAACAGATTTAATAGTCAATCTCCTTAGGTCCTCGCAGGAGCCTGTGGCAGAAGATGAATTTCTGATTTTTGTAATTGTAGTACACTTACTAAACTGTAAGCAGTGAATGATGACCTGTGGTATTTGCTTGCCTTTTAAATAGCACCACCACCCAGACACTTGTGGCTCTGGGAAAGGGTTGTGACAGGGCGTGTTTTATATCATCTGGGTAAAACCCGGGTAAAAACCTCGGGTAAAATAGGGGTAAAACCTGGGCAAAATCCTAAAACACAGGTGTTACCCACTGGGTTGGGTTTAATAGGTTTTACCCTGGTAAAATGCAAACACTGAGGCTCCTGCATGGGTAGCTGGTCTTCTTCACAGACGTGTGCAACAGCTCCTCCAGAGAGTACAAGCTCCAACCTCAACGGACACCAAATGCCTATTCCCCCCAGCCTGAGGAGGAACCAATTTCCACAGAATGAGAAATCCAGACAGCCATCTCAAAGTTATGCCCACATTCCTCTCCCATCCCAATAGGACAGATCCCACACCTGGCACTCAATCACGGTCCCTCTCTGGCTCATCAACCATTCCATCACGATGGAAACAATGTGTAAATTTGTCTATTTTAATCACCAAAACTTCAGAAAACCGAGAAAGCTCAAGCCCTTTCTAACTTCCGCCCTGTTGTAGCTCTGACCTCATATGTTAGAAAACTCTTCACTAGCATCCTGGATAATCCATGGCTGACCTTGATGACTACATCACTAACAAACATTATACAGAAGAAGTTTCTTGACTACATGTATCTTGTCCACACGTGATGTGATGGAGGACAACCAAGGAGTGAGTAGAAGAGTATCAGTGACCACATGCATGGCCAGTCACTAGAGAAGATGCAACCAAGAGAAGTGAGGATGCAGTGAGCCTCCCGCGGCAAGGCCAACTCATGAGAGAGACAGACGATGAAGCAGCCGATATCTGCTCTAGCATAGAAAATAGAGTGAAGTGAAGTTTTCCCTCAATGCTGCGGTAGACACTCTTCCACACAACTGCAACATTGTCATCTAGCGATGAGGTTGGTTGCAGAGTGAGTGTAGATTCATTATTCCTGATGAAGGCTAGAGCACTTAGTCGAAACATCGTGTCAATACATTACTTGAAGCTGATTATTGAGAAGGTGATTTTAATTAGACACACTCTTGTGGACACACTCTTGTTTCTTTTCTTTTTCTAACATGTCCACCCAATAAAGTTTCTTGAACATTAATAAAAAAAAACATTTTTGTTCTTATTTCAAATTGTTTATTTGTTTGTTTGTTTTGTGGCCTCTGCATATTATAGTTGAGCAATGGAGTACTACACAAGGTCAGAGTTCACAAAGTCCAATACTTTCTCACTGCTGTTGTACATTAAACAATATATAAAATGGTGAACTGAATTAGTGTACCATGCTTCAAACATTATGACCGTGTTATTATGCCGAATTAGTAATTATAAGGTTAATAGCATTTATTATAACTAGACAAACTTCTGGGAGGAAGAGGTCCCACAAATAATATACTCATACCATAACTCACACTTAATGTGTTCTCCATAGCAACTTCTTGCTTCGCCATCTTTTTAGCCGATTTGAGCAATATCTGCAAACACAAAAAGACACTGAGGATACAGTCACCTACAACGTCCATATGAACCACAAATACAGTATGTGATGATAAAGTCATCACCTACATGTCTGTATATCTCTGGCCCTTAGTTTGTGGGGTCAGATACAATTATGCAAAGGAGCATAGGCAGGTTCAAAGTAACCTTATATGGGATAAAACTATGCGATTGCTGGACAAAATATCATTGTTCAGGGATAAGCATGGAGACGAAACCACCATAATCTGATTGGTCGAGAGCACTTCCTGCTACTTTATACCAGTAATTACATTGCTGCGCTGTGACAAATTTCTTGAACTTATGAAAAGACACGTTACCTTCACAAACACCTGGCATATAGGACAAATAGGCTAATGATCAGAAGAACTTGTTACGAGTAAGATGTGAAAAGTATACATAGCAGGTGATTAACTCTTGTACCCAAGTTTAGACAGGAAGTCTTCAATCCCATTCTACCCTGTTTATTCATTGTGTAAGAACCCTATATTTGTAAGAACTATATTTGTAAAGAACCCTATATTTTATTAAATTAAGGTATGTTCTGAATAGCCTTATCAACACAGATTATAGTCTGCCTATGCCAAGCAATAAACAATCACATTATAGACTTTCTTTCTTGCACTCCAGCATGCAATGGGGAGGGGAGGGGAAAAGAATCATTTGGGGTAAAACTTGGGGCAAAACTGAACAAGACACCGACTCCCAACCACTGCTGAATTAGTATCTAGGCACCTCTCTCGTTCCAGATTGATGGCAAATATGTCGGGCTACTCTGCCACATTCCAATATTTCCTGCTGCATTATTTGAGCTAAGCGGTCTTTGGTAACCACGCTAGGCTTCTCACGACTAGGTTTAGTAACAGGTTGACTTAGCGTCGACATATTCAGCTCAAAAACAATTCAAACCTCCACTTTCTATGGGTAAGGGATCGCGAGGGTTGGCCTTACTGTAGGACGGGAGGCCAACATTAATGGCGTTACCGTACCAGAGAGAAACCTGGAATTGGTGTGGGTGGTATTTGAGAGAGACGGGTCTGGGTATTTCAGAGAGACGGATCTAGACGCGGCATCAGCAGATCGTGTCTGTTTCGTGCAAATCCCATGCTTTTCAGTTACACACTTGCGTAGCTCCCGCCCACGCTAAATCTTAAATTATGTTTTGAGATTTGAAAAGTTTAATTAAGAAATTCAGAATAATGGTGTTTCTTTTGATATTCACAAATGTGACCTCCCACCAAAAAAAGGTCGCATAGGCATTAATGATCAAATTTCACTTTTCATGCTTTCTAACTATATATATACCTCATAGCATGTTCTTTCGAAATTTTATGTCGTTTTGGAGCGGTCGTTTTGGAGCGGACATAGATGTTTCTCCTTGATCACTTTGTAGACGACTTCCCAAAATTGCCATAAGTCCTTGTTTTCACTTGTGGGCTGTTCCCCCTGTAGTGCTCAACCAAATTACACCATCTTTTATCACTCATGGAATGGAAGAATAGGAAGGCTTTAAGAAAAATAGGCTTCCTATGGAAGAAAAAAGTACTTGAATAGCTTGTCTTCCTACTCTCTGAATCTAAAGTATGAGAAACATAATGCGAGTGAATCTGTCCAAGACCTAAGAGATCTAGCTAATTTTTGGGCAATTCTAAGCAACTGCTTCTGAATGTTACAATGTCTTGCACAGGAACAGACTTATAGCAAGGTGTACTGCCTTCACCAAGTTGACGAGTACATTTGAGAGCAACAATACCTGCCCTTTCATTCTCATCATGAACACTAGTATCAAATTCAAGGCTGGAAGACAAAAAAGTATGGATATTGGGACTGCTCATCATCATCCATAGTCCCTGAATCAATATCTTCAGTTGCTTGGACTTCATACTCCTTCTCTGTTAACAAAAAGTCTTCTTCCAGTGTCAAAGTTGAAGATAATTATTATTATTATTTTTTTATTATTATTATGGCTTTACAGAACAATGAATTTGGTGTGGTGTAGTGTGATGCATGACAGATCAATGCTAATATTGTTCTGGAGGTCTGCTAGCACTTGGCTAGCAGCCAAGTAGCTAAATGAATAGAGAAATAAGATAAACATGGATTTTAGAGGAGAGTTGAGAAATTAGGGGGAGATGGAATACTAGAACATTTGTAACAGGGGCATAGGAAGTGATATATAGGTACAAGGGTGATGTGAATCGAAATTGGTGATGAAGTGGGACCAAAAGAATTGTACCGTGTTCAAAGATATACTTTGTTTGAGGTCTATTGAAGGTAAGGCATTCCACAGACGAGGAAGACACCGGAAATAAAAGTTGCTCGTGGACTTTGTTTTTGATATACAATGTTTGAGTTTGAGTGTTTTTGCAGCTCTTGTTGGTCCTTCAATGAGTGTTATATAATCTTTGATGTTGAAGCTATCAGTGGCTGACTCAGATGAGAAACTTTTGATAAAGAAGGTTATATCATTAATTTCTAAAATCATCATGAGTGGAAGAAGGTAGAGAGCTTGCAAGCGCGACTTGTAGTCTGAAATGTAGTCAGAAAGTATGAACTTTGTTGCATGCCTTTGAATTCTTTCCAGCATCAAAATATCTTGTACAGTATTTGGTGTGGACGCCACACTTGTGAACAGTACATAAGTTGGGAGCGCACAAGAGATATGTACAAGAGTTTCCTCGCTTGTATTGACCCAGAGCTGATGTTGCGACGTAATAGACCTATAGTTCTATAGGTCTTCGAGCAGATGGTAACATAATGTTGTTTCCATGTTAGAGTGGATGTCATAATTACTCCCAGATCACGATGTGAATCATTTCTCTGGATGACTTCACCATTAATGGAAGGAATGGATGTCATGGTGTCTCTTTTGTTACAGAAGCTAAGAAGCACAGATTTATCATCATTGAAGGGGAGATTCCAATGAGTGCTCCACAACTTGATGGCATCTATATCTTTTTGCAAGAGAACACCGTCTTCTGGGGATCCAATATGTTTTAAACATTTAGTGTCATCCGCGAAGAGCAGGATTTTGCTATGTTTGGTTAGAGTAGGGAGATCATTAATAAAGATCAGAAAGAGCAGAGGCCCAAGGATACTTCCCTGAGGTACTCCAGATAGCACAGGATAAGCTTCTGATATAGTGCCCGCGATTGAGACACACTGTTTCCTAGAGAACAAATATGCAGAGAACCACTTCCAGAGACTTCCAGTGATGTCAATTCTCCACAATTTCAATAAAAGTTCATTATGAGGCACACTGTCAAATGCTTTCTTAAAATCCAAACACAAGCAATCAGTTTGGATGTTTGATTCAAAGCCTTTGACAATAGGTTCCAGCATAGTCAATAGCTGCTGCAATGGCGAGTGTTTTGCTCGAAACACATATTGACACGATGAGATAGATTTTGCCACATAGTCATTTATCTTGTTGTAGACCAGGCATTCCATAACCTTAGATACGGATGACAGTAGAGAAATAGGCCTATAATTGTTAACTTTTGATCTATCACCAGATTTGAAAATTGGTATTATTGTGTGGGTCTTCCACTCCAATGGAAGTACATGCTCAGAGAGAGACAGAGCAAAAAGGTGGAGTAGTGGTCTATAAAGGGCAAGAGCACACTTAGATAGGATATTTGGACCAATACCATCTGCTCCCATGGCTTTGTTTGGGTTCAAGGAGACTAGAATTTCAAAGACTTCCAAGGCATGCAGTTTAATTTCACTGAGAGTGGTAGATGGTGTTTCCAATTCATTGAGTTGTGGAAGGAGATAAGAGCTCCTTGAAAAAACAGAGTGAAAATAGACATTGAATAAGGTGGCTATATCTTTATCAGATGTCGCAGTTGTGGAGTTCATGACCATGCAAGTGGGAATACCATTGGTTTTACTGGTTCTATGTAGGTATTTATAAATTCTTGAATCCTTGTTAAAAGCAAAATCATTGATTAACTCGGTCTCATATTCAGTCTTGGCAACTACTAAGTTGGCATGTAAGAGTTGTTCAGAAAGATGAATTCTATCAAGAAGAGACTTATTAGGTTTTCGCTTGTATCTTCTTCTCACTGTATGTAGGCAATTGATTTTGTGCTGTATATCTGGATTAAACCAAGGAGGACGTTGTCTGGACTTAAGTCTAACTTTGGGGATATAGAGTGGCAATGCATCCATAATGGCACCTTTGATGAAGCTCCAAACCTGTTCCACATCAGTGGATAGATAGCAGGGATGGAAGTCTAATTCCAATAGATGATTGCACAGACCTTCAAAGTTGGCTCTTTTGTAGTCTAGAATGTATTTAGGAATGTTTTTAGTTCCAGCCAAAATGGTAAGATTAATAGTGAAGGAGAGTACATGTATGTAATGATCAGAAGGAATTGGCTGAGGTTGCTGAGTAAAGATCGATAGGTTTTGTATAGAATCTTCCATATTTGTAAGAACAAGGTCCAGTATGTTTCCTTTTACGTGGGTTGGACCACTAACTAACTGGCAGAGATTGCTATCAAATATTAAATCACAAATTGCATTTGAGAATTTGGAATGACCATTTATTGTTGACCAATCCACATCAGGAACATTGAAGTCACCCACAATAATTGTGAAGATTGAAGGATTGACTATCGAAAGAAGGTACTGAATAAGATGTAGGTGATAGTCATCACTTGCATTGGGTGGGCAGTATATAGTACATAGAGTAAATGGCTTCCTGGAATTGACACTAATTGTTACAACTTCTAGTTCTTGCGGAGATGGGATGACATAACTAGGTATATGATCTTTAACAGCCACCATGACTCCACCCCCCCTAGAATTCCTGTCCTTACGATATATTGTGTACCCAGAAGGTATAATTTCATTATCATAAATCTGATTAGAAAGCCAAGTTTCAGTAAAACAAAGATAAGAGAAATCAGAAGAGTAAACAAAGGATTGCAATTGATTTAGTTTTTTAACTAGGCTGCGAGCATTGAAGAGACAAACTTGGTAGGTTGGAGATAGTCAATCAGACTCATTAGAGTCGATGCAAGGAGGAGAAGGGATAATTGTCGAGTGATCTGTGGGTCTCACGCTATGTAAAGGAACTTTATGACATTCAGAACTATAATTCATTATGCTAGCTCTATTACACTCAGGGGAGTTGGGAGGTAGAATTGAGGCCTGAGGATCATGCTGGTCATCTGACAAAGGGATTGAAGCGCTGGGCACAGGAATAAATTTGTTTGAGAAATCCAGGTTACCATGCAGTTTATCATGCAGATAGATGGAAGAATTTCTTACTCTGATATGTTTGCGTGCAATACCTGATTGAATTAAAGACCATCTTTCCTTCATCAGGGAAGTGATCCTTGTGCTTTCTTCCTTTGACATGTCAGCTTTGATGTATAATGGGTGAGAGAGAAGGTTCCGTTTGGAAATAGTGCTTGTAACATCAGAGGATCTCAACAACTTCACCAGGACTGGTCTTGGGCGTTGACTATCTGGAGAATATTTCCCTAGCCGAAAAACATCTTTTCACTGATTGACTATCAATAGACTGGTTGATGGTTGAGAGTACTTGAACTGAGGCTTTAAGATCGCTATCAGAACGTGACTGCCTTGAAGACCCTTTCTCACATTCATCTATTCCATAGATGACTAGATTGAACTTTTTCTCACTTACTAGGAGTCCAGAAGAACCACGAATGATTGGTTGTTGAATCCCCTGAATGTGTGACGGATAATCAGAGGACAGGCCAGATGGGCAATGTATCAGGTTCAGGATTCATTCGCTTATGCTGGGATGCAAAATATTTTTTGACCGCCGAGGCATAGTCTACTGAACTGGAGCTAGAGTTTGAAGCCATACTGGACTTGTCCACTTGCTTCTTGAGGATGGTTAGTTCCTCTTGCACTACTGATAGCTTGCTGGAAAAGTTGATGACCAGGTCTCTGAGAGAGTTTATTTCCAGTTCTTGTTTGTTAAGTCGGCACTGGGAGTTAAGTCGGCAGGTAGTCATATCAGCTAGCACTTCACAGTAGAAATTTGTTGCGGTAGTAGCTAACAGAACGCAACTAGAATCATGATAATTATTTAGAGCATGCTCAGTTAAAATAAACGATTTTCTATACGGTCGGCAAGGCAATGTATCTTCCACCTGCGAAAGACCCTTTACCAGAGATTTTGGTAAAGGACGTATGTAATTTGATAAACAAAGAAATGTCGACTCCATCTGCTGGACAGAAGCTCTCTCGCGATGACTGGAGGAAGAAAAAGGAACTCGAGGAGGCTAGGAAAGCTGGAACAGCTCCAGCAGAGGTTGATGAATCTGGAAAGTAAGCCAGAAGGGTATCATTACTATTCCCTTAGAAATTATACGTTTCGTTTTTTAAATGCCCTTTTGTCTTCTTTTTCCCCAGGGATATAAACCCTCACATTCCACAATATATATCACAAGCTCCGTGGTATGTCAGTCTCAACAGGTAAGCCAATCAACATTAGATTGTCTCTCTCATGTTTAACTGATTCCCTGTGCATAACTGACTAATTATCTCATGCCATACGACCCTTTACCTAAGTGATTTGCACACTGAAATATTTTTCCTGTCTTAGCTTTACTGGATAAGGTTTGCTTGAGAAGTGGCTCATGGCTATTGGGAACCAGTTAAGCCTGGCAGCTTTATTGAGCATTGTAACATTAACTGATTACCATAAAGGATAATTCTCTCAATCTGCTCTGACCAATGAATAGAATATTGTTCCACCATGAATGTGATGCAGCAATAGAAACTGATGCAACAATAAAAATTGACGCATATTTAGAATAATGCTTTTTGTCGCTGCATGCAGTTAGGTAGAGTCTAAAAACTACTTCACTGCTTGCCCAATGAGAATCTTCTGTTTTCTGAGCTGAGATTCAAGCTTTTCTGTTGATGAAGCATTCAGGAGACAAAACGTTGCCATACAGAGTCTAGCTAGACTTAAAGTAAGTTGCACTATATATGCCATTGAGTTTGTCGCATTTGAAAGCCATAATGGCTATTTCACCGATTTGAGAAGTCCGTATTCTATGATGCACATGGTAGCCTCTAACCTCGAAGTAGAAGAACTCTTGCAACAACATCCATGTGTTTGATCGCAAGGTTGGAATGGAACGGTACGATGGACAAACAAAATACACAAGCACAAATTATAGAAGTCATTTAAGATGCATGATTAGCTTAGAGAGAGAAATGAATTTTAACGCAAAATTAGAATGACCCATAATTGGAACTGTTATGGTAGATCAAAATGGGCTTTTCATAGATAAACATGGCTGTGGTATCTCTCCAATTCTGTCCAGTGTCTGCTATGTATGACATATACACCTCCTCTATTGGGAATCTCCCCTCACTCCAGCTATTGTAACTGTATAGTTCAGCCTCAAGAACTTCCCTTCGCAGTGAAGCTGCCCGTCGCCACTTGATGCATTCAAATGTATAGCTAGAACTTTACATGCAAATATGATACATAAGCTGCTGTTTTGTTGAATCATCTCCATCGAAGTAAGAAAACAAAAGCTGGGTCGGATTACAGTATGTCCACGGTCTATTACAAAATTTATAGCAAATAAATCTGCCAAGGGGATCCTCCTTTCTCAAAGATGAACAAATTCATATTTTTTCCCTTGTTGGTATAGCTGCCAGTGCTGCCTCTTCCTCAGCTGAAGTGCTTCCTAAAACGTCCAGAAAGAGACTTTTGAACATAAAGTTGCAAGTGGCGATTATCAGCAATTAATAAGCCTTTCTTAGGTATCATGTAGGAAGTGGGGGGGGGGGGGGGGGGAGGAGAATTTGGGATCCCCCCCAACCCAGCCAAGGATAAAAAAATGACGTATATTGAAGTTTTGTTTTAGCTGCTGTTACTTAATTAAGAGTAGCAGTTAATGAACAGTGACTGCATTGAGTTAATAGAGATGCACTTGGCAATGATGTAGACAGCTTTATTTAAAATTGACTGAAGCTAGTTCCGGCCCTTCAATCATGATTCACATGAGCCTAGCACTGGTTGTGTACGTATTTCAAAGAGGTCTCTTCGCAATCCTCATCTGGAGCTACATAGGCTAACACTTTCCAGCTTCAGTAGTGCTATATATATATACATGTAAAGGATGCTAAAACTAGCAGTGTAAAAAATTCTAGCTCGACAATAACCCCTACTTCCCTTCTGCCCTCAAAAAAAATATGTTATGAAATTCTGCTCTTCTCTAGGACTCAGTTAAATGTAAATGCCATTGCTATGGTAACTGCTCTTCGAAAAATCCTCGCAGGTAGAGTAGACTGAAATGATTAGAAACCACGGTTGTTATTAGGGGACATATGTAGGGGACTCAAAACTAGTAGAGCTCTAGCTAGTAAATGTTCCAACAATAGTTTGTTAAAACATATTTTCCTTTCCGAGTAAGCATTTCCTTGTGATCGGGTGTACAAAATTATTATTGCTTTTTCTATTGAAGCTGATGTGAATAGCCAACTGTGAGGCCGAATGAGAGAGATAACCTCAAATGGTTCGATCCTGTCAGCTAATATTGTAACCCTTGCATGTATTACCAGTCCCTGCTGATGACATTCATTTGATACACACATTTTCTCGAAGTCCTCTGGTGGGGGTCTCTATGAAATGCCACATGTGAGTGTGGTTGAGTGTTTTCCAGTGCAGGGGATGGAAGGGCCTTTCAAGCCCCATAGTGCATGAGTGTACAGGTTGACCTTTATCCCTGGTCACTGTGTTTGGCATCATCCCTTAAGGCATCATCCCTTAAGTACCAAAACAGGTCATTAAAAGAAAATGCTTACAAATTCAATTTTGTAAAAAAAAAATTAATCATGATTTTTTCCCGGATAGCATGTGTGCTTGTGGTGGTGAGGTGGGGGGGGGGGGGGGGGGGGGGGAGGAGCGGGTACAAAGGCAAGATGGTAAGAAATAGTTAGGACACGAGTGTTGCTTGACTTGTGGTTACTAGAAATAAAAAATAAGAGCACAGCCTTGAGGATGACTTGCCCCAACTAACAATATCAATATCATATTGAAATTTGGTGTCTTTGCAAGCATCATCTGCAATTATTCAAGCAGTGATGATAGTACAATAGTCAATCATAATTAGTGAGTCGTGCTGGTTAGACCCCTGCTTAATAATTGGATGGGAAAACAACAACAACCACAGCCAAAATCAAAACAAAAACGAAAGCTTACATGTATGTCTCAGCTAAAACTGACACTGCCGGCCTCTTATGTCTCAGCAGAAACTGACACTGCCAGCCTCTTATGTCTCAGCTAAAACAGACACTGCCAGCCTCTTGTGTCTCAGCTAAAACTGACACTGCCGGCCTCTTATGTTTCAGCTAAAACTGACACTGCCGGCCTCTTATGTTTCAGGTAAAGCTGACACTTCCGGCCTCTTATGTCTCAACTAAAACTGACACTGCCAGCGTCTTATGTCTCAGCTAAAACTGACACTGCCGGCCTCATATGTCTCAGCTAAAACTGACTCTGCCAGCCTCTTATGTCTCAGCTAAAACTAACACTGCCAGCCTCTTATGTCTCAGCAGAAACTGACACTGCCAGCCTCTTATGTCTCAGCTAAAACTGACACTGCCGGCCTCTTATGTCTCAGCTAAAACTGACACTGCCGGCCTCTTATGTTTCAGCTAAAACTGAC
The DNA here is from genome assembly GCA_028752905.1 of Cladorhizidae sp. MBARI D1340-BT2. Lineage (NCBI taxonomy): Eukaryota > Metazoa > Porifera > Demospongiae > Poecilosclerida > Cladorhizidae > Cladorhizidae sp. MBARI D1340-BT2. The sequence continues at coordinate 19,654,222 of JAQNBH010000010.1, forward strand.
ACTGCCAGCCTCTTATGTCTCAGCTAAAACTGACACTGCCAGCCTCTTATGTCTCAGCTAAAACTGGCACTGCCGGCCTCTTATGTTTCAGCTAAATCTGACACTGCCAGCCTCTTATATCTCAGCTAAAACTGACACTGCCAGCCTCTTATGTCTCAGCTAAAACTGGCACTGCCGGCCTCTTATGTTTCAGCTAAAACTGACACTGCTGGCCTCTTATGTCTCAGCTAAAACTGACACTGCCGGCCTCTTATGTCTCAGCTAAAACTGACACTGCCAACCTCTTATGTCTCAGCTAAAACTGACACTGCCAGCCTCTTATGTCTCAGCTAAAACTGACTCTGCCAGCCTCTTATGTCTCAGCTAAAACTGACACTGCCAGCCTCTTATGTCTCAGCAGAAACTGACACTGCCAGCCTCTTATGTCTCAGCTAAAACTGACACTGCCGGCCTCTTATGTCTCAGCTAAAACTGACACTGCCAGCCTCTTATGTCTCAGCTAAAACTGACACTGCCGGCCTCTTATGTTTCAGCTAAAACTGACACTGCCAGCCTCTTATGTCTCAGCTAAAACTGACACTGCCAGCCTCTTATGTCTCAGCTAAAACTGGCACTGCCGGCCTCTTATGTTTCAGCTAAAACTGACACTGCCAGCCTCTTATATCTCAGCTAAAACTGACACTGCCAGCCTCTTATGTCTCAGCTAAAACTGGCACTGCCGGCCTCTTATGTTTCAGCTAAAACTGACACTGCTGGCTTCTTATGTCTCAGCTAAAACTGACACTGCCGGCCTCTTATGTCTCAGCTAAAACTGACACTGCCAGCCTCTTTGTCTCAGCTAAAACTGACACTGCCAGCCTCTTATGTCTCAGCTAAAACTGACACTGCCAGCCTCTTATGTCTCAGCTAAAACTGGCACTGCCGGCCTCTTATGTCTCAGCTAAAACTGACACTGCCGGCCTCTTATGTTTCAGCTAAAACTGACACTGCCAGCCTCTTATGTCTCAGCTAAAACTGACACTGCCAGCCTCTTATGTCTCAGCTAAAACTGGCACTGCCGGCCTCTTATGTTTCAGCTAAAACTGACACTGCCAGCCTCTTATATCTCAGCTAAAACTGACACTGCCAGCCTCTTATGTCTCAGCTAAAACTGGCACTGCCGGCCTCTTATGTTTCAGCTAAAACTGACACTGCTGGCCTCTTATGTCTCAGCTAAAACTGACACTGCCAGCCTCTTATGTCTCAGCTAAAACTGGCACTGCCGGCCTCTTATGTTTCAGCTAAAACTGACACTGCTGGCCTCTTATGTCTCAGCTAAAACTGACACTGCCGGCCTCTTATGTTTCAGCTAAAACTGACACTGCCAGCCTCTTATGTCTCAGCTAAAACTGACACTGCTGGCCTCTTATGTCTCAACTAAAACTGGCACTGCCGGCCTCTTATGTTTCAGCTAAAACTGACACTGCTGGCCTCTTATATCTCAGCTAAAACTGACACTGCCGGCCTCTTATGTCTCAGCTAAAACTGACACTGCCGGCCTCTTATGTCTCAGCTAAAACTGACACTGCCAGCCTCTTTGTCTCAGCTAAAACTGACACTGCCAGCCTCTTATGTCTCAGCTAAAACATTGTTTGAATATATATTAGCTCGAAAAATATTCCAAGTAAAGAGATTCCAAGTGTGTGTTTGTATCCTTCACTTAGTTACTGGACCAGCAGTGCAAAAACAAACAAACATACAAAAATGTTAGTCCGTCCTCTTGCACTTGCAGACATTAGGTACATTCAAAGAAAGTTTAATATCGGAGGACTCCAAACATTCCCATGCACTTCCACGCCTGCTATGTTTCTTTGTTGAGTAAAAAGAGGTGGAGTTTCTTGGTGCATGCATGCTGTGCAGTAGTATAAGGAAAACATACAGTATGACCTCTATACATGTATGCTCAGTTACATACATGTATATATATGCTGTTTGGTTTGACTTCTCTATCTTGGATGGCTCTCACCCAAGTCCCTGAAGGGGAGTATACCTGAATCGACACAGTCAATACTAGGGCTCTATTACTGTGCCTATCAGTGTAGTGTCCAACAGCAACATTTGGAGTTCCAAGTTCTACCTTGTAGAAGTCTCAATGTAGTCCTCCACCACTCTCCTATAACGCACAGACACCAGACTAAAGAACAGCTTGGAGACTAGAGCATCTAGTCGATACGTGGAGTGATTAAAAATTGAAGTTGATTATTGAGAAGGTGATTTTAATACTAATATGTCAACTGAGAGTTCATGAGTTTACATGGTGTATAATTGTTTGACCTCTTCAGGAAGAAAGGACGTACGACTCTACTCAAATAGACCGCAACCAATTAGAAATTAGATCACCTTTTACCATTTAAAATCATGGACATCCAAGATATTTTGGTGTATGTACATGTACATATCCTATATATTTGATTTTAAATGGTACGGTACAGGGTCATCTCAACTGTATATGTGCATGGTTACAATCTGTTTTCTTAACAGGTCAATCCAATATATTCATATATATGAATATATAAATATATATATATATATATGAATATATGAATATGAATATATGAATATATATATATATATATAGTTGAACTAATGAAAGTGGTGGAAGGAAATTTCTGTTAGAGAGGTGACACCCCCTCCCCTCCTCCTCCTGTCCACTAGAGGCAACCAATCAATTAAGTATTATTAGCACGTATGTCCTGAGGGAGCATCAGTCACTTCTCTTCCTTCCTTTGCAGATTGTTGTGTTTCTAATGTGGGAGGAGCTACAGTAGAAAATCATGTCTAGTAAATTAACCCCCCACCCCCTCACACCCTTACACTCCTCCCCTTCCCCTCACACCCTCACACTCCTCCCCTCCCCCTCACACCCTCACACTCCTCCCCTCCCCCTGAAAAGAATCCTGTGATCACAGTGGACATATAGCGTGTTTGAGGGAGAGGATCGTCTGGTGACTCACTAAGTGCAGTGTTCTCGTAATGACTCACTAAGTGCAGTGTTCTCGTAATATCGACTTCAGATATTCTGGCGGCTGTTGCTAACCCTCGAGATTTGAGTTGCCATGTGGAAGGAAATGTTGAAGGCAGAAATATTTGTGGCAATTCTAATTTCTTCAGGCATTGTCAGTATTAAAACTTGGTGATGCTAATAATCACCTTCTCAATAATCAACTTCAAATTGTATTCACTCGACATTTCGACTAGACGCTCTAGCCTTCATCAGGAATAATGATCGTGTATATGTCGTGTCAGATGGGTGGGTGTGGTTTTAGTTAGTGGTAATTATATTTGGCGGTTGTGGGATTTGACTGCCAGTGCAGTGAATCTAAAAGCTCATGGTATGGGAACTCCATGTGTATGCGGTGTCTCTGTTAGCATTTCCGGCTTTATGGAATTGTGTGTGGTCTCAACACGAGTGGTAGTGATGTTCTGCTTAAATTCCTATCACACTGTTGAGCTGTTTGTGCTTTGCCTTCCTCTTCCACCTTTGAACACTGTGCAGACCTTCTCTATCCCATCAGCGGCCTCAGGATGAGAAGCAGGTCAACTATGACTCCATAACGAACTGGTACAAGAAGGGTGTGGACCCGAGCCGGAAGGCCACCAAGTTCAGGGAGGGGGCATGCACCAACTGCGGGGCCATGACTCACAAGAAGAAGGACTGCTTTGAGGTAATCTCAAAACCCACGACTGTCTCTCTGTATGTACATGTATAGGAGGGTCTTGATATGTATTTCATTTTTGATTTTTTCCCCTCTCCTTTTTGATTTGTCTACACTGATGCTTGTCAGGGGATTAGATTGGTTATGCTTGTGTCTGTCTGTCTATCTATGCATTAACAAAATAAATCCCCCCACCCCCCACCCCCGCCCCCACCCTCTCGCCATAAATAAATAAATTTTAAAAAAAAAGTGAAAAAAAGAAGTATATATATAACCTAACAACATTTACTGCTGTCGAGGAACCGAGTGGTCATGGACGAGCATTGGAACATGGGAGTCTTCTGTCACTCAAGTTTTTGTGTAAGGTCCCATTGTGTGCAAGTTGCAGTATGCAAGTTGAAAAAGGGAAAAAAAGGATAAATATAATGGATCCTTAGACCATTTTTAATCTTATTATCACTCGCATTTTCATCTATATATTTATAACTTTTTCCTCTCAATCTTAGTGAGTTTATCGCTATCTTTAAGATAACTATATATGCTGCTATGCTACAGTCAAAAGAAAAGGGGAGAGCGGATATAAAAATTAGTAATTATAAAGATAAATTTCATGTTTTTTTCAATCCTTTCTACACTTTCCTTTTGTCTGCTGGTTTGCTACTTGTACATATGTACCTTATTAAAGGCACGATGGGAGTCTTGTTGTAGCTAATATTGGCTGAAACCATCGTTTAGATATGAGCTTTGCTTTTTTTGTATGGCCCCCCTAAATAGGCAACCAACTGACCCAGGTAGTGCTACTGCACTCACTGGTATACTCACTCTGGTTACCAAGACTCTATATAGAGTATCTGTTCTATTGCCAAGCAGCCAAATTTAATTTCCTGTTTGTCAATGCAAGATCAGCTCTATGTGTCTAAGTTATGGTTGCCAAGGACTATGTGCACTCCTAGAAAGGTTGAAAGGAGATAAAGTCACTAGAGCCAAGTTCTATACTTCTTCATATCAAGGTGATCTATGAGTTGGTCAAATGTTCCCACGTGGTATCCTGTTTGAAGTATTCCCCCTCCTAATTGCTCTCTCTCTCTTATTTCCTCGTTTCTTTTTACTTATCTGTCTTCTTCCTTCCTAAACTCCTCCCCATCTTGTTTCTCTCCTCTCCATCCCTCTGCCAATACCTTGCACGCACGGTGTGCATTATAATGTTATTCAATTCCACAGCGACCTCGAAAAATCGGAGCAAAGTACACAGGTAAAGACATCTGCCCTGATGAGCATTTGCAGCCGAAGCTCACCCTGACGTATGACGGTAAAAGGGACCGCTGGAACGGGTACAATCCCGATGAGCACCAGGCCGTGGTGGAGGAGTTTAGCAAGGTGGAGATAGCCAAGAGGCAGTTGAAGGCAGAAAGGCTGCAGGCAGAGCTGATGGAGGGAAAGCTGTCAGAGACTTCCATCAAGGTGCAGTAGGAATTCTCTCTGTACTAGCTTAGAAAATATTATTTATTGACATTTTGGGCAAATCTGCTCTCTCTTCTTGAGGGTGCTAGTGGATGGACAATATGATATGAGGTACTATAGATGCTATGTGAGGTACTACATGTAGGTACATGTGCACACCCTAGCTGACATGTGAGGAACTAGGTATATGTACATACTCTAGCTGACATGTGAGGTACTAGGTACATGTGCATACTCTAGCTGCCTGAGGCACTATGTGCATACTCTAGCTAGCATGTGAGGGACTAGGTACATGTGCATACTCTAGCTAGCATGTGAGGTACTGTACTAGGTACATGTGCATACTCTAGCTGACATGTGAGGAACTAGGTACATGTGCATACTCTAGCTGACATGTGAGGAACTAGGTACATGTGCATACTCTAGCTGACATGTGAGGAACTAGGTACATGTGCATACTCTAGCTGACATGTGAGGAACTAGGTACATGTGCATACTCTAGCTGACATGTGAGGTACTAGGTACATGTACATACTCTAGCTGATATGTGAGGTACTACTGTAGGTAAATGTACATACTCTAGCTGACATGTGAGGTACATGTACTAGCTACATGTGCATACTCTAGCTAGCATGTGAGGTACTAGCTACATGTGCATACTCTAGCTGACATGTGTTTAAACTGTGTGGCACATGCTAGCCTGTTGAATTTGGTATCTTGATTCGTTACAATAACCTTCTCAGTAATCATCTTGAAATTGTATTCTCTCGATGTTTACACTAGATGCTCCAGCCTTAATGCTAGCTTAATTCATGTTGTCCATTAACTGTCACACTGACGAAGGTCAAAACATGCTTAAACATACTGTATTCTACTCCATTGTCACGGTTTCATCGGGGGTGGAGGGTGGGGGTGGGAGGGGTTTGGGGTGGGGTTATGCCAATACTGACTTGATTGGATGATGAAGTCAGTTTCCAAAAATACCCTGAGCCTGAAAGCCAGTTGAAAATTTCCTACTGGTGGTAGCCCTGGGGATTCCCCTCAGTTGGGTTAGCTCGGGATTCCCCTCAGTCAGGTCAGCTTCTAAAATAAATAACCACTGTACTTCCAGTCATCATACTAGTCGTCATTCGTCATCATGGATATCAGAAGATTTCTGAAGTAACATACACTGCCTGACTCTTCAATCGACTCATTAAGTACTGCTGTCAGTAAAGTACCCAGGCTTGGAGATGACTCAGAGTCATCCACACCAAAGAACAGCCTGGAGGCCAAGGATATAGGCAATCAGAGTGTACTGATGCATCTGAGGAGAAGCCCACACCCCAGACCACATCTACAGGTACATCATCTTCACTGCCAGAATTAGCAGAAGCTAGTCAAGTTTAGGGTAGCAAAGCTGCTGTTATGTGAAAGAAGCTGAAGTTCCAGCCACACTGGCAAGAGAAATACTCTTGGATTAGTTACAACTCTGTGACCAATGGGATGTTGTGTTCAGTACTGTTCCCATATTTACATGGAGGATAGGGAAGTACTGAAGCACACTTATGGAGCTTGGATTTCCCTCCCAGTGTTCAACTGGAAAAAAGCACTGGATAAAATGAAAGCACACGAAGCTTCAGCATGGCACAAGGTAGCAAAAGCCAAAGTAGAGGCAGAGAAACAAACCCAAGCTGAAGGAACTGAAATCCTTCAGCTCAAGCAGGGGAAAGAAAGGTACATGTACATGTATGATGAACAGATGAAGAAACAAAACAGTTTACTGATCAAGCAGTTGCTGAGGATCATGTAGTTTTTATGTAAACAGAAAATAGCATAATTTACCAATTTTGATGATGTGGTTCAGTTTATGGTGGAGAATGGTGATGATGAAGTGAGGAAACATTTAGATGCAGCTCCAAGAATGCCAACTATATACTGCTCTGATGTGCCCCTAAGTGAGTATCATTATGCCAACAAGGTATCCACAAAATCTCTTGAAGAAGCTGCATCCTGTTCAATATACTGGCTGATGAGTGAACAGATATAGCAACAACTGAGGAGCTTTCAATCTGCTTCAGACGGGTTGACAGTTCTGGTTCACCAGTGGAACATTTCCTGGGACTTATTAGCCTTTCTGCATGTGATGCTTCAATACTACACTGAAAGTTTTCCTAGCAGACAGTAGAATTGATGTTGAGAAACTGAGAGGACAGGGATATGACAGGGGCTGCTACACCTTCTCAGGCATGAAGAATGGAATCCAAATGCGTATCCGCACACTGGCACCACGAGCATTGTTTGTGCACTGAAGGGAACATGTTCTGCAGCTTTGCTGTGTTTCAGCTGCTAGATGCCTACCATGTCTGAAGAAAATCTTTGCAGCACTGATGTCTGTTTGGAAAATGTTCCACTACTCCCCAAGGAGTTTTCTGCTATGTAATGAGAAAAGGGTATACCACATAGTTGACGTCTGACCATGACGTTTAAACAGCAGGCACGCCCAGCGAAGGCTCAGGGATTTTGATTACATCATGAGGTTGAAATATATATATACATGTATATATAGAGAGAGAGAGAGTGTGAGAGAAGTCTCCAGGATCACCATGGAATGCGCAGTGCAAGAAAGCTCATCACAACTACACAGAGAACTTTTTAGCTTACTTGTGAAAAAACAAACAAGCGCTACATGTAGGAGCAGGTGCAGAGGCCACATGCTTGACACACACCCACCCTCCACAGCCCCACCCTCCACAGCCCCACCCTCCACAGCCCCACCCTCCACAGCCCCACCCTCCACAGCCCCACCCTCCACAGCCCCACCCTCCACAGCCCCACCCTCCACAGCCCCACCCTCCACAGCCCCACCCTCCACAGCCCCACCCTCCACAGCCCCACCCTCCACAGCCCCACCCTCCACAGCCCCACCCTCCACAGCCCCAACCTCCACATCCCCACCCTCCACAGCCCCACCCTCCACAGCCGCACCCTCACACTCCTCGTCAGCTCCTTCTACTCCCATTCCTGAAAGGACTTCCTTCTCCACGCAGTAAATAATGAATAATGAAGATATCTGTAGCAACATCACATGATTTACACTTGCAGGAACAGTAACTGACAGACACTTGAACATTTTATTCCAGTGCCTGCAGGAATCGAGCATGAACTTCACTGGAAAATGAGCACGCAGAATTCTTGACGGTGTTCTTTACTCCTGCCTGCAGCATAAACTATTGCCACTAATTCTGTGTATAGTAGTTGTGTGCAACATGGCTGCATACATGTATGAAATACCTGGGTGGCCATCCACATGCAGGCAGGCAACCATGACTTGTCACACCACCCAACGAGAAGAGCATTGAAACTCATTAGCCACCTTCATCGCAATTGTTCTTTTTTTAAAATATCCTACGCTGAATTTGACAAAATTACATTACACAGGTAAAATATAATTTATGACTTACGCAGGTGCTACTGAAGTATAAAGTGGCCATTTTACTCCAGAAATACCAGTGGAATTATGTCGGCAATAAGATTTGAGCTGCTGCTGAAGCACATGCATTTTCAATGAGGCACATTGGATGTGTGTGCAACATCTAGCTGTATGCAGGTACATATATACATGCACCTATGTATGTACATGTATGTATACATAATTTATTATAGGCAAGGAGCAGTAAGATAGACTACAGAAATGCCTGGCTCACACTGTCGACTCGTGAAAGACCCACATACACATAGGCCATATTTATACCGACTCTAGCACCATTATCGTACTTTTGCTGATCTGATCAAGTGCTATTGGTTCTGTAGCCAATGCCAGTAGCATTACTGAGTTGGCTAACTGATGGAAGAAACTGTTTTTTAAAAATCTCTCTCAACCTAGCAGGAATCATTCTATCTGTTGCCCATCCAAAAACAACGCGAGAATATTCCTGAAGAACTGTATGTCATGTGATGCACATGGCATACAGTTTGTTAGGGGAAACCAGATATCCAAGTTCAAAATCCCATATTGGCATATACATGTACTGTGGTATATACTACATGTAAATTAAAATATTGTCAGTCATTCTATGTCAACTCACACACATATTCGCAAGCCACTTCCGATTTTTTGTAATTTGGCACACTTGTAGGACTTGCCAAAAAAAAGTTCTACACCAATAGATCCCTAGGTCAAGTGTTCTTCGAAGTATAGCATTCCGAAGATCTGACCCGAAGTGACCTCCAGAAGGTCACAGGTTCACTTAACCTGATCCCACTCTGTTGTTTCTTACTCAATTTGGCCAATTCAAACAACATTGGAAAGCTGTTTTCAAGGGCTTTCCAGCAGTATCTGAATCATTGTCCTACCTAAATAAATAGGGAAGTTATCTTTTTGGTCAATGTCGTGACCTTTTACCTTTTATTACTCAAAACCCATACCTCGAAATAGCAAAGTTTAATGACTATATTGAAGCTGACATAAGTGGCTATCTCGGTCGAAAAAATCATGGGGGGATTCGTACGGGATCCAGAGATACATCACAGTTGTAAAATCAGATACTGTAGTTAATGCAAACTTTTATTAACGAACAAGTGAAATCAGAACTACCAAAAAAATTAAAAAATGTATAGTGCCTTGGCACTGGCAGGTTAATGGTGGCTCAGTCATTGAGCCTACTGGTGCTCCTACAGAACCTGCACTGCCAGGTTAATGGTAGTCTGAGCTCAGTCATTGAGCCTACTGGTACTCCTACAGAACCTGCATTGCCAGGTTAATGGTGGTCTGAGCTCAGTCATTGAGCCTACTGGTGCTCCTACAGAACCTGCACTGGCAGGTTAAGTGGCCTGAGCTTCAGTCATTGAGCCTACTGGTGCTCCTACAGAACCTGCACTGGCAGTTTCAGGGGTGTATTTAGGGGGGGGCGGGGGGGGGGGCATTCGCCCCCCCTTGTATCATTCTCGCCCCCCCCCCCCCTTGAAATTAGAGATATTTTTAAAAATAATGTCAAGAAAGGTGTAATACAAGAAAGGTGTAATAAGCTTATGATATCAGGTTCAAATGATAGGAATGTCAAACTGAGGTTCTTCTTGGTTTTCTCTGCCATACGTCCACAATCTCTTCAAGGTCGCTCTCAGAGAGTACTTCTGGTGCCTCTATAGCAATCCTCATAAGGTGAGAAAGGCTGCAGTCACTTAGAGAATTACGCAAACGAGTCTTGATCATCTTCATCTGTGAGAAGCTTCTCTCCACAGAAGCAGTAGAAACTGGAATCGATAAGCAGATGGAGGCAATCTTGTGCAAATTGGGAAACATGGCCTTGAGCATGTCGTTTGAAACAAGTTCTTTCAGCTGTGATGCAGTAGTATCCCGTGGTTGCTTGACTAACAGCTGGCGGAATGTTTTCCACTCTGTAAGTATTTCAGTGGAAATCATGGCTGTCTTCACTGTTTCTTCTCCATCCAATGTTTCTGCATCTCTATCTTCTCCGTAGTGAGCAATCAGTTTCTCAACAGACGTGTCTCCATAAGTGGGAAAAGATACTGAATCTGGTTTTCGAACTTTCCGTGGATCGAATATAGACAATGCTGATACAACAGCGTTGGATGAAGAAAATCGGCTTGTTATGTTGGCCTTTAAATCAGCAACAAAAGGCTTACCAACAACATTCTGGAACGAAAGTATTTTATCAGCGTCAATAGACACCTTTGTAGATGACTTCAAGTCTTCAACGTTTTCAAGAAGCTCCAACACCCAGTTCGCTCCAGGCAAAACTGCATCATCCAAGGATTTAACAGTAGCATCAACAAGGAATGATATCAACGAGAGGTCAAGCTGCTCTGCCTGAAGTGCTTTGCTGAGCTTGGCTACTTGTGGTAGAGTGAAATCAAGCAAATATATAGCTGCAATCGTAGACAATTTGCAGAGGGCACCATGGATTCCAAGAGCTTCTGGCTCGTGGGACGTCTCGTAGATGTTCCCAATGGTGATTACAATTGCAGAATAACTTGCTTTGACAGCTTTGACACACCTTTCATGTGCCAGCCAGCGTGTGTCAGATGGCTTGATCACTTTCATTTCTGGAAGTTCAAGAACGTGCTGTACCTCCTTCAGACACTCTGCTCGCTTGGGGGAATTGCGAAAATGCTTCCAAAGAGTAGTCAATGTTCTGTAAACATGAGCAATTCCAGGAGTTTTATTGGCAGCTTGCACACAAGCCAACTGCAGTAAGTGACAGTGGCAGTGTATAAACAGAGCGTGAGGAGTATGTTTCTTGATACGTGCCTGAACCCCGGTCTTTCGTCCAGAAAAAGTTGCAGCTCCATCAAATCCCAATCCAACTATTCTTCCGACTTGTAGACCGTTCTTCTTTAAACAATCGATGAGATTAGAATAGATGGTCTCTGCATCAGCCCTCTTCAATGGAATAAGCTCCAGAAAGCACTCTACTGGTACACCATCTTCCTCCCAGCGGCAAAACACAGACAATTCTTCTACGTTGGTGACATCTGTGCACTCATCTGCCATGAGGCTGTACATAGGTGCCTTTTGAAGTCGCTTCAGAATCGACTCCTCCACCCATGTCCCCAATGATTCGATGAATTCAACCACAGCCAATCTTGATGTGTACACAGCATTTCTTGGTGCAGTTTCTAAGAATTGCTTCAAATGTTGGCTGCCACATCGAACCACCACGTCAACCAGCTTCTCAAATTTTGTCGAATGTGCAACTTGTTCTTTCGTAAGAAAATGAGTGAGTAGGATCAGGCACTTCACTGCAGCTCTGTTCTGAGCTCTTTTGCGAGCTAAAACATTCTGGAGTTGCTGTACAACTGTTCCACCTTTGGCTGCTCCTTTAGCTGCAAAAAGAGCTTGAGTTGCATGGATATGGAAGTCACTTCTCGCATGAGCTTTCATTTTTTCAACAGCTTTCTTCCAATTTCTGCAAGGTTGTGTGACCCACACTCCTCCAGTACGCTGCAGACCAGATTGCTTGCAAACCTTGCAAAAGGCACCATCGCTATCCTCGTCATAATAGAGCCAACTGAAATCTTTCTCCCAGCTCTTAGAGTATTTTCTCTTCGTGGATACAGAAGAGCGGTGTTTGTTTTGCTTGCTTTTCTTTGAAGGTGGAGGACTAAGGCTAGGACTAGATGCCTCGACATGCTCAGAGCTATCTGTTCTGCTATCTTCGCTATCGCTGCTATTAGCATGAGAAGAGGCTTGAGAAGTACTTGCAAAGTATGAGCGAATATCCATATTAATATGAAGAGAAATCAGCTAGTAAGGTTTCTTTTATAGAGACTTTAAGACCATGACATAATGGACTGAGTTAAAAATACTGAGAGAGAGTGGGAAAGAAGGAGGGAACTGAAGAAGTGACAAACCTACAAAGGAGAACACGTGGTGGTGTGTGATGACTTTAAGACCATGACATAATGGACTGAGTTAAAAATACTGAGAGAGAGTGGGAAAGAAGGAGGGAACTGAAGAAGTGACAAACCTACAAAGGAGAACACGTGGTGGCGTGTGATGACATCATGTCTAAGATTAGACTTGAAGACCATGACATAATGGACTGAGTTAAAAATACTGAGAGAGAGGGAGTGGGAAAGAAGGAGAAACAAAAGAAGTGACAAACCTACAAAGGAGAGCACGTGGTGGTGTGTGATGTCATCGTGTCATGACACATGCTCTCCTTTTTCCAAGCAGCTACAATATCATGAGAAATATATACAGTCTAGCCATAGTTCGGTATAGCATAATGCCATTGGTAGTCAGTCAAAATAGCTATCCTCAGACATTGTAAAAGCAAAAAAAAATATGGGGGGATCTTCCCCCCAGACCCCCCTTTTACGACTTATGAACATGTTAAGAAAATATTAACAAAAATTAGGGCACCAAGTGACCAACCATTTCCACCCCCCCCCCTAGAGAACTAGAGAAAAATTGTGTATGAAACCTGTTGTCCATGATTTTGTAAGAAAATGCATGGAATGCAACATAATTCGATTTCACAAAAGCCCACCTCCATTATACGAGTGACAAGTGACTATATCTAATCTATATATGCTGATTGCCGTAGCATGCAACTTCAGCAAATATTTAAGATGGAATGTTGTACTAAAGATTTTAGAAAAAGTGCATGCCATCATAAGTAGCAGCTATATATACAGTTAGTACTGCAAAAATACCTGTGGGTAAAACACTTTCGTACTCCACGCGGAAGCCCAGGGTGCACGTCCCCTTTCCGCACCATCCAGGCTCTCCGTCCCCCCTTATTTTTCCATATCTCAAGTTCGCCCCCCCTTGGCAAAATTTCTGTATACAACCCTGAGTTTAATGGTGGCCTGAGCTCAGTCATTGAGTCTACTGGTGCTCCTACAGAACCTGCAAGAAAAAGTTAAAAAGTTGTTTCGGAATTGAAAATGTGGAACGTTTTAGTCACTCAAGGCTGATTCGTCCGAAAGCTTTACGCTTGCCTTTGTCAGCATTGTTGCGGCTGCATGTGCAGCGTCCTTGGTAATGATGTACACTCTTCCCGATCTTGTTGATACATCGACCGACGTGAATATCTGCTCAATTTCATCATTGAGTTTGTCTGGCACTCTTGGAAAAGTGAAAGATGAGGAGGGACCATGAGGATGGAGGAACCTCAACTTCACTTCTTTCAGGTCATCAGCAATTGCCTAATCCACCACTTCTCCTCGTATTCGCAGGTGTAGAGCCAATGGTCATCCTTAAAAAATGAAGCCATTTACCATTTCACAATTCCATTTCATTGGCTGATTTTTTATAATTTCCAGTTTCAGAAATTAAAATTAATTATAGGTTAATTATACATGTAGGCTGCAATAATTTACATAAAATACCAGTACATACTTAACTAAAGCGCCTTTTCAATGCCGCCATTAAAATATAACATCACAAGTCTCTTTGTATTTTGTTCTGTCAAATTCTCCCTTCGATCATTCAGGATGTGCTTACATGTATATTGTGAAAAACTTCGTTCCACATCAACTGAAACCTCTGGCATCCAAATAGCATTTGAAGCTATAGCAGAAAGTTTGGGGAATCGGTCTTTCATGCTATCCCAAAATCCAGGAATGGACAGTGGACTGGGTAGTTCGTCACGATACTGAGTGTAAATGAGCCACTCTTCAAGCAGCTCAGGGGATGGATCATGGAGGGAATTGATAGCGTGGTAATCTTTGATATCATTCCCAAGAGTTGGAAGCTGATGCGGATCAAAAATCGTCACAGCCGTGTAATGTGGGTAGGCTGGATGTCTGTCCAAGTGAAGTTCTAGCTTAATAAGAGATAGTCTGAAATGATTTGATGTATTTTCTCTTCTGGTCAGCCTCGAATTTGTCAAGCAATCGTCGATCTGTCTCTGGGCCAAAGCTGGTTTTGGAGACACCAGCTCTGATGTAAGAATGCAGATTGTACACTGTACATGCCAATGGAGTTTCTATGGCCTCAAGTGATGTCAAGACAGCCATCAAATGCTGGTAGTTCTCCTTGATGAAGTATAGCTGCAGGCTTATTTCAGCATACACTGTAGATAGTGTTGTGTGTCACGAATTCAATGATTCGTTCAACAGCCATCCCTTGCCCCTTCTCTGCCTTGTAAAAACCTTCATACACATGGATTCTTGTGGCATGATAGATGGCTGCTTGAAACCACAAATTCCATCGAGATGAAAAAGGGACTGGTGGTAGCTTGACGTCAGTGCTAGCAATAAACTCGCCAAGGTACTTCAGGAATCGATTCTTTCTGCCAGGCTTCTAATAGAAGGGGTGACAGTTGCATAATTTTTTTAAAAAACCTGTGGTTACAACTTTAGAGCTCCGTAGATTCTGTAAACTTCATGGTATGGACTTGATATATAGCTCAAAAGATAGGTCTCTCTGTGTGCTCTCTTTTGATACTAAAATATGTTTCATAGGTATAACTTTAGGCAAGTTACTAGACCCTAAAGCGGAGGGACCTCAAAAACCTGAATCGCTCCAACCTCCGCCAAAACCACTCCGAGTTGCGAAATGCCCAAAAATTGAAAATGGTACGAGTGGCTAGAGGAAGCTCTAGCGCATACAATGAGCGTTTGGAATAGGCGTTAAATTTTTTTATCACCTGGCCAAGCGTGCGGGTGGAAAATCAACGCGATTCATGTTTTTGAGGTCTTTTGAGCTATATATCAAGTCCATACCATGAAGTTTGCAGAATCTACGGAGCTCTAAAGTTGTAACCACAGGTTTAAAATATATATATTTATGCATCATTCCCCCCAAAAGTGTTGAGGTCCCTCCACTTTAGGTCTAGTAACTTGCCTATAGTTATACCTATGAAATATATTTTAGTATCAAAAGAGAGCACACAGAGAGACCTATCTTTTGAGCTATATATGAAGTCCATACCATGAAGTTTGCAGAATCTAAACTTGTAACCACAAGAAGGAAAAAAATGAAAAAATGCAGCTGTCCCCCCCCCCCCCCCCCTGTGTTAATTAAGAGAGATGTCGTGGAGGTAAGTATATGAAAAGTCACCATGGTGAAAAGCTGCCAGGTTGACAATGTGTGCAAGGCACAGAACATGCACAGACTTAGGCTTAGGGTAAACAGCCGAGAGAACATCCCTACATGTATATGCCTTCTTACAGTACGCAGCACTGTCTGAAACTATAGAAAAAACATGCTATTCCAGCTTCACTCACACTTTGGATAATTGCTTGGCTGAACGTGCTGTGATTGCACACCTCCATCTTCAACATTGATTAGAAAAGATTTGCCTCGACCACTAGCAATGACATTCGAGATGCTATGGTCACGCACATCTGTAGTTTAGTCAACAGTGATCCTAATCGGCTGGTGATGAAGTACATCCTGGAGAGCTGAAAAATGAGTCTCATAGAGCCTCGGTATATATGTTGTGCGAAGTGTGGCTACTTGAGGTAGAGCTCCTGCTTGTTTACAGTGTTTCTGTAGGAATGGCCTGATCTTGTTTTATCAAGGGGAATATCTGCAACAGTGCACATTTTCAAATAATATATACAACACAAAACTCTCCCTAATCTCCTTGGACTTGAAAATTGTGCCGAGCTTTGTCTGCCTTCTGAATGAAGGCCCAGCTGATCCACTCTTCTTCATTGCTTCCTTTTTAGTAGCATGTTGCTTACTTTTGAGATGATCCTTCACAATGTCTACTCTAGTAAAATCTATACCGCGTAAACAAAACTTGCAAAAAAGCACACCCCCATCTGAATACAGATCTTCATTGAACTGTTTTGCTCTCACCTCAGCACTGTATGTGGGTAAGTGGGGCACTTCTCTTGGATCTGGGGGGCTCTGCATATCAGCCACTTACAATTACACACCATGTGTGTAATGGTGTTAATTAGAGTATAGTAGAGCCCCAGCTACTTATTGGGACTGCTCAAATGCTACTGTACTTAATGTACTTACCATTTCTCTAACCAGCAGTAGCTACAGCTTATAAATGTCTACACAAAACTGTAAAAACCCATTAACAGGTTAATTTTGTACAAGTGATTATGGGCTAGACTAGCTAATTGATTTTGGCAACCTCAGAACAGCAAATTCCTTTTCAGAATGTAGATTCCATGTATGTACATGTATTCCTTCCTTCCATTTTCAAGGAAAACCATTGTCTCTACTGGTGTAGTAACCAGGTTGAAGTTCCTGGAAAGTCAGACTTGTCTAGGTGGTCAGATACTTTTACCCACAACCCAATAGTGCTGTCCAATATCTCTTCATCATCAGAGTTATTTGACCCAACCCTGAGAAAGCAGTGGTGCTTCACAGTTCCAACGATTGTCCAGGCACTGTTAATACGATGGTCAAGAGCCTTGCTGGTTGCTTCCAATTCAGCCGTCTCAATGAATTCAAAATGAATATTCGGGATGGACTCCTTTGCCCAATCGAAGAGAGCCTTTGGGGAAAGTATTTGGTCTTCCATTATCCTTTGTAGGCTTACCCCAGCTGCCAACCTCTTTGTGGTTCCACCCACACCATCACAGGGTCCCTTTCCATGGGAGGTGGCAAAAAAATGCCACTCTGCACCATCGACACCGTGGTCCTCAACATGGTTGGCAAAGTTAACAAAATTGGACTTGTTGTTGTATTCAATGCAAAAAGTAATACACTTTGGTGAGGTTGAATGTCTTTTTCAGAAAGTTGAGACATTTTTTCTTGAACACATGCACAGCAATGGCATCTTGGGTGAGGGAGTCCGAAATTGCTACATAACTCAAGTGCTACAACTCAACAGATTCTGTAGTGCGGAAATATGCCACGATGGGATGCAGGGTTGCCTGGTCGTTCGTGCAATGGAACTCTTGGGCTGCATCTTGGCACACAAAGGAATAGTTCTCCGCGAAGTCACCCATTACAATTGCCTCTCCTGCTACAATGTTATGCTTCAGGTCCTGCACATGCCCCAGCTTGTTATTTTGCAATGAAATCACGGCACCTCATAACTGAAACTGACAGTTTTTGGACGAGGGTTTCGACACAATCTCCTGCGCTCTTTGTCATTGTCTCCAGGTTGGTGCGGTCAACACTTACCCAAGCATTGTAGGTTATCTCATCAAAAGATAACTCATTGAAGAGAGCAAGGACTTGTTTCAAAATTTTTCCTGCTTTCCCACAGTAGGTGTACTCTTCTTCTACACTATCATCTACACACTGACAACCTGACATACACCCTGACAACATGACATACACCCTGACAACATGACATACACCCTTCAGGGGCGTACCCAGGATTTAGAGAGGGGGGGTGCTCTCTCCAAGGCCTTTGTAGTCAAAACCAAATAGAATAGGGTATATAAGTGTATTGCTGCATGCGGAAAACCAATTTGTGATCAGAATGGCTGGCACCAATTAAAAAATATATCTTAGAAAATTGTCCTACCGATCAAATCACCGGTATTTACATTATATAAAGTACATCATATGACAAAAATAAATGATTAATGGGACTAGTTGAGAGGATTGAGTAGCAGCATTCTCCGTGGCTTAAGTTTTGCAAATCGGTCTATGACGTTATCAAGGTTTATGCTGTCAGAAATGTTTATGCGCTGTCAGAAATGTCTCTATGACAGAAGAGCAGAAGAAGGGCATTAAGTCGGTTCTCTGTCATTGCATTTCTGAAGTCAAAAAGTGTAATTCTCTGCTTCTTTTTCGGTGGCATTTCTGCTGAGATGTATATAGTTGGCAGCTCAAATCAAAAATCAATCAACCACACAGTCACTGAGCTAGCTTGAGAACTTCTGTCATGGAACACTACTCGAGGTGGCTCTCTAGTTACTGCATGCGCGCATGTGGATTATTCTTGGCCACACCTTTATTCTTCTTTTTCCTTTTTTCTTTTCTTTTTTTCTCTTTTTTTAAAATTGGGAATGCCTTGTCTGTTTTGGGGTCAGTCGGGAGTTGAACGTGTTAGCTTTTTAGTTATTTATTTATTTATTGTTAATTAGTTATTATTTCAGTATTATTTAGGTATTTTTGTAATTGATTATTATATAAGTATATGTGTTAATTAGGTGTTAATGATCTTGGTATATTTATTATTTATTTATTTTATTTTTTATTTATTTATTAATTTTTTAATTTTTTAATTTTTTAATTTATTATTATTATTATTTTTTGCATTCTGTACTCTAGGGTGGGGGGGGGGGGGGGGTGCGCGCACTCCGAGCGCTCTATGCTGGGTACGCCCCTGCCCTTAAAGATCACTGTTCTTGCAAAAGTCACATTCCCCTAGGTACTGTAACACTCTGGTTGTAGTGGGTTGCACGAGAGCATATGTACTTAGCAGGGTTTTGTATGTCATCTTCCCGTCAAAGTCGTCGCCTACCATGGCCTTGAAGTCAGGGTAGGAGTTCATTTTGCATGCCTCCGCCATTAACTTTACATTCTGATGAATGATGCAGGCACACATGCTGTGCGTACCACTACATCCTGCCAGCATTACATTCTTCGGCCGCAACTGGACAAATTTTGTGAACCAATTTTGGGTCCACTCTCCTTTAGTTTTCTGTAGGCCTCGACAAGGTTACATAAGAGCAATTGCTTCTGCACATTTTGTTTTACGTCATTCACCTTCATAGATACACAGTTTTTTTCTTCCAGGCATCATCTGCTCATGTCATCTTGCTCATAGAATGCTCGTACTGCCTTGGCTGTTTCGCCATTCAAAGTTTTCCCAACTTTGGGATTTGGTGTTTTAATAGATAAGTCTTTTCGAGGTCCTCACCATATGTTGAGTTGCCCCAAATTCTTCTTGTACCCTCCTGATGCTCCAACTTTTGGTAAGCATCAGGACTTTGATTTTTTCACTTTCTTTTTCTTCCTGTTGAAATTTCTCTTTTAGTTGCTTGATCATCTCTTCATAACTTGTAACATCTTCATTCACAACTTCTGCTGGTTCTAGGGAATGTAGACGTAGTTTTTTCCTCACAACTCCTTCAATTTTCTTTGCTTTTTCTATAGAGTAGTAATTTCCAACCAAATTTTGGCGGTCAAGGGGGGAAACTCCAAGGGATGTCAATGACACATCAAGTGTTGCTATGTTGTCTTGATGGATGACTTCCTGTTCTTCCACTGAAAGCTCCTCATTGGATTCTTCCCCAGAAGTGCTGCTTGATGAAGAAGGATGGTCTTTCTCCACCTGTGCCATACTTTTCTGGCAAGTGGAACACAACTTTTGTCCCGCTATGATGTCCACCTATGCAAGCAAAATAAAATTACTGTCTTTTTTTGTTGTAAACTGAAAATAGTTATGCACTTACCTGTGGATTGAGTTTGACATATTCAAGGCTGATTTGTCTGTGATCTTTGCCCCGTTTAGGCTTCTTATGCAGACCTAACGGATTGGCACATGCCATTTGTGGGTTGGTATACTAAGAAATATATTTATGGGGAAGTGCTTATGGCAGCTTGTCATAATAAGGTTTTTCGCACCTTTGAGTCTTAACGACACCAAGTCCTTTTGCCTTGAGGTCAGGTCTATGAACACGCTTTCCCCTTGACAATACACCAACGATGCTCCCAATTGAGCAAGCCATCTGCATCCTGACTGCATTATTTTGTTCACCAAAATTCTGCCTTTGCATCTAGGCAAGCCACAGCAAACATTAATAGACTCACCAATTCAAGCAGACTTAGAATCAGGCCTCTCACGACTAAAGTATGTTCACACTCGGCAGAGGCAGCTTCAAGCCATCTGCATCCTGACTGCATTATTTTGTTCACCAAAATTCTGCCTTTGCATCTAGGCAAGCCACAGCAAACATTAATAGACTCACCAATTCAAGCAGACTTAGAATCAGGCCTCTCACGACTAAAGTATGTTCACACTCGGCAGAGGCAGCTTGCCAGACAGAACACAGTTGAACAGACCCAGAACAAAACATGAGGAGTTCTTTTATAGAAACAAAACTGTGCAGGCAGAATCATGCACGGATCACAACACACATCAAAGAGTTCTGGCCAAGACTTGTAGCAGCAAGATCCTGCAGGTTTGTGCAAGCACAAGCAGGCACTGAGCAAGTCAAAATATGACTCAGAGAAAGCAGCTAATGAGGTTCTTCCTTCTATTCAGGATTGTTGGATTAGTCACACCCTGTGGTTCATTCCAGAGCCTTTGACTTGAGGAGAGTGTTGGTAGAAGCCAGGACTACCTTTTTGTTCTATACCCAGAGAGGGCCAACCAGTTAACCCAGATACAGGGTTTCAAGTGAAAATAAGGAATTTCTCTGGATCCCCTAGGAATCCAACAATTATTTTTGACACTGAGATAGCCACTTGTGTCAGTCTCAATATAGTCAATAAACTTTTTTATTTTGAGGTGTGGGTTTTGAGTAATAGAAGGTCAAAAGTCATGGCCTTGCCCCAAAAGCTAACTTCCCCATAATTATATTTAGGTGGACAATGATCCAAATGGTGTTTGAATTGGCCAAACTGAGTCATAAACAACGGAGTTAGATCAGGTAAATGAACCCGTGACCTTCCGGAGGTCACTTCGGGTCAGATCTTTGGAACGCTGTATCTCGAAGACCCTTTGACATAGGGACCTAAAATTTAGTGTGGAATCAATTTTCATCAGACCCTACAAGTTTGCCAAATTACAAAGAAATCGGAAGTAGCTTGCGAATATTTGCCTCCAAGTGTGTTAGTTGACATAGAATTACCTTAAAGATAGGCACCTAACTAAAGCCAGCTTTACCTTTGCTATTCTGTTGAACTGAACTAGTCGGACAGTTTGTAGAGTAGCATTATTGTCTTAGCTATCTGCAAACTTACCTTCAAGGCCTGCTTCTGATATTCAGCGACACAGTGTTCTTGCCCAGCTTTTTAATTTTCGAGGCCAGCCATCCATTTCTATGTATATTCACGGAAAGGGTTAAATGTCGTTGTTATTATTGTTGCTGTTGTTATTATTATTATTATTATTATTATTATTATTATTATTATTATTATTATTATTATTATTATTATTATTATTATTATTATTATTATTATTATTATTATTATTATTATTATTATTATTATTATTATTATTATTATTATTATTATTATTATTATTATTATTATTATTATTATTATTATTATTATTATTATTATTATTATTATTATTATTATTATTATTATTATTATTATTATTATTATTATTATTATTATTATTATTATTATTATTATTATTATTATTATTATTATTATTATTATTATTATTATTTTATTTTATTATTATAATACTGTAATTAAAAGAAAATGTCATCAGAGTCCAAATTCAAGTGATCTGTGGTCCCTGCAACCGAAACTGCATTACCTCTCTGCACCACAACAGAAAGCCTCTGCAGGAGGTGGTGAAGGGAGTTCTTTTCTCCAGTCGCTTGAAAGAGACGCTGCCCCAAATCCCTTAGAAAAAGTAAACTCTGTGGTCCAAATACACCTGAAGTTTCAATTGCTACCGGTACAAAGGAGTGAATTTTATTGTTCAAATTGGAGTACTTTTCTCTCTTTCTTTCCTCAGCCAAAGCCGCTACTGCTCCTGCCACTGTGGAGGCACTACCAATGTAGGAGGGAGAGAAAGTGTCGATGCAAGTGGCATCCCAGACCAACAATTTCCCACACTTCCACGGAACCAACGTGATGCCATCTGGGCGCTTCCCATCATTTCTGTAGAGGCCAGAAGGCTCCAGTTTCGAGGGTATCTTTGCCGAAGCTAAAGACCTGTGTATAATGTCATTGATGGCAGCATGACGAAAATGGCGGCCCACACTGTGACGGCAGCTAAGACCATGGGTAGCGAATTGGTCAACAGCAGCCTCACAGTGCTGACATGCATGTGGCCTACACAAAGGAGTGCCTAGGCGAAGACCCACAGCAATACGGATGGTGTTGTCGTCCATGCGAAGGCCTAGAGATGAGATGGGAGGAGCAGACAACCATAAACCTGATTGTTTTGTAGAGGCAGCTAGAAAACGAGCTTTAGAAACAGGGTTGGGAGCATTTGCAAGTAGGCTGGCGGCAGTCACAGATACCTTGACTGAATCCCAGATCTTTTGGCGATGTGAAGCCGGGCCGATAGGTGGGGATTGATCATGGCCCTGGGACCAGTGGGAGACTGCATCATCCCAGTTGGGAATATGTATACCGTGGAGATGAGACGGGACAATGTGGTGAACAAGGTCCGAAGAGCCAGCAGCAGAAGCCAAGAAGGCAGAGGGTGCAAGCTGTACTGCTCTCCAGATCCCAAGTCCACCAAACTTCACAGGGAGTGTAGCTTGTGTCCAGGTGGCATCATCATCATCATCATCAAAGGAGATGTTACATATCCCACTCACAACAGATCTGAGTACGTCATCATAGTTCGTTAGACTAGGGGAGAGGAAACATGGTGAAGTTCGAAGAATATGGAGGAGCTTTGGTATTGAGAATGAGTGACGGAGGAGGAGGAGAGCATCCTGAGCACAGAGAAGGTTCAGCCTTTCACCCATAGTCTTTAAAAGGTGGATCTTTTCATCCAGGGAATGTGAGATGGAGGTTAAATCACCAATAGGGGAACCCAAAAGGGTGGCACTGGAAGGGTCAACAATATGGGCACCCGGCAAAGAAAGAAGGAGAGACTCTTTAATGGAAACATTATCACATATCACTTCCGACTTCTGTGCATTCAGCTGGAGACCCATGCTAGCAGCCTCCCTCTTCACCATCTCAATGTCAGCCAATACATCCTCCACCTTCCCACCAATTGAGATATCATCCAGATAGAGGAGACAGAGTTCGGAGCGTAAATTAGAAGAGAGCTTGTGGATGGAGAGACAGAAAAGAAGTGGACCAAGGGGATCTCCTTGTTGCACACCTTCAGAGGACTGAATAATCTTGTCATTCCAAAACAGAGAGGATGGTGACGAGTAAGAGGAGAATACAAAAGGGTAGAGATCTGGAGCTAGAACTCGCACAGCCTCCAACATTTTGTCCCTGCGCACTGAGTTGAAGGCATTCCTGAAATCCAATTTCAAGAAAAGGCAATCTTGAGATAAATTTTGGAGGTATAACCTTGCAGCATGAACTGCAGCCTCTGCTCCTCTCCTAACTCCATAACCCAACTGACGGGGGGACAAAAGGGGACACATATCATCCAACACCTTACTAGCTACAACCTTAGAGACCAAACGGCGCAGAGTGCAACCTACTGCTATCGGCCTTATTCCTCCATCTTTCTTGTGCAGAGCTGTCAGGGAGGCACCAAAGAAAAATGGACGAATTGACTGAGGTATATTGCCATCAAGAGATAACTTCAGGAATGAGGTGAGGGCACGGAGAAGAGAATGAGCAGCATTATTGGCGGATGGACTAGTCAAATCTTTCAGGTGTTGTGGCTTCAAGCCATCCGGACCACCAGCAGAGCCACGAGGGAAAGACTGGATAGCACAAGCAACATCTCCCTCCGACACAGGAAAATTAAAAAACCCATCATCAATTGCAGTTGGAATGCAAGTGTCTGGGTGAGGAGAGGGGTGCTTACTCTGGAGGGCTTCAAAGGTAAGATCACTACTGTCAGCAATCTTGTCCTCTGAGGAAGCCAGTCTGACTGCTCCTGAAAAATCACCATCTTCTAGCTTAGAGGACACTCTTGATGCCAACCACTTGAGTGGGTCTTTAGATTTACTATTTTTGGAAGATGATCTGGGCAGACGGGGTGGACGGTCAGCCTCTTCATCCAGTTGCCTATTCATAGCACTAGCCAGTGACCAACGACGACCCCCCCTTGTCGGAATTCTAAAACAACGAGAGCCGAATTGAAGAAGACGACGCCATGAAGCGTGATCATTAAGACGCACCACAGCATCTATGATTGTGGCTAGCTTAGCTGCTGCTTTCTCTCTGGAGGCTTTAGGGATCCTATTGATGGTTCTTACTGAATGCCTGGGTGGTAATAATGGCGAGGTTTGACTTTGAGATAGAACGGACGATGTTTCCAGGTCATGAGGCTGGTGCAAGGTGCGCACCGACAAAATAGCCTGATCCTGAGGTTTCTGTCCAGAACCAAGGCAACGAGAATGTTGAGGGCCATGAACTCTAAGCGCCCCGGACGCATTTACAGAGAAAACTCGATGGCAAACAGTACAGACTGAACTTGGCACTAACTCGGACTTCTTTGGACACGACATTTTTTCCCTCGTGTTTTTTTAAATTTTTTATTTTTAATTTTTTATTATTTTATTATTATTATTATTATTATTATTATTATTATTATTATTATTATTATTATTATTATTATTATTATTATTATTATTATTATTATTATTATTATTATTATTATTATTATTATTATTATTATTATTATTATTATTATTATTATTATTATTATTATTATTATTATTATTATTATTATTATTATTATTATTATTATTATTATTATTATTATTATTATTATTATTATTATTATTATTATTATTATTATTATTATTATTATTATTATTATTATTATTATTATTATTATTATTATTATTATTATTATTATTATTATTTATTATTAATATTATTATTATTATTATTATTATTATTATTATTATTATTATTATTATTATTATTATTATTATTATTATTATTATTATTATTATTATCGTGTTTTTTAATATATTTTTAATTTTATTATTTTATTTTATTATTATTATTATTATTATTATTATTATTATTATTATTATTATTATTATTATTATTATTATTATTATTATTATTATTATTATTATTATTATTATTATTATTATTATTATTATTATTATTATTATTATTATTATTTATTATTATTATTATTATTATTATTATTATTATTATTATTATTATTATTATTATACATATATATACATGTAGGATAAAAACAACACATAAAATACAAAAAAATATTATTATGTTATACGCATGTGTATAACATACATGTATATACATGTACATGTATTTATTTTAAACAAAAACAACTATATAGTTATAGAACAAGTCAAGTCCTGACTGGATGCCCTCTGACCCCACCATGTTCCCTCTCAGTACATAGCAATGGAGAGATGCCGAAAAAGCTACGCCCGGCCAGCACCTCTCCAGCCCTCTGACGTAGCTGCTTAAAAAAGCTAGTTTACTCTTCCTAATGGCCACCAAAGTCTTAATAGCCACTGGTGTGTAGTAATATCCTAAGCTGGTGCACTTGACCGACTTCCTCTCCTTAGCCAGGAAGCCTTAGCTCCAGCACTGTTGGGGCATAGCATCAGTGGGACTGGACGAAGATGTCCGGGCAAGTTGCATCCCATGTTAGTGGGTTGCCATGGGAGCATCATTATCTCATCCGGTCAATTATTGTCTGTGCATTTCAGAACTAAGATTCCAGCCGTGAAGGCGTGAACCATCACTTCCATCATCAGATGGCTTATGGATGTGTTCCATCTTTCTCCATGGCCTTGAGAACCTCCTCCACAGACAAACACCCTCTTTTAGATATTGCTACGTAATTTGTTGGTGTAAGTCACAGCTGAAAATTAATTAATTGTGCTACACTAATGTATGGAATATGGGAGGTTTCAAAGCTAGAAATATATAATGTTCGGTTAGACAACTTAGCTGCAAGCTACAAGGACCAAGCTGTTTTCTAGTTAATAAATATTTACTTGCCCCTAAAAGTAGCCCACTCTGTGTTAGTAAACTTTACAAGATCACTAAGTTTACTGTTGAGGAAAGTCTAGGTTGCAGGTGACTGGTTATAGCTCTCAATAGAGCAATACGAAGCTTATATAGGTAGCAGTCTAAAGCCTTACTGAACTAGTTATCTAGACCTGTCGTTCTAGTAGACTGTTTACTGAAAGAAAAGCCACAAGCTAATCTTGAGAGTGCAAAGCTTTCGACACACCAGAACTTTGGTTAGCCATGCTACTACTTTCAACATTGCAATGGAGTTCCATAAGAAGGCTATGTAGCTACAGTGTACTAAGATTAGCTGTAGTCCTAGCAGGTGCCATTGGTCCAGTCTCAAGCATATATATCTATCTATATATATATAAATACACACTCGAGTGCATATGTACATCCAGAGTAAGATTTGGAGGTATACCAAGTCCAACCATTAATATGTTTAGGAACTAAATAGGTGCTCATGAATATATTTAGGGAGTGATTTATATTGCTAGTGGGTTCTCATACAATAGAATGTCAGCATCCAGAAGGCCAGGGACTAACTACCTTGCATGCATTTATGGATGACTGAGGTTACTTATCATTCATAAGCTAGGCCATGAATTTAATTAACTCTTTGGGCATTTAGCTGAAACCTAAGTACTTACTCCTTTCATCTGCTCCACACAAAGCTAGTTGCTAGTGCAGTGCACCTCACTAATACAACTAGGCCTGTACCTGTAGGGGTGTGTCAGATGACTCAAACCACTACATGTGTGTATGCAACTACATTGTATTATAATGAACTAAATAGATAAACATTCAGTTAGCTTCTGATAATGATGGGTAATAGATAAACATTCAGTTAGCTTCTGATAATGATGGGTAATGATGGGGATTGCTTACAGTACAGTATATATACTGGAGGCATGGTTTTAAAAGTATGCACTGCATTATAAATTTAAGCCCCTTAATTAAGGCTGGTTCACACTATGCTGCTAGGCCTTCGCGTCGTGTCGCATCACTTCTAGCTGTTCACAATAACGGAATTGCCGCTTGAGCAAGCTTGAACTTTCACCCAAACATAACTCCGTCCATTAATTAACGGGAACCAGCGCTCATGTCATTAGAAACAAAGGACACTTTCTAGCCATGGATGGTGGAGTTGAAAGCTTGTACTCAACTGAGGACCTGGACCCGATTTTGCTGGTTGCTTTAATGAGAAGAAGGAAGAGAAGGATGGAAAGAAGCATAGGATATGTCTGATTTTCACACAAAGGAGGCAGCAGGGGGAGTACCATAATTTACTCCACGAGATGAGGCTCTCATATCCTGAATCTCATTTCAAGTACCTCAGGTTGTCCAAAGAAAGTTTTGATTCACTACTGAGCACAGCAATGAAGTGGGGATAAAGGTCCACACGGGGGATAAAGGTCCACCACACGGTGGACCTTTATCCCCACTTCCCCACTTCTTTGCTGCCTTATTTCCCAGACAAACTGATCTCTCGAGGCCTTCCATCACTTGCTGCACTGCTCAGTGGTCACCCCTTCTCCAATCCACAGTAATAGCATAGCTAGCTATTCTAAGACACATACTCATATATATACATCATTGTAAATCAATGAGCTAGCTGGCATTCAAAATATTACCTCAACTGCCACCTGCTTCCATGCATTCCCCCTAGCTCTCAAG
Organism: Cladorhizidae sp. MBARI D1340-BT2; assembly: GCA_028752905.1. NCBI lineage: Eukaryota > Metazoa > Porifera > Demospongiae > Poecilosclerida > Cladorhizidae > Cladorhizidae sp. MBARI D1340-BT2. The sequence continues at coordinate 19,682,224 of JAQNBH010000010.1, forward strand.
TCCCATACGCATCCCATATACTAGGAAAAGTTCTCACTGCTTCGATAAGCCTTTCGTTGTCCATTCAGCTTTGAAATCACCAGCTTTTACAAATAAACTAAAATAAAGCACACCAGAACACCAGAAGGACGAAAAAAACTTGAATAAAGCACACCACGGTCCGATGCGATGTGGTGCGATGCGACGCCATTTTGTGTTCTCAATATTTAACTCCCCTCGCATCATTGCCTTGCATCATCCCAAGCATCCCATGAGCGTTTTTGATCATTTTGTGAATGTACACACTACAAACAGCAGTTTGGTTTGAGTACTACATGTGCAAACCTATTTGGTAGACACTTGGAACTGGCAATTGTTAACCCTTTCATGGATGGATTCCAGAAAGAAAATAACAATTTCAGTTAAAAATCTCTATAAAATCAGGAATGCATATGTGCCCCTTGTAATAATTGAGGTATGTGATAGCACCATTGTTTACAAACATTGTGGTAAATTATCAAACCACAAACGTAACCACAAACAAAACCCACAAACATGAATATCATTATATAGAATTATAGTGTTTATAACTTGTTTATCAATACAAGAACACCTTTTTTCTTTGTTTTACATGACACTCACACTCTACAGATAACTATTACAGTGCTATAGAAAGTTCAGAGAATCTGAGATGAAGATGATAGAGTTAGAGTAAGAACAATCACTTGGAATAGGTATTTACCACAAAGTTTACACTTGAATTTGAACAAAAAAATCTTTCTAATGGTGAACAACATGCTAATACATTACTGCAGCTACATATATACTTTCCCAAACCTGGGAAGCCTTCGTGGTCTTCCTGGCCCATGTCTTCCTCATCAGGGAGCGCTATCAGACGCAGCCTGCCTCCATGGCCAAGCTTTCCGTGGCGGTCCTGTTGGAGCTCGCGTTTTCCAGGTAAGCATAGATGCCTTCACCCTCTTCTTCTTCAGATTCATCCTCGGAAAGGGCAATATCGTAGTCTGCAACCTCAGCAAGCACTTCCTCGAGAGTAATAAATCTTCGGACATTTTCCAGGGCGTGGCTCAACCTGACTAACCGCACCCTTTTCTCTTACTTCCTGGACGTTTACGGATTTGAAATTTCTTGTGTATGTGGAGTATTAACGTAGTTTTTTTTAGATATATAAATTATTGCTCTCCGATCAACGAGTGATTTATAGTGAGCTCCTCCGCCATATGGCGCTTACATCCGTTAAAGGGTTAATCTCCATACCATTAGTGAGGGTTGTAGCCCTGTTGGGGTGGAGGTTGGGGTGGAGGTTGGGGTGGAGGTTTGGGTGGAAGTTGGGATGGAAGTTGTGGTGGAGGTTGGGGTGGAGGTTGGGGTGGAGGTTTGGGTGGAAGTTGGGATGGAAGTTGGGGTGGAAGTTGGGGTGGAGGTTGGGGTGGAGGTTGGGGTGGAAGTTGGGGTGGAGGTTGGGGTGGAGGTTGGGGTGGAGGTTTAGGTGGAAGTTGGGGTGGATGTGGTTGGGGTGGAGGTTTGTAAGTTTTTATCTGTGGACTTGTTCTGCAGTTGCAAGACTACCAATAGCAGCTGCTAAGACTATAGCCACTGCTGGTAGCTACAACTATATGTTCCACACCTGGAACTCCATGTGAGTTAGGTAGTCCTTTGGTTAGTGCATACAATTTGTTTGCAGATGAGTTTCCAAATAACTGGCTTCCATATAATCGAGGTTCTACGAATGGTGCTCATGAATATGTTTAAGAAGTGATGATGCCAATTTTATGTAGTGGGTGCTGATGTTTAGGAAGTTTTTTTTTGTGGGTGCTCATGAATATGTTTAGGAAGCAGTTGGTTTTTTAGTGGGTGCTCATGAATATGTTTAGGAAGCTGTTAAGTGGGTGCCCATGAATATGTTTAGGAAGCTGTTAATGACAGTGATGGCAGTGACTTGGACGAGGAGAAGTATGCTGACCAGGCGGATATGGCAGGGACAAAGTTCGATCCCAAGACGAGGACCACCGTAAGAAACTTGCGTATCCGAGAAGACCCGGCCAAGTACCTCTATAATTTGGATCCAAACTCGGCCTTTTATGATCCCAAAACCCGTTCAATGAGGGACAATCCTTTTAAGAACAAAGACTCCGGGCAGTAAGTGACACCTTTGTCTATGAGTTTATTTGTCATCCTATTGTCCCATTGTGAGCGCCGTGCTCCTCACAGTTCCTTGCCTTTGCCTTCCCCTATGCCTTTCATTAAGTATTTTTTGTTTGAACTGTGTATATATACATATATTCATGTATGAGATGGCTATCCATATGCTGGAATTCTGGAAATTATTGCAGAGATCTTATTAATGCGAACATTTTTTATTTTTTTGGCGTAGGCACTGTTAAAAAATATATATTTCTACTTAACTCTTTAGTTCCATAGAGGATCTGCACGCTTGCAATTTAACTTGTAGACGATAGTGGATACATCCACACAAAGATTGCAACTAAAGCTGCCATGACCCAAAAGCTTTGCTAGAGCTTGCCCTGAGAAATCTAACTCAACCTGTTAGCTGGCAAGGCTGCAGCTAGCCCTACTCCACTAGAATAACACTGCAGGTGCTGGCAAGGCTGCAGCTAGCCTACTCCACTAGAATAACATGCAGATGCTGGCAAGGCTGCAGCTAGCCCTACTCCACTAGAATAACACTGCAGGTGCTGGCAATGCTGTAGCTAGCCCTACTCCACTAGAATAACACTGCAGGTGCTGGCAAGGCTGTAGCTAATCCTACTCCACTAGAATAACACTGCAGGTGCTGGCAAGGCTGCAGCTAACCCTACTCCACTAGAATAACACTGCAGGTGCTGGCAAGGCTGCAGCTAATCCTACTCCACTAGAATAACACTGCAGGTGCTGGCAAGGCTGCAGCTAACCCTACTCCACTAGAATAACACTGCAGGTGCTGGCAAGGCTGCAGCTAACCCTACTCCACAAGAATAACACTGCAGGTGCTGGGAAGGCTGCAGCTAATCCTACTCCACTAGAATAACACTGCAGGTGCTGGCAAGGCTGCAGCTAACCCTACTCCACAAGAATAACACTGCAGGTGCTGGGAAGGCTGCAGCTAATCCTACTCAACTAGAATAACACTGCAGGTGCTGGCAAGGTTGCAGCTAATCCTATTCTACTATCTAGAATAACACCGCAAGTGCTGGCAAAGCTGCAACTAAACCTACTCTACAAGCATAATACTGCAGGTGCTGAAATGAAGATGTCTATAGTAGCAAGCATCGACAATGTAATGGCGAGATTTGCAGTAGCAAGTGTCGTCATCTTCGACAAAAAGCAAAAGGCTAAAAAAAAAGAGTAATTAATATGGCTCGGAATACCTTCAGGGGTGTTGCCCAGAGCAGGTGTCCAAACAGCTACAAGAAGGAAAGGAACTCAAAAATGTGAAAGTGGGTACACGCCTCTCTACTAGGAAACAGCATGGCATGACAGACATAGCTAGCGTCTGCATATGACTCACGAAAAGAAGCTGGAATAATTAGTGGTGGCTTCCCTGAGGCAAGTATTGTTGAAGGTCTGGAAGAAGAGGAAGATTCAACTCCAGAGAATGACATGTACTGTACAAGCTGCATGATTTGGCTCCATTTATTTGGTAGTATTTTACCTCATGTAATCAATTTGCATATATAAATAATATCCAGAATTATGGTATATTGACGAGGGACTAAAATAATGGTTGGTGCACACTGTGCGTGCTACTATATAAATAGCACGTGCTTCCATATTGGTGATCTTTTACATCATATATGTTTGAGGTACGAGGGAAAGTCTTTGGACTGGCTGGTAAATATAGTCTGATGGTGTAGAAGTTGTTTTGGGCCTAAGAGGGAGAACGAAATTCAGAAACGTCTGGTATAGATGTAGCTAGTGGAGACCCTTTACCTTAACTTTGGGGTGGGGGAGAGAATGTGTCTTGTGTTGCTTTTAGATAGTGCTTATAGATAGTGTTGTGGTTTAGGAGACCCTTACCTTATCTTTGGTGTGGGGCGAGAGAATCTGTCTGGTGTTGCTAATATATAGTGCGGTGGTTTAGGAGACCCTTTTACTTTACATTTAGTGAGATGGTTGGGAAAGGGTTAGGAGCATAAATAATGCTTGGTGGACCTCCTTACCTAACCCTGCCATACCTTATCAATTGCCTCTCAAGCTGGTAGACAGTTGAGGAAACCACAGCGTAAGTTGTGTGATATGGCAAACATATGGGCTTGAAGCTCCACTCCATCTACCATATTGCTAATTTGTACTAAGTGGTGCTATCAGCAGTGGACGGTACTAAGAGTACCCCTATGCTCATACCAAGGCAGTACTGCTACCCCTGTTTCCAACCCCTGTCCATACTCTCCTATTCGTTACCACCGTCAAGGCATCCTTGATACCCATTCTCCTCTGACCATTATACATAAATATGTTATCTTGTAATCCAGAAATGTAGTAACTTTTATACTGTAGCAGACAGTGCACCTGAATTCTGTACGTTATCTTGAAACACGGAATATTTGAGTAGCTTCAGGACTTTGACATACTGCGGACTAGCCCTAGACTTTGGTACCTTCCCAGGGTCTTGATTGCTCTCATGCCTATTGCCGCTGCTGCAGTTGCTTCTACACATTGCGGATGCTTAACTGCTGCACTTCTCCTGCTTGGCCTCCTTCTTTCCCAGTGCCTCACACATACTGTAGCTATTACGCATCTCTGCCTTGTCAGGTACATGTATTATCCACCATACATGTGTAGTTGGATGGACAATATACCCTCTCTGCTACCCGTAATTACTATGCGAGTAATTGAGAAATACTCTCAGTCGGGTGTGATGTTGTCTTCCCCAACAGAATGTTGATCCCATTTCTAAATGAGTGTCTGTCTTTAACTGCTTGATAGTCCCTCAACATCATTCCGCCTGCTGTGTTATCCACCACAATATCCTCCCTTACATGTATGTATACTTTGGGGTCGGATGTCCCTCATTGGACATGGTCCACTTTCCTGCCTGAGAATGCTAAAGAATGATATGCAGTGTCTAATCCCCCCCCCCCCCCTCCCCCCTGGCCCATTTTTTCTGCCTCCTACACTTCCTTCAGTTCTCTCAGAAGTGCCGGTGATGTTGGCTGCCTTTCCCTCTTCTCATTCTCCTCCTCTCCCGCACACATCTTCATGCCTTACACATGAAGGGCGTCTCTATGACGGGAAGTGGGACTAGTGGCACTTTTCTTGTGGTGCCTTTGGCCGTTTTCTGGCATGTCTGGCATCGTCTGCACATTTCAGCAATGTCCTTTCTCAGGCCAGGCCAGAAAAATTGCCTGTGAATTCGATTTGTCGTCTTGGTTCTGCCCAGGTGTCCCGCCAGATACATGTACATACAAGTAACGAAGTATCTTCAGGTACATGTAGGTTGAAGTGGATGCTGTTCTGGTTCTGGCACGTGCAGAAGTCACACAGTGGAGAGGTACTGTTTTGATGGTGCACTGTTTCAGGCCCTTGCTTGAGGAAGAGTCACATGGTGAGGCAGACCCCGTTCCATGGCTGGCACGGCCACATAGCCACATTTCCCACTGAACTTTAGGGAATGTCTCAGAGCACTGTCCTTCTGATGGTTTGATTGATGCTGCTAGACTTCTCCTAAAATAGTTTGTAGGAAGATTGTCCAGCTTGGTTGCTGGACTACCAGTGCTTGAAGTGGTTGCTGGACTACCAGTGCCTGAAGTGCTGCTGGACTACCAGTGCCTGAAGTGGTTGCTGGACTACCAGTGCCTGAAGTGGTATCTGGACTACCAGTGCCTGAAGTGGTTGCTGGACTACCAGTGCCAGAAGTGGTAGCTGGACTACCAGTGCCTGAAGTGGTAGCTGGACTACCAGTGCCTGAAGTGCTGCTGGACTACCAGTGCCTGAAGTGGTAGCTGGACTACCAGTGCCTGAAGTGGTTGCTGAACTACCAGCTGGACTACCAGTGCCTGAAGTGGTTGCTGAACTACCAGTGCCTGAAGTGGTAGCTGGACTACCAGTGCCTGAAGTGGTTGCTGGACTACCAGTGCCTGAAGTGGTAGCTGGACTACCAGTGCCTGAAGTGCTGCTGGACTACCAGTGCCTGAAGTGGTAGCTGGACTACCAGTGCCTGAAGTGGTAGCTGGACTACCAGTGCCTGAAGTGGTTGCTGGACTACCAGTGCTTGAAGTGGTTGCTGAACTACCAGTGCCTGAAGTGGTAGCTGGACTACCAGTGCCTGAAGTGCTACTGGCTACCAGTGCCTGAAGTGCTGCTGGACTACCAGTGCCTGAAGTGGTAGCTGGACTACCAGTGCCTGAAGTGGTTGCTGAACTAACAGTGCCTGAAGTGGTAGCTGGACTACCAGTGCCTGAAGTGGTTGCTGGACTACCAGTGCTTGAAGTGGTTGCTGAACTACCAGTGCCTGAAGTGGTAGCTGGACTACCAGTGCCTGAAGTGGTTGCTGGACTACCAGTGCCTGAAGTGGTAGCTGGACTACCAGTGCCTGAAGTGGTTGCTGGACTACCAGTGCCTGAAGTGGTTGCTGGACTACCAGTGCCTGAAGTGGTTGCTTAACTACCATTGCCTGAAGTGGTTGCTGAACTACCATTGCCTGAAGTGGTAGCTGAAGTATAGTGGTCGATTTCAAGTCGAAATTATATTCCCAGAATATAGTTAGTTAGAGAAAATCTCGCAGGCGCAGGTGCTCGCCAGTGCTTCTATGCTATCTGCGCTCGGTCTCCATCAGTGATCTGGAGACAAATGCCACTGGTTACCAATATTCTGCACTTTTTTGGAGTAGTACTGCTCCAAATCCGTAGGATGAAGCATCAGCGGAAATCTTTGTCTCCGCTTTGGGGCTCTAAATGGAGAGCATTGTTGTTTTCACCAATCACTCTTGACGAGAGAGAGAGAGAGAGAGAGAGAGAGAGACCTGATGTTGTGGATTTCCCCATAGCTACAGGTAAGCAACTTTCTTTCCAAGGAGCTCCCTTGGTGGTCGTGTAGATGGCTGGAAAGAATCTTCTCAGCTGTTTACCATCCTCATGAAGCATCTGAGGTCGTGCACGCTCTCTGATGCTATCATCTTGGTAATGGCTATCATCTTTAAGGGGTCTGGTTGTATTCCTCGTTCTGGTTTGACGAAATTTGCACTTGTCTTTGTTCGATGTTCCCCCAACATCTGCTATTCTTTGTAGTTCTATTGTCAATTTAGCATCATGTTCTGTTTGATCTTTTCCAAAGTTCGAGTCATCCATAAAGCAGATAACTCCCTCTAGTCCGGACAGTATTTCCCTCATCTGCTTTTGGAAGTACTTGGGTGCACTACATATACCAAACGGGAGTTTGTTGAATGTGAACCTTCCAAATGGTGTTATGAATGTTGTAAGTAGTTTCTACTTCCCTGCCAAGCACATCTGCCAGAATCCTGAGTTAGTGTTGAGTTTCCTAAATAACTTTGTTCCTGATAGTTGTGCTAATATATCTTCCACCTTTGGTAGATGACACACCTCCCCGACAATGCTGGTCTTCAGTGGCTTCAAGTCAATGCAAATTCTAATTTTGCCAGATTTCGTTTGGACCACAACCATCCCCGCACACCAAGGGGGTTGGTTTCTCCACTTCGGATAATACTACTAGTGTTTCCATCCTGTGTAGTTCCTGATTAGCCCTCTCATGTACAGTACGGTTAGTACCACATGTATGTCTTGCTCTGAACAGTGCTTGGGGCTCTGCATTTGGCTTGAGTTTGATTTGATACTCTCCGTCAGGATAACCCATAGACCTTCAAACACCCTTGGGAATTTCTCCATTATCTCACCCTTGTCACAATTTACACTATCGAGCCTTAATACGAGGTTGAGCGTGTTGATTGATGACGGCCTAAATGCCAGTTCACAATATGAAGCAAGTCAATCTGTTGCATGCATTCTGTCCTTCCGAACAGTTGCACTGATATTGTGAACCTGTAACGCAATGGACTACAAATCTAACGGATGGGAATACAGACCCGTACACTTTGAGTTTTCCAACGGGTACGGTCTTGAGTTTGAATACGCCAATATAATGTCCGATCAGGCGAGCTACATAGGTCTGGCAGTGGAGTTGCCATTTTTTTGGTTTGTACCTTTGCTTACATATAAATTATATTGCCTTGGCATGTGGAGGATTGGGTGATCTGAGAGAAGAGACAAGAAAACGCTGACTGATACTTGCATAAACCTGGATCGGTTTCTAACTTCTAAAAAGAAGAAAACTGATGACGATACACGCTCAGAGCCCTCTCGTGCACTTGAGGGTGACGAGGAAGATGTGGAAGCTTCCAGTCTATCACACCTCCCTGATGATGGTGCAGATGTCAGTCGCCAACCCGCCTGCACTCTGCTGGACATTTGTGGTATTTACTCTCAATCGAAATCAACCAGAAATTTCTGTGACACTGTACAGGCCCTGACTGCAGCCCAGAATTATCATCTGTTGAACCAACACAAGAAACCTGGCAAGGATCATGTATTTACCCACACACTTTCTTGGTGGTTGTAATCGTAGTTTTCGGCAAGTGTGGCTGTCAGAGCATCCCTGGATGGCGTAGAGCGAGCGGGTTGATAGGATGTTCTGTATTGCTTGTGCTATTTTCTCTGCTGACAGTTCGAAGGGCAAGTTGATAGTTGATTACCCAGCCAGCCTTTCCATGTGTGGAATAAAAAAGTGCGAAGGTCAAGGAGCATGAGCATTGTTTGTACCACCATCACACTGCTCTGGAGCAAGTTGATCTTCTGAAACGGACCGTTGAGCATCCACATACCACCATCATTGCCCATGTCAATGCCTGTAAGGCTGCAAATATCAAACGCAACCGCTCAGTGCTGAAGTCGATCGCTAGACCATGTTGTTTTGTAGCAGGCAGTGTATTGCTCTAAGGGGAGATGCATCAATGCGATGTGTGACAAACTTGCTCCCCAGACACAAAATGAGCTGATTGAGTTGATGGGGAAGTAGATAATTTTGCAGGGTATACTTGATCATTTGATTGCTGCACCTACTGCCATATTGGCTGATGAGGGCTTATGAGGTAACGTCACACAATGTGGAGCATCTCGCCATCTGTGCTAGATTTGTGGATGAAAACAAGGACATCAGAGAGGAGTTCTTAAGCTTTATAAAGCTAGAATAACAGATGAAAAAATTGCTGAAAGTATCTTAACGTTCTTGGCAGAGAACAATATATGTACCTGTAGCCGCCTGTTGTTTGTCAATCTTCTCATCTTCTAGCTCGGTTGTTTTGGTTTGAGCTCGGGCAGACAATTGCTAAACTGTTCGAATACCTTCTGCTTCCATCAGGATTTTCTTAAACCGAGGACAATTTCGTCCTACGATGTTGGCCTTATCATCAACTACTGCTTCTGTGGCTATTTGCATTCCGAAGAGAGATACCTTCAATGGTGTTATCGGTAGGTCTACTCCTTCTCGGAATCCAACGACCCTCTGTCTGGGTGCATCTTCATTCGGTTGAGGTACAAGCTTACTCCAGACAACGTTCACCAACGCACAATTGTCCACCATGATGTGAACTGTCAATAACATGCATCACTATCAATGGTCTGCACACAATGTACAGATTTCTCTGGACACTCCTTGCTCATATGCCCCCACTTCTTGCAATGAAAGCACATTGCCCCTTTTTCGTTGTCGAAGTATTTTGAGAGTTTATGTTTTCAGGTCGGGGAATGTTTTCCGGATTTGTCCCGATCACTGGGTGGACACGACTTCTCTTGGTCAGCCGACGACTCCAATTTCGTTTGGGCTTGATGAGTTAGTTGAGTCTTCCATCTGTCCTTGACTTCCCGTCCCTTGTAATCGTTCGACCGTCCTCCCTGCTCCGTCCTGCGGGCTGTGTTGTGGAGGTGTTCGTCGGCCAGTTTCATCGCTTCAATCAGGCTTCTTGGCCTTCTCTCTCTGGTCCATGACACTAGCCATCTGGGCATAATGTTGTACATTTTCTCCAGCATCACCAAGTCCAGCATCTGTTCCCTGGTGTTGCATTCTGACGTCCACCTTTCTCCCCACCTCAACATTTGCTTGCCACAGAGGAGCCACGATTCTTCTCTACCTCTGGTGATTTCATCGATCTTCCGTCGATATGTATCTTGTGTTACATGATACTGTTCGAGTAGATCTAGCTTCACTTGGTCGAAGTTTTTTTTTACTCTGCTGTCCTGCATCGTAAAACTTGTCGGGCTGTGTTGCTCAGCACTGGTACGAGGTGTGCCGTCCATCTACTTAGTGACACATCAAAGTTCTCCATATGGTCTTGGAAAGATGTCAGAAATTCTGCTATGTCATCCTCCTCAGTAAAGGTACAAAACTTGGGTACCTTGTCAGAACTTGCCTTCTCCTTTGTCGACTCTCTTGACATGTCCAGCGCTAATGTTTCAAGTTTTTTTAACCTCTTGTCACGTTTCTTGTCGTTCTTTTGCATCCAGAGAAGGATAGCTTTCAAGGTGATCGTGTCGATCTCTTCCTCTGAGTCCGACTCTCTTTCACTCTCGGATTCCTCTCTGTTTTGCTTTTCAGGCTGTTTATCGCTTAGTGCAAGGTCGAATGATCGGTCCTCACCTTCAGTTTTGGGTGTGGCTTCACCACCTCCCCTCTTTTCTTGTGGTATCTTTTTCCCCTTGGCACGAGTAGCCATGTTGGTTGAATTCTCGATGCAAGAGACGGACGAATAAACTCTTCAACTCGGTTGACGATGACGAGTTCTCGATGAATAAGCTCGATTGACGATGATTTCTCAACGCGATGAACGATTACGACTTTGCGACAAGATGAACGATAGACGATTACGAATTGTCGAAGAGATGAACGATTGACGATTACGAGTTCTCGAAGAGATGAACGATTGACGATTACGAGTTCTCGAAGAGATGAACAGTTGATAATACAAAACAAACGATACTGCAATCCAGTTAGCTAGCGCTAGACTTTAGTATCAACTAATCTTGCCAACAATGACTCTTTTGGCAAACATTCCGAAAACACAAGCGGTTAGCTAAAGGTCAGGGAAATACACTCTCCATCTAATCAAACGATGACGATAGGGTTGAATCAAAAATGCTGCCACCAGATGTAAGGGTCTAGCCACCAAAGGAAGGTAAGCTATCTTAAACTAGTCCAGTCGAAATTCAAGTTAAAGAAACTATTATTAAATTCATATATAGAGATGCTCAATGTTCACAGATATCAACTAAAGAACAGTCACTAGCTAAGTCTATAACCAGTGAAAGAACAGACAGAACTTAACTGAAAAGAAACATGACTCTTACGGAATACAGAACTGAATTAAAAAAACTACCAAAGGTCAACTGCCCGTTTGCCCATGGCAAGTCAGCTTAAATACTGCTGTTGCCACGAGATCTCACTCAACAAACAATACCAAATAAGAGCAACACAGACACTCACTCGGTTCAAACGGTCTATATACATACAAACATAGTAAGCTACACATAAGTCTTTATTGTGGGTGTCGACAATTGACACCAATTAGCTATTTATTTTGTTGTCTGTCAGGGAAATTCCTCACAAGATGCCACATAATTATCTCAAGGCAACGGCACTGCAGCGATGTTGAAGCTAGCCCTCCTTCTGAGTACCGTATTCACTCGAATATAAGTAGCATACTCAATAGAAGTCGCTCTGAAAGCCACACTCCAAATGTAGCACACCAAGTTAATTACACCACCGCTCTTGCACGCGCGCAGTTGTTTATCATTAGCTAAGAGAGCTTGTGGCATCACTGTGAAGGTGGACGAGTCTGAAGATAGAGAAATTTACTGTCTCAAAGTCGATGAAGTAGCAGCTTTAGCATTACTTAAGCTACTCGCCAGCTGTTGGAAGGAAGTGACAGCGGTGGAGAAGATCCATTTGCTTCCTTGGACGAAGAGGATGAAGAACAGATCGAACATAATGAACTCATTGTAGATAACGATAGCTATTAGGACTCTTGCCAGCCAACTACTACCTAGCTCAATGTTTGAAATGAAACAATTACAACCACAATGACACACCAAAAAATTGCATCAGCACAATAGCGCAAGACTGGCTTGGCACTGCGAAGCGCAATGCTTGAAGATCGCAACTTGATTTGGCTGAAATAAATATGAGTCGCGACTTATATTCGAGTGAATACGGTATTTCAGGGAAAATGTTGCAATTCTCTTCCTTCACCACATCATCATGTCTCTCGATCAGCAGTTTTCTCCACCGGCCATTATTGCCATTTATCTGCTTGGTCTTATACCAAGTATCCTCTGTTCGAAATGTGTAAATCTTGAGATACGTTATGAGCAAGTGTATAAAGATGATCTGCCTTCTCCTGAGTTGTTCCAAATGGAGCTCAAACTGTGGTACATGCTGGTGTCATCAGATCTGAGACCCGCATCCCCAGCAGAGGCCATCAAGGATTGTGACTCTGTCATCTTTCCGAATATCAGTGTCACATTGCCTGCACAATTCCTGTGTGTCACATCTTGCAAATGCGAGACAAGTGGTAGTGCATTCCGAAGACTCACCTACATGTGATCGTCTATGGAGGAAAGCCACCTGTCCAGCATAGCACTCCTCCACATGCACTAAGGTGCACATTGGTGGACCTTGACAGGGTAGTGGATTTTTATGCTCGAATTCATCCACGTAGGATTCAACTGGATTCCCTTGTCCACTGAATATCAACATTTAGCTTTTTTTGTGAAATACTTCATCATAGTATCAACTTATTAACAACAATCTGTTGTAAAATATACAGTAGTAATAGGTCATTGGCATTGAGACTTTATATAGGATAACTTTAAAAAAATGTTTTCATTCCGAGAAAATTATTAGAAAATTCTCTCAAAATTCAGATAATTGTTTAAATTATCTAGGAAAGCATACCCATGGAGCACCATACGAGGGTGCTCCGGCTGACCACTAGTATAGTCAAACAGATATCCTATATGCCCCTGGGAAATGGTCTACTTGAAGGAAAAAAAGAACCCCCCCCCCAGCCAAGGACTAGGCTATGGCCTTGGAATGTATATGAAATGAATGAGTAGGATTTGTTTCAACTCGCTTCCAATCCATTGCATTGAACCAATTAGAATCCTAAAACTTATCATGGTGAACTTTACAAACTTTCCATGATTTCTCTAGAATTATTGAAGCAGTGAGGAGCTTTCCCAACTAGAGACTATAGAGATCTTAGCGCCAAATAAAATGCCTGTAAGTAAGTGGCTATCCAGGTAACTAGCCAGCTATTATTAGCTATAAAAAATATTTCGGCAATATATAATTTCTCTTTCTGCGCTTCCTCCTGCCAGCCAATAGCAAAATCAAAACCAACTCTTCCTCACTGCTGTTACTGCATCCATTGTATTGGTCAAACACAATGGACTCAATGGATTCAACACAAATATTGTGAACTATGCAGAGGAACGGAACGTATTACGCAATGCATGCAATGGAAACAGATTGGATGGAACTGATTTCCATCCGTCATATTGTGAACCTGCCTTTAGAGATTCCATTTCAGTCCCTCCAAAACAAAGACTAGTTGTTTAACCGTCTTTTCTGGTAGGTGAGTTTGACCCAGAACTGTCCTGTTACATGCAGGGGCTGACGGGATGGCCCGTGTAAGTTCTTCCCTGCGATGTTAAGCTTTGGTTTGCCTATGTAATGGTACATATGTCAGGGTTGAGATCACAGTCACCTCTGCCCCAGTGTCTAGCTTGAATGCTGCCTTGGTTCCCTTAACTCGATCGTGGTAACCCATGTCGACTCCTGCCTGGCTGACACAGTATCCAGATAGGCATGTCTTACAGTAGATAGCATTCTGCTGACCTACATGTATTGTCCAATTGTTTTGTGAAGCATTGGGCACTGAAATGGCCTTCTTCTGGCATTTGTGGCATGTTGCCTTCTCTGCTGGGCATCTATCCCAGGGGCGCGGGGATTTCACACAATAACTACATGACGGACCCTTTCCATCTGCTGTCAAGTATGCCTCTCTTGTATTTGCTTCGAGGTTGCTTGTTCGTTCTGCTCCTTTTTCAAGTTGTTGTTGTTGAGTGTGCACTGTTTCTCGTTGTCGGATCATTTTTGGGGGCTTCTCCAGCGTTAGCTCTGAATTTAGTTGGAGCCGGTCAGGGAGCGTTTTGTCTCCTATACCCACTACGAGTTGGTCATCACCTCTGTCGCAGTTCTCTACGAGTCGGTAGAGCTCCATGATATATTCCTCTGCCGATTCTCCTAGGCATTGACCTCTGCGATTGAATAGCTCCGTTGTAAATGGACTTTGATGAATGAGTCGAATTTTCCCATCACAAGCGAATATTCTTTCCTCTCATCTTTGGTAGCATGTATTGAAGTGAGAACTGCTTCCGCTTGTGGTCCAGACAATACATGGGTGTGCTCACTTGTTTTAGCTCTGGAGCAGGACAGAGGCCTAAAGCTATCCTAAATTCATCAAAAACAAGTCTTCCACCGAGGCCAATCAACTGGGTTCTTGAAATTGAAACCCTCCAACTGGCGATTCCAAACGGATTTGTGACATTTTTTCTATACCTAGTAGGTTAGAGTAGCTAGTAAAAGTTGTCTTAGCTGGACTTCACCACTGCCAACGTTCAATAAGAACACATCAGATATTTCCCAGTACATTGAACAATGCATTCCATACATAGAAACTATTACTAGACTCTCTAGTAACATTTTTGTCAAAATGAATTAGTGATCAACACATGTTGGGGACAATGTTGCATGCCATATAGCCCACTCTGTGTTGATATGCACTAATTGTATTCATGTTCACTTTGTGACTGGAAGTAAGACACACAAAATGTGGTCACTGGAAGCTTCTACAAATTTAATATTTGTGGTTGATGTATTGGTGGCTAATTTGCACCAACCTCCAGGGTCCATTTCAGCGACATACATGTAGCCATGGGCATCGATGTAAGGCTATGTAACCTAACGTCACTGTACAACTTGGCTGAAGTACATGGACTAACTGCAGAAGCTTTCCAACATACAGTAGCAGGCATGAGGAGGAAGTTTTGTAGGGGGTGGGGGGGGGGTGGACATGGACGGTGACTGACTACCTTTACAAAAATGGGCCAGTAAAGATAAATCTATGGAGGATGTAATTAATAATGGTGGCAAGATCGTTGCTAGATGAAGGTGATAGACAGATAATTGACCAGCATTGCAATTATCCTGACAGCACCATTACATCTACAAGTGACTTGACAGACACAGTTTGTAGAATGGACCCCAAGTTGCTGGGATGCGTGCTACTTTTTCTCAGCAATCCACCACTTCACGATGCTACACATCAGTTTCTTCAAGGTGGTGAAAACCAGTCGGCTCTCAGGAGTATGCCAGCTCTGCCATCTCCAGCCGTACTTGAAGGATGATACATGATACAACTTAGGCAGCTACAGTGTATCTTATTAATTTGCCTCGTATAATTTTCTTTTCCTATCAAGCTTTACACTCAAGTCGTGGATGTTACTGACCTAAATAATAATATGAGGACTTACAAGAAACTCATCTTCAGAACCTCAACATATTCAAGTTTAAGTAATGGAGCGATGAGCACTGCACGCAAACGCAAGCATGTGCCACATTCCGTGGAGTTCACATGCTGTGTGTAGAATGCTTATACTTTTGTATACAGCTAGACTTGTGTGTGTACATGTCAGAGAGCTCTTGCATTATCGTAGGAAGGAGCGTAGCATCAGCAGGAGTGGTGGTTATCTGGAAAAAAATTCGCCGGCAAAGTGAACGAAAATAGACTTTACTTATCGACTCAAGATCTACAATTATGCTGTGAGGATAGTCTGAGAAGTCGTCCTCCTACTATCCTACTGGAGGAAGCTTTGTTTTCTTGGCCTGTTGGTATCTAGTGGACTATTTAGTGAAACAAAAGCTATTCTCGAGATAGTACTCTTTGGGTGTATCTGCTGTAGTTGATCCTTGTGTTGGATGCCCACACTAGAAGAGGAACAAATAAAGCTCATGCTGCATAGAACTTTGGCTAGCTTGAGGAGGATCCATACAAAGCCAGTTGCTGATTTCCATCCAGTGTCTGTTTCTGTGCGATAAGACTAAACTAATAGCAGCTGCTAGGACTACTTGTAGTAGCTATACCTCCAGCATCCACATGGAACTCAATCAGGATGTGTATATTGTTAGATAGCTGTTCACCTGTTCATGTGCCTACGATTAGCCTTGCGGATAATCCAAATTTCCAGTCTGGGGTTTGGATAATGGTGGGTCTACTGTAGATTGACGTGGATCCATACATGTATGTGTAGCTCGAGTTCTGGTTTGGATTATAATTGTGTATGGCGTCTTGCACATGAGCATACAAGTACATGTGTATGCTACGTGGGTGTCTTGTGGAGGCAAGGATGAGCCATTTTTCACTTCACATTTTGACTCTGTGTTATAGGATACCCTTTACCTTATCTTTTGGTGTAGCCGGAGGAGATTGGGTCTGTTCTAGTATATGTACAGTCTGTTTAACTTCTCATTTATAGTGGTCTAGTATATGTAAAGGAGCCTTATCTTTTGTTGGGGGAGATTTGGTCTGGGATTCTAGTGGTGTGGAGGTTTATTAGACTCTTTACCTTACATTTGGTGTGGCCAGGGGCCAGGTATAAGGGATTAATCTACATGTGCTGTAATCTGTTATTGTGGGTTAACACATAATGCCTTCAAACAGTTGAGAATCAGTCACATTTAGTTTTACCTGGCCTCGATGACTTCCTGACATGTCAGGGGTTCTCCCAAGTCAGGGAGATCCCTGTCCCCCCCTCCCCACCCACCCCTTCCTCCCCTGCAGTGTACATGTAGCTGGGAACCCACGCCTGCCACGATAGTTCGTCGGTATTGGTAGTATATATTTGCTTTGCCTGGTGGGTCGAGTATGGTGTAGTCATAGTGTAGGACCCACTAGGTGAGCCTGCCTCCTGCATCTCGCATATGTTCGAGGTACGATGATAGTTGTGGTTGGTAGTGATGGTGAGGTGGACCCCTGTCAAGTTACATGGTGAGGTATTGTAAAGCTTCCACAATGGCAAGGCACTATTTTTCCACCAGCACGTACATGTATGTACAGTAGTTCTTCTTATGGGGGAACATCTTCAAGAAGAATGCCAACGGCGGTCCACCTCTGATTCTGCCATTTGGCTCAGTACACACCTACATGTACATGTATGTACATGTACGCCGACGTCAGAGGCGTCTGTCTCTATTACAAAAGACCGGTCAAAGTCTTGGCCTTGGAATACTGGTTCTTTGATGTGTGGGTCTTTCAGTACCTGGGAGTGCTTGCTTGTGGGTATCTGTCCAGACGTGACGGTTACTGTAGGTGAGGGACTGCTGTTGTCGCATAGTCCGGAATGAACTTCTGATAATATATATCCGACTAAACTCAGAAATGACCAGACATCCTTTTGTGTGTGTATATGTGTGTGTGTGTGTGTGGTGGCGAATTCATGCACATGTACCGACCTTTTCTGCATCACTGGTCGGACTTGCTCTCTCCCTACGATATGGCCAAGGTATACTGTATGTAGGGGCACTGAAACATCTCTTTGATGGCGAGGCCTGCAACTCCCAGAATCTGTCTGATGTGATCCAGGCGGGGTTGCCACTGGGGTGAGCTGAACACGACAACATCATCCATATACATGTACATGTATGTATACCCGGAGCTAAAGCTGGTTTTATCTCCAAATATTTCATCATCATCCGCTGGAAAGTGCTACAGTAGATGCTCCTACTAGAACAAATGGCATCACTTTAAACTTGTATATATTTGCCATTGGGTGTCACAAAAGCTGTCTTCGGTTTGGAGCTCTTTTTGACTGGCACCGGCCGGTACCCCTTGGTGAGGTGAAGGGTGGTGATTTAATTTAGAAGCACAGGCAAATCCTGGATTAGCTCATTGATCCTTGGTGTGAGGAAGGGGTCGGGATGAGTAACCGCATTCAGCTTATGGTAGTCGACGCAGAGACGGAGTGACCTGTCCTTTTTCAGCACCAGGACAATAGTGGCTGCGAAGGTGCTGGTGCTCGCCTTCGTGAGGTCATTTGCTTGATTTATTTCTTCACAGTATCTTTTCTGGCTTGAGGGAGATGGTATGGGGGTGAGAAGATTGGCACCCATTTGTATCGTGATCATGGCTCTCGCCATCCTCCCTGGTGCGTCCGTTAAGAGGGGTGGTAGTGGTGTAAAAGTGCCGACAGCTTTGCCGTCCAGTAGTCCACTAGCTCCGGGTTGATGGGGGAGTTCCAGATCTGCAGGCAGTCTGGCCAGTTGGGGATGTTTCCCTCTGGCATGACATCTGGTTCCACCACTGCCACCTGGCAGACTGCGGATGGCGGCTCCCATTTCGCGAACATATTGATGTTGTACATAGGTCTGAAATGGCCTGCTGCACCTGTCCATCCTAGTTTGGAAGGTGGTTGTTGTCTGCTTGTTCACTGCTGGGAACAGGCCTTGTACTTGGCCAGGAGCTTATCCGTTTCAGAATGAGACAACCCACCCCGAAGTCTCTAGCTATTTTGTCATGGTATATACATGTAGGCCTTCATCTTGGACATGGTCTGTGCTGGAGAAATAAGATTCTGTGCTGTCTCCGGATGTCGGTAGGTGTCCTGGAGGAAAGAGATAGTACTCTCGGGAGCATCCTTGGGTGCTTCCCACTCCACTCTGATGTTGTCGAGTGGACCTCGAGTGTGACGTCCATAGAAGAGCTCAAAGAGAGAGTAGCCAGTAAAATTCCTGTGGAACACTTGTGTTGTATGTTAAGAAGTACATACTGTAGCTGCCTTCATCGTTGATTTGTCTTCCACCTCCTTCTGTTGTTGGGGCTCTTCCCGTCATTGTCAGGCCTCGTCCTGTAAAAATATCTCCTCTTTCTCCTGCAGGCATCTCTCCTCATCTGCTCTCTCCTTTCACTGTCTCTCCTCTGTTCTCTCGGCGGCGGAGGTCCATCTGTCTCCGGGGCATGCCCCGTCTGAGCCAGCTCTCATATGCCATCCTTTGCGTGCCTGCCCTATGGTTTGCATCCAAAAGCCGTCTTGAACCAGTATTACAAATATGAGCATCATTGAGTGGAGCAACAATCAAGCTTTGCCAATGACGCTTGAGAGCGAACCGAAAAATGCTGATGATACCTTGGATGCAAGGGCATAGGAGAACTCCGCATAGATGGTACAGGACTTGCCAGAGGGTACTTAAACCAACCGGTATTAACTGCAAAAAAGTTCATTCATAATTCATTTGCAACTAAAGAAGATATCAAAAATGATGATGCCTTGAGTTTCCGAGTGTTTAAGGTCAGCAATGCTTGGGTCTTCTGTTTGTGTGTCATCAGAGTTGGTGCTGTTACCCACAGAGGCTTCCTTGCCCTCCGACTCCGATGGGGTAAGGAAGTGAGCCTTGTTGCTAGCTTCTATTTGTCATCCTTCTTTCTTAGGTGATAAATTCGAAAACCAGTCGGTCGCTGCCACCAACCTAGGTGATAAAACTAATCTGTTAGTCAGGGTCCCCCCATGACCTCACTTGATCTGGTCATGGGGGAACCCTCACTAATTGTCCATCAGGCTTGAATGTGCATGTGTGTAGAGCACATAATGATTTCTTGCTTGGGCGTTGTTTCATAAGACCATCACAATTTGATAATTAAAAGCTCATTCTTTTTATAAACTGAGAACTGAAAAAATATATAGTTTAGTGATGGTACAGCAGACCTTTTATCATATCTTTTGGTTGGGAGAATGGGTCTGGTGTTCTAGTGTATTGTTTGGAAGTGTAGCAAACCCTTTACCTTATCTTTTGGTAGGGCTGTGGGTGATTGTGTAGGAAACCCTTTACCTTATCTTATGAACTTGTTTTTTTCTTCAAAGCATGACATACACAATCATATATATACATACATTTATTCACACTTATATGTACATACATACATGTAATCGCACATATACATATATACATGTATTCACACATACATGTATTCACACCTATACATATGTACATACATGTATTCAACATATACATACATACATGTATTCACACATATACATACATACATGTATTCACACCTATACATACATATATACATGTACTATAAATCGACTTTTTTCGTCAATATTTTTTCTTTTCTGTTTTAATTTACAACGAAACATATATTTCACCACCAATTCTCCCCCCCCCCCCCCCCCACACACACATACACCACAACCGCACATCTCACTGTAATCGTCACCATGCTCATGATTGCACACAGCTGTATAGAAGGGTGTGTCAAGCCTCGCTATGTTTGAGCTTACCACATGGGAAGTGACAATTGGAGAGGAGCTACATGTACAGTAGCTTATGAAAGAGAGTCTAATAATGTATAGATAGATATGCTGGAATTATCATTGGCCAGCTACCTAGGTGAATCTCCAAGGTCTGCTCGCCATTCTTTAGGAACTCTAGGAGGATCAATGCTCAAACTTTCTTGGTCTAATGGCACATCCAAAAAATCAGCAACTATGTACAAGTAAAACTCGGTTTAGCTTTAGCAATATTGATCAACCATTCCGACTGTCCAATGCAATCACATATACAGTGTATGCATTTTCACTTTGTGGTACTGTTTGCTACAACAATAACCTTTGTCTCATTTAGTCTTCTCTAACCTGGGAGACATCTTGAGATGCTTCTGAGTCCTGATCATTGACATTTTCTTCTCTCATCAAGCAAGGACTCTTCTTCAGATCCTTTGTCACCCTCATAACCATCACATTGCTCCAGAAATTCCAGCAAATCCTTAACTGGTTTATTAACAGCAAATGACTGAGGCAGATCAGTTGTATTGGGAGGTCCAGTGGTATATGTAGGCGTACGTGGTTGTCATTGGCCCAAGGAGAGCATTGATAGCATGTTACACTGACTCTTAAAATAGTACGATCACTAGAGCAGGCTCCTTCCTTCTATTGCAGCGCTGGCACTCAATATAGGGAACAATACTATTTACAAGATATTCTACCATTGTCTCCCTGTGGGCCAGTGCTATGGGGAGCGAGTCACGTGCCACTTGGATGTAAATTGAAAATGAGGATGGCAATGTTATGTCTGATAAATTATTTGGCCAGGAAGAAAATCACTAACAAGGTGCCTAATTTTTTTTTTGTGATCTGACGTTTACTATTCCCTTCTGTAAACTTCGTATCCTTCCGCCTGCAATACGTTTATTCATGTCTGATCTCACTTAAGTACATGTACTAACCCAGGAGGTATTTCTTCAATAGAAATTACACTCCCAAAAATATCTTCCTGAAGAAGTTTCCTTTAATTTGTCCGTGTGTGCCTACTCTTTGAGATGGTGTCCTTTCTTCTGACGAACTGCAGGTGAACGATATCTCGGAAGTTCCTATTCAAGTCGGTGATGAACATGCTCAATAAGCTAGGAGCGGTCTCTTCTCTTGATAGCATAATTCTGAAGCTCTAATTATAACTCCTTGATCTCTGATTTTCATTGAATACACATAAATGCTTACCATTTCCTACCATTACTAAAACATACACACTACGCATAAAGCCAACGCTAACATTTACAAGCGTATTTTTATTTTGGTCGCAGCGGTGCCAATCTCTAAAGGTCAGTACGATCCACACCCCAGTCTTCCTAAGGCCATCAAAGCGTACTCAAAGTTGTGCCTCCTGTCAACTTTTTTCACCGCTTGTTTGCTGTTTTGAGGGTTTAGGAGGACTGATCATCTATGTTCTACATCTCCTGTTCTACCAGTGTGTGTTCTTGAAATATTATTTATTTGAAATCGTATTTGAAGTGTCTTTGGTCAGGCGCCTTCCTAAGCGAAGCTGGGCATTCACATGCGTGTAAGTGATCGATTTCTTACTAGCTAGCACTGGCAAACCTTTTCTCTATGAAAGTTGTGGCATAAGAAAGGCTTAGCAAACTTTCGATAGCTTTTGTCAGCTTTTGAATGTAAGCCTTTCCCTTAAGTTTAGCAAGGTAAGGTGCTTGAAGTCTATATAATCTTTGTGTCACTAGTTGAATTTGTAAGTTCAACACGTTTTATCTAGCCCTAGTCAATAGCTTGTATATTAGCATTCTATAACTCTGGTATATATTGGTATTGTAGCATACAGTTTTATCTAGCCTTAGTCAAAAGCCTGTATATTAGCATTCTGTAACGGATTGAAGCATACAGTTTTATCTAGCCCTTGTTAATAGCCTGTATCTGTAATGCTAATATTGGATTGAAGCGTACAGTTTTATCTAGCCCTTGTCAATAGCCTGTATATTAGCATTCTGTAAAGCTAGTATTGGTATTGCAGCATAGAGTTTATCTATCCCTAGTCAATAGCCTGTATATTAGCATTCTGTAACTAGTATTGGATTGAAGCATACAGTTTTATAGCCATAGTCAATAATAGCCTGTGTATTAGCATTCTGTAATGCTAGTATTGGTATTGCAGCATACAGTTTTATCTAGCCCTAGTCAATAGCTTATTCTGTAACGCTGGTATTGTTATTGCAGCATACAGTTTCATCTAGCCCTAGTCAATAGCTTATGTATAAGCATTCTGTAACGCTGGTACAGCATACAGTTTGTTTTGTCGTTTGGTCTCAAAACAGTTCTGTCTCTCATGAACAGATTGTTATAGAGGAGGAAGTTAATGAGAGAGGGGAAAAAAGTAGATGCCCCTTTTCTTAAGGTTACAATTGAACAAGATAAAAGTAGGTAGATCGTTGGTGATTACACCTCGGTCACCAACTAACCTTTGTAAGGTCTCCTCCAACACACACCTGAATTTTCTAGCCACATTCCACCATCCACCTGTTGACACAGATTGTTATTAGATCGGTTAGTAAAAATGGTTATGCATCCAAAATGGTCTAACTGAATAACTGTATTGGACATTGTTATTGATTGTGTATTTGTTGTTTCTGTCTCAGCACATTAAAAAAAACCTCTTGTTGGAAAAAGATCAGAGGGAGATAGCCCAATGTTTGGCACTTTTAGAGTACAGGTTGGCTTCTACATACATGTAGGCAACTCCTCCAGTGCCTCAATCTTTTCCAGTACCTTCTCAAGCTTCAATGTGAAGTAGTCCCATCCAATTACTTCACCCATCTCTACTTCCAGACTACATCTTTTCAGACGGGTGTTTTGTGAATTTGACGGTTACTCAAGTATTTTAAAATAGCTCGAACAAATAATAAAATAAAATAAATTACTATATTTGTGTTGTACTTTTTTCCCTTTAATTAGAAAAAAGATCAGCAAAAGAATCAAAATGGAGACAGAAGCCCA
Organism: Cladorhizidae sp. MBARI D1340-BT2; assembly: GCA_028752905.1. Classification (NCBI taxonomy): domain Eukaryota; kingdom Metazoa; phylum Porifera; class Demospongiae; order Poecilosclerida; family Cladorhizidae; species Cladorhizidae sp. MBARI D1340-BT2. The sequence continues at coordinate 19,705,620 of JAQNBH010000010.1, forward strand.
CTTACACTGTTTCTCTACAGGAGGGTTGGGATTACTGATTTTACAGCAAGCATGAGCTATGGAGTCCTACACTGAACTGTAGATTCAGGGCAAGAGATAGACACTCGACTGTACTGTTTCTTGATGGACCAGCAGGACTAGGGTACGGAATACGAGACTTACACTTGACTGCACCACTTCAGGCAGAAAGAATGAAGGCTCTGAGAAGGACTTAAAATCACTTGATTGCTCGACTGAGGCTCAGAAGTGCACTGCCACTGTTTTGTGTCAAAGTACATGCGCTGCAGCACCGCCATGCAGATGGTTTATTTCCGCTTGCTGCCAATTGCCTCCATTGCATTGGCGTAGGGTTTAGGGCATGTGTTGTTTCATGTTGTACATGTGTTTCTGACTTTTACAGAATCATAACGATAAAATATCCCCTATGTCATTGTGATTATAATTATTCAAGTAATTCATTTCGTATAACACGACAACAATTATTTGACAACCAAAATAGTCGGTACACTACACATATATATAGTATTTTCACACATACATACATTCAGTGTACTGCATACTCACATACATATACATATATATATATATATATACATACACACACCTACATGCTCATGCATGCATACTACATGCATACATACATGTACACCATCTGTATATTGTTTATATACCTAGTGTTAATGATACTTTTGCAGGTCTAAATTTGCTGGTGAAAACTTTATCCGAACCACTGGGCTGGTGAAGGATTTTGCCCAAACACAAAGTATGTTTAAAAATGGCAATTTTTTAACCTTCCCTTCTTCAAGGTTATCAAACATAAAATGACTGGTCAATGTCTTTCCCAATTAATTCTCAATAGTGTTTGCCTGGGAAGCCTATGAGCATGGCAATGACATCCATCCTCTGGCCGATCCCACCAAGCTAGAGGTGATGCATAAAACTTTCAAGGTGAAGAAGGAGGATTTCCAGTCCAGCCAGAAGCAAAGTGTGTTGGAGCGATATGGAGGTGAAGAGCATTTGCAAGTTCCTCCCAAGGAGCTGCTTCTAGCCCAGACGGAGCAGTACACGGAATATTCTCGCTCAGGCAATGTGATCAAGGGACAGGAGAGGGCAGTGGTCAAGTCTAGATATGAAGAGGATGTGTTTATCAAAAACCACACGGTGAGGGAGCTTAACTTGAGAATTTGTTGTTCTTGGTTGTGTGTGTGTGTGTGTGTGTGTTGTGTGTATGTGTGTGTGTATATGAGTAAGTGTATATTTTTAATGTGTGTTTATGTAAATGTATGGGTGTATTTGTGTGTGTGTGAGTGTATGAGTGAGTGTACGTTTTTAAATGTATGTGTGTTTCTGTGCTTGACTGAAACATTCTAATGAGAAATTATAGAAAAGTATATATCTAAAAAAAAAATCTCCTATGTTTATGTGTGTCTGTGTGGGTGGGGGGGGGGGGGGGGGGGGGGGGTTCACGCCCTATGTATATATAGCAGTGGCTAAATGTAACTTTCCATTGCATTTTTAAAAGTATGTACATACACTATGTGCATACATGTACATACTATTTTTGGAGTGCATCTTTCGAAAACATGATGTGGTCCAACGCAATATCATGTCAATTGGGAATGGTCATCATAGTGACTAGAATTATCGAGAGAACATGTAGCGACTGGCAGTTCGAAGCTCAACTGGTCTGGCTGCACTGGATAAATGAGAATGGGCCGTACAGTTAATAGCTGAAAAATCCCCTTACCAGATAGTAGAACGAGCCAGCCAGAAATAGGACAAACAACAAACTAAGACCCTAATAACCCCTCCCCCTCCCTCTAATAATCCCAAGCAAGACATCCCAAACCACCTCCCCCATAAGCCATCATACCAATTTTTTTAAATTAAATTTGCTACATACTGTATGCAGGTGAAAACAGGCTACATGGCTGACAGGAAAGGAGAATGGACATACATGCAGTTACTCGGTTCATTAACATGCTCTAACTTTTTTTTCCTTTCTTTGCTCACTACTCAATGCTTACCATTCATTACTACTAGTAATACTCTCCTTCCGAGCTTTTCTGAACATTATCTTGATCATCATTGTTTGTTGGACTGGCCAGCTGTTCCAATCTTAAACTGGCCAGTTGCTCCAATCCCACCTAAACTGGCCAGCTGCTCCAATCCTACCTAAACTGGCAAGCTGCTCAAATCCTACCTAAAATATAACAATCGCCCATCCGAGATGTGTGCGTATTGTATTTGCCGTATATAGATATGTGGTGAAAATTATTAACCTTCTTATGAGCGTAGTTATGTGTACATTATCCACCTGTTCTTAAATGCATTAATTTTGAACCTATCAAGTGCACAACATGTGTGTAGTGAGGATACGCAATGGAAATTTTTTTTTGTCCGCTAGTGTATTTACATTTCAGATGCTTTGCTGTTCAACTCTTTTGTTGGGCACATGCTGCATAGCTATAGACAAAGGCAGGGAGGAGCCGAGTGCCAGCACACATCAGCCATCTAAATACCATGGACATGATGCTATCTTTTATATATGTGATTTTCTGAACATGGCATTGCGTCGAATAGCATCCTTTGAATGGAATCGAGCTCTAGTCGAGAATAGGTTGTGATGGAAACACTAGTAGGGAAGAAAAAAAAGGTTTTGTATACCCGTTGAAATGGCAAAGAAGAAAAAAAGAAAAGCTAAGTCATCTGTCTGACCAACAATGCGGACTAAATGTCGTAAACTTTCCGTTTCCAATAATTTCTTCGTGTTGTGTGTTTATCTGCGCATGCACACAAACATGGGCTAGCGCAATAGTCTACATCACATTCCTGAGGAAGTTGAATTGAGTGATTTTTTTTGGCTTTGCCATATATTTTGAGTTGTCATTTATAGGGCTGTTATAAAGTAGTCCATTTCTGACGGAAGGAAGTATTAGTTATATGGCTTCCTAGCCCTAGTATAGTGTTAGGCTTACATAATTGGCCTCTGCCAACTAGTGGCTATCTTTCAGGTTTATACAAAAGATAACTAGGGGTGTGTGCAAAGATTCATGTAGGATAAGGCTTGTTCAACAATGTCAATTTATTCTTAAGGACTACTTTATATCCTCTAGTAGCTTAGCAGATCTTGCTTTATAAAGTTCAGTCTTTACAGAACCTCCAGGAGTTAAGTATAGCCCTCGCCTTGGAAAAATTAAGACTTCACACAACTTCTAGTAGCTTAGCAGGCCTTCCCTTAGAAGACTTTACAAGTACTTCTAACCAAGCTTATATTTATACTCTCAATGAACTCTCAGTTGACATAATAACATTACTACAATACCTTCTCAATAATCAACTTGAAATTGTATTCTCTTTGCATATCGGCTAGATGCTCTAGCCTTTATCGCCTTTATCATTATTCCTGATGAAGTCTAGAGCATCTAGTCGAAACATCGAGAGAATACAATTTCAAGTTGATTATTGAGAAGATTATATATGTGTGTGTGTGTATGTGTGTGTGGTGTGTATTGTGTGTGTTGTGTGTGTGTGTGTGGTATGTGTGTGTGTGTGACAGTCCAAATAGAAATCAAATATTATTCCAAATTCAATTATTGAGAAAAACGCACTTGAAATGAAGCGACTATAAATACTCACAAGGCTTTCTTTATTTACTTTAGGACTCTAGAGGTGGTCAAGCGTGTGCAGATCAATAATCTTCTACATTCTAGTTTGCATCGGTATATCATTAAAGATGTGCTGTAAGCTAAAAAAATGCTTTAGCTGTTTTGCCAACGGCTGTTACAAAACGCCTTAAAATGTCTGCTCTTGTTTCTTCTGTGTGGTCTGATTGCAGCAAAGGGAAATGAGCACTGTGTGAGAACTATCAGGCAAAGGCAGAAGCGTCCACAGGTTTCAAGAATCGCTTATGAAGTTTTATGGAAGAAAACTCCTTGTCTTCCAGTTCCACCCCTACCCCAGTTCCACTCGGATATAAGCACTTGCATCCACTCCCTCCACCAATTGAATGGTATCTTTTCTGCTACAAGCATCCAGCACAGACCTCAGAAAAAGGATAACCACCTAACCCACTCCCAAGAAACAGAATACACACCAGAATTTCACAGGTATTGTATGTATGTTGTATCCACAGTAATAAAACAACATTATCATTTTCTGTTTTATCACCTCAAAATAGCCAGAATGTACTGGATGCCAACAATAACTTGCTCTTCTGCCACGAATGCATCATTGCCTCTCTTGGTGTCCACAGCATTTGCTCCTCCATCATCAAACAAAAGCAAAAGTGGCAACCAATTCATCACTTACCAAAGGTGATGTTGAGAGGGAAAGATTAGAGACCTTTGTGTTGCACGATGATGAAGAAGTGCTAAAGTTTGGAGAATGGTGGAAGGCTTTGCCGATGGATGAAGAAGTTGAAGTGCAGTCTCCACATGCAAGACACGGGCTGGCTGGCAAGCTCTTGTGTATAGCAATTGTGGGACGGGTTGAAGAAACTGCAAGCTTTATTGTGACGTCATAGCACATTTCCCGGATTTGGTGGACTGCAATTCTCAATCAAATGTTCGGCAATCTGGAAGCTCTAGTGTCAGTTGTTTGCCCATCAGAAGTTCACCACAATAGCAGCACCCAGGGAGGGAGAAAACAGTTTGGATGAAAAATTCCACTGCTCCCTCGTTTCTGAGTTTGGAGGATGAATCAGGCAAAGAGATCTGCATTGCATCATCTGCTAGTCATTGGCTTAAGATATATATGTACCAACCAAAAGTTGTCCTGGAGTATTACGACACCTGTAAACACTTGAGAGAGGAGCTGTCGAGAGTCCAGGCTCTTCTCAACTGTCTACCTCAATCAGGATGTACATAGACCTGAAAAAGAAATAAAGGATGATGAAGAGAGGAACCTGCAGTTATAGGAAGAGTGGAGTCAACACAGAGGAAGCTGCAGTTATAGGAAGAGTGGAGTCAACAGGAAGAGTGGAGTCAGTACAGGGAGGAAGCTGCATACAGGGAGGAAGCTGCAGGTATAGGAAGAGAGGAGTTACACAGGGAGGAAGCGGCAGTTATAGGAAGAGAGGAGTCACACAGGGAGGAAGCTGCATACAGGGAGGAAGCTGCAGGTATAGGAAGAGAGGAGTTACACAGGGAGGAAGCTGCAGTAATAGGAAGAGAGGAGTCACACAGGGTAGTTATTGGAAGAGAGGAGTCAACCAAGGGAGGAAGCTGCAGTTATGGGAAGAGAGGAGTCAACACAGAGGAAGCTGCAGTTATAGGAAGAGTGAAGTCAGTACAGGGAGGAAGTTGCAGGTATAGGAAGAGAGGAGTTACACACGGAGGAAGCTGCAGTTATAGGAAGAGAGGAGTCACACAGGGAGGAAGCTGCAGTTATAGGAAGAGAGGAGTCAACCAAGGGAGGAAGCTGCAGTTATGGGAAGAGAGTAGTCAACACAGTGAGGAAGCTGAAAAGGCGAGGGAGTTGTAGAAGTCATGTCAAGACCAATGCATGCAAGCTTGGAGGAAAATCACAGTGCTTAGCAGCTAATATGTAGAGACACCATTTGGGAGAGGGTTGTAAAATATTGTTTCCCCTTAACCTTTTCTGCTGATTACCAACAAGCCAAGTTAATTCCGACATGGGGCAAGACTGAGCAGCCAAGTTGCACATACTACCTCCAAAAAGTTTCCAATGAAAACTTTGGAATAATGGATCATCGTGATCAAAGGGTTTGCTGTACATCTCTGATGAGTGCATTGGTCCAAAGAATACCGACCTCACCATCTCGTTCCGGATGCTGAGTACCCATGGATTCAGCGATTTGCCATCCTCCTGAGCAATGAATGCAACCAGTAGAAATAAAAATAAAGTACCTTTTTTTCCTGCTCCATGGAGATGGTGAGATCTTGCTTGATCGGACACATTCATCAGCTTTATGATTGCTAGTCACCAAATTTGCTCTAGATCTCCTTTTCACTACAGTTGTGAGTGCTTACAATGTTGATGACACATTCACTAGTGAAGAACTCCAGATACTGTGGTGTTCTTCTTGAGCAGAAACCTTCATTGAGGGTGTGCAGAACATACTGATGTGGCAGGATGTATAAAGTCAAAAATATTCAGACTTACCAGGTGTGAGACAATTTCAAGATATTCTTTTCATCCTGTCTCACATGCACAGGGTCACTAGTGATGAGAGTCAGGGAACGATGTTATACAGGAGTATGGAGAGATTCTCCCTTACACGTGGTTCAGCCAACATCACGTGGTGACCATACATATCACCCGACCTCCGACCTTGTTATTTGCATATCGTTCAATCACCACCTCTGGTATCTCATGCTGCATTATCATCCAACTCCCATCAACCACCCTCTACACATCATCTGTGGTACGACTGCTAGACCAAGGCAGTATAGCCTTTGCACTGTTGAAGACTGTGATGCCAGTAGGCACCACAGCAAAGCCAAACGGAATGAAGGCCACTCTACTAAGACATCATCCATGCTTCATGTAATTCCTAACATTATCATACAAGTCGAACAACTGAAATACTAGTCATCATAAAACTTGTTATACAAGTTACATTAATTAACTAACTTGCAATTCATGCCACAGCCGGCCTAACTCCAATTAATGAGGACCTCATATTAGCTCCTCCTAGGCATCCAGCTAGCCCGCATGATCGTACACAGTTTCTTAATTCCATGCTTCATCAAACCTCAAAGTGATTAGGAAATATGTAAGTATTGAAACTGACTGAACACACTAGCTATAAATAACTATATACTCCTTGAACACACTAGCTATAAATAACTGTTTACTCCTTGAACACGCTAGCGAACACACTAGCTACAAAAAATAGCTATTAACTCCATGAACACGATTGCTATAAATAATATATACTCTTTAAATACACTAGCTATAAATAACTATTTACTCCTTGAACACGCTAGCTATAAATAATATATACTCCTTGAACACACTAGCTATAAATAACTATTTACTCCTTGAACACGATTGCTTTTATTCTCGAGTAGCATAAACTTGTGCAAACTAGCTGTAAGATAAAAGTAATAAATTATGATACAGTTACTGTACCTTGCTCTGCCCACTGAAATAGAGTAGAATGAAGAGAAACGAGACAAGTCAGTGAATGGTTGAGCAGCTACACGCTGATAATCTTGAACCTATGTCCAACCTAATAATAGAGCTCTGAGGTGTGGTACTTAGGTCAAGCATCGGTAAATTTGTGAACAAAATTGAGCCCTTCGACTTTGCAGGTATTAAGACTGTTGCCTGATCTATAGATACATTTATCTCAATAATTAAAAAAAAAGGGGAATAATATTTGATTTCTACTTGGGACACACACATACGCTATACATATTTTTTATACCGCAAGCCATGTCGTTGTTAAACTTTCATAGAGCAAGCAAAAATATATGATAGCCAACACTTTAGAGTATTTTTGGTAGTGGAAAACTCGGTGTTGGTTAGTGGAAAATTCTGTGATAGTGGTGCCATTAAGCATGGTTGGTGTTGGTGACAAGTGTACAGTGAGAGTGCGGAGGTTATTTCATGATGGCAAAATTTCTGCAACTTGTAAGCATAATAATTATGTTGGCTCTCTTATATTTTGCATTAGAGATACTAAAGGATGACACTACATCTTTAGACCAAAAACGGCTTATTTATTGCTTATCAGGTCATTAAGAAATTGTTTAGCTACTGTTTCTTGATAGCATTTAATCTTTTCCATATACAGCAACTGATTTCAGTAGCTGCCTCCATATCCCCACATTCATCCAACAACTGTAAGATCTCGTTTGCTGCAGGAGTTGCAAGATTGTGTGGAGTACACTCGACCAGGCATGATATTGCAGTCATTTGACCTTGAAGGGTTTTGCTCAACTTGTGTGAGCTGTTCATTTTGGTGAGACAACATGTAAACTTGATAAGTATAGAAAGTCTTTTAGCACCCACTTGAAAAGGGTGACTCCCCTTTTCAAGTCAATGACCAGGTTAGCTACTAGGCTTGCCAGAATTACATCTGCTACGAAGACCTACCCTAAAATTCCCAGTGGGAATGCCTCTAGACTAGAGGTGCTTGAAGTCCTGCTCCCCAACAATATTGCTTTAGTCCCCGCTTATAGAAAATCCTGAAAGAAACCATCAACAAGATCTCAGATTTGTATGGTTGTGTTGAGCAAAAGTTGTTAGCTGCCATACTCCACATTCACTTCTCTCCAGTCCACTTCTCCCTTGGTATACTGCCACCTCCACCTACGTACATATTGAATTTGAGCATAATGGGAGAATTTTTGTTGGAGTCAATCTAGCAAGCATGTAAGTATTTACGCTTATGAAATAATTTACGCTTATAAAATAAGCCTGGACATAGAAAACAGTTAATTATGACTGTGACCTTTTTACATCTCTCATGGAAAATTAACATCACCCAAAAGTCACTAGCAACACTTGATGGGGTCAAGTGTAAATACATCTTGTAGTGGTGCAGTAGTACATTGTTGCGACTGTTAACCATTTAGATTCCGATGACTCTTGCTTACATGCGTCATTCATGACCAATGCAGTATACAATATTATCAACTTGGCATCTCTGATTCCCCACCCATCTGATGATAAAACTTTTTAATGTGGCTATGAAGAAGTCTCATGCCACTTGCAATCATGGCCATTTTGTTACGGTATTGGTGTGCATGCATTTGTTGCGTTCCTGACGATAACACACAAGTAACGCAACACGACGGCAATATCAATACAGTACACTAGCTTCCCTGTACATATCTTCTAGTGAAAACAATTTGTTTGTTGCATTTTGCCCTGTGCTTTAAGAAAATAAGTATATACAGTTGCTGAAACAGGAGAAATTGACAGAGGGCAGCGTCGTCTTTGACAGGCTTGACAAGGAACCAATAAACAAATTAAAAAAACAGATGAAAAGTTGATCGTCGTAATGGATAGCTCTGTCTGTCTGTATGTGTGTTGTATGTACAGAGAGGCCTGGGTGGCACACCAGCTTGGAAAAACTCCCGCACTAGTGTGCGAGTATGTCTTGCGTCGATATAAGTACATCGATTATATAATATATACATGCATAATATAAATACATGTATAATGTAAGTGCATGTATGATATAAATACATCTATAATATAAATTCATGTTTACTATAAATGCATGTATGATATAAATACGTGTTTAAGTAAATGTATGTCAAAATATATATACATGCATGATAGAAATACATGTATAATATAAATACATGCATGATAGAAATACATGTATAATATAAATGCATGTGTGATGTAAATACATCTATAATAAAATTCATTTATAAATAAATGCATGTATGATATAAATACATCTATAATATAATTACATGTGTAATATAAATACGAATTTATATAAATGCATGCCACAATATAAATACATGCATTGTATAAAAATATAATTATATGTTTAATATAAATACATGTATAATATAAATACCGTGTATGCACGTATAATAGTATAGTTCATATAATATAAATACATATACATATATAACATTGTAAATATATACAATGTTTGTATAGAGTGTGTGGGGCTCATACTGGAGTAATGGTAGGTGGGGCTACTCCTGTTGCCATGCCCTCATCAAGGGATCATACTGCACTGGAGAATCTGGATGCAGAGCAGCTAAAGTAAGTCTTCCTTCCTGACAATATCCAGCGAGTGCTGATCCATTAATTTTAACAGCATCTCATAATAACGGCCCCCTTAAACAATATTTGTCCCTTAATCCAGCAATAGCAGTCCCTTTAATCATGTCAACAGCCAAGAATAACTGCTTCCTTAAAATTAAACAATATCTGTCCCTTAACCAAGTAACTGCCGACTTTCTGCGTGATCGCATTAATATAATTATTTTGTCCTGCTGGGATTCAACTTGTCATGTTATAGACGTACATAAGTTGATAAAGGACCAGGCCATGTTGACCAAAAGAGGGTAACTAACCACCAGGAACAGCATTCAATGTATATGTATTAATTATTTTTCTTTTTGGGGAGTTTTTTTCACCGTGTATAAATTCATACGTACAAGTTAATACCCACAGCATATAGCATATACAATACATTAGATATTACATATATATAGGTTTGAGTTGAGCTTATAGCCTTTGTCCAGTTCCTGCACAGCACATGACACAAGAAAACAAACATGGTAAGACATCCTTCATGTATGCCAAACACCTTATATGAATTAAGACATTGCAAGGTACAACACACTCGCATTATGTGATGGTGTTACCAGATAGAGGACAGAATACTGTGTAAGAGGAGAGGAGTGGAATCAAGGTTAATAAAGATGCATAGAGTTGCTAGTATTCCACCAAGTGTGGTATTTTCTAAAACAGTTTAGGCCACTTTGTCCAGCACGCAAGCAAACCTTAGAATAATTGCACTAACTGTGACCCACATGCCTCTCATTATTTCTGAAACCCACAACATAGTGGCTCGTAGCACAATACTGGGGGAAATGTCCAAGATTCAAATTTGAGACGATTCAGCTGTGCAGTTACCATTATGAGGCGGATCTCGATACTGACAAGAAGAGATGGAACCAATCAAAGCCTTTGCTAGAGCAATGGGGTATATATAAAAATTGCCCTCCTCTGAGGTGCAGGAGCTCGCACTAAGGACAACGATATAAGGGTGTTCAAAAGTACACCACTCCACAAAATGGGCATATACTCTTTTACACCATATCGTTGACTGTCTACCTTAATTATAGTATCCCTCTGATATATCATACAAAGACCACAAACCTCATACAGCCTAAAACCAGTAGCAGATTCTTGCCATGCCTACTGTAAGCTGCATGTACAGTTCCAGCTCTGGCCTGCCTAATACCAGTACAGTACCTTTTAGGACACAAGTAACTCAAGCACCTCTGCTTCAAGATCCTACACCTCGCCTGCCTCTGGCACCATGCCTATTGTCATGCCTTGTAATCTTCAAGCTTTCAAAATTTACTTGTAACATTAAGTTGTGAATTTTCAGACCCAGGCACAGCTTCCTCATAGTGTTATGAGAGGTATATCAGCACCTTCTCTTCCACTCTCTTCTTCTGCGGCTCTCCAAACAGAATTGTACAATTTGTGGTAAAAAATTAAGATTAGCAATAAACAGATAATTTATAGCTATAACTTTTTACCCAGAAATGAACTATTTATATCCTTAGAATGGTAGAACAATATACACTCAGCTTCACTACAAAATCCTGTCAATTGACTTTAGCAAACATAAGCTACATACATGTACATGTAGATCAAAAAGTTACAATCGCTAAGTCCATTCATTCATGCCTCCTCTCTCAAGGCTATGGGATCGAGAGTGTCTTCCCTAGAGACATAGATAGCTGGACCTTCCTTCCCACCGGAATCCAATCATAAACTCCAGAATCTTTTCAAAAAGCTGATTCTCACACATAACTTGCAGTAACTACCCCTTTAATCATAAAATATCTAACTTGGAACTTGAGTGTTTAAAAAAAAAGTATTTATTGTGTGTGTATATATGGTTGTTCTGTGTGTTTAAAGGATATACTTTCTTACGTGCCCTAAATTTGTAAAAAAGTTGATTCCTTGCAATAAACCTTGGTACAAGAAGAAAACTCATTTCAAGAGCTTTCCGATCATATGAAGGATAAATAATCTGCACAGTGATGACAAGGATACTCCTTGAAATACTCTTTCCTGAGCACCTTGAAAGCCCTCTAAAATCAGAGAAGGCCTACCATTAACAGGTTGTGTAACAGAACCACATAAGCGTGTTATGAGCAGGATTTCCCCCCCCTGAATACCACATAGAATGGAGGGATTGTCATGACATTGTTGAATTATAACATGTGTGCATTACTTTACTACAAGGATTACTTTACTACAAGGTTGTCCAACCAATGACAGGCTTACAAAGTTGTAACAATCTTCTCACAAGGTTTAGTCGACCTTGTTTTTTTTCTATGGGCTTCCCCCTTAATCATGACAACATCAATAACTTCCCCCTAAACAATATATGCCCCCTTAAAAAGGGTGTATATGTATGAAAGAAGTACCTGAAATTTGGAGCCTTCATAACTTCTTTGTTTTTGCAGTTAATTTGGGTAGTAAAAGAAGTAACTTGTTTCAAAAGTTCTACAATGTTGTACTTTAAGCAGGCTAGTATAAGTTTATACAGTGATGACAAGTATACCTCCTTAAAATCCTCTTAAATCACAGAGTGCATTTCCTATTAACAGGTTGTGTAACAGAACCACATAGGCACGTCATGCACAGGAAGTTGTCTTGTTTCATACCAGTGAAAAGTTCTTACCTTCCATGAACTTTATTGACCTCCGATTTCCATTGTATGTAGTGGTCATGAAGTGCTTACGTGGTTCCGTTACACAACATATGACTGGGAAACGGTTACAGGAACTCTGATTTTGAGGATTTTTATGGTGATCAGGGTAGAGTTTTTGAGGGAGTATACATTTGTCATTACTATACGGACCTTCTTAAAGCAGGGTGGTAGGAGCTGTAACGACCTGAACGGCTTTGGCCATTTAGGCTTTCTTCTGTCAGGTGTGCAGTTTAACAAGGAATAGGATGTGTCAATTATTATGCATGCGAAGTGCAAAGATCAATTCTATTCCCTAGTTCAGCTTATCCTTGTTGGTCAATGCTAGTAGACATGTGTACCTAGATTCCTGAATGTCCCTTCCAATCTGCAGGGGGGGTTTTCTTCTAAGAGGCCTTTCTGGAAAGAGAAATATTGTTTTTCAGAGTGATTAGTAAATGTAGTAGAGGTAGCCCCAATAAAAATGCTGTGAGCAATCAAGTTCTTTGTTTTACGTCTGATCTTTACAATGATTTTGTCAAGGAATTGAGCTCAGAGTAGCATGTTTCGACAATTTTAGGTAATATTATTGTAATTTTTTTAGTGTAACTGTTTGTTGGTATGGCTGGTGGCTGGTTTCTTTCATTTATAATCTGTCAAAATGAATCTTTGAAGTCAATAAGGCCTGAGGCAGTAGTATTCCATCCCTGCAGTATACCTATAAGAGCAATAATTATTATATTTTAAAAACATTATAGTATTATCATTGAAGTGGTTATGATAAGTAATGGCTTATACTGGGGATAGCATATAGGGCGTGGCTGTTCATGTTCAAACTTGGGCCAGTAAAGTACAACATTGGAAAGCTATTGAACAAGCAATTTTCTGGTACCAAAATTTACTGCAAGGTTATTAGAGAAAATAAAGTTATGAAGGTTACAAATTAAGTATGCATTTTTTCTCGTATTATTATTATTATTATTATTATTATTATTATTATTATTATTATTATTATTATTATTATTATTATTATTATTATTATTATTATTATTATTATTATTATTACTACTACTACTACTACTACTACTACTACTACTACTACTATTATTATTATTATTATTACTTGCATCAAACTGTCATCATCTCTATATAGAGCTCCGCTGGAGCATTTGAAGTCAAAATGATTGACAATGAGCTGAGCGAAGGATTGGAGAGAGAGGTTGGGAAGCCTCTGTCACTGATGGAGCACCACCAAAAGAAATTGGCTGGCCAAACCCAGAAGGAGAGACGACTGGATCAGGTCGAGATTGAACAAAAGAAGGCAGAACAATTAAGAAAAGTGAGTGATGAACAAACAACTGTGCAGAGGAAAGCGGTAGGTTGTACCAGCTAACACTAACATACATAACAACAACAACAGCAATAACAACAGCTAACTGTGTTGTTTATCTGCATGAACAGGAGTCCAAAAGTGAAAGAAGTTCTCGCTTATACTATGCAGTTCTCTCTTATACAATGCAGTTCTCTCTTATACTATGCAGTTCTCCTCACATTCAATGATTATTTGTGTTTTCTAAGCCCGGGCATTCTAGCACACTACGTACAGTATAACTGCCTCCATAATCTATGCTGGTTCTACCATTATTCCCTATTTCATCTAAGGGGGGGGGGACAAAATACATTTTTGTGGTTATAACTTTGGAGTCCAATGATTCTGCACACGATCCTGATATATACAGTAGATCAAAAAATTATCTCTCAGTGTGCTCTATTTTGATGCTAAAAAGTGTTGCAAGCCCAAAAAACATGCCGGTTGCATTGCGTACAACCTTAAAAAATGCATACCATGAACGCAAATTAACGCACGCTGTATGCTAACCAGGGCAACTGAAACCAATGGTAGCAAATGGATAACCGTCTGCTAAGCAGTGGAAGCATGAGCGCTTCGCAATTATTGGTGCGCTAAGCCTCAGTTGCGTAGTGAGTTTTTTCAAGTGTTCTCTTAATTCCAGAGCCTTCACTCTTCCCATGTGAAGCATTGTAGTCTAGTCTAAGCCTCCAGTTCCGTACTTCAGTCGAGTGTCGGTCCCATCAAAAACAGTACAATCGAGTGTTATGTCCTACCTTGTTCCACAGGAGACCTACAACTCGATAGTAGAACAAAAGTGCTTCACTTAGAAGACACATGCTCGACTGCACTGCTGAGCTCTTGCTGAGACTGACACTCAATTGGAACGTAACAGGGGACTTGTACTATTTCAGGCGGGAAGAAGGAAGTTTCTGGAACTCAGAAAAGTCAATCCTAGCCCTCCTATCTGAAACGGTATGCACAGATGAGCGTCAGAATTTTTTTAATTTAATTTTATATTGCCCTCTTTTTTTTGTTTTCTCCTTGGATAACTGTTCAATTATATGTTGTTTCAATTCGATTGTTGTGTTACAACAAAGAATACTTTGAGAAAAATGTTAAGAATTATTATAAAAAAAGGTAATAGTCCCATTTTTTTGTGACCACCTTAAAATTAATGGTCTGAAAGGAGGTTGCCTGGCACTAAGGTAGGTGGAGCAATGGGATGATGCCTGACTTCATTGAACCTTCAGACAAACTGGACAGACTGATTGTTGTTTTTTCATTAGTGTATACCTAACCGGCAGTGGCCTCATGAATATCGATATTCTTCATTTACAACCATTCTGGAACATTTTTATTGGCCATTTAGCCACTCATGTGACCTCTCAATACAGCTTCCCCTAAACACACTTATAATTTTATCTGCCTGCACTTTCCAATAAGAAGCCAGTGTAGGAACTCAGATTTATATAAGTTATCAATTAACTTTGCTCTATGGAACTTTGGCACGGCTATGCAACAGAGAGAGATCAATCTTTTTAGCTGTGAATATCTTTAGTCCCTCCTGAATCCTCGTTCATTAAACCACTATTAAAATCCAAACAGCTGAGCTACTTACTGCCGAGATAACCACTGGTTATTCACCAAGATTTGGATAACTAAGGTGGGGGGTGTGGGGAGGGGGGAGGGAGGGAGGAGGTGGTTGGAGAGCCGTTCTCTACAACTGCTATACTTAAATGTAGCTGCTAGCTATCCACTGAGACATGCCAGGATGAAAACTTTCATGAGGTTATCAATGATTGCCAATTGTATGAATGCTTATACAAGAAATGAGGCATAGCCCTTATGGTAAGAAAACTTTATTTTTACTCCTGCTATGATTTATGATGACTCAGTTCTGTTAAATTTGCTTCTTGCATTTCTTTCCATGTTGCTTGCCTTCCATGGGTATTGGTTATCCAAGAATATCTAGTATTGAAGATGTCTTCCAATCTCTCTCTCTCTCTATCCATCTTTGTAACATATTTACAGTATATACAAGAAGGAAAAAAATAACACCGGTAACATTTCATACCCACGTAAAATATTTAACCAAGGGCCCAAAAACGCAAATGAAACCCTTTGGTAACCTTTTGCGTCAGTTCCACTTTTGGCTGCAGGTTTGTTTCTAAAAACTGCTACACCAGCTTTCAAAGGTCGCCAAAGTGCACCTAGATTTCAAAGGTCGCCAAAGTGCACCTAGATTGGTGCTAAAAGAATTGTGCCAAGCTTTAGCTTTTTTACCGCTAGGATTCTTTGCTGTTTTGAGGTCTTGAGAACACTGATCATATATATTCTACAGCACCTGTTATACTAGCAAGAGTTTTTGAAAAGCTATCATGAAGTCTGTTGGTGAATGTAGTAAGTAGATTTTGTATTTGTTTGTGTCATAGGTCAGGCTAGGAGCTCTCCTCAGCTAGCAGCTGTGCCTTCAGGAGTTTGTAAGTCAGAGCTTCTGTTCTAACTACCATCGCAAGCCTTTTCTTTAAGAATCCTATGCCATAAGAAAGGCTTAGCAAAACTTAAGATAGCTTTAGTCGCCCTTGTTTGCAAATCATTACCTTGGCAGAGTAAGGTGCTAGGGGTTTAAACAAGCTATAAAGTGTCAGTGCTTGACTATAGGGTCAACACTTTTTTATCACTAGTAAGGATGTCACTTTTGATAAGGTTAATTAAATATGGAATGATTGGCAACTAATTTAATTTATGTACGTAAATGTAGATAGGATATTAGTGATTACAGCATGGCCAACAACTAACCCCTCTAACATCCCCTCCTCTAGCTTGTCACCTAAGGTCTCCTCCACGTACTACTTCTCCATGGTCTCCTCCATCTACACTGCTCCAAGGTCTTCTACACCAATATGCCACCTGAGTATTCCACCTACTGCCCCTCCAAGGACTTCTCCACCAGTACGCCAACTAAGTAGTCCACCTACTACCTCTCCAAGGTCTTCTCCACCTTTATTCCACCTAATTACAGTACAAGTATTAAAAAAAAATTGTTGCGTTCAAACCCAACGTACCTGCAATGTCTAATCGTGTGTGTATTCTAACCATCTGAAAAAGAACCATGAAACATTAGACCCAAGAAACGATTAGACGCATGAAACACGAAACGTTTAAATGCACGAAATGTTTATTAATTATTTGGTGGAATGGATCGTTAGGGATTAGCACTTGGTCGTGCATGTTCGTGACTTTTAGCGAGAAGATTGTTTATTCAACTTAAAAGAAACAGAGAATTTTATATCTTCATTTTAGAGGATTGAAACCAACTATTGTTAGGATCTGGATAAATAGGATATGATAGCAACAAGGCTGGGCTTAGGACTATCATGAAACCTGCACGATAGCCGGTCAGTCTGGTAGCGGGAGACCCAAGATAATGGCAGTCTGAGAGATTGTCAAAGTGAAAATGCATTGTGATGACGAGATGACTGCCTACCAGCTGCATGAGCTCCTCAACAGCAAGGGCTACCCATTGTCTCTGAGGACCATTCTGCGTATTTGAACCTCACTGGGATGGACTTTTCGGGGCAGCTCCTACCGCCACTTATTGGAGGTTTCTGTTACTTTTGTTAGCTTCGGATGCTTAAGGCTTTATACTAACTTAATTTAGCCCAGAGGGTTAATAAACTGAGACAGCTTCATGGGGCTGCTATGTGAGGAGGGGATCTTGTTTGTTTTCAGTTAGGCTGTTGTAGGGAGAGGATCTTGTTTGATTTCAGTTAAGGGGGGAATCGACCATTTTGTGGGTTTTTTAAAAAACGTGTCATAACTATTGAATGCTTAATCCATTTCCAAAGATTATGGTCTCAAAATGTAGCTCATTCTAGGTACTTTCCAATGACATTAGAATAATGGTGTTGCAATAATGGTGTTGCAATAAACTAGGACTGAAACATGGGTAAAACCACAAGGGTCCTTTTAAATGTTTAGATGCGCTCCTGTACCCGAACCACAGGTTTTCAACACTTGCTATTTATGGTGATATTAGAGTGATCACAGATACGTCTTTTGAATTGATAGTTTTTTTATTTTTTTATTATTCACCCCAACATCCCCAATTTCATTTTTATGCTGTCATATGCTGTCAGACTGACATATCTCATCAGAAAATGACTGGATTGGTTATGAGTCAATTGAAAAGAAGGAGTAATGCAAGAGCTTTCATAATATATAAAAATTATTTACTACAGACAAAAATTGAATGAGTTACACGGTATCATGTGATGTCACTACATGAAATTACATTTCATAATAAATCAGTTTGAAAAGTGCATGATAGTAGCTTTAGAATCGCACTAGAAATCACACAGAGGTTCGATCAAAGTTGGGAACTGAGAAAGAACGTGGCATGCGCAGGAGCAGACGTTTGTACCCCACTTTGCGCAGATAGCGCGGAAATGACTGAGCGATATTTTAGCCAAGTTTCAAGTCTTGGCCATGAACGCTTATTATATTATGAACAATCCAACTTACTGCGTTTATTCAGGCTTCTTCTTGTTCATTGTGCAGAGTTGCAATGAAATGGGAGGATAAAAAGTATCATAACTCGAGAATGGTTGACAATAAAATGTTGAAACTTGAAATGCAGCTAATTTAATAGTGAAGGTATAGATTGACGAAAGAAGAAAAAAAGAAGGAAAACCCCCCACAAAATGGTCGATTCCCCCCTTAACCGATTGCACGCCGTATTCCTAGTAGCCGCGGGCAAATTATTCATGAATTAACGAGGTATTTTACTTATTATTTTTATATCTTCCGTTCTGCAGGGACTCCACCCATGAAACTTGGGTCATATTCAGCCACATGATAGCTCTACTTCCTGTAAAAAAATCGAGCCTTCCTTACCAACTGGGCAGAACTAACCAGCATTATAAAACCTTGTCATCTTCTTGGGGGTGAATATTTTCATATTTTCACACTATTATACACACATTATAATGCCAACACAAGATGGAGCATCTATTTACAAACCCTCTACCAGCTGCAAAGCCAGTGGGTTGTTTTCCCCATCAAAATGCTAACACATAATAATACAAAAAACAAATTATAAGAGAGTGAAAATGCTAACACATACTAGAATAAAACCATAATATAAAACACAATTATGTAAGGGAGTGTCTTGGGTAGAGCTCCGGTCTTGCTGTCACGGGTAGAGTAGAACTTGCTCAGTCTTGGGTATAGCTTGCTTGGTCTCCGGCATGATATTTCACCATGTTTTTATTCTACACAAACATGAGATACCAGGATAAGAATAACACTTGAATATACGAGAGAAGTAGACGAAGGGACAGGGAACGAGAGAAGTAGACGAAGGGGCAGGGAACAAGAGAGAAGTAGACGAAGGAGCAGGGAACAAGAGAGAAGCACAGAAAGGAGCAGGGGGTGCATAAACATTACTGATAGTCCACCAAGGTATGGTATTTACGAAAACAGTCACGGCCTGTTGATCCACCACACAAAGGAACCTTACAAAAACAACACTGGGACCTTGCCTCATGCCTGTAACCTTTACTAATGCAAACTACACAGCGCTTCTTTGCACAGCACTGTGGGAAATGACCTAGTTTTAAATTGAGGCGATCTAGCTGACTATTTGCCTGACTACAACGTTGACCTGCACGCTGCTGAGAAGAGAAAGAACCAATCAAAGATTTAGCTAGAACAATCCTAGCTTCTAGATAATTACCCTTCCTTACTGATATTGGAGCTCGGACAGAAGAAAACAAAATAAATGAATTCAATAAACAAGCTTCTATCAAATACGAAAAAACCCTTTTCCACCATCTCCTAGACTTTCTACCCAAATTATAGTAGCCTATTCTCTGATCTGCTCTGTCCACACCTCTCATGAATGACTGATAATCAGGCAAACATGGGGGACATGGCAGATCCTCTCTAGAACCATCAATTTTGCGCCTTTTTAGAGTAGGAGGTACTAAATTATTTTCCGCGAGATGTATATTAGTTATCATGTAGATTGACCGTTTATCTACCCAAACTAAAGCCAGGAGTGCACCATTAGACCTATAATCATAATAACCTCTATTTCTAATCGAAGCTTTTGTTACTAAATCTGGAGGAAAGTTCCTCCTAGTATACCTAGCTGTACCACATGCACCAAAGCCTTTACTTGTAAGCGTTTGAAATAAATTAGGACTAGTATAATAATTGTCCATGTACACATGGAAGTTCTTATGTTCTAATCCTTCTAACAAATCTAAAACAACTCTACTACACAAACCAGTTTTATCAGCTACTTCCACGTTCTTACCTGTATAAATCTGCAACCGATAAATGTACCCATTCCTAGCATCACAAAGGACAAACACTTTTATCCCCCATTTTATTGGTTTGTCCTTCATATACTGTTTGAAGCCAAGCCTACCTTGAAAGGGAATCATAGCTTCATCAATACTAAGCTCTTGATGCAAGGTATATTCACTCTCAAACTTAGGAGTAATCAAATCTAATAACTTCCTTACCTTATAAAGCCGATCATAATTCAGGTTACCCTTTGTAACCAACAAACCATCAATAGAATTTACATGTACATAACGCATTAGCTCCAAAAACCGAGTCCTAGGCATTACTTTACGAACCAAAGATCCAGACAAATCCGAGTGATTAGTGGACCAGTACAATTCTAAGTATGGAAGTGTGGAAACTCCCATTATTATCAACATTCCTACAAAAGCTTTCATTTCCTCTATATTAGTATCTACCCATGGCCTGGAGAGACTAGCCATCCTAGAAACGTAACTGTTCGTCTCTGCTACTAGGAGTTCCCACACTTCAAGAGTAAAAAAAAGGTAAAATGCATCTAAAAATGTACTTGATGCACCAAGCAATGAAGAAGTTGGACCAGCTGTTGCTGTATAGTCCAATTTCAAAGGAGTTGGCTCCTTTATTTCCCACTTACCTGTGACCTCAGTTAGCCTAGAACCAGTGCCAGATGCTTGGGCAGAACCAGTGCCAGATGCTCGGACAGAACCAGTGCCAGATGCTCGCACACGCCTATAACCTCTGGCCCGCCTACTACCAGTACCTTTTGGAGGACCACTAGCAACACTTACGACTCCACTACCACTTGAGCTGCTTCCCCCTTGGCCAGTACTCCCTCGCCCGCCTCTCCCTCGGCCAGTACTCCCTCGCCCGCCTCTCCCTCGCACAACTCCAGCACCAGTCGTGTTCCCACGCCCTGTAGATCCTTCAGGCAAGGCTTCCTCATCCTCCAATGTAACAAAAGGAGTCATAGATGCCTCATCTCCACTCTCATCATCTGATGCTGTAGGAAAAGTAGTGGGGAGGGTGGGAAAAACAAGATATATATATATAGCAAGTTTGTGGTCAACATTTGAAAATTCAAATTCAAATGAAAATCAACATCAACAACTCAACAACTCCAACCTACACTCTTAGCTATAACTTTTTTCTATAACTATCCTGTCTGAATTTGGAATACCAACAGAATAAGCTAGTATCTGGCAATAGTACACTCTCAGTTGACTATGGTAAACAAAGGCTATGAAGCGCTATGAAGCGCTAAGGTTAGAAGAAACTTACAATCGAGAAGTCCATCCAAGCGCGCCTCTTCTCTTAGAGCAACTGGATCCAGAGTGTTTCCTCGGTATGCATAGATGTCTTCACCTTCTTCCCCAAATGAATCTGACCCAGAATCGCCAGAATCGTCGGCTAAAAGTTGAGAAATAACGTCCTCACGGGAGAGCATCTTTGAGCAGTTAAAAAAAAAAGCTCGACCAACAAAAATGGCGTTCAACCGCAGGATTTTTGTTGCACGATGCATCAACCGGAAATAATCATTTTTGTGACGTTCTCTAGTCTACTAGGCATGTGCAGAACCCAACCGGGGCTGTTAGCTCGTAACGGTTCATTTTATATATTTTTGTGTGGCGAAGGATGTAAGGTCTCGCGCCATATGGCGCTTACGGCGTTTAATCGGTTAAGCTGTTGAACAATGCCAAAGGTTTATGCTGAAGCCCGAATGTCCACTCTATTGATGTGGTGGCTGTTAGTGATCATTCCCGAAATAACATTTACAGATTTATTGTTGACTTTATGAATAAACTAATAATCTCCATTCAGGCTTTAGATCAAGAGGTTGGAGTGGGCAAGATAATTCATGGGAAAGGCATCTGATGGGTTCGAGAATGTTCTATGGATAGACAAATGCAGTCCAGCTTGAAACCGACTGACGCTTGTTGTAGGAAGTATTGTCAACCTGCAAAGAACAATATACTATGTTTTGGGTCCTTGTATTTAATGTCATGTGCTAGCAGTGATGCTGGAG
Source organism: Cladorhizidae sp. MBARI D1340-BT2 (assembly GCA_028752905.1). Classification (NCBI taxonomy): domain Eukaryota; kingdom Metazoa; phylum Porifera; class Demospongiae; order Poecilosclerida; family Cladorhizidae; species Cladorhizidae sp. MBARI D1340-BT2. Next base: position 19,727,712 of record JAQNBH010000010.1, read on the forward strand.
TGGCTGTTACATGCACCTGCTAGCAGTGATGCTGGAGTGGCTGTTACATGCACCTGCTAGAAGTGATGCTGGTGTGGCTGTTACATGCACCTGCTAGCAGTGATTCTGGAGTGGCTGTTACATGCACCTGGTAGCAGTGATGCTGGAGTGGCTGTTACATGCACCTGCTAGCAGTGATGCTGGAGTGGCTGTTACATGCACCTGCTAGCAGTGATGCTAGAGTGGCTCCCTGCTAGCAGTGATGCTAGAGTGGCTCCCTGCTAGAAGTGATGCTAGAGTGGCTGTTACATGCACCTGCTAGCAGTGATGCTGGAGTGGCTGTTACATGCACCTGCTAGCAGTGATGCTGGAGTGGCTGTTACATGCACCTGCTAGCAGTGATGCTGGAGTGGCTGTTACATGCACCTGCTAGCAGTGATGCTAGAGTGGCTGTTACATGCTCCTGCTAGCAGTGATGCTGGAGTGGCTGTTATTGTGGGAAAGGGTAAATAAAAAAATGGAAATAAAATTTAATTTACAGAATGGCATTTAGATGTCATTGCAAATGTCTATTAAAAAACAACAGCATAACTACATGTAATTATTACATGAACAGCAATTCATTTCTTGGTTTGTAGGACCATCTTTGATGCCTATTGAATTGCCTCAAGGCATTTTCCGGGATGTGGTTACATTGGCACTAAACTGGAGCTATTGGAAACCAATTTAAAATAATAATATAGAACACAACTTTCATCAGGATTTAGCACTTTCTTACCAATAGCAGAAATATCTTCCTATAAATGAAAGTCTTTACTCTACAGGTAACCCCCAGCAAGGTTTCCCACAGAAATTTGCCTTATTGGACAACAGATTCAAAATCCTCCTCCATGGGACAAAAGAAATCTAAACGAATAACACCACATGGATCAATTGATGACAGGTCCCTTTTTCATATTGGATAACTTTGGTTGGACAACCAATTCTCTGGTGCCACACTGAAACAAAAGTAATGATCTATCAAATCTCAGCCAAAGCTGCTAGACCTACCATCTGTTTGAGCTAGTACATGTAACCTACAATGTCAACTCTTTTTAGGCTTCAACCTATGAAATAGCTACAATAGATAATTGTACCAAGCCATTTTGTGCTGTTCTTGATAGGAAATAAGCTAGGTCCTGGACTGCCTGGTCGACCCAGTATTGGGCCCTGCTAGGCTAGCTAGAAAAATTAGTGGAAAAATTGCTCTGTAGTTGACATCCCTAAATAACTGTAGATGCAATAACTGTAGATGCCTTCGCCCACTTCCCTTTCAGAACCATGTAAATGAGGGCCATATTGTTCTAGCTACCAAAAAACATCAACTAAAACTGAAACTTAAGTACTGGCTTGAACTGCTTGTAAGGATCTAGTAGTTCAAGTTATATCAATAGCAAGTATTAAAAAAAATTGTAAGTAAGGGAAGGAAACTTACTGTTTACAGAAGTCGTTTTCCTCAGCTTCCCTTAAACTCATACTGAAATACTGAAATATATGGTCTCGGCTGTGTTCTTGCCTGGCAGCCTATTTAAGGGAGCCAGTCTATGGCAGGATGCTCACAAAAGAACAAGTAACTGTAGTTTGAGCTTTTCCTGCTTCCCCCCCCCCCCCCCCCCCCTGTTCACGTGGAGGTCTGCTTGGTTTGCAATAGGATTTAATAAAACGTAGCGAGCATTTGCAATAAAATGCAGCGAGCATTGAAATAAACACTGCTCTGAACATTTCTTCAACGTTTCTTTGGCCAACTGAGGCCAACTGACATGAATTACACATATGTTGTGTTTAAACGCAATGCCAAGTGTTTTTTTGGCTTGTATATACTGTTTATGGGCATTATGATTTTTTCTCTATATTGGTCAGCAATTGATTATCATCTTCAGAGCTCCAGCATTATGCATGCAATCTGTCTCTGCTGATTTCCTTCACCTGAACGACCCTCAGCTAGCAGTAATCCGCTCTCAACCCGAGTATGATCACCTTTACTATACAACACAATCTCCATCAGCAGGTCACCTTTGATGCAGACATGATCCCTTTCAGTGGTCGGTTTGCCTCCAAACAATATAGGAAGGACAAGCTGATTAAGGGGGTGCTTTAGGGCAAACCACAAAAAACATGCCACGAAGTCAACAACGTCATAACTTTTAGGTTTCTAGGGCTACAAATATAATTTTTGTGACAAAAGATAGCCCTTTCTATGTGCTTTCAAGTGATATGTATAATGATATATTTACATCTATCTAGGTACCTGCAGCCATCAGACCTCCTCAAAATTGCTTCCCATCGGATCAAATGACTTCAAATTTGTTGGTTGTTTAGATAATGCATTACTCTTTGTTATCAACGATCAGAAAGAAAAAAATAATATTCTCACTGTTTGCTGGGTTCATATAGATGCCACGCCCACTAAGCAACATAACTGCAAAAAAAGTTGAAATCGGTACGAGTGGCTAGAGGAAGCCCTAGAGCATGCAATGACCTTTTTCATTAGGCGTTAAAAATTTATTACCTGGTCAAGCGCGTGGGTGGAAAATTGAATTTTCCACCCGCGCGCTTGACCACATACTAAAATTTTAACGCCTAATGAAAAAGGTCATTGCATGCTCTAGGGCTTCCTCTAGCCAATCGTATATACCAATTTTCAATATTTTTGGACTTAGCAATCTGGAGTTATTCTGGATGAGGTTTTTTGGATGCAGGTTTTTGAGGTCCCTCCACTTTAGGGTCTAGTAACTTGCCTATAGTTATACATATGAAACATATTTTAGTATCAAAAGAGAGCACACAAGGAGACCTATCTTTTGAGCTATATATCAAGTCCATACCATGAAGTTTGCAGAATCTACGGAGCTCTAAAGTTGTAACCACAAGCTAAAATAAAAAATACCATCGAAACTCACCCTCGTCTTCTTTCCCAAGAATTGAATCGAGGTGTATGTACAAAAGTCACTATAAGTCCAGAATGGAGCATTCAAATCTTCTCAAATTTTGAATGCAGCATCTTACAGGTCCTGGCAACATATTTATGGGAAGAAGAAAACCCCCAAAAAACAAAAACAAAAAAAATTGTTGGACCTGAAGCACCCCCAAGGGGTGACGACTGCATTTTTTTATATATTTTTATTTTTACTTGTGGTTACAACTTTAGAGCTCCGTAGATTCTGCAAACTTCATGGTATGGACTTGATATATAGCTCAAAAGATAGGTCTCTCTGTGTGCTCTCTTTTGATACTAAAATATGTTTCATAGGTATAACTATAGGCAAGAGACCCTAAAGCGGAGGGACCTAAAAAACCTGAATGCTCCAACTGGCGGCAAAAACCATTCTGGGTTGCGAAGTGTCAACACCTTCGATTTCGCACCCATGTGTCTGACCAGGTAATAAATTTTTAACGCCTATTCAAAACGGTCATTGTATGCGCTAGAGCTTCCTCTAGCCACTCATACCATTTTCAATTTTTTTGGCACTTCGCAACCCAGAGTGGTTTTTGCCGCCAGTTGGAGCATTCAGGTTTTTGAGGTCCCTCCGCTTTAGGGTCTAGTAACTTGCCTATAGTTATACCTATGAAACATATTTTAGTATCAAAAGGGAGCACACAGAGAGACCTATCTTTGAGCTATATATCAAGTCCATACCATGAAGTTAGCAGAATCTACAGAGCTCTAAAGTTGTAACCCCAGGTTAAAAAAAATTATAATAAATTGATCCTCGTTCCCCCGTGTACCTGGTTGTAATTGCTCTGGAAACTTGGCGGTGAGAGGGTAATTTTTTTTACTAGTCGATAAAAAATCATATGTTCAAGCTATATATGCGGTAAAGATATCTGAGCATGCCCAGTGCTCTACTTGAGCTGTATTTAAAATATTTCACTTATAGCACCTGGATAACTAAGGTAATCACGTCAACAAACTCACCTGTTTGAACTAGAAATATTGCTTCTGGGCTAAATGTGGATGATGCTGTGGTGATGTTGGAAAACGATAATTTTACACTCTCTGAAGTTGAAAGTGTGACGAGGAAGGAGAAGGTATGCTTGCCTACCACAGACAACATGCAAGAGACACAGAGAGCTAGCAGTTCTGAGTTAATTCGTGGATTCACATCCCGTTACTTTTCCAGGCCAGAGATGGTCGTGCTGACTTGTCTAGGGATCTATCAGATGCACAGTAATGATGTTGAAGAACAGGAGCGAGAGCTCCCAGGTAAGTAAACAACTAAGCTAGCTTGTTATATTTTCCACTCCTTCCTCTTCACAAGTACCAATCTAGCATTTACTGAAGTACTTGATGGGGGTGGGAGGAAGGTGCCTTCATACTTATACTAAATCTATCATTGTATCCAACATATGGGACATTTTCTAGTCAAGCTGTAATACCCAAGCATCTATGAGGATAGGTGGCTTTCAGTAAAGAGGAGGTGAGAGAGTTATGATATGCATATTTTTTTTATTCAACGTGGTTAATCAATATGTACCCAATAACTCTCTGTAGAAGATCCTTAAACTAAAGATCAATACTTTCAAAGCTGACGTGGTTTATACGAGCCTCCCGTATTTAATAGTTAAACCTCTCGCAATCACGGTGCTATATGGTGCTGTAGATTGTCTATATTAACATGTGTGCAAGCATTTATAGTCTATACCTTTATACCTTGAAATGGCTTCATACAAGCTCTATATATCCACTGCATTTCAAGTGCATCACGATCCATTAACCAAGGTAAAAATATATTGAAACAGACAGAACGTTCCAAAATATGACCAGGCAACATTCTAGCAGAGTAAAAAAATTCAGGCTGCAATACTATGGACTCATTTGAGGATAATTCTAGCGAAGAAGAAGATAGTGCCATCCATGCTTAACTGGGAGTGCCTTCTTGCAAATATGGAAACTTGTTCGCCTTAACATTGGAACTCAGGTGGCTTATCGCTACAGCAGAAAGTGATGGATTGGTCTTTGATGAGGAACGCATTGACGAAGAAAGCTTCTCAGGTTTGTGAATGGAATCTAGTTGTGTATTAGCCTGTTAGTTGTCCAAACAGTAATAGTTATTTCTCCCTAGGTAAAATGCTAGTGCATGTAATAGCCTGTAGCTAGCTTCATTGACGATAGATAATGAACTAGTCTCTCTTGCCTCCTTGCTCTCCTTTTCTCCTTTCACAACTCAATATATATGTAAAATATATTCAGCATTACTTGGAGCAAAGATAAGGAATGGTGTAAGTTTGGGCAGAATACATGTAAACATATTATGTAAAAAATTCTGATAAATAATTCTGATAAATATGATAAATAGCAATATTGTGGGCATACATAAACCTATTTATTTTGTCTCCAATACATACCTTAGCTACTTATAGCCACATTTGTACTTTGTCAAACAACAAGAACAAATGATTTGCTAATAGGTTCTGCATTATTTTGCAGTAATCTAACATTGTATAAATAAAGATTAATTAATTCTTTTTTGCGTTCATCATGCGGTCACAAAAACCTGGCCACAATGTTTATCACCAGTAATGCTCTCTGTGAGATTAAAGATTGTTAAATTTTTTTATAAAGCTCCCAGCAATGTGATGATAGGAGGGTTAAGAATCAACGACATGACTTAGAATTGGACTGATGTCCAAAACACCTTGACTAGTTGATCATAATTCAATACCTGATCGTTCTTGTTGTGTAATTACTGAAATTTAAACCTTAACTTAAAAGGGAAAAAAGACAGTTATGCCAAACAAAAACTTCTCTTGTGATGCCGAAATTTAAAGAGTATTACATTCTTTTGCATTGTTTAACCCTCTCACCGCTGTAAGCGCCATATGGCGTAATGGACTTTAAAAATCGCTAATAAATCGATCGCTTGGCCTATAGTCATAATTTGCATACCACCGGAAAGAGCAACTATTACTCTATATGACGTCCAAAAATCACATCCGGAAACGCCCGATTAGTTAGCGAAAAGTACGTGCAACTACCGACGGTTCGCGGTTTTGACGACCTAAAAATGAGTGGATGTTTAACGCTTAAAGAAGTACTTTCCCTGGTTTCTTGCGAGGATTTTGCTCTCATTGAGGATCAGTCAGAGGAAGAAGAAGGTGAAGAAATATGTGGCTACCTTGGAAATGCATGTTCTGATCGTGCAGCAGTGCATTCTTTAGCCGCTGTAGTTGACCCTACTATAGACCCTCAGGATTCTTCCTTTTACTATGACCAGCTCTCTAGTTATAATGAAATTGATCAGGAAGCCTTCTCAGGTTAGCTAAAGTATCTACATATTTGTATTTGCATGTTCTTTCTCAAATAGTTGAATTTCAATAACATAATAAACCATTGTATTACTGGGCTATAGAATCATATGATCAAATTTTGTCAAAAACCCACCGCTATATGCCTAAATTATTATGACTAATGTTTACTAAATGCTAACTAAATGAGTAAATATATTATAAACATTTTTTGTTGATTAAATGTTAGATATTGATAGAGAAATTTAGCATAATGATATTCATATTTTGTGGTTGATAATGTGGTTAACTAATGAGATCACATTGTTTATAAACAATGGTGCTATCACATGACAAAATTACAACTGATATGAATGGATTGCTGATTTTATAATGATTTTTTTTTGGTAGCTGGTATACTTTAGGAAAAATGTCCAGGAAAGTCAGCGGTGAAAGGGTTAAAGGTTAACTATTTTTGGTCCATTATTATATACATTGGTATAAATGTTTACCTTTTTTTGGAGGATTATTCATCAACATATCAACTGACTTCACCATATCTTTAGTAGTAATTGGTAAAGCGTATTATATACATGCGACTACCGTAGTATATTTCTATCTCATTTTTACACATTATTTTGGTTTTGAGGTCTTTTGGCCAACTTCTTCTTGTGGTTTGGACATTTGAGGTGAGATATATAGCAAGTGCCAGCACATTACCTAGTATGTATATATACCAACAGACAACATGATTACGGTGAAGATACTTATGACGCTACTGCATGTTGTGACATTGAGCTACAGTATTATCCTGTAGTATAGCTATGATGAAGCTCTGCTGGTGCAGCGGCCATTTTCTGTAACTCACTATATTGGGAATCTGTTTGCTTCTAATTTTTTCTCCATTTTTGGGTGTGTGTGTTTAGGCCCTACTTGCTGAGGATGAGAGAGAGAAGAAGATGGATCTGCTGATGGCTATGAATGAGCGTAAGAGACCATACAACTCTCTCACTCATGATGGAAGCAATAAGGAGCCTACAGAGGAGGAGATGGAAGCATTTCGACTGAAGCGACGTAGGACTGAAGATCCAATGGCAAATTATTTGTAACTTGTTTGTTTGCTTATAAATGTTTACATTATTTTTGTCCTCGCTATCCTGCACAGAGACAGTGATTATTCTATTAATAAAGTTTGATGTACCATTACATTCAACAAAATGTTACTACTCTACTGGAGTTGTGGATGCTACTGATGTACAGGAGTTGTGGATGTACTGGAGTTGTGGATGCTATAATTAATGCTTGCATAGGTGTGGTGTATGCATGATTTTTTACACACCCCAAATCAACTTATATGTCTGAAATCACTCATTCTTGTCAAAATGGGCAGATTAGCTTCCTTTTCAACATTATGGAAAGTTTCTACTCTTTAAACGACAGAAAAGGGCTTTTGGTTAGAAATCTCCCATTTTTAAACCAAAGAAGGCTTCAATTGGGACGTTTTTGAGCGTGTTTAGGTTCTGAAATTGCTCATTATTGTCCTTTTCAACATTCAGGAATTGATTCTACTCTTTAAGGGGGGTGGTAACCAATAATAGTGATTTTTGACAAAATATATAGCTTTTTCTGTTTTGAGGCTTATAATCCTTGCACATTATATCCTTGCACATTATATCCTTGCACAATACCTGTCTTTCAAAGATGAAGCTATTTGGATGTTCCATTGTTGAGTTATGGAGGATTTTATCCGTTCACTCCTTACCTTTCAATCTTTAATCTTCACGAGGAAGACAGTGAATTTCAGCCTAGTAAGGTCAGCTCTGCAACACACTGGCCCACACACTTGATTTTAGTCTCATAATGAAGCCCACTCCAAGCAGTACCTATTGTTCTAATTGAGCATATGATTCTGCCTATGTGTACCAATACAGTGCGTGGAAAGTGCATGTTGGTGGCCCAACGAAATTACCCAACGACATTACCCATACTAGATTGTGATTGGAAGTCCCCAAGAATGTGGATTTTCGGTCCAATTACGGGCGTAACGTAAATATGGAGATAGGGATAGTACTTCTTTATATATCATTTTATAGCCCTTTCTTTGCTCTTTGTTATGAGCATCTAACATCAGTTTTTGGGTGATTGAGTCTCTTGTAATACTCTCTCATACATACCAGGCCTGGGTGTGTGGGTACTTGAAATGCCCATAACACTTAAAGGTGGTAATGGTCTTATCTCCATATTTGGGAATGGCAGTTTCCAGATGCTATGTAAGGGGGGTTTGACTTTTTTCCTATGCCAGTTTTTAGTCAACTTAGGTATACATCACCATAGAGCGTATCATTGGATTGCATTTAATTAAGGCACCAAAATTAAGGGTGGGGGGGAATGACAGCAACGTTATGGCAGGTAGTAGTTATCTCATGAATATTAATGAGCCGTGGGTTACATTATCCTTAAACGATAGAACACGTATTTTGGTGAGAAATCCCCATTTTAACAATGTATATAGCTCTATTTAGCTCCAATTGGGATGTTTTTCAGACTTTTGAGGAAAAACTGTTCATTCTTGTCAAAATCGGCACATTAGCTTCCTTTTCAACATTATGAAACTGTGGCTTGTGGTTAAAAAAACACTTGAAATGCCCATAACACTTACAGGTGGTATGGTCATATCTCCATATTTGGGAATGGCAGTTGCTTTGTAAGAGGGGGTTGACTTTTTTCTATGCCAGTTTTTAGTCAACTTGGGTATACATCACCATAAAGCATATCATTGGATTGCATTTGAATTAAGGCACCAAAATTAAGGGTAGGGGGGGGAATGACAACAACTTTATGGCAGGTAGTAGTTATCTCATGAAAATTAATGAGCCGTGGGTTACATTATCCTTAAACGATAGAACACGTATTTTGGTGAGAAATCTCCCCATTTTAACATTTTAACAGAATGTAGCTCAATTTAGCTCCAATTGGGATGTTTTTCAACCTTTTGAGGAAAAACTTGTCAAAATCGGCACATTAATACAGGGCAAGAGATAGACACTCGACTGTACTGTTTCTTGATGGACCAGCAGGACTAGAGTACGGAATACGAGACTTACACTTGACTGCACCACTTCAGGCAGAAAGAATGAAGGCTCTGAGAAGGACTTAAAATCACTTGATTGCTCGACTGAGGCTCAGAAGTGCACTGCCACTGTTTTGTGTCAAAGTACATGCGCTGCAGCACCGCAATGCAGATGGTTTATTTCCGCTTGCTGCCAATTGCCTCCATTGCATTGGCGTAGGGTTTAGGGCATGTGTTGTTTCATGGTGTACATGCGTTTCTGACTTTTACAGAATCATAACGATAAAATATCCCCTATGTCATTGTGATTAATTATTCGAGTAATTCATTTCGTATACATGACAACAATTATTTGACAACCAAAATAGTCGGTACACTACACATATATATAGTATTTTCACACATAAATACATTCAGTGTACTGCATACTCACATACATATACATGTATACGTATATATATATATATATATACACACACCTACATGCTCATGCATGCATATATACTACATGCATACATACATGTACACCATCTGTATATTGTTTATACCTAGTGTTAATGATACTTTTGCAGGTCTAAATTTGCTGGTGAAAACTTTATCCGAACTGGTGAAGGATTTTGCCCAAACACAAAGTATGTTTAAAAATGGCAATTTTTTAACCTTCCCTTCTTCAAGGTTATCAAACATAAAATGACTGGTCAATGTCTTTCCCAATTAATTCTCAATAGTGTTTGCCTGGGAAGCCTATGAGCATGGCAATGACATCCATCCTCTGGCCGATCCCACCAAGCTAGAGGTGATGCATAAAACTTTCAAGGTGAAGAAGGAGGATTTTCAGTCCAGCCAGAAGCAAAGTGTGTTCGAGCTATATGGAGGTGAAGAGCATTTGCAAGTTCCTCCCAAGGAGCTGCTTCTAGCCCAGACGGAGCAGTACACGGAATATTCTCGCTCAGGCAATGTGATCAAGGGACAGGCGAGGGCAGTGGTCAAGTCTAGATATGAAGAGGATGTGTTTATCAAAAACCACATGGTGAGGGAGCTTAACTTGAGAATTTGTTCAAGGTTATCAAACATAAAATGACTGGTCAATGTCTTTCCCAATTAATTCTCAATAGTGTTTGCCTGGGAAGCCTATGAGCATGGCAATGACATCCATCCTCTGGCCGATCCCACCAAGCTAGAGGTGATGCATAAAACTTTCAAGGTGAAGAAGGAGGATTTTCAGTCCAGCCAGAAGCAAAGTGTGTTGGAGCGATATGGAGGTGAAGAGCATTTGCAAGTTCCTCCCAAGGAGCTGCTTCTAGCCCAGACGGAGCAGTACACGGAATATTCTCGCTCAGGCAATGTGATCAAGGGACAGGCGAGGGCAGTGGTCAAGTCTAGATATGAAGAGGATGTGTTTATCAAAAACCATACGGTGAGGGAGCTTAACTTGAGAATTTGTTGTTCTTGGTTGTGTGTGTGTGTGTGTTGTGTGTATGTGTGTATGTGTGTGTGTATATGAGTAAGTGTATATTTTTTATGTGTGTTTATGTAAATGTATGTGTGTATGTGTGTATTTGTGTGTGTGTGAGTGTACGTTTTTAAATGTATGTGTGTTTCTGTGTTAGACTGAAACCTTCTAATGAGAAATTATAGAAAAGTATATATGAGGGGAAAAAATCTCCTATGTTTATGTGTGTCTGTGTGGGTGGGGGGGGGGGGGGGGGGGGGGGTTCAAGCCCTATGTATATATAGCAGTGGCTAAAAGTAACTTTCCATTGCATTCTATGTGCATACATGTACATACTATTTTTGGAGTGCATCTTTCGAAAACATGATGTGGTCCAACGCAATATCATGTCAATTGGGAATGGTCATCATAGTGACTAGAATTATCGAGAGAACATGTAGCGACTGGCAGTTCGAAGCTCAACTGGTCTGGCTGCATGGATAAATGACAGTTAATAGCTGATATTTCCCCTTACCAGATAGTAGAACGAGCCAGCCAGAAATAGGACAAACAACAAACTAAGACCCTAATAACCCCTCCCCCTCCCTCTAATAATCCCAAGCAAGACATCCCAAACCACCTCCCCCATAAGCCATCATACCAATTTTTTTAAATTAAATTTGCTACATACTGTATGCAGGTGAAAACAGGCTACATGGCTGACAGGAAAGGAGAATGGACATACATGCAGTTACTCGGTTCATTAACATGCTCTAACTTTTTTTTCCTTTCTTTGCTCACTACTCAATGCTTACCATTCATTACTACTAGTAATACTCTCCTTCCGAGCTTTTCTGAACATTATCTTGATCATCATTGTTTGTTGGACTGGCCAGCTGTTCCAATCTTAAACTGGCCAGTTGCTCCAATCCCACCTAAACTGGCCAGCTGCTCCAATCCTACCTAAACTGGCAAGCTGCTCAAATCCTACCTAAAATATAACAATCGCCCATCCGAGATGTGTGCGTATTGTATTTGCCGTATATAGATATGTGGTGAAAATTATTAACCTTCTTATGAGCGTAGTTATGTGTACATTATCCACCTGTTCTTAAATGCATTAATTTTGAACCTATCAAGTGCACAACATGTGTGTAGTGAGGATACGCAATGGAAATTTTTTTTTGTCCGCTAGTGTATTTACATTTCAGATGCTTTGCTGTTCAACTCTTTTGTTGGGCACATGCTGCATAGCTATAGACAAAGGCAGGGAGGAGCCGAGTGCCAGCACACATCAGCCATCTAAATACCATGGACATGATGCTATCTTTTATATATGTGATTTTCTGAACATGGCATTGCGTCGAATAGCATCCTTTGAATGGAATCGAGCTCTAGTCGAGAATAGGTTGTGATGGAAACACTAGTAGGGAAGAAAAAAAAGGTTTTGTATACCCGTTGAAATGGCAAAGAAGAAAAAAAGAAAAGCTAAGTCATCTGTCTGACCAACAATGCGGACTAAATGTCGTAAACTTTCCGTTTCCAATAATTTCTTCGTGTTGTGTGTTTATCTGCGCATGCACACAAACATGGGCTAGCGCAATAGTCTACATCACATTCCTGAGGAAGTTGAATTGAGTGATTTTTTTTGGCTTTGCCATATATTTTGAGTTGTCATTTATAGGGCTGTTATAAAGTAGTCCATTTCTGACGGCTTCCTAGCCCTAGTATAGTGTTAGGCTTACATAATTGGCCTCTGCCAACTAGTGGCTATCTTTCAGGTTTATACAAAATATAACTAGAGGTTTGTGCAAAGATTCATGTAGGATAAGGCTTGTTCAACAATGTCAATTTATTCTTAAGGACTACTTTATATCCTCTAGTAGCTAAGCAGATCTTGCTTTATAAAGTTCAGTCTTTACAGAACTTCCAGGAGTTAAGTATAGCCCTCGCCTTGGAAAAGTTTAGATTTCACACAACTTCTAGTAGCTTAGCAGGCCTTCCCTTAGAACACTTTACAAGTACTTCTAACTAAGCTTATATTTATATACTCTCAATGAACTCTCAGTTGACATAATAACATTACTACAATACCTTCTCAATATAATCAACTTGAAATTGTATTCTCTTGACATATCGGCTAGATGCTCTAGCCTTTTATCATTATTCCTAATGAAGTCTAGAGCATCTAGTCGAAACATCGAGAGAATACAATTTCAAGTTGATTATTGAGAAGATTATATATGTTTGTGTGTGTATGTGTGTGTGGTGTGTATTTTGTGTGTTGTGTGTGTGTGGTATGTGTGTGTGTGTGACAGTCCAAATAGAAATCAAATATTATTCCAAATTCAATTATTGAGAAAAACGCACTTGAAATGAAGCGACTATAAATACTCACAATGCTTTCTTTATTTACTTTAGGACTCTAGAGGTGGTCAAGCGTGTGCAGATCAATAATTTCTACATTCAAGTTTGCATGGGTATATCATTAAAGATGTGCTGTGCTGTAAGCTAAATAAATGCTTTAGCTGTTTTGCCAACGGCTGTTACAAAACGCCTTAAAATGTCTGCTCTTGTTTCTTCTGTGTGGTCCGATTGCAGCAAGGGGAAATGAGCACTGTGTGAGAACTATCAGGCAAAGGCAGAAGCATCCACAGGTTTCAAGAATCGCTTTAGAAGTTTTATGGAAGAAAACTCCTTGTCTTCCAGTTCCACCCCTACCCCAGTTCCACTCGGATATAAGCACTATTGCATCCACTCCCTCCACCAATTGAATGGTATCTTTTCTGCTACAAGCATCCAGCACAGACCTCAGAAAAAGGATAACCACCTAACCCACTCCCAAGAAACAGAATACACACCAGAATTTCACAGGTATTGTATGTATGTTGTATCCACAGTAATAAAACAACATTATCATTTTCCACAGTAATAAAACAACATTATCATTTTCTGTTTTATCACCTCAAAATAGCCAGAATGTACTGGATGCCAACAATAACTTGCTCTTCTGCCACGAATGCATCATTGCCTCTCTCGGTGTCCACAGCATTTGCTCCTCCATCATCAAACAAAAGCAAAAGTGGCAACCAATTCTTCACTTACCAAAGGTGATGTCGAGAGGGAAAGATTAGAGACCATTGTGTTGCACGATGATGAAGAAGTGCTAAAGTTTGGAGAATGGTGGAAGGCTTTGCCGATGGACGAAGAAGTTGAAGTGCAGTCTCCACATGCAAGACACGGGCTGGCTGGCAAGCTCTTGTGTATAGCAATTGTGGGACGGGTTGAAGAAACTGCAAGCTTTATTGTGATGTCATAGCACATTTCCCGGTTTTCTTGTTCTGCAATTCTCAATCAAATGTTCGGCAATCTGGAAGCTCTAGTGTCAGTTGTTTACCCATCAGAAGTTCACCACAATAGCAGCACCCATGGAGCGAGAAAACAGTTCGGATGAAAAATGCCTCTGCTCCCTCGTTTCTGAGTTTGGAGGATGAATCAGGCAAAGAGATCTGCATTGCATCATCTGCTAGTCATTGGCTCAAGATATATATATACCAACCAAAAGTTGTCCTGGAGTATTACGACACCTGTAAACACTTGAGAGAGGAGCTGTCGAGAGTCCAGGCTCTTCTCAACTGTCTACCTCAATCAGGAAGTACATAGACCTGAAAAAGAAATAAAGGATGACGAAGAGAGGAACCTGCAGTTATAGGAAGAGTGGAGTCAACATAGAGGAAGCTGCAGTTATAGGAAGAGTGGAGTCAACACGCAGTTATAGGAAGATTGGAGTCAGTACAGAGAGGTAGCTGCATACAGGGAGGAAGCTGCAGGTATAGGAAGAGAGGAGTTACACAGGGAGGAAGCGGCAGTTATAGGAAGAGAGGAGTCACACAGGGAGTAAGCTGCATACAGGGAGGAAGCTGCAGGTATAGGAAGAGAGGAGTTACACAGGGAGGAAGCTGCAGTTATAGGAAGAGAGGAGTAACACAGGGAGGAAGCTGCAGTTATAGGAAGAGAGGAGTCACACAGGGTAGTTATTGGAAGAGAGGAGTCAACCAAGGGAGGAAGCTGCAGTTATGGGAAGAGAGGAGTCAACACAGAGGAAGTTGCAGTTATAGGAAGAGTGAAGTCAGTAACAGGGAGAAAGTTGCAGGTATAGGAAGAGAGGGGTCACAATGGGAAGAAGCTGCAGTTATAGGAAGAGTGGAGACAACACGGAGGAAGCTGCAGTTATAGGAAGAGTGGAGTCAGTACAGGGAGGAAGCTGCAGTTATAGGAAGAGAAGAGCCACACAGGGAGGAAGCTGCAGTTATAGGAAGAGAGGAGTCAACCAAGGGAGGAAGCTGCAGTTATGGGAAGAGAGGAGTCAACACAGTGAGGAAGCTGAAAAGGCGAGGGAGTTGTACAAGTCATCAAGACCAATGCATGCAAGCTTGGAGGAAAATCACAGTGCTTAGCAGAGACACCATTTGGGAGAGGGTTGTAAAATATTGTTTCCCCTTAACCTTTTCTGCTGATTACCAACAAGCCAAGTTAATTCCGACATGGGGCAAGACTGAGCAGCCAAGTTGCACATAATACCTCCAAAAAGTTTCCAATGAAAACTTTGGAATAATGGATCATCGTGATCAAAGGGTTTGCTGTACATCTCTGATGAGTGCATTGGTCCAAAGAATACCGACCTCACCATCTCGTTCCGGATGCTGAGTACCCATGGATTCAGCGATTTGCCATCCTCCTGAGCAATGAATGCAACCAGTAGAAATAAAAATAAAGTACCTTTTTCCCCTGCTCCATGGAGATGGTGAGATCTTGTTGATCGGACACATTCACATCAGCTTTATGATTGCTAGTCACCAAATTTGCTCCAGATCTCCTTTTCACTACAGTTGTGAGTGCTTACAATGTTGATGACACATTCACTAGTGAAGAACTCCAGATACTGTGGGGTTCTTCTGGAGCAGAAACCTTCATTGAGGGTGTGCAGAACATACTGATGTGGCAGGATGTATAAAGTCAAAAATATTCAGACTTACCAGGTGTGAGACAATTTCAAGATTTTCTTTTCATCCTGTCTCACATGCACAGAGTCACTAGTGATGAGAGTCAGGGAACCATGTTATACAGGAGTATGGAGAGATTCTCCCTTACACGTGGTTCAGCCAACATCACGTGGTGACCATACATATCACCCGACCTCCGACCTTGTTATTTGCATATCGTTCAATCACCACCTCTGGTATCTCATACTGCATTATCATCCAACTCCCATCAACCACCCTCTACACATCATCTGTGGTACGACTGCTAGACCAAGGCAGTATAGCCTTTGCACTGTTGAAGACTGTGATGCCAGTAGGCACCACAGCAAAGCCAAACGGAATGAAGGCCACTCTACTAAGACATCATCCATGCTTCATGTAATTCCTAACATTATCATACAAGTCGAACAACTGAAATACTAGTCATCATAAAACTTGTTATACAAGTTACATTAAATAACTAACTTGCAATTCATGCCACAGCCGGCCTAACTCCAATTAATGAGGACCTCATATTAGCTCCTCCTAGGCATCCAGCTAGCCCGCATGATCGTACACAGTTTCTTAATTCCATGCTTCATCAAACTACAAAGTGATTAGGAAATATGTAAGTATTGAAACTGACTGAACACACTAGCTATAAATAACTATAAACACACTAGCTATAAATAACTGTTTACTCCTTGAACACGCTAGTGAACACACTAGCTACAAATTAACTCCATGAACACGATTGCTATAAATAATATATACTCTTTAAACACACAAGCTATAAATAACTATTTACTCCTTGAACACGCTAGCTATAAATAATATATACTCCTTGAACACACTAGATATAAATAACTATTTACTCCTTGAACACGATTGCTTTTATTCTCGAGTAGCATAAACTTGTGCAAACTAGCTGTAAGATAAAAGTAATAAATTATGATACAGTTACTGTACCTTGCTCTGCCCACTGAAATAGTGTAGAATGAAGAGAAACGAGACAAGTCAATGAATGGTTGAGCAGCTACACGCTGATAATCTTGAACCCATTTCCAACCTAATAATAGAGCTCTGAGGTGTTGTACTTATGTCAAGCATCGGTTAATTTGTGAACAAAATTGAGCCCTTTGACTCTGCAGGAGGTATTAGCTGTACATATTTTTTATACCGCAAGCCATGTCGTTGTTAAACTTTCATAGAGCAAGAAAAAATATATGATAGCCAACACTTTAGAGTATTTTTGGTAGTGGAAAACCAGTGTTGGTTAGTGGAAAATTCTGTGATAGTGGTGCCATTAAGCATGGTTGGTGTTGGTGACAAGTATACAGTGAGAGTGCGGAGGTTATTTCATGATGGCAAAATTTCTGCAACTTGTAAGCATAATATGTTGGCTCTCTTATATTTTGCATTAGATATACTAAAGGATGACACTACATCTTTAGACCAAAAACGGCTTATTTATTGCTTATCAGGTCATTAAGAAATTGTTTAGCTACTGTTTCTTGATAGCATTTAATCTTTTCCATATACAGTAACTGATTTCAGTAGCTGCCTCCATATCCCCACATTCATCCAACAACTGTAAGATCTCGTTTGCTGCAGGAGTTGCAAGATTGTGTGGAGTACACTCGACCAGGCATGATATTGCAGTCATTTGACCTTGAAGGGTTTTGCTCAACTTGTCTGAGCTTTTCATTTTGGTGAGACAACATGTAAACTTGATAAGTATAGAAAGTCATTTAGCACCCACTTGAAAAGGGTGACTCCCCTTTTCAAGTCAATGACCAGGTTAGCTACTAGGCTTGCCAGAATTACATCTGCTACGAAGACCTACCCTAAAATTCCCAGTGGGAATGCCTCTAGACTAGAGGTGCTTGAAATCCTGCTCCCCAACAATATTGCTTTAGTCCCCGCTTATAGAAAACCCTGAAAGAAACCATGAACAAGATCTCAGATTTGTATGGTTGTGTTGAGCAAAAGTTGTTAGCTGCCATACTCCACATTCACTTCTCTCCAGTCCACTTCTCCCTTGGTATACTGCCACTTCCACCTACGTACATATTGAATTTGAGCCTGAATTGGAGATTTTTTTTTGTGGTCAATCTAGCAAGCATGTAAGTATTTACGCTTATGAAATAATTTACGCTTATAAAATAAGCCTGGACATAGAAAACAGTTAATTATGACTGTGACCTTTTTACATCTCTCATGGAAAATTAACATCACCCAAAAGTCACTAGCAACACTTGATGGGGTCAAGTGTAAATACATCTTGTAGTGGTGCAGTATATAGTAGTACATTGTTGCGACTGTTAACCATTTAGATTCCGATGACTCTTGCTTACATGCGTCATTCACGACCAATGCAGTATACAATATGATCAACTTGGCATCTCTGATTCCCCATCCATCTGATGATAAAACTTTTTAATGTGGCTTTGAAGAAGTCTCATGCCTCTTGCAATCATGGCCATTTTGTTACGGTATTGGTGTGCATGCATTTGTTGCGTTCCTGACGATAACACACAAGTAACGCAACACGACGGCAATATCAATACAGTACACTAGTAGACAATACTCACTCTTACCTAGCCCATACCTGTATCTGCATATCACTACGTACGGCCCTTCACCCGATTGATGACCCCTTACCTCGTGCATGCCCCATGACATACACTCAATTGATGCACACATCTCATGCAGATAATAACTATATTCAATCCTCTTTGATCTGACATCGAGATGGTGCATTGCACTTAACTATGTGTGCATCAATTCAGTCAGCGTAGCATTTGATAGTTGCTAGAGACTACACCGGCAAAAGTACTGGCTAGGGGATCGTCCAGTGTCGAAATCCCAATTACTGCCCACCACCCTCATGGCAGTGAACTGCCCCTACCCGGGCTGCGACTTTGCCACACCGGATGGGACGCCCCCAGTAGTGGTGGCCGCCCTACTGAATGGCCACATGCTGGTTCATAGTCAAGCTGCCAGGACTAAACCAACGCCGCCGACCAGAGGTCACAACCGGAGGGACCACTGAGGGGTGGCACTATTTCTTAACCAGATGGAGGGCCTACTCCCTCGCCGTCCATCTGGCTGGCCCCGACGTGGCAATCCAACTGCTGGAGTGCTTAGATTCCGAGCTGAGACGTGACGTCACACGGAACATTGTGGGCCCCTTACCTATAGAGGAGCATACCGAAGCAGACCTCCTGGTAGCCATCAAAGCCCTCGCTGTCCGGGAGGAAAACCCGAAGGTCGCCCGTGTTGCGCTCTCCAGAATGGTCCAGGACCGGGGGGAGCCCATCCGCTCCTTTGCTGACAGGCTCCGCGGCCAAGCGGAAGTCTGCATGTTCGTCAAGAAATGCTCGGGTTGCGACGTAGTAAATAACCAGGGGGAGCAGAGGGTCGCAGATCAGCTCTGCGTTGGTCTCGCCGACCCCGACATCCAGGAGGACCTCCTCAAAGACACCAACCAGGCCATGACCGTGGAGGAGACAATAAGATTTGTTGAGGTGAGGGCCGCGGGCAAGCGGTCCGCGGTCACCATCACGACACCCACCTCGGCAAACCTTATTATCGACGAGGAGGCTGACCATGAAGATGCCCTCCGGAGTGGTTACAGGCAACAACAGCGCCCACCCACCCCACGATCATCCGTGAGAGACCCCACCAGCAAACCAAACCGCCTGCAGCCACCACCAAGGAACCAGCCCATCCCACACAAAGGGCAACCCAACACCGGCAGGCCGCCCACTAACCCAAAGGCCACATGCTGCTTTTGTGGCAACCAAGGCCACGGGGAGAGAGCAGGAACGGCCATCAGGCGCACCCAATGCCTGGCATTTGGCTCCACCTGCTCGTCCTGTGGCCGCACCAACCATTATGCCCACCTCTGCTGGCAAAAGCAGGCCGAGCAGGAGAGTGCCATCACGGAGGAAACCAACACACTATCCGAGGGCTCACTACCACACCAGTCATGGGACTCGTCCACTAACACCTGGGTGCAACGTCGATCTCCTCCCCAACCGAATATGCAGGTGAAGGTCTCGACTTACAAGGCAGACTACCGGGCCCATGGCCACACCTTGAGGGAAGAGCGCCACAACCTGACCACCACTACCCTGGCCGACACTGGCTGCCAAAGCTGTCTGGCTGGACCCCTCCTGATGCGCGAACTCCACCTCCGCACCCACGACCTCATCCCGGCCACCCTCTCCATGTCATCAGCAAGTGGCAACGCCCTCCCCATCATCGGGGCTGCCCTCCTACGGATCAAGTCTTGCCACACCATTCGAGAGACCAGGCAGATGGTCTACTTTTGCCCTCTGGCCACCAAGCTATACCTGAGCCTGGCCACCTGCTATGACCTTGGGCTGATCGCTAAGGGGTTCCCCCTCTGTACGTCGACACCACCTTCGGGAAACGGCACGAATACATGGGCGACCCCTGATCAGCCACTGTCACCAGCCCAGGAACTGCTGACCAGACCTGAGAACCTGCTGACCAGAACTGATGACCTGCAGACCAGACCCATCCATCATGTGCCCAGACCTCCCCAGATGAACACCACAGCGGACCTGCAGGCCAAACCTCCAGGACCCCATACCACTACTCCACCCATGGTGAGGCACACTGCACCCACCCCCCTCAGACCTTGCTCATGCCCAACCAGGGCACCCCCCCCAGACAGACCCTCCTCCCTGCCCTTCCCCGGCACTGAGGAAAACCGCCACAGACTTGAGCGTCACTTGCTGGAACTATATACTCAGCGAGTGCGTTCAACGTCTGTGAGCACCAGCCCCTCCCAATGATGTCTGGACCCCCCTTATCCCTGAGCATCGACCCCACCACCATCCCCAAGCCTTGCCACAATCCCATCGCCATCCCCATCCACTGGCAGGATGAGGTGAAGGCCGGTCTTGACCGGGACGTCCGCCTTGGCGTGTTGGAGAAGGTCCCCCTGGGCACGCCCGTCACTTGGTGCCACCGTATGGTGATTTGCACCAAGAAGAACGGGTCGCTCAGGAGGACCATCAATTTTCAACCCCTAAACCAGTACGCCACGTGCGAGACCCATCACTGCCCATCTCCATTCCACCAGGCTCGGGCCATTCCACGCAAAACCAAGAAGACCATTTTCGACGCGTGGAATGGCTACCACTCCGTAGCACTCAACGAGAGAGATCGGCATTTCACAACATTCATTACCCCATGGGGCAGATACAGATATCTAACCGCCCCCCAAGGCTACATCGCCTCGGGTGATGCCTACACGGCCAGGTACGATGCCCTCGTCGCCAACGTGGTGTCCAAGACCAAGTGCATCGACGATGCACTGCTCTGGTCGGACGACATCACGGGAGCATTACATCAGGCGACTGAGTGGCTCCACATCTGTGCCGTGAATGGCATCACCCTAAACCCACGCAAATTCCGATTTGCCGTGGACACTGTAGAGTTCGCCGGATTCACCGTCACACCAACCGAGGTACGACCCGCTGACAAATACCTCCAATCGATCACTGACTTTCCAACCCCAGTAAACATCACCGACGTACGTGCCTGGTTTGGCCTTGTGAACCAGGTTTCTTACACCTTTGCAATGACTACTTCAATGCTCCCATTCCGGGCTCTCCTGAAACCATCTACACCCTTCGAATGGACCAGCGAGCTGGCGGAAGCCTTTGCAACCTCAAAACATCACATCTGCGAGCGCATCAGGGTCGGTGTCGAAATCTTTGACAAGGACCGCCCAACCTGCCTGGCGACCGACTGGAGCAAGGACGGGATCGGGTTCTGGCTGTTCCAGAAACACTGCCAGTGTCCATCCCGTGACTTGTTCTGTTGCCGGGATGGTTGGCGCGTCACCCTGGTGGGCTCGCGCTTCACCCATGCTGCTGAGTCACGATATGCCCCTGTGGAGGGAGAAGCCCTGGCGGTAGCCGATGCCTTGGACAAGGCCCGCCACTTCGTCCTCGGGTGCAGCGACCTCGTTGTAGCAGTGGACCACAAGCCACTGCTGAAGCTATTCGGTGATCGCTGCCTCGAGGACATACCAAACCCACGCCTCCGCAATATCAAGGAGAAGATGCTCCGGTACAGGTTCCGGATGGTGTACATCCCTGGCGTAAGGAATCACACCAGCGATGCCCTCTCATGCCACCCATCCGGGACCCGAACACCACCACGACTCCACCTCCCAGATGACATCCCAGCACCCAGCCCTGCCTGCCCAGGAAGCCAGGACTCAGCCAACGAGGCAATCCACTGCGCCTCCCCTCAGCCCATCGAGGATGACGGCCTACACCACGCAATCTGCTCAGCCATCACAACAATCCCTGTGAGCTGGGAGCAGCTCCAAATCGCCACCACGGCCGACTCGACAATGCAGGACCTCATGTACTATGTTGAGGAAGGACCCCCAGAATCCCGGCACATGTTACCAGCTGCCATCCGGGCATACTACCCAATCATAGACAACCTCTCCATCATCGACGGTGTCATCTGTTACGGAGAACGTGTCATCATTCCTGCCGTCCTACAACCAACATGCCTTGCAGCCCTCCATGCGGCGCACCAGGGCACCAGCGGGATGACAGCTCGGGCAACCTCATCACTGTACTGGCCAGGCCTAACCACTGATATATCAGCTACAAGAAACAGCTGTCCCACATGCAACGCCAACGCCCCATCCCAGCCAGCGATGCCCTCGACCACACCGGAGGAACCAGAGTACCCCTTCCAGCACCTCTGTGCGGATTTCTTCCACCACGAGGGATCCGCATACCTGGTGCTGGTCGACCGGTACTCTGGCTGGCCCATCGTCGCCCCGGCCACCAACGGGGCCACAGGCCTTGCCACCATACTCAGGGACACTTTTGCAACTTATGGCATACCCGACACCCTGACGTCGGATGGCGGGCCAGAGTTTGCCGCACACTCAACAAGAGAGCTCCTATCCACCTGGGGCGTTCACCATAGGGTATCCTCAGCGTACCACCCACACGCTAACAACCGAGCGGAGACCGCTGTCAAGACCATGAAGCGCCTTATATCGGGCAACACCGGCCCTGGGGGCTCCCTCCAATCGGCCTTCTTTAAAGCTTTACTCCTCTACAGAAACTGCCCCAACCCTGATACGAGGATGTCGCCGGCCATATGCCTCTACGGCCGACCCATCAGGGACCTGCTCCCCGGAATCCCAGCAAGGCTGCGACAGCCAAGGAACATGGACTCGCGCCTGCTAATCAGAGACAAGGCACTAGCCCACCGCCAATCTCTCGGCCGAGCAAGATGGGACGAGCACTCCGGCGGCCTCTCCCCCCTTCGTTGTGGTGACAAGGTTTTTGTACAGAACCAAACAGGCCGTCACCCAACGAAGTGGGACAAAACAGGAGTGATCGTCGAGGTGCTCCAGTACCACCAGTACCAAGTGAGAATGGACGGCAATGGCAGACTGACAATGCGCAACCGTCGCTTCCTACGTAAACAGGTCACCACTCCGACGACACCAGACGACCCGCTCAAACGGCGACTGCCGGACCACCTCCCTTCACAACAGCCACTGCCACCAACACCAGCTCCATCCATTTTACCCCATACCCCTATCCCACCCCAGATCCACCCCCTGTCTCCGATGAGCTCTGCGACACCGATGCGTCCTCCGATGAGCGCAACGACACCGATGGGACCCCCAGCACCAACTCCAAGCTGGCAGCCACCAGCGGGTGTTGTGAGAGCTGCTGGTCCTTACGCCTCCGTTGCCGGTACCCCGACACCCCCCCATAGCCCAATCCAAACCAACCTGAAGAACCTGGCGAAGATCCCGAACCTCTCCTTCCCCACAACCACTACTCCTGCTCCTGGACCCAGACGCAGCAAGAGAGGGCCTAAGCCGATCATACGCTACGGACAACGGTCAACCTAACACAGTCCCCCTGACGTAGGACTTGGGGGGAGATAGACAATACTCACTCTTACCCAGCCCATACCGGTATATGCATATCACTACGTACGGCCCTTCACCCGATTGATGACCACTTACCTCATGCATGCCCCATGACATACACTCAATTGATGCACACATCTCATGCAGATAATAACTATATTCAATCCTCTTTGATCTGACATCGAGATGGTGCATTGCACTTAACTAACTAGCTTCCCTGTACATATCTTCTAGTGAAAACAATTTGTTTGTTTAATTTTGCCCTGTGCTTTAAGAAAATAAGTACAGTTACTGAAACAGGAGAAATTTGCAGAGGGCAGCGTCGTCTTCAGGCTTGACAAGGAACCAATAAACAAATTAAAAAAACAGATGAAAAGTTGATCGTCGTAATGGATAGCTCTGTCTGTCTGTATGTGTGTTGTGTGTACAGAGAGGCCTGGGTGGCACACCAGCTTGGAAACACTTCCGCACTAGTGTGCGAGTATCTCTTGCGTAGATATAAGTACATTGATTATATAATACATGCATAATATAAATACATGTATAATGTAAGTGCATGTATGATATAAATACATCTATAATATAAATTCATGTTTACTATAAATGCATGTATGACATAAATACGTGTTTAAGTAAATGTATGTCCAAATATATATACATGCATAATAGAAATACATGTATAATATAAATACATGCATGATATAAATACATGTATAATATAAATGCATGTGTGATGTAAATACATCTATAATAAAATTCATGTATATATAAATGCATGTATGATATAAATACATCTATAATATAATTACATGTGTAATATAAATACGAATTTAAATAAATGCATGCCACAATATAAATACATGCATTGTATAAAAATATAATTAAAATATTAATATAAATACATGTATAATATAAATACCGTGTATGCACGTATAATAGTATAGTTGATATAAAATAAATACATAATATACATATATAAGATTGTAAATATATACAATGTTTGTATAGAGTGTGTGAGGCTCATACTTGAGTAATGGTAGGTGGGGCTACTCCTGTTGCCATGCCCTCATCAAGGGATCATACTGCACTGGAGAATCTGGATGCAGAGCAGCTAAAGTAAGTCTTCCTTCCTGACAATATCCAGCGAGTGCTGATCCATTAATTTTAATAGCATCTAATAATAACGGCCCCCTTAAACAATATTTGTCCCTTAATCCTGAGAAATTCCAGCAATAGCAGTCCCTTTAATCATGTCAACAGCCAAGAATAACTGCTTCCTTAAATTAAACAATATCTGTCCCTTAACCAAGTAACTGCAGATTTTCTGCGTGATCGCATTAATATAATTATTTTGACCTGCTGGGATTCAACTCGTCATGTTATAGACTTACATAAGTTGATAAAGGACCAGGCCATGTTGACCAAAAGAGGGTAACTAACCACCAGGAACAGCATTCAATGTATATGTATTAATTATTTTTCTTTTTGGGGAGTTTTTTCCACCGTGTATAAATTCATACGTACAAGTTAATACCCATAGCATATAGCATATACCATATACAATACAATAGATATTACATATATATAGCTTTGAGTTGAGCTTATAGCCTTTGTCCAGTTCCTGCACAGCACATGACACAAGAAAACAAACATGGTAAGACATCCTTCATGTATGCCAAACACCTTATATGAATTAAGACATTGCAAGGTACAACACACTCGCACTATGTGATGGTGTTACCAGATAGAGGACAGAATACTGTGTAAGAGGAGAGGAGTGGAATCAAGGTTAATAAAGATGCATAGAGTTGCTAGTATTCCACCAAGTGTGGTATTTTCTAAAACTGTTTAGGCCACTTTGTCCAGCACGCAAGCAAACCTTAGAATAATTGCACTAACTGTGACCCACATGCCTCTCATTATTTCTGAAACCCACAACATAGTGGCTCGTAGCACAATACTGGGGGAAATGTCCAAGATTCAAATTTGAGACGATTCAGCTGTGAAGTTACCATTATGAGGCGGATCTCGATACTGACAAGAAGATATGGAACCAATTAAAGCCTTTGCTAGAGCAATGGGGTATATATAAAAATTGCCCTCCTCTGAGGTGCAGGAGCTCGCACTAAGGATAACGATATAAGGGTGTTCAAAATACACCATTCCACAAAATGGGCATATACTCTTTTACACCATATCGTTGACCGTCTACCTTAATTATAGTATCCCTCTGATATATCATACAAAGACCACAATCCTCATACAGCCTAAAACCAGTAGCAGATTTTTGCCATGCCTACTGTAAGCTGCATGTACAGTTCCAGCTCTGACCTGCCTAATACCAGTACAGTACCTTTTAGGACACAAGTAACTCATGCACCTCTGCTTCAAAATCCTACACCTCGCCTGCCTCTGGCACCATGCCTATTGTCATGCCTTGTAATCTTCAAGCTTTCAAAATTTACTTGTAACATTAAGTTGTAAATTTTCAGACCCAGGCACAGCTTCCTCATAGTGTTATGAGAGGTATATCAGCACCTTCTCTTCCACTCTCTTCTTCAGCGGCTCTCCAAACAGAATTGTACAATTTGTGGTAAAAAATTAAGATTAGCAATAAACAGATAATTTATAGCTATAACTTTTTACCCAGAAATGAACTATTTATATCCTTAGAATGGTTGAACAATATACACTCAGCTTCACTACAAAATCCTGTCAATTGACTTTAGCAAACATAAGCTACATACATGTACATGTAGATCAAAAAGTTACAATCGCTAAGTCCATTCATTCATGCCTCCTCTCTCAAGCTATGGGATCGAGAGTGTCTTCCCTAGAGACATAGATAGCTGGACCTTCCTTCCCACCGGAATCCAATCATAAACTCCAGAATCTTTTCAAAAAGCTAATTCTAACACATAACTTGCAGTAACTACCCCTTTAATCATAAAATATCTAACTTGGAACTTGAGTGTTTTTTTAAAGTATTTATTGTGTGTGTTTATATGGTTGTTCTGTGTGTTTAAAGATATACTTTCTTACATGCCCTAAATTTGTAAAAAAGTTGATTCCTTGCAATAAACCTTGGTACAAGAAGAAAACTCATTTCAAGAGCTTTCCGATCATATGAAGGATAATAAATCTGCACAGCGATGACAAGGATACTCCTTGAAATACTCTTTCCTGAGCACCTTGAAAGCTCTCTAAAATCAGAGAAGGCCTATAAGCACTAACCATTAACAGGTTGTGTAACAGAACCACATAAGCGTGTTATGAGCAGGATTTCCCCCCCCTGAATACCACAGAATGGAGGGATTGTCATGACATTGTTGAATTATAACATGTGTGCATTACTTTACTACAAGGATTACTTTACTACAAGGTTGTCACAACCAATGACAGGCTTACAAAGTTGTAACAATCTTCTCACAAGGTTTAGTCGACCTTGTTTTTTTTCTATGGGCTTCCCCCTTAATCATGACAACATCAATAACTTCCCCCTAAACAATAAAGGCCCCCTTAAAAAGGGTCTATATGTATGAAAGAAGTACCTGAAATTTGGAGCCTTCATAACTTCTTTGTTTTTGCAGTTAATTTGAGTAGTAAAAGAAGTAACTTGTTTCAAAAGTTCTACAATGTTGTACTTTAAGCAGGCTAGTATAAGTTTATACAGTGATGACAAGTATACCTCCTTAAAATCCTCTTAAATCACAGAGTGCATTTCCTATTAACAGGTTGTGTAACAGAACCACATAGGCATGTCATGCACAGGAAGTTGTCTTGTTTCATACCAGTGTAAATTTCTTACCTTCCATGAACTTTATTGACCTCCGATTTCCATTGTATGTAGTGGTCATGAAGTGCTTACGTGGTTCCGTTACACAACATATGACTGGGAAACGGTTAGAGGAACTCTGATTTTGAGGATTTTTGTGGTGATCAGGTTAGAGTTTTTGAGGGAGTATACATTTGTCATTACTATACAGACCTTCTTAAAATCAGGGTGGTAGGAGCTGTAACGACCTGAACGGCTTTGGCCGTTTAGGCTTTCTTCTGTCAGTGCGTGCAGTTTATCAAGGAATAGGATGTGTCAATTATTATGCATGCGAAGTGCAAAGATTAATTCTATTCCCTAGTTCAGCTTATCCAATGCTAGTAGACATGTGTACCTAGATTCCTGAATGTCCCTTCCAATCTGCAGGGGGGTTTTCTTCTAAGAGGCCTTTCTGGAAAGAGAAATATTGTTTTTCAGAGTGATTAGAAATGTAGTAGAGGTAGCTCCAAAAAAATGCTGTGAGCAATCAAGTTCTTTGTTTTACGTCTGATCTTTACAATGATTTTGTCAAGGAATTGAGCTCAGAGTAGCATGTTTCGACAATTTTAGGTAATATTATTGTAATTTTTTTAGTAACTGTTTGTTGGTATGGCTGGTTTCTTTCTTTTATAATCTGTCAAAATGAATCTTTGAAGTCAATAAGGCCTGAGGCAGTAGTATTCCATCCCTGCAGTATACCTACAAGAGCAATAATTATTATAAATTATTTTAAAAACATTACAGTATTATCATTGAAGTGGTTATGATAAGTGATGGCTTATACTGGGGATAGCGTGAGTTTGTTGGCTGTTCAGGTTCAAACTTGCCTGATATTGGCCAGTAAAGTACAACATTGGAAAGCTATTGAAACAAGCAATTTTCTGGTACCAAAACTTACTGCAAGGTTATATGCATTTTTTGTTTTAAAGGAGGTAATTTCCCTAATCATGGCACCCTCGTATTATTATTATTATTAATATTATTATTATTATTATTATTATTATTATTATTATTATTATTATTATTATTATTATTATTATTATTATTATTATTATTATTATTATTATTATTATTATTATTATTATTATTATTATTATTATTATTATTATTATTATTATTATTATTATTATTATTATTATTATTATTATTATTATTATTATTATTATTATTATTATTATTATTATTATTATTATTATTATTATTATTATTATTATTATTATTATTATTATTATTATTACTACTACTACTACTACTACTACTACTACTACTACTACTACTACAACTACTACTACTACTACTACTACTACTACTACTACTACTACTACTACTACTACTACTACTACTACTACTACTACTACTACTACTACTACTACTACTACTACTACTACTACTACTACTACTACTATTATTATTATTATTATTATTATTACTACTACTACTACTACTACTACTATATACTACTACTACTACTATTATTATTATTATTATTATTATTATTACTTGCATCAAACTGTCATCATCTCTGTATAGAGCTCCGCTGGAGCATTTGAAGTCAAAATGGTTGCCAATGAGCTGAGCAAAGGATTGGAGGTAGAGGTTGGGAAGCCTCTGTCACTGATGGAGCACCACCAAAAGAAATTGGCTGGCCAAACCCAGAAGGAGAGACGACTGGAACAGGTCGAGATTGAACAAAAGAAGGCAGAACAATTAAGAAAAGTGAGTGATGAACAAACAACTGTGCATAGGAAAGCAGTAGGTTGTACCAGCTAACACTAACATACATAACAACAACAACAGCAATAACAACAGCAAACTGTGTTGTTTATCTGCATGAACAGGAGTCCAAAAGTGAAAGAAGTTCTCGCTTATACTATGCAGTTCTCTCTTATACAATGCAGTTCTCTCTTATACTATGCAGTTCTCCTCACATTCAATGATTATTTGTGTTTTGTAAGCCCGGGCATTCTAGCACACTACGTACAGTACAACTGCCTCCATAATCTATGCTGGTTCTACCATTATTCCCTATTTCATCTAAGGGGGGGGGACAAAAGACATTTTTGTGTTTACAACTTTGGAGTCCAAAGATTCTGCACACGATCCTGATATATACAGTAGATCAAAAAATTATCTCTCAGTGTGCTCTATTTTGATGCTAAAAAGTGTTGCATACTGTACAAGCCAAAAAAACATGCCGGTTGCATTGCGTACAACCTTAAAAAATTAAATTAACGCACGCTGTATGCTAACCAGGGCAACTGAAACCAATGGTAGCAAACGGATAACCATCCGGTAAGCAGTGGAAGCATGAGCACTTCGCAATTATTGGTGCGCTAAGCCTCGTAGTGTTTTTTCAAGTGTTCCCTTAATTCCAGAGCCTTCACTCTTCCCATGTGAAGCATTGTAGTCTAGTCTAAGCCTCCAGTTCCATACTTCAGTCGAGTGTCGGTCCCATCAAAAACAGTACAATCGAGTGTTATGTCCTACCTTGTTCCACAGGAGACCTACAACTCGAAAGTAGAACAAAAGTACTTCACGTAGAAGACACATGCTCGACTGCACTGCTGTACTCTTGCTGAGACTGACACTCAATTGGAACGTAACAGGGGACTTGTACTATTTCAGGCGGGAAGAATGAAGTTTCTGGAACTCAGAAAAGTCAATCCTAGCCCTCCTATCTGAAACGGTACAGATGAGCGTCAGAATTTTTTTAATTTAATTTTATATTGCCCTTTTTTTTTGGTTTTCTCCTTGGATAACTGTTCAATTATATGTTGTTTCAATTCGATTGTTGTGTTCTTTGTTGTACCAAAAAATCTTTGGAGAAAAATGTTAAGAATTATTATAAAAAAAGGTAATAGTCCCATTTTTTGGTGACCACCTTAAAATTAACGGTCTGAAAGGAGGTTGCCTGGCACTAAGGTAGGTGGAGCAATGGGATGCCTGACTTCATTGAACCTTCAGACAAACTGGACAGACTGATTGTTGTTTTTTCAATAGTGTATACCTAACCGGCAGTGGCCTCATGAATATCGATATTCTTCATTTACAACCCTTCTGGAACATTTTTATTGGCCATTTAGCCACTCATGTGACCTCTCAATACAGCTTCCCCTAAACACACTTATAATTTTATCTGCCTGCACTTTCCAATAAGAAGCCAGTGTAGGATCTCAGATTTATATAAGTTATCAATTAACTTTGCTCTATGGAACTTTGGCATGGCTATGCAACAGAGAGAGATCAATCTTTTTAGCTGTGAATATCTTTAGTCCCTCCTGAATCCTCGTTCATTAAACCACTATTAAAATCCAAACAGCTGAGCTACTTACTGCCGAGATAACCACTGGTTATTCACCAAGATTTGGCTAACTAAGGTGGGGGGTGTGTGGGGAGGGAGGGGGAGGGAGGAGGGGGTTGGAGAGCCGTTCTCTACAACTGCTATACTTAAATGTAGCTGCTAGCTAGCTAGTTTAATCCACTGAGACATGCCAGGATGAAAACTTTCATGAGGTTATCAATGATTGCCAATTGTATGACTGCTTATACAAGAAATGAGGCATAGTCCTTATGGTAAGAAAACTTTATTTTTACTCCTGCTATGATTTAAGATGACTCAGTTCTGTTAAATTTGCTTCTTGCATTTCTTTCCATGTTGCTTGCCTACCATGGATATTGGTTATCCATGAATATCTAGTATTGAAGATGTCTTCCAATCTCTCTCTCTCTCTATCCATCTTTGTAACATATTTACAGTACAAGAAGGTAAAAAATAACACCGGTAACATTTCATACCCCCCCGTAAAATATTTAACCAGGGGGCCCAAAAACGCAAATGAAACCCTTAGGTAACATTTTGCGTCAGTTCCACTTTTGGCTGCAGGTTTGTTTCTAAAAACTGCTACACCAGCTTTCAAAGGTCGCCAAAGTGCACCTAGATTGGTGCTAAAAGAATTGTGCCAAGCTTTAGCTTTTTTACCGCTAGGATTCTTTGCTGTTTTGAGGTCTTGAGAACACTGATCATATATATTATTCTACAGCACCTGTTATACTAGCAAGAGTTTTTGAAAAGCTATCATGAAGTCTGTTGGTGAATGTAGTAAGTAGATTTTGTATTTGTTTGTGTCATAGGTTAGGCTAGGAGCTCTCCTCAGCTAGCAGCTGTGCCTTCAGGAGTTTGTAATTCAGAGCTTCTGTTCTAACTACCATCGCAAGCCTTTTCTTTAAGAATCCTATGCCATAAGAAAGGCTTAGCAAAACTTAAGATAGCTTTAGTCGCCCTTTGTTTGCAAATCATTACCTTGGCAGAGTAACGTGCTAGGGGCTTAAACAAGCTATAAAGTGTCAGTGCTTGACTATAGGGTCAACACTTTTTTATCACTAGTAAGGATGTCACTTTTGATAAGGTTAATTAAATATGGAATGATTGGCAACTAATTTAATGTATGTACGTAATGTAGATAGGATATTAGTAATTACAGCATGGCCAACAACTAACCCCTCTAACATCCCCTCCTCTAGCTTGTCACCTGTCGGATTCGTATTCCCAGATTCTCGAATAATCAGCTCTCTTAGCTGATTCCACGCAATCCGATGACGCCCAAGCCCACCCTTTAACTCTCGCTAGTTAAAGTCTACCTGGACCAGAACTACTCGCACACGATTCTCCCTTTCTCACTAAGAGAGGTGTAGTAGTTGTATTGACTTTGCTACAAATAAACTTAGATGCACAACAATCAAATACTTGGACAGTTCAGAGCACAATCAATAAACTGGTATAATAATAACACGTAGAATGGCAGAGTATTAGTACCTCGTTATTATCTCTCTCTCGCTAACGACCTCTAATATCTGCTCTCACTGTCTCTCTCTCTCTCTCTCTAAAATGTCCGCCTCTTTTATACTCTGTTCTTGTGCTGTTCTTGTGACCTTATTAGGTCATTTTCTGTGCTGCTGTGACGTCGAATCGTTCATCTAGTCTGAACTTGCGATGAACCGTGGTCTGCCGGTTGTGGTCTGGTCCTACCGAATCTTGCCACCCACGTTCCATCATGGTGTTGTCGTCCCGTTCCATCATGGTGTTGTCGTCCCGTACCCACACTTGCTCCTGACCTCCACTCGGGGCCATCTGCTCACCTAGGTCCTTCAGGGGCGCTCCTCCTTCCCCAGTCAGGAGTTCTCCTGACATTCCTCCCTCCTCTAGACGAGAGCCATGCTCTCGAGAGAGTCCATCAGCATTTGAGTTCTTTGAGCCTGGTTTGTGTGAGATGTGGTAGCTGTAGGGCTGCATCGCTAGTGCCCAGTGACCTACCCGCCCTGTCAGGTGTCCTACCCACATTAGGGGGTTGTGGTCTGTCTGAATCTTGAAGGTAGTTCCTTCGAGGTAGATCCGGAAGTGTCGTCCCCCCTCCACTAGTGCCAATGTCTCCCGTGCCAATGCCTCCCGCTCAATGGTAGAGTAGTTCGTCTCCCTCTGTTGCAGCTTTCGTGATCCATAAGCGATGGGGTGTTCCTCCTCCAGTTTGACCTTTTGGCTCAGAACATAGCCGATTCCCGTCGCGCTTGCGTCAGTCTGAAGGATGAAGGGTCTATCCCAGTTAGGGGTAGAGAGTATGGGATAGTTAGACATAAGACCCTTTAGCTTCACAAATGCCGCTTCGGCTGCTTCACCCCAAATAACTCTACCTGGCCCTTTGTTCTTCGTGAGATGGGACAAGGGTGTGGCTTTGTTAGAGGTCTGTCGGGTTGCCTTCTGGTCATTGTACCTCTTATGACCATCCTTTGCCTTCCCTTCGGTTGAAGCTGCTAACTCTCTGATTACTCCCATCTTTTCTCTTAGTAGGCGGAGATACTCTCTGATCTCGACCTCACCTGCCTCTTCTGTCTGAGTCCACTGACGTACCAGCTCGTCCACAGGGGTGTTCATCGTCCTTCCGTACATCAGCTCATAGGGAGAGAAACCTGTAGACTTATGTATGTTTTCCCCACCTCGTGTTCTCTTCAGAGGTCCAAAAATGTCCATTGCCACCCGGCTAAAGGGTACTGACATCACTGGTAAGGAGTGCAAGGGGGCTCGCTTAAGCATCGCAGGGGCCGCCACCTGACACTCTGGGCAAGAGTTATATACCTCCCTCACATCTGCAACCATTCCCAGCCACATCACCCTCTTCCGCGGTGCGTTCAGCGTTCTCACCTCCCCAAAGTGCCCTGCTATGGGTGAGCTGTGCGCCATCCTCAGCACTTCACGCCTACATGATATGGGAACAACAACACATTCTTCCTCACCCTCCGTCCTGGACTTCTTAACGAGGATGCCATCCGCCCACCTCACATCACTCTGCCCAGTCTCGTCCGCCTGCTCTCGCCATCTCGATAGGGTTGGGTCGAGTAGTTGGAGAGTGCGAAGTTGACTGGGAGAGATCAGCTCCAGCGACGTCTGGTCATCCCCGTCTGTGCCCCTCTTCGTGTCTGGTTTCGTTGGGGGTGTCTGGAATAGGTCGTCTGAAAAATCAAACACCTGCTCCAACTGCTCTTCGGACTCTACCTCTGAGTCATTCTCGAGCTCATGGACCACCGCGTCATCCTTCTGCTGTGCCACGGCTCCCGACTCTTCCTTCTCTCTGGCCCTGGTACTGATGAATGTCTCAGCCACCTCTGGTGCTATGATGAGTTGGGTCTCATCACGCTTTTCTTCCTCCTCAATAGCCTGTTTCAGCAATTTTCGGAAGCCTGGTACGTCCCTTCCTAACAACATATCAACATTCAAATGTTCTGACACTGCTAGCTCACATGTTGTTCCTTTGATCTGCGGGGTAATCCTGGCTGCTGGAAACCATGTCTTCCGGGCGCTGGCTGTGATGTACCGGATCTTCCACCCCAACCTCTTCGGTCCTAGACACCTGGGATGAACCATGGTTTTTGAGCATCCTGTGTCTAGTAGAGCGGTAACCTTCCTGTCATTGACCAACACTTCCTCAGTCCATTGAGGTGTGTTTGCCCTGACCGGGGTCCTACTTCCAAAATGAGCTTCTTCCATCCAAACTCTGCAGTCCCGTCTCAGGTGTCCCTTGCGACCACACCGGAAGCACTCGACCTGACTGATATCCGTCCGAGTTGGTCGGTCGGAGGGGGTACTACCTGGCTCTAGCTTTGGTCGAAATGAGTTTCCCTTGGTTGGTGGAGGTGGTTGACTGAATGGGGTGTTCCCAGGGCGAGTAGATGTACTTCCCTGTCGGAGCGGTGGAGTATTAGGCCCTTCCCTTGGTCTAACTCTCTCTCCCCCGAACGCTCTGTCGGACCTCCTGTTGTTAAGGTGACGCACCACGGACTCGGTAAGTTGGTCATACGTTTGGCAGTTGAGATTCCTCATCTCTCCTTCCAACCAACGAGGCAATCGCTGTAGTGTGATCTCCATCAACACTGCAGTCTCTGGTGGTTGACCTACTAGATCCAACCATTGTTTGAAATGTTGTTTGTTTTTCCTTAGCCACACATCCGGTTTGGTTGCATCAAAGGATGTCTCGAAGGCCTTGCATCGGGAGGTCTCGACAGTGATTTGGTATGTCTGGAGTAGGGTTGTCTTGACCCAGTCATAATCTCCCTGGTCAGCTGGTGACAACATTGCCACAGCCATCAAGCCAGCTCCTGCCAGTGAACTCCGGAGATGGAGGGGCCACTCTCCCCTTGGCCATCTTCCTGCTGTAGCCACCGTCTCGAACATTTCCAGGTAGGCTTGCATATCGTCCACCCCTTCCTGGAATTTCTGCAATGTTATTTTGGGTTGTGGGGCCACAGGTGGAGGAAGAGGTCTGGCAGCTGCATCCTGCAGAGCATGAAACCACCGTTGTTGCTGGGCTGCTGCTTCCGCTCGGTCCTCCTCTCTTTGTTGGTCCACCCTTGCAGCTCTCTGCTGCTCCATCTCGACCCACCGATCCATGAAACGGTCGAGCTTCCCCTGTCTCTCTGGGGTCTCCCTGTCATCATCACTTCTCAACTGTCTATCCTGTCCTGGTCGACGCGACATTTTCCCACGCAACCGCAAAACAGATATAATAATTGTTGATAACAAAATATCAACTAATGATTATAAAAACTGAAATATACACTTGCCTCGAGAGGCTAATATACAATTAAAGAAAAACAAAAACAAAACACTCAATAACACCCTAGGTCAGAGTTGATTTTCAGGCTTCAAAGTTGATAACTCAAGCCGTTCTCTGCTATTACAGGCAATGATAAGTCAACAAAAATCCAGCACAAAATAGTACCTCTCCCAGCACTATTGGTGCCTTATCCAAACCTGTAAAAATCAGCACCTCTCACCTTAGGCCTGATATATACAACAATGCGACCTCTTACCTTAGGTCTACACGCACTAAGAATCTTTCTAGACTACTGCTTCCAGATACCTTCCCCACTAAGTCTCTCTCACTTAGCTTAGGTATCCCACTTCTGAAACCACTTGTCGGATTCGTATTCCCAGATTCTCGAATAATCAGCTCTCTTAGCTGATTCCACGCAATCCGATGACGCCCAAGCCCACCCTTTAACTCTCGCTAGTTAAAGTCTACCTGGACCAGAACTACTCGCACACGATTCTCCCTTTCTCACTAAGAGAGGTGTAGTAGTTGTATTGACTTTGCTACAAATAAACTTAGATGCACAACAATCAAATACTTGGACAGTTCAGAGCACAATCAATAAACTGGTATAATAATAACACGTAGAATGGCAGAGTATTAGTACCTCGTTATTATCTCTCTCTCGCTAACGACCTCTAATATCTGCTCTCACTGTCTCTCTCTCTCTCTCTAAAATGTCCGCCTCTTTTATACTCTGTTCTTGTGCTGTTCTTGTGACCTTATTAGGTCATTTTCTATGCTGCTGTGACGTGGAATCGTTCATCTAGTCTGAACTTGCGATGAACCGTGGTCTGCCGGTTGTGGTCTGGTCCTACCGAATCTTGCCACCCACGTTCCATCATGGTGTTGTCGTCCCGTTCCATCGTGGTGTTGTCGTCCCGTACCCACACTTGCTCCTGACCTCCACTCGGGGCCATCTGCTCACCTAGGTCCTTCAGGGGCGCTCCTCCTTCCCCAGTCAGGAGTTCTCCTGACATTACCTAAGATCTCCTCCACGTACTACTTCTCCATGGTCTCCTCCATCTACACTGCTCCAAGGTCATCTACACCAATATGCCACCTGAGTATTCCACCTACTC